>CM070775.1:51116533-52356533 GCA_036346955.1 Dipus sagitta | reverse complement strand
GGGTGCATGAGGTGACCTCTGTATTTGCACCTTAAGTTGGCAGCTGCAAGAAAGAGAGCGCTGTTCATGTCAGTTCCACTTAGAATGTGCAGAAGGTCTATATCAGAAGGCAGCGAGATAGCAGTCAGATAATTTATGATTTAATTTTATGCGAGCCCGGCTTTCAGTAATTTGCTGTAAACTCAAGGGAGGCTGGCGCTAACCAGTTCTGTAGCTCAGGGGGATGGCGGCACTCACTGAAGGGTAGTTTGCTTTCTAATACAAGCATGGTTGTTTTTATATTTTATTTTATTTTATGTTAACTTGACAAGCTCAGAACACTGAAATGAAATTATGTTCAGTATTCTAATCAAAGTATGAAACTATTTGTTATAAAAATGTGATGACTACATATACAGTGAAAAAAATACCATTTAGCATAAAATTAAGGGACATGGATTCTTTTAAAAGGGGGGAAATGTCTTAAATGTCTGGTTTCAAGACTGCATAATCTACAATTCACACTGTGAACATAAATATGTGTTTATACATTTTAGCATGAGACTAAAGACTGTTTTTTAGAATAATAACAGAGCAATGGCCTAGAGTACAAAACATTATTGCCCAGTAGGAATTGTCAGCTAAGGAATAAAATGGGATATATTTATAGGGAATGTCTCAATTAAATCTCTTTATAAGATCAAAATCTGAATACAGTAGCAATATTCCAGTACATGTGTTATTTTACCTTTTATTGTTTGTCGACATCTAATTAGTTTGAAAAGACTGAAACCAGGGAATATCTGCAAGAATTTTAATTTTTAGGTTCTTCCCAATTTATGAGACCTAAGTGATAATACAACTGTGGATTCAAAAAATGTTGATAATTTAGATTATAAATCCATTGTTGCCTACTTCTACATTGGTTGCTATAGTATGCATTAAATAAAAGTTTGACTGGAATATTTAATTTATTAAAATTTGTTCATAAACTTTCTAGACAAAATTATTGAATATATTAATACTGGCAGTATAAGAATTTGGTTGTTTCTGAGTCTACAAGAGACAAATATTATAATCTTCTGACTGAATACTGGATTCAGGATATGACACACTTGTGTTGTCCCAAGAATAGTGTTAAAAGGGAAGAATTCATAATCTTGTCAAAGTTTCATATCATCATTGAATTATGTGTTAATCCCATTAATGAATTTGCTCAATATATTTGTATAGCACACCATCATATTCTCACAATGGAATACATTCCATATATAATAATTATATTTCTTGACATTAAAGGTACTTATAAATTGATGTTACTTTCCATGTTACATGGGCGAAATGTAACTATTTTAACATTTTGAAAATTCCTTCCTTGGTAAACTAGGGAAATATAGAGAATATATTTGGACTCTTATCATGCAAGTGACATATTGATTTTTAATATTGTTGTTTTTCAAATTAAATTAATTTAAATAATAAAATAAAGATACCAAGCAAATTACATGCTCTTTTAGATTTTGATTTTTTCAGTTTAAGCTCAAAACCAAAATGATTTATGTACAATAAATTATCATATTTATTACCTTTTAGACTATAGCCATATCAGAATCAAAATACTTCTAAGACTAATTATTTTTCATAAATATTTTAGAAATATATTAACAATTTAGTATATATGAAAAGAATGTATATATGTTTCTTAACACAAGCTAAAATTTATGAGTATTCAAATGCTCTTTTATCATATCTATATTCATATTGTTTCTATTATTTAGGAAATGAAATTTTAAGAAATTAAATGTTGTGTGAAAATAAAAATTTTGTATCTTGGTCACATAAAGATGGCTTGTGAACATCATAAACATCCAAAATGACATATTTGACTCATATTTGACATGTTAATGGGGAGAATACTATTCAAAGTGACTTTCTAGTTGGTTTTATGCAAAGCAAATTATTTTTTAGTCCAATTAAACACATTTTAATATCCCTCACTCTAAGTATGCATCTATGTTAGACCACATATGTGCTGTTCCATTTGTACTTTTTAACCTTGGAATGAAGTTGAATATAATTTTCTAGAATGTCATCTGACCCTATTATCTAAAAAATAAAGACTACAAAAACTGAAAAATGCATCAGTGGGATGGAATTTATACATCTAAATCTTCACAAGTGACATAGTATTGATAGTTTGAAAAATTACAAGTGTTTTACAGGTCACAAAATCAGAAGGTCTATGAGTAATTGGTTAGGAGTGATGGAATATGTTATAAGGAGCAAGCAGAGCTTACATTGGGTATGTGGAAACTGATGGAGTTTTATAAATCAGGACTGGTTATTTTGATATGCATACATGCGTAATTATGTATATAAAAGTATAAATGGACATATACCATGGATAAATTCTATATTCAAAAATATATGTTGCAACACTATGCATGTCTATAATTGTTTTGCATATTAGTTATCTTTTGTGTTTCAGGTGACTACTGTCTGCCAATTTTAGTTAATCACATACTTTATCCCTATTAATGAATTTCCAAGGAGTCAAAGAGCACTAACTTTGCTTTATTATAATTTGTTTTTTTTCAAACTTGTTTGAAATCTTAGTAATTACTCACACATAAGCACTAGTAATTTGATTAATGCATAATTACAACTATGAAAATCAACAAAAGCAGAACTCATCAAAGGAATCTACAAAGATGAGTGTCATTAATATGCCTTCTTCCTTCCCTCCCTCCCTTTGATTCTTCTCCCTTTGTTCCATTTTTGTCTATCTTTTATTTTTAAAGTTCATATGTATTGAATACCCACCATGTTCTAAGCATATGGTCCTGGAAATAGAACAGAAAATTTGTCACATACAATCATATGCAATGAAGTGTGTGTGTGTTTCCAGAGATTGTCCTCAAGGCCTTGTACATACAAGGTTGTCAAGAGCTCTATTGCTGAGCTCTTATATAGCTCACACATATTCCCCACAATTAATTCTTTAATGAAATCTATGGTCTATTTAAGGAATATGAGCTTAAAGGGGAAATCAGAATAATATAGGAACAAACAGAGGCAAAATACCCTTGTGCTTTGGGCTAGGGGAAATATTTACTGTATGTCAAAATGCCCTAAAGTAAAACTATAAAACTGAAATATTAAATTAAAAAAAAAAACAAAAAATACTTAGGTGGGAAAGGATGATAAAATGCCCATAGGTTAAAAGAGATACATGCACAAGACAGAGAGAGAAAGAGAAAGAGAAAGAGAAAGAGAAAGAAAAAGAGAGAGAGAATAATGACTGGAGAGATCGCTCAGTGGTTATAGGCACTTGCTTGTAAAAACTGACAGGTTTGATTTCCTAGTACCTATGTGCACAAAGTGACGCATGTGGAGTTTTTTTTGCAACAGCAAGAAGCCTTGGAATGTACATTCTATCTCTTCCTCTCTCTGTACTTGGAAACATAAATAAATAAATAAATAAATAAATAAATAAATAAATAAATAAAAATAAAAAGAATGAGAATTAAACAAGCTCAATAGGCAGTAGGAGAGGCAAAATAAACTTTTATTTTTTTTATTTTTTATTTTTATTTTTGGTTTTTAGAGGTAGGGTCTCACTCTAGCCCAGGCTGACCTGGAATTCACTATGTAGTCTCAGAGTGGCTTTGAACTCAAGGTGATCCTCCTACCTCTGCCTCCTGAGTGCTGGGATTAAAGGCGTTCGCCACCATGCCCGGAAAAATAAACATTTTAAAAATACTTTTTATTTATTTAAGGGAGATGGAGGGAGGGAGGAAGAGAGAGAGGGAGAGAATGGGTGCACCAGGGCCTCCGGCCACTGCAAACGAACTACAGACACATGGGACACCTTGTGCATCTGGCTTACGTGGGTACTAGGGAACTGAACCTGGGTCCTTAGGCTTCACAGGTGAACACCATAACTGCTAAGCCATCTACTAATTTGCAAAATAAACATTTTTAAATTTACCATTACAAATTTGTTAGGTAAATGCCAAGGGCCAACCAATATTCTAGCAACTGGAAAACATATTATATGAGTCAACAGATAGAACAATACATTGTGATAGTATCAGCAGACTTTGAAAATATAATGTCTCAATGAGCTATATCTTTGCAAACTATTTAAAATTGGATATTCTTTTAACTGGCATGGTTTTTGGGTAGTTCTGCTACAGGCCTATATTTTCACCAGAAGACATGGAATCCATAAAATCAGCATTAAATTTCCCAATTTACTGGCTACTATAAATTGATAATGCAGTACATAGTCACCTTTGTAGTAATGTATACTTACTAAATATACATCAGTGAATAATGCACTAGTATTGAGAATCTTCGAGGGCAGTAAATGAAAGTTATCCTCTGGGAACAGCATAGTGGGTACATTATCAGTATTAGCATTTAGTTTTAACATCTGTGCTGGAGGAAAATAATGAATGTAGATGGACCTTTTAAGATTCAAGCATGACAATGTATCTATTTGTAAAAATTAGATCAATACAGAAAGGATGGTACTTCTGTCTTATAGTCAATCTGATGCCAAGGATTTTAAAACATTGTTTTTATGAGATAATTACAAACATTAATTTGAATATAATTTCAGTCATTTAAATTCAATGGAAGAACTTCTTTTATTTGGCTTAGCTTTCTGAACTGTGTGTGATTATGAACTGAAAGGTAGATTAATAGCAGGATTATGGTGTTATAGATCATACAATTCATTATGTTCTTACTGATCAATATCTGGCATCAGATATTACAACTTCACTGCATATGTTTCATTCATTTAGAAGAGCAGATCTATATTTTTGTTACTTCGCTATAGAATATATATCATGGGGAAAAGGGTTTTCTGAGATCACTCAAGCTATTATGCTTCTAATTGATTTGGAACTTAAGGATCCTCTAGTATCTGAAGGTTTAGACAAAGTCGGTAACTTAGTTCACACTCAGAAGACCACTCAAGATGATTGCTTTCATATACAAAGCTATTTGTAGTCTTTGATTTCTCTAGGTCCTTTTGTCATAGAAATAGTACTATTTTATTCTTAATTATTACACTTTATAGAAAGGCACATTGTTAAGATTCTGCTTCTTGTTATATTCTGTGCAATGGGGAAAAAAAAAACACTAAAGAACATTGGGAAGAAATGACACATTTTTTTTTTTGTTATAAAAGAGACCAAAGCCAATTTCAGAGCCCAAATCCCATGCTAAACCCTCCAGAATCTTTTTCAGTATGAGGAGCACCTTGAACTTATGCCAGTTGCTACCATTTGTCATTACTCATGCAAAGTGTCCCATTGTCTCTCCCTCTATTCGGGGAATTCTTGAAACTGCTTATTGTGTGGCCTCGAGTTCTTTATCTGTCCCAGGAGGGAGAACTCATTCATCTCTGTGACTATCCTAGGGAGAATAGAATTACCCTTGCTTTCTCCAACAATCTCGGTCTTCTTAATGGAGCAGGGGCTACAGGAAGCCAACCCTCTGGTACAGGAACATGCTTGGAGAATTAACTGGGGTATGGCATGTCCTGTGACTCAGTCTACCAATGATCATGACTGTGCTCATATGCGTTCTCTACACTTCTGGTGAAGCATATCTGAGTCACTACATTTGATTACAGGCACATGACATGCATTGTATTTGTTTATCTAACAGTAGGACTTCTGATCTATGAAGTATTTTCAATGCAGTATGTTTCTGAGGAAATTGTGTATATAACCTCTAAGGTCATTTGCTCTTACTATATTCTTTCAAACCCATGAAGCAATTATTCTTAGAATTTCTATGTTTTCACTAACATATGAAGATATCATGCTAAGAAATATTAAGATTACAAATTGAATGATACTAGATTGAGGGTGATATTTTTTGTTTGTTTATTTATTTATTTGAGAGAGACAGAGAGAAGGAGGGGGAGAGAGAGAGAGAGAGAGAGAGAGAGAGAGAGAGAGAGAGAGAGAGAATGAGCATGCCAGAGCTTCCAGCCTCTGTAAATGAACTCCAGATGCATGTGCCCCCTTGTGCATCTGGCTAGTGGGTCCCGGGGAATTGAGCCTCAAACCAGGGTCCTTAGGCTTCACAGGCAAGCACTTACCTGCTAAGCCATCTCTCCAGCCCGAGGGTGATATTTTTATACTATGCATTTAATTTGTTGATGATAGTGACAAATCTTCCATTAGTATAGAGTTGCCTAAAGTTATATTTTGATATAAAATTCTAAAGCATTTTAGAAGAAACATGTGATAATCTCCATTATTCTCATAAAACAATCCTTATAGCACAATAAATTGAAGTTTTATAGCCTCCTTTCTAATAATAGTTTCTTCAATAACAATTTATACTTTGAAGTTTAAATTTATTGTAACCTCTTCTACCATACTTATAGATAACAACCAAGAACTATCATACTGTAAGGCTGATAGTTGAGTAAAAACAAGAAAAAGAAATATCAGGCAGTGGGGTGTCATTTTTCCAGTATTAAATTGCTAAGGACTGGGCTGGAGAGATTGGTTAGTGGTTAAGGCACTTGCCTGCAAAGCTTAAGGGCCCAGGTTTGATTCTCCAGTTCCCAAGTGAGCCAGATGCTCACTATCGTGCATATGTCAAGAGTTTGTTTGTGTGCCCATTCTGAATCTCTCTCTCTTTCTCTCTTTCTACACACAAAAAAATGTCAAGACTGAAAATCAGTTAAAGTCATTGGGAAAAATTCCACTGTTATTTGAAATGTGTTATTTAGGTATTGGTCACTAAGTTGTACTGAGATGTGGGCACATCAAAAATACATGCAGTAAAGCTCAAATGTGCTATTTTCTATGTCATTCCAAATTGATTCATTATACATTTTTCAAAGGAAGATCTAACCTTATCACCATTCTTTCCTAACTTATTTACCTAATTTTTAAACATATGTCACAGCTGATGTATATTAAGTGGTTTTATTAATGAAGAATCCCCATGTGGGTGAATTATCAATTTCTTGGACAAAGAATTGAATTGGGGGTTGGAGGGATGGCTTAGCAGTTAAGGCATTTGCATGCAAAGCCAAAGGCTCCAGGTTCAATCCCCCAGGACCCACGTTAGCCAGATGCACAAGTGAGCGCATGCATCTGGAGTTCATTTGCATTGACTGGAGGCCCTGGCATGCCTATTCATTATCTCCCTCTTTCTCTCCCTGTCCCTCCCTCCCTTCCTCTTTCTCTGTCAAATAAATAAATAAAATAAAATAAAAATAATTGAATGGTGGAAATATTTCCTAAAATAAAATGACATTAGTTTTAACTTAACCTTTCCAATAATTATTATTAATAAAAGAACCCTAAACAATTTCTCTACAATCTGTGCATTTACTATATGAATTTTACATTGACAGTAAGCTTAGGGTCAAGCAAGCCTGCTCCCAATCTTTATTTGGCAAGCTCTTAGCCAAAGACTGCTTCCTAATGTTTAAGCAAAGGAGAGTTTTCTTATTTCCATCATGGTATATTTTACTCTTGCCTCTGTGTGGTGGTGGTGATGTGTGCATACATACCGTGATGAGAAATTTATCATCTCTTATTTGTACAGTTGGAATTATTTATGTCATTCCCAGAGCTCTGAACAGAAAGCACATTAGGCTACATTAATAAATGCAAATGTTTGCATCCTCTTGCAACACCTTGAGGGTGGCATTTTATTTTGCTAATGACAAGATACTGGCTATTATATTTAAAATTTTCAGAAGTGAAGGAGTTTTCTCTGTTGGTCTGGATTGTTTACAGTACAGATCTCAAACCCCAGACAGATTTGACGATATGTAATGTAACTTCCAAAGAAGCACAAGGTTCCTGCTACTTTAAAAAATTCACATACACAGATTGTTGGGATCCCAAAGATTTTCAAATTTTATATTTCCTTCTTACTATATATGATTTGTGAAACATATAAAATGTAGTAGACCAAGTATTTATTTTAATTATTATTATCCATATTCGCTTACTTTTTCTATGACTAGGTTATATATAGCCACAGCGAATTAATTTTCTTTCTGTAAATGACCATTTAATAGACAAAAATAAAAGAACACTTAAAAGTTGTGACATTGCAATTGTTTAAAAATTTATTCCACAGAAGAATTGCCTAAGAATGATTCTTTATACTTCCGAAGGAAAGTCCAGATGTCATACATGGTGACCACCTAATATGAGCCCCTTCTTTGTGCATAAGAAATATAACACCTTTTTAAAACTCCAAACTGCCTACCTTGTGGAACATGTGTCCTCTGTAACCTTATTTTCCATTTATTCACAGTATTGATGGTCTTCATTTACCCTCCTTTCCAATGTGAAAACAAAACAAAGGGACATGGCCTCCCAGCCAACTCCGTGCTGCCCTGGAACAGCTGCTGGTCCTTTAGCACTTCCCAGGAAGAACTGACGACTTCGCAGTGAATAAAGCAGAAGCCTCCCAGGTGTTAAAGCCTAGAAGAGGCTTCCATAGTCTAGAAGACTGAAAATGTGAACAAAATTTCTGGGATCTGTGAGGGACTACTTTCAAGATTCACGTTCCAAAAGCTCAAAATTAAAAAAAAAAATCACAAAGACAATTTCATTTCATCATTTTGTAAATTTACTGTTTTGCTTCAGTTTTTATCCCAAATTTCAATTTTCAAAATTTATTTATAGAAAGAAGTCACATTGGGGCTAATATAGTACTGTATTGACCAAACCAATTTTAACTAATTTCCTGTTGGTACCTTGAAATTGTGCATGTTGATATTTTTTTTTTGTAAAAAAGAAATATGTTCAGTTGAAACTCTCAGAGAACAGTTCCAATTAGACAAGTTAACTTAATAATTGGATTTCAAATACCTTGTATCATCTCTTTCCAATCATTTTATAAAAGTATAGATGCTGCAACAAAAAAAATTCTTGCAAATTTTCTTCTCAATTTCTTTCGTGACATGCAAGAGAGATTAAATAGTTTTAAGTTCAATTATTAATATTTTAAATATTTTTATTTATTCGTGAGGAGAAAGAGAAAAAGGGTGTTAATGTGTGTGTATGAGCACATAGGGTCTCTTGCTACTATACACAAACTTCAGACGCATGCTTCACTTTTCGTATATGGCTTTAGGTGGGTACTGGGGAATTGAACTCTGGGCCAGAAGGCTTTGCAAGCAAGTGACTTTAACTGAAGATTCATCTTCCCAACCCAGTTTATTAATATTTTATTTAAGCTTATTTTATAAAATCCTTTGAATATTTTATCTAGATATCTTCTGTACAGGCAAAAATTCCTATAGAAGAAGTGTTTTCTGAGGAGAAACATCAAGGTTTGTTTTTGTTATTCAAACATAAGGATTGACAATGTATTTTAAATAAATACTTTCTGAGTCATTAATCTTTTAATAATTTATCAAATGACAGTAATTGAGAACTCCATGCTTGTTGCTGAAGGGTGTTTTAGGGCTACTTTTTCTGTGACAGTGACATTAAATCACCAACAAGCTCCTATCTGAGGAGCACCTCTCTGTAGCTGGGAATAGACAAGGGTGTACATATATTTTAAAATATTTAATTAATTAATTTATTTGACAGAGAGAGAAAGAGAATGGGCCAGGGCCTCCAACCACTGCAAATGAACTCCAGACACATGCACCACCTTTTGCATCTAGCTCAAATGGGCCCTGGGAAATCGAACCTGGTTTCTTAAGCTTCTCAGGCAAGTGCCTTAACTGCTAAGCCATATCTCCAGACCACAAATATATTTTAATATGGTCAATTGATTAAAGAATAAGGGATATTTTATAGAGATTAAATGAGAGGTTGATTTTTCTTTTTAGGTCAAGCCAGAAAATGGAATAGGTGTCATGGGACCTTATTTTAGTACTTAGGTGGGGGAAACACTAGTAGCATTGATGTCTTGTAAGATGGTGTTCATATGGGAAGAATTGATTAAGTCAGTTCAGGACATTTTTCTGGATTATATTAGTGAGGCTTTGATTTAAAGTTACTTTTTACTAAGCCTCTGATTAAAGGGACAGAGAACTTTGGTGAGTTCTGCCTCCTGAGTCCCTAGCTGGCTCACATGAGAACTCACAGTTCTAAATTTCATAAATGAGTGACACTGAACTGTTTCCACCCTTGCAACTTTGCTGTGAGGAATGCATTATCAGGTTCTGTGCTGTGTTTGCCTAGGAGATGATTTCCTTGAAGTCCCATAATGAGTTGTTTTTGGCAGGATTAATGAGTATTATCATGGTAAATGGATGCTTGCAGCTCAGTTGTGTTCCATCATGGAGTAACATGGGGTTTCTGGTCCCTTGGAGGCCATAATTGGTGGCATTAATGCACTTTTTAATTACACTTCTTGAAAAAAAAATGAATTGGAAACAAAACAAAAGCTAAGTGATGCTCTCTCTGCTCTTTCATGCAGCATAAACTGAAGACTGTTGCTATTGCTGCTATCTGTGATATGATTTTTACTTTCTACATAGAAGGTCTGTAATTTATTTTCCTTATATTTGTTTAGAAAAGGTTTTTCTGTCTTTGCTTCTCCATTCTTAGATATGAAAATAAACTTTCTGCATGTATAACTCACATCTAGACTGCATACAAGTAAACTGTATACATATCATGAAAGTTTACGCGTAACAATTTCTGTGATGGTAAACATTAAATACTGGGCTCATCTCTTATATTCACATCCCTGCATTTGTTTCCTGCCCCTTGCTGTTAGTGTTGAGTAGTGTAAGTGTATTTAATCCCAAGAACTCTAGGAATGAACTAGAATGCATGGAGCCATTTTTCTTTCTCTCTTTTTACCCATAGTTGTAAAAAATTACTAATAGCTGCTACCTCAGCATATGCCATTCTAGAAATGTCCTGCTTGTTTGTGGCCTGTAGTGCAAGCTCTCATTGATCTGTATGACAGCATTTCAAGGTAGGTCATGGCAAGGGAAGAATTCCACAAGTCAATATAGCACAAACATATAAAGAATACAATATTATAATTACCAATATTTACTTATAATCCACTTACAAATAATCTCAACTGACTAGTTAACTTTGTATTTTTATAGCAATTCTGCAGTTATTTAACTTTTATATACTTCTAAATAAATCACAGATTTAAGCACTAAACTGGTTAATTGGAGGATGATGAATGTTTAAGTTTAACTGGTTATGTGAGCACTTCCATACCCTTGCTGAAGCAAGTCACTGTGGTGACAACTCCTTATTCCTCATAATCCATTATAAAGATAATTTTATCATCTGGCTTATCTGTGAGTAACAGTACAGGGGGGCAGAGACTCCTTTACATTAGTGGCATTTATCAAATGTGCCAAAATTAGATGCTACAGAGTTGCCCCTCCATTTATGTCTGAATTTATTACTTAGACCTCTCTGTTGGTGGGCTCAGAAATATGCTTCTGAGTTTTCCAGTGTTCTGTAAGAAAAGATCCATTTTCTGTTTTTAAAGAAAAAAATATACAAGCATGCACATTAAAACCTTTATCCTTATTATTCTACAGAACAATTTCAGACTTTGGGCAGTATAGAGCCACCTTTAGTGGGCACAGTTTTAACTCTGCCCACCATGAGCAGGACCAGACCTGGTTTTATGCAGCTCCATTCTCTTCCTGCTCATGATGATTGAG
Source organism: Dipus sagitta (assembly GCA_036346955.1). NCBI lineage: Eukaryota > Metazoa > Chordata > Mammalia > Rodentia > Dipodidae > Dipus > Dipus sagitta. The sequence continues at coordinate 52,344,886 of CM070775.1, read as the reverse complement.
TGTGCTGAAGTTGCTTTGTTCTTCATTTAGAAGAGTGATGACGGTGATTAATTCAGTTGATGCATCATTGTCCCATCCCCACCACTTTAGTGGTTTCCACAAAATGTCTTAAAATAACCAGACAGCATTTATATATGTGAGAATTCTGTGTGCCTTTGCATATTATCATTCTATCTATATCTGGTGTTGATCTTGTCATCCACACCATCTAAAAATACTATGAAAAAAGACCAAAATGCATATAAAAACTGAAATTTTAAGTAGATGTTTAATCCCAGATGTCTATATATCTATACTTATACATATATATATATGTATATATATGTATAAGTATATATATATATATATACTTATACATATATATACATATATATATATATGTATAAGTATATATATATATATATATATATATATATATGCACACATACAAAAATACAGTTTTAACATTCTTCTACAATACATCAGCAATAAGAAATTTGTCCTTATTTGTCCAAGTTGTCTCTGTGGCTTTTTCAGGAGATTTAAAGTGAATTATATAGCATAGCCTCCCTAGTTTTATAATAACAATAGAAACTATTAATTGCTAACATCTTTTGATTTTTGTATTTCTCATAAATTTATTTGGAACAAGAATTTGAATATTCTTCTTCTTATAGATTTAAAAATTTCCTGACATTTAGAGAGATTGATCTTCCCCAAGGTCACCCACTTTGAGTGTCCCTGGGGAGAGATAGAAATAACAGTAAAACATAAACAAACTTCTGGATATACTTTTAGCAACACTATTCATTTTTAAAAGCAGTGCATGAATGTTTTAAAAATATTGAAGTAGGTGATAGAGATGACCTAATAAAAATAGTTAACTTTCAAAGGGAAGATGCAAATTCTCACTGAGTTTACGTGGAGTTTGAAACCAGCACCCAGCTGTTGACATCCTTCCTGCCTGCTCAGTTCACTAAAGGGTACTCATAGGCCCATGTCCAGCACAATGTAGAGACAAGGTTGTTGTTCACTTGCAAGACCAGTGATACTGCTGGACTATAGGGCAGAGCAGATTTGAAATCCATACTTAGTCTTCCTGCTCATTAGTAACCTGGTAATGAATAAATGGATTAATTGTCTTTATGCTTCAGTTTATTTACCTGCAAGAATATAATAATACTATGCCTTGGAAGGCTGTTGTAAACTTTAAATAGTACATTTGAGGCAGTTAGCCTCCCATAGTAGGCATTTAATAAATGTGCCTTTTATCTTGTGGTGCACATTGCAATAGTAATTGTACTACAACTCCTTATATTTTTTCTAATTTTTTAAAATTATTATTTATTTATTTGAGAGCGACAGACAGAGAGAGAAAGGCAGATAGAGAGAGAGAGAGAATGGGCGCGCCAGGGCCTCCAGCCACTGCAAAGGAACTCCAGACGCGTGCGCCCCCTTGTGCATCTGGGGAATCGAGCCTCGAACCGGGGTCCTTAGGCTTCACAGGCAAGCGCTTAACTGCTAAGCCATCTCTCCAGCCCCGACAACTCCTTATTTTTTTAAAACATTCTTAGAAAGATACTTGAAAATAAAATTGAAATCACTTTTGGCTCAATTAAGTGAATTGCATTATAAACAATGAAATTTAATGTTCAAAATTTAGACATTGTTATTATCACCAGCATGGTCCCCAAATGTCTTACTATGCCATAATAAATCTATGAATATTTTGGTGCCATAAAGCATTTCAAATGATAGGGAACTTTAAAATATTAGAAAGCATGTTTGCACATAATTTATCATAAACGAAGTCCAAAGTTCCTAAATGTAAGTGATAGAAAATTGAGACTGAATCTAGTTCCTTCACTTGTTTGGCTTCAGGCAAGACCTCACCCTGACTGAACCACAGTAGCAGTAGCAGCTGTGAAAATGAAGAAGAAAAAAAGAAAGAAAGGCAGAAAGATAACCTACACCTTGCAGGGCTATTGTGACTATTAATAATGGTGGATGCAGAAGGCTGAGGAGAGGACCTAGGACTTGGTATGCACATAATGAATGGGAGCTATTAATGGTTTTCAGATTTCTTGTCCAAGATATGTATAAATCTTTAATAATGATGATAATCTACCATTCATAACTTCTGTTTTGCAAATTATATACCTATATTTTATAGTGTGAATGTATTATCTGAGGCTCAAAGAATTTAGTCATATCATTCAAGCACCATGTAAAACAAAAATGATTATTCTTTTTACACTTCATTATTTTATAAACTGGTACACATAGGACTTTGTGTCTGTTTAGGATCAATTATTTTCAAGAAATTCAATTATTTTTACTAAAATATCTTGTAAACTTTTAATTTTTCCAGATATAATGCAGGCTATAGTTTATCTAGAAAACTGATGATAAAAAATTAACATAATACTTTTAAAGGACAATTTGTTTAATTGATGGAGTATATGTGAAAAGTTATGAAAAATATAAGCTCTAGGTTTAGAGCATTTTTGATTTTGGTTTTTTGACTTAATGTGTCTCTGTATAACCTATACTGGGGTGAACCTTGTGCTCTGCCTGCCTCAAACCTCTCCCATGTTGGCATGACAGGTGGCGACAACACATCTGCTAGCTGTAAGATTTTATTTACTCTAGGAATTATAAATTACTGTTCTCCTTGGTATAGCATTGAGCTATTTTAAAATATTTAGTTTGAAACAGTCAAGTTCAAGCACTGTCCCATGTTCTCATACTAGTTTGGTTTATATACAAGTTACAATTAGAAAGTACTTGTGACATGATGAAATTACACATTTTACCACACATTTAGATTAAGGAACTAGAAAAAAAAATCATATCACTAACTTTTGATATTATACAGTAAATCTCAGAATAAATTTTAGAAGATAAAAATATCATTTCCCTTGCTGGAGAGATGGTGCAGAAAGTAAAAGCACTTGATTGCAAAACCCTGTGGCCTGAGTTCAATTCCCAAGTACCCACATAAAGCCAGATGCACAAAGTGGCTCATGTGTCTGGAGTTCATTCGTGGTGGCAGAAGGCCTTAGAGTGCCTATATGCACTCTCTGTCTGACTCTTTCTCTCTTAACTAACTAAATAAGTAAATAGTGTTTAAAAATATATCATTTCCCTTATTCCAGAATATGTGAACTTAACAAGTAATTTCATAACACTATTGGAAAGACTTAGCAAAGAATAAAGAGCATTTCCATGTTTACTATTCTAGCTAAAGAAGTTACATGTATTTGTGTTAGTCGCCTTCCTGTGACAAGTACCTGAGAAAACCAGTTTAAATGACAGAAGAGTGATTCTGCTCATACTTTCAGAGGTGTCCCTCTGTGCTGGCAAGTGCCATCACTTCTGGGTTGTGAAGAGGCAGTGCAGCATGGAGAAGCACTTCTCACCTCAGGGGGACCAAGAAGCAGAAAGAGACCCAAGGAAGGGCCCAGAAAAAGGTATTGCCCTCTGAGATCATGCCTTCAGTGAAGTAGTTTCTCCAGTCAGGCCTCACCCCTTACCATTTCTACCATTCCTAAGAGAGCCACAAACCAGAACAAACCTTCAGCACATGAGCATTTGGGAGTCACTTCATATTTAGACGATGACACTGATGAATCTCTGTCTTGATGTATTTTTTAAACCACTACATAGTATTTTGAAGATTGTGAATTAGATATACTAGAAGAAATTAATTGAGTAACATGTTTCTTTAAATATACTTGAAGTTCACAAAGATGTTAAATTTTAGATAGCAGAATGTACTAAAAAGGGAAAGCATGAGTAGTTTTAAAATAAAAGCTGAGATCAAAACTATAATTTTGTCTTCAGGGCTTCATATCTTTGTTAGGGATAGAAACTCTATATTGCAGCTCATAGAACACACAACATGATCAAAGCCTGTTCCTTGCTTTCCAAGGGAATAATGGCCCTGAATATAGAAATGCATATCTTGCATAAAAGAAAGTTTTAATAATGTTTGTTGAAGGAATATTGAATTTTTTGCATAATTGAGTATGACATGGTGTGATTTCACTACCATAAAAATAAAATCAGTCTAAGGAACTTGGAATTTTTAATAGACAATTATAGAAATTAAACTATTACTTTGGTTTGATTTATGTTTTCCAAATCAGTAATCATATTCTGCAATGATAGATAAATTTTAGAGTAAATTCTGTGTTTGGGGTTTGTATGTATCTTATTTCTAAAGTCTGTATTTCAGGTAAACAATGCGATAGGTAAATTTAATGGTTTTTATTTTAGACCCATACTTCCTGTGAAAAGATGTTTCTCTGAAGAATCAAAGATATCAAAAAATCTTGTGAAAAATATTCTCACAGATGACTCTTTGGGTCTCTTAGTTCAACGAATCTAGGAACACGAACATAAGAACATGTTTAACTTGTATATATGTATTTACAGTTCTTTTCTTGATATTGTATCAATGATTGAAATGTCATTTCTATTTCATTCTTTTATTCCAGGTAACTAGATTTGTTTTCCCCTTCCTCCATAACACCGAGAAACCCAGGAGTTAGAAGTATTTCTCAATCTCCCAAAGTTCATAGCTAATTTTTTGGCTCACAAGTAAATGTTGTTTCTTTTATTCCCTTTAGTAATATGTTTCCTCTAGACCATCTATTAAAGAACAGAAACATTTGTCAACTTATTTATATATTTGTTTTTCATTTTGCTCATTTTCTCTTGTGCTGTTTCAGTCTTCCAGATTATTCTCTTGTCCTCCATTTACTCTATCAAGGAACTTGCGTCACAGCACCCAATTATCTAATAAGATTTATAAATTGAAGAATATATTTTAAAATAGGGTTATATAATAGACAGACATCTCATACCATCTATAAATTATTGGCCATGTTTAGGAATCAATTAAGATAAACATAACTAGGAGTGTGTGGTGTGTATGCTAATTCCTACTTTATACCTTCCTCCTGCAAGAATTAGTTTTCTTCATAGATCTCTTCCAGCTCATTTCCTACAGAAAGTGTGAGAATTACAAATTTCCTTTTTTCCCCATTTTTTCAGTATTAGCAATCCAAATGTCTTTGCTGTTTTCATCACCAGCCCTTCTTCCATCATCCACTTTCCCTACACAATTTCTCCCTCCACAAATGGCACATTGAATGGAGGGTCCTCCATCATTCTTTTTTTTTAATGAAGGTATATATTTAATGTTTTGTTGAAAATATGCAGTATACAGTTAGAAATTTATGTTTTTTCTTTTGTATGAGATGTTAGTCACGTTGTTTTATGTTCATTGATTGCAGGTAAAATTTGATCATTTTAGAGCTAGAGAGATGGCTCAGCAGTTAAGGTGTGCGTCTTCAAAGCTTAAAGACCTGTTCAATTCTTCAGTACCCATGCAAAGCCAGATGCACAAAATGGCACATGCATTTGGAGTTCATTTGTAGTGAATGGAGACCCTGGAGCATCCACATTCTTTCTATCTCTCTTCTTTCTCTCCTTGTTAATAAATAAATTAAAAATATATGTTAAAAAGCTGATCATTTTAAGCAAATATTTATTTATTTATTTATTTGAGAGTGACAGACAGAGAGAGAGAGAGAGAGAGAGAGAGAGAGAGAGAGAGAGAGAGTACGCCAGGGTCTCCAGCCACTGCAAATGAACTCCAGTCGTGCGCCCCCTTGTGCTTCTGCTAATGTGGGTCTTGGGGAATCGAGCCTCAGACCAGGGTCCTTAGGCTTCACAGGCAAGCACTTAACAGCTAGGCTATCTCTCTAGCCCAAGCAAATACTTTTTAGCTTTAGTGTTTATTCCAGCAAAATAATATAAAACTACTCAGATTACAGTTATTAAGAATAGTCCATCATTCTTTTGGCTCTCAGTCCATCGTAGTGGTCCTTGCTGTGGTTGCTGAGTTACTTCTCTGTTTCTCACTTCTTCACACAGCTGCTATAATCTGTGGCTGCTTGCTCTCAGAGGCCTTGGTCACTTGAAGACCACCATAACCACCAGTCACCTCGGTTTGCTAGCCTTCTGAAGAACAGAGATACTTTCTGTTCTTTTGAATACTATTATTAACCACTATTTTGAAAGGAAAGGACTGACTTTCCACAATAGTGTCACCACGAAGATAGAAGTGAAAATTTATTTTTAATTTTAATTTTTTGTTGACAACTTCCATGATTGTGAACAATATTCCATGGTAATTCCCTCCCTCCCCTACTTTCCCGTTTGAAACTCCAAATTTATTATTTTTGTATGGTTCTTTCATTTTCCTCCTTTTAATAAGATTGGGTGATACCCCAAGCTTATAGATGTACTCAAAGGGTATATTTGGAAGGTTATAAGAGTTGACCAAAGAGCCTTTTTTTAACCCTTGTGATTACAGGACAGTAAGGTAACTTGCTATGTGCCTATAGTTAGTGGTCATGTGATAGTAAAGCTCGATGTTTTTAGGCACTAAAAAAATCCCAGCATCTGGTGGTATGACATGTGGCTGCTATAAACACGATCAGTGGTGACAGAAGACTGCAGTGTGAACGCCTGCTTCATGCTTTGGGATTCTTCCTCAGGATGATTGCTCTATCAACTGACAGTTTCCTAACCTTCCCAGTACTTCAAACAAAAAGTGTAAGAACTCTTGTGATAAAATTTTGCACCCAAAGTGAGTGTTTCTCTCCTGTTCTAAGGTTCTTCCTCAACATTTATTTTCTTAATAGGTAAATAAAACAAAATTACAGGGTTTAAATTATCTTTAGCACTCATCTAAATTCCAAAGGGAATTCATTCAATAAATATTTATTTACTCTTTCACTCACTTCCCAAGCATTTTTGAGTCCCTGAGGATATATGATAATCTATATTAACAAAAATATTCACATTATTGACAATATCCTATAGCTAGTTAGGTAGTTATCACATACAGAAAATAATCAAATTGATAAAACATAAAAGGGATGGAATTAGCCAGTGGTATAGGTTGATGGAGCCGTGGTAATTTTGATTTAGTGATAAAAGAAAAGTCACGGGAGAAAGGATATTTGAACTTACCACTGAATGACAAAAAGGAACCAGACATTAAAAACAAAGGTCTCTGGGTCCCAATTCCAGTGTCAGAGCTCAAAGATTAAATGACCTTTCATGGTTTTAAAGCCATTAAGAAGGCCAGGTTGGGCTGGAGAGATTGTCTTAGTGGTTAAGGGGTTTACCTGGGAAGGCTAAGGACCCAGGTTATATTCCCCAGTACCCATGTAATCCAGATGCACAAGGTGGCAAATGCATCCAGAGTTTGTTTATAGTGGCTCGAGGCCCTGGCATGCACATTCTCTCCCTCTCACCCTTTCACCCTCTCTCTCTCTCCCCTTTTCTCTGCCTCTTTCTCTCTCTAACATTTTTTTTTTTTTTTAATAAAATAAGGCCTGGTTGTCTGGGGCAGTGAAAGAGTACAGTGAAGTTGGCAGAGATACATGCTAGATCACCTTGGCTCTGCTAAAGATATTTTCTTCAAAATGGAATAGAATGGGGCTGGAGCGATGGCTTAGCGGTTAAATGCTTGCCTGTGAAGCCGAAGGACCCCGGTTTGAGGCTCAATTCCCCAGGACCCACGTTAGCCAGATGCACAAGGGGGCGCACGTGTCTGGAGTTCGTTTGCAGTTTGCCCATTCTCTCTCTCTCTCTCTCTCTGCCTGTTTCTCTCTCTCTGTCTGTTGCTCTCAAATAAATAAATAAAAATAAACAAAATGGAATAGAATGGTATTGTGGAGTTTAAGAAGGAAAATATTAAAGACTGCTTTAGGTTTCAAACAACTTCTCTGGCTATGGTAAGAAGCATGATTCATAGAATTTAGAATTTAAGGGGATATGAAAAAAAACTTAGGAATTTGCTATAGTTTTTAATTAAAATTTGAACTAAAGAAGTTGTGATGGAAATGAAGCAGAGTCTAAACACATTGTGGATGGAGAGACAATAAATATGCTTGATTGTCTGGGAAGGAAGAGCAATATAGGCTAAAGAGGGAACAAAAGATATCAGGTGTTCCAGCAACTGGGTAGATAGTACTGAGGAAAGTAAGAACTACTTTTAAGAAGTTAAGCAAGTAAGCATTGGATATTAAACTTTAGGGTTCAATGGAGAAGCCTTGATATGAACATAAAGAAGGAAATCAATAGCATACAGATTGTATTTAAAGTCTATGTTGTCAAAAGAGGACGGGTAAGAGTGAATAAAAAGTCTACCAAGCAAGAGGGGGTAAGAATTAAGAAATATTCTACAAAGCAAGAAGCACACTTTAGTCTTGGTCTCAAACTTGCTAACAATAATAGTTTATAATAACTGAGTTTTTAAAAAAAGGTAATTTCTGAAGCATCTGCTAGTTATACCTTTAACTTGTAAAGCAAATGAAACCCCTTTGAAGACGGATATACCATTTAAATTCTTCAGAATAGTTAAAATAGTCATTCATGTTATGGTTAGCCATTCTGATAGGTGAGATTACATTGTACTTTAAGTGTGTTATTTCTCTAGTGAACATGATTTTGAGCATCTTTATGTGTGCTTATCTACCCTTTCTATATTTTCATTAGTAATTTATTAAAACATTTACCCATTTCTAAGAATTTTAGAGTTTTTTAAATTCTTGATATAAATATTTTGCCAAACACAGACTTAGTGCAGTGGTTTGAATCAGATATCCTCCATAAATTTATGTGTTTGAATTTTTGGTCTCCAGCTAATGACAGTTTGGAAGATGGATCCTTGTTGAAGGAATTTTGTTGTTGGAGGTGGGCCTAGGGGTGTTATATCCAGCTCCTCCTTTTAAGAGCTCAGCTCACTCTCCTGCTATTTTCCACCCATAGTGGCAGAGGTGATGACCTGACTCTGCTCATGCCACACTTTCCACAGCCAACATAAAGCTTGCCATTGAGATTGTAAGCCAAAATAAAAATGTTCCTCCCATCAGCTGCTTTTGGTCAGGTGATTTGTCCCCAAAATGAGAAGGTAACTGCAACAGTAAGAAAATAGTTTATCTCAATCTATGGTGTGTCTTCTCTTTACTTCCTCAAGTGTAAGAAAATAATTCACAGTAGCTTAATTTGCAAGTGCCAGAACTGGAGATAAACCAAATGTGCACCTGCAGGTGAACACAAGTTTAACAAGATTGAATCCAACTCAGCACTGACAGTGAGTAAATTGTTGATATTTATATAACACCATGGAAGAATTCCAAAACACTTTTACTGAATCAAAGGAGGAGCTGACAAAGAAAGCCTAAAGTGTGAGAATATGCATCAATAGGGCTAAAGCAGATGTGAAAAGGAGATGAGGAAAGGGAGAGTGTTACAGGCATACTTAGTGTTTTGATCATGGTGGTCTACGTCAAAACATCACATCACACAATTTAAATATATTCAGAGTATCATATGAGTGATACCCTAAAAATTAAAACAAATATATAATATGTGCTATATTTAACATTTTAGCAGTTATGATCGATCTAAAGTTCTTGGGATAGCATATGCATATATTTTTCTTAATTCTATAAATATAAATTCTACTGTGGTGGAATCAAGTATTGAAAATTTACACTGATTTTTCTCAATATATGGTAATATTACAAGTGCAATATATAACACCACATATCCCAAGTATTTAAACTATTGAACAATGTAGTAATGAGAGCTCTCTGTAAATTGTAGCTTTCTACACTGTTCTCCTTAATTGCTTATTAAAATTTTCATTATAAAAATGGTTAATGAAGGGGAGAAAAAAAGTAGAGATAAGAAAAGGAGAATATCCAAGTGAACTTGAGGTTGATATCCTGTCCTTAGTAGTCTAAAGAAAACACATAAAAGAACATTAATATTTTTCCTTCTCTACTAATCTGCCAAGAAACTCTGTACCAAATATGCAATTCATTCAAAACACATTGATTATTACTATGTTTTATACTCAATATTGTCCTCAGAAATTTATCATACTTATGCTGTTTTCATACAAGAAAGGGATGTTCTAATAAAAAGCTAATACTCTTTGAAGTATCTTAAGGTAAATTAAAAATCTATCTATAGAAGGAAACACTGAGTTCTTAAGAAAATTTCACTGTTCTTTCTTCTGGTGGCATGTTTATCTTGAATACTTAAGATATAATCATTACAACTTACAAATAAAGATAAAAACACAAATTTGGCCAAAGTATTATATATCTGTTTGGAACCATTAGAAATACTCACCTTGAGCCAGAGAGATTTCTCAGTGGTTAAGGCACATGCTTGCAATGCCTACCAATCCAGGTTCAATTCCCCAGTACCTACATAAAGCCCAATGCTCAAAGTGTGGTGCATGTGTATGGAGTTCATTTGCAGTGCTTAGAGGCCCTGGTTCACCCATTCATATTCTCTCTCTCTCTCTCCTTACAAATAAATAAATAAATAATTTATGCATTTTGTACTATTTTACACTGCCTGTTTTACGCTCAGGAAAATTGAAGCTGGGTATTTCTACTATAACAAACAAAAATAGGTTGAACCACTTTTTAATTTTTTAAATATTTTATTTATTTATTTGAGAGAGAGCTAGAGAAAGAGGCAGATAGAGAGAAAATGGGTTGCTAGGGTCTATAGCTATGGCAAATGAACTCCAGACTCATACACCACTTGTACATCTGGTGCTACATGGGTATTGGAAAATCAAACTCAGGTACTTAGGCTTTGCAGACAAGTACTTTAACCACTTAACCATCTCTCCAGCCCTGAGCCACTTTCAATTGTGATAACTAATCATTTTTTTATAATAAACTGTGATTTCATATGTTTTCACCTAGTTAGTAGCAATCCAGATCTTCTGATTCCTCAATGTATGATATTTCATCAGACCATACTATTATTTCACATGTTTCTCTAGTATTACCATCAGACAATCCACTAGTAAGTTTTAGCCTTGGGACTCTGAGGTTTCCTGCTGTAATAGGTAGTTAACAACTGTGACAGGTGACATAACACATTTGGGCAGTAAGTCCTCAAGAAGCCATAGTATTAGTAACTTCAATAGGGTAGAGTATATTTTTAAAGGCTTTTTTTTGACTAGGCAGAAACCTATATTAGTATTGAAAATAACCATTACAAGTGTAGTATTGTAACCCTTTTGTTTACTCCATATTTGGAGCATCCCAATATTTGAAAGAAAGATATGTAAGCTTTTACAGATAGAACATGAGCATGTGCTAACTCAACATCATTGTACTACTGGCCCAACTACGGCCTCAGTACACAAAATCAACTACATAATATTCTCCCTACCCCAGGGGAGGAAGGCAGTCCTATTGTATAGATTCAAGTTAAATTCACTGTACATTTCTTACAGTAGGCTGAAGTCTTATTGTATAGATTCAAGTTAAATTAACTGTACATTTCTTTTTTTTTCATTTTTATTTTTTATTTTATTTTATTTTTACAGTCAGTTTGGTACCACTATTAGGCTCATCCATGACCTACCCCCTCCCCTTGGCCCCTCCTTGTTGAGGTATACGGGTCATGCATTGTGGAGTTAGCCCACAGTTATGGGTAAGCTAAATGTCTCTGCATATCATGACCCAACATGTGGCTCTGACATTCTTTCTGCCCCCTCTTCCGCAAAATTTCCCTGAGCCATGTTGGGTCTGCTTCAGTGATGAGGTGTTGGGGGCCTCTGAGGCTCTGACTCTCTGATTTGGTAGGAGTTGATTTTTCTCTGTGCTGATCTCCTTCCCCCTTGTGCTGGTATCTGGTTCATCAGGAAAACAGCGCCCTTGTAACTGTACATTTCTTACAGTAGGCTGAAACCAAGTGACCTCTCAGAAATTCACACCTGCATTATGTCCTTGTAGCCTATGACAACAGGAATTACCTTTCCTTCATATTAGCTGTATTTTTTTTATTAATTCGGCACATGTTGCAAGTTTAACATCTTTTAAACATACATACCAACTGCAGTAAGATAGTCCGTGGCATTCAAGTATGACTCTTTTGTATGTAGGAACCCAACTGAGTTGTAAATACCCATTAAAAATGTCCCTCTAAATGACTATAATGTCAAGGGAGTTGAATAGTCAGTGAAGTTTTCTATTATTTTATTTTATGTGTATTTTCATTAATAATTTACTTATATAAAAGATAAGATTGTTTTACCTCCACAAATTTGTATCTGCAATTTTTTTTTTATCTGAGCACAGACATATTGAAGATGCCACTCGGCAGTACCGATTGAATATTTATTTAAACAAATATCATCATAATCCAACTAGCTGGAAAATCCATGAGTTTGGTTTTGATAGCAGAGCCTTTCTCAACAATTTATGTGTGCATGCAAATTTTTGGTGCTTTGGATATAGGCTAAAGTATTTGCTTTATATGTATTATTTTGTTTGAATACAAGAAAGCTGGTTTGATTTGTATGTTTCCCCCTTATAGAATTGTTCCAAGACTCTGTCAGAGATCACGTAGAGTAATTTTTCCCATCAATCTTTGCTGTGCAGCCATGCACGAATGCAGTAGGAAAAAGGGGGCAGAAATCAAATCACTTAATTGCAGCATTTTTCATCTACATCTTTTGTTTTATGGTGGTAAAGGCCCCGAGTAGCCTACCATGATTCATGGCTGTCACTGCTGCCGTTAGCAGTTCAATCCTTCATTCTAGGCATTTTGGTACTGAAAGTACCTACACAATTACTTTGATGAATATGACTTGTTTGTTTTTCCACATTTTTAGCAGAGAGTGGTTGTGCTTAATACAGACATTTAAATAAGATAGTATTCCATTCCTGCTGCATCTGCATTGTATTTCAAAAGTTGTCTGTTGAGTTGAACGATAATATTGCCATTGTCTCCCAGGTATTTAAGTTTGCTGAGCTCATGGGCTTTTACTTCCTTTTTTATGTTTATATAATGGGAAGGTCTTAAAATAACCCCCACTCTATATAAAAGGAATAACTCACCTTTAAAGATCTACAAGGCTGTGACAGATTCCTACCAAATCTCTTATATTTTTTAAAGTCATTTTGTGAGTGTGGCATTACAAAGCCAGCAAACTAGTATGCCTCTGCATTTATGCCTAGTTGATCATAAAATAATAACATTTTTGGGAAATATATGCATGCATCTTAGAAAGAGACTTACAGTATTTGCATATTTGGAGAAAATGTCAGTGATGTCAGCAGGGGTTCTGAGAGGAGCTAAATGAGCGAGCTTTTCAAAAAGTGCTGCTTTATCAGTGATGCACTGTCAGCATAAAACACAACCTCTTTAAGCAAAAGACAAGAAAAAGGCGAATGATTTAATTTCTTTATTAGCTTACTTGGAATTGAATTACTTGTATACCTAGTGGCAGAGAACACCTTTTATAAGTGTGAGGAAAACCTTCAATCCCTCTGTTTGCTCTCATGACAAAATATACTAGAGGTATTGAGATCTTAGCCCTAGCCAAAGATGAAAGGAAATTAAAGTTCTACCAGCACTAGAAAAATGAATGTTTGTCACATTTTTGATACCTTGGCTGAAACTCACAGCTTTATATTGTTGATCTTTCTAGCACAGTCTTGTCATTTCTTTGTTTATTTTGGCTGCACGCTCTAGATATATGTTCTGTGTAATGTATACATGCTTAATGAGTGTATAGTGCTTGGACAGCTTAGCTGTAGAGCATGACTGTTAAAGAGAGCAATGGTAACAGTGTTCATCGTATGTGTCAAAATAGGTTAGTCAAATTTTTCACTCTAGATGTTTGAAAAATGACATCTCATGCATGAGTACAACTAAATCTTAAAACAAAAATTCAAAATATATCCTTAAAAACAATATTCATTAAAATTGATGTGATTTTAAGCCCTGGGTACAACCACATTTTAAATACATTAAATATAGACTTGTTGTGAAGTCACAACTTGCTGTCTTTGTCAGGTCATAACTGGATTTGAATTTCAAACAAAGGGAAGATGAAGATTTTTTTTCTCTTTAGTAAGATTCACACAGGGAAGTGGTAGTATGCAAGAATTTTAATTTGTTCTAGAAAGAATTTATCTTTTGGGCACTTTTCATGTCCATTAAAATGTTTCAACTTTGGTCAAATGTTCCACATTTTATTTTAATCATTTATCTCTGTGAAAATGAATTTATAGAAGTTATATTTCTTATAATTGAAATAAAAAATTTAACCTGAAGTAGTAAGTTAGCAACAAAAAATAATCATCATCAAAGCAGTTAGTTGCTTACTATAATACTGCGGTACATTTGAGAAACTTAAATTCTGATTATAATTGCTTTCAGTGATACAAACATGCAAAACAGTTTTAGGGTAGATGAATATATATTAATAGTATTTTTGGTCAATGTTAATTTTTCCATGATGATTACCATGGATGAATATGTTAAATATGCTTCTTAGAAGTGTGTCAATGTGACTATGCTCATGCATTCACTGAAAATGTACCATCTGATCTTGTTGCATGCCCTAAAAGTAACTGAAAATACATTATTATTGTAGAAGATTTTGCTTACAATATGCAAATATTTAAGCATAGATGCAGAGGTAAATAGTCAAATTATTTTCAGGTTAGATTCAGTGCGTCTTTTATTTTATTCTTGGTATAGGGGATTTGTCTCCAAATCCTTACTCCAGATTTTCCCCAGAGCAGGTTTGTGGACTACAGTGTGTGGTCAAATGAAGTTCATAGATTATCTCAGTTCTGGTACTTTAGAATCAGACCCTGTGGCAGCATTTGGTAGATCAAACTTCTGAAGGGATGGGAATGGGAGCAAGATCTAGCTGGCATTGAAATAAGTTGAACAGCCCGAGTTTTGTACATACTTGGGACAAGTATCAGCAAATGTGGAACTATTCAGGAGGGTGAGGATTGCTTACTAAAGTTGAGCATTGGGTCAGACAACTCATGAGAGGTCTCACGGAGCTGAAGGTTGGAGCTGGCTGTTGGTCACATTTTCTGTAGCTAGGTAGCATATGTGTCCCTGAAGGGTGATCTGCTTAAAACAACTGATCTGAGAATCTAGGTTATGCTCTCATTGAGCATGACACAGGGCTAATGCTCTGTGGCTCTTACATTGGTACCACTGCCCTGATCTAGATTTTCTGATGCTCTTTACCCAAATTATTCTCTGCATTTTCCTTTTCCCCTCCATCTTGTCTTTGGTTATGTGCCCTGGTTAGTGACATTAAGTCACACATAATGCCTATTATTCAATAAGTAAATATTTTAAATATACCATGTACATTAGGAAGCATATGCAGTTACATTTCTTGATTCAGGATTTCAGAAATTATAGGAATAGGTTTTGCAGTGAGAATATAGATAATTAAAACATGGAGCCAAAAAGAATCACTTAGGGAAAAAAATAGTCTGTAATGTGTATCATTCCAAGGAATACACTATATTTCAGTTTTACTTATTTACTTGAAAGGGAGAGGGAGAGAAAGAGGCAGATAGAGAGATAGTGGGCACACTAGGGCCTTCAACCATTGCAAACAAACTCCAGACACATGTGCCACCATGTGCATCTGGCTTCACATGGGTACTAGGGAATTGAACCTGATTCCTTAGACTTCACTGGCAAGTGCCTTAGCTACTGAACCATCTCTCCTGCCCTATTTATTAATTTTAAAGACAGTTTTTTTTTTTCCTGGGCTGGAGAAATGGCTCAGTTAATGGTACTTACTTGCAAAGTCTGATGGCCTGTGATTAATTCCCCAGTGCCCTTGTAAAGCCAGATGAACAAAGTGTTACATGTATGTGGAATTTGTTTAAAATGGCTAGAGGTCCTGATATGACATTGTCTTTCTATCTTTCCCTCTATCTCTCTTTGTCTGCCCTTGCAAATAAACATTTTAAAAAGACAGCTTTCCTTTTAGGAAAATTTTCTTTTGAAATGAGTTTTTGTTCCCCATTGCTTTTGGAGTGTTTATATTTGGGGGAAAAACAGATGTAAAACTGGAAGAAGGATTTGAAGTGAAGAAATCTAATTTTTTCTGTTGATTCAACAAAACCCTACATTCAACTGATTACCTAAGTCATGTGTATGTTATATCAGGTACAAAAGTGAAGATGTGTCATACTCCCTCATCTAAAGGAGCAATTTTAGATTTAAAGAAATAGAATCGCTTTTAAATAACAAGGCACCGAGAAGGAAAACAAAGGCTGTAATTATGTGAAATAATGGAACCAGCTTATCATAGACCCTAAAGCAGTTATTATTCCTAATACTTCAGTGTTTTACCATGTTGATACTCAGTTTTCAGTCTGTAATGGACATTAGGAGTAATGGTGTTTATGCTTAAAGTAGTTTTCAGGATTCAATCTTGTTTTGGACATTTCTCCTGTTAGAAAACTCTCATGTGTTCTGAATTCTCATGTTTTCTGCTTGGGTCCCATCTGGGTTGCTCTCTCAGGGAATCTGAATTCTCTAATACAGATCCACTACCAACATGATCACCTTCTTAATGCAGAACTCTCTTTGTCATTGCATGAAACCCACTAAAATTTTAACTAAAAACCCAGATTTTAAAGGTCTTTTCTTAATTTCTTTCCTGATTGGAGACACTTCCCGGTTGTGTACAATGTAGCTATTGAGTTTGTTTGCTCTTCTCTTCCTTAATTTTATACTCAGCTTCCATGTTAAGTTTCAGCTAATGCCAGGAACACAGCAGTATTGAACACCCAGTTTAATATCTCATTATGAGAACAAAAAGTCACAGCCTAACAAAAACCTCACCATATTTGATAAAGTTTAAAATTTATTCAGCATGCTTATCTGGTTTATAAGATGGTGTTCTACACTCAACATTCTATAAAGTAGGGCAGTAAATCATAGCATGTTGGATATTTTGTGAGTAACACCTGGGTTAAAATGTGCTTGAGAATAGGGGCTGGTACCCTGAAAGTGTTTTGGCAGCCTGCCTGCCTTGGTGCCACAACAGTGTACTGGAACGCTTGATAATTCCAGGGCAAGTTAGTTGTCTATGGCTTACAACCTGTTTAATGCAAGGAAGAAGGCTTGTCACTGTTTTGCCATCTCATCAATATGTGGTATAGAATAATCACAGTGGTTACCTAACAGTGATGGAAGGCCTGAACAGCAAAGGAAAAGGGAACTGCAAATCTGACTGAACATGGGCATCTCAGGTTTGGAAATATGTGCTCCTACTGAAATGAGCTATTGACTAATTCAGGAACAAATGTTATATGGGCTTATTCTTCATCTTCATCCACACTGTGATGAGAAGGATTAGACTGGCTCCCATATGTGGAATATTTATTTCAGCAATACAAGAAAATGTATTTCCCTAATATTTTTTCTGTATACACAAGGTCTTAAATTTTAGACACGTGATTAATGTTTTAATTTGCTGTTCTACTTGGATTCAAGTTTACCATACAATATAAATTACTTACAAAGAAATTTACTTATATGGTGCTTAATTCATAAGCTGTTTAATCACCTTGTATGGTATCACTGCTATTTCTCTATGAGACTTTGTGGCTATGCAGTTTATTTTAAAATAAAAGCTATAGTAAATAGGAAATAGTTTTAAAATTTTAAATTGAATCCCTAAAACAAATATCATATGCCTAAATAATTATCACATTATCAAAGTTCAAAACCAAATGGAAAAATTTTTAGAAAAGAAAAAAAAAAACCTTAACAGCTAAGTTAGATTTTTTTTTAATTCAAAACAGGGCAGATAGTTTAATGATCACAAGGCTGGTATATTAAATTTGAGTTTTAAATTCCCTTGGTATTTAGTCTTCTAAACTTCTTTTCGCATGTCTTTAATGGAGGATAGATTAATGAAAATATTGCCTTATGTGAGACAGAATCTAATCTCTCCTATATAATTGTGATCCTGTTTTTCTCAGAATAAAGAAAAATTTAGAAAAAAAAGATCATAGCACGGGGGTTTGAAGAGATGGCTCAGCAGTTGAAGGTGCTTGCTTTCAGAGCCCGAGAGCACAGGTTCCAGTCCCCAGTGCCCACCCGAAGCTAGATGCACACACACATGAAAAATATTTTTCCTAGAACATTGGAATCCATAATAAAATATATTCTGTGAGTTGCACTGTGATGTATTTTATTAAATTTATTTAATTTCCTGGCTTTCTTTCCTCAAATTCTGCTCATCTTTAGTGAATAACTTTGTGGACATTCTCTTTAGCATGTGATGAAATGGGAACAGAAACAATGGGGATAATTGAAGTACCATGAGCTCCAAAAACCTCAGCCATCTAATTAACATTGGCTATTTTTCCACATGACAAATATAAACTTCCCCAAATTATTAAATCAAATAGTCACTGGCAACGCCCTTTAATAAGTAGTTGAAAAGAAAATCAGGAAGCCAGGAATCTCTTGTCCTGAATAAACTACAGCATTATAATTAGATTCTAACTTTTTAGAGTGACCCGTGTATTATAAGTAATCAGTGAAATTTCCCATGCTGAGAACACCTGATCATTTTGCCAGACTTAAGAAGAATGGTGTTCATTGCGTAAATGTGTGCAACAATGTGCGCAGATCAGAAAATGCAGTGTGTGTGAGGAGGGAAAGATGTGAGGCACAGACTAGGTTGGGGCAAGAGCAGGTAGAAAACCACAACCATGGCAAAAGAGCTGATGGACAGCATATTTGACAGCAATAAGAACAAATTTATTTTCCATTGGACCCACTGTCAGTCTAACATTTGCCAAGACTCCACTGATCACCTGACCTCTGTAAACACCTACTTTAACTCGAGGGCCATGGTGCTGTTTGGGGTCTCCTGGAATCAATGTCAATTCAGAACCAGTGTCCAGTAACCCCAAAAGGTCTGATTATTTCCTTTTCCCCAGTGTAAAGTTACCCTAGCAAAAGGCCATAGGTCCCTCTGAGGAAGGATAGGTGTAAGCTTAATATTGAAACTTTTGGCAGTTGCAGGAGGGTCCTTCCTCAAGGGGACCTGGCCACCCCTTCAATCAAGGGGCTCAGGATCTGTAAACTGGCTCAAGTCTGGAAACTGATTAAGAGGTCTTGATTCTCTGTTGCTATAATTGAAAGTGGCCTTATGTTCCTTTGTTCCAGAAGTTTCCTGCTTATACATATCAAGCAGAAACTCAGTAGGCTTCTTAACTATTTGACTTCTGAGAACACCATGATTAATCAGCCAATGCCAAAGGTCCCTACGAGTCATACCTTCATGTCTATAATTTTGTCTATACTGTCTATTATGAAAAAAATGTTCACTCTACCTTTGGCGATTCAGTGCTGCCACTTGGCCCTTGTTATCCCAAGATCCAGTTAGATCCATTGCATCTAAGTGATGTCTTCTTTACACAAAAGACCAATTACTGGGCACTTTAAGTATGCTGGTGCTTCTCTCACAAATCTGTTTCTCCTAGTCTTAGTGAAGGGCACATCTTCTGGATGCTCCCATTGTGGGGTCAAAGATGAGTGTATATGGCAAATCCACTCCATCATTCTAAATTCTCTGAGCCTTTTAATCCCTTCATCAACATTAAGCCAAGGGATATCAGGCAGCTCAAGCTCATTCACAGTAGGCCATCTTTGGATCCATACTTCAACCTTCAACCAATCAAATAAACTCTTGGCACTTCTTCCAACTGCATGAACTACAGTGTTAAATCCAAAATCTCTGCTCAATGAACCCATTTCAGTACATTCAGCCTGACCTCATCTTATGTTCCTTCGTTCATCATCCCACACCCTTAAAATCCATTTCCACACATATTCTGCATGCTTCTGCCTGTACAAGTTACAAAGCTTCTGAAGTTCTTTAGGGGTATACCTCACCACCTCTTGTGTCATACTTTCTATCTTAGCTTTAGGGGCCTGCTAGCATGTAGGACCACATGAAATTAAGAAGCTTTTGTACATCACAAAAATGGTTTAGTGAAAAGCCATCTGTGGTAGTTTGAATAGATGGCCCCCAATATACTCAGTGTTTCATTAGTTTGTAGTTTGGATCTGCAGCCACATTGCTGGAGGAGGTGTCATTGGGAGGATCTTAAGGTGTGGTAGTGGGTTTGAAATTCTGATCTAACGATATGAAAAGTGCCTTGTTCCACCTGGAGTTCCTGAAATGTGTTGTGTAGCTTCTGGATTGTACATTCTCACTGTCTCTCTGTCTCTGTCTCTGTCTCTGACTCTCTCTCTCTCTCTCTCTCTCTCTCTCTCTCTCTCCTTGACCTGTGAAAGTAGGCCAGCTTCTTCTGCCATTATGGAACTTTCCCTGGATGTGTAAGCTTCAATAAACCCCTTCCTCCATAACTGTCCCTAGACTGCAAGTTCATCTCCGCAAACCTGAAGCTGTCTGCTACACCAGCCTACAGAATAAACCTGAGCTAGACACTAGAAATAGAATTTTCCAGGCTCATGTATTGTCAGAGTTTTAAAAAAATGCAAATGGATATATTACCAAAAGTAATCCATAGGTTCAATTCAAATTCCAAAGAAATTTTTCACAGAACTAGAAAAAGAAATTCCAAAAACACATAGTAAACACAAATACCATGAATAGCTAAAGCAGTACTACATTAAAAAAAAATACTGGTAGGAGTATCATAATACCTGATCTCAAATTATACTAGTCATAATGAGAGACAACATGGTACTGGCACAAAGACAGTTACATGTACACTAATTGAATAGAATAGAGGATCCAGAAATAAACCTACACAAAAGTGCCAAAAATACATAGTGAAAAATGTTGGGTGTGGTGGTGCATGCCTTTAATCCCAGTACTCAGGAGACAGAGGTAGGAGGATTACTGTGAGTTCAAGGCCACCCTGAGACTACAGAGTGAGTTCCATGTCAGCCTGGGCTAGAGTGAGACCCTACCTCATAAAAACCAGGAAAATATACATATACATATATATATATATATATATATATATATATATATATATATATATATATATACTGAAAAGACAGGCTGTCTATTTTTTTTCTTTTTTCTTTTATTTATTTGAGAACAACAGAGAAAGGAGGCAGAGAGAGAGAGAGAGAGAGAGAGAGAGAGAGAGAGAATGGGCACGCCAGAGCTTCCAGCCTCTGTAAACGAACTCCAGATGCGTGCGCCCCCTTGTGCATCTGGCTAACGTGGGTCCTGGGGAATTGAGCCTCGAACCGGGGTCATTAGGCTTCACAGGCAAGCGCTTAACTGCTAAGCCATCTCTCCAGCCCAGGCTGTCTATTTTTTATTCTTTATTTTTATTTATTTATTTGAGAGAGAGAGAGAAAGAGAGAGAGAGGAAGAGAGAGAGAGAGAGAGAGAGAGGTAATGGGTATGCCAGGGTCTCTAGCCACTGCAAACAAACTACAGGTGTATGCACCACCTTATGCATCTGGTTTATGTGGGTCCTGGAAAATTGACCCCTGGGTCCTTTGGTACTGCAGGCAAATGTCTCAACCAGTAAGCCATCTCCCCAGCCCAATACTGTCTATTTAACAAGCGGTCATGGCCAAACTGGATATCCACCTGAAGAAGAATGAAATTAAATCCATATAGCTCATCCAGCACAAACATCAATTCAAAAAGGATCAAGCTTATTTTTTTTTTGGATCAAGCTTATTTTAAAATGTGAAACACTGCAACTGTTGGAAGAAAATATAAGGAAAAACTTCAAAATATAAGTATAGGCAAGAACTTTCTGAAAATTGAACTTTTAATTATAAGATGTGAAATATCCATGTTTTGGAATATAAATATTTCTGTTTATAGAACTATAATGTGTCTTTTAGATACAATTATAAAGTCATAAATAATGAGTTTTTATAAAGAATTGTGTGACTCATGCACTAATTTTACCTAATTTACTTTTATGATACTATAACACATCACAATTTTGTAATATGCATTTATAAATATATATTTTTTAATGAATTGAGGCCTTCAATATATGAACATACTGTGATTTGATTGTGTTTCTGCTGCAGTATCCTGGTTTGTTCCTTCTCCCCCAACACCTATCCCCCGATGATCTTCCTCATTTAAGTTAGTCATTGTTTTGTTTTCTCATTCCTCAGTTCTACATGTCAAAATGTTGATGGGCTCAGAACTTTTCTGGTCTTCTGGGAGTATCAGTAACCACCTCAGTGTCATGAATCTACCATTTGGTTGTCAGGAGGATTGTGCCCCAAATTATGCTTATGTCCTCTATAGCTTTTAAATCATTTCTGCCTCTCTTCTACAGTATTCTCTGAATCTTGGAGAACATGATAGAAATCTTTAGAGTTGAGCTAGGTTTTTTTTTGTTGTTTGTTTGTTTTTTTTTTTTTTTGGTTTTTCAAGATAGGGTATCACTCTATTTCAGGATGATCTGGAGTTCACTATGTAGTCTCAGGGTGGCCTCAAACTCATAGCGATCCTCCTACCTCTGCCTTCTGAGTGCTGGGATTAAAGGCATTTGCCACCATGTGAGGCTTAGAGTTGAGCTTTTAACATCCCTTTTATTTTCTACTTTGATGAGTTTTGAGTCTTCCAATGTCTACTGTTATCTCCAAAGAGATGGGTCACTGGTTAGCAATGAGAGGAACACTGTTCCCTGAGCTATGGCACATGTGATAAAGTTGACTGCCCATTGCAAGGCACTGGGATTTCTCTTTTTGTCATTTTGACGTATCTTTGGTCTCCTTGGTATTCAGTGCCATCTGTGAAGAGAAAGTTCTGTAATGAAAAGTAAAAGCATTAATGGATTTTGATGGGCTTCACATTTTTTTAGTTTAGTCTAAGAACAGTGAAATCTTCTACTAGGTGTTATGACTTTCTAAGCCATATTTTTTGTTCATTTTTATTTATTTATTTGAGGGTGAAAGAGAGAGAGAGGGAAAGAGGGAGAGGGAGAGAGAGAGAGAGAGGGAGAGAGAGAGAGAGAGAGAATGGTCATGCCAGGGCTTCCAGCCACTGCAAATGAATTCCAGACATGTGCACTCCCTTGTGTATCTGGCTAACGTGGGTCCTGCAGAATTAAGCCTCGAACTGGGGTCCTTAGGCTTCACAGGCAAGCACTTAACCACTAAGCCATCTCCCCAGCTCAGATTTTTGACTCAGTACCAGGCATGAATTACCTCCTATTGAGCAGGACCGCATAACCAACTGGAGAACAGATGATTGCCCTTGTAAGTTTTGTGCCACTATTGCACCAGTGGGTACACCTTGCCTGTCTAGTTGATTATATGGCTTGCAAGATCCGCTGACACTGGCCTGAATTATTTTGGGAACATGAGCCTTGCTGACCAACAGTTACTATGTACATGGGGAGTGGAGGGGTAATAACCCATCATTGGCACTGTAATTGACCTGCAAGAAACTATGGCTCCAAGGAAAACCTTGTTCACCCCAATAGAGTATGTATTCCCAAACTATTTCTGCCTCTTATTATTGAAAAAAATTGTACCTTTAAAAAAATTTTATTTATTTATTTGCATGGAGAGAGAGAGAGAGAGAGAGAGACAGAGGGGGGGGGCAAAGAGAGAGAGAGAGTGAGAAGAGAGACAGAGAGAGAATGGGCATGCCAGGCCCTCTAGCCACTACAAGTAAATTCCAGATGCCTGTACTACTTGTGCATCTGGCTTACGTGGATCCTGGGGTATCCAACCAGAGTCCTTTGGCTTCTCAGGTAAATGCTTTAACTGCTAAGCCATCTCTCCAGGCTGGAAAAAACGTATCTTGTAATTCACTAATGAAGTAGGTTTTAGGGTACTTATTCAGACTGTCTTTAGGATCTTTCTTTCTTTTTTTCTTTTTGGCAAGCCCAATAGACTGGCCTTTTGTTTTTATGCAAGAGAGTAAGAATGAAAGAGAGAGACAATTTGCATCTAGCTTACGTGGTACCTAGAGAGTCTAACATGAGTTCTTAGACATTGTAGGCAAGTGCCATAAATATTAGGAGATCTCTCCAGCCCCTGTCTTTAGTTTTGTGCAACCCTCCTTCTATCCTCCCTCCCTCTTACCTGTGTCGCCTTATACCTTGCAACCAATGGTATGATATTCTGTCCTTTCACCTGCCTATCTACGATATGTTCTCCCAACCCCTCTGTCTGTATATCACAGAGAACATTCAGTGTTTGTTGTTTCTGAGCCTTGTTACCTCATAGTATATTTTTCCAGATCTGTCCACTTTCTTGTGAAATTCAGAATTTCATTTCTCTATAATACAGAGTATAACTCTATGGTGTATATGTACCACATCTTCATTATTCATTCAGCAGTCAGTGGGCATCTGGGCCAATTCTACTTCCTTGCTACTCTGAATAGAAGAGCAACAAACATGGCTGAGCAAGTGTCTCTATAATAAAGTCTAGGGTATTCAGGGTATATGCCCAGGAGTTGTGTAGCTGGGTCATATGTAATATCTATTTTTAGGTTTGAAAATGACGTTTATACTGATTTTCATAGTGGCTTTACCAAACTTATGCTATCACCATTAGTGAATAATGGTTCCTCTTCCCCCACACCCTCAATAGCATTTGTTGTCATTTGATATTTTTTCTTGATACTAGCCATTCTGATTGCAGTGAAAATGGAATATCAAAGTAGTTTTAATTTGTATTTTCCTATGGCTAGAGATGTTGAGCAGTTATTAAAATGTTTATTGGTCAGTTATATTACTTTCATTAAGAAACATCTGTGTGGGTTTCAACCTTACTTTTTGATTAGGTTTATTGATTTTTTTTTTTAGTTCTTGTATTTTATTTTATTTTTGTTTTGTTTTGTTTTTTATTTACTATTTTTTTATTATCAACTTCCATGTTTGTAAACACTATCCCTCCCATGATTGTAATGCACTCCCTCCCTCCACTTTCCCCTTTGAAACTCCACTCTCCATCATATCCACTCCCCCCTCAATCAGTCTCTCTTTTATTTTAAAGTCATCATCTTTTCCTCCTATTATGATGGTCTTGTGTAGGTAGTGTCAGGCCCTGTGAGGTTATGGGTATCCAGGCCATTTTGTGTCTGGAGGAGCATGTTGTAAGGAGTCCTACCCTTCCTTTGGCTCTTACTTTCTTTCCCCCACTTCTTCTGCAATGGACCCCTGAGCCTTGGAAGGTGTGATAGAGATATTGCAGCACTACTTGGTCACTTCTTCCCAGCACCATGATGCCTTCTGAGTCATCCCAAGGTCACTGCCATCTGAAAAGGGAAGGTTCTCTACCAAAAGTGAGAGTAGCATTAGTATATGGGTATGAACATTAAGAGAAGTGCTTACTGGGCAGTTTGATGAGCATAGTATATACATTTAGCCAGCCACCAGCAGGCATTAAACCCCTAGGGCTCATTACTATCCCTGTTGTAGGTTTTCAGTATCAGGGATGTTTTCCCTTCCATGGAGCAGGTCCTCCAGTCCCATTAGAGGGCAGTTGGTTTGCACCATAACAGACGTGCCACAGTTGCACCCATTAGCTCATTTGGCCTGGCTGGCCAAATATTAGGCTTGCAGTGCCCACTGTTGAGTATCTTTTCTGGTGATTTCTCTCTCTCCCATTGAACTGCATGTAGAATGGCTTCTTCCAGTTTTCTGTCAGCTGGTCTACATGGAGGAAGTTATCAGCTCAGTTCCAGCATAATTTCTCAGTGGCCTTACAGCCCAAGTATGTGGAGTCTTCAGCAATACGGTCTTACCGTCTATTCCTGGTGGGAAACCAAGGGCCTTGGCAATGGACTGCAGTGTTTTGGGGACATCAGGGACCTCCCTGGCCAACAACTCACTGGAAGGTATCCCATCCCTGGCATGGAATATTTTCCAATAACAATCTATGGCTCCCGATTGTTCCATTTTCCAAAAATGTAGGTTTCCATATGACTTATTTATATCCTTGTAGATATTGATTAGCCCTCCCTCTACCTTTCCTTTACTCAAACTCTTCCCTGACCTCACTTAGGCCTTTTCAGCCCCATTAATCTCTTCCTCTACTTATATATATACAAGCCTATTAGGTACCCACCTCCCTTGCTTTTTATTCCCTTTATACCTCTTTTAAAGCTTACTGGCCTTTGCTACTGAGTTTTCTTCCTACTCATACAGAAGTCCAATCATCTGCAGCTAGGAACCATATATGAGAGAGAACATGCAACATTTGGGTTTCTGGGTTTGAGTTACCTCGCTTAGTATAATCCATTCCAGATCCATCCATTTTCCTGCAAATTTCATAATTTCATTTTTCTTTCCCACTGAGTAGAACCCCATTGTATAAATGTGCCATATCCTCATTATCCACTCATCAGTTGAGGGACATCTAGGCTGGTTCCATTTCCCAACTACTGTGAATTGAGCAGCAATAAATATGGTTGAGCAAGTATCTCTAATGTAGTGAGATGAGTCCTTAGAATATATGCCTAGGAGTGCTATAGCTGGGTCATATGGTAGATCGATTTTTAGCTGTCTTAGGAACCTCCACACTGATTTCCACAATGGCTGGACCAGATTGCATTCCCACCAATAGTGTAGAAGGGTTCCTCCTTTTCTGCATCCTCACCAGCTTTTATGGTTATTTGTTTTCTTGATGGTAGCCAATCTGACAGGAGTGAGATGAAATCTCAACATGTTTTTAATCTGCATTTCCCTGTTGAATAGGGATGTAGAACATTTTTTTAGATGCTTATATGACATCTGCTTTTTTCCTTTTGAGAACTCTCTATTTAGTTCCATAGCCCATTTTTTAATCGGTTTGTTTGATTTCTTATTATTTAATTTTTTTGAGCTCTTTGTTTATCCTAGATATTAATCCTCTATCAGATGCATAGCTGGCAAAGATTTTTTTCCCACTCTGTAGGTTGCCTCTTTGCTTATTCACAGTGTCCTTTGCCATACAAAATCTTTGTTATTTCATGTGGTTCCAGCAGTTAATCTGTGTTTTTATTGCCTGAGCAATTGGGGTTATAGTCAGAAATTCTTTGCCAAGACCAATATGTTGAAGGGTTTCCCCTACTTTTTCCTCTAGCAGTTTTAGAGTTTCAGGTTTGATGTTAAGGTCTTTAATCCACTTGAACTTAATTATTGTGCATGGAGAGAGAGAAGAATCTTATTTTCATCCTTATACAAATAAATACCCAGTTTTCTCAGCACCATTTGCTGAAGATACTGTCTTTTCTCCAATGAGTATTTTTGGCATTTTTATTGACTATCAGGTGGCTATAGCTACCCGGACTTACATCTGGGTCTTCTATTCTGTTTTATTGATCTACATGTCTGCCTTTGTGCCAGTACCATGCTGGTTTTGTTACTATGGCTCTGTAGTATAGGTTAAAATCAGGTATGGTGATACCACCAACCTTTTGTTGCTCAAAATTATTTTAGATATTCAAGATTTTTTGTGATTACAAATGAATATTTGGATTTTTTTTATGTTTCTGAGAAGAATGCCATTGGAATTTTGATGGGGATTGCATTAAATTAGTAGATTGCTTTTGATAATATTGCCATTTTCACAATATTGATTCTTCCAATCCAAGAACAAGGGATGTCTTTCCATTTCCTAGTGTCTTTGGCAATTTCTTGCTTGAGTGTTTTACAGTTTGCATTGTAGAGATCCTTTACTTCCTTGGTTAGGTTTTTTTCCAAGGTACTTTGTTTATTTATTTATTTTTTGATGCAATTGTGAATGGGAGTGATTCTCTGATTTCATCCTCTGTGTGTTTGTTGTTAGCACATAGGAAGGCTACTGATTTCTGTGTGTTTATTTTGTACCTGCTACATGGCTATAGGTGTTTAACAGCTCTAACAGTTTGCTAATAGAGTCTTTAGGGTTCTTTATGTATAGAATCATGTCATCTGCAAGTAATGATAACTTGATCTCTTCCTTTCTAATTTGTATCCCTTTTATTTGTGTCTCTTGCCTTATGGCTATGGCTAAGACTTCCAGTACTATATTAAATAAAAGTGGGGACAGCTGGGTGTGGTGGTGCAAGCCTTTAATCCCAGCACTCAGGAGGCAGAGGTAGGAGGATTACCATGAGAGTTCAAGGCCACTCTGAGACTACATAGTGAATTCCAGGTCAGCCTAAGCTAGAGCGAGACCCTGCCTTGGAAAACCAAAAAAAAAAAAAAAAAAAAAAAGTGGGGACAGTGGAAACCCTGTCTTGTTCCTGATTTTAGTGGAAAAGCTTCCAGTTTTTCCCCATTTAGTAATATGTTCGCTGTAGGCTTGTCATAAATAACCTTTAGTATGTTGAGATATGTTCCTTCTATTGCCATTTTCTTTAGAAGTTTTATCATGAAGGGGTGTTGGGTTTTGTCAAATGCTTTCTCTGCATCTAATGAGATGATCATGTGATTTTTGTCCTTCAGTCCATTTATATAATGTATTACATTTATTAATTTGCATATGGTGAACCATCCCTGGGATAAAGCCTACTTAGTTGGGATGAATGATCTTTCTGATATATTCTTGTATTCTCTTTGCCATTATTTTGTTGAGAATTTTTACATTTATGTTCATGAGGGAGATTGGTCTGTAATTTTCTCTTTTCTTTTCTTTTCTTTTTTTCTTTTTTTCTTTTTTTCTTTTTCTTTTTTTTTTTTTTTTGTTCTATCTTTGCCTGGTTTTAGTATCAGGGTGATGCTGGCTTCATGGAATGAGTTTGGTAGGATTCCTTCTTTTTCTATTTTATTAAAAAGTTTAAGAAGCAATGGTGTTAGCTCTCCTTTGAAGGTCTGATAAAATTCACCAGTGAATTCATCTGGGCCTGGACATTTTTAGTTGGGAGATTTTTTATTGAAAATTTTTTTAAAAAATTTTTGTGTGTTTATTTGAGAGCAACACACAGATGGAGAAAGAGGGAGGGAGGGAGGGAGGGAGGGAGGGAGGGAGGGAGAGAGAAGGAGAGAGAGAGAGAGAGAGAGAGAGAGAGAGAGAAGAAATGGGCGCACCAGGGCCTTCAGCCACTGCAAATGAACTCCAGATGTGTGTGCCCCCTTGTGCATCTGGCTAACGTGGGTCCTGGGGAATCGAGCCTCGAACCAGGGTCCTTAGGCTTCACAGGCAAGCGCTCAACTGCTAAACCATCTCTCCAGCCCAGTTGGGAGATTTTTGATAACTGCTTGAATCTCCATACTTGTTATAGGCCTATTTAAGTGATTAATCTCATCTTGATTTAATTTAGATATGTCATATGAATCAAAGAAATCATCCATTTCTTTCAGATTTTCATACTTAGTGGAGTATAAGTTTTTGTAGTATGTCCCTATGATGTTTTTAATTTCTCTGGTATCTGTTGTGATGCTGTCTTTTTCACCCCTATTTTTATTAATTTGTTTCTCTTCTCTCTTTCTTTTGGTCAGATTTGCTAAGGGTTTATCAATCCTGTTTATCCTTTCAAAGAACAAACTCTTTGTTTCATTGCTTCTTTGGATTGTTTTTTTTTTTTTTTTTTGGTTTCTATTTCATTAATTTCTGCAATGTTCTTCATTATTTCTTCCCATCTACTGATTTTCAGTTTGCCTTGTTCTTCTTTTTCCAAGGCTTTAAGGTGAAACATTAGGGCATTTACTTGAGACCTTTCTAATTTCTTTTTTTTTCTTTTTTCTTTTTTTTTTTCTTTTTTGTTTTTTTGAGGTAGGGTCTCACTCTGGCTCAGGCTGACCTGGAATTCACTATGTAGTCTCAGGGTGGCCTCGAACTCACAGCGATCCTCCTACCTCTGCCTCCCAAGTGCTGGGATTAAAGGTGTGTGCCACCACGCCCGGCTCGAGACCTTTGTAATTTCTTAATATAGGCACTTGCAGTTATAAAATTCCCTCTTAGGACTGCCTTCATCGTGTCCCAAAGTTCAAAACCTATATGTTGTGTTCTCATTAGGTTTCCTGATTTTTTAATCATTTAGTTTTTTTGGATTCTTTGTATATTCTAGATATTAAAATTCTTTCTGATGTATAGTATATAGTGGACAATGATTTTCTCCCATTTTTGGGGTTGTCTGTTGATAGGTTTTTTAGTTTCATTAGTCCAATTGGTGGATTGTCTTTTTTCCTCACTACTGAAATCTTATTGAGAAAGTCTTTCCCACCTTTTTTACTTGGCTTATGTGAGTACTGGGGAGTTGAACCTGGGTCCTTAGGCTTCACAGGCAAGTGCCTTAACTGCCAAGCCATCTGTTCAGCCTTAGTGTTTTAACTATAGTGTGTTGTGGGGCATTTCTTTTCTGGTTCTATTTGGTGTTGTGTATGCCTCTTGTACCTAGGCAGGCCTTTCTTTTTTGTAATATTTGGAAATTTTTTGCTATAAGTTTATTGAAAATAGTTTTATGCCCTTGACCTGGATGTCTTTTCATTCTTGTATGCCCATGATTCAAGCAGTCTTTTTAAGGTTCCCTGTATTTCTCTTATGTTCTTCTCATGCTTCTTTTTAAAAAGAAACTGTTATTGATTTGGGCTTTCCAGTCTGTTTCTTCTTCCTTGTTCTCAAGTTCTAAGTTTCTGTCCTCTGCATGATCTATTCTATTGGTGTGGATTTCCTGGGTTCTTTTTAGTTCAGTTAGCTCATTTAAAAAAAAATTACATTTGGTTTTTCTTCAGCATCTCTCTTTATTGTGTTATATTTTCATTTCTTGGTTTAACTTTCTCATTTTATTTAGTTGATTATGTTCTCTTGGGATTCATTCAGGCATTCTTTTGTGTGCTCTTTGAATTCTTTTAAGTGTCTATGTGTTCATTAGCTGATTCTCTTACATTTCCTTCACGCATTTCTTCATGCCTACTTTAATTTTGTTACATATGACCTGGGACAGTGGCATATGCCAGGCTGCCCAATATTCACTCTTGCTAGTGATCTACCCTCATCTGGATTGGGAGAAGGGTGGTGCAACTCAGGATATCACTAGAGGCCAAGAGACTTTTCTCTGGCTCCCTGGTGACCTAAACATCAGGTTCGGGGAAAAGGGTCACAGATGACCGGCTGATCTGACTGGAGCCAGGGGCCTGAGCAGGTATTCCTGGTTCCCTGTTGATCTCCCCTCATCTGGGACTTAGGCCTATTCTGGGCTACTTGTCCTCCTGTCTACAATATATTTTCTAACACAAATATGTTATTACTTAGGTTTTTTGAATTTCTGTCAGGTTTAAATGAAACTAAATTGTTTGTAAATAATGTTCTTTTATTATTTTGAAAATTTTGTTTCATTATTAGAAACAGAATTTACACACACACACACACACATACACACACACAGAGAGCAGGAAAAGGAAGTTTCATGTCTTAAACACTTAAAATTTTCCTACTAAAAATTAAACCAAAAGTATTAAGGGAAACTCAGAAATTTAGTTACTCTCAGAGGCATTATGAACAAGAATATTAATTTTGCAAAACTTAATCCCTTTGGTTTCTTCTGTGTATTACTAACAGTCTCTTTTTTGTAGACTTTCATCTTTCAAGTGGACATTAACACTTCCTAATTTACAAGAAATAGGCTGCAGTAAACCATATTTGAATCAAGTTTTTATCTCATATCAATAGCTGGCATGGTAAGAGTTCATATTACTTTATCAGGTCCTGTGAGACAATTCCCAAATGAAAGGAACAAGGCAGCTATCAATATAAGGGCTAATTGTATCGATCTCCCCAGTTGTAAAAATGATTATTTGTTATTGCTCAAGGAATTTTTAAATGATTACCATATTCTTATTTTATTTTGCAAGATAAATGTCCTATATAGAATATAGAAGATTCATATTCTCTACTACAGTATAGCAACTAGTGATGGTCAATCTCTGGCTGTCAACTTGACAGGATTTAGAATCACCACAGTAAATATTTTGGCATGTCTGTTAGAAACTTTCTACATTGGATTAACTGACATTGGAAGACTCATCCTAATTGTGGGTAGTGTCATTTCATGAGCTGGGGGTCCTGGGCTATATAAAAGGAGAGAACGAGATTAACACCAGGATTTATCACCCTCTCTCCTCCCTGCTGATGTGATAATGTAACACTGGTTTTCTGCTCCTGCCATGCTTATCTGCCATGATTAAATTCTCTGCAAAACTGTCATAAACTGATTTTTGTCACGTATTTTTCTTATTAATGAGAAGGTTATTAATATATACATGTATTAAAATGTTATAGTTTACCATCTCCTAGGATCCCTAATGTCTTCTCATTTTGTGATATTAATTATTTTTAAAATGTGTATTTGAAAATTTATAGGGTAAAGTGAAAATGAAAAACTCTATCTTAGATATTGTTGGTGATGTATAAGACTAACTATGTAAAAAGGTAGGTGCTTTAAGATTGCCATTTAACTAGTCCAATCTATCAAAACAGATGTCACCAATCACTTATAGGAATAAAATCAGAGTTTTTAACAATTCAGTTTCCCATGTAAAGACTTATAAAGTGAGAATGACCTTTGTTTAGAACAACTTGAGGACTTGGATTGATGAGCATTTTCAATTTTCATCATAAATTAATAAATTGATATTTAATGTTTAATGTAGCATTCTCTCAACAAGATAAATGGACATCTACCTGTGTGGAAACCATGAACTCTTGGTTTGTTGGCTAAACTAAATTGCAGATCATGAAAGGCTGAAGAACAGGCCTTAGACAGCAAGTTTACAATAGGGAGGCAAGGATATTTGGTAAATTCTGGACTGTCGATCAGAATAATTCTGAATGAGAACTCTCATTCTCTGTTTCATTGTAAATAATTTTCAAAATTAAAAACATGCATTCATTTGATTTGGTAGCTTCTCTATAAGTGCAAAATTAAGCAATTATTAAATATATTTCCAGACAAAACAATGGATCTTCTGTCCCCCTCCCCAATTTCTTCTGGAATTGATCTAAGGGAAAACATTTTCATTGCTTTTAAAGAAAGCAACAGTCTTATTAGATGCCAGCATCAGACCCTTGATGATATTTTATTCTGGGCTTACTGTGAAGTCTGTTAGCTACAAACATAGATTTCTGCCAAGTTAAGCTTGTATTTATGTCTGACATTCTATATAATGGAATGTTTATGCCATCAAAGGTATAACTTTGGAATAAAAACTTGTAGATATCCCAAGTAACACTAAATAGGATCAGGCCAAGTTTATGTAACCAAACATGACATCTTAATTTAATTTTGTCTTTTTATTTCCTTAGTTTAAAGTTATGCTTAGCAAAGTTACAGAGACCAGTGTACTGGCAGGATTTCATTGTTATGTATTCAGCAATGAAAAAGGGAATATAAATCAGTTACTGGCGATTAAAGCTTTTTTCTAAGCTACTAAAACATCAAAGCTGATTTTTCTGTCTCTATGAAGCTCTTGTGTTTAAGTTTCTGTTAATAACTTATATCTTTTAGTCACAGTGAAAAATTTAAAACTAGAACTTAAACTCTCGACTACATTTCTAAATAATATTTAATTTTAATATAAATGCTGTATCAAGTTGTACTTTTAATCATCTGCTTCTTTGGACTGATATAGCTCTCCACTGTATTTTGTTTTCAAATGAAAGCAAGTAAGGTAACTGTATTCACTGAGATAAAATTATTTATTTTCTATTATGCCATTATGTTCAAATATATGCTAAATCACAAAGGATTTATAAACCTTCTATATATAAATGAAGACCAAATGTTTCATAATTCAACATCCTACCCAAAAAGTTCTTGACACATTCTACTCTATGTTCCACTATTTTTTCTATGGAATCTCAGTCCTTTCTTTTGTAAAATAATTAAACAAATAAATGAAAATAAACCTTAAAATTTAAAGATAGGATATAAAGCAATAGGGTTCAGTTTGGCATTTTCAGTTCCCATTTTCATGTCACATGCACTCTATTGATCTCACTTTTCTCCTCACCATTTTCCTTTCTTTAAAGAGCTCTTATTCCCCTCCATAAGTTCTTTTTTGTTTTAACATACACATGCACAGTGATTAAAATCTAGGTTGTACATATGAGTCACAATGTGGTATTTGTCTTTCTGATTCTGGTTTATTTTGTATAACATAATAACTTCCTGAAAAAACTTTGGTTTCATTTTTTATGGCTGGATAATATTCTGTTGCATATATGCGCCACATTTAACCTATCCAGTCATCAGTTGATGGACATATAGGGTGAATACATTTCTTAGCTATTGCAAATAATGTAGAAATGAACATAAATGTGCAAATATTTCTGTAATAAGATATTGGGTCTTTGGGTATAAGCCTATAAATGGTATGGGCTCCTAGTCCTTCTTTATCAACCAGAGACATCTCCCCCCTCACCTTCAGGAGCAGTGGAAACTCTAGGTGCTTGATAAATCCTTGTGCTTCCCTAGCAATGGATACATTCCTTTACAAGAATGCATGGTGTATACTTGTCCAAGCTACTCTTCTGCATTTGGACCACACTTCTTCTGTTTATAGTTCTTCTCAGGTGACTTTACATATGTGCCACCACTTCCCAACTAAAATGCGATGTTATGTTTAAAGCTCTATATACCTTATCCTCACTTGTATATATTATAATTTAGCAATTATTACTGACATACAGTGTTTATTTGCTACATTTATTTAGCATAACTATAAAAACTGAAGTTTAAAAAAATATTTTATTATATAGAGCAACATATAATTTCCACAAGCCTCTAACTCAGACCATTGACATCAAATCTTTCCCAATTCGAAAAGGAAAGTGATATAAATTATCAGGTCAAACTCTGTAATAAGGGAGAATAATGTAAAGTACATAACTCAATGATTCATATGATAAGAGATCAGGGTTCTCATTGTTACCCTTTATCACATAATATAAAGCTGTTCAACATTCTGAACAAATGTTTGTTAAGCACATGACTGAAACCAAGTACACAATTCTTAAAATGTGATTGGAGGGCTACAGCTGCATACTTGGGTAATATGAGCTACAGGTACTTATTTCAAGAAGATAATTTCAATTTCTGCTTGCAATATTTGAAGAATCTATATTTCTGGAAATGTAGATCATATATATGCAAATGCAGAGCCTTATGCTTCTACTAATCCATTTGGTGTGTTTGCTTATGTTGCAATGATGTCATATTAAACTAGGTTTTTTAATACATATTAAATATATTACAATTGTTTTCATATCCTGTTAAAATATACTGTCAACTACTAATTTTTAAGGAGATGTAAAGTGATTAGTGAGCTATCAAGTATTTTATCATAAAAATACACTTAATGAACTAGGGAGATTGCTTAGTGGTTAAAGTCATTTGCAGTGCAAGCTTGACCACTGGAACTTAGATTCCCAGGACCCACATTAAAGCTTCCACTGCAAGCCACACATGTATCTATCATCACAGTGCAACTACAGCAATGGGAGGAGAGTCAGGAGAATGCTGAAACTTGCTGGGCTAGCCAACGACCAAAACCCCAAGTTTTTTTTTTTTTTTCTGCTGTCCACATGAGCACATGTGCACAAGCATGCATACACACACACACACACACACACTGCACTCAGATAGAGACATGTGAATCAGTCTTTAGCACCAAGAAATAATGATTTCTTATGTTTTATTCTAAACATATAGAAATTCTGCCATTAGGAGGGAAATAGATGATCTAAAAAATAAGTTTGAACCAAACTGCTATAACACAGCTGTTCAATATTTTCTACATTTGGTGTGTATATGTTCATGTGGCATTTACTGTAGACTACTTGAGCCCTTTTTTGAATTTTTTGAAAAAAATGCCAGCATGTTAGATGGAAGTAGTACAGGGAGTGTTTGGACTCAGTGGACAGATAAGCTGCTCTGAATTTGGGTGTGGTTTATTACTATTTGCGAGTGGGGTCAACATCCAGAACTGTAGTTGCCAGGACAATGAGAAGACTATATTGAGAATATGGCTTTAATTCATTTAAAGTGCTGAAAAGAATATCATGAATAGAATGAGTATTCAGTATGTTACTATTTCTAAGTTTTCATAATAAAAAGACTTTTACCGGGCATGTTGGCGCACACCTTTCATCACAGCAGTGGGGAGGCAGAGGTGTGAGTTTGAGGCCACCCTGAGACTACAGAGCGAATTCCGCATCAGGCTGGACTGGAGTGAGACCCTACCTCCAAAAACAAACAAAAAACAACAAAAAAAGCAAGACTTTTTCTTTCTTGTTCTGCTAGTCATTATTACAATGTGTTGTATAGTGAAAATACAAAAACAATCCAATCTAAATATTCCAGTAATATAGGCTGGACATAGGTTTCTCAATATCGCCTTTAAAAAAAATGAGGGTTTTCTAGTGAACTATACAATACCAATTTACAAATTTATTTACAAATATATTTTTTTTCAAACCACTTTAGGGAGACTTCAATGAGTACTGACATAATGTTGAGACCTACTATATACAGGCTGTGATAGTTAAGGTGTTGTGAACTTGATCTGCTTAGTAAACCACAGAAATCCCTCTCTGTTCGTATGGGTCTCCCAGGTTCATTCCAGGAAGGATAAACTGAAGGAGGAAGTCTGTCCCCCAGAGTAAGCCCTTCCCCCAGATCAGGTAGCCCCTCTCAGAGGGGAACTTTATATAAGGAAGCTCTAGGTGAAAAGAGCCCCTTCCTTCCACTTGGCTCCTGGAGCTGCTTGCTGCCTTCCAGCATGGATTGAAGACCAGTGTGGGCTGAAGACCAGTGTCAACTGAGTACCTGCATGGATAGAAGACCAGCAGCTCCTCAGAAAGCCTCCAGGCCTTCAGTGCCGGATTCGGACTGCTGAGGCACCTGGCCATGTGGACTGAGCAGCTACCAGGTTCCTTGATTCTCAGGCCTGCAACTGCTATTGGACTACTGTAAGTTCTTTGTTTCATTGATTTCTTAATCTTATATACACTGAGTGCAAAACTAATAATAATAATAAAAAGAATGGATTGGCAGATATAATTGCCTTTTAAAAAATATCCTTGGATAGATGTTAAAGTCAGGTTTGCATTGCTGACAGAAATCACCCAACCAAGAGCAGCTTGTGAGAAAAATAAAAGGTTTGTTTTGGCTTATAGATTTGATGGGAAGCTCCATGATGGCAAGGGAAAACAATAGCATGAGCAGAGGGTGTACATCACCTCCTGACCAATATTAGGCAGACACATCAACTTAAGGGGGGAATGAAGGGCGCAAACTAATGCCATGACAGGCTTCAGTAAGGTGCCACCCTAATGAGGCCTAAGTTCCAGTTTCCCAGAAAGGCAGGCAAGACTTCTGAGAAATGCCTGGCTGTTAATCAACAGTGATTCTGATATGTGGTTGGAAAAGATAACCGCCCAGGGGCTGAGTCAGTTCCTGGAGACATGTCCCTTTCGCACCTTTTGCAACCCTTCTGCCCCAACCAGAGATGCACAACTGTAATTGCTGCTTGCCTAGACAAGCATTTTAAAAATTACCTAACCTGCCTGAAATTCCCTTAGACCTAGCCCATTAAA
Organism: Dipus sagitta; assembly: GCA_036346955.1. Taxonomy (NCBI): domain Eukaryota; kingdom Metazoa; phylum Chordata; class Mammalia; order Rodentia; family Dipodidae; genus Dipus; species Dipus sagitta. The sequence continues at coordinate 52,307,500 of CM070775.1, read as the reverse complement.
ATCTTAGGACCAATCAAAAGAATGCAAGTATAGCTACTGTTCAAATTAGCCAATCATGTTTGAAAAGACTAAGCCCGCCAAAATTCCTTTAGCTGTGCTTAAAAGGATCCTGGAGCTCCTCTCATGGTCGCCATTTTGCATGAATGGTTGATCCCTGCATGCTGGTTGATTCTGCAAAATAAACACTCTTTGCTTTCACATACTATTTGAGCCTGGGGTCTTTCTTTAATGATTCTAGGACCCTTACGCTAGCATGTACAAAGACATGGGTTTGATTTCTAACCACATAAAAATGTTTAAAATATGTTTTATATTATTTTCTTGGAAATGACTTATATTACTTTGATTTCAAAATCATTCAAATACATAGAGAGTATACTCTTCAATGCCATTTTTGGAAAACCACATTAAGTGATAATGCATATAAGTATTATTAGATTTCTTACACAGTAAGATAACTTGCCCCTGGAGTGAAATCTGGTATCATATTTACTTTATATTACCTACAAATCCTGAAAAGTATCCATTTTAGGTTGAATTTTCATTTTTTTTTTTGAGGTAATGTCTCACTCTAGTACAGGCTAAGCTGGATCTCACTCTAGTTTTTCAGCTGGGCTCCAACTCAAAGTTATCCTCCTACCTCTGCTTCCTAAGTGTTGGGATTAAAGGTATGCACCACCACACCCAGCACAAATTTGCAATATTTTTAAAGTAGATAACATCAATATACTATAAAACTTGGCATGTAACGGAAAACAATAAAGTAGCAAAGATTTGAACCTTGAACATCAGAATTTTAAAATATTTTCAGTCCAAATAATAAGTTTCACAAATATTTTAGTGTTATTCATATATATATATAATCATATGAGAACTTGTAGCCCTAAGCACTATGCCGGAACTCAGGTTACTGGTATGAGATATCTTGTTTCTAATCATGAATTCCATATTGGTATGTGATATAGGGCAGGAAGCATGGTACTATTTGTTATATATTTGTAATTACCCTTCTCCACAATATAACATAACTTATTATTGATAATTATTTGAGAGGTTCTTTAAACAATGTAAAATCCTCTCCAACCAACATTTACACTTATCCTATAATTCCCTATTATAGCTAAAGTTTGGTTTGAAATATCAGAATAAACTTGTGCTCTGTCAGCCTATAATTATTTTTTCTTCTTCTTTAATATAAACCACCTACTTGATAATTATAAGTTAAAATCCCTAAATGCACATGGCGATGGCTGATTTATCATTAAGAAATTATAGTTTATTATGTTAATATCTAATAATACTACGATCAAAACTAAAACAATCTCTACTCTGCAGGATGTAATACTTTATTGAGAGGGGGCATGATCAACAACAACAAAAAATCTCTCAGTTCAGCATGGAGTATGAAGAGTCTTTTCTCAGGGAGGCATCTATCTCAGTTTTCAAAAGCCAATGGTTCATCCATTGAGATAGGAAGAATGATTAATATTTAGTTCAAGAGTTAAGTTGAGGATGAGATGGCATGTGGAAAAGGTTCTACACCAAAGTTATAGCCTGTTCAGCTTTGAGTTGGAAGAAAGAATTTCTAATTAAGATAATTTTTTCTAATATTTTATTTATTCAATTGCTAGCAATAGAGAGTGGATGGACATGCTAGGGTCTTTTGTCACTCACTGTGAATGAACACCAGATGCACATGCCACTTTGTGCATCTGGCTTTACATGGGTACTGCGAATCCACTCTGGGTCAGCAGGCCTTGTAAGCAAGCACCTTTAACCATTGAGCAATGGTCTATAGCTCCATGAGATGAATTCTTTAAGTAAACACTTCAAGCTAGGACAAAAACTAAATGTATCCATATGTTAAATAATATATGCAGTTTACTTTAGCCCTAAGATACCAGAACCTGGAAGTTCAGGAGCCAAGCAAAAGAGAGCATATTCCCACAGGTAAGGGTATATTTATAGCCTTATTGTGGTGGCTTCATTCTCAGGCTGATTTGTCTGGGCTAGCAGCTTACTCAAGAAGAGGCCAGCCATTATGCCATGTTTGGGGGCTGCACTTAATCAACCACCATGTCAGGATCAGATTTAAATTCTAGGAAAGAGGAACTCTCTCCCAAGGAGGAGCTCAGGTTGCTCATGAAGAAACAGATCTAGGGAATTCCCTTAGGCAAGAGAAATCAGCTTCTCTGATCTCTCTAGCAAAGTGGAGACTGCATGGACAGACATTCCTGTCTTTAGTTTTGAGAGCCAGTCTCACTAACTGCCTGGCTACTCAACCACCAGACAAAGCTGCTCCTACCAAGACTCTACCTGCTAAATAGCATTGTACTAATCAACTTCTTGTTGCTGGGAAAAATACCTGACAAAAATCAATTTAAGGAAGGAAGGGTTTATTTCCGTTTACAGTTCCAGGTTATAGTTCAACATGGCAGAGAAGGCACAATGGCTTTGAGGTGTCTGGTCACATTTCATCCACACGGAAGAAGTAGAGAGTGATGAATGGCCTGTTAAGCAGTCATTCATCTTTTCATACAGCCCAGCACTGCAGCCCATGGACTGGTGAAATCATAGCTCACATTTAAGGTGGGTCATCCCACCTTAATTAACATAATCAAGATAATACCTTAGAGACAAGCACAAAGGCTAACCTAATCTACATAACCTTTCATCATTCTTTCCTCAGGCTCTTTTCTTTCCAAAAAAATTTATATTCCTCCAATCTTCAGCCTTGAATGGGTTGAGTCCTGCATTGTAAGGCTTTTCTAGTCTACATTTCCCAAGTCTTCCATATTACTACTTCAAACCAGTTCCGAAAGACTAAGAACCATATTATCAGGTTTATCACAACAGCTCCACTTCTTGATACTAATTTTCTATATGAATTACTTTCTCATTTCTGGGACAAAACTCAGTAAGAAGTTTAGGGAAGGCGAAACAGTTTATTTCAGTTTACAATTCCAGATGATAGAGACCACCATGGCACAGAAAGCATGGCAAAAGAGGAAGCCAGACATGTTCTCTACTCAGAATGACGATAGCAGAGTGATGAAATTTGGAGTTCAGGTAACTTTCTCTTTTTTATGTAGTCTAGGACCTCAAGCCCACGAAATGGTGCCACCCTCAGTCAGAGAGGGATTTCTGACTTCTCAATCTAATCTAACCAAATATCTAACAAATTTCCTATGCATTTATTTCTATGATAACTCTAAATACTGTCTAGTTGACAACCAGAGCTTAACCATAACATCTTGTATTCTATTATAGATTTTCATATCGAGGTGATTTCTTTCTTTTATAGAAAAAGGTGATTGTATGAAAATCTATAATATTGTATAAGAAATAATCCAATCTGGGTTAATTTCAAGTCATCAATTAATAAGTATAAGTATAAATGCAGTTTGGTGAGTTATTAGTGGGTACTTAATATCACTAAGCCATTTCATTATCTAAATATGAAATTCTTGCCTCATATAGTTTTGATGAGAAGCAGTATTTTAGCAGTACTTAGAGTAGTACTTTGAAAAAGTTATGATTAATTATTTTATACCATTACCAACATATCTTAGTATGGGTGCACAACTGAAGTTGAAATATATATATATATATATATATATATATATATATATATATATATATATATGAATTCTTTTACAAATATTTTATTACAAAAATCCAAAATGTCAGTTATATCTCACTAAGTTTCGTGATTTATTTCCTTAGTAGTGCTTATAATAATTCTATTATAGGAAGCTTTTATAAAAATTCTAATTTGATACAGAATTTTATAACACTAAAATGGAAATACAGTACCTGTATGATTCTTTCCAATTATGACTTTTCATATTTTGTAATGACATTTATAAAGTTAAATGATTTTTTATTTTATTTTATCTTAATTACCAATTTTATTGTCAGTTATTTACCCATGAATTTATATTATTTTGTTTTATTTTGACTTAGTGTCTCAGTTAGCCCAGGCTGCCCTTGAATTGACCATGGAGCTGACTATGACCTTTGAACTCCTGATCCTCTTGCCTTTGTCTCCTAATTTATGAGATTTTGAGCATGAGTAAATGTGCTGGCTTAAAAAACTATTAAAAAAAGATATCTCAGATTAATTTTAATCCCTTAAACTGCCGTTCTTATTATGTACCACATATGGTTTCAATTTTATTTTCTTTAACTTATTTGCTTACCCAAATGGCAAAAATTCTGTATAAGTGATACAACAATATAGTCTTTAACATTTAAGTAATATTTCAAATGACTATACTGAACTTGCCATTTACCACAAAGTATTCTTGGAGGTGCTTTCATTCTGAGAGTTCTAATATACTCTAGAATAAGCAAAGTTCATGACATTAAATTGCATTAGTTTGGAAATTTGAAATTATATCACTAAAATGATACCATAGAGACAATGGACCTAACATGTGTGCATCATAATGAACCTCATAATCATATAGCAAACATTTTTTCTCAGAAGCTCATGGAATTTAATCTAAAATAGATCACATGTTAGGACAAAAAGAAAATCTCAGCAAATTTACAAAAATCAAATCAGCCTTGTATTTTATCTGACCACAATGCAATGAAATTAGAAATTTACAAAAAAAATTAAAAACTATAGAACTATAGAAAATATACAAACTCCTAGAGCTTAAACAATACAGAATTGAATAACAAATAGGACCATCAAGAAATCAAGAAGAAAAATCCTAGAATTTCTCTATTTACAGTATCCTTTGCTGTACAAAAGATTTGTAAGTTCATGAGATCCCAGTGGTTGATTAGTGGGTTTATTTCCTGAGCAATTGGGGTTATTCAGAAAGTCATTGCCTATGCCAACATGTTGAAGGGTTTCCCGTACCTTTCCTTCTAGCAATTTCAGAGTTTACGGTCTGATATTAATGTCCCTGATCCACATGGACTTGATTTTTACTCATGGAGAGAGACAAGGATCTATTTTCATCCTTCTACGTTTAGATACCCAGTTTTCCCAGCACCACTTACTGAAGAGGCTGCCTTTTCTCCCATGAATATTTTTGGAAATTTTGTCAAAAATAGTATGGCTGTAGCTGCCTGGATTAACATCTGGGTCCTCTATTCTGTTCCGCTGATCTATGTATTGGTCTTTGTGCCAGTACCATCCTGTTTTTGTTACTATGGATTTGTAATATAGCTTAAAATCAGGTATTGTGATACTAACAGCCTTGGTTTTGTTGCTTAAAATTGTTTTGGCTATTCGAGGGTGTGTGTGTGTGTGTGTGTGTGCGCGTGCGCACTCGCGCGCTTCCAAATGAATTTTAGGATTTTTTTTTTTCTATTTCTGTGAAGAATGCCATTGGAATTTTACGGGATTGCATTAAATGTGTAGATTGCTTTTGGTAAGATTGGCATTTTCACAATATCGATTCTTCCAATCCAAGAACATGGGATGTCTTTCCATTCCCTAGTGTCTTCTGCAATTTCTCGCTTGAGTGTTTTAAAGTTTTCATTGTAGAGATCCTTCAATTCCTTGGTTAAGTTTTTTTGTTTTTTTGGTTTTTTTTTTTTTCAAGGTAGAGTTTCACTCTAGCCCAGGCTGACCTGGAATTCATTATGGAGTCTTAGGGTGGTCTCGAACTCATGGCAATACTCCTACCTCTGGCTCCCGAGTGCTGGGATTAAAGGCATGTGCCACCATGCCTGACTTCCTTGGTTAAGTTTATTCCAAGGCACTTTATTTATTTATTTTATTTATTTATTTATTTATTTTTCTCCATTTTTATTAATATTTTCTATGATAACAAAAAAAATCCCATGGTATTACCCTCCCCCCTTTCCCCTTTGAAATTCCATTCTCCATCATATCCCCTCCCCATCTCAATCTTTCTACTTACATATATACAATACCAACCTAATAAAAGCCCTCCTCCCTTTCTTTCTCTTCCCTTTCTATCTCCTTTTTTAACTTACTGGCCTCTGCTACTGAGTTTTTTCCTTCTCACACAGAAGCCCAATCATCTCTAGCTAAGATCCACATATGAGGGAGAACATGTGGCGCTTGGCTTTCTGGGCCTGGGTTACCTCACTTAGTATAATTCTTTCCAGATCCATCCACTTTTCTGCAAATTTCATAACTTCATTTCTCTTTACTGCTGAGTAAAACTCCATTGTATAAATGTGCCAAATCTTCATTATCCACTCATCAGTTGAGGGACATCTAGGCTGGTTCCATTTCCCAGCTATTATAAATTGAGCAGCAATAAACATGGTTGAGCAAGTATCTCTAAGGTAATGAGATGAGTCCTTAGGATATATGCCTAGGAGAGCTATAGCTGGGTCATATGGTAGGTCAATCTTTAGCTGTTTTAGGAACCTCCACACTGATTTCCACAATGGCTGGACCAGATTGCATTCCCACCAACAATGTAGAAGGGTTCCTCTTTTTCCACATCCCCGCCAACATTTATGATCATTTGTTTTCATGATGGTAGCCAATCTGACAGGAGTGAGATGGAATCTCAATGTAGTCTTAATCTGCATTTCCCTGATGACTAGGGATGTAGAACATTTTTTTAGATGTGTATATGCCATTCGTATTTCTTCCTTTGAGAATTCTCTATTTAGCTCCATTTCCCATTTTTTGATTGGTTTGTTTGATTCCTTATTATTTAACTTCTTGAGTTCTTTGTATATCTTAGATATTAATCCTCTATCAGATATATAGCTGGTGAAGATTTTTTTCCCATTCTGTAGGTTGCCTCTTTGCTTTCTTCACCGTGTCCTTTGCAGTGCAAAATCTTTGTATTTTCATGAGGTCCCAGTGGTTAATCTGTGGTTTTATTGCCTGAGCAATTGGGGTTGTATTCAGAAAGTCTTTGCCAAGACCAATATGTTGAAGGGTTTCCCCTACTTTTTCCTCTAGCAGTTTCAGAGTTTCAGGTCTGATGTTAAGGTCCTTAATCCATTTGGACTTAATTCTTGTGCACGGAGAAAGAGAAGAATCTATTTTCATCCTTCTACAGATATATATCCAGTTTTCCCAACACCATTTGCTGAAGAGGCTGTCTTTTCTCCAATGAATATTTTTGGCATTTTTATCAAATATCAGGTGGCTATAACTACATGGGGTTACATTTGGGTCCTCTATTCTGTTCCATTGATCTACGAGTCTGCTTTTGTGCCAGTACCATGCTGTTTTTGTTACTATGGCTCTGTAGTATAGGTTAAAATCAGGTATGGTGATACCACCAGCCTTATTTTTGTTGCTCAGTATTATTTTAGATATTCGAGGTTTTTTGTGATTCCAAATGAATTTTTGGATTGTTTTTTCTATTTCCGTGAAGAATGCCTTTGGAATTTTGATGGGGATTGCGTTAAATGTGTAGATTGCTTTTGGTAAGATTGCCATTTTCACAATATTGATTCTTCCAATCCAGGAACAAGGGATGTTTTTCCACTTCCTAGTGTCTTCTGCAATTTCTCGCTTGAGTGTTTTAAAGTTCTCATTGTATAGATTCTTTACTTCCTTAGTAAGGTTTATTCTAAGGTACTTTATTTTTTTTTGATGCAATTGTGAATGGGAGTGATTCTCTGATCTCATCCTCTGTGTGTTTGTTGTTAGCATATATGAAGGCTACTGATTTCTGTGTATTTATTTTGTATCCTGCTACATGACTGTAGGTTTTTATCAGCTCTAACAGTTTGCTAGTAGAGTCTTTAGGGTCCTTTATATATAGAATCATGTCATCTGCAAATAATGATAACTTGACCTCTTCCTTTCCGATTTGTATCCCTTTTATGCATGTCTCTTGCCTTATTGCTATGGCTAAGACTTCCAGAACTATATTAAATAAAAGTGGGGACAGTGGACACCCTTGTCTTGTTCCTGATTTTAGTGGAAAAGCATCCAGTTTTTCCCCATTTAGTAATATGTTGGCTGTAGGCTTATCATAAATAGCCTTTATTATATTGAGATATGTTCCTTCTATTCCCAGTCTCTGTAGGACTTTTATCATGAAGGGATGTTGGATTTTGTCGAATGCTTTCTCTGCGTCTAATGAGATGATCATGTGATTTTTGTCCTTCAACCCATTTATATAATGTATAACATTTATAGATTTGCGTATGTTGAACCATCCCTGCATCTCTGGGATAAAGCCTACTTGGTCAGGGTGAATGATCTTTCTAATGTATTCTTGTATTCTGTTTGCCAATATTTTGTTGAGAATTTTTGCATCTATGTTCATGAGGGAGATTGGTCTGTAATTTTCCTTTTTTGTTCTATCTTTGCCTGGTTTTGGTATCAGAGTGATGCTGGCTTCATAGAAGGAGTTTGGTAGAATTCCTTCTTTTTCTATTTCATGGAAAAGCTTAAGAAGCAATGGTGTTAGCTCTTCCCTGAAGGTCTGGTAAAATTCAGCAGTGAATCCATCTGGGCCTGGGCTTTTTTTAGTTGGGAGATTTTTGATAACTGTTAGGATCTCCATGCTTGTTATAGGTCTATTTAAGTGATTAATCTCATCTTGATTTAATTTAGGTAGGTCATATAAATCAAGGAAATCATCCGTTTCTTTCAGATTTTCATACTTTGTGGAGTATATGTTTTTATAATATGTCCCTATGATTTTTTGAATTTCTCTGGCATCTGTCGTGATGTTACCTTTTTCATCTCTAATTTTATTAATTTGTGTCTCTTCTCTCTTTCTTTTGGTCAGATTTGCTAAGGGTTTATCAATCTTGTTTATCCTTTCAAAGAACCAGCTCTTTGTTTCATTAATTCTTTGTATTGTTTTTTTGGTTTCTATTTCATTAATTTCTGCCCTAATCTTTATTATTTCTTCCCGTCTACTGATTTTTGGTTTGCCTTGTTCTTCTTTTTCCAAGGCTTTAAGGTGAAGCATTAGGTCATTTATTTGCGACCTTTCTAATTTCTTAATATAGGCACTTAAAGCTATAAATTTACCTCTTAGAACTGCCTTCATTGTGTCCCAGAGATTTTGGTATGTTGTGTTCTCATTATTGTTTGACTCTATAAATTTTTTGATTTCCTTCTTGATTTCTTCATTGACCCATTCATCATTTAGTAATGTATTGTTTAGTTTCCATGAATTTGTGTATGCTCTATATCCTTTCTTGCTATTGATTTGTAGTTTGATTCCATTGTGGTCAGATAGAATGCAAGGAATTATTTCAATTTTCCTGAATTTGTTAAGATTTGCTTTGTGTCCTAATATATGGTCTATTTTAAAGAATGATCCATGTGCTGCTGAAAAGAATGTATGTTCTGCAGCATTTGGATGAAATGTCCTGTATATGTCTGTTAGGTCCATTCCTTCTATGACCTCGTTTAGTCCAGATGCCTCTCTGTTTATTTTTTCCCGGGATGACCTGTCAATTGATGAGAGTGTGGTGTTAAAGTCACCAACTACCACTGTGTTTGGTGTTATCTGTGACCTTAGTTCTAACAGTGTTTGTTTGATGAATTTGGGAGCCCCCATGTTAGGTGCATATATGTTTAGGATTGTAATGTCCTCCTGTTGGAGTGTGCCCTTAATCAATATAAAGTGACCTTCCTTATCTTTCTTGACTAATGTTGGAGTGAAGTCTGCCTTGTCAGCTATTAGGATAGCAACCCCTGCTTGCTTTCTGGGTCCATTTGCTTGAAACACCGTTTTCCAACCTTTCACCCTAAGATAATGTCCATCCTTTGTAGAAAGGTGAGTTTCTTGGAGACAACAAATTGTAGGGTCCTGCTTTTTAACCCAGTCTGCAAATCTATGTCTTTTGGTTGGAGCATTGAGGCCATTGATATTAAGAGATATTATTGAAAGATGTGTATTTATGCTTGCCATTTTTTTTTTTTTTTTTTGTGGTTCTGGTTCTACCTTTGCTCTCTTATATTAACTAGTATTTGAGTGTTGTTTGTTGTTTTCCAGGTTCCTTATATGTGTGTTTTTCTTTCTCTTCGGCATGGAGGATTCTTTCAAGTATTTTGTGTAGAGCTGGTTTTGTCTTCAAATACTCCTTTAGCCTGCTTTTGTCATGGAATGTCCTTATTTCTCCATCTATTTGAATGGATAGTTTTGCAGGATAAAGTAGCCTTGGTTGACAGTTGTTATCTTTCAGAGTTTGGAATACATCACTCCAAGCCCTTCCGGCTTTGAAAGTTTGTGTTGAGTAATCTGCTGTGATCCTGATGGGCTTGCCTTTGTAGGTAACTTGATTTTTCTCTCTAACTGCTTTCAATATTTTTTCTTTGGATTGTGTGTTTGGTACTTTGATTATAATATGGCGAGGAGAGGTTCTTTCCAGGTTTTGTCTGGCTGGTGTTCTAAATGCTTCCTGTATCTGCATTGGCACCTCTTTCCCAATTTGGGGGAAGTTTTCTTCTATGATTTTGTTGAAGATGCCTACTATACCTTTGGATTGAAATTCTTCTCCTTCTACTATACCCTGAATTCTTATATTTGATCTTTTCATAGTGTCCCGAATATCTTGAAATTCCCATTCATACTTTTCTATTAGTTTGTCTTTCTCTTTGTTGGATTGTATTAGATCTGCCACCTGGTCTTCTAGCTTAGATATTCTGTCCTCTCCTTCATCCATTCTACTGGTGAGATTTTCTACAGAGTTTTTTATTTCATTAACTGTGTTCTTCATTGCTAGTAATTCTGACTGGTTTTTCTTCATTATTTCTATTTCCTTATTTATGTCTTGTATTGATTTCTTTATTTCGTTAAATTGGTGTCCTGTATCTTCTCTGATTCCTGTGATTTCTTCTTTGAGTTCATTGAACACATTTACAATCATTCTTTTGAAATCTTTCTCAGGCATTTTCTCTAACTCGTTTTCACTAGAGGTCATTTCTGAAGCATTGATGCTTTTTGGTGGATTTATATTGCCTTGGTTTTTGGTGTTTCTTGTGTTATAATGTATATATTTTTGCATCTTGGATTAAGTTACTGCTTAGATTTTCCAGTTAGCTGGGTATCCTTTGCTGTATCTATTGATCTGATATTGTATATCTTCTATGTAGGAGATTAAGATGTTAGGCGTGGCTCTTACCACTCTCAGAGTATCTAGACACGTGGTCCTAGGGGTTAAGTTTGCCTGCTATGGGAGTATTCAAATAGGTTGAGTGGACTAAAGTACAGGTATATTCTAAAATTTAACTAAACCCTATACACATTCAGTCAAGAACAGCACCGAGCATTTATGCAAGATTAGGTATTATAAAAACCAGATCCTCTATCAACAAAGAAGTTAAGATTTCTGGTCTGTTGAGGGATCCAAGTCAGCTTGTGACCAGGTTAGACCCTTCCCTGGTTCAATCCCAGTTACCTCTTTGGATGCTTTTGGTCTCAGTCAAGTTGCTGGCTGGGATGTTGGGCCACTGTCCTGCTTTCTGGAACTGGGTACTGGCTTTTCCTGTGGGGCAAACCAAGCCTGGCAACTGTGGCCCTGCAGATTGGCACCCCTGATGCTGGATCCCCGCTGCTGCCGCTGGAGCTGCCGCTGCTGGGACCACTGTTGCTGGATCCGCCACTGGAGATGCCGCTGCTGGGTCTGCCCCCGCTGATCCGCTGGTGCTGCCGCTGCGGGATCCGCCTCTGCCGCTGAAGCCGCTGGAGCCTCCGCTGCTGGATTCGCTGCCCTGAAGCCGCTGTGGCCGGTACCGGAGCAGCTGATGGTGTTTTTGGGGCTGGAGTCACGGCTTCCACCGCCGCTTCCGGCTTCCACCGCCGCTTCCGCTGCCGGGGTCTGAGCCGCCACTGTTGGATCCTGAGTCGCCACTGCCGGAGCCCGAGATGCAGCTGCCGGTGCCCGTGCTGCCGCTGCCGCTGCCAGAGTCCGAATCGCCGCTACCGGGTCCCGAGGTGCTGCTGCCGGAGCCCAAGTCGCCGCTACCGGGTCCCGAGCTGCCGCTGCCGGATCCCGAGCTGCCGCTGCCGGAGCTGCTTCGGCCTGCCCGTGTGGGCTCTGGATATCTCCTACTTCTCCGCTGCTGTTTTAATCTCTTATACACCTCCCTTGTGTATTTTGCTGGGTTTTCTTTGGCTTTTTCTCCCCTAGGCTGCTTAGGCGTGGTTCCTATGCCGCCATCTTGACCAGAAGTCCCTATTTATTTATTTTTTGAGGCAATTGTGAATGGGGGAGGTTTTATGATTCCATCCTCATATGTTTGTTGTTAGTATATAGGAAAGCTACTGATTTCTGTATGCTTATTTTGTATCCTTCTATGCTGCTAAAAGTATTGATCAGCTCTATCGGTTTTCTGGTAGAGTCCGTAGGGTCTTTTATGTATAGAATAATATCATCTTCAAATAATAATAACTTGATCTCTTCTTTTCCAACTTGTATCACTTTTATGAGTATCTCTTTCCTTATTGCTATAGCTAAGACTTCCAGTACTATATTAAATAAAAGTGGGGACCGTGGACACCTTTGTCTTGTTCTTGAATTTAGTGGAAAAACTTCAAGATTTTTCCCCATGTAGAATACAGCAAAGAGAAAACCTAGACAATGGGAAGAAAATCTATGCCAGCTACACATCTGACAGAGGATTAATATCCATAATATTCAAAGAACTCAAAAAACAAAACAATAAGAAATCAACAACTAATTACAAAATGGGCTATGGTAAAAATTTAAAAAAAATTGGCTACGGAACTAAATAGAGAGTTCTCATCAGAAGAAATACAGATGACATATAAACATCTAAAAAAAGGGTTCTACATCCTTAGCTATCAGGGAAATGCCAATTAAAACTACTTTTAGATTCCATCTCACTCCTATCAGAATGGCTACCTTCTAGAAAACAAAGGACAATAAATGTTGGTGAGGATGCAGAAAAATGGGAACCCTTCTACACTGTTGGTGTCAATGTAATCTGGCATAGCCATTGTGGAAATCAGTGTGGATGTTCTTGAGACAGCAAAAATAGATTTACCATATGATCCAGCTATATCACTCCTAGGCATGTATCCTAATGACTCTTCTGACTACCTTGGAGATACTTGCACAACCATATTTATTGCTGCTGCTGTATTCAAAATAGCAAGGAAATGGAAACAACCTAGATTTTCCTCAACAAATGAATGGATAATAAAGATGTGGTACATTTACACAATGAAGTTCTATTCAGTGGTAAATAAAAATGAAATTATGAAATTTTCAGGAAAATAGATGGATCTGGAAAGGATTATATTAAGTGAGGTACCCAGACCCAGAAAGCCAAACATTGCATGTTCTCTCTCATATGTGGATACTAGCTACAAATGTATAGACTTGTGTTTGAGCTGCAACCAAAAATCAGTATCAGAGGCCAGTAAGCTACAAAAAGGCTATAAGGGAGGAAGAAGAGGGAAGGAACTAAGGAGATATTATATATATATATATATATATATATATATATATATATATATATATATACACACAGATTACAGGGAGTGGAAGGGCCTAAGTGAGTCCAGGGAAGAGATTGTGTAAAAGAAGGGTGTGTGGGGGGATAATAAAAATTCAAGATATTCTGAATAAGACATGTACCTGCTTTTTGGAATAATGGTACATCCAGAAGCCATAGACTGTTACTAGAAATTTTTCAGTGCCAGGGATGGGATACCTTCCAGTAAATTGTTGGCCAGGGAGGTCCCTGTTGCTGCCCAAACATTACACGCTATTGCCAAGGCCCTTGGTTTCCCTTGAGAAACAGATGATAAAACCCTATTGATGAAGACTTCACATGACTGAGCAGCAAGGTCACTGAGAAATCAAGCTGGTGCTGAGCAGAAAACCTTCTCCCTGTAGAGCAGCCAACTGAAAGCTGGAAAAAGCTACAGTGCATGCAGACCTATGGGAGACAGAATTCATCCATGGTGAAAACAGTGGACACTGGAAGCCTCAATTTTGTCTATACAGGCCAAATGACTGAAAGAGTGCAATAGTGGCATGTCTGCTCTGGGGGAAACCAACTGGTGTCTAATTGGACTGAAGGCCAGCTTTATGGGAGGGAATACATGTCTGAAATTAGTCCTGAAAACCTAACCAAAAGCCTATGACATGGGAGGTCATGAGCCTTAGGGGTATAAAGCCTGCTATTGTCTGGCTAAATGTATATATTATTCTCACCAAATTACCCTGAAAGAACTACACTTAATGTACATATTCACAAATTAATGTGACTCTCACTTCTGGTTAGGGAAGCTTCTCTTTTCAGATGCCAATGACCACTCAGATGACCCAAAAGGCAGTATAATGCTGAGAAGAAGGGATGGAGGAGTGTCCATCACTGAAACATCTCTATCACACACTCTGAGGCTCATGTTCCATTGCAAAAGAGGTGGAAGAAAGAATGTAAGAGCCAAAGGAAGGGTACCACTCCTTACAATACAACTGTCCAGACAGAAATTGGCCTTGATATACATGACCTCACAATGCCTAGCAATACTTCCACAAGACCCTGAAAAAGATGATGACTTCAAAATAAAACAGAGTCTAACAGAGAGCGGGAGGGGATATGATGAAGTGCAGAGCTGTGAAGGGGAAAGTGGGGGAGTGGAGGGAAATATGGTTTATTGTCTGTAAGTATAGAAGTTGTCAATAAAAAATTCCTATAATTGAATGAAAATGAGAAGACAAGATCCAAAGCCTATGAGACATAATAAAGTTGACATTAAGAGGGAAGTATAGCTCTAAATACTTACATTAATAAAAAAAATCAAGCTCTCAAATAAATAACAATGATGCACCTGCAGCCTTGGAGCAACAAGAGCATACCAATTCTCAAAAGAGTAGATGGGAAGAAATTATTAAGATCTGACCAGAAATAATGAAATAGAAAGAAAATGGGAAAAAAAAGTCCATGAAATGAGGAGTTGGTTTTAAACAAAATTGACAAACAGCCAAACTAAGCAAGGTCAATAAAGAAGAGATCAAAATCATAAAAGTAAATATGAAAGGGAGATACTACAACAGATGCAAACCAAATTCAATAATCATAAGCACATAATTAAAAATCTCTACTTCATCATATTAGATCATGTAAAAAATGAATGAATTTCTGGAGGCACAATATCTACCAAGATTAAACAAAGCTGAGGTCAGTAATATAATTAGATGTATAGCAAGCAATAAAACAGAGGCAATAATAATAAAAAAAAATCTTCCATGTAAAAAAATACCATGACCAAGTGGATTTACAAAAGAATTCTACCGATCTTCAAAGAAGAGCTAAAACCAATACTTCTCTAATTATTCCATAAATAGAAAGGGAAGGAATACTTCCAACCTCTTTCTATGAAGCAAGCATTGTTCTGATATCAAAACCTGATAAGACAAAATCAGAAAATTATAGACCAATCTCCTTGATCAATCCTGTGTAATTCACAACAAACCTGCAAGGCAAGATGGGTCCACTAGTGCAATAATGGTAAGAGAGTTTTGGGAGTAACCAACTGCTCTCAGATTGGATTTGAGGTCTGTTCGACAGGAGAAAATCATGCATAGTAGTATAAATCTGGCCAAAAGTGACTAGGGTTTTAGGAACTGTGCATGGGGGAGATAATACTGTTGCTATGCTAATTGGACTGCATGTCAATCTGTGTTCTAAATATCTATTTTTGTTTCCACAGATTGATACTGCTCACAGCCTCAAACACAGAAGTTTCTTTGTGCAAAGTGTCAAGGTGAAAACAGAGATGCAGAGATGGCAAAGCTACCAAGAACAAATGACTAGCTTGTGCTCACTCCTAAACATGACATGTAAACCACACCTCCAAAACCCAGGGAGCCTCAAGGAAGAGGGGCAGAAAGAATGTTAGAATGGGAGGATGAGAAATGGGGCTACATAATGTTATCTTCTGGATCTGTCAAGTAGACTGTATTCATGATCTCACAACAGATTTGGTTTCTTGAACATGATTGAGCCTGTCAATACTCCACATAAAGGAGGAAGGGGTCTATGAGACTCCATATAAATAGTGGTAACTGATAATTCTGGGAGTATGGTACTGATGCTACTAGAGGATTGCCCATTCTCCAGGAAATAACCTCCTACCCATGACTCTGGAAAATACCTAATTTATATCAGTAGATCAAAGAAGTAAATAAAGGAGACATTGGTTAAAAGAAAAAAGCAAAGTAGGATGAGGTAATAATTATAATAAACAAAAAAAGTTAGATGGAGATATAATGGGAAGAAGACAGGCTTTAATGAGAGGGGAAGGGAGGAAGAAAGGTTAATTTGGGTGGGTGGAATCAAAATGCCTTATATATATAAATGAAAGGATCAAAAGTATTTATTTAAAAATAAAAATGATTAAATGCCAAAGGATACTTATATTCTACTAAGCACATACTATAAGACCCCATTTTAACACAAATTATTCTTTTAACTTATTAGTGGCTTTTCACCCTTTAATGTGCTTCTAAACTTTTCAATGCAATACTCACCTTCAACTGGGGACAGAAAGCTCTTCTTATCCTTCTCCTTCTTCTTCCTTTTCTCTCTCTCTCTCTCTCTCTCTCTCTGTGTGTGTGTGTGTGTGTGTGTGTGAGAGAGAGAGAGAGAGAGAGAGACAGAGAGAAACAGAGAGAGAGGGGGGCAGAGAGACAGAGAGAGAGAGACAGAGAGAGAGAGAGAGAAACATATTACAGCCAGAGAAGAAATTGTTTGCAAAATGGCATGACTTTAATGAAACAGTTCCATCTGTACAATAGTATTATGTATTTTACTTCAATGAAGTTGTTAAACAAGATCTCTGTTTACATATACTGCTATGCAGTTATCAACCCAATCAAAAAAATCACTCATTGTTTTTTAATTCAAACGTGATTAGCAAATGCTGAGCAGTCACCTTATCTCCCTGAAACAGGGGGACCAACTCAGAGTAAATATTTTGGTAAACAATTATTCTGTCCTTGCATATTCAGCAGTGTGCTAAATTATGCATAATCTTGCATAAGTAATAAGTGAAGGTAGCTTAAATTTAGATTTTTTTTGAACCTGACCTATTTCTTTCAGTGCTGTTAGCTGCTTAAATCATGTATGAGCTTTCTGTAAGGCTTCAGTGAATAGCTCGGGTAGAGAAACTTCAGTAATAAATTTCAGAAGAAGACAAGTTTTTTGACAGGCATAATGCAACACACCCAGAGTCTGGAACTCACACTCTGGGAATTTAGAGCAATCCTTGCAAAGCAGCTTCCCTGTTACATTAATAGAGAAAATGAAGTATGAAAGTCCTCAGGAATTACTGCTAGGTATAATTTAAATAATTTACCAGGAGACAGTTCTGCACATGCACAGAACAGGGGCATACAGAGTTTGCCATAAGCAGTTTATAAATAAACTATATTCTGCTGAAGTAAGTCAGGCATAAATTATAACCATTCATTTTGTGGTTATGCCATGTTTCTCATTGTAATAGTTATCTTTTAAAAAAATTTGGGGTTATGACCTCCTGGAATCAGAGACATGGATGCCTTATTCCTTGCTTATGAGCTTCCTTGTGGTTAATGGTCTGGTGGCTATGCGATCAAAATAAAATCACTATTGTTAGAATAAAGAAAATGCATTAGCTACTTATAAACAGAATTCTAGAAGGATCCCTTAGCCTGGTTGGGGACAGGGAGAGATTTGTGGATAAAGACCACAGAAGAGACTCTGTCTATTGTATGAAATCTTCACACTATAGATAAAAGAGGGAAGAAAATGTATTGTTTCTCTTTCTTGCCTCAGGTATTTTGCCTTAAATTACCAAGCCAAAGTAAAAGTGCCAAAAGAAAATACATAACAACGCATTACAATTATGAAGAAATTATTTATAGAGCATGAATGTAGAGGTTAAAAGCTGCCATTCCATAAAGCTGTGAGTTCTTAAAGACCAGATAAACTATAATGGCAGCAAAGGTTTTCTTAACCCCACTTAGTCCTTTCCAGGGAGACTGTTGAGATCAGTGACCTAGAGTGTTCTATTACTTTATTTTCACTTAACTGTCTTTTGAAAAAAATAGTATAGATTAAGGCATGAAGTTCTATATTCCCCATGCTACATAAGAAACACAGAAATAACATGTCCATTTTCTTACAAGCATATATATCATACTATATATATATACATATATATATATGTATATATTCATACATAATCTTTCATGCTTGGAAGTAATAGTCACTGTGTTCCCTCAGCTCTCTGTAGATGTGTCTATGTATGAGTGTATTCTTTTCAGAGACATGGATAGCTGGGTGGATGGATAGATAATAAACAGATGATCTGAGTGAATAATTGGCCTGAAATTGCATTATAGTCTATACTCATGTGATATAACTGGAATTTAAATGCTTTGTAGAGGAAATGGTGGAGAGCTTTGAAGAAACTATGGCAATGGCTATGTACTCATTTTTAGGATCAATTTTGTCATAATGATCACATTGTGAAAGCCTTTTAATAGGAGAAAGAGTTTTCTGGGGCCTTGGTCTTTGGTGTGGAATAATTAAAAAAAACATATGTCAGTGGAGAAAGCAGGACTAAACTTGGTTGCTCTTCAGACATTCTGATTTGGGATGTGTTTATATGATATTCATATTTTATCCTACAACTTTTAATTGGAATGCATTGCTTAGAGTAGTGGATTGGCCTTGAAAAGTTTAGCCCAAAATCCTGAAATCAGCTACTAAATTATTATAGATTAGAGCCAGTGATTTTAATCTCACTGGCTAAATTAAGCAGTCACAGTGGATATATAAATTACAGAAAAAAAAAACTCAGTTTTACAAAAGAGCCTAATACTTCACTGGACTTATAGTTTCATGAATACAGGGAGGAACTCAAAAATTTCTAGCATTCTGTTCCTAAAATGACAAACTTAAGAAGATAAACATGCTTAAAATAATAGCTGGAGATTATAGCTAAAATGTTTCTTTAATTTACTAGGTATATCATGCACACAAGATCAGTATATTTCTATATAACTTTTATAGGTGCTGGTCTCCCAGTGTAGTTTAAAGAATGTTGAAAGTCAGTCTGAATTTTGGTGAGGACATTTGAGAGGTTTGAGAAAATACTGTTTTAGTATACAAAGAATGCTACATAGGAATTGTAAAATGCAAACATGGCAACACTGATGTTCATATAAGCATAAAGCTCGATTTCATTGGATGTGGTGCATGAGTGCAGCATTTATGGGTTGGCTAGCAGCAAGGCTGATCAGGAAGAAAGGTGTTTAGTTCTTGTGCTGTGAGGGAGGGAAGGGAAACCTGTTGTGAGTCACCAGAGGTAATCCTAAGAATCAGGAAATATAGAAGCACATGTTTAAGATAATAATAATGGAACAAAAAAAAGCAATACCACAGGAAAATAGCAAATTCACAGCTCACTGCTTGGACTTTGATTCCGGCCATTCTGGTTGGCACACCAAAACTTAACATCCTGCTATTTCCTTTATTCACTATAAATCCACAACCGGAATCCATATTGATAATAGAATACATCATTACTTTTTGACACTTGTATGACACCCAAGTTGCTACTCTAATAGAATTTATCCCTTCAAAATGGCTTCTTTATCAATGATTGTTTCCATGTTAGCCCATTGAATTTGTTACTCTGAGTGAAAGCTGGGCAAGTTCTAGCATAATGTTGTATGTTAAGATAGTATATTAGAGAAATAAATCAAGCTAAATCATTTGCAAACATCCATTACAACGTACCATGTTTCCACCTAATGTAAGAGATGCGTGTGTGGTGTGTTTAGGTGTCTTATATGCATCTGTGTGGATGACATTTGACTTTTTTTATAGTTCTAGTTTAGTTTGTTGTGATGAAGGCATTCATATGACAGAGGATTCTCAGCATAGTTACTGCAAGATTTTTGCATTAAACAGGCTTTACATGATATCATAGTATAATTTGTACTAAAAAAAACTGAAGAAATTTACTATGGTTGTCCAGATGTAAAGAAAAATATTCTCTGTGTCATTATTCCTATTAAAGGTGCCTAGAATAATATCAACTTCCTCAAAGGCAAGAGTTTAATAAACAGCATTTCAAAAGCTTGAAGGAAATATTTTAGTGTTAGTATGTATGGTTTTAATTTCATTTCTATATCTTCTGTAAATTCCCAGATGTCTGCCTAAGCTTGCATAACCATCCATGCCTATATTCCCAGTAATCAGAAGGCCAAGGCAGGAGGAGTGCCATGATTTTGGGTCCAGTCTGGGCTACTTAGCAAGTACCAGGCCACCATAGGCTACATAGTGACAACTTGTCTCCATCAATCAATCAAAAAAAGTCTACTTAATGTTAACTGGTTTTCAACTGAATCAATGATTGTATCTTAAAATGAAGGATAAAAATATGTGTAGTAAAAGGTATAATAATACCAAAGTCCCATAGTGTTGTTTTTATTTGGAACAGAGGATGGCATATTGTGGAACTACATGAACATGATTACATAGAGAAAGCTTTTTCTTCCCAATGTGACTATAGCCCATCCATGTAAGCGAGCTGAAGAATACAGCTTGAACCTTTCTATAATTAAATGTTAATTTAATGGTAGCAAAGTCAATATAGCAATTGGTGCTTTATTCATTTCGTATTTAAAGAATAGTTTCACAAGCATATATGTAGTATATAAACTGTACCATTCACTGAATGTCTTTCAGATGCCAGGGAAACTATTTAGGTTGTTTGAAATTATCTATGGTATGGAAATAATCTTCAATAGAAACAATATGACCCAATCTACATTAGTGTGAATACTAGCTTTGGACTAAGCTTTGAAAAAATGTCCTTATAAAGTCCCCCTCCCCCCTTGTTGGCTGGAATTATAAGTAGAATGTCTCATATCACTTCCACAGCCAAGTGCAACTTGTGACTTATGCCATTTATTGATAATGCAGTATTATTTGATCTACAATTGGAGCTCATAGAGACATGTTATCCTTAATTTTGTTCCAAATTCTACTTATATTAGCTGTAAACAGTTAACATATTTCACCATTTTAATTCTTCAATAATGATGTTCCTTATAAAAGCATATCTTAGATCTTAGTACTGAG
This sequence comes from Dipus sagitta, assembly GCA_036346955.1. Lineage (NCBI taxonomy): Eukaryota > Metazoa > Chordata > Mammalia > Rodentia > Dipodidae > Dipus > Dipus sagitta. The sequence goes on along the minus strand of CM070775.1, from coordinate 52,286,451 downwards.
CTGAACCTTAGGTAGGTATTAAGTTATACTAACATGTGATTTTTTTCTTAATATGCAATAAATAGATGACAGACCTGGTAAAACAGCTTAGTTCAAAGAATTCCATTAGCATCATTAAATGATATAGAAAATAATGTGGAAAATTAGAGTCACTGCCACCATCCTGACCTTGTGATACAAATTAAAATAAGAAAAGTGTCATCTCTCTCCATGGTTCACATCAGGTTCACCTAATAGAACTTCAACAAAAGCAAATGTTTAGTCACTTAGTCTGTTGCCAAGAACATTTTAGTGCATAATTAATCTGCTCCTTAATATGTGTATATGAATGAGCACAAAGTTGTTTCTCATGCCACAGAAACTATCATTTCCAGTATGAAGAGAGCAACATGATTTTTACTAAAATAATGAGCTGAGGAAAAGATAATGGAAGGTATCAGAAGCCCAATAAACATAATCCAAGTGACCAAGGGTAAAGGAATAGTATTTAACACCATCAGGATTTTCATCTGAATAAGAAATTTCCTTGATGACTTTTCATGCCTCCTTCTGCCATGTTGTCTATAAATGTCATATAATATGTAGTCCATAGCTTAACTTCTCTCTCTATCTCAAATATTGCCCTCTTTCTTAATTAACCCATTAGATTTGGGGTTCCCTAGATTGGGCAGTGCTTACTATTCCATTGTGCATATAAATCACCTGCAGGATGTTAACATAGGGATTCTACCTCAAGAGATATGAGATGGGACCTCAGATCATTCATTTGAAGGTAGCACTCAGGTGATGCCCCTTTTGCTTGTACACCCTTGGGACTCTTCTTGGTACACTCGTTCTTCATGGGCAGATTTTAAAGCCAATGCTGTAATTTTAAATATACCCTACATATTCCTGAATTGTCATTCTTTGTTGTCAGTCTCAACTCTCCTCTCATCTTGAATGTGATATTTTAAAACTAAAGTCATTTTTGAAACCTTTCAAGGATAATCTTCCTGCTTTGTGATCTATGATGTCCATCATATAATCATTCCTTAAATTACCAAGGATGATCATGCCAGTTCCATTTTACAGACAAGACTTTGAAAATTATGCCATATATCCCAGTGGTTCTTAGTGAGGCAGCCAGAACTTAAGCATGTGTGCTTACTTATCTGGAATATATCTCAGTGTTCATAAAATAGTAATACATTATTTGGCATATAATGTATTTGGTAAATGATGATTTTAGCATTTTTTGATAAGTAAAACATACAGATTCATAACTATATAATATATAGTAATTTCATATGTGTATGTGTTTCATAGTCTATGTTCTGCTGTTTTAACAGATGACTCGATATGAGACAATTATAATGAAGATAAATTAATTGGCTCACAATTATGGAGGATTGGTACTCCAAGATAAGGGAGTAAGGATTTGTCAAAAGCCTTCTTGCTGCATCATCCCATAGCAGAAGGGCAAGGAGAAGATGAGTAAAAACAAGATATCAAATCCACAGACTATTGTGGTTTGAATGTGAAATGTTCATTACAGGTTTATGGGTTTGAACACTTGGACCTCAGCTGATGGTGTTGGTTGGAAAAGCTTTTTTTTTTTTTTCCAGTTTAGGAGGTGTAGCTTTTTGGAGGAGCTGGTTTATATAGCCCAGATCCACTTTCATTTTGTTCTCTGCTTCCTGCCTACAAATATGACCCGTTCAGCTTCCTGCTTCTACCATAATGCCTTCCCCATAATGGAATATGTCCTACAGAACCTAAACTATAAGCCAAAATTTTTCTTTTCCTTCTTTAAGTTGCCTGTGGTTAGGTATTTGGTCACAGCTATAAGAAAGTAACTAATATATAAACTCTAGGACTTTCATAATTGGCATTAATCCACGAGGCCTCAGCTCCCAACCCTGGTACCCTGAGAATCAAGTTTCAAATACGTGCTTTTTGGGAAGTAAACATTCACATTAATATCATAGCAGATGTATATACATAAAAATACATAATAAAAGTACATATAAGTAGCAATGTACATATAGGTTTGATGTATACTAACATATAAAAAGAACATATGTGTGTGTCTATATATTTAAGAGAAAATTATGACTAGGGAATGCCTATGTGTAACTCTATTAATCCATATAAATATTGAAAGTTAATATTATTGTACGATTTAAATTTGTGGACATGTAGGAAAAGTAATCTGGTTGTGGGTTGTGGTACAGAAATTTTCCTAGAGAAGAAAGAACCTAAAATTAAAATTGAAATTATTTAGAAGACTATATCAAAACCTAGATTTTCAACAAGATTGATTACCTGAACCATTAACAAGCAGAGGTGCAGCAAGACTCCTTCCTGGAGAGCAGTATCATCTCCCTTACAGTGCATGATCATGAATTAAACAGCCTGTGTGGCTGCAGGGCTTTTTCTCAGCTAGGGCTCAAGGTATATACTAGGTGGAGAAATACACTGAACAAGTATAGTCTTGTTTGAAATATGTTGTAAAGAGAAAAGAGCCAGAAGTTAAGAGGTACAAGGGAAATGAAAAGAAAGAGGACATTTAGGTGAATGGTTTTATTCATAACAAAACATAAAGGAGTGATGATTCTTGAGTCTCCACAAATCCACATCAACTTTGAACATATAGAATAATTTTACTAAGAAACCCAGAGAATGAGACAAAGAAAAGTAGATGAGTAGTGGAGGAAGAGGATTAGGGTAGAGTTTCAGGGAACTTTGGAGCTATGCAGTAGCTGAGTAGAGAGTTCTATTACACTTGACCTGAACCATAAGCATCTTACTGCTGTTCATACTCATTTTTCCTCTTCTTAAGAGCCTTGTTATGAATTGAATTTTTTGTTATGAATTGACATTTTTGGGCGGTAAATTCAGCATTCAGTAAGGATGAACTTTCACTTGAAATAGCCTATTTCTTTCTGCACCTACAACTATCTGTTGAAAATGTGAAAGCAGGACTCTTCACCTACAACACTTGCATGTGTCTGTTGAAAATGTGAAAGCAGGACTCTTCAATGAGATGTGCATGTGAACTTAAGTTCAAAAGTTCAATTTTACTATGTTGCTAAAACTCAAACATATGAAAATAGTAAAGGAGCATTCATTAGTCACTTAATTTGGGTATACTTAATGGAATTGTGACAAAAGCCAATGTTCTTTTCTTTACAAGAGCATTGTAGTGTTCAACTGTAAAACCTTGTTAATGATATTCTACTCTTCTCATTCATTTAGGAAATGCAGCTATAAGTATTAGAATATTATTATTGTAGAATACAAGACTTTTTTGCTTCTATCCCTGTGTCATACCAGATGTATATCTGAATTCAGTGCTGTGACTGTCTTAAATCACAGCCTTTAGATGCTCAAAGTGTTGCTGGACTAGCTCAGGGCACTCATCTTGGAATATCAGCTCAATGACTGACTAAAAAATCAACAGTATAAATAAAACTACATGTATTTGTTTGGAAACAAGAACATCACTTTCACTTAGAAGCTTGGAAAAGAAGGCTTGGCACCAAGCCACATCCATTCCTGGCATTACTTAGATGACCTCTAATGAGTTTGATCACGGTATGAGTCACTGTTTCTGAGAAGTGGATGTCTTACAGAATCGTCACCTTGTTGGAAGGGAACTATAAAAATAATTCCTTAGTCACACCTCTATGATCTCAGTGTCTTCTATAAAGTTGATAGACTAAAAAAAAAAAAAAAAAAAAAAACTAAGCAAAAGTTAAAAAAATCTAAAGTTTAATAATTGAGTTGATAAATATTCTCACTGAACAAGGGACAATGCTTTATTATGAACTTTAAGATTCATTTTGTTGTAGTTCTGTATTCATAAAGAATGAAAAATTATGCTGTTATCTGTTTAAGATTTCAGAAGGCTTTTCTGCATGGTATAATGCTTGAATGTACAGATGTTAGTGCACAGGACCTTATCTGTTGCTGTTGCTAGCAGAATAAAAAGGAATGAGAAAACAGAGGAATTGATGAATATTTAATACTGTTTTGCATCAGTCCCAACAAATAAAAACATTTCTGATGTTGCTTTGTAATGAGGTCTCTTTGTAATAGGACCTTGCAATGGGCAAGGTTTCTTTTTACTAGTGACAATCTGAGGAGGCTGGTTGGATTAGTAAATAATTTTATAGTTATCACTGAATTATAAAGTAAGAAAAAAATATTGATGTGTAATTTCTTGGTGAACTTGCTTTCCCTTAAGTGTTCACATATTATAAGAAAGCTATTTTTCATTTTTTATGTCTAGTTTATGTTACCCCATATGTAATGCCATATATATATATATATATGAATTCATATATATATATATATATATATATATATATATATATGAATAACACATGCATATGGCAATATATTAATATATCTCCCACTCATGTTAATTGACACATTTAGTAGTGTGGACATCAGTAGCACCAATTAAAGATAGTAGTCATAAGACACAAGCCATAGGCTTTTTCACATCATAATTAAATTTGAAATATTAATAAATTCATAGACCAGAGATGAAGAAAATTTACTCTTTTGGTGCTTCTTCAGTGTGTAAAACATACAAAAAAATTTCCATAGTGGTAAAGTGGTTGGCACTGAAACTATGGCTGGGAAGACAATATTATGGAATATAAATTAGTAACACATGTCCATAATTAACTACATATTGCTTGTTTTAGTCAATTGCAATCATTCCAACCTAAGGACCTGAGTTTGATTCCCCAATACTTACATCAGGCCGGATGTGCAAGGTGGAACATGCATCTGGAATTCCTTTGCAGTGCCTGGAAGCCCTGGCACACCCACTCTCTCTCCTCCCTCTTTCTTTCTCCCTCTCTCTCTCACACTCTTCTTTCAAATAAATAAATAAATTATAATATTTTAAGAATGAGTTGGTGGAAAATAACTTCTAAGTTTGTGCCACTGTAGACTCTCTTCACTTATGACTTTAGATAATGGAAAATACAAAAACAACATGAGTGATATGGATGGTTGATAACAAAAGAAGGAGTGTTTATAAGCATCTTTAAACTAAATGTCACTAAAACACGCTTTTCATACAATATGTATTTCATATAATAATGGGTATGACTTTTCTTAAAGCTCAGTGCTTAAATCTAAAGGAATTTTGAGAGAATTTGCCAGTGGCATTGGAGTTTTATCTAAGTCATGCTAAATTTTAGTTTCCTGTGTATTTTCCCAGATTAGAAATGTTTTTCTAAAGGATTTCATACCAAATTGGCAAAGATGACAAGGGATTAATCTCGTAGCAAACAATGCTAAATATTTCTCAATACCCATGTCTTCTTATATCTCTTGTGAAATTTTTAATTTTTATATTAATTTTACAGAAGTTTGTCTTTTTTGTTGTTGCTTGTTTGGTTGGTTTTGTTTTTCAAGGTAGGGTATTACTCTACGTCAGGCTAACCTGGAATTCACTATGTAGTCTCAGGGTGGCCTTGAACTCATGGTGATCCTCCTACTTATACCTTCCAAGTACTGGGATTAAAGTCATGCGCCACCATGCCTGGATTGATTTTCCACAAGTTTTATGATAACTGCTTGGGAAAAATAGATTTTCTTCAAGAAAATGAACACCTTTGAGTTTTTCTCAGAAAGCATTTATCTAAGAATTTCCCATGAGTGCTTCTCCTAGGTAGGGTTCACCTTTCACCTCAATCAAGGAAAAGCCATGTGCTATGACATAATACAAAATCGATACTCCCTAGACAAGAGCTGGCTAAACATTTTGTGCTATTCATTTGGATCTCAGGAATTTTCTGTTTTCACCAGAGGAGAATTTGAAAGATAGACATGGTTTTCTCTTCTCCTAAAAATATATTTTCAAAGTCAATCTACCAGAGATTGAAGAAAATTAAATTTTCTCCTAAAAATGCACTCTAAATTGTCAAGTATTTATATTTCTTTTGGAAGACTCAAACCAGCAAGCAGATAGATGAAGGGTCAGGTTGAAAGGGAATAACCACTATTACCATTGTCAAATGTTTACATTGAACTAATGAATATGGGAAGATAGCTATTATAATGTTTAGGCAATTCTCTTGATCTTTTTTTTTTGTTTTAGTAAGATGAAAACTATGAAGCTAACTTATAAAAATATGTGCATTTCAGACTCCCTGTTCCCTCATGGCTCCAAATTCCCTAGTCCTGGTTCCCCTGCTGCTGGCTTGGGGCTGCCTGGACCCTGAGAGCTTGTTGCAGAAGCAGGGCCCTTGCTCTGCCTTCCTGACTGAATGGCCCCTAGGTCACCAACTCCTCCCAGTTCTCTGATCCTGTCTTGCTGCAGAGTTGGGGCTGCCTGGATCTTGCTGCAGAAACAGGCTCCTTTCTCTGCCTTCCTGATCGACAGGCACCTGGATCCCAACTCCCTTATTCCTTGCTCCAGAGGGGTACAAAGTGAGTAGGCCAGAGCTCCCAGGTTGTTCCCCACCTCCCAGTCTCTTGGTCCCAGCCCCCCTGATGCTGGCTTGGGGTAGCCTGGTTCCTGCATGTGGGCTGTGGAAGCAGGCCTTTTGTTTGGGTTTCCTGATTAACTGGCCCTTGGTTACTCAAATCCCTGTTTCCTTGAGTCAGAGTGTGCACAGGCCATTGTAGTAGCTGGTCTCTTGTCCCTGGCTCTCCAGCTGCCTTGTTCCCCAATTCCTGATCCCCATGGGCTGAAGAGTGAATGCAAGTGGAGTGAGTAGGCCAAAGCTTCCAGCTCTTCACCTTCCAGTTTGCCAAGTACTTTTGATATACTTGCAATTTCCAATCTGTGAATGTGTAGTTATAACCACATTGTACACCAATCTGGTTCACATATCAAACAGAACACTCACTGAAGGTCCTACAAGGATAAACACTTGCTTCTCCCTCAATAAAATAAAACATTTCCCCAAAATGGTTAGACCACAATGCAAAAAAATCCAACTAAAGTCAGAAAACTGAGAGATCTTCACCAAGGATGCCTAGTCCCACAATGGAAGCCTCCAATAAAATCATAGAGAAATCAACAGAAAATGAATGCCAAAATGAAAACTCAAAAAGCTATGTGACCCTGATCAAAAGAATTGTTGATATGGAGGCAAATCATCAAAAACCCAATAATCACATAAATGAAAGTGAGTAGAAGAGTCTCTTAGAGCACTCAGCTTTTGTCACTAGGCTTAAGTTAATTGAAGAGAACCATAGAAGCCTCAAAAGAGATATAAATGAGTTGAAGGTAAGTCAACAAATGGAAGATCTCAATAAATAGCTGATTAAGCTTAATGAATACTTGATAAAATGCAAGAATGGTTCCAGGAAGCATTAAGAAAATCCGAGTTCAAACTGAAATCATACCTCAAAACACAGTTGGGCATGATGCAAAATAACACAACAGAATACAAAAATAAAATAGAGCTTTTAAAAACCTCTCTAGACCCCTCAGTAACAGGGCTACTCATGTGGAAGACAGAACCTCTGACCTGGAAAACCAGATAGAAGAAACTGATTGGGAGGCCAAAAACTTTTCCAAGTTCAAAAAATCATGTGAAAATAATATAAGGGAACTGTGGGATACCCTAAAATGACGAAACATTAGGATCATGAGTATAGCAGACGGAGACGAAGTCCAGGCCAGAGGCATAGAGAATGTATTTCCAAATCTCTCAAAAGAGAAGATCATCCAGTTACAAGAAGCTCATAGAACACCAAACAGACAGGACCGAAGAAGAAACTCTCCAGAACACATCATAGTTAAAACTCTTAACAATGGAAACAAAGAGAGAGTGTTAAAAGCAGCAAGAGAGAAACAACTCACTACATACAAATGTAATCCCATTAGAATTATATCAGATTTCTCACTGGAAAGCCTGAAAGTCAGAGGGTCTGGAATGGAACAGTTCAAAGTTTAAAAAAAATTATGGCTTCCAATCTAAGCTACTGTATACAGTGAAATTATCCTTCCTAATAGACAGGGAAAGGAAAACTTTCCATGAAAAAAAAGTCAACTCCATGATTATATGAACACAAAACCAAACCTACAGAGAATGCTTAGGGGAATACTCCACCCAGAAGAGCCAAATGGCCAATCTCAAGAGGCAACACGAAGAAAATCACAATAACCAAAACAAAAACAGGCTCAAAGAAAAAATCTAAAATACAAGAAAGCACCGAACATCATAAAGCACCCCATCATGGCTGGGACTAAATCAAACCAAACAGTTATAATCTTAAACATTAACAGTCGTAACACACCCCTAGTAAAAACTGACTGTTGCTGCCGCAAAGCCTAACCCACAACCCCATGGAGAATATCTGCAACCACACTGAGGAGGGTCCCCAACAGAATGGGGGCAGGGAGGAGGGAAAAGAGGGCATCAACACTTGATGTATCCATACAAAATATGTTGTTAATAACAGTAATAAAAATAATAAAATAAATTTAATTTTAAAAACAGGTACATTTTCTTTTTACAGAGTAGTTTAAGGTCCACAACAAAGTCCAGCATATTTTGCAGAGATTCTCCATAGATCCTGTATCCTCAAACATGCAGAAGCTTCTCTATACTCAGTATTCTACCAGACAGGTATACTTGGCACAAAGACCTTCAATGTTATGCCATAGTTTACATTTAAGTTCACTCATGTATAGTGCATTCTGTTGTTTGGACCAATGGATGTCAAGAACCTATCACTACTGTATCATACAAAGCAGTATCACTTCCCTATAAATCTTTGGTTTATGTGTAATCATTACTAACCTGAACCCACAACCAATGTTTCTATTACCATTCTTCCAGAATTTTGCCTTTTCTAGAATACCATATTGTTGGAATTATATACAATCTTGCTTGTTTGGGCAATCATTTCCTATACTTAATATTATGCATTGAAGTTTCTTGTGTGTCTTTTCATGGCTTAACAGCATATTACTTCTCAGTTTTGAATAATGTTTAGATGTCCATTTGTACCATAGTTGATTTATCTATTCACTTACTGAAGAACATTTTGGTTCCTACCAAGATTTGGTAATCAGAATAAAGGTGGTTTACATGTCCATATTCAGACTTTCATGTTAATGTAAACCTTCAGGTTTATTTTGAAAATATCAAAGAGAATGTTTCATGGTATTAACGATTTGCATTTTGACCATGGTAACACATGTGTAGTGATATATTATTGTGGCTTTGATTTGCAATTTCCCAAGAATTATAATGTACAGCACATTTTTTTCTATTTATTTGTATCTGTCAAGGAAACAGAACAATTGAAAGTCTCAGTACACCCACGTTTGAAAACTATTTAATAGTTCTGTATAAGACTGTGATGGTTTGAATGCAAAATGTCCCCCATGGTCTCATGTGTTTGAACCTTGTTTAGGTTGTGCTATTTTTTTTTAATTTTTTTCTTCATTTTTTAATTTATTTATTTGAGAGCGACAGACCCAGAGAAAGAGGCAGATAGAGAGAGAGAGGGAATGGGCGCGCCAGGGCTTCCAGCCACTGCAAACGGAACTCCAGATGCGTGCGCCACCATGTGCATCTGGCTGATGTGGGTCCTGGGGAATCAAGCCTCGAACTGGGGTCCTTAAGCTTCACAGGCAAGTGCTTAACCACTAAGCCATCTCTCCAGCCCTATGTTGTGCTATTTTGGAAGTTTGTGGGACGTTTGGGATCCTTGCTGGAAGAGGCATGTCACTGGGGGTAACCTTTTTGGTTTTACAGTCCAGCTCTGCTTTGTGCTTTGATATCTTTGCCTTTCTCCCTACTGATGTGAAGATGGGACACTGGCTTGCTGCTCCTGCCATGTTTTCCCACTATGATAAACACTTCCCTTAGGCTGGCCTCCAACTCACAATTGTCCTCACTCAGCATCTTGACTGGTAAAATTAAAGGCATATGTTGCCAGGCAGGCCTGGATCCTTTAGATATTAATTCAACATTTTATAGAATTCATTCTCTCTCCATTGTTAGCATATTTTTACACATTTTTTTTACTAGTTTCCCTGAAGCTTACAACATACATTTACTGCTAATCTAATCCAATTTCACTTGTACTATACTGGTTCATAGCCAGTGCAAATTCTTTGTAAGAACAAAGTAATGCCAATTCCTCCTTGTCATCACTCATAACATTGTGATCTCACTAGAATAAACTGGGGTGTACCGAATGTGAAAGACTGTAAACAGGGAGGTTAGTTTGACACCACTGAGGTATTCTACCAAGAAAGGATAATGGCTTGGGTCTGGGTAGTAAGTAGTAACAGAAGGAGGGCTAAGAAGAAATGTTCTAGAAATACTTCAGAGAGCCACTGGAATGTCTGTATGGATTCATCTAAGGGTGAGGTGCTGGAGAGAGAGAGGGTTTTATTCCCTTTGCCCTTGGTACTGTCTTTCTAACAAACATCCAAACACAGCTCATTTTCCTTTTTATAAGTTTTACCACTAACCTTTTCTTTAGTCCAGTTGTCCTAAAATTGCCTCATAGAAGGGCCTATGCTTCTTCCTGGCTCCCCTTAATTCACATCCTGAAGGGTAATTTTGGATATTTTATTCTTAGTAACTGTGTGGACACAAGATAAATACGTTACAAATAAAAGCCAAAGTCATGAAGTTTGCAACTTGCTGGAATACAGGCAAAACTATACGTTGCTTCTCTAAGAAAGCAAATGAAGTCCTGGGAGTGTTTTGGTTCTGTTTTCCCTTTGGATTTGGATTCTCCACTTGCTCTCTTGAGAAAAACTTAAATATCCTGATATTAGGAGACAGTTCTCTCTTGAAGAGAATTCAACCCTGTCAGGTTACAGGTCTGTCTCTGCTGAGGAAAGGTTTCACTCTGCATAACTGTGTAACTGCTGTCAAAGGACTGATGCAAGTTCAGTTGCCCCAGCAATGAACAATGAAGGACCTTGTCCCAAACAAGGTGGAAGGCAAGGACCCACCCCACAATTATCCTCTGACCTGCACCCATGCACTATGGCATGAGTGTACACACACACACACACACACACACACACAAACACACACACACACAATCTTTTCTTCCTTCCCCCTCTCCCTTCCCCCTTCCTCTTTTTTCCTCCAACTTGTCTTGCTTTGGCTTTTTATAGCAAATGGTTAAAGTCCACAAAACAGGAAAACATACAGAGGTAGTTGGTATCCCCCAAACCCCCAGGTATGTCCCTGCCTCCCATGGAACAGCCAGTGCAGTTTTGTGCTTTCAATAGAGAAATGCCATACAGCCTCATCATCTGTATGCATCATGAAAAATATTTTTACCATTGATTTTCCTCCAGCATTGATCTATCACCTGACACCATCAATAAGGTTTGTTGGCTGATTTCTAGCCTGTTTGGAATTTTTCTTTTCTTTCTTCCTTATTTTTTCTTCTTTTTGCTGTCAGAAGAGGAGTCAGAGCTGGTGGTAAATCAGGAAGAAAGGTTGATAATTTGAAGGTGGGAATTTGCAGCCAACCCCTGACTTCAGCTAGTCGTTCTCCCAGTCGTTCTCCCACCTCTGTTTCCTCTCCTTTCTATCTTTCCTGTCACTTTATAACTTGATTGGAAGTCTTCCTAGGATTGGCCTCCTGAGTATTGTGATTTTTTTTTTACTTTGGTATTCATGGGAATGCAAATTAAATGAGACAATTATCTGTGGTAAAGTGTTTTTCTGATGCTGGAAGAATGCTTTCTCTCATGCATCTTGAAAAGCTGACTCAACCAGAGTGAGAGAGACCAATTGTGTAAACTATGCCTGTCTCACTGACTGAAGTTTGTCACGTTTGGGCCTAAAGGGAAAATTTTCTGAAACACATGTCTATTTCTCTCTGGCAGAAAACTTTCCTCTATAAAGCAGCAATATGGAGAAAAATCAGAAAGTAAAGAGTCAGCATTCCCACACCCCTAGTAAAAGAAAATGATCAGGCATAGGACCTTCTGTCAAGGTCCTCATCTTGGACAAAATTATATCACCCAAACTTGGCAAAGCATATCCTGGGACATTCATATTAATTATTATGCATAAACTTAACTAAGTATTGATCAGTCTAAACAGAACAGATGGAAACAGCCATTTTTCTGGACTCAGGCTATTGAATTATGAGAGGTCAGGGAAAAATTCTCACTCACAGGTCAAGAAACAAAACAATACCAGAAGCCAAGGATCTTATATATAATATGTCTGATTGTTTTTACCTCTATAATTTTACAGATTTGCAAGCATAATAGATGACTTTTATTGAACATGCAGTTTATTTGCCAAGAATTACTTGTATTTTCTCCTTTCATTTAAAATTTATATGACCATCTATTTTAATTAATCATATATATTAAATTATTTCAAAATTTTTTTGCACATTGATTCCTTTTTGTATATACATATATATGTGTGTGTGTGTATGTATATACATATACACATACATACTTATATTTGAATACATGCTAGTTGTAATGGTCAGGTAACCTCATACATATTTACCTTGCCCATATGAATGCCTCCCTGTTCTCCAAAGCTGCTAACACACAAACTGGACAGCTGTAGCCCTGATATATTTAGATACATGCCTGGTAAGTGTTAGGATAGTCAAATGTTCAATTTCATTATTGATTGCTCTGAAGATCTTCATTTGCTCTCCTAACTCTAGTTTTTGCCAGTATTTAATGCTATCTTTCTGATGTTTGCTATTCATATGAAGCTTGCTATGTGTTTCTCTCCTATTTGAAGACATTGGTTTTCTTTGATGCAATCCTTGCATTTCTCACCATTAAAATAATATTTATTTATTTGAGAGAGAGAAAGAGGCAGCAAGAGAGAGAGAATGGGTGTTCAGGCCCTCTTCAGGAAATAGGAAAGAGCTCCACCTGCACATCTGAGAAGCTTTGATGCTCCAACTTCAGCTGCTTGGCCAGCATCCTTCTAGCAGCAGGGATATTAGTTTGATTGACTGTTTCTTTCAGCGACAGCTTAAGAGGATGTGTGTCTAGTTTCTCATGGGTTCATAGAATAAGAGAAAGAAAACTTAAGGGACAAGGAAGGTACAATATGGACAAAGGCTAAACAAATTCTTCTGTGAAAAAAAAGCAATCATCACATTGAAAAATAATGGTCTGAAAGTTTGATATTTTTAATATGATTATATTATTATCCCATTGTAATGTCACAAAATTTCAAGGAGAAAATGAGGGTTAGGGTATAGAAGCCACTAATGTAGATTTGCCTATCTATGGAAATTGTGATAAAAATATACACAATTATATAAAGCCAGAGGGCTAGACATAGACACAGGGTCAAGGGTCAGGTTTCTTTCAAGTTTTCATTAACGAGAGAACTTGAGGGCATTCCAGTAAAGTGAAAGATGGGACTATTGGTGAGATAATGAAATGAAATCAAAGTTTGCAGTGGGCAATGACTGTGGGGTGTCGGAGCTGTCAAACGCCTCACAGGAGCTGATTTCTAAGTCTGTAGAAATTTGAAAGTATGTTTTTCCATATGGTCATCATTAAAAAGCAAACAAACCTAGAAGGGTATGAATGGCAAGCTAGTAAATACTCAGTGTCCTGATTTTGTAATTATATTCCAGATTTTACTTTGAATCATTATCTTTATGCTAGGTCTACTGTGCCTCAAAACATACATTAGCTTGCATCTGACAGCAATGCAGCGTAAAGGTATCCCACTTCCTATGCATTGCTTCCCCCTTCTACAACATGACAGCAGCTCTGTAGCTTGGAACTAGACGAGTAGAGGATCATATGGCTAGAAAAATCAGAAAAATGTTAGAAACAGGGCTAGAATTCTAGAAAGGTTCAAATGTTAATAGAGTATATCCTGGCATACCACTAGGTAAAGACTGGAGGATTTCAGAAGACTTTGAATGGAGAGCGAGGCTACTTGCTGCAACCCAATAACCACTTACTGGTCAAAGAAGTCAAAACTACTGGAGTTGGCAAAAATTAGAGAATTCATTTGAGGGGCAGGGCCAGGGCCTCACACATGAGAAGCACGCACAGTAAGCTGAGGGTGCTGAGATAGACCACAGCCTATAGCAAGGACAGTCCTTCAGCAACCCAGAGGTAGCCACAAAAGTATCTGCACTGAATTACTTGGGAGGATGTGGGGAGGAGTGGAGAATGGTGAACTGTATCATAGTGAGGTAGACGCCAGTTATAGAAAGCACTGAATCCATGTGTAAGGTAGTGCACTGGGTGACAGAATGTTGGTGAAAAATCAGATACTTTAATAAGGTAGGAGCCCAAGTACAGCTGGAATAATTCAAAGGAAAAATACAAACGACACATGGCCATCTGGGAATTTTGTCTTTAGGACACAGCCATGTCCTGACAGGAGGGATGACACGGATGCATTGCCTTCCCCTCCTACCCAGTGCCTCACTGCTGTTCTAACAACTCATAACCTACAACCCATGTGAAATACCAGCAATCCCATGAGGAAGGCCCTCACTGGAATGGGGGCAGGTGGGAGAGCATAAGCTCTCATTTTTGCATTTTGTTTTTGATACCAACAGTATATATTTTAAAAAGCAGTATTAGCCAGGCATGGTGGTGCACACCTTTAGTCCCAGCACTCGGGAGGCAGAGGTAGGAGGATTGCCGTGAGTTTGAGGCCACCCTGAGACTCCATAGTGAATTCCAGGTCAGCCTGGGCTAGAGTGAGACCCTACCTCGAAAAATCATTAAAAAAGTATTAGATCCTATTCTAGCAATTTTGGCCATTATGTTTCTGTCAATATTTTCAAAGTAGTCATGAAGCTTATACTTCTTCAAGATGTGCTTTTCAAATGCAGCCAACACTACTGAATGTGTGGTTTGAACTAATTACATCTCCCAAACCATCTAAATATCTGGCTATCTGAATTTAAGATGCTGCTTCATAGAGAAAATAATTGTGGTGGTATAACAACTGGTTCTTTTCTTTCTATGCTTTTTTTCATTCATTATAAGTAAATGTAGCCATGGCTTTAACAAGGGTCAATGGCTTAATGCAAAAGATTGACCTGAAATACCTTGACAGGTCAGTGGATGAAACAGGGACATATATTCTTGAAATATCATTAGAAGAGAGCATTTTGTACACAGGACTGTGCAAATATGAAGAACATGAAAGACAGAGGGAGGAGGGAGGAAGGAGGAGGAGACAGAGTGCAAAATAATAACCTATCTCTTTAATGCACACAAATACGGACACAATTTCTTCACCCAAATTCCATTTTATGCGTTACTAGAATTAAAACAAAACTTAAAGTTTGTTATTGAATCTCATATTTTCATGTAGCATAGTTGAATCTTTTGTTACTGCTATCTGAGATGGGGAACATTTGGATAAGCCATCACTGTGAAGAGAGCAATAATTTTGAAGGGTATTAAAGTGTCTGGGTGAGTGCTTGTGAAACTTCTCTGAAGTTACAAATACTGGAAGAGAAGAGAATGGTTTTTCCATTATTGAGAAACAGTGTCATGTAGTAAAAGCATATCGAGTTTGTGGTCCCTCAATCATGAATTCTACTTGGAATTGGCTGTCTTTTTATATCTCATATTTGAAGATGATAATGTCTCTCAGCTTTTTTGGAAAGTATTATATGAGATGGTCTGTTAAAAAGTCTGTCAAACCAGGCATGGTGGTGCCTGCCTTTTATTCCAGCATTTGGGAGGCAGAGGTAGGAGGATCACTGTGATTTTGTGGCTACCCTGAGACTACAAAGTGAATTTCAGGTTAGCCTGAGCTAGAGTGAGACTCTACCTCGAAAAACAAAACAAACAAACAAACAAAAAAGAAGTCTGTCAATACATGCAGCATGGAGATTTTCAATAAATATAGGTGCTTAGGTCTGTAGCAACTAGAAGATCACGTGCATTTGTTATCAGCTCTTTTTCCCCTTTATATCTGCAGTAGTGAGGAATGCACCTAGCTATGGCCCTGTGCATATTAGTCAAGCATTCTAGCACTCAGCTACGCTTCAAGCCCATGTCCTTTTGTTTGGACACCCCTGCCTCAGCCTTCCATGCAGCTGAGATTACAGGCCTGTACTGTCATGCACATCCATCGGTGTAGTGAAACGTTGACATATCCACAGAAGTAATTTCTAAAATTGGTATTAGATTTCCAATATATTACTAGGCTAGAAATTCTTGAAGCAGGAAATAAGTGTTTATATTTCAGATTTCTTAAAGGCACATATGAAATTTAGAAATGTCCATACAACAAACTGTTAGTGGAAAAGTAAAAGTATGGAAATGACTCTCTTGTAATACTCTTTTGTTTTCAAATTCACTACTTATTTTTTAATTTTATTTTTATTAGTTATGGACATACTTAGTATGTTACCAGCATATATTGGTACCATATGTTCTCTCATCCCTGCCCCTTTTCAAAGGGACTCTCCTCTTTGGGGATGCCAGTCATCCCAATGGGGATTGTGGGTCATGCATTGTAGGACAGCCATCACTTATGGAGAAGAGGCATGTCTCTGTGCCTAATGTCTTAACTTGTGGCTCTAACAATCTTTCCTCCCCCTCTTCCCTGATTTTCCCTGAGCCACATTGGGTTCCTTTTAGGTATACTTCAGTGATGAGGTCTTGGGAGCCTCTGTGTCTCTGGATATCTGGTTTGGTAGGAGTTGAGTGTTGTCTGTGTCTATTTCCTTCACCCTTTTGCTGGTACCAGGTTCACCAAGAAAGCAGCACGCTTGCTCATTTCCCCAATTACTCTGTGGTTTTAGCTGAGGTCTTGGTGAGGTGCGATAGGTCTTTTCTCTCCTCAGGTCCAGCTCCTGTCTGAAAAAGAGAAGCAGTTTCTCAAATGGAGAGTGTAGGTTAAATGAGATAACCATTATGAGTTTAGAGAGAATTTAATGGGTGTAGACCCTCCTGTGGCCTCTCTTGTAATATTCTAAGAGCAAACATAGCAGAATTAGTAATGTAGTTTTTTGTGAAGAATGTCCTGCTTTATTTTTTCTTTGGAAAAAATGGTCTATTATCTCCACATAATGATTAAGCTATAGGTTTTTGCTCTTGAATCTTAGATTATATTTCAAATTATAAAATGTTTCACTGCCTCAAAATTATCACTTTTAAAACTCAATAGCTTTAAACCTAATAACTGTTATTGATCTTACTAAATATCTTATTTTCTGGACTGCTATTGTTCTCTGCAAGATTAAAATCTTAATGGGTATAATAAAATATCTTCCTTCCTCTTATTTTAAAAACCTGCTAAGATAAACATCATGTGCTACTGGTCAGTTTATGTAATGTTATTATAGATGTTTTATTACAAATATTTTTTCTCTGGTCTGCTCTTTCATTCCATGGTTCTTTGGTGGTATAAATTGCTATTGAGGTTCATAACCTCATTGGTCACAAAGTAACACTTTTTGAAAAATCCAGCCCAAACTTAAACTTATCAGTTAAAGTGAATCTTCATTGAAACTTTGAGTTTGTATCCATATCTTTTTTAGAAAATGAAAATTAATTATATGCCATTATAAACCAGATCTACTTATTTTTTCCTTTGCACTAGCAGATAAATGATGTGAACTCTTTATGGCTTTATGTAAAGCAAATAATACATATTCCTGTATTTTCAGGAAAGTGAAGTGTATCCAAAATGTAATTTTTAAACAGAAAAGTGCCCAATTTTCTTTAGATAAAAACAATGACAAAAAAGCAATTGAATAAACGTTCCTTTAGAAATGTGAAGAAATCACATTGTATCATGGCTTAAAGACTATTAGTTTCTGCTTAGGGTGTTTTAGACTATCTAAGCTTCTTTTATAGAAAGCAGTCTTTTACAAAAGTTCCTAATCCCATCCTAGTGCTGGTTGCTAGGAGAATATTTGATGCAAATTAATCAGTAAACATCTAGCTGTAGCTACCTGAGGAGAGGGGGAGTGGGAGAGACTTAGAAGCTGGCCAGCAGGGAAACCGCTGTTGGGAAAATGACTGTCAAGGGTTTCTTATACATACCATGGCATCACACTGTGATATGATATTTTTTTCTATCTTTCTTGTAGGTAAAGAGAGAGAAATAAAGCAGGAAAAAAATTGGAAAGCTAAATGAGTTTTTTGCCAATGAAGGTGAT
Source organism: Dipus sagitta (assembly GCA_036346955.1). Lineage (NCBI taxonomy): Eukaryota > Metazoa > Chordata > Mammalia > Rodentia > Dipodidae > Dipus > Dipus sagitta. The sequence continues at coordinate 52,268,355 of CM070775.1, read as the reverse complement.
CTTTGTTTACTTATTTTATTGAATTTTCACAGGACTGCAAGGGATTAATTAATTATTATTAATAAGTGAAGAATAGTGGAATAGAGTAGGCTACCTAACAGTACCTAAATATTTGTATTTAAATTTTGCTGTGTGACATATATTCTGTTGTTTCCATAAGAAACAACAAGAGAATAGTTTGCAGTAGTGTCTATTTTAAAATCCAAATTTCAACCGGGACCAAGACTGTAGAATAGTTTAGGATGAGTTAAAAATGAATGACCATTTTAAAATTTAAATTAAAATTCAAAACATATAATCATTTTCCTAAATTTAAATGAGATTTTAGGGTGTTTCACAAACTCTCTTAGGTAGTTAATATAATTATCATTTGTGGAGGAAGTAATTTGCTGTAGTAGTGTTTATTATTTTTGTATAGAAAAAGAAATCTTTTTCTATAAGAATGTTAGGTTTTTACATATCTTACCTTTAAATAAATTTCCATATACACAAATACCATATATTTCCATTTAATTCTAAGGGTCATGAGTTCTGTTTTAGAAACTTGCCACACATGGAACTTAATAAGATGAAAGCTATTGATTGAGATTATTTATTTTCTCTTTTATATAAAAATTATTTGTTCAAATAGTTTAATTTCACCACTATTTAGAAATTTCTGAGAGTAATTTATACAGAATATTATCTTTTGTTGTCTTTCATTTTACTTACATGGGTCCAGAATAAATACATCTGTCAGCATGGAAAACACAGAAGTGTAACTGACAAGGTCTTATTGAACCTCAAATTGTGAGATTTACCCTTGATCTCAAGGAGATGACCATTTGGTTTCAGAACTGAATTTACTACACTTACATTAATCAATTAGTACATAAGATGTATTTTTGGTGTGTATTCTAGAGAAATTTTGAAACAAGAGTATTGGTAAATCCTAGGGAACCACAGCAGGGTCCACTGAAGGTGTGGATGTGAAAAGTTGAAGAATGAGTAATTTGAGGCAGTATGAAGCCTTAAAGTTATAATGCATACTAAAAATTATTTTATTTATTTATTTGAGAGAGATAGAAAGGAAGAGGGGGGTGGGGAAAATGGGGATGCCAGGGCCTCCAGACACTGCAAACAAAATCCAGACACATGTGCCACCTTGTGTATATGGTTTTACATGGGCACTCGGGAATTGAACCTGGTTCTTAGGCTTCGCAGCCAAGCACTTTAACCACTAAGCCATCACTCCATACATTTTATTAAATTAAGTAAAGAATTTGTTACTGATATCAAAGGCATCTCCCTTGCTTTTGGTTTTAAAAGTTATTTTAACTGTATTCATTTTTGTTGTTTTAACATAGCATATACTTATGCAGAGATAGCTTTGCATGAGAAAAATTAACTAGGGATTGATTGTTTTCAATAAAATTCAATTACTATATGTTAAAATATATTAATTTTATGTATACCAAGGTCCAGTAATGGATATATTATCCTTACAAGCACAAGCAGTTTGCACCTTGTGCAACCAACATAACTGAAGAGACTTTATAAAAAGCCAACGTTGGATGACTATTTGCCTGAATTGTATTTCAAAATAAGTAATGTTATTATTATGCTTTCCAAATATCTGTGTGAAAAGAATCAAAATATGAAAATACACATGTGACAAAAATAAACCAAATACATTGAATTACACATATAAAATCAACATTTTGTCTGGGGAGATGGTTCCACGATTAAATGTACTTGCTTATTAAGCCTGCTGACCTGGGTTTAATTCCCCAGCAACAGCTGGATGGGTATTTGTTGCAGTGACAAGAGATCCTGCCATGCTCATACTCACACACTTAAAAAAATAAAATTAAGCCGGGCATGGTGGCACATGCCTTTGATCCTAGACTTGAGAGGCTTGCCATAAATTGCTATGAGTTTGAGGCCATCTTGGAACTACATAGTGAATCCAGGTCAGCCTGGGCTAGAGTGAGACCCTACCTTGAAACACTGAAAAAAAAAAAAAAGAAAACAAAACAAAATTAATTTAATTAAATTAAAAAGTTTCAGTGGTTAAATTAACATGCTAATTTTATGAAAATATACTCAATGCACATTACAAATCATCTACTGATTCTACTTATTCTTTATTAAAAGACAACCTAGTTTACCTGACTGATCTAAACTCTCTTGTATTTGATCATATGAAGGAAATTTAAGATGAGTGGTTTTAATTTGGAAGTAAGGATTTATTGGTGAAGATTTTCCATCTGAAAGTTATAGTAACCACATAATTCCCATGTCAATTTTGGTCCAAACTCTTTTATTCTGCACCAGTCTGTAACCCAAACACTGTGCAATGTTCCCAGCCTCAGCTCCTCATATGTCTCCCACAAGTCAGTACTGCACATGGCAGAGAAGTCTGAGAGGTAGATGTTTAGCTATCAGGCTTGACTGGATTTTGTGAGTGACATTTGCTCTCTATTTCTGTTTGGAAATCTTTGTACTTATCTCATTGCTGTTTCTAATTTCAAGACTGTGATGGCTAATTTATGTGTCATACTGACTGGACTATGGAACCTAGACATTTGATCAAACCTTACTCTGTTTCTGAGAGGGCTTATCTATGTGAGATTAATATTCCAGTAGGTAAACTGGTGGAAATGAACTGCCATCCCTGATGCAGGTGAGCATATCCAACCAGTCTGAACAGAACTTAATGTTGGGGTCTCTCTTTCAGTGAGAGGGAATTCCTCCACACCTGACAGCACTCAAGCGAGGATGCTTGGTTTCCTGTCTTCAGACCTGAAATGTTACTTCCTCTGGATATAGAAGGTACTGGCCTCCAGATTGGAATTTATAAGCACTTCAGGATGCCAGACCTTTAGCCATGGACAGGAGAAAAGCCATCAACTCTCCTGGGCCTCCAGTTTGGAAGTCACAGATTAGGGGATTTACAAGCCCCCTTATCTCAGAACAAGGTGCTTCACAATAAATCCTTTTACATGCAGACGCAAGTTTCTCTCTTTGTTCTGGGTTAATTCTCTAGGTTTTTCTTTGGTCTCTCACCCTACCCATATATCTTCCCAAGAACTTCCAGAGCTAAATCCTTTTAGTGTAAACCACTTTATGTCTTTTCCTTATTTGAGATTTTTCCATGTATACTGGGCAATCAAATTCAGGTCCATAGGCTTTGCAGGCTTAACTGCTGAGCCATCTCTCCAGCCCTCATGATAGAAACTTAAAAAAAAAACTGTTTTATTTTTATTTATTTGAGAGAGAGAAAGTGGCAGATAGGGAGAGAAAGAGAATGGGTGCATCAGGATAAAACACAACTGCTAGAATATTCAATAAATCACTTCCTTGATTCAGAACAGATGTGTTGAGCACAGGTTTTTCCTTAAAAAAAGTCAAAACTTAAATGGGTCTAGTTTCCTAAGCCAAATTTCCTTGTACTCTGTACCTCTGCACATCTCATTCCCTCACCTGTAATGTCATGTCACTGTCTGCCACTCTACTTATCTCTACTCCTTTAGTTCATTTCTTAATGTGTGGTACATGTTGCATTTCTACTTGGAGTCATTCTTTAGTTCCTTCTTATCCCTTCTGCTTGATTTTGTCTTTTGTGACATAGGTATGAAATAATTTTTCCAAGTCTACATTTCAGACAAAATGATAAAACCCTCTAGGGGAGTAATTATATCAAATCATTTTACTCAGTGCCAAACACAGAACACATACAGCAGGTACTTTTTAACATTCTGCTGTACAAGTGAATGAAGGAACTCCATCCATATCAATCAATTTCAACTTTATAATAAATGTCTTGATATTTAACATAGAAAATCCATCTCAAATATTCATCTGATTCATAATTTACTTCTCTGTTTTCATAACTTTTATTTACCTGCTCGATCCCCTCTGCTCTATGCCTCCAACCACTCTGTTCAATGTTAAGAACTTCATGAATGAGATCCTGTGCTCTGGTCTCAGATTGGTTACAGCTCATAGTAGGGACAGGGAAAGTGGAAGTTAATAGAGGCTAGAATTTGCTTACTATGGCACCTTCTTTTATAAGCTGTATGTTCGCAAGTAAATGCGTTCTGGCTCAAACTTCCCTGTGGCTCTCTCCTAACATCTACCTACCCTTCTCTTCTTCACCCTGCCTTTTAGGCTGGAAGTGGAGGCAACTTGCTGATACTGTCCTGGGATAATACTCTGGTTGCTGGTTTTATTTAAGCTTGTCCGCACCATGGTATAAGTCACTTTCTTAAACTTTTCTCGACTATTCTATTAAGCAGTACCACTAAAAGCCCCTTCAGGACTATAATGTGTGCTGTATAGAGCTTTCCCTACCGTAATTTACTGTAAGAATCCAACATGATATTATAATGATGCCACAAGTTAGATCATAGACTGGGCTTAGTAAACACATAACATATCTCAGAAAGCCTACAGTCTGCTAAGCCATATCATCATGGGAAATCTAGCACTACTTTAAAGCTGTTAAAAGTATGTTGTAGCTTTAAAGTCCTTTGCAGTCTAAAAGATGGATCAAATTCAGCTGGTGACATACCTTAGTGGTCGAGAACTTATCTAATGTGCAAGGTTCTGGGTTCAATCAGGCATTGCAAACAAAAAAGTTTCATGTATTGTCTTATAAAAGTCTTACTGAAGGACTAGAGAGATTGCTCAGTGGTTAAGGTGTTTGCCTGCAAGGCTTTAAGACCAAGGTTTGGTTCTCAAGGTCCCACATAAACCATATGCACATAGTGGTTCATGCATCTGGATATATTTGCAGTGGCTAGAGGCCCTGGCATGCCCATTCTCTCTCTCTCTTTCCCTCTCTCTGTTTCTAATAAATAAATAAAAATAAAAACTTAAAAAATTACTGAACAAAGGGCTATACAGATGGCTTAGTGGTTAAGGCATTTCCCTGCAAAGCCAAAGGACCCCAGTTTGATTCCCCAGGACCCATATAAGCCAGATGCACAAGGGGGCGCATGCATCTGGAGTTTGTTTAAAGTGGCTGGATGCCCTGGCATGTCCATTCTCTATATATCTGCCTCTCTCTCTCTCTCTATCTTTCTCTCTGTCAAATAAATAAATAAAAATGTTTAAAAAATTACTGAAAGAAAAAAACAGAAATACTAAAAGGTTGGGAAAGGCTTATGTCAATGCTGTTAAAATTTAAAAATAGCCACACATGATGGCACATGCCTTTAATCCCAGTACTTGGGAGGCAGAGATAGAAGGATCACCGTGAGTTCGAGGCTACCCTGAGACTACAGAGTGAATTCTAGGTTAGCCTGGTCTAGAGTGAGACCTTACCTCGAAAAACCAAAATAAATGAGTAAAATAAACATTCAACTTGATTAAAATTTTTTTTCATCAATGATATTTTGGAATATAATATTACTTAAACTCCACTGTTAGTAAAAATGACAAGTATGCTCCCCATGTCTGAATGATTCTCTGTACAGCTTCAGTGAGCTGAGGTCAGCTTAAATTCCTAGTGACCAGTGACACACTGTATTTTGGTCCCTTCCATGAGGGAGTTTGTAGTCAGCACCACATTGCTGGGATGAACCTCCAAATAGACAGTTTATGGGAGGAATGGGATTTATTTCAGCTTACAAAACAAGGGGAAGTTCCATAATGGCAGAAGAGGCTGACCCCCTTTCACAGATCCAAGCAGAGAGAAACCACCACCAGCCAGCTTCACAGGCAAGCACACAGGGCAGCAAAAAGCAAGGACCCAGGTAGAACTCAGACTGCTCTGCATACCTTTAGGCTTCAATCAGATCTACCCACAAACACACATTAGCACAGGACCCCAGGATTCTTTCCCTACATTGGCACCTTTTCCAGCCATGTGACTAGAAATTTAAGTTTTAATACCTAATCTATTGGGGGATATACATTTAAACTAACACAAGGAATGCTTCAAGAAATCATCTCTGTCCTACCCAGTAAGAAAGCATTAAATGTTGCCCTTGCTTTTTCAGAGTTGTTATGCTTCTCTGCGGCTAACCCTCAGAATCCCTCTAAGTCCCCAGGGTGGCCTGGCTTACAATGTTATTGGTGATGCACATTTTGCCAATTTAATCAAAATTTAAATAAGAAGTTTTTAGAATCAAACAGGTATGGAAAAGATGAATATATTTTCATGATTAGAACACTTTATAAAAGTATTTTATTTATTTATTTGAAACAGGGAGAGAGTGGGGGGGCAGATAGAGAGAAAATGGGTGTTCCAAGGCCTCTAGCCACTATAAACAAACTCCCGACCTATGTGCCACCGTGTACATCTGGCATTACGTGTGTATGGGACTCAAACTCTGATCCTTAGGCTTTGCAGGCAAGCACCTTAACCACTGAGCTATCTCTCTAGCCCTCATTATAGAACACTTTAAAAAATGTTTTAGTTATTTATTTGCAGGCAAAGAGACACAGACACAAAGAGACATACACAGAGAGTGAGAGAATGGGTGTGCCAGGGCCTCTATCCACTGCAAACAAACTCCAAATACATGTGCTTCTTTGTGTATCTGACTTTACATGGGTACTGGAGACTTAAACATGGGTTGTTAGGCTTTGCAGGCAAGCATCTTAATGACTGAGCCATCTCTCCAGCCCCTATAGAACACTTTTTCATATTTTATATATTTATTTATTTGAGAAAGAGAGAAAGAGGGAGAGAGAGAGAGAGAGAGAGAGAAGAGAGAGAGAGAGAGAAAGAATGGGCACACCAGAGCCTCCAGCCACTGCAGAAGGAACTAGAGAGCCATGTACCACCATGTACATTTGGCTTACAGGGGTACTGGAGAAATAAATCTGGGTCCTTAGGTTTAGCAGGCAAGTGCCTTGACTGCTAAACTCTCTATCTTGATAGGACACTTATGACAAAAGGATACTTTTGTTTCTAGTAAATCTATGCAAACACATTAGTTTCATTTTTAAATCTCTAGGATTCTATAGCTCATGTTACGTCATGCATTTAAGATAAAAAATCAGTTCCTGAGAGCTACTATTCCTGAAAGTTACAGTGACAGCCTAACCTTCCAGATGCTTCTCAAGAAATAACTGAGTCTCTGAGAATACTTCAGCTTCATGCTGAATGCACATGAAGAATATCCCTGACTCTTGCTTCTTTGGTGGTAATTCATTTTTTGTGTGTGCATAATGAATGGTATAGAATATATATATATATATATATATATATATATATATATATATTGCTCAAAAGACACATTTTAAGTATGTTTTTGAAATTTGATAAAAGTATGAAAGATATTGGTTTCTGTACTTTATTGATGTCCAGGGAACTTTTGCTGTCCACTTACTCCCATGTCCATATTATAGTAATTGAGATGGCAGAGCACAAAGGAGATTTAACACATGTCCCTCGTTATCTATAGGTCTAGATTGAAAATGTAGTGTTCTTAAAAGACTCCCATGCAAATTCAAGTTTATTGACTGAATTTTCCCCTAGGCCTTGTTAATTCCACAATGAAAAATTGCCAGATGCATTTCATAGCCATGCACATAGTGACAATTTTTACAAGTATATGAGCAACTCAGTTCATATTTCAATTCAGACAACCAATTCATCAGATGATCAAAGTACATTATTGACAATTAATTCTATATCCTATAATAAGACCCAAACTGGAATTGTCTTGGGAAAAGGTGAAGTACAGGGACAGACTACAGGGGTGTTTCAGGTCGGTAACAGCTATGGGTAGTGTCAAGTATTCACTGAGATCTTCTCCCACCTTAACATATAGACAGAAAATACTGCTCAGAATGAATGGCCAGGCAGTCAGACTGGTAGTGAGAAGGTAACAGTACCTCACTCTTCTTGGAGGTTTTTTCTTTAACATTTCTGTGGGTTGTACTAGAAGCATATCTAAACAAAATTTGCTAGCCCTAGTGTCTTGCTAACATTACTGTAGTGGTTTGAATCAACTCCACTCCCACCCCATAAATTCATGTGCTTTGAATGTTTGGTCCTCAGCTGGTGGCAATTTGGGAGGTGAAGCCTTACTGGAGGAAGGATGTTGCTGAGTTTAGGGAAGGTGGGTGAATTTAGGGAAGTTATATCCCAGCTTCCCCCATGTCACAGCTCAGCTTACTCTCTTGCTTCTTTATGAAGCTACTATAGCAAGACATGATGCCCAGTTTCTGCTCTACCATCTTTTTCCTGTTATCATGAAGCTTCCTTTCAAGAATATAAGCCACAGAAACTCTGTTCTCTCATCAGCTACTTTTGGTCAAGTGTTTTGTCCCAGTAATGCAAAGGTAACTAAACACCTCTGAAGTGGATTAGTTTGTCCAAAATCATGTTTTCCATTTGTGATAATATTGTCAACTTGAAAAAAAGTGTAGACTCACATAGAAGACATATCTCTGGGCAAGTCTATGAGGAAATTTCTTCGTGAAGAAGGAAGACCCACCCTAACTGTGGGTGGCACCTTTCATGGACTGGGTTCCATATACATTAAAAACACAGATCTGAATACTCTAGATTCATCACTGCTTTCAGACTGGAGATTGAATATGACCAGCTGCTTTATGTTCTTACCGCCATGCCTTCCTCATCATGATGACAGAACTACCTCCCCTTGAAATATAAGCCAAAATAGACTTTTCCTTCCTTATAGGGCTTCTTGTAAGAAATTTTGTTACAGCAACAAGAAAACTAGAACACCTCTAGGAAGCAATGGGATAATACACCTATGTAAAAATGAAAAACTCTGTCAACTTTATTCAGTTTGTCAAATTATGGCATCCTTACACAGAATTCTATAATAGTGTTTATTTTAATATCATACAAAATGTAGTTCACAGTTCTCAAATAATCTAAGAGAGATCAGCCAACTTTTTATAAGGGGTCAGACAGTAAGTATTTAGGACATGTGGGTAACAGTATTGGTAGCTTCTAGTGCATTCTGCCCATGTAACCTAAAGAAACCATAGCCAAAACATGAAAACAATGATTTTGGCTGTGTTCCAATAAATTTTTACTTATAAACAGATAGTGTGGCCAGATTTGATTCATTGAACAATAGGATGAACTGGATGTCTGACATTTGAAATAGAATCTACTATCCTTTTCCTACCAAATTCCCAACAAGAAAGAATGTTTTCTTCCCAGGATTAACTTCACAACTGTGTATACAAGTGAAATTCAATGATAGTGATATTCCTTACTTGAGCTCCAACCTGAAAATTCTCAAAGGGGAAAAGAAAAGACAACCCTAGTAACTTATCTCTTATGGTTTTGATAGATTGTGCTTTATAATTTTATATCAAAATAGTGGTACAAATGGGTGTGGATAATTAGGAAAATAAATAAATAAATGTTATACAGAAATAGGTAGGTATTTTTATTTAGTAATTACACCCACTAAATAGAGCCACAGTATATGAAAAGTATACATTTGAAAGGTCTCACTCTGATAGAAACAAAAGGAATTTTTCAAGCTTATGCTACATGGTGTCACATTATAGAAAGTTATTGCTACACCAGGTAACACGGACAAAATTGTTAATTCATGACCTGATGTGAACTCTAAAGGAACATGTGGAGCATACAAATGGATTAAACACCCTGCAAAGACAGGTTGGGTGTCAATCACAAATGATATTACTTTCCTGCTAAGAAATGTTCCTTGTTCTGTTAGAGGCCCACAGAAGCATGAAATTGGGGAGGAAGGCTTGCCACGTCACTTAAGGTATAAAGTTAGGAGTATTATTTTAATGTGGAATGTTGTGATAACAATGTAATAACATGTAAAATTACATCTTTAAAAATTATGTGTTGATTTTTTAGATATTGTTTATGGTATGGAAAATCTATTTTGACTAGAAAATATCACATGAAAAGTTTTGCTGCACCCAAACATCACATATATTTTCTTGGTAGAACTATCATTGTCTATACACTATACTAAAATCTTCTCAGAAAGCAAATTATATATTATAAAAATATACTTTTCCCTAAAATAACCATTGTATATAGTATTTGGACAGCAAGCATGATTTAATTTTTCTAGATATAATAAAACAACTTCTTAATGAATATTAGAAGATGAGTTAACAGATATATTAAGGCTCTAATACTTGAAAACAATAGTTAAGAAATGTTTTCACTTTGGTAAACTGAGTAGAGGTGAAAAGCTGTTAGCTGTAGCAGATGGTTCTCCACAAGCAATATTAAGCTTTGCCTTTTTCTATACCTAACATTTTGAAGATGAGTGTTGAATTACTTGACATTCTCTTTAGTTTCCTCTAAGAAAGTCTTGATAACTTCTTTTCATTCTTTCTGGTGTGTGTGGGGGGGGGGGGCAGTAGGTAAATAGATCTTTATTTTATTTTTTTCTTTTTGCATGTGTATATGGTGTGAGTGTACGTGCATATGTGTGCATGTATGTGTGGAAGCCAGAGGTTGACAACATCGGGCATTTTCCCTGACTGAGTACCACTTCTTTACTGAGCTAGTGTCTCTGGCTTGAACATAGAGTTCACCAACCCAGCTAGCTGGCTAGCATTTACTTGGGTGCTGGGTATTTGAACTCTGATTCCCATGTTTGCACAGCAAGTGCTTTACCAACTGATCCATCTCCCCAGGTCCTGTGATTTCATTTTTAAAATGGTATATTAGGAAAGTGAAGGTAGCAATAATTAAAGATTTGTTAATTGGTATTTCTAATGTAACCATACATATTAGAATAATTTTTAAATTGTTTTTATGAAGTAGGATCTCACTCTAGCATAGGCTGACCTGGAACTCACTCTGTAGCCTAGGCTGGCCTTGAACTCATGGTGATCCTCCTGACTCAGCCTCCCAAGTACTTGGATTAAGGGGATGTACCATCACACCACTTAGAATTAATTCTAATAAAACATATTTATTGTACAATATTATAAACATCTAAATTTTCCAAAGCAATACATAGCAAAAGAGTGGTGAAAATTTTAATAAAAAGTTATAAAATCTTTGTGACTTAAATTTAAATAACATAAATAATATAAGAACTATACTTAAAGCCATTTTGGTAGAATTCTTCATCATCACAGTTGTAGCTCTTACTACACACCATGGTTTTCCTTGTGAGGGCCTGTTCTCATAACCTTTCCCTTCCTACATCCTATCCATTCTAAACAACAATCTACTTGCCTCTCCTTGCCAAGCATCATGGTGCATAATAAATGTATTTCTGGGTGAACGCATGTAATAAAGCACCTAAACCTACGCCTAATGCTTTCTTCACAGACAATTTCATTAAAATATTTTATAATGATGCTTTTGAGGTCTTTAATTTTCAAATTAACTCACCTGCTAAGTACTACACTGAGATAATCTCATCAGCATGCCAGGTTAGTGTACTTTAAACTCATGTTTAAAAACCATTATGGAATATCCTCATTTTTGAATTAATCCTTATATGCTTAAATAACTGGTTCTTTGATTTGCACACTTGCATATTTATCAACTTGTTTAATTTCCAATTTTACACTTTCTGTTTTATAATCCATAAGTATATTTCTTTTAAAAAACATTTAACTTACCAAAAGCTACAACTCTGAAATGCATTTAGTTTGAAATAAGAACCTGTTATTCAAAATAATAGATGAGATAAGAGGTTTTGTATTTCAAAATATTAACCTTTCACTGAATTATTAAAAGCATATAATATGACTTTGAAGTATTTTGATAACCTTGCTACAAAGAATCAATCAAATTATTTTTGTTGTTTAGTAATGTTGCTTATTTTTAAAAGACCAAGATTATCTGGTGCACAGTGCCAATGAATAGATTTAGTCAAACCAAGCCTTAGAGAGGAATCATTAATAAGAAAGAATAAAAAACAAAGGGAAGTAAGTGGGCTAATTATGGCAAATAAGATTTATGCATCTGTTCACACTATCAGGGGAATACAAAAGGGAGTTTGAGAGATATTAAATTCTAAACCCACCTTAACAAACCCAAATAAGGATGAAATTCTTTTTCAAAACATGCTGAGAATTTATTAAAATATTGTTTTCATTTAAATGCAGGCACAGAGATTGATAGTAAATAGCATTATCATTGCTTTATTTAAGATGGCATAAAATATGGTATCTAAATCCTCTCAGCATAGCAGGTACCTAGGACCAAGCCAGACAGATGTGGTCCCAATTCCAAGTTGTACAGACTTATAAACACTCGATTGAAGAAAGGATCCATGGCACAGGATGAGGTACTTTTGATATGACAATTCTACGTTTTAATTTTTATATTATACAATATTTTTCTTTTTTGTTTTTAACTTTCCAAAACAACTCCTAATCACGGTATTAATGATCCAAGTCATGTTAGACTTTAAAATTTCTCCTCTTTAATTGGATTTGATATTTCCTTTGTGGTCAGTTATGAGATTGGTTTTCTTTTAAGTGTTCCACAGAAATATTAATACTTCATGGATATTCACTTAATCTACTTAGACCATTTTACTTATATAATAAAATTATTGTAGGTTCTTAATTTTAACCATGTCTGTAATTGTAACATGGGTTTCCTATTTGTCTTTTCTGTTTAGAATTCTTTGGTGGCCTCCCATGCCAATAAGATAAGACTCTGTCTCTCTGTCTGACAGGGAAAGCCCTTTATCCTTCTCTCTTGTTTCTGCCTACCATTCCGCCTCACATGACCTGATCCACAGTGCAAATTTGTCTCATTTCTGAGATTTGGCATGTTCATGTTCCTCACACTTATGCTTTCCTCTTACCTTTAACTGTATTTCCTAAGTGCATCCAAATAAATTAGAAGCAGGCTAAAAAACTAATTTTCATAATAGTTGCTAGGTCCTAACAATAAGTTTTGTTTTTTATTGACAAAAAAAATCAGATCATGCTAATAATAATAACAAAACTATTAAGAACAGCATGTTCTAAATATCTGTGACTCCTGGAATGGCTACATTGAACAAATAAACATTCATTTCTTTATATGTCTACCATTTTTTTCTAAATTAAAATATTTCAAATATAATGTTTTAGCAATTTTCAAGAATAGAATAAACTGCAGTCAGCAATAGTCACCATGCTTGCCTATGAACCTCTTGACCTTGTTCCTATTCCATAAAATTTGTATCCATTAATTAACATTTCTCCAACTCCATAAATGCTTCCCCAGATAATCATCATTTTGTTTTCAATGTCTATGGATTTAACATTTATATTTGTGTCTCAGTGAGTGAGATCACACAATATTGTTTGTCTATTCTTGTCTTATTTCACTTATTAAAATGTCCTCCAAGTTCATCCATACTGTTATCCCAAATGACAAGATTCTATCCTATTTATTACAGGATGATATTTCATTATATGTGCATACCATATTTTTGCTATCTAAACATGTACTAATGTACATATAGATTTCGTGCCTTGGCTACTGTGAATAGCACTGCAATGAATATGTGAGTGTGGCTGTCTATGACACACTGACTTCACTCCCTTTGGATATATACCTAGTTAATATATTATTTGGTCATTCTAATTTAACTTTTTGAGAAACCTCTGCACAGTTTTTATTTTTTTTTTTCTTAGGTAGGGTCTCACTCTAGCTCAGGCTGACCTGGAATTCACTATGTAGTCTCAGAGTGGCCTGGAACTCATGGTGATCCTCCTACCTCTGCCACCCAAGTGCTGGGATTAAAGGCGTGCGCCACTACACCCGGCTCACAGTTTCTCATACGGTGTGCAGGAGTCCCTTCTTTTAATCTCATGTCTAACAGCTGTTTTTTTTTTCCTTTTTTGATATCTTCTGATAAGTATGACACAATGTCTGAATATGGTTATAATTTATATTTTTCTTTGAATCATAATACAAATACTTCTTCCAGATACCTGTTGTTCATTTGTTTGCCCTTTAAGAAACATCGTTTTGGATCTTTTATCATTTTTAAACAAGTTAGTTCTTACTGTTGAATTGCTTGAGTTCCTTATATATTTTGGATATTAACCACTTATGAGATGTATGATTTGCACATATTCCCATTTCACAGGTTGTCTCTTTACTTTTGCTTTCTACATTGTACAGAAATTTCATTTTAATATCCTGTTTGTCTACTTTTGCTTTGGGTACCTAGGCTTTAGGTTCATAGCCAAAATATTACTTAGACTATTTCCCCTATGTTTTTCTTAGAAAAGTTTTAAAATTTCAGGACTTGCATTGACTTAAATGAAAAAATACGTTCTTAGTTTCATATATACTATGAGATAGTGATCTCTTTCACTAGTTAGTATGTGGGTGCCTGGTTTCCTCAAAGCCATTTATTAAAGAGATTGTTCTTTCTCCATTTTGTATTCATGGCTTCCTTGTTTTTTTTTTAATATTTTATTTTTATTTATTTATTTGAAAGTGACAGAGAGAGAAGGAGGGAGAGAGAGAGAGAGAGAGAGAGAGAGAGAATGGGCATGCCAGGGCCTCCAGCCACTGCAAACGAACTCCAGATGCGTGAGCCCACTTGTGTATCTGGCTAACGTGGGTCCTGGGGAAACGAGCCTCGAACTGGGGTCCTTAGGCTTCACAGGCAAGCGCTTAACTGCTAAGCCATCTCTCCCGCCCTCATAGCTTCTTTGTAAAGTAATCAACTGACTGTAAATAGTTGGATTTATTTTGGGGCTTTATATCTGTTCCTTATGGTTTTATGTCAACACCATGCTTTTCTAATTACCACAGTTTTGTAGACCATTTTATAGTCAATACTGTGACATCTCCAGTTTTGTTTGTGTTTTGCTTTTCTCAAAAAGTTTATTTTGATTATTTAGGCCCCTTTGTGGTACCTTATGAATTCTAGAATGATATTATTTCTCTGAAAAATGACATTAAATTTGATAGGGTTAGTATTGAGTCTGCAGATCTTTGGGTAATGTGAACATAATATTAATCAATTCATAATATTATTAAAAAACTACAGGTTATTTTTCTATTTATTTGTGTATTCGTCTCCCCCCCCCTCCCGCTTAGGTAGAGTCTCACTCTAGCCCAGGCTGACCTGGAATTCACTATGTAGTCTTGGGAGGCCTTGAACTCACAGTGATCCTCCTACTTCTGCCTCCTAAGTGCAGGGATTAAAGGTATGCACCAGCACGCCTGGCTTATCTGTACCTTCTTTAATTTGTGACTTTCCTAATGCAGTAAGTTGTCTTTGAATAACCATTTACTAGGTTAACCACAGATGTGATCACAGTTGTGTCATTTAAAAGTATCCAAGACAGATTCTTGTAATGCAAATATTGGTAAATATACTAATATTTTCTAACAGGTACATAGAATTGTTGAAAAGAATTATTTGGCTCTCATCCTAAGACTTAGAATATATGACTACTTGGCACAGATGCTGTGTTATTTACTTTTATGTCCCTATGACAGTAATGTAAGAGAGGAAATATTTATTTTTGCTCACAGTTTCTCAGGATTTTGATCCATATGGTGGGGAAGCAGCTCATGGTGGGAGAGATTTGTGGAAGTTATTCATATCACAACAGACCAAAAGCAAAACAAAACAAAACAAAAAAACAGAAATCAAAGTCATAACCAGGGGCCAGGCTCTAACTCTGAATTTCTCACCTCCTAATGGCTCCTTTTCACAAACTTGGCCTCAACCTCCAAAGATCTGACAGCTTCCCCACAGAGTACCACTCAGTCTGTAAAAGTCTATTGTTCCTTCTGGGTCCTTGTCCATCCACTAGGAGAATGGAAAGGGCAGACTGGGAATGATGATTGAACAAGGGTTTACTTACACAGGAGTATTAATGAGGGTCCAATAATGTGAATAGAAGTTAGACTCCTGGTGGCTGTGGTTGCTGACTAGGAGAGTAAAAGTGGTTACAGCTGACCCTTGGTGACTGAGATATTGCCAACTATGAGGGTACAAGTGTTACAAGTATAACTCTTGGTGGCAGTGAGTTACACACCAACAAGACACAAAAGTGTAACAGCTCTGGATCCTTGACAGGCATTGAGATTGGAACACCAACTCTAGAGCAATAGCAGGTCCTGTAGTATCAGGAGCAAGGGCAAGTAGGAGCCATAGCTGCCAGGAAAACAAGCCCCATCTGGTTTATGACAGAAGGGTGTCCAGGCATCCAGGGTAAAGATGTCTAGTAGAAAACAGGTCCAGTCTAAAAGCAGCTCTGGCCCTGCAAAGGTAGAAACAAATTCAGCACCCAGAGCACAAGGGCTTCATGGACTGAAGAGTCTGGGACTCCAAGCTCAAGCAGCTCCTGGGAGTCTCCAAGATAGGAGAGGATTCAGGAGTCCCAGTGCAAACAGCACTAGGGGTCTGGGGTCCAGAAACATGAGCCCAATTAGCCCTCTAGGGAAGGGGATAGCTGTCCTCTAAGGTTGGGCCAGGGGTTGTTTTGGTCCTGAGTCCAATGGATCTGTAACCTGAGGGAGATGCACAAGGAGGTTATAGAAAAACAACCCTGATCCTTGCATGGAAATAAGATTCACTCCTGGTTAGCAATCAGAAGAGCTAGTGGACTCTTCTGCTTTCTAAGGAAGTTCTGGTTCCCATTCCAGCCATCCCTGGGAAAGGGCCCCTGGTTCCCAAACAGTCATGGCAGCCTGTGATCACAGCAGCACTCAGATGTCAAAATGGATGTCCATAGACAGTCTTGCTATTGGCAGTTTGCACCTGAGGCTTCTCTGTGGAGCTGTCGGATTCTCTCCCAGCAGGGAGAGGGGAGTCCCTCTTTCCCCATGTCACCATTGTTCAGAACATGAGCCTAAGGGATGATATTGCAGATTCAAAACATAACAGATGTCATTAATATGATAATCTTCTTCCCCAAAAAGACAAAGTTAGAAAAAGTATTTCAGACACTTCTGTGGTCAAATATACTTTAGTATCTGGGCATAAATGATAGCATACTTTTTGAATAATTCTTTGGGACATTTGGGTTAAGCAGTTTCTCTGTTGTCAACATTTATATCTATGGTCTTCTTGATCCTATCAATTTATGTTTTTTAAAACATTTTTCAAATTTCTCTAGACAACTATTAATTACTTTAACTAGTCATAAAATTCCCAAATAGAAACCTTTTAGTGTTGATTTGGAGTAATTTTCAGCTACAAGTTTTATACATGTACATACATATGCACATATGTGTATATGTGTGTTTGTGTGTGTGTACATATATGTGAGTTTGTATTTCTGACTCAGTAAACAACTTTCATATTTCACATTTTACATGGTGGTCCTAGTGAATTAATGATTAATTCATGTTTAAATTCTCTTGATTCTTGGTTGGGTACCTCCTGTAATCATTCATTGACAAGATAGGGAGTATTCATGACAACCTATGGAGAGTGGAGTCCCTGCATCTGCTTCCTATTCTGAATGGATGGGGCCTCCTGGCCTTCCTACCCTGGGCCTCTGCAGGGCCTGTCAGGCCTACAGTATTGCAAGGAGAGGGTCAGCTGGGCCTAGTGAATGGATGTATCTTTGAGCACTCCTTTTAGCATTAAAGGCAGTCCCACACACAGTGTGGCCTTGGCTTGGGTCTTCCTTCCCCAGTACTCTTCCTCAGGCTCATGCCTGACCTCTCTTAGCTTAAGCCACTGGTGACTGACCCAGACAATCTGCCTTAGTCAGCTGAAGCTTGTACACTTTACGCCCTAGGTCAGGGGCATTACCTCACCCACAGTGGCTGCCCCTTGGGAGTGTTTTTCAGTTTGAAAACTGTTCTACAGGCTTGTTAGGGGTGAAGAACAGAGAACTAGTGACAGGACATGAAATTCAGTGTAAGTTTCGGTATAGGGAACGCTGCGTCTCAGATTAGGTCTATTTCACGTAATTTACAAAGTCCTGGGAATGTGAGGCCTTGCTAATCTCTACTCCCAATGAGTGGCAAGCTCCACTGCTTCCACAAAATGGTAACTCTATATTACAGAAAGTAATGCTTTTTGCAAAAAGTTGTAGCAATAAACGTCCCCACAAAATGTGAGCTAAACAAAACACATGGAACTCGTTCTATCCAATAAACAGTTATTTTAAAAGGAGGGCAAAGGTAGAATTGGAGAGGTTGTGAAACTTATCACTATTTCTCCACACTCACACCCCATCCTCATCCTTTCTGTTCCTTTTTTAATATATATTTTATTTATTTATTTATTTACTTATGAGAGGGAGAGAGACAGACAGACAGAGGGAGGGAGAGAATGGGCATGCCAGGGCCCTCAGCCACTGCAAACAAACCCCAGATGCATGCCCCCCTTGTGGGTGCCAAAGAATGGAAACAGGATCCTTTGGCTTTGCAGGCAAACACCTTAACCGCTAAGCCATCTCGCCAGCCCTCTGTTCCTTTTGTTTATCTTTAATCCCTTTGGCTTTTGTTGTTGTTGTTGTTGTTGTTTTTAAATAGGTAACTGTTTATACATACTCGCTGTTTTCTGATGGTCAATGTTCATTTCTCAAGCATTTTATAGATTTTTGGTATGGTTAGTAGATGCCTACAGACTTAGCTCACATAAAATATGAATTACTCCATGTTCTTTATTTTGCTCATTAAATAACATAGCAGTTAGTTTGGAGGCAATATAATTAGGAGAAAAATCTCAACTACAATACAGCATTGAGATTTTTAATTATGTGGGACAAACAGTGATACTCTAAAATCAACTATAGTCTCTGAAACAAGTTTTCAGTGTGTGTGTATGTGGGGGGAATGCAATGTTAAGACAGTAAAGCCAGAGGGAGTTAAGCATTTTTTTTTTCTATGATTTTTTTTGCATAACTGTGAGAATTCATTTTTCTCTTGAGCCCCTTCCCATTTTCAGTGATTTTTGCCTCATTTTTATTGAACCCTATAAAGATGTACATATTTTATTAAAAATATTTTATTTATTCATTTGAAATCACAGAGAAGAGAGACTGACAGAGAGAATGGGCATACCAAGGTCTCCAGCCACTACAAACAAACTCCAGATATCATGTGCCACTCTGTGCTTCCCAGCGTTACTGGGGAATCAAACTGGGACTGCTAGGCTTTGCAGGTAAGCACATGAACTGCTGAGCCATCTCTCCAGTTCCTATTTATTAAAAATACTACAAGTATATATATTTGCTTTTAACCTAAATCTTATTTTATTTCTATGTTCTAACTTTGAAACCAGAAACAGTGGGAACATTGTGATAATCATACTAGAATAAAAACACATGTCCAAAATTAGGTCATCAAATATCTTTGATTGGGTAAAAATCATGTCTAACTATAATACAAAATTTTAAACTTTATACAGAATTTACAGGTGTACAACAATTATGAATAAACCTCCAGGACCAAGTTTTATTCAGCAAAAATCTGTATTTTTTCCTTAAAATATTTTTCAAAAACATGTTACACAAACTTTTGAAATAAATTTGGTGCTCAATATACAAGAGTTCTGAATGGAAGCTAGTAGCTATGTTTGCCATGGTGCCCAGAAGGAAGCTTCTGTTTGCCAAAAAATGCTCTGTCACTAATGTGAAGCCTGTTGACAAACTGCTGTTTATATGGTGTCTCTGTGATGCCATGCCAATTGTTTCACTGTGGGAATCTGGCTCTGCCCCAGGCAGTGTCTAAATCACTGTGGACAGTGACACTTCCAGTGAAGGAAAGGAAAGATAAAAATCTTACTTTTATTTTATTTTGTCCTTTAGTTAATAAAAGTTTCAGGAATATATGAAAATAAGTAGTGATCAAACAATTTTGCAAGAGTATTGATTCTAAGAAGTTAGACATATGCTTGTCCTTTAAATCCCTCTAACTATTCTTTCAGAAGTTAATTGAACAGAACAATTTGACAATTTGATACATATTAACTTGTGAATTTTACCTTTGTTTCTTTGTTATTCAAAATCTTATAGGTCTTATTTAACCACTAAATTACTGATTTCCAGAAATTATTTTGGCTACTAGAAAATACTGGCCATATGTGGAGAAAGTTTTTTTTTTTTTTTTTTTTTTTTTTTTTTTTTTTTTTTTTTTTTTTCTCTTTCACAGCTGAGGAAGGTATGGCAGTGTAGTGGTCAGAGGCCAGAATCTTTTTAATCATCCTACTTCATACATGACAAACTCCATGTCATGCTGAGTCTGAGAGACTGATCTATATTGAATGGCTGATATGTAGAAGATAGAATGGAAACTAAAGTTTTAGTAATGGATAGAGAATGTGTAAGGAAAGTGTAAGAGAAAAGCAAAAGAGAACACCAGACTTGATCTCTACAGACAGACTGTTTATTGAAAGAAACAGCTGGGGCAGCAGCCCTCCCACAGGATGAAGGCTGAAGCACTAGGCCAGGTTGAGGTGCAAGTTTATAAGGAAGATCCTAAGAAATAGACTGCACCAGCTGCAGGTACAAGGGAAGTAGATAGGGAACTGTAGTTATTTGTGTCCTTGCTCAGAATAAGCTTTTTAGCCAAATTGTCTAGGGAGGATAACCCACCAGATGGTTTCTGTTCCATCAAGGTTTTCTGAGTTAAAGGAAGTTTATCAATTGGGAGTAGCCTGTCAAGGCTGCATGTCTCTGTGGCTTCTTTATTGTCTGCTAGTTTTAGGGAGAGTTTTTTAACTCTTTAATTCCCTCTAGTTTCCAGGGAAGTCTATTAACCCTTTAGTCTGGATTCTGGAAGGATAAAAAAGACTGGGGAGAACTGGGAAGGTGTGGGGTATCTAGGGGAGGACTGTGTGGGCTGGAATGGGGGGGGTGTCAATGACTTATCTCTAATTACTTTGAGCAGAGGGATGCAGTCAACCTCTCGAGTTGTCCAACAGAGTCCTGTGGAGGTTGGATGTTCAGAGGCTGATATTTAGTGGCAATGAGGAATTCAGTGACTTACTATGAAGGTGAAGATTCTGTCTTGGAGGAATTAGTGAGGCATCTGAGTATGTAAGGACCAAAAGAGAGGGTGAACATTATCATAACCAGGGGAATAAAGTACATGTCAGAGACAGGATAGGTTTAACTTGGAGGGAGTAGAGCTATGAGATTTTTTTAAATTTATAGCAATAGATATCTTAGTTGGTCACAAAGAGATGTCAGGTCACATGTAGAGAAATATTATTGGCCATTAAAAAGGCTAATAGAGCCCAAAGTATTATTGGCTCTGGATTCATAACGTTTACCTCTCCATAGTCACTGTAGTCCATCATTGAAGTCTTAGTCACATAGATGTGGATTTGGGGAGTTTCAGCTTTTAGTTTCCCATTTGCCAAACTTCATTTTGTGGTTTGTGTATATAGTAGGCTATTATCCTACATTGATGTTATGAACAAGCAAGGAAGCAGCTCTTCAGGAGAGTGATTGTTATCAGAGCCATTGGGAAAGAAACACCTAGATCATGTCAAATCTATTAGCCATTATGATCTAGTTATTATCCATGTATGAGTTTTTTTGTATGTGACATGACATGCACAGATGATATGAACATTATATTTAAGGTAGAAATATAACAATATATGAGATAGGTAAGGAAGAAGGAGTTGTTAACTTAGATGAGAAGTTAATTAGAATTTGTGGAATTATAAAGAGTTGGTTTAGGTAAGGTAGGAATTATAAGAGATTAGTATTGAAACAATATTTGAAATACTTTAAATTATTTTTAATTTAAATATGATAGAGATTAAGAAGTTATCTAATTATAAAGTTTAGATTTAAAGGGTGTGTGTGTATGTGTGTGTGTGTGTGTATGTGTGTGTGTAAGTCTTTAATATGGAAGGATCATGGTTTGTACTTACTTGGTCCAAAAATCAAAAAGTCTGCCACAGCCAGGCATGGTGGTGCACACCTTTAATCCCAGCACTGGGGAGGCAGGGGTATGAGGATTGCCATAACTTTGAGGCCACCCTGAGACTACATAGTGAATTCCAGGTCAGCCTGGGCCAGAGTGAGACCCTACTTTGCAAAACCAAAAAAAAAAGAAAAGAAAAAAAGTCCTACCTAGGCTGAAAGGTTAAAAGTTTGATTGGTGTTGATAATTTATTATTATCAGTTATTTTATAAATATAATGAATTTATGTTTTATGTGATTATGTTGGATACATAATATAATGAAATATATTTTACATAATTAGGCTCAGTTTTATTCATTAGAATAACTTTATAGCAAATAAATAAAAGTCTTACCCAATAGAAAAACACATAAAAGTAGAACACTTAAGAAGCCCATTGTTGTAAGCAGGTGTCCTATGCAACAAAATAAGGCTTAGTTTTGATTTTTATGTCATATTTAGATAGAATTTAAATAAATACACAAAACTAGTTAAAATATCTTGATCTTGTTAAGCTTAATATTGATATGGAAAACTACGGCTTACAGACCCAGTACCAGAGATGGATTAGAGAGAATCAGTCTACTTTACATCAGCATGAGTCCAGGGGAAATCTCTTTCAAAGCTTGAAAAAATGGTTAATTAGTAGAGAGATATCTGTAGGTGTGTTATGGAGTTAAGAAAAAACACAAGATAACTTTAGTACTGACTAGAAGCTGTAATACAAACTATGGCCTTTAAACAGTACAAAAATTATAGTGTAAGTACAAAAGACTGTATAGTATAGGACATAATTAGCATAAAAGTTTATTACAGTACAACATATAACTTTGGGCCAGAGGCCTTTGACTTTTTTATTGTAGTATGGGGTATGACATTATAAATAAATTTATCACCTTATTATAGAGAATTAAGTTTGAACTATGTAAACAAGGCAAGAAAAATATAGTCAGTCTTTTAGAGGGTAGATACATTTTATTTTTTAAATATCTAGTAGTTATAAATACAGGCAGAATATGTGAAGTAAGACAGCATAAAATTTTGGTATTTGTATTTGGTAACATCTTTGATTAGTTTAGATACCTGTGTGGGTACCAATTATCCCACAAACTGGAAGTAGAACAGTAGAGTTTAAGATTATTTTTCTAGAGCAGGGAATGTGTCTTACGTATCAATATACCTACAAGTAATGAACTAATATACAAGAAATGATACAAGTACTTAAGTAAAACATTGACTGAGACTGATTATACGTAGTTTAAGAAAAAGGCCAAACCTGGTTATTGTTGAACTAAATTAGTTTGATATTAACATGAATTAGAAATATTATGATAAACATAAGGATTTTTCATCAACTGCCTTTAATCATTGAACCACTTTTAAGCTTAATATAAGGCAATATTTATGGGTGGTAGAATATATGAAGCCTAGACATTAACATTATTTGTATATTGCATGTTTTCCTAGGACAGGAGGAGTTTCCTCAGTTTCCATAGGAACAAAATCACAATGATTAAATCACCTTTTTATAAGACTTAGATAATAATCTCAGTGATAATCTCCCAGTAAATCAGCAAGAACAAGATAGGAACTATCTTAAGGTTACAGTTTTTGTTTGTTTGTTTGTTTGTTTAAGATATAATAATCTTATTAAATAGTAAAAGGTTGACAAATAGAGGAACATAGCAAACTTAGTTGAGAACTTTAAAGGCAGTCTTTCACAACCATTATCATCGCCATATTAATATCAATGAGTTAAATTATTTTAAGATTACAATCTGAATACCATAGCATCCTGTTACCACCCAGGGTCATTCTTTGTTAGTCTGATATAATCCTTAGGTTAATAATCATTTTATATATCTCAAGGAGTCTGTAATCTGATCAAGTACTTTAAGACTTAGTCAACTGTGTCTTTAACCTTTTGTTTAAGCTTACTCATACCTTTATCTACATACTTTATTTTTTTAAATTTTTTTTGTTCATTCTTATTTATTTATTTGAGAGTGACAGAGAGAGAGAAAGAGGCACAGAGAGACAGAAAGAGAGAGAATGGGCGCACCAGGGATTCCAGCCACCGCAAACGAACTCCAGATGCGTGCGCCCCCTTGTGCATCTGGCTAACGTGGGTCCTGGGGAACCGAGCCTCAAACTGGGGTCCTTGGGCTTCTCAGGCAAGTGCTTAACCGCTAAGCCATCTCTCCAGCCCCTACATACTTCATTCATATCTTCATCTATATACTTTACTCATTCCTTTATCTACATACTTTTACCTTACAATTTATATAATCACTCTGTAACAATCTTTTTCATCAAACATTTACCGACATTTAAAGTTTCCTCTCTAATCTACCTTCATTAGTCAGTTCATCTCATAACTACTAACAAAAACTTTCTTACCCTAAGACTTTAAAAATAACCATTTAAGTATTTTTTTAAACTTCTGTTTATGCAGGCTTTTTTTTCTTTCTTTTTCTTTTTTTTTTTTTTTTGGTCTTTATGGTTAATTGTAGACTGTCTGGATTCTGATTGTCTATCTTCCCATTTTCCTTTGTCTGTAGATTTCCTAGGCTCTGTCCCCTTTTTTGACTATTTAGAAGGTCAGTTATATTAATTTTATATTTTTTGACTTTTATGTTACATTTAGATGAGGTTTGAGTAAACAAACTCATTAAAATGAATCATGATTTTATTGAACATTTAGTTTTTATTCACTAGTAACAGTTTAACAGTAGGAAATATAGGTATAGCTCAATTTAATATTGATTTGAAGCATGATAATACAAATAAATTTATCAACTTATCACAAAGAGTAAAGTCTAAACTATATGAACAATTAAGGTGAGAAAAAATATGATGAATGAAAACTTTTAAGTTAACCCATTTTATCACAGGCAACCCAAACCTTCTTTAGTTTAAGTTCTATAACCTTTCGATATCATTTTTATATCCTTTTAAGTTACTAAAATACTCCTTACAATAATCTTTTACCTTATAAAGCCTTTTCTGATCCACAAACATATCTTTTTGTAGAATCAAGATTAGAATTTGGTATACAAATATGTCTATTATTGTAGTAAACATGAACAAGCATGTTGTCAAAAACATAGAGGTTAATTATTTTAAATATATTGTAAACCTGGTTTTAATAATTTAACATCATCTTAAAATATATGAACATCAG
Organism: Dipus sagitta; assembly: GCA_036346955.1. NCBI lineage: Eukaryota > Metazoa > Chordata > Mammalia > Rodentia > Dipodidae > Dipus > Dipus sagitta. The sequence goes on along the minus strand of CM070775.1, from coordinate 52,243,380 downwards.
AACATCTAATGACCATAAGCATTGGAATAATTAATAACCATAAATTTATTCATACATAAAGACAGACTACTTGAAACATAGAACATATGACATGACATGGTTGGCCAACATTAGACATGACAATATGAAACATGGAGAGACTTTTTTTTCAATGTAGGGTCTCACTCTAGCCCAGGCTGACCTGGAATTCACTATGGAGTCTCAGGGTGGCCTCAAACTCATGGCAATCCTCTTACCTCTGCCTCCTGAGTGCTGGGATTAAAGGCATGCACCACCATGCCCAGTGAGAGACTTTTTAAAAAACGATTTTAGTTAAGTTTTAAATTGGTGAGGACTTAATCTTAACAGGACAACAGCCAATGGTTTGAATTTTAAGTTGACATTTGAATTTTAACTTGAACTGTGTGTGAGAGATAGAGTTTTAGAAGAGGCAAGATTTTAGAGGATTTTTGGTGGCAGAGGAGAATTGGGTAGGTAGAAAAAGAAGTGTAAAGGGAAGGGCAGGAATGGAGGGCAAAGAAGCCCTGAAGGCAGGGAACCTTGAACCACTTGCCATGTTCTCTGAGGAAGTTATCAAGATCATAAGAATGTTAAAATCAAAAGTACCAAATTCAGGTCAGTGCTGGCCATTACCTGAGGAATATTGTGGCCAAATTTGAACAGAGAGCTGTAGTACTTTGGCAGGCAGGAGTTCAGGAAATTCATGTTCCTTTAAATTAGCCTTGGTACATGCCAATATAGTCTTTTGGAACAGAAAATTTAGAGCCCATTTTGGAGGACAAGGACTAGAGTGGCCAATCCCACCACCAGGGATGTCTCCCAGGCTTAGGGAGGGCACATTAAACCCAAGAATTAGGAGGGAGTGTCCCCACACTTGTAATGCTTGGGGTGTCCAATAGAATGACACATGGGAGGCTCTCAGAGTCTCTGATTGTCCAGACTGAAAAGTGAGAAACTCCCGGAGTCTAAGGTCTGGGGTGATGTGCCTCCACCACAGATCAAACAAATACCTTGTCCTGAAATTTTAATTTGATGAGGGTGTGGATGTAGTAGATCACACGGTGAGAGGCCTCTAGTCTGGAGTTCAAAAGGGAAATAGTGAAAGAAGAAAAGGAAGAAGCCTCCAGGTGGCTGTTTAGTTCAGATTAGTGAGCACAATGAGTTTTTGTACTCCTGAGAGAGTGAAACATTGGCAGGGAGGTGGAGAGGAGAGAGAAAGAGAAAGGGAGGGCATGGACCGAAAGCCCCAGAGGCACAACAATGTAAGGAAAGTGTTAGAGAAAAACAAAAGAGAACACTGGACCTGATCTTGTTTATTGAGAGAAACAGTGAGGGGCAGCAGCCTTCATGCAGGATGAAGGCTGAAGCGCTAGGCCAGGCTGGGATAAAAGTTTATAAGAAAGATCCTAAGAAAAACAGACTTTTCCAGCTGCAGGTCCAATATAAGTAGATAAAGAACTGTAGTTATTTGTTTCCTTGCTCAGAATAAGGTTTTGTAGCCAAATTCTTTAGGGAGGATAACCCACCAGAGGGTTTCTGTTCCATCAAGGTTTTCTGAGTTAAGGGAAGTTTATCAATCAGGGGTAGCCTGTTAAGGCTGCATGTCTCTGTGTCTTCTTTATTGCCTGATGGTTTTAGGGAGAGTTATTAACTCTCTTGTTCCCTCTAGTTTCCAAGAAAGGCTATTAACCCTTCAGAATGTAGTTATTTTTGTTGGAAATCTAAGCAAGAATTAAACTCGATCTATGAGTCCATAACCGCAAGAAGAAAAACAAAAGTGGGAAGAATGGAAAAACTGCTTTTAATTATCAACACAAAAATTAGGGGAGAGGAGCTTGACAGATTGCTTCATTGTTAAAGTGCTTACCAGCAAAGCCAAAAGACCCAGGTTCAATTCCCCAGTACCTACATAAAGCAAGATGCACAAGGTGGAACATACATCTGGAGTTCATTTGCAGTGGCCTGAGGACCTTGTGTGCCCATACACTTTCTCTCCCTGCCTCTCTCTCTCTCCTTCTCTCCCTGAAATAAATAAATTAATTAATTATTGAAAAAATAGGGGAGGGGTAAAAGCCAATGAAAATCAGTATGAGCAAAACCTAAAACTATGCATGTGTTTGGAAATAATCTAACACTGATAAAATATATGTAGAGAACCTTACTAAAAGACACAATGGAAAAAATTAGTGATGGGGGTTGGGGAGATGGTTCAGCCATTAACAGTGGTTTCTTGTAAAGTCTGCTTCCCTGGGTTCAATTCCCCAGTACCCACATAAAGGCAGACACACACAAAGTAGTATATGCATCTGTAGTTCATTTGCAGTTTTAAGAGGCTCTGGCATATCCATATGCTCTTTTTCACTCTCTCTGCTTGTAAATCAATCAATAAAATTTTTTTAAAGAAGCCTCTATACTTTATTTATTTATTAGAGAAAGAAAGAGGCAGATAGGAAGAGAGAGAGAGAGAGAGAGAGAGAGAGAGAGAGAAAGAGAATGCATGTGCCAGGACCTCTAGCTACTGCAAACAAACTTCAGACATTTTGCATGGCTTATGTGGGTACTGGGGAATTGGACCTGGGTCCTTAGGCTTTGCAGGCAAGCACCTTAACTGCTAAGCCATCTTTCTAGCCTAAAATTTTTGATGGACACACCCACACAAACACACACCACTGTTGTGTTAGCTTTTTCTGGGTCAATGTGAATAGATAGCTATTCACCACAGCTAGAGCACTGACAATGGACCTAAGAAATTATTTCCCTCAAATGTAGCTTAGTGAACCAGTGGGTTTATCAGGGTTACTTACTGAGCACTGGTGGGGGGTTACTTCCACAAGCATGGATGACTCAAAGACAGCTGCATCAATTAAAGCCCATCCCAGCACAGATGCCAAATGAGGGAAGCTGCATCTCTGCCAACTCACCGCATAGAGTACAGTCAGCTTGGCTAACAGAACAGTCTGTCCTCCGAAGCCGACCTAACTCATTATGAATTTGAGAGACCCTGTGAATCTTGTAATTTCAGGAACTTCCTGAAACCTGTGCATTGTTTATTTCCTGATATTTAAGGAGTTTTTCATGCATTTAGAACTTCCTGGTATTAAAAAGCCCATGTTTTCATTTGAAACCTTCTAAGGAGACTCTTGCCAGCATGGCATGCTACAATTTGGAGGAAATTGCTATATAATAAATTTACTCAAAGGAAGTAGCACAAAAATATTTAAAATAAAAATAGCAAACATTGTCTAAATGGTGTTACTTTTGTCCAATTAATACTAGATAATACATGATTTAAGACAAATTTCCTATCAGATTAAGAGAAAACATTGTAAATCACTAAAAGTAACAATTTAATAATAATATAAAAATACTCTGTCAACAGCTAATCAAATAACCTTGAATTATAACTTGATAAAATTACACAGGGAACAGGGTGAAAACACAAGCACAATAGATTGAATATCCTGTCAAAAAGGATAGATAGATTTATTCAAACCCATAGGATGAACAACTCAGGAGTGAGCCTCAAGGTAAAAACTATGGACTACATGTGATGAGGTGTCAGTGTAGGGACATTGATTTGTAGCATATGTACCATTCTGGCAGGAAGTATTTTGATAATGTGAAGATAAATGTGGGTGGCATGTGAGAAAACTTTGTACTTTTCACTTGATTTGCTGCAAAGGTAAAATTGCTCTAAAAGATAAGTTGTTTAAAGAGATCATTCAGTAAGTTCCCAAGTCGGAAGGAATATTAGGGATTTAAACTATAAAAGATATTTTTAAAGAATAAAAAATAGGGATGGTGGCTGAAGAGATGGCTTACCAGGTAAGGCACTTGCCTGCAAAACCAAAGGATCCAGTTCAATTCCCTAGGACCCATGTAAGCCAGATGCACAAGGGGGCACACACATCCGGAGTTCATTTGCAGAGGCTGGAGGCCCTGGCATGCCCATTCTCTCTCTCTCTGTCTCTTTCTTTCTCTCTCTCTCTCAAATAAATAAACAAAAATGAAATATTTTTTTTTAAATAGGGCTGGAGAGCTGGTTTAGTGTTTAAGGTGTTTGCCTGAAAGCCTAATGACCCAAGTTTGACTTCCCAGTACCACACAAAACCAGATTTACAGGTGGCACATGTGTCTGAAATTTATTTGTAGTGGCTATAGGCCCTGGCACACCCATCCTCCCTCTCTCTCTCTCTCTCTCTGTGTCTGTCTCTCTCTACTTGAAAATAAATAAAATCTTTTTAAAAAGAAGACAAAAAGTAACTTTAAAGTTTATCATTTATTGTAGATATAAAATTACATCAACATATATAATATAAATGAGTGTTTTGTTAAAATGTAGTAACCTGGGGTTTTCTCAGAAGTCCTATCAGAAATTCATACCCCAGTGGTGGTTCTAGAACACCAAATTCCATAAGTGGATGCAAAAAGTGACTCCATTGTAAGAACTGTCTATTCATTTCATGAGCCTATTTAGCGATTAGCTGTTTTCCTTATTATTTTTTTGCTGTTTAATTTTTGCAATTCCTTTTAAATTATGGATATTAGCCCCTGTCTAAAGTATATCTGGAAAAGTTTTCTCCTGTTCTTTCGACTGTCTATTTACAATCCTAATAGCTTCCTTTAATGTGCAGAAACTTTTTGATTCCATGTACTCCTATTTATTAATTCTTGGGGTTATTTCCTGTGCTACTGGAGTCCTATTCAAAAAGCTCTTGCCTATGCCTATGTTTTTTTTTTCTTATTTACTTATTCATTCACAATTTTATCCATGTAAATAATGTATATAATCACATTCACTCCCATTACTGCTTCTTACTGCCTTCCCACTCCCACTAGACCCTTTTGTGATAGTTAATCTTTAATTCTTGATGGGATTTAAAATACCCATGGAAACAAATGTTTTGGCATGTCTGTTAGGAATAATCTGGATTAGATTAATTGAGGAGGGAAGATGTACCCTGACCGTGGGTAGTGCCGTTCCATGGGTTGTGGGTTCTGGACTGCATAAAAGGACATATAACTGAACACCAGCAGTCATGGCTCTTCTCTACTTCCTCTTGATGATGTGATGGGGCTCTGGCTTTCTACTCCTGTAATGCTTTCTTCACCTGGATGGATTTCCCCCAGGAACTGAAAGATGAAATAAACTCTTTTATTCTATCACCTGCTTCTGGTTGGATATTTTGCCCCATCAATGAGAAGGTAACTCATGCACCTTTCTTCTTTTCAACTTTGATCTTTTTCTTTCTTTCATGTTTATGTGGGTGAGAGAGGTGCCTATGTCCCACTGAGTTTAATAAAGGTTGTCTGCATTAGCATTAGTGGGAGATTACCAGAGCATGTACAGTTCGCACGTGGTCACACTTTAGGAAATGTCTCCATCATCTATGATGTTGATGGGCTCAATATTGTACAAATCTTGTGCAGACAATGATACCAACTATGAAAGCATGAACCTAACAGCCATGTCATGTCTAGAAGACAGCATCCCACAGCACTCCTTTCCATCCTCTAACTCTTAACATTCTTCCCACCACATCTTCTCCAATATTCCCTGAGCCTTGCAGGGAGTGATATAGTTGTCTTATTTAGTGTGCAGCACTCCACAGTTACTTATGTTCACTACTTTGATGAATTTTGGGTGTCCCCAGTAATGAACCCAAACTGCAAAAAGAAGCTTCTCTAACCAAAGATAAAAGCAGCACTGATATAGAAGCAAAACACAAATAGAGGTCATTGTGATAGGCACACATATCTACTTAGTCAAACAACATTAGTAGCTTCCTTCCTAGGGCCTATGATCTCTCTAACATGGGCTTTTAACTAGGTTTTCAGTACTAGGTGTGGATTCCCACCTGTGGAGAAGGTCTCAAATCCAGTAAGAGAACAATTTCTTACACCGGTAAATGTCATACCACTATTGTACCATTAGGCACATCTTGCCTGGCTAGTCTATGGTGTGGCTCCTATACCTGTACCTACACCTTGAAGTGTATTCCCTTAACAGTTTTAGCATGTCAGGGTTTAAATTAACATCTTTGATTCATTTTAATTGATACTTGTGTGGAGTAAAAGTTGTATGTCTAAAGGCATTCTTCTGAAGGTGGATATTCAGTTTTTCCAGTACCATTTTTTTGAATAGGGTCTTTTTTCCACTGAATGTTTTTGACATCTTTGTTAAAATAAATAAATAAATAAATGGCCAAAACTGTGTGGATTGATTTGTGAGTCCTCAGTTCTTTTCCACTGGATCTATATATTTAGTTTGTACCAGTACCATGCTGGCTGCTCTTTCAGATAATTTGAGGTCAGGCATTGTGTCCTCCCTCTGTCCTTTCCCCTGACAGTTGCTATGTGTATTCATGGCCACTTGTGTTCTTGGACCTTTTTTCAAGTTCAGTGAATTTTGATGGGAATTGTGTAAGTCTATAGATTACTTTTGGTAGTATAGTCAATTTCCTAAAATTAATTCTGACAAACCTGTTATCATTATCTACCATTAACTCTTGACTTTGGTAATTATCCTAATAAGTGTTTGAAACAAGTTTTCATTGGTGAAAATGATATCTTGCTAATTAGCATCATGAACATAAGATAGTGGTCCTCATTGATATAATTTGTGGAAGTTGACATAAATAGTATGCTAGAATATTGTATATAGTATGTGCCTCATATCTAAGTAGGATATGGAAGTCTAGTCATCACTATAGCTGATCTTTTAGAAAAATATCACTGGATAGCAGATAGGGTGAGATGAATTACGCAATGACATATTTCACATTGTCCTAAGCTGAAAATGTGTTCAAGGGAATTTTACAATTCCAAAATTAGAAAACCTGAGAAGTCAAATTCTTACATAATACTCAGTTTGTGGGCATGATTAATAATCATGTATGTGAATGAAATGATCCAACTGGAAGTGCCCAAATGCGAGGTGTGACCAAATTATCTAAGAATAATTCACAGGGATATTTAAGAATCTGGATTTATCTTGAACTCAACAAATAATGGGTATTCATTTTTTTTTACATCTACAATATACATTTCTAAAAGGCAGTGACCACCTACTAGATTAAAAAAAAGTAGTTCTCAGCAAAGTTTTATTGTGTAGTTGAGTTTTATTTGTTGAGTTTAAGTTTTCCTCCTGAAATACAATTGTAAAGTACATCAGGAAAACAACAGATGAAAGAACAAGTGAAAACATTCCCTTGGTTAAAATTAGTTCACTTTTTAAGAGGATAATAATGATTATGATATGATACTTAAGATCAAATGATAAAATCCTTATCTATCAAAATCTGAAACTTGATTATAAATAGGTATGTACAGTAAAGCTCTCCAAATATGCAATAGATATAGATCAAATTCATAGTATTGATTCATTATAGATAGGGAGGAATAGAAATAGAATTACAAAGGATTAGGTTGTTTTTAATTTATCTGTAAGCTATTATTTATAAAGAAAAAGAATGAAAACAAAGTATGCCCATGAGAACTCAATGGTAAAAATATATTGCTGAAGACACCAGTGCTTTGGCTGTAGGATGATGAGAAATCAAACTGGAGATGAGCTGGAAGCCTCATCTCTGCTGACTAACTGTGCTGGAAATTGCTATTCAGCCTACTAGAGGAGAAAAGTCACCAGCAGTCTTAATCAGCAGTGGACCAAATGAGTAGCTACAGGGTGGGCCAAGCAGGCAAAATGTGCCACTGGTACAATGGTGGCATGGCTGTTATAAGGGAAACCTACTGCTCTCTGATTGGATTTGAGGCCTGTTCCATGGGAAGGAATTTATGCTGGGGAGATCATATTTCCTGAGGGGAAATTGCTGCTGTTATTTGGCTAAATGGACATATTAGGTTCACCAAATTGCCCTCTAAATATTTATAAATATTTTTGTTTATGCACATCTGTTAATACTACCCTCACTTTTGGTTAGAAAATCTCTTTTCAGTCAGCCGGGCGTAGTGGCGCACGCCTTTAATCCCAGCACTCGGGAGGCAGAGGTAGGAGGATCGCCGTGAGTTCGAGGCCACTCTGAGACTCCATAGTGAATTCCAGGTCAGCCTGGGCTAGAGTGAGACCCTACCTCGAAAAAGCAAAAAAAAAAAAAAAAAAAGAAAATCTCTTTTCAAATGGGGATGATTACTGTGTACACTCAAAATTCATCAAGTGACAGTTGAGTGTTCAGCACTGACAAACATCTCTATCTTGCCTACCAAGGCTCAGAGACCATTGGAGAAGAAGTGACAGAAAGAATGTGACAGGTGGGCTGGAGAGATGCCTTTACAGTTAAGGTGCTTGCCTGTGAAGCCCAAGGACCCATGTTCCACTATCTAGATCCTATGTAAGCCAGAAACACAAAGGTGAGGCAAGTGCAAGGTCACACATACTCACAAGGTGGCGCTAACAACTGGAGTTCCATTATACTGGCTGAAGCCCTGGTATGACAATTCTTTCTCTCCTCTCTCTCTCCGTCTCTCTCTCTCTCTTTCTCTCCCTAAAATAATAATAAAAATATAGAATGTAAGAGGCAAAGAATGGTGAGTAGTGCTTTGAAATACTGTCTTCCAGGCATAAAGTAGCCTTTGAATTACTGAAATCCACAGTGGCTGATACAACCTAAACAAGACATGTATAAAATTATGGCAAACAACAACGACAGAAACATTATTACATCAAAATAGAAAAGTGACTATTAGGAAAGAAGGGATTCAGTGGAAGGGATATGTGAGGGGAGACTATACAAGAGATTATGATCAGGGTAGATTTTATAGATGTACTTATGTTGTCAGTAAAAGTTTTACAAACACAAAGATACAACATATTCTTTTGAGTTATTCTTTAGTTATTTTTAACATTGTGTCCTGCATATCTTTTTTATAATTTTTTAATTTTTTTATTAACAACTTCCATGATTATAAAAAATACCATATGGTGATACCTCCCCCCACTTACCCCTCTGTAGCTCCACTCTCCATCATACCCCCTCCCCATCTCAATCAGTCTCTCTTTTACCATTGATGTACACAGTGTATACAGTCATGTTGTTACCATTGTTAGCCTCCCCTCTACCCTTGCCCTTCTGCAGGGACCCTCCTCATTGGGAAATATGGGTTGTTCATTGTAGGGTTAGCCATCAGTTATGGGTAAGAGGCAATGTCTCTGTGTATAATGACCCAATGTGTGGCTCTAACTTTCTTTCTGCCCCCTCTTCCACAAATTTCCCTGAGCCATGTTGGGTTCATTTTAGGTCTACTTCAGTAATGAGGTCTTCAGAGCCTCTGTGTCTCTGGATATCTGGTTTGGTAGGAGCTGAGTATTCTCTGTGTCTATATCCTTCACCCTTGTGCTGGTACCAGGTTCACCAAAAAAGCAGCACTCTTTCTCATTTCCCCAAATACTCTTAGTTTCAGCTGGGGCCCTTTTGAGGTGTGATGGGCTGGTTCTTTCCTTTGAATCTGTATCCATCTGAAAACCAGAAAAATTCTCCAATGTAGAGTGAAGTTAGTGCCAGATAAATGGGACAACCTTTGTGTTCTAGAGAGAATTTATAGGTGTAGGCCCTCTTGTAGCCCACAATTGGTGGGAGCTTGAAAATGGAGAGTAGGTTCATTTTTGGATATGGTTCAGACTTGATTCCCAGCTTAAGCTATGAGTTCCTTTCCACTGAGCAGATAAATTAGTCAAATCAAGAGCAGTTGGTTTCCCACCATGGCTGTGTGCCAATACTGCACTTGTGTCAGCATCACATCAGGGTATTGGCGGCTAAGTAGCTTAGACCATGAGTTGCTTAGACAGATGTTGGTCATTTTCCCTCAGTCACTCATGTACAACTTCAGGCACTAGACAAGGTAATTGTCTTGGGACTGACTCTCTTCCAGATTCTAGCCAAGTCACTCCATGTTACATACCAACAGCATATGGTGTCTTCATCAGTAGGGCCTTACCATGAACCTTTGGGGGGTCATCAAATACTCTGACAGAAATCTGTCATCTTTGGGAAATCTTATAGATCTCTCTGATCAACAGCTCATCGTGGATGTTAGCCACATGCTGGTACTGGGAGTAACAGGTCACACACAAGAAGAGAAAGAAGTAAAACATAAGTGATATAAAAGAGATACAGAGAAGACAAAGAAGAAGGAGAGAGAGAAACAGGAGAAGATTAAGGTCAGTCTTCATCATGGTCCAGAGCCTTGTGATTCAGGTGTTCCCTCTCAGGAACTGATGAAGATTCAACCATTTAGTCTGTCTTTCAGGATGTAGAATTTTATGGTACCATTGTCATTTGGGTCCAGTTTTGTGTCCCTCTCCCCCACCCTTACCCTCCCTTCCTGCCCTACCCACCCTATTGTCTGGTCCTTAACATGCTTATTAGATATGTCCACATCTTGGGTAGATTCAGTTTAGGAGCAGTAGATGAGTAAGACTATATGATGATTATCTTTCTCTGATTGGTTGAGTTAACTGAGAATGATCTGTTCCAGGTTTGACCATTTTTCTTGAAATTTCACTGTGTCATTTTTTCTTAATGTGTAAAATTCTATTGTGTAGATATAAAACATCTTGGTTATCCATTTGTCTAATGGTGGACATCTGGGTTGACTCCAGCTCATAACTATTACAAATGGAGCAGCTATAAACATGGTTGATCAAATATCTCTGAACTGAGGTGTGGGGCTTTTAGGATAAATGCCCTGTAAGGGAATAACTGGGTCTGTTGGTAACTCTCTAGTAAACCTTTAGAGGACTCTCCATATTGCTTTCCAATGTGGCTATACCATCTTACATTCTCACCAACAGTGGATGAGGGTTCCTATTTCTCCACATCCTCGCCAGCATTTATTTTCATTTGATTTGTTAATGTTTGCTATCCTTACTGGGGTAAGGTGGAATCTCATAGTTGTTTTAATTTGCATTTCTCTGATGATTAGGGATGATGAACATTTTTTTAAGTGTGTGTTGTCCAGTTGTATTTCTTCGTCTGAGAACTCTGCCCATTTCTTTGCTCCATTTTGTGAGTGGGTTGTTTGACTTTTTACTGTTTAGGTTTTTGTGTTCTTTGTAGATGCTAGAAATTAAGCCTCTGTCAGTTGGATAGCCAATCTATTGGCTCTGCTTATTGTAAGTTTGTCTGTGAAGGAACTTTTCAGCTTCATGAGATTCCAATGGTTGAGTGATTGTTTAAGATTTGTTAAGATCCTTCTCCCATTCCTGTGTTATGAAAAGATTCCTGTGTCATGACAAAGATGTAGAGAAAGAAATAAGGGACATGGTCCCATTTTCAATAGCAACAAAAAATAAAATAAAATACCTTGGAATAACATTAACCAAGGAAGTGAAAGATCTATACAACGAAAACATAAAAACACTCAAAAAAGAAATTGAGGAGGACTTGTGAAAATGGAAACACCTCCCATGCTCCTGGACTGGCAGAATTAACATTATGAAGATGGCAATCCTTCCAAAGGCAATATACAGATTTAATGCAATTCCAATTAAAATCCCAACAGTGTTCTTCACAGAGATAGAAAAATGATCTCAAATTTCATATAGAAAGGCCAAAGGCCTTGCATATCCAAACATATCCTCAGCAAAAGAAATACCTCTGGATGCATCACCATACCTGATCTAAAGCTATATTACAAACCCATAGTAATAAAAACAGCATGGTACTGGCATGAAAACAGGAGTATAGACCAATGGAATAGATTTGAGGACCCAGACTTTGGGTCAAGCAATTATAGTTACCTGATATTTGACAAAGGCCCTAACAATATAGGCTGGAATAAAGACAGCATCTTCAACAAATGGTGCTGGACAAAATGGATAACAATATGCAGGAAATTGAAACATGATCCACACATTTTACCATGCACTACACCCAAGTCCAAATGGATCAAAGACCTCAATATAAGACCAGAAACTCTACTACTACTGGAAGACAATATAGGAAGTACTTTCCATGATATAGGAATGGAAAAAGACTTCCTGAAATAAACCCCAGTAGCTCACGATCTTAAACAGTCACTCAACCAATGGGATCACATGAAGCTGAAGAGTTTCTTTACAGACAAGCATACAATAAGCAAAGCCAATAGATTACCCACAGAAGGGGAGAAAGTATTTGCTGGCTATCCAACTGACAGAGGCCTGGTCTCTAGAATCTGCAAAGAACTAAAAAACCTAAACAGTAAAAAGTCAAACAACCCACTCACAAAATGGGGCAAAGAGCTGAACAGGCAGTTCACAGAGGAAGAAATACAAATGGAAAACACACACTTAAGAAAATATTCATCATCCCTAAACATCATGGAAATGCAAATTAAAACAACTGTGACATTCCACCTTACCCCAGTAAGGATAGCAAACATCAAGAAATCAAATGAAAATAAATGCTGGTGAGGATGTGGAGAAGTAGGAACACTCATCCACTGTTGGTGGGAATGTAAGATGGTAAAACCACTTTGGAAAGCCATATGGAGACTCCTGAAAAAGCTGACTATAGGGATACCAACAGACCCGGTTATTCCCTTACTTGGCATCTACCGTAAAACCTTCAAACCATAGGCCAGAGAGATTTGCTCAACCATGTTTGTAGTGGCTAAATTCATAATAGCTAAGAGCTGGAATCAACCCACATGTCCATCACTAGAAAAATGGATAAGTAAGATGTTGTATATCAACACAATAGAATTCTATACAGCAGTAAGAAAAAATGACACAATGAAATATGAGGAAAAATGTTTGAACCTGGTACAGATAATTCTCAGTGAATTTACCCAATCCCAGAAAAGAAATTGCCACATAGTCCTACTCTGTAGCCCGCGTAGTCGTCTCGCCAGCAAGAACGCACGTGGACACCAGGATCCTTCTGCAGCAAGCGTTTATTCCAGTTAACAGATGAAGAGAGGAAAGACCCAGAGCCCCGAAATGGCGCCGCTTATATAGCCCCTAGGTGGCGTGTACTCTGCTGATTGGCTGCGCGCTCATATGACGCTCATATGACGCTCATATGCCCGGGCTGGGCAGTGACTTGGCGCGCTTTTGCCACTTGCACATGCGCTATTCTACTTGTTCACCAGGGCCGAGGCCGGATGGCAGCGCCATCTTGTAATGGCGGTCACCTCTCGGCTCTCTACATCTCCCCCTGTTTGTTTTAATAAGATGACAACTGCCTCATAGCCCAACCAGCGCAGCACCAAACAACCCTATGCTCGATCAAGCAAATTCCTTCCTTGGGGAATAAGCGATCAAGAGCTCACTCCCTCACCTTATCAGGTGCAATGGAGACAAGTCCTCTGAGTGCAAAGGCCAAGGGAGAGACAAAAAGGGGAGTTAACACCCATCCCTGTGCAATGGAATATTGTTCCTGGGGGTGCAAGGGCTGTCAATCTCATATTTTGGTGCTGCAGCCACTTAGGCAAGGGCTGATTAGACTTAGATCTCCCATCGACTCAGTGCAATGGGCTAAACCCTTGAGGTGCATCGACTGAGGGTCTCAGTCTAATTAATTAACCAAATTTCAGGAGATGATCCCTGTTCCATAGCCACAAGTGCTTGCGCAATAACGGCCTTGTCACATTGCTATTGAGCTCTGAGCTTGCAGAACAACCAAAGCAGGAACACTAAGCCACAACATAGGGCTGCACCAAACAGCGCCATTCCCACCCATTCCTTAAAGAAAGAGAAGGCTGAAGAAATCCAGGATGTCAGGCCCACAGCTAGGGAGGGGTCAACTCTAGTAGAATAGGGTCTTCATAATGGATCTTGTCCACTTCTTCGGCTCCCGCACAGGATCTCGATGATTCGTCAGGTATCACAAGTCTACGTGTTAGGCGTTCTGGTAGCCAGAATGGATTGTCTTCTTCCTGTGGAAAAACACAAACAGCTCCCCTGGATCTTATTAAAATAGGATCCGGGCCTCTCCATTGACCAGTCAAAACATCTTTCCACTTAACCATCTCCTGTGGCCTGTTAGGCTCTGAGCAATGACGGTCAGCCGCCGAATGGCCCTGACTGTCCAAATTTAAAAAATTAAGAGTAAAGAGTGCTATGGATATAGTCACTCGTGGAACTGAGGGCAGAGCCTCATCGACTCCCCCTTTTTGTTTTATTAAATAAGACTTTAGAGTGCGATGAGCCCGTTCTATAATACCCTGTCCTTGAGGATTATATGGGAGACCTGTCAAATGGGTCACTCCCATCTGGTGACAGAACAATCCAAATTTTTGAGAAGTATAAGCTGGTCCATTGTCAGTTTTAAGAATTTTGGGCTTCCCCCAGGCACTCCACGCCTCGAGGCAGTGTTGAATAACATGGGCTGCTTTCTCCCCGGTTAATGGGGAAGCAAACATAACTCCAGAACAAGTATCAATGGAAACATGTAAATATTGTAATTTGCCAAAAGATGGGACGTGAGTAACATCCATCTGCCAAATTTGTAATGGGCGAATTCCTCTGGGATTAATTCCTACATGAGGCACAGGTAAAAATTGACAGCAATTTTGACATTGAGTTACTATATCTCTAGCCTCTTTTCTAGTGATGTCAAACCGACGACGCAATGTCTCAGCTGTGACATGAAACCTTTTATGAAAACTTTTAGCCAACTCCAATTTTGATGAAAGAACAAGCATGATAAACTTCGTGGCCCGATCTGCCAAGTCATTTCCACGGGACATGGGCCCCGGTAGGCCCGAATGAGCCCTGATATGCGTAATGAAAACAGGAGATCTCCTATTAATCAAGGCAAACTGAATCTTTTGAAAAATTGTTGCAAGCTTGCTAGATGCCTTAATCAACCCAGCAGCCTCTAAAGTTTTTGTTGCATTTACTACATAACAGGAATCCGAAACAATATTCAGGGGACCTGGGAATTTTTCCAAAACTTCTAATACTACCAAACATTCCACAACTTGAGGTGAGGTTTCATGATATTGTTTAGATATAATCTTATCATTAACCACATAGGCCCCTACTCCTGTTTTTGACCCATCTGTATAGACCACCAGCCCATCTTGAAGTGGCTCCCGAGATATAATGCGCGGGAACACAACCTCTTGGGTTAAGGCAAATTGTAAAATAGGGTGTCTAGGGTAATGATTGTCTATTAAACCACCAAAGGAGGTGATTAACACCGCCCAAGTATCAGAAGTAGCGGTTAATATCTGAACTTGATGGGCTGTATAAGGCACAATTAAAGACCTGGGTTCTTTTCCAAAATGAGTAATGGCTGCCTTTAATCCACGAAGGGCAAGCAGAGCAATTGCATCTGGGTACCAATCAATAATCTTAGCAGGAGAAGCATTGGGATGAACCCACAATAAGGGTCCATCTTGCCACAGCACGGCAGTTGGTAAATGCCTAGTTTTAAAAACGCACAGGTCGAAAGTTTTGGCTTCCTCTATGCGTTTCAACTGAGCATCTTGTAAAGCTTCTTCTACCACTTTTAGGGTGCGGCTTGCAGCTGGTGTTAAGGCTCTAGGTGAAGAAATATGAGCATCTCCTTCCAGGATGTCAAACAATGGCTTCAATTCAGCAGAGGGAATTTTTAGAAACGGTCTCAACCAATTTATATCACCCAATAATTTCTGAAAATCATTTAACGTTCATAAATGATCTCTGCGAATCTCTAATTTTTGAGGAACTATTTTTTCTGGGTAAATAACCGTCCCTAAAAAGGAACCTACTTCTGAAACTTGAACCTTCTCGGAAGCAATATGCAGGCCCCATTGTCTTAAGGTTTTTAATAATAAAGGATATACAGTCTGTAAAACAACTAATTCCTTATGGCACATAAGAATATCATCCATATAATGGATTAACAGCAGAGAGGGAAATTGTTTTCTAACTGGTTCAAGGGCCAATTGCACATATAACTGACATATAGTGGGGCTATTGGCCATGCCTTGAGGCAAAACTTTCCATTGATATCTTTTATCTGGCTCAAAATGATTAACAGCAGGTAGAGTAAATGCAAATCTATGTCTATCTTGTGGGCATAAAGGAATGGAGAAGAAGCAATCCTTAATATCTATAATTATAATTTTCCATTGTTTAGGCAAAGCAGAGAGCAAAGGCAGGCCTCGTTGCACGGAGCCAAATAGCCGCATCTGTGCATTGATGGCCCTCAAATCATGGAGAAGTCTCCATTTTCCAGATTTCTTTTTTATAACAAAAATAGGTGTGTTCCAAGGAGAGGTAGAGGGCTCCAAATGACCAAGCTGTACTTGTTCTTTAACCAGCCTTGTAGCAGCTTCTAACTTTTCAGAGGAAAGAGGCCATTGAGGAACCCATATGGCTTCCTCTGTGAGCCAGGATATGGGCATGGAACCCTCAATGGCAGCTAATGAAAACCCAGACCTTGCTTCCCTGCATTACCTTCTTGTGGGATCGGGCTTAATCTCCCTTGCTCTTTTTTGCCAAGGCCTCTTCCTTCCTTATATCCCATCCTTTTCATAATATCCAGAGCTTGCTGAGAGTATTCGTTAGTCAATGCTAGTCCTAATTCCTGTAAAATGTCTCTTCCCCATAGATTAACAGGGAGAGGGAGCACATAGGGTATAAAGCTTCCTGTTTGACCTTCTAGTGTTTGCCAAGTCAATGACCGTGAACTCACTGCAGGGCTAGCCTCATATCCTAACCCTTGTAAAGAGTGAGACGATTGTGTAACAGGCCACGCCTTAGGCCACCATTGGGAGGAAATGATACTTTTATCAGCTCCAGTGTCCAAAATGCCAGAAAAGCTCTTCCCTTCTATCTGTAGTTGTAAAGTAGGCCTAGTTGAAAGATCAACTACCAAATGAGCGCAGTCAGTTCCTGAAGAACCAAGCCCCTTTGTGCCTCTTGGCATTTGGGTGGAAGGAAAATGGTCGTGCAAGCTGGGGAGGAGAACTAATTGAGCAATCTTATCCCCAGGGGAAATTGAAAATATGCCTTGCGGGCAAGAGCAAAGAACCTGAAGCCTTCCAGTATAGTCTTGATCCATTATTCCAGGATGAATCATAAGCCCCTTTAGGGTAAGAGAGGAGCGTCCTAAAATAAGGCCGACACTTCCTTTAGGGAGGGGACCTTCAAATTCAACCGGGACTGGTTGCACTCCCATATGTGGCATTAATAAGAATTGGGAGGTGGAACGGAGGTCCAGTCCTGCGGAACCTCTTGTTGCTCTACAGCTAGACATGCCCTCCTGTTGTCAGCTTGTGTCCCATATCTTTTGGGGCCCTGAGACCTGGGGCCCTGAGACCCGTTTTTTGGAACATTCTCATTTCTTTCTTCAGAAGGGGTATCATACTGAATAAGTTTTCCCTGAATATCTCTAACTGAGCGACACTCATTGGCCCAGTGATTGCCCTTCTTACACTTGGGGCATAGTCCTGGAATTTTCTTTTGTGCAGGAGCACGACAATCTTGTTTTAAATGACCCGCTTTGCCGCAGTTATAACAAGCTTTATTGCCTCCGAGACTCTGGCGGTTTTTAGCCTCTAATATAGCCGCTGCAAGGCCAGCATTAGTGAGTGGGCCTCCGAGTCCTCGGCAAACCTTTATCCAGTCTGTCAGCCCTTTGCTTCTCCTAGGAGCAATGACTGTCTTACACTCTGGGGAGGCATTTTCAAACACTAGTTGTTCTATCATTGGCTTAACTCGTTCTGGGTCCCCAAATATCCTGCTCGCTGCATCCGTCATCCTGGCTACAAAGTCCGAGAATGACTCCTGGGGGCCTTGAATAATCTTTGTTAGGTGTCCCCCGGCCTCGCCCTTTTTTTGAGAGGGCTTTCCATGCTTTAATAGCAGCGGCAGAGATCTGACCATATGCTCCCCAGTCATAGTTTGTCTGATTATGAACAAATTGGCCTTGCCCTGTTAGTAAATCAAAGGTCCAGTGCCGTTGATTATCTTCTGCACTGGCATTAGCCCTTGCCTGAGTTTGAGAAGCATCGTGCCAAAGGGCTTTCCATTCTAAATATTGTCCCATATTAGGAAGAGCAGCTTTTACTGTAACTTGCCAATCATTTGGAGTCATTGCCATAGTGGCGAGTCTCTCAAGCTGCATGACTGTAAAATTAGCATCTACTCCATACTTATTAACTGATTCAGCAAGTTCCTTAATGAGGGCATACTCTACCGGCGCATGGACGCGGCCTCCATCCGCAGCCTCAAACACCGGGAAGGCTTGTAAGCACCTCCTTCTGTCCCCCTCTGAAAGGAAGGAATCTGAACAATGCTTGCCGGCATAAGGCAGAGGAGCACTGGGAATGGCAGGGGCGGCAGATTGAAAAGCCGCGCAGTTCTTATCTCCTATCTTCTTTTGTTTTCGATTTTGTGGTAGCTCATCAAAATAATATCTCTCCTCCCCATAGCGAGCCACTTCCCCATCTAATTCTTCCTCCTCGGAGGGACTAAGATCCTCAGACTCTGAGCTATCAATTCCTAAAGCCTCCAATTCTTTTATCTGATAAAGAGGCCTCCTTTTTGGACTTCTCTTTTCCCTCTCATGTTTCTCTCCCAGGGCGTCTTTTCCCTTGTCTTTTCTTTCTGTGGACTTAGCGTCCGCGGAAAGGCCTTTTTTCTTAGAGACGTCTTTTTCTTTTTCCTCAAGGGCCCCTAACCTTTTATCCCGTTCTGTTTCTGACATGCTATCTTGTAGCTCCGAATGTGAGGCTCCCATGTTCACAAAGAAGAGAACGAGAGCCACCATCACAATAGGGAGAGCAAAAATTGCTCCTACCAATTTGGATGAAAGATGAGACAAGTCAAGACCAAACATGCCTCTCAGAACCTACCTCAGTCCTGCAGTTCTGAATCCTTCCCCGTGAATGGGGGGTCTCCTCGGCGCCGGCGATGACAGGCACCCGGCGTCCCGGGTTTTTCGGCACCAGTTGTAGCCCGCGTAGTCGTCTCGCCAGCAAGAACGCACGTGGACACCAGGATCCTTCTGCAGCAAGCGTTTATTCCAGTTAACAGATGAAGAGAGGAAAGACCCAGAGCCCCGAAATGGCGCCGCTTATATAGCCCCTAGGTGGCGTGTACTCTGCTGATTGGCTGCGCGCTCATATGACGCTCATATGACGCTCATATGCCCGGGCTGGGCAGTGACTTGGCGCGCTTTTGCCACTTGCACATGCGCTATTCTACTTGTTCACCAGGGCCGAGGCCGGATGTCAGCGCCATCTTGTAATGGCGGTCACCTCTCGGCTCTCTACATTACTCATCTATAATTTCTTTTTTAAGTGGTTTATGTTTTCATTGTTCAGGTCTTTCACATCCTTGGTTAATGTTATTCCTAAAAATTTATTTATTTATTTATTTATTTATTTATTTATTTATTTCATTGCTATTCAAAATGGGGCAATGTCACTTATTTCTTTCCTTGTATCTTTGTCTTTTGCATATAAAAGAGCTACTGATGTTTGTGCATTGATTTTTATCCTCCCACTTTACTGAAGGAGTTAATCGCCTTCAAGAGTTTTGAGATGGAAGCTCTCAGGCTCTTATATACAAAATCATGTCATATGCAAATAGATGTAACTTACTTCTTCCTTTCCAAATTTTATCTCTTTTATTTCATTCTCCTGTCTTTTTTTCTTGAGCTAGGACTTCCAGTAGTATATAGAAGAGCTGAGGTGAGAGTGTACACCACTGTCTTATTCCTGATCTCAATGGGAATTCCTTTAGTCTCTCTCCATTGAGTATTATTTGGGCTTTAGGAGCTTTATATATAGCCTTTATTATGTTGTGATACAAGCCAACCATGCCAGTTCTCTCCAATGTTTTGATCATGAAGTGATGTTGTATTTTGTCAAAGGCCTTTCCTGCATCTGTCAAAATGATTGTGTGCTTTTTGTGTTTAAGCTTATTTATGTGGTGTGTTACATTGACAGATTTCTGTATGTTGAACAACCCCTGTGTTCCTGGAATAAAGTCTACTTGATCGAGGTTGATAATATTTTTGATGTGTTGTTGGATTCAGTTTGAGAGAATTTTGCGAGGATTTTTGTCTCTAAGTTCATCTGGAAAATAAGCCTGTAGTAATTTTTTTGTGGCATCTCTGCCTGGTTTTGGTATTAGGGTGATAGTAGCTTCATAGAAGTAGTTGGGGACCTTTCCTTGTTCTCTGATTGTATGGCAAAGGTTGAGAAAAATTGGTTTCAGTTCTTCCGTGAAGGTTTGATTGAGTTCAGCTGAGAAGCCATATGGTCCTGGACTCTTCTTTTTGGGGAGACTTTTGATTACCTTTTCAATCTTGATGGGTGTGATAGGTTTGTTTAGAAGATTAATCTGCTCTGAGTTGAGCTATGGTAGGTGGTATGTGTCCAGGAGTTCATCCATTTCCTTCATATTACCCAGTTTTATGGAGTAGAGGTTTTTGAAATGTCTTGATGATTCTCCCAATTTCACTTATGTCTGTTGTGATCTCTCCTTTTTCATTCCTAATTTTGTTAATTTGAAGAGTCTCACTTTTTTTTTTTTTCTTTTTGGCTTGGTCAAATTGGCCAGGGGTTTGTCAATCTTGTTTATTTTTTCAAAGAACCAGCTCTTCATTTTATCAATATTTTAAATTGTTTTCCTTAGTTTCCAATTCATTAACCTCTCCTCTAATCTCAGTTATTTCTTTCCATCTGGAGCTTTTTGAGTTCAATTCTTCCTGCTTTTCCAGGGCCTTTAGGTGTGTGGTTAGGTTATTGATTTGGGATCTCCGTGCATTTGTTATGAAGGCATTTAGTGCTATGAATTTTCTCCTGAGGACCACCTTCATTGTGTCCCATAAGTTTTGGTATGATACATTCTCATTGTCATTCATTACCTCTTTATTGCTTAAGAGTGCATTGTTCAGTTTCCAGTAGCTGGTGGGATTCCTGGTGCTTTTGTTGTTAATCTCTGGCAATATAGCATTTTGATATGATATCATACAGGAAATTGTGTCAATTTTCCTAAGTGTATGGAGGCAGGCTTTGTGACCCAGTATATGATCTATTTTAGAGAAGATTCCATGGGCTGCAGAGAAAAATCTGTGGATTTAGGATAGAATATTCGTAGATATCCATTAGGCCTAATTGTTAAATGGTTTTGTTGAGCTCTCTCACTTCCCTGTTGATTTTCTGTGTGAATGATCTATCCATTATCAGCATAATGAATACTGAAGCCCCAGACTGTGATGGTGTTGGTGATTGTTTTGTCAAGTAGGTTTTGTTTTATGAATTGTGGTGCCCCTGTGTTTGGTTCATAAATATTTACAATTGTGATAGCCTCTTGTTGGATCGTTCCCTTGATAAGTAGGAATTGCTTTTGTTTGTCTTTTTTGAACGCTTTTGGTTTGAAGTCTATTTTATCCAGTATCAGTAGAGCTACATCTGCTTGCTTTTTATTCTCATTTGCTTGAAATATCATTTTCCACCCTTTCACTCTGAGGAGGTGTCTATATTTAGTGATGAGGTGGGTTTCTTGAAGACAACAGATTGAGGGATCTAATTTTCTGATCCACCCTGTTGGCTTGTGTCTTGATGGATGAATTAAGGCCATTAATATTTAGGGTAATGACTGTGAGATTTCATTTGATCCCTTCCATGCCATGTTGGTTTATGTGGTTTGGTGTTTTTTGGACTTTGTAGTTTTTTTTGTGCCTTCTCTGAGTTTGGTTATTGTGATCTGTTTCTTGTAGGCACTTAAAGTTGATTATTTGATTCTTTTGTGTGGAGAACATCCTGAAGTACTCTCTGCAGGTTTAGCTTTGTGTTCATATAGTTGTAAAGAGTTTTGTCATGGAAAGATTTTCTTTGACCATCTATTGTGAGAGATACTTTTTTCTGGGTAGAGTAGTTTGGGTTGCAATCCATAGGTTCTTAGACTTTGCAGTGTTCCATTCCAGGCCCTTCTGGCTTTCAGTGTTTCCATTGAGAGGTCTGAAGTAATTCTGATGGGGTTACCTTTAAATGTAATTTGTTGTTTTTCCCTAGCAGCTCTTAGGATTTTCTCTTTGGTTTCAATGTTTAGAGTCTTCATGACAATATGTCTTGGAGAGTTTCTCCTTTGGTCCAGTCTGTTTGGAGTTCCATCAGATTCTTGTAAATTGATGCTAACCCTTTCTTTGGAGAGAGTGGGAAAGTTTTCTTCAATAATGTTGTTGAATAAATTCTCCATGACTTTGGTCTGAATTTCTTCTCCTTCTGGTATTCCCATGATCCAAATGTTAGCATGTTTAAGGGTATTCCACTCCCTCATGTTCTATTCACAGAATTTTTTGGACTTATTGAAACTTTTGGACTCTTGAACTGTTTCTTCTGTTTTGTTTTCTAGATCTGAGTTTCTATCCTCCACATGACTGACTCTGTCCTTGAGAGCTTCTATAGAGTTTTGGCATTGTTCAATTTGGTTTGTATTTTCTACTACTTTTCTATGAATAGTTTTCATCCATCTGTCAAGGTCCCTTTTCATGTCATTTTCTGATTTTCTTGTGGCTTCTTGGAATTTACCCTTGCAATTCTTTACATCTTCACTGAGATTAGCCAACTGGTTATTGAGGTCCTGAGGTCCCCCCCCCCCTTTTCTTTGCTCTCCTTCAGATCACGTAACTGTCTTTGGTCCCCTCCATGGTCTTATCTCTTAGATCTATTAGGTCTAGTCTAGCAATGACAACATTCATACAATTATTGGCCCTTTTTGCTTTTCTGCAAATTCTGCTATTTCCTTGGTCAGGATTGCATAGCTTTTAACTTCATTTTGGGGTTCTGAGCCTAAGGTCTCTTCCATGTTTTGATTAGAGACATCCATTGTAGGACTGAGAGATTTGACTGGATTTACTTGCATTTAATTTTTCGTGTTATTCCTTCTGCATTTTGGCCAACCATCACAGTGTACAACCCTTTTTTGAATTTAGAAGGGAGCTATAGACTACCTTTGAAGTGTGTCCAGTGGTTATTCCCTTTCATGTTTGCTTCTACTCTTTTTCTCGTAGCAATTGGGCTTGCCTGGTCAGAGGGAAGGGGCCCGTGAGGCTCTGATGCTGGCCCAAGGTAGTGTTGTAGAAGTTTGTTGTTCTGTCGTTCAAGGTATGATATGCATGGTCAGGTGGCCCATAGTGGACAGGCAAATGGGGAGTGGCAGTGGCCAACAGGATGGTGTTAGGGAGCCTGGAGGTGTGGGTGGTGCTAATCTGGCTTTTTTGGGTTCACAAGGGGATGGGGGGTGCTGGTAAGTGGGATGGCTTTTGTGGGATGGAGTTTATGCAGGGCAGGGTGAGTGGTGTGGTGGTTGCAGGGAGTAGGGGGAGTGGGATGGTGGTTGGGGCTGGGTAGGGGGGTGGGACGGCAGAGTAGGACAATAGTCATGGTGGATGGAGGGAGGGGTCGGAGGTCAAGCAGGGCTGGAGGAGTGGGATGGTTGCCTTCTCTCTATGGTGGAGATGGAGGTGGAGGTGGAGGTGGAGCTACACTGGCCTGGGTTCTCTAGCCTGCAGTTAGTCCAGGAGGACCTTGCAGCTGGGACTATGGCTAGGACAGCTGCTTGAGGGTTTGGGTTCTAGTGGGTTACCCAACAGTGTGGGAATCAGGTGATTCCATGTTTTGCCCCTCTGCACCCTCCCGCTGGAATTCTATTGGAGACTGTTCCCCCTAGAAGTCCCAATTAACCCTTAGTGGCTTGACTTTCCTTCCCTGGGAAGTGCGGCATGGTTCCTGTATTTCTTTGTTTTTTTGTTTTTTGTTTTTTTGTTTTTTTTTGTTGTTTTTTTGTTTTTCGAGGTAGGGTCTCACTCTAGCCCAGACTGACCTGGAATTCACTATGGAGTCTCAGGGTGGCCTCAAACTCACAGCGATCCTCCTACCTCTGCCTCCCGAGTGCTTGGATTAAAGGCATGTGCCAACAAGCCCGGCTTGTATTTCTTTTTTAAACTATTTTATTTCTATTTATTTATTTGAGAGAGAGAGAGAGAGAGAGAGAGAGAGAGAGAGAGAGAGAGAGAGAGAGAGAGAACGAGGAGAATGGGTGCTGTAGGGCCTCCAGCCAATGCAAAAGAACTCCAGATGCATGTACCACCTTGTGCATCTGTCTTCAGTGTGTCTTGGGGAATTGAATCTGGGTCCTTTGGTTTTCCAGGCAAACAACTTAACCACTAATCCATCTCTCCAGCCCCAGTATTTCTTTTATGTTTCAAATTGTCCAACAGTAGAATGTGTTAAAGTATCATTTTAAGATATGTTATTTCAACCTGGATAAAAATCTATTAAGGTATCATTTCAACATTTGACTTTCACCTGGATATTTTACTGCAGCAGAGGACATCTTAACTTCACAATAAACTCTTCTTGAAAATGTATTGAAAGTTAAGGTGATACTGAATTTTATGACACAAATATGATTCTTAGAGTTTTTTTTTTAGCATTTTTTCCCTAAATAAGGTTTACTTAATTGGAAATTTGTAACAATGATTTTCATTGGCTTTTTCATCAACTAAGGCATCAGCCAAATGTTCTCACATTATCTATACTTTTAATACTAACATTTTCTATTTAACATTTCTATTATGTTTTAGATATTAATTAAATCTAATGCTGAATAAGGTTGATTGAAGTTTACTATAAGCAAAACCATGTTCTTATTCATACACATATGTAATTAGATAAGTTATTCCTTGAAGATAACTAAATGATTCATATGTATTTGTATTATATATGTTAAAAACACAATTTCAACCAAGGTCTACAACCTGGTTTCCGTATACATTCTTGAACACCTCATGATTTCTGCTCCTCAGAAGTATAAGTAACTGGTCAGGAATCATTGATCCAAAACCTGTCTTTAAAGCACAGATGACAATAATCAAAACTGTGAGGAAAGTAGAACAACCATATTCTAATTATTTCAAAGTGACAAAGAAAAACTGTTAAACAAGACATGTCTTATCCTTTAATATTAAGGTGTTGGGGTGAGATATAAAGGAGACACACATGTTTATCAAAGTTATAGACATTCAAGAATTATTTTAGTTGATAAAATATAAATTTATTAAGAATAATTCTTTGACAATACAGTAGATATAAATAACTAAATCTTATCTGTTTTGATGCAATTTTTTCTGAATTTAATTTTGTATTCATCTCACTAGTAAAATTTTACCAACATCAAGAGCTGTAGAATAAACCCACATTCAATATGTTCTATTTGGATTTTGCCATTCAAGTATAGATTTTATCAAAATGTATCTTCATATATCATCACATAAATTAAATATTAAGCCCATTTCAGAGTAACACTTCAATGCATATTCAGTAACTAATAAAACACAGTGCTTTGTTTTCTCTGCTTTTAGTGAAGATTTGATGAAGTAGTTACCTTTTCTCTTAGAAAAAAAAAGCAAAGAGAATTATGGTTTGCTTATTTTCCTTGAAAGTATTTATTGAAGAAGGGGAAGTTATCATAAATATAATAACTGTCAGGTTTCCACAAGAAGCCATGGTCTTTCATAATTTCTAGTGTGGCAGACACATGGTATGCAGTGAAGTCTACTTTGGAGATGGTAATCCATTTACCTATGCTGCTTATGGGACTATTATAATGTTGTAAGTGCTTCCTAATGGTGCCTTTTAAACAAAATTAATTATTTGAAATTACATTATAAATATTCAGTGTCTCTGCCTTATTATGAAATGTAATTTTATTCCTCTTTCTTTTTCCCTTAAAATATTCTCTAGAATTTGGAGCCGGGCATGGTGGCACATGCCTTTCATCCCAACACTCGGGAGGCAGAGGTAGAAAGATTGCCATGAGTTCAAGGCCACCTTGAGACTACATAGTGAATTCCAGGTCAGCCTGGGCTACAGTGAGGTTGACGAGGGAGCTGAATGACTGGGAAGAGAAGCAGAGGAAAATAAGTTATGAAGATTCCTCTTCTCTCAGGCATGATGGCACATGCCTTTAAAACCAGCACTTGGGTGGCAGAGGTAGGAGGATCACTGTGAGTTTGAGGCCACCCTGAGACTCTATAGTGAATTTCAGGAGAGCCTGGGCTACAGAGAAACCGTACCTCGGACAACCAAAAAACAAACAAACAAACAAAAATTCCTTGTCTCCTTCCAGTCTATTCCCTGAAGTAGAGTCCTTGCTACTTCACTCTTCAGCTGTTGTGTGATAAGATGTTAGGAAAATGGAGACAGAGAGACATGTAGGAATTCAAGGAAAAGGTTAAAAAATAAGAGAGAGGGACCAAATATATATGTAATGACAACTAGACCAATGATGGGACGTCATACCCAGAGGCATTGCCTCCCCCACACCCAATCACTGACTGCTGCTTCCACAACACATAACCCACAACCCCATGGGGAATACCAGCAACCCCATTGAGGGGGGGCCCAGCAGAAAAGGGGGGCAGAGAGGAGGTAAAAGATGGTACCAACACATGATATATCCATACAAAGTCTGTTCTGAATTAAAAATAAAATAAAGTATATTTGCTAAGATTAGAGGAAGAGCCTATGCTATAACTGCAAATGGTGGTAATGTGCTTTTGGGTTTTTATTTTTGTTGTTGTTTTAGATGTGTTCACAAGTATGAAGTGTGTAGCCCTTTCAAAGTTATTTGAGAAATCTTTAAAGACAACTTCTTTTTCAATTACTCCTTGGGGATCAACTGTGGTACAGACTCAAGATTTATTAGTTACATACCAGTGACTAAAATTTGTTGTAGAATCACTTGCACAGTCACTATTGCAATAACATGTGTAAGAAGCACAAGTAAGTAGATGCAAATAGTAACAGAACATAAATGAAACCTATTTTACCTATGGATGTGATTAAGAAGGAATTGAAGTTTCATTTTTATTCTAGGTACATTAATAAGCCAAGCATATATCTACATCTTAATGGTCATATAATGGAAAACACCTATCTGTATACAGTTACTTATGCAAGTTTTTTGTCCTATATAAGATGCAATTATTTGTGGTTGACATATAGACACCCAGATGTGTTGGTTATATGGGTTCTGTAATTGTTAGAAATGTTACTACACTTATTAAATGTTTGAAATCTTTGAATATAGCAAACTTAACTCTAAATTTCAAAGTTTAATCAATAAGAGCTATTATAATCTTGTCTACTATTTTCTACTTTATCAAAGTTTAAAAGTGTAATTCAGAAAACATGGAGAAAACCAATTACTTTTTTTTGGAATGGATAATAAATATTTCTGAGTAATCTGTTAGATCTAAGTTTTGCTTATCATGTGTTCAAAACAGGTATTACATACAGATATATCATTAGGAAATTGTTACATACTGCCATATATTTGCAAAGTTGCACAAATACTGTTGGCTTACAATGGATTAATTCTTGGTCACTTTACTTTCAAAACAACATGTCAGATGTCATATATCAGACAGGAAAAAGTGAGAAGATCTCAGAAAGAGTTGTTATAAATAATGTTATTTCTAGAGATGAGTAATAGGGAGATGGCAAGGAACCCTTTTGACGATCTATTAGTTCATGGCTCTATTAAAAGCAAAGTGATTGACAGAGGCCCACAGTTAAACATTTCAAGGCACAACTGTGTTTCACAATGATCCAGTCCATAAAGCACCCAATGAGACTGTTGAGCATACAAAGGAACATTTTTCAGGCAAACCTGTTGTATTAGTCAGGGTTCTCTAGAGGAACGGGACTGCTAGAATGCATTATATTAGAAAGAAAATTTTTCAGATTAGCTTATGGTAGTCCAATTGCAGGCCCGAGAATCAAGGAACCTCTTAGCTGCTCAGTCCATGTGGTCAGATGCCTCAGCAGTCCCAATCTGGCACTGAAGGCCTGGAGGCTTCCTGAGGAGCCACTGGTCTTCAATCCATGTGGGACTTTAGTTGGCGCTGGTCTTCAACCCATGCAGGTCTTCAATCCATACTGGAGGGCAGCTCTGGCAGCCAAGTCGAAGGAAGGGGCTCTTTTCACCCGGAACTTCCTTATATAAAGCCCCCATCTGAGAGGTACCACATGCTGTGTGTGAAGGGGTCACTCTGGGGGAAGGAGTTGTTGCTCCTTCATTTAATCCTTCCTAGAAGGAGCCTTGGAGACCCACCCCAAAGTGATTTCCATGGATTACTAAACAGATAAAGTTGACAACACCTTAACTATCACAAGTCCACCCCTTGTCCACTTGACACCAAACCATATCTCCTTATATCATACTTAATTTCCAAATGAAAATAGTAGCAAACTCATAATTCTACCTAACATTATATACCTATCCCATGTACAACTGAAACACAAAATCTTCCCCCAACACAAAGCAAGGTTCCTTGAGGAATGCTTAGTCTCTAATATAATAGCTCTAATATAAGTTCAACAGTTAGCTAGTGATACAATCTTAATATTGGTGTAAATATGTACAAACATTCTGTATCGAGGTAGGACAGAAACATTGCAATTATAGTCCTAATTTCTGTAACTGGCCATGTGGCCTTAGCTGGTATTTGTAACTACCTTCTTCTACAACCCATTCTGTATTTCCTCCAACTTCAGCAAGCACCTCATCAGGTCTTGGTTCTTTACATGGAGTAGTGACCCATACCTTCATTCCTAAAGGATCTGGGCCATTTATCACACCACCTCTATTGGGTTGTTACATTTGTCTATTTACTTTGATAACACAGCACCCTAAAGGATCTCCTGCACTCCAGACATACTCTTCATTACCTGCATTGTGGAGAAGCAGTCCTATTTCCCCCTGGTAGTCTGGATCAATCACCGCTGCTAACACTGCAACTCCTTTCTCAGTCTGTTTACTCAAGGGCATCAAGAGCCAAAAGTGGCCAGGGGGAAGTCTTAGTTTCCTGTTCAATGGAATGTTCTTTGTGCCTCCTGGCAAAAGCACCCCCTCAGGCACCAAGACCTGTAGGCCAGGATACCATAAGGTTTTGGGAACCGGGAACAGGAAGTGAAAATTTGCTAATGGGCCTCTTGGGGTGATGGTAAATGGGACCATTCCTATTTCCACCCCTTGATTTCAGGACCCATGAATCCAAGCTACAGGAGAAACAGTACCATATATAGCATGCTGATTCAGAGCATATACAGCCTACTGGAGGACAATCCCCCAGCCCTCCAACCTACTGCCACCTAGCTGGCCCTGTAGCTATTTCTTTTTTTTTTTTTTCTTTCATTTATTTATTTATTTATTTTTTATTAATAAGTTTTGTGCTCAGTGAATACAGTCAAGTTGATACCATTGTTAGCCTCCTCCATGTCCTACCCCCTCCCCTTGGCCCCTCCTTGTTGAGGTATATGGCTCATGCATTGTGGAGTTAGCCCACAGTTATGGGTAGGAGGAAATATCCCTGCTTATCATGACCCAACGTGTGGCTCTTACATTCTTTCTGTCCCCTCTTCCACAAAATTTCTCTGAGCCATGTTGGGTTCATTTTGGGTCTGCTTCAGTGATGAGATATTGGGAGCCCCTGTGTGTCTGGATATTTGATTTGGTAGGAGTTGATTGTTCTCTGTGTTGATCTCCCTCACCCTTGGGCTGGTACCCAGTTCACTAAGAAAACAGCACCCTTGCTTGTTTCGCCAATTGTTCTTAGTTTCAGCTGGGGCCCTTTTGAGGTATGATGGGGTGGTTCTTTCCTTAGAATCTGTACCTATCTGAAAAAGAGAAGCAGATGCTCCAATGGAGAGTAAGTTAGCACCAGATAAATGGGACAAACCTTACTTTTTTATAGAGAATTTAATAGGTGTAGGCCCTCTTGTAGCCCACGATTGGTGGTAGTTTGATAATGGAGAGCGGGCTCTTTTTTTGGTTATGATTCTGACTTGTTTCCCAGCTCCAGCTATGGGTCCCGTACCACTCAGGGGATCAATTAGCCAAATCAAGAGCAGTTGGTTTTCCACCATGGCTGTGCACCACTATTGCACTTGTGTGAGCATCACAACAAGTTATTTGCTGCTAAGTAGGTTAGACCATGACTTGCTTGGACAGATATTGGTCATTTTCCCCTAGTCGCCCATGTAGCACTTTCTGGCACTAGGTGCGCCGACTGTCTAGGGACTGACTCTCTTCCAGATTCCAGCCATGTCACTCCACATTATGTGTCAACCACATATGGTGTCTTCAGCAGTTGAGTCTTACCACTAACCTTTGGTGGGTCATCAAGTGCTCTGACAGAAATCTTCCATTCTTTTAGGAAAACTTGTAGGTCTCTCTGATCAAAAGCTCATTGTGGATGATAGCCACCTGCTGGTACTGGGAGTTACAGGTCAGTGCCCATGAGGAGAAAGAAAAAAATAGATAACTAATATAAAAGAGTTAGAGAGGAGAGAGAGAGAGAGAGAGAAAAAAAAATGAAGAAGATTAAGGTCAGTCCTCCTCATACCCTCTCCAGTGCCTTGTGACTCAGGTGTTTGCTCTAAGGGCCTGATGAAGGTTCAGCCATTTGGTCTGCCTTTTAGGATGTAGATTTTTATGGTACCATTGCCATTTTGATCTATATTTGTGCCCCCCACCCTATCCCTTACCTTCCCCTCCTTCCCCACCCACCCTAATGTCTAGTCCTCGAGATGCTTGCTGGGTATGCCGTCATCTTGGGTATATTCAGGTTAGGTGCTGCAGATGAGTGAGACTATGCAGTGATTATCTTTCTGTGATTGGGTAAGTTCATTGAGAATGATCTGTTCCAGGACCCAACCATTTTTCTCCAAATTTCATGTGTCATTTTTTCTTACAGCTGTGTAGAATTCCATTGTGATGGACATCTGGTTGGATTTCAGCTCTTAGCCATTAGTAATTGAGCTGCTATAAACATTATTGATCAAATCTCTCTGGACTGAGGCTTGAAGGTTTTAGGGTACATGCCCAGTAAGGGAATAACTTGGTCTGTTAGTAACTCTATAGTCAACTTTTATAGGAGTCTCCATATGGCTTTCCAAAGTGATTGTACCATTCCCACCAACAGTGGATAAGAGTTCTTATTTCTCCACATCCTCACCAGCATTTATTTTCATTTGATTTTTTGATGTTTGCTATCCTTACTGGGTAAGGTGGAATCTCATAGTTGTTTTAAGTTGCATTTTCATGATGATTATGGATGATGAACATTTTCTTAAGTGTGTGTTTGCCATTTGTATTTCTTCCTCTGTGAACTGCCTGTTCAGCTCTTTGCCCCATTTTGTGAGTGGGTTGCTTGACTTTTTTTTTTTTTAGGTTTTTTGAGTTCTTTGCAAATTCTAGAGATCAGGCCTCTATCAGTTGGATAGCCAGCAAATATTTTCTCCCATTCTGCGGGTTATCTATTGGCTTTGCTTATTGTATGCTTGTCTGTAAAGATACTCTTCAGCTTCATGTGATCCCATCGATTGAAATCTTTTTCTATTCCTATATCATGGAAAGTTCCTCTTATATTTTCTTCCAGTTGTAGCCAGGCTTCTGGTCTTATATTGAGGTCTTTGATCCATTTGGACTTAAGTATTGTGCTTGGCGAGATGTGTGGATCAAGTTTCAATTTCCTGTGTATGGTTATCCAGTTTGTCCATCACCATTTGTTGATGATGCTGTCTTTTATCCAGCCTACATTGTTAGGGCCTTTATCAAATATCAAGTATCTGTAGTTGCTTGACTCAAAGTCTGGGTCCTCAATTCTATTCCATCGGTCTATATTACTGTTTCTATGGCAGTACCATGCTGCTTGTATTACTATGGGTTTGTAATATAGCTTTAGATCAGGTATGGTGATGCCTCCAGATGTATTTATTTTGCTAAGGATATGCTTGGATATCTGAGGCTGTCTGCCTTTCCATATGAACTTTGAGATCTTTTTTTTTTTTTTTTTTTTTTTTACAGTTTACTATTTTTGTCATATATTTTATTTTATTTTTAATAGCTTATTTATTTATTTGAGCGAGAGAGAGAGAGAGAGAGAGAGAGAGAGAGACAGAGAGAATGGGCATGCCAGGGCCTCCAGACACATGCACCACCTTGTGCATCTGGCCTACATGGGTACTGGGGAATTAAACCCAGGTCCTTAGGCTTCACAGGCAAGTGCCTTGACCGCTAAGCCATCTCTCCAGTCCTTTATCATATATGTTATTTTTTTTTTGCTTTATTTATTTTTTTTATTTTATTTTATTTTTTTCTCCATTTTTATTAATATTTTCCATGATAACAAAAAAAAATCCCATAGTATTACCCTCCCCCCTTTCCCCTTTGAAATTCCATTCTCCATCATATCCCCTCCCCATCTCAATCTTTCTACTTACATATATACAATACCAACCTAATAAAAGCCCTCCTCCCTTTCTTTCTCTTCCCTTTCTATCTCCTTTTTTAACTTACTGGCCTCTGCTACTGAGTTTTTTCCTTCTCACACAGAAGCCCAATCATCTATAGCTAAGATCCACATATGAGGGAGAACATGTGGCGCTTGGCTTTCTGGGTCTGGGTTACCTCACTTAGCTCTCCTAGGCATATATCCTAAGGACTCATCTCATTACCTTAGAGATACTTGCTCAACCATGTTTATTGCTGCTCAATTTGTAATAGCTGGGAAATGGAACCAGCCTAGATGTCCCTCAACTGAGATCATTTTTTCTATCTTTGAGAAGAACAATGGTGGGATTTTAATTGGAATTGTGTTAAATCTGTATATTGCCTTTGGTAAGATTGCCATCTTCACAAGGTTAATTCTGCCTATTCAGGAGCATAGGAGGTCTTTCTGTTTTCTCAAGTCCTCCTCAATTTTTTTTGAGAGCTTTCATGTTTTCATTGTTTAGATCATTCACTTCCTTGGTTAACGTTATTCCAAGGTATTTTGTTGTTGTTGTTGTTGTTGTTGTTGCTATTGAAAATGGGGCCAAGTCCCTTATTTCTTTCTCTGTATCTTTGTCATTTGGATATAGAAAGACTACTGATTTTTGTGCACTGATTTTGAATCCTGCTACTTTGCTATAGGAGTTAATTACCTTTAAGAGTTTTGGGATGGAGTCTCTAGCATCTCTTAAGTATAGAATCATGTCATCAGCGAATAGAGCTAACTTAACTTCTTCCTTTCCAAATTGTATCCCTTTTATTTCTTTCTCCTGTCTTATTGCTTGAGCTAGGACTTCCAGTACTATATTGAAGAGCAGAGATGAGAGTGGATACCCCTGTCTTGTTCCTTATCTCAATGGGAATTCTCCCCACTAACTATTATTTTGGCCTTAGGAGCTTTGCATATTGCCTTTATTATGTTATGAACCGACCATGCCAATTCTCTGCAATGTTTTGATAATGAAGTGATGTTGTATTTTGTCAAAGACCTTTCCTGCATCTGTCAAAATGATCACGTGTTTTTTGTGCTTGTTTATTTGGTGTATTACATTGACAGCTTTCCATATGTTGAACCACCCCTGCGTTCCTGGGATGAATCCCACTTGATCAAGGTGGATAATTCTTTTGATGTGTTATTGGATTCCGTTTTTGAGGATTTTGTTCAGAATCTTTGCGTCTAAATTCATCAGGGAAATAGGCTGGTAGTTTTCTTTTCTTGTGGCATTTTTGCCTGGTTTTGGAATTAGGGTGATACTAGCTTCATAGAAGGTGTTGGGGACCTTTCCCTGTTCTCCATTTGTATGGCACAGTTTGAAAAAGTTTGGATTGAGTTCTTTCATGAAGGTTTGATAGAATTCAGCTGAGAAGCCATCTGGTCCTGGACTCTTCTTTTTTGGGAGGTTTTTTATTACTTTTTCAGTCTCAATGAGTGTGATAGGTTTGTTTAGGAGATTAATCTGCTCTGAGTTGAGCTTTGGTAGATGGTATATGTCCAGGAATTTATCCATTTCCCCCATATTATCCAGTTTTATGGAGTAGAGGTTTTTGAAGTAAGTCCTGATGAGTCTCCAAATTTCACTTATGTCTGTTGTAATCTCTCCTTTTTCATTTTGAATTTTGTTAAGTTGAAACATCTCTCTCTCTCTCTCTCTCTCTCTCTTTTTTTTTTTTTTTTTTTTTGCTTGATCAAATTGGTCAGTGGTTTGTCAATCTTGTTTATTTTTTCAAAGAACCAGCTCTTTGTTTTGTCAATTTTCTTAATTGTTTTCTTAGTTTCCAATTCATTAATTTCTGCTCTGATCTTAATTATTTCTTTTTGTCTGGAACTTTTTGGGTTGGATTCTTCTTGCTTTTCCAGTGCCTTTATGTGTATGGTTAAATTATTGATTTGGGATCTCTCTGTGTTTGTTATGAAGGTATTTAGTGCCATGAATTTTCCCCTGAGGACAGTCTTCATCATGTCCATAAGTTTTTGTACAATGTGTTCTCATTGTCATTCATTTCTAGAAATTTTGCAATTCTTTTTTTTTTTATTTTTATTTTTCCCACTATCCATTTATTTTTTTAAAAGTGTGCTGTTCTGTTTCCAGAAGCTGATGGGATTCTTGGTGGGTCTTTTTTTGTTAATTTCTAGCAATATAGCACTGTGATCTGATATCATGCAGGGAATTATATCAATCTTCCTAAATATATGGAGGCAGGCTTTGTGACCCAGTATATGATCTATTTTACAGAATGTTCCATGGGCTGCTGAGAAGAATGTGTAGTCTGTGGATTTGGATGGAATGTTCTGTAGATGTCCGTTAGGTCTAAGTGATCTGTGGTTTTGTTGAGCTCTCTTACTTCGCCGTTGAGTTTTTGTTTGGATGACCTGTATATTACTTATAATGATGCATTGAAGTCCCACCTATAATGGTGTTGGTGGTTATTTCTGTCACATAGGTTTTGTTTTATGAACTGTGGTGCCCCTGTGTTTGGTGCATAGAGATTTATGATTGTGATATCCTCTTGATGGATCATTCCCTTGATAAGTAGGAAGTGGCCTTCTTTGTCTTTTTTGATTATTTTTGGTTTTAAGTCTACTTTATCTGATATTAATATAGCTACACATGCTTGTTTCTTATTCCCACTTGCCTGAGCTCTCACTCAGCAGAATGCCAAAGCAGCCTGAGCTAGCATATGGCAGGGACACCAAAGCAACCTGAGCTTGCACCTGAAGGGACGCTGAAGCATCAAGCACCGAAGCAGCATAAACTTGCATGTGGCAGGACACTGGGACACCAAAGAAGCCTGAGCTCATGCGCAGGGGACTCAGGTGGGTGGCCAGCTCGGCAGATGGGGAATTGGGCCTGGCTGGTGCCAGCAGACAGGCAGCATGAGCCTGAGCTCACATGGGTAGGTGGAATCGGCCTCAGCTCACTCTTGGACAGGCAGGCGGCCAGAGCAGTAAGCGGGCAAATGGGCAGAGCAGGCTAAGCTTGCACGAGTGGATTGGCATTGCACATGTGGTGGACAGATTGACCGAGATTGAGCTCAAACTGTCCAGTGGGTGGAGCCTGCCCAAGGTCACATGTGGGTGGGGGTAGCAGGTCGATCACCCCTGTGCAGTGAGGCAAGTGGAACTATGCTGGCCTGGGTCCCCTTTCCTACAGTAGGTGCAGGAGTATCCTGAATCTGGGACTATGGGTACAGCAGCTGCTTGGGGGCATTGGGGGACTGGTGGGCTACCCGCGAGTGAGGACATCAGTGCTTCTCCTTTTTTCTTCCTCTGCACCCTCCCACTGGCAATCTCTCAGAGATTGCTCTCCCCCAAAAGACTCAGTGAACCCTTAATGCCTTGCCTTTCTTTCCCGTGGAGGTGCAGCACAGTTAGGTGTTTGCCATCTTCACCAGAAGTCCCCTTGTAGCTATTTCTTTAAAAAGCCATTTTGCCATTCTACCAAGCCATCTGCTTCAGCGTGGTGAGCCACATGGCAAGACCAGTGAATTCCATGATCATGAACCAACTGCTGTACTTCCTTGGATGTGAAGTGAATTCCTTAGTCAGAAGAAACGCTGTGTGGAATACTATGATGGCAGAAAAGGCATTTTGTAAGCCCACAAATGGTAGTTTGGCAGAAGCATTATGTCTAGGAAAGGCAAATGCATACCCAGAATAAGTTTCTATTCCAGTAAGGACAAAATGTTGCCCTTTCCATGATCGAAGTGGTCCAATGTAGTTAACCTGCCACCAAGTTGCTGGCTGGTTACCCTGAGGAATACTACCATATCAGGGCCTCAGAGTTGGTCTCTGCTGCTGGCAAATTTGGCACTCAGCAGTAGCTGTAGCCAGGTCAGCCTTAGTTAGTGGAAGTCAATGTTGTTGAGCCCATGCATAGCCTGCATCTCTGCCACCACGGCCTCTTTGTTCATGGGCCTATTGGGTAATGACAGGGATGGCTGAAGAAAGAGGTTGACCGCTATCCACAGAACAGGTCAGCTTATCTACTTGATTTTTTTTTTTTGAGGGGGTGTTGGGTTTGAGGTAGGGCTTTGCTCTAGCCCAGGCTGACCTAGAATTCACTATGTAGTCTCAGGGTGGCCTTGGACTCACTGCGATCCTCCAACCTCTGCCTCCTAAGTGCTGGGATAAAAGGCATTTGCCACCACACCCAGCTACCTACTTGATTATTAAAGTCATCCTCTGATGAGGTCACCTTCTGTTGAGCATTAACATGGGAAACAAGTATCTTTATATCCTTTGCTCATTCTGAGAGTTCTATCCACATACACCTTCCTCAAATGTCTTTCTCAGCAATTTTTCAACTGTGCTCCTTCCAAGTACAGGGCCATCCAGCCAAGTCATTGGCCACAGCCCATGAATCTGCATATAACAACACATATGGCCATTTTTCTTTCCAATCAAAATGCACAACCATGTGCACTGCCCAAAGTTCTGGCCATTGTGAAGACTTCCCTTCACCACAGTCCTTCAGAGTTGTCCCAGAAAGGGTAATGCTACAGCTGTCCACTTCTTTGTGGTGCCCACAAAATGTGCTGAACAATCTGTAAGCCATGCCCTATTCTTCTCCTCCTCAGTCAGTTGATCACAGGGCACACCCCATGATGCCATAGGTGCATGCTTGGGAACAGAAGGCATTGTTACAGGATTAGAAACCATTGGCATTTGGGAAACTTCCTCATATAACTTACTTGTGCCTTCATGGCCTGCTCAAGCCTGATCACATAAATACCACTTCCATTCAATGATGGAATGCTGCTGGCAACATCCAAATTTATGGCCTGGTGGGTCAGATAACACCTAGCTCATAATGGGCAGCTCAGGTCAGGTCACATAGTAACTTATTGACCCATTATCAAATGTTCAGTTTCCACTAAGGCCCAATACCGGGCCATGAACTGTCTCTCAAAGGGAGATTAATTTTCTGCAGATGATGGCAGGGCCTTGCTCCAAAATCCCAAGGGCCTCCACTGTGATTCACCTATGGGGGCCTACCAAAGGCTCCAAACAGCATCCCTATCTGCCACTGACACCTCAAGTACCATTGCATCCACTGGATCACATGGCCGAAGGGGCAGCCTGAACAGCAGCCTGAACCTGTTGAAAAGCTTCTCTTGTTCTGGACCCCACTGAAAACTAGTAGCTTTCTGAATCACTTGGTATATGGGATGGAGTAAGACACCCAAGTGGGGAATGTGCTGTCTCCAGAATCCAAATAGGCCCACTACACATTGTGCTTCTTTCTTAGTGGTAGGAGGGGCCAAATGCAACAACTTATCCTTCACCTTAGAAGGAAAATCCCTGCATGCCCCACACCACTGCACTCCTAGAAATTTTACTGAATTGGAAGGTCATTGAATTTTGGATGGATTTATTTCCCATCCCCTGATGCACATATGCTGTACCAGCAACTCCAGAGTGGTTGCCACGTCCTGCTCATTTGATCCAATCAGCATAGTGTGATTGATATAATGGGCCATCATGACACCTTGTGGAAGGGACAGGCAATCAAGATCCCTGCAAACTAAGCTATGACACATGGCTGGAGAGTTAATATAACCTTGAATTAAAACAGTAAAGGTGTACTGCTGACCTTGCCAGCTGAAGACAAATTGCTTCTGGTGGTCCTTATGGACAGGTATGGAGAAGAAAGCATTCTAAATATCAAAAGCTGCATACCAGGTGCCAGGAGATGTGTTAATCTGTTGAAAGAAACCACATCTGGTACAGCAGCTGCAATTGGAGTCACCACCTGATTGCTGATTGACGGTGATCAGTTGATTTTTTTTTTAGTATGGATCTTAGGATCAGAGTTTCATAGCTAAACCATCATCTAAGATGATACTTTTATTATTTTTAAATTTTTTATTTATTTACAAGAGGGAGAGAGAGAAAGAGAAAGAGAGAGAGATCGGGTGCACCAAAGCTTCCATCCACTGCAAATGAACTCCAGATGAGTGTCCCATCTGGTTTATGTGGGTCCTAAGGAATTGAACCTGGGTCCTTTGCTTTTGCAGGCAAGTACATTAACCACTAAGCAATCTCTCCAGCCCTAATTTATTTATTGTATTTATGAGAGAGAGAGAGAGAGAGAGAGAGAGAGAGAATATGGGTGCACCAGGGCCTCCAGCCACTGCAAATGAACTCCAGACTCATGCGTCACCTTGTACATCTGGCTTACGAGGGCCTGGGTAGTGAACCTGAGGCTGTTGACTTTGCAGGCAAGAGCCTTAACCACAGAACCATCTCTCCAGCCCTATAAAAGGATTCTTGTTTTCTGCTGAGTTTGAGACCGCTTAAGAACAGCTTTCTTATCTCCAAGAAATGAATTTGATCAGTAGCCTTCCAACTTTCTCTATGATTATGGATCACACACACACACACACACACACACACACACACACAGACACACACTTTGCTCAGTTTATTTGATTTAATACCTTCTTACCTGAAATGCCTTCCTTTGTCCTTACTTGAACAACCTTTGTTTACAACTCAAATAGCTTCTTGTGGAAGAAGCCCATCTCCTCTCAAACCTATATGCTACATGTCATTCATTTCAGTTACCAACTGAGTCTGTATATTTAGTTATAGCATGCATACTCAGCATAATTCTAAAATCTTAGAACCTAATTCGTAACTCTTTTTTTTAAGGCCAAGATTGAGAGTGTGAGTGTGTCTGGAATCAGGAAAGTAGCCTCAGCAGTTCACTGATTTTAGTGGGAGAAGAATGAAAGACACTGGTAACTCTCAGAAAGGCCTATTAGTCCAACCACCCACTTTAAAGATTTTACTCACACTATTGACTTGAGTTTGATGTGAGCATTCTGAAGCACTTTAGAGTCAAAGACATGAGACTCAGGTGATTCCATTGGCATGCCTCCATCAGAGACTGAAACACGCAGAACATAAGTAGAAGAGATGCTTGCCTGATGTTTTTTTCTGGTATTGCTACCAGACTTGCTGTGTGCGCATCATCTTTCTGTCTTGTCACCTCAATGCTCAACTCTCTGAGAGTACTTATTCTTCTATCCCCTGGAGCCCTGCTTTGCTTATTGTAATTGATGCCCAGTAACTGTGTGGCAAGATTAAAACATTTCTTTCATGTTGGGTTGGTATTTTGCAAGCTTTCATTCTCATGGAAAGGAAGGATATTGACAAGGATATTTTAAAGGTTTTTTTCCAATATTAAGGGCTTTTAAAAAAATAAAATAGAATCCATGCTCTTTCTAACTTGTAAATCAGATTACGTTAATTTTAAAAGTTAAAACAAAACAAAACAATGTTTTTCTCTCCTAGTTCCCAGAAGAGCAGATGAATGTAGTTTCTAATACATTTTCCTAACTATGTATTTTCCTTAACACAGTGATCTTACAGCTGAAGCTTAGCCACAGGGTATGCCAAGGACACACAGGCAGAATATAAAATAGCTAGAATTGGGCTGGACAGATGGCTTAGCGGTTAAGCGCTTGCCTGTGAAGCTTAAGGACCCCAGTTCGAGGCTCAATTCCCCAGGACCCACATTAGCCAGATGCACAAGGGGTGCACGCATCTGGAGTTCGTTTACAGAGGCTGGAAGCTCTGGCACACCCATTCTCTCTCTCTCTCTCTCTCTCTCCCCCCTCCTTCTCTCTGTCACTCTCAAATAAACAAACAAACAAACAAAAATTAAAATAGCTAGAATTTATCCTGATACCTAGTATTGCCAAATTAAGATTATTTTATTTGGTGGTTTTTTCTTAAGCTGAGCACATATAGTTTTACTGAAAAATGCATTGAGTTTAGAATTCTCAAATAGTAGAGGTGTGTCTTGAATTTTTTAAATTGTTGTTGGTCATGTAGATAAAACTGAATCAACCCTGGGGTTGCCGGCATTTTAAGAATCTGTAAAATCTTTTACTGGTTAGCTCAGTATAGTAAGAGCCTTTAGACGTAATAAAAATACTAAGTCAGATTTATCCAAAGTACTAAGAGAGGAATGACTTTGAAGAGCAATCTACTACCTATACTGATCTGAAGTTCTAGCTGATGCCTGTATAGAATCAATATACCTTTTTATTGTTTGTTTTTTTATTGAAAGCTTAATTGCTATTGTATTTTTCCTACTTTGTACCTCTTTTACTCTTTGTAGCAGATGAGGTATTAGTAAACCTTCCTTATTGAAAGAATGCTAAAACTATGTCATCAATCAAAATAGATGAGATAGATACTGTAAGAGATAGGGAGACTCGTGGAGACCATTCTGTAATGACATTAGAGAAGGATTTCAACTTATATGTGGCTTCCAAGCCCTAGATCAGAATTTTAGACATTTTTAACCAATTTCTAGTTTTCTTTTTAATTTGTGACTGCAACTTCCCACATCTTTGTCTAAATCTTAGACTAACTTCTTTCCAGTGAAGTAGGTTTAATCAGGTCTTGAGTTATCCCTCAACAGAGCTATTTTTATACAAGGAATCACTCTAATATGCTATTTATCAGCTATAGTTGTTTTATGTCAAATACGCTCTCAATGTCTCTCCTTAACTATCCTACTACTACTAAGCAGAAACTGTGTAGAAATGTGTGATTTTAGTTTGTTCAGTTTATTTTTTTCACTCTCTGAACTACATGCTTCCTGTCAGTCTCCCCACTGGAATGAGTATCAGCTACTTTGGAGAAATAGCTCCATCTGCTCATTCCTCTTTCCTGGCATTTATGTGCTGGGCATGGGATAAAGCTCATCAGAATGGGGTTGAATGAGTAACCACTATTAAATATTTGGCTATAACCATTGCCTAACCATCAATCAGCAGGAGGTTGCATCATTCTTATAGGTGATATAGTACTGCTAAGAAAAACCTTTGTACCATTTTTTTTAAAAGTCACTATTTTCCTGTACAGTTTTTGGTTGTTTATTTTTGTTTTTCGATGTAGGGTCTCACTCTAGCCTAGGCTGACCTGTAATTCACTCTATAGTCTCAGGGTGGCCTTGAACTCACAGCCATCCTCCTACCTCTGCCTCCCAAGTGCTGGGATTAAAGGTGTGAGCCACCACACCCGGCCTTCCTGTACTATTTTTTAAATGGGTTTCAGTGTAAGAAATCTGGAAGTTATTGTCATTTGTCTGTTTTTCTTCGTGAATGTTATATCAAGGAGATAAAAATTTGTAAATAATATTAATTTTATTACATCTATATGGCTTTAAAACCTTTGAAACAGTATTGTTGTGTTCATTTATAGACTACCATGTATTGTTCAATAGGTAATTTCACATTTGGGAGACATTTACCATTTTAGAGCACTTACTATTAATAAGAAATTACAATACAAAAATCTTTTTCATTTTTCATAATCTGAAGTCATTCACATGCTAGTTACCCATGACCTTTTCTCATTTTCTCTTCTTTTTCTTCCTTCCTTCCTTCCTTCCTTCCTTCCTTCCTTCCTTCCTTTCTTCCTTTCTTTCTTATTTGAAAGTGAGAGAGGAAGAAAGAGAGAGAGAAAGAGAGAGAGAGACAAAGAATGGGCATGCCAGGGCCTTCACCCACTGCAAATGAATTCCAGATGTATGATTTATTTTGTGCATCTGGTTTAAGTGGGTTTTGGGGAATCAAACCTGCATCTTTGGCTTTGTAGGCAAGTCCCTTTACCACTAAGCCATCTCTCCAGTCCTTGATTTCCTTTAACTCAAACATGTACCCTTTTGTCTTTTACTATTGACAAGTAAAAGCTTATAAATTATTTAATAAATAGTATTAGATCCATAGACTATAAAGCTCAGTGTCTTTTAAATGCCTTGTTAATAGTTAACTGGAAGGAAGACCAACATTACATATCATGGGCAATTAAAACTCACTGATGAGTGATTTATGTTTTATACCATCTGCAGCAATAATGTACTTTCCATGGCCAAAATTAAGCAACAATAAATAGACCACATAGTAGCTAAGATCATGAAATGTGATGTATAGTTTTACTAATTAAGAAAAGATTTGAAATAAACTGACAGCTCTTACATATTTTCAGTATGTTAGAGCTAATAGTGATAATAAATATAGACAAATATATACATATGTAAAACATTTATCTCAGTCTTTTAAAAGAATTAGTATGGACATGCTTAGTGTGGATACATCATGTGTTGGCACCATCCTTTCCCTCTTCCCTGACCTCATTCCACTGGAGACCCTCCTCAGTGGGGTTGCTGGAATTCTCCTTGGGTTTGTGGGTTATGCGTTATGAGAGCAGCAGTCAGGGCATGACTTGTGGCTCTTGCAATCTTTCTGCCTCTTCGTCCACAAAATTCCCTGAGCCATGGTGAGTGTGTTTTAAGTCTACTTTAGTGATGAACTCTTAGGAGCATCTGGATCTCTGCTTTGGGATGTGTTGAGTATCCACAGTATCTGTCTCCTTCACCCTGGTGCTGATTGTCAGGCTCTCCATGGAAGCAGCACTCTTGCTCATCTCCTCAACTCCTCTGTGGTTTCCGTTTGGCCTTGGCCGAAGTGCAAGGGATGGTTTATTTCCTTGGGTATATCTACCCCCTAAAAAGGAAAAGAAAAAAAAAACAGATTCTCCAACTGTGAGTGAAATTAGAATAGGTTAAATGGGATAAGCATTATTAATTTAGGAAAATTTTGATGCATGTAGCCCCTCTTTTAGCCAAATACTAGTGGGAACTCAACATTAGCGAGCATAATCTTTGTCTCCATAGGATACTGACCTGGTTTCTAGTTCCAGATATGGGTTTCTTTCCAATGAGTGGCTCTCTCAGCCAATCAGAAAGCTACTCGTTAATTACCAAAGCTGTGTGCCACCATTGCACTGGGGTGGGGGTGTACATCTTGTAAGGCTGGTTGCTTCAGAGTAGCTTAGACTCCTTGGTTACTTGGCCCCATGTTGGCCACATTCCCCCAGTAGCTCATGCAGTGCTTTCCAGCACTAGACCGGCTATCTGGGGACTAACTCAGATTCCAACCAGGTCTCTAAATTTTTTGTGTTGGGCGCATATGATGAATTCAGCAATAGGGTCATACCTGTTATCTTAGGTAGATAATGAAATGCTTTGACAGATGCCTGTCTTTTTTAGCGGACCTCATAGGTCTCTCTGATCAATAGCTCATTGTGGGTAACAACCTGTTTCTGGTACTGGGAGTTACAGGCCAAAGTGTAACAATTTTATAAGGTTAGGTCTCATTAAACCCTCTCCAGTGCCCTTCTTTTCAAGTGTTCCCCCCATAATTCTGTTGAGTGTTAAATCTTTTAGTG
The DNA here is from genome assembly GCA_036346955.1 of Dipus sagitta. Classification (NCBI taxonomy): domain Eukaryota; kingdom Metazoa; phylum Chordata; class Mammalia; order Rodentia; family Dipodidae; genus Dipus; species Dipus sagitta. The sequence goes on along the minus strand of CM070775.1, from coordinate 52,199,839 downwards.
TACCTTCAAGGATAAAGGTTTCTATGGTATCAGTTCATTTTGGTTTAGTTTTGTGTTTATTTACCCCAACCTCTCTTTCCCCTCCCCCAAAACATTTAATCCCTATTATGTGGGTCTCAAGTTGCCAGCAACTCAAGCTGATCCAGGTTAGGAACCCCAGATAAGTGAGAACATATGGAGTTTGTCTTCCTGTGATTGTGTGTTTGCTGAATATGATCTATTCCAAATACGTCCATTTTCCTATAAATTTCAGTGTAGCAGTTTTTCTTACCACTGAGTAGAATTCCACTGTGTAAATGTACTAGAACTTTGTTATCTCAGTTTCTTGTTTCATGTTGTTTCTGTTGTGTTGTGATCTACCTATCTCAGTGTTGGAGTCTTATTTAATTAAGGAGGAAGCAAGAGTTTTTCCTTGTATTATCTTCAGTAAGTGTTCTGTTTTATGTTTGAATAGAATAGGCTTGTGATGGCTTTGTATTTTGGGATGCAGAGACTGTGGAGGGCCTAAGTGCAGCACCTCTGGGCTGGTGCTTACTAACAGTGGTGGGATTGGAGGTCTGGGATCCCTTTGACCTGGTCTCAGCTGTGTCTTGTGTATGGCTCAGGGGCCATAGGGCTTGCCCTTGCTCTCCTACTGTATCCAGATGGGCAGGTTATGTAGGACTCACTGGTTCCCCCTGGCAGGTGATTTCCTGATATTCCTATGTTCCCCTTCTGGGGCTGAGGTGATGCCCAAGTAGTCACTGTGAATGGGGCAGAGTGATGGAGACATGATGGGGGGGGGCATTGGTTCCACAGTACAGGCTGAATCATGGAGTTGGGTGGTGTGGGCAAGACAGGGGCACTGGCCAAGAGGCACACACAAGGATGTCTGTAAACAGCACAGATTGTGGAGGGTCTGCGACCAGGAGCAGTGAGACAGCCTGATGGCCATCCCACCGAATAAGAGATACAGGGAAGTGTGCACAGGCAGTGGGGGAAGCCTATGTGGACTGGGAACTCAGTAGGTGAAGCCAGGGAAGTGCAGGTGCCTGAGGGAGTTTTGTGGGAGGCAGTGCAGTGGCAGTGGGAGAGCCTCAGATGGAAGCAGCATTGTGGGAAGACAGGGAGGCACATGGGGCTGGGCAGTGGTGGTGAACCTGGTTGGAAGTCAGGGGCACAGTGGTTGGGGTGAGTGGTTGGGGGATCCAGGGTCTAGTGGGCTACCTGAGAACATGGGAATCGGGAGATTCCTAACTGCTCCCCTCTGTGCTCGCCCACTGGAGGTCTGCTAAGACCTACTCAGACTGGAACCACAAAGATCTTGCCTGATTACATGGGGAGCTGAAGTATGGTTAGGAGGCCACCATCTTGACTAGAAGTTAGGCTCAGTCTTTTAAAATATGTGTAAAATGGTTTTAATAATACAATTTATTATTCATGCCAATGCTTCATAAAACAGTTTCTATATTTTACAAATGAGGAAAGTATAAGGATCAAAAAGATTATACGGCCTATTCAAGACTGAATAATTGATAAGAAATAGACTTAGGTCTTGAATTCTGGGTATTTGTCTAATGTTTTACAACCTAAAAATAATGTAAATTAGAAAAAAAAGAGTCCTAAATTAAAATTTATGTAAATATATGATTACCAGCTGAGGATCCCTCCAAGGTTGGGAGCTGTTCTGTCTTACTTTCATTTTCTGCTTTATGGTCGAATAAACTCCTGTATAAATTTTAAAAAAGATATGTAAATATAAGGTAAACTTAATTATCTATTCAAGATTTACTAGAAGGCAAAAAAAACCTAGCGTAATGGGAAAAATTTCTTTTAGGGTATCAATTAGGTTACAGAATTACTGGAAAGGCCAATATACCAGGCTTGAATGCCCTTAAGTGATGCAATAGTGAAGCATAGCGAATATGATTCCATGGAAATTCACCTGTGTTCTGTGCTTGCGCATAGCCTTTATGTATCTAGCTTCAGAAATGACATGTCTCTAATACCATGTGTGCCCTTGGTTTGGTCATGCTGGCCTTACAGCTCTTATTAAGTACAAGTTAGTAAGCTTGTAAGTTGCTCAATGCAATCGCTGGGAGGTAACACCACCATACTACCACAGCACAATATATATCCTCAAAATTCAAGGGATTTTATAAGAAAAAAAAAACATACATGCAACTTTTGCTTATTTTAGATTAGGTTGGTTGACCAAGGGTGGCTTGTTTGTGGAGTCAGCTTCATGCTGCATATCTGGCCAGGCTTTGTACTTGGGTATGGATCAAATTAATTGTTTTTCAATTGTATTCTTTCTGGGGTCACAACTTAGTGCAGCAGCTACACAATGGGACTCTTTCTATGGTGATGGCTGAGCACCTATACCTGCTTCAGCCTAGTCAGATTGACAAATTCATGTCTTTGGTGAATACAGGTCACATGGCCTTGTCCAAAGTTATAGTAAGGAGTATGTTTCATTTCCAATGACAGAGATTATAAAGATATATAGAAATGGAAATATGGGAAATAGATGTATTTTCTATTCTATAATTCATATACAACACAAATAAAATGTGAATGCATAATAGATACCATGATAAGTACAGATAAATATTTCTTTTCCCATGTACTTGAAGTACAAAAGTTTGGGATTAAATGTTTTGTTTTATTTTCATTTTCTAGTCTAATGAGATATCATTATATCTAGTCTAATGAGATATCATTCAGCCAGGAACTAAGTTTCAGCACAAAATTCAATTGCTTCATGCACATGTTGTATACAGAACCCAGCATTAATTTTATATAATTGCTTTAGTATAAGTGTTTTGGCTGTGACCCATCACATAAGGTTTGGTGTGGAATTTTCCATTTACACTCTCATGTTAGTGTCCAAATTTTCAGATTTCAGATACTAGACTATTTTTTAATTTCAGATTTTAGAATTGGGGAGCTGATTTTGTATAAGAGTAAATATACTATAAACTAACCAATTGTTGTATCTTAAGAAAAGAAGCAAGATTCCTATATAATTGACATTGATTTCTAAAGGATTTGGAACAGAATTTTTTCGTGCAATTTAGAAAACTATTGTAGAATAGCATATATGTTTAAGAGGCTATGTCCCTACAATTAGGAGTTAAAACTGATTTAACTTCTGCTGGTTCAGTTTATCCACATACAAAAGGACAGAGATACAAATTATACAATAATGTGGGGGAAAGGTGAAATATTGATCTTTCTTATTAAGAAAAAATCATTCCATAACCACTTACCATCCAAGATTAGTCAGCATTTTTCTGACTTAGTGGTAAACTCATAATCCTATCTTGATGGTCTCCTTTTATTTAACAATACTGTCATGCAAAGAAAGACAAGAAATGTTATTTTCATTTTCTTATCTTTCCTAGCACTAGTAATGACCTTCATTACAGAAATTGGAAAATTTGAATGTTTGTGTTAATAACTGCTATTTACTATTTGACTTAGAAATTTAGGAAAAGCATGTTACAAGTAGTAGCAATGCATAGCAGTATAGTGAGACTAAAAGAAAAAGAGATGAAAAATTTGAGATAGAATAGAACTACAAAAATTAGAATGATCATATTAATAATTACCCAGATATAGTTTCTTTAATCATTGTCATTAAAAGGTAGTGAAAAATCAACTAAGTGTGAGTTTAATTTCATTTTCTCTTGTAATATACTTGTTGTTATACTTATTTTTGGTATTTTCAACCTTTTTAATTATATTAGGTAATATAAAGCATTTTATGCTATCATTTTGAGATTTTTATAAATTATAGCCTTTAAAATGTATTTACTGCTTTAATATTCAATTGGTTAAAATTCTTTACATTTAGGGAAAATGTCTCTTATTTTAGAGTGGATATTAACAGAATGTTTCTCAGGAAATTTACTTTTCAAATGTCCATTCACAATGTACACATATCTCTGTTTAGAGATAATCCACCCAGTAGTCAGACTTAGAAAATTGTTATTTGACCTGTAATTTTTTGTTATAATAGTTTGAATTTTGTAGTAAAATTTATACTAAATGCAATATTGTTAAAATTTGTGACATATTTATCCATTTTAAATTTTATATCAACTCAGATCCTCCAAGGATACATCTCTTGCTTATTTCTGGAGAACATGGTTTTAAATAGGTGAATGTAACAGTCAAATTTACGTTCCATCTATTCTACTTTATAGTCAAGGGAAAGAAGTTTGTTGCATTCATTTTTTTTCAAAATCTCTTATTTTTAAAATAATTAATAAATTTTATTTTCTAAGAAGCTTATAATTGGAAGCAAAATTGAGGGAAACCTGTAGAGCTACTGAATAACATGTATGCACATACCTCACAACCTCCTTCATTTTCTACATCTGACAGGTACATTTGCTGCAATGTACAATCCTACATTAAAACATTATTTTCACCAAAGTACATAATTTACTTTAGGGCTCATTCTTGGTGGTGTGTACTGTGTTTTGAAAACACCCAGATAACATGATGTATGTCCAGTGCTGTAGCATTATTCAGGGCAGCTTCACTGCCTGTGCCTTACATTATCATCTCCTCTTCCCGACTAGCCCCAATTATCACTAATGCTCTTTAAACTCATAATAGTTTGCTTTTTAAAAAGTCATATCACTGAAACTATGTTATATGCAGAAATATTTGTTCATTTCATCTAGTAATAAGCACGTGGTGGTTTAAATGGATGTCCCCCACTTGATTCAGGAGCTTATTAAAAGCTTGCAATTTGGATCGCCCCCCACCTGATTAGAGAATGTATCACTGTGGGCAGAACCCAGGGTCCAGCCCTAAGGTGTGGGGCTCGATTTGAATTCCAGTCTAAAGATATGCAAAGTGCTTGAGCTTTTCCTGGAGTTCCCAAAGGATGCTTGCTTTTTGGTGGTGAATTTTCTCCCTGCTTGGATCTGTAAAGTGAGGACCAACTTCTTCTGCCATTATGGAACTTCCCCTGGATCTGTAAGCTTCAAATAAATCCCTCCTTCCTCCCATAAACTGGGTCTTGTCTGGAGGTTAATCCCAGAGACCTGAGTCTGACTGCTACAGAATTGGCACCAGGAGTGGAGTTAAGTTGCTGCATGATGAATATGACCATGTGAATTTTGGTTTTTTGTTTTGGAACTTATGTGCTGAAGGAATTGGAAGCTTGGTGTTTGCACCTGAAGATGCTTTCCAGAGCAATAAGCCAAGTATTTTGGACAATTCTGATAAGAATTTGAAAATGCTAAGTGCAGAGAGAAATGTATTTGGACACTTGGCTTATGAACTTTCTAAAGGGAAGGAAAGCTTGAATAAAACCTTATTGTAACTGTGTTACTGGCATAGGAGCTGGCTGCTTTCTGCTTCCCAGGCCCAGAGAGTTTGATCAAGGTTAAATTTGTAATGAACTGATGTACTTGGCTCAAAATATGGGACTGAGAGTTTTAAGATTTTATGTTTAAGAAGTTCAAACAAGTTTAAAACTACTGGCATCTAGACTGGTTTCTGAAGCTGGTATTGTCAAATGCATTAGAATTTGGAACAAAGATGGCCCAATTACTTTACATTGAAACAATGAAAAGGATGCCTGAGTTGATTCCACACAAGAAAGACTGAATGGTTGGAATGCAAACACTTTTCAAAAAGAGTCGATTGTAGTAGGAACTTGCTTTTCAAGGTTATGATTTATTTCATCCTAATTTAAGAATATGGATGTGTCCTGAATAGCCAGTATTTGTTTTGGAAGCATAAAAAATGTATGGGAATGTCATCAAGTGCACAACTTGAACTGCTGTGGAGGCACAGCATGAGATAGGGCATGATAAACCTAATAGGCTGGAAAAGCCACTGGAAGATGTACCGTGGTTTGCACTGGAGACCTGACCATGTTTAGATATACAAGGACTGTGCAAGGGCTAACATGGAGGCTGTTGGCTATTGATGGAAGTTTTACCTGGCCACCCAGTCCAACTGGTGGGGAGGAATTGGAAAATCTGGGAACTGTAGTCATGGGTTATAATATCAGACTTGAACTGCTGAAGTTTTATGTTTGCTTGATGGTTGTTATGTTTGTATTGTTCCTGCCTATCCTTGCTTTGCCTTATAGCAGTTGAAAATGTTTACTCTGTGCCTTTGTATTTTGAAAGTATATAAATTTGTCTCCATAGCATTTGAACTTGGCTCTCCATTCCATCTATAGTTTCATTTCTACTGAGTGGATCTCTTAGCTAATCAAAAAGCAATTGTTAACTACCTAGGGTGGTGCCACTATTGTACAGGTGTATATATCTTGTCAGGCTGGTTGTTTGCACATAGCAGGGTCCCCTGCTTGCTGGCAGCATTGTTGGCCAGTTTCACCAAGCATCTAATGCTGTGGTTTTCATCACTATGCAGGTTTAGCATCTGGGAGCTGACTTCCTTCCAGATTTAGCTAGATCTCATGATATTCTGCATCAGCAGCATGTGTTGACTTTAGCAACAGGGTCTAACCTTTCTCCTTAGGTGTGTAATCAAGTGTTTTGCCAGAAGTTTGTCTTGCTTTGACTTCATAGGTCTCTCTAAATAACAGCTCAACATGGGTTATAACCCATTTTTGGTACTGGGATTTACCAGCCAGGGCCAAATATTTTAGGGGTCGGGATTTTCCTTCCAATGCCAATTCATAGTATATCCTGTGGATACATCATTTTATTTATCCCTTCAGTTAACATTTTAGTTACTTCCATAGTAAAACAATTATGAGTAAAGCTTCCACAAGCACCCATTTGCAGAAGTTTATACAGAAGTTATTCCAGTTCACTTGGGTAAATTCCAAGTCTCTGATTGCTGGATCCTATGGTGAGAGTATGTCTAATCTTGTAAGATACTACTGAATGTTTTTCAGAGCAATGTTCCATTTTTCATTTCTGCTACCACTACATACTCAGTAGCATTTGGTGTTGTCAGTGTTTCAGATTTTAGCTATTCTAGTAGATATCTCATTATTTTCTCATTTGTGTATGCAGGTATATATGTACATGGGTACAGGTGTGTATTTGTGAGTGCACATACACACGTGCATGCACATGGAGCCAGAGACTGACATCAGGCACATCCTTTGATCACTTTCTTCTTTCTGTAATGAGGCAGGGGCTCTGAACCCAGAGCTCACTGATTTGGCTAGTCTAGCTAGCTACTTTGCTCATAGGATCGCTGTTGAGACAAGGTCTCTTCTATTATTGTTTTGCTGCTGGGAAGGCAAGAGTGGCTGGCCTGCAAACTTTGGGATTCGCCTGGTTCTTCTTCCCATTGCTGTAGATGTGTTGGGATTTTAGACACATGTGTTACTGGGCAGCTGGCTTTCCATATATGTTTTGTGGATATGGACTCTGGTTATCAGGCTTGCATTTCAAGTGCCTTTAACCTCTAAGACATCTTCTCAGCCCCATAATAAATTTTCACATATCAAATCTAGAATCACTACCATAGAATTTCTTTGAATCCAATAAGTTTTAGCAGTCCATCACCTTAACCACTTGGCAACCTTGTTCCATTCCAGTAAGTTTTTAAATTATTGTTTAAATTTAGTCTATTGGTATAATCAGTTATATTAATGAATTTTTATAATATAGAAGCAACTTTTTCACATGGGATAAATTTTATTTGTTCTAAGTAATTCCTTCCCAAATAATCATATATTACTCAATTTGACTTAATATTTTTGAGAACTCTTGTATCTCTTTTCATGAGAGATACTGGTATTAAGATGATGTTGGCCCCAGAACTAGGATTTATCACCTCTGCTTCTATATTCTGAACAAGGTTGTAAAGAACTGGTACAAGTTTTATTTTTATTTTCATTTCTTTAATGTTTTCTAGATTCTACCACTTGATCTCTGTGGACTTAGTACTTTCTACTCTGGGACGTTGTTATAGGCACATCTTCTTAAGAGGCATGGGCTATTCACAGTTTCTACTTTTTCAGGTATTTTTACATTTTGACTGTACAAGAATCAGTACATCTGATTTAGACTACCCTGTATATACACATAGGTTTGTTCATAGTGTTTACTTATCTTTTTATGTCCATAGTATTAGGTCAGGACAAAATGGAGTCACCAAGGACAGCAGGCAGGCAACAGAAACATAAGGAAGTGGGTCATCCACATTCCTCAGGGAACTGCCCAGCCATTATCCCTTCCTTGTCTAACAATGGCCCAGATCTAGATTTCCTGCCTCCTTGTCTCCTACCTGGTCACTGTTCTCGTCTCACACCCTAGCTATTTCCCTTCCTCACTTTCCCCCAATTAAAGAACTCTATGTAGCCCACTTTCAGTAATCTCAAAGTTGACTGTGTTCCACTCTTGAGAGTCAGTCCCGGCAGATTGTGTTTTCCCCAAACAAAAGTTTCCATCGTTGCCTCAGAGTGGTCTCCATGGTCTTGGTCACTCCCAGACCTTACATCTGGTGCCCTGACTCAGATAAGAAGGCTTCTCATTGCCCTCTTGGATGGATAGACATCCTGTTCCCCTGAGCAGACCACTGAGCTGCCATTTGACCTTCTAAAGGCCTTGGACCATCTCTGTCTGATGCAGGCTCTCACACCCACCAAAATTTGGCCTCACTCTTCTTCCCATTTCTGTCTCCTCCCTCCTTCTTGGTAAGTGTCCCTCTTGGGTTGACCTGCTCTTGGGTTTCATCCCTCCTCATGGAAGCCATGCCAGCATGCCAGGCTACACCCCTCAGCCATTAGGCCCCAATCCCACATCTTGAGAAAGATGTGTCCCATCATCTCCTGTGGACTTTTGAGCTGGGAGCAGGAACCAAAATGTTGGTTATCCTCTTAACTCCAATGTTTCCAACTGATTTTGGCTTCTACATATGGTTATTAATCACTCAGAGAGACTGTACATATATGATTAACAAAACAGATTAAAAAGGGTTCAGAACATATCTGGTTAGCAAAGCAGTTCTGGTTAGAGCATGACACAATAGTTTAAAATCATTCTGATTAATATTTAAGTTTAGTTGTCAAGTAACAGTGTAAGCTATATATGGGATATAGAAAGCATACACATTCTATCTTTTAAGTATCTATAAGTTATAAGTATAGGCATAGCATTTTAGTAGCCCTGAAAACAATATTTTATCAATTATTTTATCAATAACTTTAAGGCAATGGATTTAATCTAGAAATTGTAATCCAGCAAAAAGGCAAGACAGTATAAAAACTTAGCATTTGTGTTTGAAAACAACTTTGGCTAGTCTATATACAAATGTAAGTACCAATTATCCCCCAAACTGGAAGTAAAACAGCATTTTAAGGTTATTTATTAGGGCAGGAAACATGTTTTAAGTACCAATATCTCTATAAGCAATGAATTTAAGATACCAGAAATGAAACAATTAATTAAATGAAACCTTGATTGAGACTGGCTATACATAGCTCAAGAATAAAGTAAAACTTGGCCATTGTTGAGATAAGCAAGCCCAATTTTAACATACATTAGAAACAATAAGACAGACACAAAGTAATGTTTTAAAATAAGTACCTTTACCATTGAATAAGTTTAAGGTTTAACTAAAGAAGTATTTATGACTGTCAAATGAAGCTTAGGCAAACTATATGAACATCGTTTGTATACAGTGGATTTTCCTAAGACATGGGGTGCTTTGTCAGTTTTTCTAAGAACAAAAATCACAATAACTCACTTTTTATAAGACTTAGATTATAACCTCAGTGATAATCATCCAGCAAAATCAGCATGAACAAGAGAAGAACCATCTTAAAATTAGAATTTTAGCCAAACATAGTGATGCATGTTTATTGATAGTTAAACATCATGAACTTTGTGTAAGCCAAATTATAATATTCTAATATTCTGATATCTAGAAAAGTCTGATATTAACAAAAGTAAAGTTTACATATTTAAGGCACACATAAGGCTACAGAGAGTAAGCTATAAACAAAAGTTCTGCTGACAGAATTTAAAATAAACAAGAAATCTATATCATGTACTTACATTTTTGGTTTAAATATGAAGACATGAAAACTTTTATTTTTTTAAGATTATCAGAATTGGGATACTTTTATATACATACATATTTTTGAGAAGATTTAGCATTTTTAAAGGTACATTAGATGTCCAATCTATAAATCAGTTTTTGAAATTAACTAAGTTATATTTAATATACCCAAAGAATAGAGGAATTGGATTAAACTGACATGATCTAATGAAAAAAGAGACAAGTCTCATGGAAAGAGAGGGAATGGGCATCCCAGAGCCACTTGTTACTGCAAACGGTTTCCAAATGTATGCTTCACTATGTGCACTTGGCTTTCTAAATAAGCACCTTTAACTGCTAAGCCAGAAAGAAATATCTTTAATCTCTTAACATACACAAAATGTCATGACACAGTCTATAACTATTTGAACCTTAATCAACTCTATAATTCTGTCTGTAATACTTTGTTAAACTTGTTCAGTAATGATGCAAGTTAAATTTAGAGACTGATTGTTGGAGGAATTGAGGAATTATATCTTATATTACAACATAACTTTGTTTAGAATTTTATTTTACTGTTTGCCATAAAATAAATAGTTTTCAAGTATGTAATAGATAAATACTGTTTAATGTTTCAAATGTGGTCTATTTACCTTATAAAATAGGGGGGGAAGAATAAGTAATTCCTCTGTGAGTTTTTTTTAAGGTGGGGTTTTAGATATAATAATGTTAGGAGAAAATTAAATATTAAGTCAATTTTAATCTTAAGATATACTTAAAATGTTGACTAGTAGAGGAACCTAGTTAATTTTGTTGGGTACTCTAAATTTAGTATTTCATGACCATTATTATGACCAGACTAACAACAATGTGTTAAAGTTAAGTTTTCAACCTGAATACCATAGCAACTTGTGACCAGCCAGGACCATGCTTTGTTAGTCTGATGCAAGCCCTAGGATAAAAGTCATTTTTATAGCTCAAGAAGTCTGTAATCTGATTAAGTACTTTGTATTTAACCTTCTGTTTAAGTTTACTCATATTTTTATCTAAATACTTTATTCATACCTTCATCTACATACTTTTGTTTTGTTTTGTTTTGTTTTTTGAAGTAGGGTTTCACTCTAGTCCAGACTGACCTGGAGTTCACTATGTAGTCTCAAGATGACCTTTAACTCATGGTAATCTTCCTATCTCTGCCTCCCAAGTGCTGGGATTAAAGGCATGCACCATCATGCCTGGCTATATACTTTTATTTTACAATCTATGTAATCACTCTGTAACAATCTTTCTAATCAAACATTTAACATCCAACATATAAAGTTTTTTTTTTTTTGTTTTAGTCAGTTAATCTCATAACTACCAACTTTTATTGTCCTTACAATAAGACTTTTAATATGTCCATCTTTTTTTTCAGAAAACCTTTTGAAATTACTTTTTTGAAAGAGTAGACCATATTTGACTTATACTATTTACCCAGAATAAACATATAGATTTTGAAATTTTGTTTCTTATAACTTTCCTGAAATGCATTTTTAACAATATGAAAGCAGATTTAGACATTATTAGATACTTTAGGAATTTTTTTTACAAATTTAGTATCGAGTACTTCTAAATGAAAACATAAATCTTGAGGCTGTTGTCTGTTAGTAGTTCCATAGATGCATAGAAAGATATAGTAAACATAAAACAGTTACAAATTTCTTTTTTTGGGGGGGGGTAGTTTCAAGGTAGGGTCTCACTCTAGCTCAGGCTGACCTGGAATTCACTCTGTAGTCTCAAGGTGGCCTTGAACTCATGGCAATCCTCCTACATCTGCCTCCCGAGTGCTGGGATTAAAGGCGTGCGCCACCATGCCCAGCTCACAAATTTCTTATAAGAAGTCCCCATCTGTTTATAGTGACGACATTCATTGCTCATCATGCTAGGGCCAGGATCCTGAGATTTCCTGTGCTTATAGCCCCCTGGCTCTGCATGGCAGGGAAGATAAGAAAGAGCCATTTTCCCCCTACATTCTGAAGAGAGTTTTTGACTTCCTCAGGGCTATAAGGCTACTTATTGATCCTGCCATTTTACAACTCTTGAGGAGTAGGAGAATCTTGTTTTTTTTTTCTATGATCTTAATTACTTTTAGTATTCCTTCTGGGGGACACTCAACAGTAAAAATTGGCTATGCCATCTAGTAGAGTGGGCTTGGTGGTAAACGTCCCCAGAATGAAATGGCACTGCTCAGAACAGAAATCATTCTGAAGCCTTAGGGCTGTGAGCCCCATACATACTCACACATTCATTTTAAGTGCACTTTTTATATAGATTCTAGACAACCATTTCCCCTTCACATATTCATTAATTCATTTATTTATTCAGAAGTTATGCATTCTCATTTTAGATTTCTACTTTGTTTACAACTCTGGAGACCAAAATCAAACCTTGTTACCAGGCAGGGGGTCTGGAGAGGCTGAGGAAGCTGGAGGAGCTGTTGGGGCGAGGTGCTGGAAGGACCCAGTGAGAAAAGCAGGGAAAGCAGAGAGAAGGCCTTGCACACAGACTGAAAAATAGGGTATTTCAGACAATTTGGCTGTATGTTGGCAGAAGTATTTATTTATTTTTTAATCAGTGAGAATTTGGAAATCAAAAGTGCCATTCTCAGGCCATTTGGACCCATTGTCCAGCTTATATTGTGACCAGGCAGAATTGCAGAGAAAGACAAGATGTCATCCAAGAGTCCTAGAGGCTTTAAGTTCTCAAGGAGACAGGAAAAGAGCAAAACAAGGGTGAGAGAAAAAGTAAACCAGGGCTTAAGCTTGGTTTACAGAGAACACCAATATGACCTCCTGGTCTGTTAGGGTGAGCAGGCTCTGTACCTCCCATGTGGGCAGAGGCCATACAGGGCATAACTGTCAGCTTTTTAGCCTGTTAGTAGGTGAAGAGGGTGACTGTGCTCCCGATGGTGAAAGCAGCTTGTAGTGGAAGATGAGAGCTCAGGAGGGAGAGGGAGTATCCTGAGATACTAACTGAACAAAAAGGAGCCCCTTAGGGTATGGTAGACCAGAGAGTGAGACCCGAGGTGTCGATAGTGCCTCTTTCTCAAGACCTGGTGTTGGGGTCTAGTGGCCAAGGGGTGTAGCCTGGCATGCTGGCATGGCTTCCATGAGGAGGGATGAAACCCAAGAGCAGGCCAACCTGAGAGGGACACTTACCAAGCAGGAGGGAGGAAACAGTAATGGGAACAAGAGTGAAGCTAAATCATGGTGGGTGTGAGAGTCTGTATCACACAGAGATGGTCTGAGGCCTTCAGGGTATCAAATGACAGCTTGGTGGTCTGGTCAGGGGAAAAGGAGGTCAGGCTGCTCAAGAGGGCAACCAGAAGCCTTCCTATCTTAGTCAAGGCACCAGATGTAAGGTTCTGGAATGACCAAGACCACAGAGACCATTCTGAGGCAAAGATGGAAGCTTATATTCAAGGAAAACATGAGCTGCAAGAACTGACTCTCAAGAGCAGAGCAGAGCAGAGTCAACTTTGAGATTACCGATAGTGGGATATATAGAGTTCTTCAGTTAGTGGATGGGGATGAAGGGAAATAATTAGGGTGTGAGACCAGAGCAGTGGCCAGGTGGGAGATAAGGAGGCAGAAAACCTAGACCTGGGGCATTGTTAGGCAAGAGAGGGATAATGGCTGGGCAGTTCCCTAAGGAGTGTGGATGACTCATTTCCTTAGGTCTCTGTCACCCTCCTGCTGTCCTTGGTGACTCCATTTTTGTCCTGATCTAGCACATAGGATCTGTATTATTATCTTCCTTCCATTTTTAAGATTGGTAATTTATTTCTTCTCTCTTTTTGGCTTAGCTTTGCTGGAGATTTCAATTTTAGCTATCTTTCCTGTATATCAACTTTTGTTTAATTCATATTCTATATTCATTTCTTATTCTCAGTTTCATTAAGTGTTTCTTCATTTATTATTTTTCTTTTATTTTCTTTGTTCTTGTTTTTCTACTTTTTCAAATTATAAGGTTTGATTTTGATTTTGGAACATCTTTTCTGACTTAAACTTAGTACTATAGCATCTTTTTTTCTAAGTCCTACTTTCACTGTATCTCAGAAATTTTGAAAGCTTATAGGCTCATTTTTATTTAGTTTGACATAGATTGATTTTTTAAAAATTTTGTCTGTGCAGTTTTTAGTACAATGTTCTATCACTTCCAAATCTTTTAGGATTTTTCTGATATTTATTGTTACTGAATTTTACCTTAGTTCCATTGCAGTCCATTATTTTAAATAGTTAAAACTTGTTTTGTGACCAATTGGTCCAGGCAACTCCACTAGAGCCATCAGAAAATTTTGGACTCAAACCCTGATTATTCTTCTATCTTAATTTGTCATGTCTTCAGAAAACAAGAACCTTGTGTTTCATACTCTTATGGTCCTTACTTACAAGATGAGGATTGTTAGGGAAGGACAAAATGGAGTCACTAAGGACAGCAGGAGGGCAACAGAGACACAAGGAAGTGGGTCATCCACATTCCTCAAGGAACTACCCAGCTATCATCCCTTCCTTGCCTAACAATGCCCCAGAACTAGGTTTCCTGCCCCTTATCTCCCACCTGGTCACTTCTGGTCTCACACCCCATGGCTAATGTAAAGAGCAAAGAAGTTCCTTCCCTTCCTCATCTTACTCCAACTGAAGAGCTCTATACAGTACACTATACATAATCTCAAAGATGACAGCTCCACTGTTGAGAGTCAGTCCTGGCAGCTCGTGTTTTTCCCCAAATAAAAGCTTCCATCTTTGCCTCAAAGTGGTTTCTGTGGTCTTGGTCATTCTGGAAACTTGAATCTGGTGCCCTGATTTAGATAGGAAGGCTTCTGATTTCCCTCTTGGGTGGCCAGACCTCCTTTCCCCTGACCAGACCACCGAGCTACTATTCGACCCTCTGAAGGCTTCAGACCATCTCTTCCTGATACAGGGTCTCACACCCATCATGATTAAGCCTCACTGTTCCCTTCTCTGTCTCCTCCTTCCTTCTTGGTAAATGTCTCTTTTGGGTTGGCCTGCACTCGGGTTTCATCCCTCCTTATGGCAGCTGTGCTGGCACACCAGGATATACCCCTCAGTTGCTAGGCCCCAACCCCAGGTCTCCAGAAAGATGCACTCTGGACCCCTTGGTCTATTGCTTTCTGGTCTACCGTACCCTAAGGGGTGCCTTTTGGTTTGGTTGCACCATCTTGGGACACTCCCTCTCCCTTCCTCCTCTCCTTCTCCCTCCTGAGCTCTCATCTTCCATTGCCAGCCACTCTCATCTTCCACAGCCAGCTGCTTTTGGCATCGGGAGCACAGTCGCCCTCCTTGCCTACTAACAGGCTAAAAAGCTGACAGTTGTGACCTGTATGGCTTCTGCCCACATGGGCGGTACAAGCCCTTTTCACCCTAATGGGCCAGGGAGTCATATTGGTGTTCTATGTAAACCCAGCTTAAGCTCTGGTTTATTTTTCTCTCACCCTTGTTTTGCTCTTTCTCTGTCTCCTTAAGAACTTAAAGCCTCTACAACTCTTAGGCGACATCTTATCTTTCTCTGCAACTCTGCTTGGCCATATGCATAAGCTGGACAATGCGTCCTAACAGTCTGAGAATTATACTTTTGATTTCTAAGTTCTTACTGATTTAAAAAATCTTCTGCTAATATATGGGCAAATGGTGTGAAATACCCTATTTTTCACTCTGCATGCATGGCCTTCTCTCTCCCCTGTGTGCACAGTTTTCTCTCTGCCCTACCTGCTTTTCTTACCAGGTCCTTCTAGCCCCTCCCCCATACTCATCCTCACCCTGTGCTTTTGACCCTGATGCCATAGAGGACCTGACCCTAACAGCTGCTCTGCTCCTCCAGCTGCCTCAGCCTCTCCTGATGCCCTGCCTCATAACAAGGTTTGATTTTAGTTTCCAGAGCTATAAATAGAATAAAAATTTTAAATGGGAATCCACAACTTCTGAATAAATGAATGAATGAATGTGTGAAGGGAAAATGGTTGTCTACAATCTATATAAAAGTGCACTTAAAATAAATGTGTGTGTGAGTATGTTTGGGGCTCACAGCTCTAAGTCTGCAGAATGATTTCTGTTCTGAGCAGTGCCATTTCATTGTGGGGATGTTTTTCACCAAGTCCACTATATAAGACACATAGCCAATTTTCACTGTTGAGTGTCCCCCAGAAGAAACACTAAAAGTAATTAAGATCATTAAAAAAATGAAAGATTCTCCTACTCTTAGAGAGTTGTAAAATGGCAGGATCAAAAAGCAGCCTATAGCCCTGAGGGAAGATCAAAACTCTCCCTGGAATTTAGGGGGGAAAAAAGGCTTGTTCTTAGCTTCCCTGCCTTGCAGAGCCAGGGAACAGCAAGCACAGGCAATCTCAGGATCAGCATGATGATGAATGAATGCCATGTCCCTATATGGACTTATAAGAAATTTGTAACTGTTTTTCACTTATAAGAAATTTGTAACTGTTTATGTTTACTTTATCTTTCTATACTTCTGTGAAACTACTAACAGACAATATCATCAAGATTTATGTTTAAATTTAGAAGTACTCGATACTGAATTTGTAAAAAAATTTCTAAAATTTCTAATAATGTTTAAATCTGCTTTCATATTTTTAAATACATGTTTCAGGAAAGTTATAAGAAACAAAGTTCCAAAATGTATATGTTTATTCTGGGTAAATGCATAAGTCAAATCTGATCTACTCTTTCTTTCAAAAAGTTATTTCAAAAGGCCTTCTGAAAAAATGATCATATTAAAAGTGTTATAGTAAGGACGATAAAAGTTTTTGTTGGTAGTTATGAGATGAACTGACTAAAAAATACAAAATGGAGAGAAAACTTTATATGTTGCATGTTAAGTGTTTGATGAAAAAGAGTGTTACAGGGTTGTTACATAGATTGTAAAGTAGAAGTACGTAGATGAAAGTATGAGTAAAGTATGTAGATGAAGATATGAGTAAGCTTAAACATAGTAGAACATACATTTGGAAATTGTTTTGGAAATTGTTTGCAATGCCCTGACATGCTCATTCCCTCTTTTCCATGAGACTTGTCTCCTTTTTTCATTAGATCATGACAGTTTAATCCAGTTCCTCTATTCTTTGGGTATGTTAAATATAGCTAAAGTCATTTCATAAACTGACTTATAGATTGGATGGACATCTTATTTAGCTTTTAAGAGTGCTAAATCTTCTCAAAAACTATGTATATATTACACAAAGGTACCCCACCTCTGAACTTTAAAAAATTATAAAATTTTTCATGTCTTCATATTTAAGCCAAAAAATGTTACTACATAATATAGATTTCTTGTTTATTTAAATCTTGTCAGCAGCCCTTTTGTTCATAATTTACTCTCTGTAGCCTCATGTGCCTTAAATATGTAAACTCTACTTTTTGTTAATATCAGATTTTTCCAGATATCAAAATATTGTAATTTGATGTATACAAAATCCATGATGTTTAGCTATCAATAAACATGCATCACCATGCCTGACTAAAACTCTCTGATTTTAAAATGGTTCTCATCTTATTCAAGCTGCTTTTGCTAGATGATTATCAATGAGATTATAATCTACATCCTATAAAAATTGTCTCATGATTTTTGTTCTTACAAAACTAAAAATAAAGCTCCCGTGTCTTAAGAAAATTGTTCAATGGTAAAAGGTCCTTACTTAAGAAATTGCTTTATGTTCATCATATTGTGTCTAATGTAACTCAAAATGACCAAGTTTTATTTTATTCTTATGGTTTGTATAATCAGTATCAAATTTCATTTAATTAATTATCTCATTTCTGATATCTGAAGTTCATTGCTTACAGAGATATTGATTCTTAAAACATGGAAATACAAACAATGTTAATATAGTTTGTCTAAGCTTCATGTAACAGTCATAAATATTTCTTTAGTTAAGCCTTAAAATTGTCCAATGGTAAAAAGGACTTATTTAAGAAATTGCTTTGTGTCTGTCATATTGTCTCTAATGCAGGCTTGCTTAACTCAACAATGACAAAGTTTTATTTTATTTTTGAGCTACATATAATCAGTCTCAGTCAAATTTTCACTTAATTAATTGTCTCATTTTGATATCTTAAGTTCATTGCTTATAGAGATGTTGATACTTAAAACATGGAAATACAAAGAATGTTAATATAGTTTGTTTAAGCTTCATGTAAAAGTCATAAATATTTCTTTAGTTAAGCCTTAAAATTTTTCAATGGTAAAAGGTACTTATTTAAGAAATTGATTTGCGTTTGTCATATTGTCTCTAGTGCATGTTAAAATCAGACTTGCTTAACTCAACAATGACCTAGTTTTATTTTATTCTTAAGCTTTGTATAGTCAGTCTCAGTCAAAGTTTTACTTAATTAATTGCCTCATTTCTGGGGTCTTAAGGTCATTGCTTGTAGAAATATTGATGCTTAAGACTTGTTATCGGCCCTAAAAAATAATCTTTTAAATTGTTGTTCTATTTGCACTGATATATAGACTAGCCAAAGTTGTTTTCAAACACAGCTGCTAAGTTTTTATACTGTTTTGTCTTTTACCTGGCATACAATTTCTAGATTAAATCAATTGCCTTAAAGTCATTGATAAAAGAATTGGTAAAAAATATTGTCTTTAGGGCTACTAAAATATTCTGCCTATACTTATAACTGACAGATACTTAAAAAATAAAATGCGTATGCTTTCCATATCTGAGATATAGTCCACAAGATGCTCTGTCACCTGACAACTAAACTTAAATATTAATCAAAATGATTTTAAACTATTGTGTCATTCTCTTACCAGATCTGCTTTGCTAACCAGTTCTGCATGTTCTGCACCCTTTTAACTAATCTGTTTTTTCTAATCAGATATGTACAGTCTCTCTGAGTGATTATATAGAAGCCAAAATCAATTGAAAACATTGGAGTTCAAAGGATAACCAGTATTTTGGTTCCTGCTCCCAGGTCAAAAGTCCACAGGAGATGATGGACACTTGAACTTCTAGCCTCTGGTAAGTTACCTGTCTTCTTGATCAGAGGGGATGTGGAGGCCCAGAAACAAGTTTCAAGTCAGAATATTCACAACAGGAGAGTCACATCAGAGGAAAATCAGACCTCAAGACTTCCCAAAAGAGGGCCACTTGGTCAGCACAGCCTTGACTTATCCTAGCAGATGACAATGCTGAGAGTCATAGAACTCCTCACAGGTCCCTGAAAGTCTCTCCTACAGAGGCATTATTGACCTCCAAAGTATATAGTTAATTCTGGCAGCCTAAATGGCCTTAATCACCCAATGAGAAAAATGTAACTACAATATAAACAATGGTTTGGACTAATAGACTCCCCTGTCTGATGCTGACTTACAATATTAGACTCTAACACTAACTCAAGTCTCCTGCCTCTGCATGTCCCTGATTAACTTTACCTATTCTGAACCCAGCTCCTCCCACTTGCCTTAGCCAAAATCAGAGATATTCCTTGGACCTCCTCCTTCCGTAGCCCTTACCCTATCTCATCCATGGATAAGTACACAGCAGCCCCAGTGGACACTCTCAAACTTAAACTCTCTTGTGTTCCTACTCTTCCCCTGATCTCAAGATGCCCCTCTGCCTCCTCTTGCCCCAAGCTCTGTATCTCTCACCTCTGAATGCTCATCCTCCATTTACAACTGGCATTTTGATGATGTAGCTGTTGCCAAGAATAACAGGCTCCTTTATTCTCCATTCTGTCTTCTCATGGAGTGTACAGAGCCTATCTCCCTCACCTTCTCTATAACAGATGTATGCCAGTGACTGCCCTGAAGCCAGCTCAATACAGGGATGTTATGAAATAAGTCTCTGCTTCACTGAGGACCAAGTTGTAACAGCACACTACACTGGTGCTATTGATCTCACCACTCTGCCTCCTCTAGCCACCATGTCACTGCCTCCTCATCACCTGCCCTGAAGAGACACTCATCAATAACATTATCCAGCCCCACCCCGCCCCCAGAACTCATAGCCCTTATGGTCAGCATGAAAAAGTAACCTTCATCTCTTATCATTAACAAAATGCTAGAATATTAAGTCTGGACAAAATGGAGTCACCAAGCACAGGAGGAGGGCAACATAGACACAAGGAAGTGGGTCATCCACATTACTCAAGGAACTGCCCAGCCATTATCCCTTTCTTGCCTCAGGACTAGGTTTCCTGCCCCTTATCTCCCACCTGGTCACTTCTGGTCTCACACCCTATGGCTAATGCAAATAACAAAGGAGTTCCTTCCCTTCTTCACCTTCCTGCAACTGAAGAGTTCTATATAGCACACTATCTGTAATCTCAAAGTTGACTGCTCTGCTCTTGAGAGTCAGTCCTGGCAGCTTGTGTTTTTCCCTGAATAAAAACTTCCATCTTTGCCTCAGAGTGATCTCTGTGGTTTTGGTCACTCCTGAATGCTACAAGGATGAGGAATCCAAATAGTACTTTCATGTGATGATGCAAGGGAAAACACAGTTAGACTAATAAGACATTGTGGAGCAAAGTAAGTACTTCACCTGCCTTACTAGCTTTAGTGGTCACACTTATTAATAATATTTGATTAATTCATGTAGCAACTAAAACTAGCCAAGTGTTTACTATATACATTCAATATTAGAGTCAGTTACTGCTTATCATTATCTTACATGGCTAAATTAGATTGAAATGATGTAATATTGTCCTTTGTAGAAAGTATCTCTGTTCTGACAATAATAACTATTATATCACCATATTTTCACATTAATAAATTTAGGAATATGTCAATTTAATTTTATTAGGAATTTATAGTGGGTTACTAATTTAAAACAGGTCTTACTAAAATTAAACAATTGTTATTATCGTTGTTTTGAGACAGTGTCTATGTAGTGAAGATGGGCCTCGAATGTAAGATCTTCCTTCAATCTCCAGAGCACTAAGAATAAAAGCATGTTCTACTAAGCCAACCAAACAATATTTTCTTAACTTTCTTTTACACTGAATGGATTATATCAGTTTTTCCTGGTCGAGTAAGTATGTACTTTGAACTTAAGCTGACTTGGTTTTCACTCTTAGAATCATAAGTTGTTCTCCCAGAGGAGTGGATTGTTATTCAGCCTCTCTAGATGCTGATTTCTTCAGTTTTTCCAGGCATCCTAACAATTCTGACAATGCCTGTGAGGCCTAAGTAAGATAATGTTGCCTAGCTTTGCACCTTATGTTGAATTCCCTTTTAATAAATGACATTATCATTTTCTTTTTTTTTTTTTTTTTTTTTGGTTTTTTGAGGTAGGGTCTCACTCTGGCTCAGGCTCACCTGGAATTCACTATGTAGTCTCAGGGTGGCCTCGAACTCTCGGCGATCCTCCTACCTCTGCCTCCCGAGTGCTGGGATTAAAGGCGTGCGCCACCACGCCCGGCTAGACATTATCATTTTCAAAGAAATGACATCATAAGAAGTCCATCTGAATTAAAGATGGGTTTTCTCCTATTATAAATTTCCACTAGTGTCTATTAGAAGGACAGTATACTATATAGCATTGAAGGTTTCTTTTTTGTGCCAGAGAAAGCTCTTGAAAGAACATTTAAAGAAAATTTAATAGTAAAATCATATGTGTTAAATGTTTAATTAAAAAATGTATCTTTTGTATGGGCTAATTCAGACTAGGTAAATCTGCTAAAATTTTGATTCTGAGGTTATTTTTCCATTGTCAGTAGTCTACTTAGTAATCTTGGGGGAACTAGCATCAAAAGCAGACAAAGAAAAATGTTTCATTTTGCACAGCTGATTCCCGTGATTGCCTGACGTTTAGTTACACTTGGGCATCTGTCTCAGGAACTCCCATTGTCTGCAGCTATATGCAAAGTGAAGTGTGCATTGGGGTATAGACATGAGGACAGAATTTACACTTGGATATGGCATCCAAGAGCAGCGGGAGAGGCTGGACAAGCCTAGGATACTTCATACAGCTCATTTAATGAACTGTTACTTTATTATTTTGTAAAGCTTCTGTAATGCACATTTATGATATAAAAAGTGCTTTGCATACTGCTTCATCGGAAGAGGACCTCATTTAGATTAACCTGTGACTTCAACAGCAGGTGGTAGAATGAACCAACTGCTTCAATTACTGCTTTTGCGCATGACTTTCATGTGTTGCTAAGATTATCAGAGGAACCTGATTACATCCCCTTAGACACTATTGTTGGCAAGATGATTAAGCTGTTATTTTTTTTTTTTAAGACTGGGAACCTAAAAAGCTTTTTGGCATGAGGCAAAAGCAATGTGTATAGAGATCAGTAAGATAGTGTGTATCATTGCCCTGTAGCTTATCTCCACATATACAGCTCCCTGGTGGATCCCTATGATAAACATTATTGGAACAATTAGCTGCTGCTGACACAGAATCCAGACACAATAGCCATGGCCAGCAGCACAGAGCCAAAAATTATGGAGCCAAAAACCATAAAAGCAACACCAAGCTAGTCTCCCCATTCAACTGCTGTCATAAAACCCTCCCAGTGCTATGTTTGCATAGCTGGCTTCACCGATATGGCACTGTGAACACAAAAGAAGAAGCGTAGCACTTGTCTTTGTTTAGCTGAAATTACAAGTCATTGAATTAGTATGTCATCTTTATTGTGCTGTCATGCAGTGGAGGTGAGGAGGCTCTGCAATGGATGGGAGAGTTTGATGGCCTGAAAGACAGGCTCACAGATGGTTGCCGATATAAAACAGTTTTCCCTTTTAAAAAGAAAAAAAGAGGAAAGAATGGGGAGAAAGGCAAAAGCCTGCTTGGAATGGATCAGTACTGATTTGTAGCATAATAGTGAGAGATATCCATACCACTGTATTTAAAAACTTTGGGACCTAAAGCATATGACAGAGGAATGGGCTGCAAACATTCCTGAAGGATGTGTTGACGTATTTAGGATTTAAATAAGCATGCGTCATCATTTTAGATTCTTAGCTTTGTTGTTGTTGTTCTGCAGAAATTTGTCATAATATTTCTAAATTATTATGAATGATTGAATAATATAAGTGAGAAGGGTCAACTTTATAAAAATTAGAAATGAAAATTTTGGCTGCCCTTTCTCATAAGGAATATATGATTTTGCCCTGATATTATTAAATATGTTTTTCATAGAGATTCTTGGTCATGTGTGAAAGGCCAAATATGTGTTTCTAATTTTTTGATTTCTTGCTTTTTTGTACTTTTTATCTACAGTTGTAGTTATATTTGTAACAAAGAATTGCCCAATCATTTTGGCTCTGTTTAGAATCAATGAAATGTTGAATTAAATTTAATATTTAAAAGACAAAAAGTTCTGCTACCTTTGTCAATTATGACGGAATCTGATTCTGTCTAGAAAGGACTGCTCTGAGTCCAGTTCTTTGGTGGAGAAAGCACTCTTCCAGCCGTTTCTTTTTTTTTTTTTCCCTTGCAGGTGGAAAGCTAATCCACTAAACATGCAGGGCAGTGCTTTAATTAAGGAACAAACCAGTCACACCTAAATGTGTGCAGAATTTTAAATGCTCTAATAATTATTGTGGGTCTTTCCCTTGCACACAAGAAAAGCATAAGAGAAAATTTAAAGCTATGATTTCCTGTAGTAAATGCAAAACAGATGTATAGATATATGGAAACTTTTCGTAGGAATAACATACACCTGACTTGTATATATTTCTTTTCAATTGGAAAAATATGGTTCTATAATATTTCTAAAATAGCCCTTCAGTGTTTTAGAAAGAGCTGTATAAAGTAGAAACAAGGAATCAAATGCTTAGTTTGTAGTACTAAATTTATCTGTATCTATTCAGCAATACTATTACATTTGTTAAATTCTATTTTTTGCTTATTTTCTCTTTATTTGAAGATTGAGATACTGACTTTTGCAATTTTCTACAGAGAGCAGCCTTTGTAAAAGAGAACATTGTGAATTGGTGATGGTGAGAAAAACGTCGATTTTCTGCTAATTAAATCTCCATGAGAATCTTTACTATCATAGTTGTCACCTGACTATGACTAACCATGAACTGGTCTTGTGAACTCAACTTTCTCATTTGTCAATATGACTGAGGGTGAGTGAGAAGAAGTGTGCATAAACACAGCACACGTCCTGTCACAGTTTGGAAGTGAGCTTTCATGGATGCAGGGTTACAGGTTGCAATTCGTTTTACTGATGTCAAGAACATTACCAGTGTAAGAAGTAAGGCCAGCAGATCTAGATCCTAGATAAAAAGCCTTGGCCAGAAGTTTGGGCACAGAAAAATACAAGTTCATGGAGAATTTACAGAATGAGCTCCTAGCAAGACAGGCAACAGATGGTTTAGATGGTCCTATTAAGTGAGAGGTGAGATCTAGTGATTAGCTCCACTTCCAGTGCCCAGACCTGTGAGCCAAGGATCCCAGGAGACTAGCAGTTAGAAAATAGAATTACTATCACTTAAAGATTAACATGAATAAATCAGCTACACAAACATATCAGTAGAGCCAATGGAGGAAAGATGAAGGAAAAAGCATGTGGACTAAGGAATGATGACTTCTCTTTTAAAGAGGAGATATCAAGCCTAGGAAGCTAGGTACCATTAGGATACCCAGATTAATCCAGTTAGAAATAGCCATCAAATGCTTATCTTGCTAGAACCACCTGTTCTTCACCACTACTGACTTCTACATGCCCCTAGCCCAGGTCTTCTCCTACCAGTGGCTGGATTTCAGACATAGTGGCTAAAACGGGGAATGTCCTGGGTTGTGTGAAAGATTTCCAGTTATTCTTTATAGTTCTCAAATGTCTACATTTATTCTATAATCCCACTAAATCGTTTGTGGACTAAAGATTTTTATTTTACTTTTTTTATTGTGTGTGTGTGTGTGTGTATGGGTGTACCTATGTGACCATGCATGTGGAAATCAGAAGACAGCATCAGATGTCTTTTATTAGGTACACCAGTTAGTTATTTTTGAGGAATGGTCTCTCATTGTCCTGAAGCCCAATAATTAGTGGACACTAGATGGCCAGTGAGTCTAAGGGTCCTCTGTCTCCACCTCCCTAGCACTAGGATTACAGAAACATGTCATCATGCCTGGCATTTTTACATGAGTACTGGGAATCAGACTTGGAGTATC
Organism: Dipus sagitta; assembly: GCA_036346955.1. Classification (NCBI taxonomy): domain Eukaryota; kingdom Metazoa; phylum Chordata; class Mammalia; order Rodentia; family Dipodidae; genus Dipus; species Dipus sagitta. The sequence continues at coordinate 52,174,716 of CM070775.1, read as the reverse complement.
ATGTTCATTAGGCAAACACTTTGCTGTCTAAACTATTTCCCTAGCCTCTAAAGTTTACTTACTTATTATTTTTGAGGTAGGGTCTTGCTCTGGCTCAGGCTGACCAGGAATTCACTGTGTAGTCTCAGGGTGACCCCGAACTTATGGCAATACTCCTACCTATGCCTCCCTAGTGTTAGGATTAAAGGTGTGCCCCACCATGCTTGGCTTAGAGTAAAGTTTTTAGTCATTAGGCATAAATACAATCTAAAAATGGTCAAAGAGATTATTTCTTTTTTAATATCTTTATTTATTTATTTGAAGGAGAGAGAGAATATGTGCACCAGTGCCTCACTGCAATTGAACTCTAGATGCATGTGGCACTTTGTGCATTTGGCTTTCCATGGGTACTGGGGAATCAGACCTGGATCAGCTTGCTTTGTAAGCAAACATTTAACCACTGACTTGTCTCTCCAGCACCCTCTTTTTTTTTTTTTTTCTTTCTCATTTACAGCTGGGAAACAGTGGAATAAACATATGAAAGGCATCATAAACTGAATCATTCCAATGACATGATTGTAATTATTACCATGTCATTTATTCTATGCCAGAGAGTAAATGAGAATTACAGCTACATGCTGAGTTGAATTTACATAGATACGTAAATGACCAAGGTCGGGTTTACCTGTGAACTGATGTTGAGTGAAGATGGGAACAGCAAAGGGATGGGGCCACTGAGGTGCATGGAATCAGGAAGAAGGTAATACTAAGATGAACTACTCTTTTCAGCTTTTACCTTAGTAAAGACACCACTTTACTTGGTGTTCATAGGTGTCCAAAGCATCTGATCTTGTATCTGTTTCCTCTGTTCTTTGACTTCATTCTTATAAAATTTTAATTCATTTTCTGGATGAGAACTATAATCAGCAAGAAAGCATACTTCCTCCTTGCATTCAAAAGGAATTGTTTTTGAAATGTCACATGTACTCATATCTAAATTCTGCTGTTCTAGATTTGACCTAGAATAGTCTTCCAATGTTTAGGTCATGGGGTTATGTATTTTGTAACATAAGCTGATTTTAGCTAAAACATCTAAACATCTCTTTTCTTGTGACTTGTTCCTTCCACATAACTGTTGCTTACTGTGTTTAAACCTTCTATGGCTCTCTGTTCTTGCCTTTCTCTATGGGCTTTGCATTTTGCTTAAACTGATGATTGAACGAGAACTGGATGATAATTTGAAATGATCACACTGTTATATAACCTTGTCAAAATCAACTGGAATATATTTAGCCATTAAGTTAATAAGCAATGCTAAATAAGTAATTTAATAATTTTATTATTTTATTCACCAAATGTGCAAACAATAACCAAATACATTGTAATCCTAGTCCATCACAAAACTGAATTTAGGTTTTCTGGCTTGACTTCTGTGTCTCTATTATTCTACCTTTTTATTTTATTTTATTTTATTGATGTTTGGTACTATTTCCCTTTTAATACTATCCCCATATGTGGTGTCTTTCTTAAGTAGATAAATATTTGAAAATCTCTTCCAAAGATTTCACTGGCCTTACTTTTGTTATTAGGTATTAGATTTAATAATGGGTCACATGATACAGAAGTCACTAACTTCTCAATCCCTCCTTTAACCATGGCTATAATTATCTTATACTTTAATATTCTGCTGTACAAAGTCACTAAAAATTTAAAGTTTAAACAATTGTTGGCATACAGTGATTTAGGTATTGTTCCTTCTGGCATTTTAAAGGTACTTTGTCCTTGTTGCTTTTCATCCTCCCTCTTATCCCCAAGAACCCTCTCCCCCAAATTCACTCCCCCAGCAGTATCTTCCCCCATTCTGTTCCTTTAACTGGAGATGTCCCCAGCATCATTACTATGTACTGTCATCTCAATTATTTGTTAACATCTATTACTGTATGTCCCACCTCCCCCCAGACCAGGAGAGCCTTCTGCTTGGAGCCAGCAGGTAGGTTCAATAGTCTTCAGGGTTCCTCTCTACTCCTTGTTCTTCATTGCTTGGCCCAATCACTAGAGTATAGCTCTACAACACAAATAATCACCATACACACACATGCACATGCACACACACACGTATGCACACATGCATATACATGCACACATACACAAATGACACTACTATTATTCTACATTTTTATTTGTAAGCAGATACATACACACAGAGACAGAGACAGAGAGGAGAGAGACAGAGAGAGGGAGAGAGACAAAATGGGTACACCAGGGCCCCCAGCCACCACAAACAAATTCCTGATACATGTGTCACTTGTGCATCCAGCTTTTCATGAGTACTAGAGGATCCAAGCCCCATATTAGGTTTTGCAGGCAAGCACCTTAACCACTGAACCATCTCCACAGCCTGACACTATTAAATATAAATCAGGCATTCTTACTCCTTGTGTGTGTACCAAAAGCAGCCTTCTGTAAAGCAGCTCCTTTGCCTTTAACATCTTTTAAATTCCACCCTCCTTTTGTTTGGAGAAGGAGAGAAGGGGGATGGAGGGAAAAATGGAAGGAGAGAGGGAAGAGGGGAAGAAGATAAAGAGGATGCATGACAGTAAGAGAATAAGAAAGAAAAGAAAAAAACACCTTTAACTTCTCACCCCCTTTAGCTTTTCCCTCCTTTTAACCTCCTACTTGCTCCTCCCAAAATCTCTCAAAACCCTGTGCCTCTAACAAACTTCATGTATCTTTCTTAACCTAGCACTCAGGAATTTCTGTATCTTGGTCAGTTTTCTTTTCTTTTAATCCTCTACAATTTTTTTTACAGAAGTTGCATTTTCAAAGGCCTACCCACTTTTCAGGAATCCATAGTCACCCCTAAAATACATTTCAAATTCCATATCTTCTTATCCTCTCAGCATACTATCTCTTATCTTCTTTTGTTTCTCTTACTCATTTACATTTTCTGTTCAATTGTCCTAATTATATTATATATACATAGAGATGACTATAAGCCCTCTTTTTTCCAGAAATTTTGCTCGATTCAATTTTAAGCCTTTTCTGGGCCAGATCCAGTCTAATCATCATTAACTTTCCAAAATGCATCACTGTAAATTTTCCAGTAAAAATAAAAATAATTAATATTAGTAAGAAGAAATTGCTTGAAGTTTATGATGTTACCTCTTTATCTTAGCAGATGCTTCCTTAATTCCAGCATTCAACTATTTTTAAATTCTTAAAAATATTTTATATGGGCTAGAGAAATGGCTTAGCAGTTAAGCACTTGCCTGTGAAGCCTAAGGACCCCAGTTCAAGGCTCAATTCCCCAGGACCCACGTTAGCCAGATGCACAAGGGGGCATACGCATCTGGAGTTCATTTGCAGTGGCTGGAAGCCCTGGCGTGCCCATTCTCTGTCTCTCTCTATATGCCTCTTTCTCTATCTGTCTGTCACTCTCAAATAAATAAAAATTTAAAAAAATATTTTATATTTATTTAATTATGGGAGAGGAAAAAGAGAGACAGAAATAGGTAGGTAGAGATAGAGAAAGAGAATGGGCAGGCCAGGACCTCCAGCCACTGTAAATGAACTCAAAACATGCCCCTTTGTGCATCTGGCTTACATAGATCCTAGGGAACTGAACCTGGATCCTTTGGCTTTTCAGGCAAGTGCCTAAACCACTGAACTATCTCTGCAGTCCTATTTGTAACTTTTTAAAGAAACATTTTACTTATTTATTTCATTGTGTGTGAGAAGAGAGAGAGGGTGAGAGAGAACATAGTTATGCCAATGCCTCTTGCTGTTGTAAACAAACTCCAGATGCATGAACTCTCCACTTTGTACATCTGGCTTTACATATTTACTGGGGAATAGAACCCAGGCCAGCATGCCTTGTTAACAATTATCTCTAACCACTGAGTCATCTCCACAGCACCCTGCCCCCTGCCCAGTGTGCAATTTTAATAAATAGACTCATAAAGACCCTAGACAGCTGACTTGCAGCTGTGGACTGTAAGGTTTTGAAACTATGAGACCTCCACTCTGTGCTGTTCTTTGAATTTGTATCTGTAACCTCACAATGTCCATATATTTATATTTGGGATGTATACAGTGACTGTGAGATGAAGCTTGACATTCATTAGTAGCTAGGTTTTCGCTAGACATGCTTGGCTATAGTTCTCGATTGTAGAAACAGCCTTACACTTTATACTGAGAGCAGTTGGAAAAATAGTTAATGGCCTGGGCATTAAGAACATTGAGTTGTTGAATTGATGGCAGAAGAAAAAGAAAGACTTCTCTATATGAAAGTGAAGCCCAAATGCACCTTTGTTTATAAGGATGCATTTCAAACTCCCAGATGCTAGGGAGGGGGAGGGGGAAAGGGTATTTACAGCACTTGGAAAAGGCCATATTCACCCCCTGACTTCACACTCAGCTAAACTTGGAAATGCAATTGGTTTATTTTGTATAAATAAGCAAGACTGCTGGAAGAAACTAAATATCTTCATAAAACAAAACATTATGATACCAGAAACCCTTAGGAATAGCACTAATGCTTTTAAATGAAGGTTTTATTTGTCTCTGAGCTGCAAAAAGGAGTCACTAATGAGATGTCATTTAAATTCTAACACCTGTTTAATGGCAGTTTTTCTGTATCCCCAAAGAGTAACTGTTTATGAATGTTTGCAGTTTTCCAAGTGTATCTACAAGAATTGTTTTTTTCATAAACAATGTGATGCCTCTTTCCTCATATGCTATAGTCACGTTACAACATATGATGAAAATTGTTGGTTGTGGCATTTTTGTATTACATAGGTTTCTAAGATAGTGTTCATTTCAAACATTGAAAGTAAAAAAATTATAATTTACATAGTAAATATTTATCAGAAGCTTCATGCTTTATAGATGTATGAGTATATATTGGTAAAGAGAAATAACATTTCTAGTTGTGTTCTTCACTAAATAAGACTGGAAAGACCTTGGTGAAAAATGTTTCCCTGCATTCCCTGCTATGGAAAGAAAACATATTCATAATGAACATACCTGTGAAGGGATTTCCAGGCACTGCAGAGAATGCAAGTTTGTTGACTTTTTTCTGAGGTGATGAAATAACTGAAAAGCCAGAAAGAGACTGCACCATTGGTTTTGTGATTTTTATGATTTTCTTGAGGAAGTTTCTTTTTTGTGAAAAATATGCACTATGACTTCATAGAAATAATTCTCTGACTTCTCTATAAATTGACAGCGAGGAGTAACGGACAGGTTTTGAATGCATATGTAAAATGCATTTACTATTAAAATGTATTTCTTTAGAGTCTATCTCTTGGTATTTATACTCTTTTACACAGGTTACTTCCATGGCTAGCATTCTTCAGTGAAACCATTTGAAATTTAGCACAATAGGTTACATATAAATGCATTTAAATGATTTACTTCTATGTCAATAAATTAACTCGTAATTAATTTTGTTCAGTAAGGGATACCCCATGCCATGAGTTTTTACCAAAGGGGATCTATGACATATGAGAAGCAAGGGGTTCCAGGGAAACTTCAGGAGACTGTACATATATTGACTAATAAAGGCCATAGTTTTGTTTCCTTTGGATACTGGTTGTGTGGCAAAACAATCCTTGTTTGTGTTAGTACAGCACAAACTTATCCTAGTGAAAGGTGAGACTAGGTCTGGAGAGAAAATCTTCCCCTGAAATTTGGATTGTAGGCTTACTGAAAAGAATGCCTAAGTTATAAAATGCTTACAGTATGGACATGAATGGTTCTATAAAACTCAAATGTTCTGCACATTAAAGGAGGAAAAAAGAAAATTGGTACAGATGAGATTGGATTTCCCATTATGCTTAAACCTATTCCACATTTCTTCCTCATGATCATTATTCCTTAGATTTCTTAGTACCAAATCATTTCCACTCCTTCCGTCTCAAATCCCCCTCCATGAGCTTCTTTCCCACTTAAGGCACTTATTTAAATGAGCAGAGCGATTGGAATTTTTTTTCAGTTTTTAAAAATGAGCTGTTTTTCTCTCACCTTTATATATGCATAAAAGTACAAATGAATAAGACTACAAAACACTGAAGAAATAAGAGTATCCATTAATTCCTGTTTATATAATTTTTATTTATATGTAGAATTTCTCACTGTTTAATCGGTGTTCTAATTATGCACTGGATTTATTCACAATTGGTTGACATACACTTCATGCTGAGCCTAGGGAAATAAGCATATTCTTTTTTTCTATGCAGTTCCTTCCTTGACTTATGAAAGCCAAATACCCATTCTTTATGGAGAGATGACTCAGCAATCCATCTGATATCTATTCATCATACATATTTCACAAGGAGGAGATTGTGGTGACTGCAAAGTTCTTACAGAAATAATATGGAAATCCGGAACTTGATGTGGAGTGTCAGAGAGCCTCTTACTATTATTTACCTTATCAGCTTTTGCTTTCTGAAATCAATGGAAGGGCATCAAGTTCAGCTAATCCATATTTCTGAGTATGAAATTGAATTTATAGTCTGTAGTATGTTGACTACCGCTCGCATTTAAGGCATAATTGATTTTTATTGAAAAGCCAGCAGGCACATCAAAAATTTCCACAAACCACAAGGATGTTAAATTTTACCCTGTTTAGATAATAGTGTGGCTTTATTTATCTTTTAAAATGAAGCTTTTATATTTATATCAGCAAATGCCATGGAAGTGTGACTGATACCTTGTGAAACCATCAATCCATGGCTCTGTAAAACTGTACTGCACAGAAATGAGCACCTTTATTTTTCTAAGGTAAATGTCTATGGTTGGTTTGTTTTAAGGATAAATGGATAAATGGAATAATAAATCTAGCACCATATCATGTCATGTAGCAAAGGTTTCTCTTTTTTGTCCCTGGAACAACAGCTTACACCATTGTTTCTTTCTCCCCTACATTCCTTCTGCACTTCACTTTTTATTCTGCTTTGCATAGTTCATGCTTGTTTCTGTATTTTAGTCATTTAATTCCTAAGGAAAAATATCCATTGTTTACATATTTTTTAATTTTTGTGTTTATTTTTATTTATTTATTTGACAGCAACAGACAGACAGAGAGAGAAAGAAGCAGATAGAGTGAGAGAGAGAGAGAGAGAGAATGGGAGTGCCATGGCCTCCAGCCACTGCAAACGAACTCCAGATGCATGTACCTGCTTGTGCATCTGGCTTACCTGGGTCCTGGGGAATCAAGCCTCAAACAAAGGTCCTTAGGCTTCACAGGCAAGTGCTTAACCACTAAGCCATCTCTCCAGCCCCCATTCTTTATATTTTTAAGTTGAGGAATCACCTTAGCATGTGTGATACTTTCTACTCAAATGTTTCTAGCCCATAAACTAAACCATTGTACATGTAACCAAAAGTTATGCACAAATGTTCATAAGTACCCTGCTACAGACTGAATAAGCCCAACATCAATAGTAGTGTGGACTTAAAACATTAAGCTTTTAAATATCATTTTAAAATGGAATGATGCAGCTATCATTATTTCTTGCAACCCTCAGTCTTCAGTGTTCCCAGGGCAGCCATTTCATGACAGAAGCAATATCATCTCCTAGAGAGAATTTTGGAGAAATGTTGGGATGCATTTAAGTTTTTACAGGGATTTTATGGGTTAGATATACGACCTCCGCTGACTTGATGGAACCAAAAGCAGGTAGACACTGGCTGCTTGCAGAAAGGTCCAGCTTGTTGAGGATAAATTTTCCTTTTCTTCTGGGACATTTGAATATACTCACAGGTATACATATAGGTGAAAAATATTTATTATTATTATTACACTTAGAGCCTATTTCTATTTATACGTGATTATAAGATTTTGCATAGTTTAACTTGAACTAAAATGTCCAGAAATGGGGGCTGGAGAGATGGCTCAGTGGTTAAGGCACTTGCTTATAAAGCCTGATGTCCTGGGTTTGATTCACTAGTACCCATGTAAAGCTAGATGCACAAAGTGATGCATGTCTCTGGAGTTCACTTGTAGTGACAAGAGGACCTGGTATGCTAATTCTCTCTCTCTCCCTTCCCCCCTCCCATTCTCCTTACAAATAAATAAATAAAAATAATTTTAAATGCCCAGAAATTAAACTATTATAGATGTTAAAAGACATTTTTATTTAGAATTTCACCAATTTTTGATCACTGATGGCAACTTTCTTTGTCATGTTTGCTGACTCAGTACAATAACCTTACTTCAGTTTAATTGGTGGCTAAGACATTTAACAAATCCACAGCGATTCTTGCACAAATGCTAGCACTTGACTTCTTCATCGTTTCCTTATTTAGCAGGGCCTGAATATTTACATTTCAAAATATCTATTTTATTTCAAAGTATTTTCTTTTTATATTGTTTTTATTTTATAGTTGGTATACTGCATTGACATTTTAGATGATGATCTTAACATGATTGTAACATCTCTGAATTTCATTTCATCATAGTAATGAGTTATAAAATATTTGTTGTGAAAAGTTTGTAGCAGATGTATTAAAGTTGAGAACAAGCATCCGCCTTACTGTTTCACGGCATGAATGCATTAACTGGAAAATTTTCAATGATGAATCCAGAGATTATTTTGATAGAACAATTATTTTCTGTAAGGAAAATAGTATCTCAGGAATTTTTAAAATATGTGGTGATGAGCCTATGTTCTTATGTGTATGGATGAAGAGTGCTCAAAACAATTTGTCATATGCACAGAAATATAAAAGATGAAGCTGAAGAGATTATACATTAGTCTCCTAAGAGTAAAACTGATGGAGGGAAGCAATATACCTTTCACAGAAGCAGATATTTTCAAAGCAATGTGTGACAGGTACAGGGACAAATCCCGTTAATAAGTAAGAGGATTTGTGCTTGGCTCTGTCACATGCCACTTTGAAAACCTATCCTCAAACTGTCTATAAATTTTCATGCCCATCTTTTTCTCATTTCTTTGTCCAGAGCATCTGTTTGGTTTATTTTTTTCCTCACCATTTTTCTCCTGCCTTATTTCATGACATCCTTTAATGATTTTAAGAGGTAGGTGTGTATATTTTGATTTTTGTGGCAACTTTATTGTTAACACAATATTTGCTGTGCCTATTCATTTTATTCTGTTTACTGCTTTGTTGCAGTACATTTTTATATCTTACTATTACTAAATATGTAAAAGATATACTCCATTGAAATTAAGAAAGAGTTGCATTTCTTATATTTATTACTATTTCCTCAGTTAGTTTTACTTTTGAAAAGTAATATTAAAGTTATATTGTTATATACAAGTTATCAAATATGTGGAAAGGAAAACAGTTGCTTATTAGTTTACCTATCAATTATTTAAAATTGAATTATTCCATTTAAAATTATTAAATACTTTACAAAGTCAAATGAGTTTCAGTATTAAAGACTGAGCCACCTTTGCTTTGGATCTTGACCTTGGGGTCTCATGACACTTGTATTTACTGGTTCTGAAAGAGGAACACAGTAGCTACACAAAACCTTGTGGTCTGTCATTTGTACTTGGCATGGCGTGTCCTCTTTGCACTGCGCCAATTATTATTTGTCCTCAAGGAAAGTTGTTTTAAGGAAGGCAGAACCATTTAGAAACATATTGTTCAATAGAGTTTTTGTTTTTCTCTCTCTCTCTCTGTCTTGAATATTGATGATGTCAGCACCTACTGAACCTTAACACTTCTCTGGATGGCTAGCAAGACACATACAACATTTTCTTTGCTCAACTTTGAGCACAGAACTAGGATGTCCTTCCACAGTTTTCAACAGCTGGGTAAAAAGTAAAAGCAAAGCTGATATGCCAGATGCCTCATCTCCATTATATCCAACATCTGGATATTTTTAAACATTTAGATGACTGGATGAGTTTTTACATCACATCTGCATATTTTTGGCACTTCTTTGATCACGCATGCTATGTTTGTACTTTTGTATGTGTGTTTTGAAGAACAGAGAAAAGATGCTATTGACTGAGATAAAACCAGCCAGAAAACAGAAATGAACTTGGAAGTCTACATATTACCCTGAACATTCAAGTCTGAACTCAAGGATTACATGTCCAGATTTGGAACATTTATGGAAGGTAGTGACACAGAAAGGAAAACAAGATAGCTTCTTATCACATTTATTTATTTCAGAAATATTAGGAGTTACATATATGTGACTGTCTGGAAGGCAATTAAAAGCCACCTGGATAGAACTGGTTTCAACTTGAGGCACTTGACCAATGTAGTCAAGAAAAAAAAAAAAAAAACAGACAAGATAATATATTTTCTAAGTGTATTTTTTTCATAGACAAGAGTTTAAGGTCTGAAGAGTCTGCTTAGTGGTTAGGTGCTTGCCTGCAAAGCCTAAGGGACCAATGGTCCATTCCCCAGGACCCATGTGAGCCAGATGCACAAGGTGACACATGCTTCTGGAGTTCATTTGCAATGGCTGGTGGCCCTGGCATGCCCATTCTCTCTTTCTCTCTCTCTTTCTACCTCTCTCTCTAACTCTCTTTCTAATAAATAAATAAATAATTTTTTTAAAAAAGAAATGATTTTAAATAGTCATTAGGTATAGCTGAACCTTCAACATAAAATGACTTAGTTCTTTGGAGCTACCCTCTGAGTATGCCAAACAAGCAACGTATATTCTGAATGGTGGTCAATTTAGGTAATGAAGATTTACATATATGGAGGCTTTGGAACTCTTAAGGTACATTCATAGTCATGATACCCACTTGGTTCTAAAAGTCTTTCTAAAGCCAGGACTTCTCATTCCTGATCTAGTACATTTCCCATTTATCTCTGAGCACAGACGGAAACACAAAAGGAACTTTTGTGGAACAAAGCTACTGTGATTTGCACTATGTCGGGGGCTTCACATTCAGTGTGTGTGTGTGTGTGTGTGTGTGTGTGTGTGTGTGTGTTTATGTGTATGTGTGCACTACCTCTGGAGTGGGGCAAATTGACTATAGCTATGGGGTGATGGGTTTGGATGCTGTTGCAGTCAGGTTCGCATTGCTGGTAGAAATCACCCAACCAACATATGCATGTTCCCAATTTCAATTTAGCTAGTGATTTCACATATTATTATTTCTCATCCTTGAAATGTTATTACACCATAGAAGAGTTCATATCAAAGATCAAATTTATGGTACTCTGTGGTTCCTATGAAAAGCTGAAAGTAAAATGCTGGACCAAATTGTGTGTTTCCACTATTTGTATGTGTTTCTTTAGCAACAATATCCATCCTAGAAGTTATGATGATCTAGTCCTCACTCTGTCACTACATGTCTGTATTACTGTGGACTACACAATTTAATGTTGTGAACTTGCTTTGTACAAGATGATCCTGGAATGAACCAAACACATACATATCAGGAGCTTCTTGTCTCACAGAAAATATTAGGCAAGTCCTTGATAACACAATGTATTCTAATAAGTTAAAGTACAGCTAAATTGAAATTGGGAACATGCATAATTCCAACAAAGAGAGTCAGAGAATCCCTCATCAAGCAACCATTGAGACCTCAGAGGAAAGAGAGAAAACAGGTTCTTAAGGTGGAAAGTGCCACATATCTTTGCAAAGCTGCTCTGTATTTTGTGGAGCACACGAACATATTTAGAAGGAATAGTGATAGATGATACTGAAATTACATGTCTGATTCATACCAATCATAGAAGACCTTGCTAAGTAGAGTGAATTTTAAGCTATATCAGTGAGATAGTTTTGAGCTACTTGATGATGACTTAAAATAAGGACTTAGAAGTTACTAGAACAGGGATTAAGGGAAGATGGATGTTCATATGGAAATTTATACTGAAGGAACTTGATAAAATATATGTTTGTTGCAGTTATCTTCTTACTGTTGGTACAAAGTACCTGACCAAAACTAACATGTGGGAAGAAGGGTTTATTACTTTGCCTCACTGATTCAGGGGGAAACTCTATGATATCAAGGAAAACAATGGCATGAGTAGAGGTTAGACATCACCTCCTGGCCAACATCAGGTGGACAACAGCAGCAGTAGAGTGTGTCAAATACTGTAAAGAGGAAGCTGGATATAATACCCATAAGCCTGCCAGCAACAATACACCTCCAGAATGGCTCCAATTCCCAAATTACCATCAGCTGGGATCCAAGGATTCAGAACATGTGAGTTTATGGGGGACAACTAACTCAAACCACCACAATGATATTTCATGAATTTTCAAGATATACTGTATATGAATTAAAGTACCAAGAAAGAAGCCTCATCCATGTTGACAATTCTGCAAGACTGACTGACTCAGTAGAATTTTGTGATTATGGACAATCAGAATGTTGCAGATGCAACATTGGGTTATCTTTTGTCCCCTTAATAGCCATCCATTGTCCTCTTCTGTGTGTGACTAAACATTCTTGTGATTATCATGTGAATTTGGAATGTATTAACCTGAATCTGTTTCTGGACCATGATTACTCCTGTCAGGTCCAGAACCAACTATCTCTTATTCTCTTCAAGTGAGCACTGTATTTCTATGTGGACTTCTGTCTTTATATTTGATTATCAGCAAGAATCACCAGCTGGAATTAACTTTAAAGATTTTTTCTAATATGTTATTCTGAACCTATATTTCCCAAGTCATATCCTACTGAATGTTATGAGGTATCCATGAATTAACTGAAAGAAATGTTCACAATGGAACAAATTTGGGAACTGTCAGTAAAATGGTAGTAGATATTTTTGGGTAGGTCTTCTCCTAGACTTATTTTTTTGTTGTCCATTATATATTTCCAATATGGGAAGTATGTGGTATACTTCTCCAAGATGATGTGACCATGAGGCCCTTATGATATACAGCTCTTGGCATTAGAGTTTATGGAGCCTCTATTATAAATGTTATAATTCTTGATTGAAATTATAATCAGCCTTGGTCCTTTTTAAAATGATTTATGACATGCAACTTTAGAAACTCAGGTGGTCCACACAAATGTTTCAGTGGAATATTTTTCCCCATGCTTAAAGACCATACAAGTGTTTAAGCCATGCATACTTTGCATATCACTAATAATTGAAGGTACAACAGTTATTCTCCTGACTTATCCAAAGAAATATAGTACTGCTGGAGAGACTATAATTGTCTTTGGATTTTTAGCACTTTTCAGATGGAGAAAGGCAGAGGTGGCAAGTTAGGCAGGGTCAATTGATTAGACAGTAGATCCAGCATCAACCCCTGACTATTAGCACAGAGGTAGAAGCCATGATCAGAATGCACACATATCTATTCCAGAAAGCTTAAAATTATCTCATGGACAGAAAAGAGTTTTAAAGAGAGCATTAAGTAAAATATGACACTTGTCAAAGGAAAATAAGAAAATTGTTCCAGATGGTTGAGATTTTGAGAATGAGGTGAAGAGGTCTGTGGAGGCAATGACTGGAGAGAATAGAGAAGAGAGACATAGTGAAAATCCTTGGGGTTTGGACAGGTAACTTAAGCTTCATCTGAATGACAATGAGATTCAAGTAAAGATACTTAGGAAAAAAGCAATGTTAAGTTCTTTATCAGGCAAAACCAAGTTTTTAGATATATCATTCTGAACTGACTAGAGACTGTTAGTGAGGTAGAAGTTCGCAATAAAATGGCATATTTAGTTGGTTGCTTCCCATGCTGCAGCCTGTTTACACCTCGCTCCTAAATGTACTAACAGTTCCCTCTGCTGTCTACTGGCAAGATGATGATAGTGCAGGCAATACTCCTTGATTTCCTGTTAGCTGTTCTAACATCTGATAGAAAGAAATGCTGAAATGAGGCATACGCTTTTCCATTTACTACTCTGTAGTCTTGGAAACATGACAAGTTTTTAGTTTATTCGTTTATGAAAAGTCAAAAACAAACATTTTATCTAAGCCTGATTTTCTTTAAATATTCTAGAACAAAAAAGAGTTTGTCTATTTCTGTCCCCACAAAATAGTTGGAAGTAGGAGTATTAGAGGAAAGTACGGTGCATGCTTGTGTAGCAGTAGCATCACGGCAGCAGATCAAAATGCTTGGGATTCTGGGATTTGGATAGGTAGGCTGTGTGAGCTCATTCTGTTCCAGAGATTATAACCAAATTGTCTCTTTTCTCTCTCCCTTTCTTTAATCATCTTTAAAAGTCATATTTGTGGGCTGGAGAGATTACTTCATGGTTAAGGTACTTGCCTGTAAAGCCTAAGGACCCAGGTTCAATTCCCCAGTAATCACATAAAGTTACATGCACAGAATGGCGCATGTGTCTAGAGTTCATTTGCAGTGGCTGGAGGTCCTGGTGCACCCATTCTCTCTCTATCTGTCTTTCTCTCTCTCTCAAATAAGTAATTTTTAAATCATATTTGTATTATGAGGTTATTGTTGGATTGGAATTGAGGTACCACAAAGTACATTAAAAGTGACCCAAAATGAGAAATGTTGAACCTATAAGGGCTTTCCTTATCTCTTTTTCCTTAAAGGAGTTCCTTTTTTCTTTAAACCTTGAGTATCTCCTCAGATCTCTTCCTCCCTAAAGGAATTCCCTCTCCTGTACAAAACCTGGATCAAAGTTACCAGGCAGATTATGCACTTGGGACCCTCCTATGTCACAGAAGCTCCATCTTCTCACCTTCTCTTAAGTTCTATAAATAAATATTTGTTCTGTTTAATTTTCCAGCATTGCCAGACTTTTAATTCTTTAATCAGTGGAGAAAAAGAACCTGTCTTTTAGGCAGTAATGTCTTCATAGAGTAAAAAAAAAAAAAAAAAGTCTTCATAGAATAATTTATACACACATACACACACAGTACCTATGTACTCAGAATTGTATATTTTTATATGTGTACTGTGTATGTATAATATATACACACATATAGTTCTGAAGACATTCTAAGGTTCAAATTATGTTGCTCTACTTCTTGACTTTCTTTTACTCATTTAGGAACAAAAAAAGACATTATTCCAGTGCTAAAGATGCAATCGTGGACAAACTAGAAATGTGTGTGCCCTTGTAGAAGCTACATTCCTATTAGAAAAGACAGATAATTAACTAAGAATGGCACATATTACACATAGACCACCTACAAATGATATAGCATTAGTCAGACTACTAGGTTTGGGGTTTTTTAAGCATTGGTAGTTTTCTTGGCTAGTGTAAAGTAGCAATTCATTTATCTACGTGATGATTGATGGGCTTATTTTTGTGAATGAATATAAAGTCAGGTCCCCTTTTTAACAGAGAACTGGGGTTTCCTTTTTGAGTTTTAATCTCTTTGATAAGAGAATTTGAAAATGGACTCAGAAGGAAGTGGGAAGTTCATTTTATTAGAGTCTGAGAGAACAACCTCCAGGTAGGTAAGCTGTAAACATCAGCAGCTGCCCTCCTCCAGACACTTTGGATTTTCTTTTTAACCTCCAGATCACCCCACCCATGCAGCTGCTGGTGAACCTCCACTGCTGAACCTGACTGTTCTCTGGATTCTAACGAAAAGGTATAGGTTTCTCCTTCCCATGATCCTGTCTGGGAAAGCATGCTTAGGACTTGGGCCAGTATTAAAAGAAGAGATAGGAAGAGGTAAAAAAAGAAAAGTTATACTTTTCTTTTTGAGTTAGAGGACAGAGAAGGGAACTGATTTGCAGGGTCAATCTGTAATCAATGGCATCAAGGGAGGGGCTTTGGAAGATGTAAGTACATCATCCCATTAAGGGGATAATTATGCCCCTCACCCTCTTAGCTTGTCTTTAGGTGAGTCAGCTTTCCTGAGAGTTGACTCCCAGCCAGATGACTAATGCTCAAGTGGATTAACTCTTAAAGAAGGGGACAAGAATATATCTTTATAATCTTATGTTTTGGGCAATTTGAAATGTAATGTATCCACCATGGCCAGAGGTAGAACTTAGATTCCATTCTATTGACCAGGAGGAAGTAGCTTACACTTAACAAAGTTCTGATACCTCTACCTACTCCTTTTTCCAAGCAAAGGGGAGGTGGAATCCAAAGCTGATTATGAGGATAGCATCTATCCTTAATGGCCTCCCAGCCTGTCTACCTACTTAAGGCTTTTTAAATTACAATTTTGCACTGTGATCATATAGTTTGTGATCCACACCTGGCTCATTTGAGAGCAGAAGGGGTATTGTGGTTGTCATGTATGCAGAATAGATACAAAGAAGTGCTGTCTAAGGCATATGAGGGCCAAATAATTATGTCCATTATTAGGGCCTGTGTAGAATCATTTCGTGGAAGCAGAAGCAGTATAGTGTAGGACCACTTCATGAAAATGAGAGTTTCAAATAGTAAGTATCTGGATAAAGTGAGAGTGATGGTAGCCAAAGGCTGAACAGTTTCTATTAACCATGCAGCTTGGAGTTAGCTAAGAAGCTGTTAGTGGTATGGAAGCAAGCTGCCAAACCGGGCTATTTGTATCCTGGGCTGCCCATTGGCAAGACATGCAGGTCTTAACCTTATATGAACTTCCTGTTTTCTACAGCCTGGTCCTGCAGAGATGATAGTTGTTCCTGATGGAGAAGCTGACACACCCATTTCTCCAAATACCCACAGTGAGCTTAAACTGGAAACTGGAGGAATAACCTCTGACCTGTTTGGGGGCTTGGTGAGTAGCAAGGAGTGAGCCAGATACCTACAAGACTAGGTGAGAGTGAGGCCAAACTCTTTTGCTGAAGGCTTCTTCTTTCAAGGCCCATTATTCCTCCTCTTTAATCAGGTTCTCCACCTCATCTGCCCAAGATAAGGACAAGCCTCTTGATGCCTGAATGCTTGAAAGAGGAGATAGTAACAGGACAAAAGTGGGTTCAAGCTTCCAAATCAATGTGAAAACTAGTGGTTTTCTCTCTTTGAACCAAGTGCTTGTTATCCATTGCAGCTAAAAATAACTTTAGGGGCTGGAGACATGATTTAGCACTTAACACGCTTGCCTGTGAAGCCTAAGGACCCAGGTTCAACTCCACAGTACCCACATAAGCCAGATACGCAAGGTAGTGCATGCATCGGGAGTGTGCAATGGCTAGAGGACCTGGCATGCCCATTGTCTCCCTCTATCTGCCTCTTTCTCTTTCTCTCAAATAAAAAAGTCAATTAAAATATTAAAAAATTTAACCTAGTTAAAATAGTAATAATAATAATGGGAATTATTATTATTGTTTCTATTTGCATATTTTCAAGTGAAACATTCACTCTATGTTTTGTTTTTACTTTTATCTTTTTTGAGACAGGGTATCACTCTGTGGCCCAAACGGTTATGGAATTCACTGTATAGCCCAAACTGACTTCAAATGTAGTTATCCTTCTACATCAGCCTCCAGAGGGGTGGGAATACGGTCATGAGCCAACAGGCACAGCTTAAACCTTAAAAATTTAAAACCTACTATCAATGATGATAATGGCCTTGTCAGATCCTTTTCCCAAATATCATTATCTTTAAAAAGAAATACCAGTAGTGTTATTTTGTAAGCATTGAGATGATAGATGGTTTTAAGAAAGTTAAGGCCATAATCTCAACAAAAATTCTGGACCATTCTGACACCAATGGTTTCTCACTATATTTAGAAGGACCCTACCATGCTTGTTTAAAAATTTTCAAGGTGTTGTTATAATCTGGACTTATTTTCTGAACAACTCTGTTCTTTCTTCAGTAATAGAACTAATTCAATGCTTCTTTCATACCTATACTTATCTATCAACCCAACATGTATAGATTGACTGCCTTTTAAGAAACACCATGAGTTCATTAGTATAAAAGGAATATGAGATATTTTCTCTAGATCTTTTAAATGTATAATTCAAATAATTTCCATACAGAATTTCCTAACAATTATTTATTTTTTGTTCCTAACTAATAATTATAATCACTTTAAAAATAACAATATTCACATTATTCTAAGAATTTATATCCTTATATCTATTTTTATATTTAATGTTATGTTATATCTATGAGTGAGGTATACTACTTGCCCCAGTAAAGACATAAGGGCAGTTAAGTAACTTGGGAATTTGAACTGGCTCTCTTCAGAGCCTATCTGCATAAGTACACATTGAAACAATTCAGAAAACCAAGCTTCCACACTGTGAACCTTGTAACTCTAATCTGCTCCTACAATTTACATGCAGCATGACTTGACACACTGTTCATGTCAATCAGTTTTCATGTCTAAATGAGAGCTAAATTCATTTATTCTTTTCTGAATGAATTTATCTGCTTCCTAATGACTACCTACTATGTGCCTGGTACTGTACTAGGTGTTGAGAAAAACATGAGTTAACAAGTCGGCACATATCCATAGGAAGCTTGGTGCCAAGGATCAAAAAATGTAAGCAAATACACAATTAACAGATCACAGCCTAAGTTATAGCATGGAATGGGACAATAAAATGAAATGTGAGAGTATCACATTGGTAGATTATCAGTTCCATGGGTGGAGTCATTGCATCTATCCTGGTCATCTGTGTTGTCTCAGAACCTGGAGTATTGAAAGCAATCAATAAATGTAGCCAATTAACCAATACATGTTAATAAATTCTGTTCATTCATCTTTAAATCTTTACTGAATTTCATAGATCATAAATGAGCACATAGTTTAAGTGATCTAAGTGAAATGCATTTTATTGAATGAATGAACAAAATTTTAGAAAGAATGAAAGTTGCTATAGAAATAGCTGTTTGAGGGCTGGAGAGATGGCTTAGTGGTTAAAGTGTTTGCCTACGAAGCCTACAAACCCAGGTTCGGTTTCCCAGTACTCAGATAAGCCAGATGCACAAGGTAGTGCATATTTTGGAGTTCGTTTGCAGTGGCTGGAGGTCCTGGCATGCTCATTTTTTCTCTGTATTTGCCTCTCCTCCCTTAAATAAATAAATAAAATATTTATTAAAAGAAATAGCTGCTTCAAAGAAATAAGACAGTTAATTAGAATCTGAAAAATGAGAAGAGTTGGGGGCTGGAGAGATGGTTTAGTGGTTAAGCGCTTGCCTGTGAAGCCTACAGACCCCTGTTCGAGGCTTGATTCCCCAGGACCCATGTTAGCCAGATGCACAAGGGGGCGCATGCATCTGGAGTTCGTTTGCAGTGGCTGGAAGCCCTGGTGCACCCATTCTCATTCTCTCTCTCTCTGCCACTTTCTCTGTCTGTCTCTCTCAAATAAATAAATAAATAAATTAAATAAATAATTAAATAAATAATTGTTTTAAAAAATGAGAAGAGTTGGTCATGTTGCACATAGAAATAAAGCACAGACAACTAGGGCAAAAATTCAGAAAGAGACAAATAGGTAAGGAAGTTTACCTCTTCAGACTTTACTGGATGGAGAGAAAAATGTCACTTTAGAACATAAAGCCATGATTTTCAGTAGGATGAGTTAAGAATTTACACTTAACATAAGCAGGTATAGGCTAGAACAGAAGGCAGGGAAAACATTGTTTTGGAGGGACATTTCCTCAACCTGGGCCACCTGGAATAGGCATTCATAATGCCATCCTAGGGTGAGACCACTCTACAATGACTAACAATATTCTACACCCTGTGTGTAAGTTCATATACAAGATAGGTAGAAGAATGAGAGTCATAAAAATTCAGAGAATAGAACTAGATTTATATTCCAATTAGAATATTTAAAATATTTCATGGTATAAAATGACTCAGTTATAATTATTAAGTAAATGGATATATCTTGTTTTTGTAAATTATGACAAAATGTATGTTAATATCAATATGCATCAGCTACATATACCAATAGGAACAGTTCAGGATGTAAACCGAGTAACTGCACATATTACAGTTTATAGCAGCTGTACATTCACACATGTGAGTTGCATAATTTCCTTTCCTGAAATTTAAATTTTATATTGTTTTATCAATGTGAGCTGAAATTCTTCACCATTTCAGAGCAGACTTACACAGCCTATATTCAGTCTTCTCTGGAGATACAAAGAGAAATTTGAAAGCAGAGCCCTGTGATTGATTGTACACTTAAGTGAACGCACTGCAGATTGAGACAAATGTGGCAAGCGTGTGTGTTTCAATCACTGTATCGTCACACAATTGAATAAACACACATGTACAATACAATGTTTAATTGAGTGCAGCAAGTACATTTATTTTAGTGATTGCATCATTGCATACTCGGGCGAGCGCACTGGGTGCACTGTGGTGGAGCTGAAGTGTGTGCGCGCACACAAGTTTTAAACCCTTTACTGACTTTGATAGATCACAAAGGCCCATGTATTTTTAAGTGATTGAAATTAAATGTGTTTCATTTCACAAAATTTACTTTGAATGGATTTAAACAAATTTGATATGCCATCTGGTTATTAGTGCCAAAAGGGAAAAAGATGAAGTTAAAGATGAAACATTTCTTTCTTGTAAAGCGTCACTGCGGTCTTAGGGTGAGCTAGGACACTTTCTCTTTCACTGAGAAGCTTTTCTCTGACTTTCTTATGTGGAATTGCAGTTCCAACTTCTTAGGCATCTAATGTTGAACTCAATTTATTTGTGGACTGTTTGTATAGCTTCAGTCAGACTTAGTAGCATCTTGTGCATGCATGCACATCTGAGGGCCAAATCTGGGCTATTAGCTATAAAGACCCAAATGGAGCTTGCTAGATTCTTTCATGCCTCCTTCATGCTCTATTTACATAGATGTTCTTTTTACAATTGCTTCCATATACAGATTTTTATGTCATTTCCATTAGTAGCATCTTGAACGGGAGACAAAGAAAGCAAAAACTATATAGAAGAGTTTGCTTTACTCTGTCAGCTTTCTAACATATGTTCATTTTCCAGGTGTGATAGACAAGAGGTGATGAATGTTATCTACCAAGTACCCAAAAGCAAGTTATACAGTTTAATTCTTTTTCCTTAAATGTATTGACTTTTTAAATTTTCTTTCTTTTTAAAATAGTTCATTTATTTGTTTGAGAGAGAGAGAGAAAGAGCAAGAATGGGCATGCTAGGGCCTCTAGCCACTGCAAACAAACTCCAATGTATGCACAAGTTGTGCATCTGGCTTAAGTGGATACTGGGGAATCGAACCTGGGTCCCTTGGCTTCACAGACAAGTACCTTAACCACTAAGCAATCTTTCCAGCTCTGTATTTTGTCTTTCTTTAATAGGTACTTTGTTTTTTTTTTTTTTTTTGCCTTTCTTTCTCTCTCTCTTTCTTTCTTTCTCTCTCTCTCATTATTTCTTTCTTTCTTTCTTCTTTGTTTTTGATTCATCCTTCACAGTGAAGTTTTATTGTTGGAGCTATCTTTGGAAAGCTATTTCTAACAGTGGAAATACTCCAGCTTTAGTCTAGGGTAGTTCTTCCAAGAATGAGTGTTTCAAATTTAATTACAAGTAATATTGGTGTGGGGGAAGTACTCTGCTAAATAAATTTAGAAGCATGCATATATGCTAATAACACAAACCAATTCTGATTAAACACTTACTCCATGTTTGGCACTTCTGAAAAAACTTATCATATTAATTTTTTGAAGTATTGTTGTTTCCTTATTTTCTGATATCTTAGCCACCAGCATTCAATTTATAAATGTAGATAATTTGTTAAGTCCTATTATGAGTTAACTTCATTAGTGTTATATCGTCCAGTTTTATAATACCAATTCATTTTATGATGGCACACTTTGTAACTAATGTCTTTTGGCTTTCTACAGAACATGCTTTATGGCAATATAGACGAGGAATACAAAAATACTTCACTTTATAGATATTTAACAATGCCTAACTGTGCCCATACATAGAATGATAGGAATTTTAAATTCTGATCTATTTAGATAAACGAAAAATAATTACATTGAAAAATCAGCCAGAGTGGTTTCTTGTTGATAGCTTAGAAAATGGTTACTTGAATATTTTCCATATCATAGCAGGTTATTGCTGCATTATTGCAGTACCAAAGGAAAAGTGTAATGATTCATTCAATCATCTAGTCCTGATGTCTGATGACTAAATTTTTGTTACCATTAAATTGACTTAATGCCATAATTGTTTTACTTTCAAACATTTTGATGGTATTTCTTTTGTCAGTACACTTATATTTTTATACTAGCATTAGGAGAGAGTGCATGTGTATTATACATATGTAGTTTTGCTTATATAATTATGTCAAATAATACTCATGGCAATTGGAGCTATCGCTATTCTTATCTTAATAATTAATAAAAACAGAAATTCAGCTGCTTTCAATCTTCATCTTGTTCACAAGCAGATAATATTGCAACAAGAAAAATACACATTTTCCCATTTCCTATCAATCTGATAAAAACAGTATTAGAAAGGCATGCCCCATTAATGAGCAACATTTACAGATACAAAATGTGTATATCATGGCCTCTCTTTACTGATAGAAAGCATTTCTGAGATCAGCTAAGATATAAAAATAGTATCACACACTTTAAGAACTAAATTAGACTTGAGCTTGATTGTTCTGAGATGTTTTTAATTGTCATTTTATCCATTCTCGGCTTAGCTTTTACTTAAGATGTTGGTGAGATGATGAAAGCTGAAAAGTAAATAGGTGCTTCAGTAAATGCAAACAAATGAGTGCTTTCCCAGCAAAGAATTAGGGGAAACCAGCCTTTCCTCTGAAGTTAATCCCTGGACAGCTAGAACTGTGAATTTCCCCCTCAGCATGCACACAGATGGGTCGCCACAGAGGAAGACAGATGAGTTGTGTTTGGCAGGATTAATAGCATTATCATGTTAATGGATGATTAGGTGAAGCCTGAACCAGTCACAGGCAGAATTTCTGGGTGCTTATACTGTGTGGGCTCATGCTTTTTTTCCCTTTTACTCTTCTTACTAGTAATTAACCTGTGATGTTTAATGTTTTTAGTTCACCAAATAGCCCACAGACCTCTGCCATCCTCTGTACCAGGGCATCTATAGGTCTGGCATCATGTGTTCTGTACTTTGACATGCAACATGCAGCATCCTGCTTGGTATGTCGTTCTACTGCCTTAGTGCCTTCAGCTTCCTCATAAGCCAGAGTCTACTTTGTTGCAATTGCTTTTGAAATCTGACATATTGATCAAGAGTTTAGCCTTAGTAACTGAAGCACATATATCAATTGTTGGTCGTGTCAGGTCACATTTGATGGCTAGATGATCCCATACCCAACTGGGAAAGGTTCTGAAGTCTTCATGAGTTGATTCTGTTCATCTCCTCTGGCCACAAAGCTAGGTTGGTGTTTCAGCACTAAGGCAGCAGAATTTCATAGCACATAGTTCAGAATTTCTGTGTATTAGTTGACAGACATACCACCAGAGAGATAAAAACAAGAACCTCACCCTCATCCATAGTCTATAACAGCTTGCATTTTAAAATTAAGACAAAAATCAATAAGTACTAGTGTTAGACTTTTAAGCCCTTTTGAAATTGTCAAAAATTGGCTGGGTGTTTCCTGTCGAGTTAACTCAGCAAACTACTTTTCTATGAATAATTACTTCAATGCAAACATTTACAGGTGCCTAATTTAAGATATACTCTTTCAGAAATAATTTCTCCAAAATAATAATGTTCTTCATGCCCTAAAACGGTATTTTTATTTTATTTATTTTGAGGAAAGGTCTCATTCTAGCTCAGGCTGACCTGGAATTCACTATGTAGTCTCAGGGTGGCCTCAAACTCACAGTGAT
The DNA here is from genome assembly GCA_036346955.1 of Dipus sagitta. Classification (NCBI taxonomy): domain Eukaryota; kingdom Metazoa; phylum Chordata; class Mammalia; order Rodentia; family Dipodidae; genus Dipus; species Dipus sagitta. Next base: position 52,151,094 of record CM070775.1, on the reverse strand, counting down.
CCTCCTACCTCTGCCTCCCAAATGCTGCGACTAAAGGCACATACAACAATGACTGTCTAAAAGGGTATTTTTAAAATAATGTAGTTATTTTCTTGAAATTGCACTAATTCTTTTAAAGATAAACTTTCTAGGTCACTCAGGTAAGAAACATGCAGTAAGGAAAATATTTTGCAACACAGAGAGGGTCCCAGTGGGGAACCCTGTGCTACAGAAGGCAACACTGGGTAAGAGGATAGTGTCCTGGAAACCAAATAACCAGGAAAACACGGATATACCTTTTATAGTTAAAAACTTAACTGTTTTCTTCAAATGCCATCAATATGGTTAGGTACACACTCATGATTAAGACTTTTGCATTTAATAATTAATTTTTATCAATATTAAGTCCATTCAATACAAAATCCTCAATTGTTTCAATTTCTGGAATGTAGAATTATTTATTAATTGAATTAACTAATCAATGAATTCTCATTCTCTGTCTTATGTGTTAGGTATCACCATTGTAGAGAAAGGGGAAGCTTTCGAGATTGGTGGAGTAGGTTTTGAAGACACAAAACTAAGACCAGTGAGAAATGGGCTAAATACTAATGGCTCCAATTATTTCAGAGAAATAGCTTACTGTCAAGAGAAACATAAAGGAAACTGAGGAAGCATAGGAATGGAACGAAGTTCCTCACTCTAGAATCTGGTTGAAGACTCTGGCCAGCAAAGAGTCATGAATCCCAGCACAACTAACACTAACACTGCTGTCAAGAGACAGTATTTCTTTCATATTGAGATGCTTCAAATAAGAATGGTAAAGTAACAATTAACTATGTTGAAGGCCCAAGATATGTGGCCTTTCTCCTGTCTCACTCATATGCCTACTGTTCTCTAGGACTTCTACAAGACTCCTCATTACAGTAAGAGGCATGTCTTCCCTCCTCCTGAAACCCTCCTTCCTGACAGATGGTTTTATTCAATCAGGTTGCAATCCTATCCATACAAATAAATCTCATTTATTGAAAAAGAGGGGAGGGGGAGGAGAGGAAGCCCAGGGAGGTGGTTCCTAGCAATTCTTTGAGCTGCAACTTGTAAGCCACCAAAATAATTTATGAGTACTAAGACACTTAGGTGAAACTCCTCCTTGAGAGGCACATACACACATTTGAATGTCTTATCCTGTTCCTGAGGGCATCATTTTCTATTAACTCCATGCTTTCATCTATGTTAAAATGCCTTCTGAATAAACCTCAACTCTGTGTCATAGTGTCTCATCCTGAATTCATTTTCCTTGGGGAATTCAAGAATCCAGGCCTCCCGAATGGAGTTCTCTGGGAACTCATGTTGCTACAGGCCCTGCATCTAGCTGTGTGTGGTCCACACCTCCCTACTACTCCTGACAGAACTGTGTATAAACCTTAAAGTTTGAAACATGTTATTCACTTTGATCATACTCTTGTAGGAAATTATCAAACTGTTCCATAGTGACTTTCATTCCCATTTCTTTTACATTTTATTGTGTCCCTTTAAAATTTCTTCACTTTTTCTAAAATATGATTGGGTTTATATACCTGATGGAATTATAGGTGATGTTCATGCACACTGAACAATTCTATAAACACCTTGAAAATTCTACACAAGAAAGTCAAGCTGAAGAGTCTTTATTAGGAGGTGAAATCAGTTTAATGGCTCAACAACATATTCCTTCAACACTACGATGAATCACATTTAGGTAATTTGATATTGAGACACAACTTTAAGGAAGTGTTTTTGTGAATTAATATGAATAAATACATCAGAATTAATATTTAGGGCTTTCTCCCAATACCTAATAAACTGAACAATCATAAACAGAATATATTAATATTCTTTATTAATTCTTTAAATTAATAGAAAAAATATTTTTTCTATTAATTTAAACAATAATGTTCATCAATTTCTCATTACCATAATTTTCTATTTAAAATGCTTAGCCTCAAAAGCCCCCAACACCTCATCACTGAAGCAGACCAAAAATGAACTCAACATGGCACAGGGAAATTTTGCGGAAGAGGGGGCGGAAAGAATGTCAGAGTCACATGTTGGGTCATGATATGCAGAGACATTTATCTTACCCATAACTGTGGGCTAACTCCACAATTCATGACCAATATACCTCACAAGGAGGGGCCAAGGGAAAGGGGTAGGTCACAGAGGAGCCTAATAATGGTACCAAACTTACTGTATTTGCTGAGTACAAAACTAATTAATAATAAAAAATAAATAAAGTGCTTAGCATTAACAATAAATGCTCCCAACATCGTGTGTATATAGAGTATCAATAAAATAAATAAATAAAGCAAAGGTGTGCTAGATAAAGTAGTCCTTTGAGATGAAAAGGGAGTCTTTGCCGTTTCATAAACTTTTACCAAAGTGCAGTGCAAAAAAATTTATTTGATCTATTTATGTATCTTTCATACAATTCCAAGCATTTTTAGAGTCAGACCATGGTTTTGGTATTAATTTCTTCTTACTCAATTTAAGAAGATCTTATATTCATCCAAAATGTGCACATAATTTTATGACTTATAAGTGAAATACTTTATCATATAGCTGAATCTCAGTCTAATTGCATACAATTAGAAAAGAAAAGGAGTAAAAGTATTCTTCTCACTCCCATATGTGTGCTTTCACAAAGGTTCTTTGATCTTAGTTGGAACCTTTATGAGAAATTTTGTATTTTTCTTTTTGTGTTGCTATAAACTAAACCTAGGACCTTATGCATGCTAGGCAAGCACTCTTTAACTGAACTATGTCCCAGCCTCAAACCTTTATGGCATATTTTCTAAAAGGAAATATGTACATTTATACACACACACACATATATGTCATATGATTTATATGTATTACATCTATGTATGTTAGAGAATGTTGTTTAAAACTTTTCACATCTTAAAAGTAACCCTGAATGACTTAAGTGTACCGAGCTACATAACGTTCCTCATTGAGCTGACTAGCCACCCTTCTCATATAGAGGTGTAATGAAGAAGGAAGTCTGTGATCTGTTTTTTGTTTTTTTTTTAAGATTCCATTTGTGTAAACAAACCCATTAGTGATACCATAGAGTAAAAGAATGTTCCTGTATTTTTCCAAAGGGGTACTGAAGCAGAAGGCAGCTGAGAACACATAGCTGTGAGATCCTGCTCTGCCCCGGTCTGGTTCTCTGGCACAATTGACCTTTTATGCAAAGTGGTAAGCCCTGTGCTTTGCAATGACTGCTCAAGTTAGGTGGGTGAAGGTCTTTGGGAAGAAATCCTGAGTACATGGAAGCCAAATGGCCTGAAGACATCATCTCCTGCTTTCATCATCTGAAGGCTGTCAATGCCTACTGCCAAGGGGGAAAAAAAAAAAAAAAAAAAAAAAAAAAGAAAAAAAAACAGAAAAAGAATAGCTTAGTCTGCAAAACTTCTCCACAGGAAAATGTGTGAAATGGAAAGTATATTTGAAGTAATGTTCCCATTATGTATTCTAGAGTCAGACATTATGCAAAAAGATCTATGTCTGCATGCCCTCCTATCCTTTCAGAAGGAACTAGCATTCAGGATGAGAACTTTCCTCCAATCTTTGTCTTGAAGGCACTGACCATTGTAAATATTTATGATGTATTAAGTATATAGCAGGCACTGTAGAATTAACTCACTTTCTTTTACCCTTTCTCCTGCTTGCTTTCCTCCAGTGTGTTATTTGATGGGCTACTGTACTTGTAAGTATGTGTGCCTGTGCCCTGGGCAAGCAGAAACTGTGAATTAGGCTCTGATCCACACCCAGACAGGACAGGTAGACAGGTAGAAGTGTTTAAGGAATCATTATGTTAGGTGACACACTGAGAAAGCAGATCCAAATTATTTCAAATGTGTGATTTAGTCAAGTTCCCTCCCCTTGCCTCAGGCCTCTCTGATGAATGGAGAGGTGTCACTTTATCTCCACCAGGAACTGTGTCAACAGCTCCCTCCTCGGACGTTTTCTGGAGTTGCAATGTCACAATTTTGGTTTCACCTAGTTTGTAATTTCCTTTTGGGAGGGAATTTTGATTGTTTTTGCAGTCCAAAACAATATTTTAGGTGCTGTGCACCACCTCCCTCCCCCCTTTGAAATCTGTTCTTGAGCAGTGCAGTGTCACATACAACCATCAGTGCCAGTGCTGTGCACCTTGCAGGACTGGCTCTCCTTCTCCTTGCTGGTGGTCTCTTATACCACTTTAGTACTCAGCTTCCTAATAATTAAACTTCATTTTCTTTACAATCTTTAATATGTAAAACTGTTCCTGTGTCTCTCTCTGTCTCCGTATGTGTGTGTGTTTTCAATGTTTTCTTTGGCTATTTGTTTATTTAACAAAGATTTGGAATCAATGTTGAGTATTTCCTATTAAAAACCTGTTGCTTTTATTGGTATAAATCCTTATGGCTGAACTTGATTGTAAGATTTTCCGATGACAAAGTGTGGACATGCCTTCTCCACTGAGCCTTTTCCAGGATGGCTTCAAGATTGTTTTCATTCATTGCCTGAGGAGGAAAGCCTAAGGGAAATGTCAAAGTAGTACTCAATGACATGCCATACTGGATTTAAGCAAGGGGTGCTTTTAATTTTTTATTGTTGGTACAATTTCCTGTGTGTGTGTTTCTTTATTCTGTCTTTACATCACATGGTTTTATTTCTTACTCCTGTACAAGGCCCTGTGATTGCTAAATCTTTTCTTGCTTTGTGATTTGCAAGGAAAGGATTGCTTGTGTGTTGTATGCTCTCATCAGGTTTTCCTTAAACTTGGGATCTTCTCTCATTTCCTTTGTCCCAATACATGAATCAGAAAGGGCACTCCCTTTCTGCAGGAAGGGAGGGGGAAAAGGGAAGACTGGTCTGAGAGCAAGAAAAATCTGCTTTCAAAATGATTCTGCTTCTTAAGGGTAAGATCTGAGGGAAAGTATTGAAAGTATTGGGAACTCTAGCATCTTGCCCTCCCTTCCCAGAGTTCTTACTTCTCATTTAATATTGACTGTCATGTTATCCATTGGAGAATTTCCTAATAAAATTATATCCCTGTTCTATTCAGGGTAAGTTTAAGTGTTACCACCATGATATACTTTATTCTTATTTTACTATTAAATTATCTTAGAAGTTCATTTGAAATTACCACAATTGAAAATTAAGAAGTTTTAATGGAAGGTAGTGATTTTTTTTTTTTTTTAACAAAATGGACTTTCCCACTAATGCACAGTGACAAATCAGGTGGTGTAATACTAAGACACAATTTAATAGCCTTCATGGTTTTCATGTGTACAGCTTTACTATTGCTATTTTTCTTGTATTCATAGTCTAGAAATGATATGTAAGAGATGTATGGTTTATCAAGTGATGACCAGTGACATATTGTATTTTGTTTAGAGAGTCAGTCCTCTTGTCTTATTGGGAATATATAGCTTAACAAGACACTTGCCATAATTTCCTTAACAGGGATAATAAACAGAACAATTCTGCATAAAAGCTCATATCAGCTTCTTTCATTCCTTTTCTTTCCAAGAAGGCTGCCTAAGGGTTTAAGCAATTTACTGGTCTGACCCGCATCCTTTCTCTGCAGTCTGCAGTTCTTTTGTTTAACATTAGTATGTGGGCAAATAGCATTCTGAGCTGTGCAGAGCTTATCAGCCTGCGTTCAGTCAACCGGAACCCCATTCTATGTATCTAAGCGGGGCCACATTTAATACTTCACAGTGGGAGCATCTGCAGCTTCCAAAAATGACTTGTTTATCAGATAAACTCTGTCCTTATGCTGACAGATGTGGTAGATGGTGGCTCCTTAGCATCATACCTCTCTAATATAAGGCATGTGCAAAATATGGTATGCTGAGGGATGAGGAGACTCACAGACCAGAGTCATGACAAGAATTGTTTATGTAACCATTATCCAGTTGCACTCAGACTTTTATTTATTTATTTATTTTTTAGCCGTATAAGCAAGAAGGAACAGACAACTCTGGTTTTCTTCTTTGGAACTGAATACATAACTAATTCTCATGTTACAAAAGTGTCAAATAGAGGAAAGGCATTTTTAACTGTTAGTATAATGCCCTATGACTTCATTGGTAAACACTGTATGGTGCCTTAGTGCCATGGTCTGACAAAAGCCAGGAGCCTGAGGGGCTGACCAAAATATTGATCATCCTGTACACAGTAGTAAAAGTACCAGGAGGTTGAGATATTAGAAAAATGGACTTCAGAGAATTAGAATTATCTGCCATTAACAAACAATAATGGTAATGTAGCATATGTGATATTTTCTTCAAAAAATAGTTTGGAAGAATTTTATAAACTTTATCAAACATACTGAGAGAGTACTAATTCTCATTTGTAAAACTCCTGTACTTTTTGGATTTTATACTATAGTTATATGATATTATGATAATATTTTGAGGCCAGGTGTGTTGACACACTTGGGAGGCAGAGATAGGAGGATCACCATGAGTTTGAGGCCAACCTGAGACTACACAGTGAATTCCAGGTCAGCTTGGGCTAGTGTGAGACCATACCTTGAAAAACCAAAAAAAAAAAAATTGAAATCATATATGCATGCTTTATATACACATTATACATATCTAATACTTAACCTAAGTATTTACCAATATATTCTTTCCTATAATAATGACTTAAATGATTTCTTTAAATGTATCCTCTTGGAATTTGTTCTTAAAAGAAGTTCAGTTATTTGAGAACAATTGGAACCCTAAATCTTAGCAATTCTGAAATAGCAGTCCAAAGTGATATTAAATAAAAGAGGTATGAATACACCAGTTTCTTGCCAATGGGACTGCTGTCACTGAACAGTAGCTGATTTTAACAGGTTAAGTTTGATCATTAATGCAATTCATGTTGCTTGATGTTCTCTTATAATTTAGCACATATGTTACATTTTTGCTCATACCTATAATTACTCTTTATATTAAAGCATTTCTCTCTAATTATTTCACTTCTAGTAGACCTTTCAACTATCAGCTCTGTGCTAATTAAATACTTTTAAACATGTCTTTGTTATTGTGAAGTGTTGCCATAATCAAATGATAAAATAATTATTTGGAAGACCAATTTTAAGTTAGTAATTTAATTTCATGTAGAAGGTATGGCAACATTCAGCAGATGTATAATAATATGAGACGATGTTTGAAGCCTATGTGGTTAAGTGATAGGCAAGCCACAATTTTACTTCTAATAAAAGTATAATCAATATAATATGCAAATCATTATAATTCTAGAAAATGATGTATATTTTCATATTCTCCGTATTTTCCCTATAGAGTTCAATACTCATTTTATTGTATGGCTAAATGTATACATAGAGTGTCCTCATACTGGCAGGCTTATCAAAGAAGCACTATTAAGAAATGTATTCAATATCAGACTAAAAGCATTTAAGTGTCTTCCCTAGTCTCACTAATGTGTGTTAGCCAACTGCTCATGCAGAAATTGTAACTGTTAATGAGGGTTAAGAGGAAATTCTAAATTAGGTGTCATCTTTTGACTAAGGTACCTCAACTGTGATATTTTGTCTAAATTTTTTTCTATCTTGACTCTTGATTGTAACACCACTTACCTCTAAAAATAATAATTATAATAATCTTTTGAAATGAGACACCCCCATCCCTGGCCCTGAACATTTTGTACATCTGACATTTCTGACTGCTCACTGTTTTTCCTAACACTAAATCCCGTGTGTCATACGTCTTGCATGGCTACAGACTTTGGCCTTTTCACCTGCTGTTTTGGTTGGCTTTGGATGCAAAGACAAGAATATGAAAAAGAGAAAGGGGGAGGAAGGGAAGTTTGGAAGACTGAAGCTAAAAAAAATGGCAAATGTTTTTAGCGCCTCCATCTAGACATGTGTCCCCTCACTCTGTGACATGGCTGCTCCAATGTTGCCATGGTGAGGATTTCTAATCATCCCTACACATGACAGGCTCCTATTTGTCTGCACTCCCTTGGGTGTAAATTTCTAGGCTTAAAAAAAAAAAATCCATGTGAGCGTATCATCCGCCGTGCAGATGTTTCACTGCTTTAGAATATCAGGCAGCTGCTTGTGCCACCGTAGACAGCTAATTGGAGACTGCATCGTAGGAACAGAGGCGCAATTATGGCATAAATACACATCCTCTGGTGCATCATTGTATCTCTATTAACAGAAAATTTTAAACAGTGCTCAGAGTGTAATTAGTGTAGTTGATAAAGTTGTAAAACATGTAAATAAGGGAAATAGCAGGTACGTGGCCAATCCACTACCCAGCACTAGGGGATGCAGATTATTGCCTATTTAGAAATAATTAGCAAAGCCGCATTAGCAAAGCCTGTGTCCAACAGAAGCAAGGCAAACATTTATTCTGGTAACAGCTCTTTCTGTGCTAGCCATGAAAATCTACTAATATTGGTAATTTAGCCCTCATTACCAGAGGATAAAGCATGAAAAGAGCTCAGACATGAAATATGACAAGTAATATTAATTTTTATTCCAGAGGAGAGGATGCTTCCTCGGGTTGCATGCTGATTTCTCTGCAGGGTCTCAGCAGTGCGTGCGGAGGAGGCAGTGGGTAGCTGGTAGTTGAGAATTCAGGATATGGAGCCGACTCCCTGCTGGAGGTGTACCCTGGGGTGGCTATGACAGTGGCTGATGAGGCATGCCACTGTTAGTGCCCAGCCAAACCTCAGGTCACAGTTCAAAACAAGCGCTCAACCATTAGACCTCGGTCCTTATGGACCTGGGAGGGTTTATGTCCTCATTCCTGCTCTTTTCCGCCTTTCTAGTTCCTTTTCTCCCTACTCCGACATTTCTTTTTTCTACCTTGGAATGATTTTGCAGAGCTATCTAGGCAGTCAGATGGATTTTTGCGCTTGCACCGCCCTCTGCAACGTGCCTCTGATAATGAGCTGCTGTTGTTGGAGAGGAGAATGTGGGAGGGGTGGTTTCAGCCAAGTCTTCGCCATGTCCCATCCCCAGGATAAGAATGATCCCCTGGCTCATGGACGTTGAGGAGTGTGTCACCGAAGATCACCCTGTGGCCAGCAATCATGATTGGCGAAAACTTGGAACTTGTTTTACAAATACACTTCCTAATGAAGGAAAACGCAAAGGCACTGCGAGGTTCGGAAAGCTCGGTTCATTTTGCACACAGTATATAAGATAAAAAGGCAACATCTTTGGGCAAGGACCACATTTCTTGCGTCAATCTCTGCTTGTTTGCCTGTCCTTTGTTTTATACTTGAAGCATAAATGTTCAGAGTTAAAAACAAATCCTATGCAACTAACCGTGTTCAGTATCATGCACAGTTTTCAGCATTCGCTCTTTCTGTTATTTACAGATAATGTGTGCTTCTAAGTATACACATGCGAAGTTTATTTATTTTTTTTGAATCGAACTGCTGGGAAAAAAACATCCTGGCTAATAATAAATCTACACTCAACCATAATTTCATAGTACATCCAGAATACATCTCACACATCACATATTTTGGGTATTTTAGAACTTTAAAAAAACTAAAATGATATGTTAATAAACATATTAAAGTAAATAGATGGTATACTGACTTTTTAAAATATTAAAATTAGGGCACTCAAGGTCATATATTCCAGAGCACACTTAAAATGCCAGTTGTGGTATCCACTACTAATACTGCCCCATCTTCTCTTCCGTTTTATATCACCCTAAAAATAATCACAGGGTGGTGGCTACTAAGTGAGCAGTGCCTTTACTGTTGGAATGTGGCTGATGTATATGGTGACTGGAAAAAGACCAGAGATACAGAGGCCCTTCTACCACATATGAGAACCTGTCAGAACACCATCACAAGAACAAGGGTTTATCTTCACATATATGCACATGGCATCTTTCAATGCCATAAACACACACAGCAACCATTTCACAGCAGATTCTGAATTGGCAAAGCATACCTCTGTTCTGTTGTTCCTTTTTTCTCTGCAGCTATCTGACCTCTATACCAAAGTAACAAGCTCAACTAGACATCAAATCCTTCTTTTCTTCAATTTAGCCAGCTCTTATCCTCATTTGAGTATGAAAAAGTTCTTTTGGCTTCAGTGCCTACAATTGTTAAATTGAAAGCATCCTTTAGTTTTACTCCAGGAGGTTATGATGAAAATCTACTAATATACCACATATAGAAGTACTCTGAATACTGTAAATATGATAAATGCAAATCACTCACAGTTCTTACCTTATCACCATAAATCCACAATCACACAGGGACATTTGCCTGCCTTTTAAAATGAAATAAAACTAAGCTCAGATGATCTCATAAAACTGATCTCTGATTGTGTTTGTAGAGTGCCAAAACTGCTGATTCCTATATGAACTTGTAGTCAAGTCAGGCAGATGTTTGTTCCAAAGAATGGCAAAAAATTGCACTTTAACTAATTTTTACTCAGGAACTGACTCTCTTTCTTTCTTTCTCTCTCTGTCTCGGTGTAGATTTATAAATACTACATAAATCATTAATTACTTTTATTTTAATTTCATGTAAATAATCTTACATGGATCGTATATGCCTTGCCAAGTGCATATCTCCTTGCATTTTAGATACATGTTTTTCACATTCTACAAGAGAACTCTGAGAAGCTGCCTAGAGGAAAGTTATGTTCAAGTTGCAGAGTTTTTCCAAGGGAAACAGCTGAAAGATCCCACTGCTGCACTGTCCTTTTAGAGAAATCCCATGTAGAGCACAGACCTGATTTGAATTATCACAGCTGTTTTAACCTCTTCTAGAAAAAAGTAATAATAATTGCAGAGAGCCTGATTTTCCTGATTTCCTCTGTTGGCTTCTGGTGTGTGACACACAGTCCTCTTTTGGCAATATTATTCTACTGCTCTCTACTCCCACACTGTACTTGCAGCTTCCACTAAACTGGCACAGAAACAACCACTGTTGCCAAGACCTAGGCAAGGGCAGGAGTTGCTGAAGGAAACATGAAGCCAAATGAGCCCTTAATTCGAGTGAATTACTGCTACTCTTCACATATTCCTCTCCTCCGCCCTTACTGTTCTCATCCCAAAAGAGGGGAGTTAAATTCCAAATCAGACCTCAAAGAGGATCTTCAGAATCAAGTTAAATTCAAACACAAGGATTGGGGCTGATGGGAATATGGATTTGCAAGGTGGCAAAGCCTGATTTAATTTACATCCATTTACTGATTTTCTAACCCTTTGGCATCCACTGAAATAGTGTTTTGTTGTAGAGTTCTTAAAACCATATATTTCAAACATGTTATTTTAACATTTAATTAAAAACATATAATTTTATAAAATTTCTTCCAATCAAAACTGATGTTTATCAATAGGGAATATTGTGTGCCAAGTATTAGGGCTAGCTTTACAATGTCTATGGTGCTTCTCTAAGCAGCTCTCTCTAAAGAGGCCAGTAACTTATGATTTTGCTAGTACTGACAGTCACCCTGAACAGCTTTTCAGAAATCTCATCATTACTCATCCATTAGAAAGGGAAAATGGTATTTTGTATTACTAGTTATTTCTCTCCCCACTTTAAATGACAGAAATAATGTATCCATTGTAAACTGCTCATGCTAGTTGACATGATTACATGCAGCTCGGCTGACAGCCCATTGGATGGGAATAGCATGGAATGGAGAGGAAGTCTTTGTGAATGAGTAGACATGAAAGGAGCCCTGGAATGGTTTTGGTTTGGTCAAAAGTAGTTCAAATTTGGGTGTGGTGGTGCACGTATTTAATCCCAGCACTCGAGAGACAGAGATAGAGGAATCGCCATGAGTTCGAGCCCACCCTGAGACTACACAGTGAATTCCAGGTAGGCCTGGAATAGAGCAAAAGCCTACCTTGGAAAACCAAACAACAACAACAAACAGTAGTTTATCAATGGTTAGACAAGCTAGCTGTCCATCCTTTATGACAGAAAAAGGCTTAGTTATTCATGTTAAGATTTTATTAAGTTGTTTTACTCTATAGTAATTAGATTTATTCTCATTCTACTTATATTCTCTGTCATCTAGCTTATGGATAAACAGGTTTTGGATGGATTAAAAAATAAATTAAGATGGGGACAGGTTAAACGAGAGTTTTAAAGAATTCTCTGAACTTGAAAAAAAAAACATATTGAATAGCTAGGATTCAGAGAGAAAGGGAAAGAAACATGAGCTTACTTGAGGTGATTCTCTTGTAGTAGCATGAAGGCATTCATTGAGCTACCCAACATATATAAAATCTCATTGAGTGCTTTCTTTTGAAAAGGGCAGAACAATTATGGAATATTATTGATTATAAGATCCAGTAATGTCACAGTTCCCTTTTAAAATAAAATTTTGATATTTGTATTTATGTTGTGACTACTATAAATCTTATATCTATTTCAGGGTACTGTGGGTGTAACTATAAGATTTGAGAATAGTTTGAAATGCATAGAAATTTCTTTCAGAAATTTCAAATGCAGTATTTTAAAGTGCAGCAAATATCCAACTTGGTTCAATATAAGAATACTGAAATACAGCCATGGATAACTAGACATTAGATTGTCATGTTGACAATAAAAGAAATGAGAGAAAAATGAGAAACTTATGGGATAGTCATGATCTTTGATTTATGAAGGCTTATTTAGTATATTATTCATTGTTTCATTTTCTTCTTTAATCACAACACATAAAATTTTTCTTTCTTTCTTTCTTTCTTTATTTCTTTTTTTTATTTTTTTATTTTTTATTTTTTATTTTTTTGGTTTTTTTAGGTAGGGTCTCACTCTAGCCCAGGCTGACCTGGAATTCACTATGTAGTCTCAGGGTGGCCTTGAACTCAGGGTGATCCTCCTACCTCTGCCTCCTGAGTTCTAGGATTAAAGGCGTGCACCACCACACCCAGCTACTTATTTCTTTTTACTGAATGGTTTTGCTTTTAGATAGGAAATAGTTAAGGTAAGAGGAATAAATTTCTTCTAGAAGAATGAATTGCTAATACATAAAATTACTGAAAAATAAAATGTGTATTCTATTAAATGAATATTGAAGATTATACACTCTTAAATTATTATGTTTGGTATTAAACATGCATACAAATACAAAAATAGATCTGAGCCACCACTTTCCAGGAACATATCTTCATTTCAAAGGCTGCTATTGGTTGAAAATTTCTGGAACAGAACTGGAGAGATGGCTCAGTGGCTAAAGGCACTTATTTGGAAAGCCTGATGGCCTGGGTTCAATTCCCCAGTGCCCAAGTGGAGACATATGCACAAAGTGGCACATGCATCTGGAGTTCATTTGCAGTAGCAGGAGGCCTTCGTGTGCCCGTTCATTCTCATTCTCTCTCTGCAAATAAATAAATATTTTTTAAAATTCAGGAACATATTCTTCTGGAATAATCATGTCTGTTTGTTCAAAAAGTTATATGAGAATACCAATATATTCATTGAATAATTGACCTAACTCTATATTCTTTTTTTTTTTGTTTTTTTTGGTTTTTTTTTTGAGTTAGGGTCTCACTCAAGCTCAGGCTGACCTGGAATTCACTATGGAGTCTCAGGGTGGCCTCGAACTCACGGTGATCCTCCTACCTCTGCCTCCCGAGTGCTGGGATTAAAGGCGTGCGCCACCACGCCCGGCTCTAACTCTATATTCTTAGGTGGTTGAACTATTTCATTTAATTCTGAGTATTTTCCTTATGCTAACATCAAGTATAGTAAGGAAGATTTCTTTTTCTTTCTTTCTACCATTTTAATTTTTTTATTTCCACTGATGAAATGATTGATATACTTAGAGTGTGGGTGTTATAACTTAGTTAGAATGGCCTTATAAAATACATCTGCAACAACTTTGGAATAGTTTTACTTCTACAAGTTGGAGGAAGTAACAAATCTGTGTTTCCTATCTAATAGTGTTAATTCCATGGGTTAATTATTCTTTTCAAGGTGCATAACCATGGTCCTTTTATATCATCTCAAAGTGTTTTAATAATCACATGAGTACATTTCAATCTTTCCACAAAATTATTTAGAGCAAGGACTTTATTTCTTTGCTTTCTTGCTTAAAATCTTAGAAACAAGTGGAATATGAGTGGAGGAATATACAAGTGATATTTCAGACCATAAAGAGTAGATTTAAGTTTCCATTTGTGTGTTCTTAGTATATCCAAACAACACACCTAGGGTGTATTTTTTCTTGCCCCAATGCTTAAATCTGTCATTGATATGAAAACAGACAAACAAACAAACAAAAAATGAAAACAAGCTAAAAGTGAAAACTGGATGTTGATCTTAGAAGCTAGGATTTGTAGTCTCTGCCTAATGTTTTTTCACACTCTAGCTTATCTCAGCTCATCATTAACATTTCTACCACCATCTTCCAAAGAGGAAAGTATCTCTCCTAAAGAGAGAGAGAGAGTGGGAAGGTATAAAGGTATTTTCAAATCCAAAACTAACCATTTTTAAATAATAGTTTAGAAAAATCAAGCTCAGAAAGAGAGTGCTTTCTTTTCAGTTAGCTGCTACTATGTGAATTAAGATAGTTCAATGAGTAATCCGGTTGAAGTTTGCTATGCCAGGTAGCTAATTAATATAATATGATTTGAAGAATTTCTTTATATGAAATGCACATATAGCACACATTTTATGGATGATTTTGCAAAGCACATTTTGCTTCTTATCCGTGATAGTTGCTATGTAGCAGCTCAAAGTTAAATTTGAAATGTAAACTTTAAAAAAGATTAGTCATTTGTGCTACTTTTATCCATACAAGCCAGGACATATAACACTAGCATTTTACTTCCCTTTGAAAATCATGTGTTATGGATTTAAACTGCATTTCCTTTTATTGGATGTTAATAACACAAGTCTGTGGCTCCACTGTAATGCTGTTTTCTGAAATAAAGATGGTGATAAATATCAACTTTTATGACTTTTCCTCAGGGATGAGTAAGTGTGGTTGTTATGCTCTTAACAAAAATTGTATTAATGTTGCTATAAAAGGCATTTTAAGTACCTACATTTAGAGTAGCTCACTGGCACTTAAATGCAAATTAAACAAGTCCCAAATTCTACAAGCACCTGTGACTCTTTTCTTTCAGGTTTTTTGTTTGTTTGTTTTGTGTTCAGTTTTGAAGTGTCTGTGGATGAAACTTAGAGTATCACACATGGTATTCAAGATCTCTACAAGTATCAATTGCACTTTAGCCAAGACCATGTTGTAAACAACAATTTTTAAGAAATAATTCACTTTTGTACATTTTAGTAGACATGATCTTAAACCACTTACAGTTATAAGAAGTTATATATAATATATATAGAGTTATAAAGTTAGTGTATGTTATGTATTTATGAGTAAATATTAATCATTCTAAATATAGTAGTATTTAAAATATTTGTTATTGCATGCCAACAAATGCAAAGGATAATGTATTTTATATCTCGTATTATTAGATGTCATTAAGAAACACATCCACCTGAAAGTCTCTATCTTGGAAGACATCTATAACAAATAGCTTGGGACAACCTTTGCAAAATATTTAACTACTGTCAAACCATCAACACTTTGAAGGAGGTGCCATTATGAGCTCTGCATTCTTAATAGGGAAAGTGAGTCTTAGACAATTTAAGACCCTGGACAAAGTTTACATAAATTGTGATAGACATTATTGATTCTTGTGCTGTGCCACTGCCAGGCTTGATGGGGGCCAGTGATTTATGAAGACCAATTTACCATCCTAACAAGAAAAGAGAGCAAGGGCTTAGCACAACAGATTCTGAGTTGTTTGTGGTATCCATCTAAGTGTGTGTGTGTGTGTGTGTTTGTGTGAGAGAGAGAGACTGTGGGGGGGGGGGGAGAGGGAGAGAGGGAAAGAGAGAGAGAGAGCCCAAACTAGAATTAAAATATTGGAAATTGTGCTGGAGAAGATTGCCTAGTGATTAAGGCATTTCTGCAAACCCAAAGAACCCTAGTACGATTCCCTAGGACCCTCCTAAGCCAGATGCATAAGGAGGCATATGTATCTGGAGTTCATTTGCAGGGGCCAGAGGCCCTGGCATGCCCATTCTCTCTCTAACTCTCTCTACCTCTTTTTCTCTCTCTCTCATATAACTAACTAAATAAATAAAATATTGGTAATTATGTAAAAATTAATGCTAGAAATATTAAAAAGTTAAAACTAAGAAGGTTAGCTAAAATATTGAACAGAATTTGAAGAGAAGTATGTTTAATAAGTTTGAGGAGAATTGAGTAAAACAGATAGAGTTTATTTTAGATGATCAACATAGGGCTGGAGAGATGGCTTAGCGGTTAAGCCAGTTGCTTTCGAAACCTAAGAACTCATGCTCGACTCTACTGGTCCCATGTAAGTCAGAGGCACAGTGATGTAAGCGCCCAAGGTTGTAAATGTGCACAAAGGAATGCATGTGTCTAGTGTAAGATT
Organism: Dipus sagitta; assembly: GCA_036346955.1. Classification (NCBI taxonomy): domain Eukaryota; kingdom Metazoa; phylum Chordata; class Mammalia; order Rodentia; family Dipodidae; genus Dipus; species Dipus sagitta. Next base: position 52,134,661 of record CM070775.1, on the reverse strand, counting down.
GTAGTAGCTGAAGACCCTGGTGTGCCAATTCTCTCTCTCTCTCTCTCTCTCTCTCTCTCTCTCTCTCTTTCACTCTCACTCTTGCACATAAAAATAAAAGGCCAGTCTGTTGGGTTTGCCTCAAAAAAAAAAAAAAAAAGATCCACATGAAAGTAGATTACTGAAACTCTGAGGAACCCATAATATTTTAATATCTTTTCAATTAAAGAAATTATTCTTTTACCTACCATGCTTCCCATTTGTAAAGAAAAAAATAACCAAGGAGAAATATCTTTTCTTCTTTTGACTTAGTTAAATCAAATGCTAAAGTGTAATGATGCCTCTTATATAAAATAATACAGTGGAGTTTTTTTGGGGGGGGCAATAAATTTCCTGAGATTTAATTTTATGAAATAGTTCCGGGTTGCCATATTCTTTTTTCAAGGTAGGGTCTCACTCTAGGTCAGGCTGACCTGGAATTCACTATGTAGTCTCTGGGTGACCTCAAATTTATGGTGATCCTCTTACCTCTGCCTCCCAAGAGCTGGGATTAAAGGTGTGTGCCACCACACCAGGCTAAGGGTTGCCATATTTTAATTTAATTTTTCTTTCCCGCAAAAATACAGGCATTTATAAAAAGAGATACTTTTCTCTCAGAGTAATGATTTAATTTACAAATATATCATTTGTTCAATAAATGATCAATGAATTGCTAAAATACACTGAATTGTTCCCATCCCTACTCAGTTCGTGCAAATCCCATGTTTCTGGGTGTCCTTGAGCTGGTCATTTAGATGAAGACAGATTTGGATATACACAATTCTTCCTTTAGCTACTATTGTTCTGCATCTACACATTTCTACTTTTAAAGTGGCCCTTAGCTGCCAAGGAACTATTGGTCTGGCTTTATATTTCATTCCCTTATTCTAAAGGCCTTGACACTAATGTGACAAATCTTCAGTTTCACCAGTAGGTGCGGGAACATATTCTTTTTGCTTGTAGTTATTCCCCTCCCCATATAAAAAAAAACTCTAGCAGCTTTACCCATAACGCAATGTGTGCTGTTAGCATCTATTTACTGCATCAGGAGTTAACAATGAGAATATCAGGCAGGAGGTATTTTGGGAAATAAGGGACTCAGTTTTAGATTTGTTGATTAAATTCATGAACACAAATAAGGAAAGAAAGCTTATTTTAAAAAATGGTCTTTAGAGCTGGAGGGATGGCTTAGTGGTTAAGGTGTTTGCCTGAAAAGCCAAAGGACCCTGGTTCAATTTCTCAGGACCCACATAAGCTAGATACAGAAGGTGGCACACGTGTCTGGAGTTTGTTTGCAATGGCTGGATGCCCTGTCGTGCCCATTCTCTCTGTCTCTGTCTCTCTGTCTGCCTGTCTGTCTCTCTCTCTCAGACTCTCTCAAATAAATAAATAAAAATGAACTTTACATTTTATAATTTGAAAGAAACCAGGACACTCAGAAATGTCTTCGAGAAGTCAAAGATAAAAATCAAGTTTTAAATAATAATATTTAAATGATAGCATGATTTATATAATGAAATTATTTATTGCCAGTGATTTTTCACTTTATTTCTTATGAAATGTACAGAAAAAGACAGAATCAAGTAGGTATCAATATATTCTATGTCTAAAGATCACCAGAAAACAAATCACTTCCACTCATGGGCTACCTACTGCAATGATTTGATAATTTTTTTCTTAATGAAAATCTCTCACCATCATATTTCTCTTTACCTGTTGTATTTATGATACAATGATAAAAAATATTACCTACAATTTTTTCTATTTCCAAGGAAAATCTTTCTTTTATTTCAGACCTCCTTATCAAACATATGGTATTCTTTAAAATTCATATTATTCTTGTGGTCTCCTCCATCTTCTACCCCTCTTCCTCTTCCTCACTTCCTTGTTCTTTCTTTAATGTTTTATTTATTTATTTATTTGACAAAGATAGAGTGAGAAAGAGGCAGATAGATGGAAAGAGAGTGAGAATGGACATACTAAGTCCTCCAACCAATGCAAGTGAACTCTAGATGCTAGTACCATCTTGTGCATCTGGCTTTTGTGGATACTGGGGGATTGAACCTGAGCCCTTAGACTTTATAGGCAAGCACCTAAACCACTAAGCAATCTCTCCAACCCTGCCCCCGCCCCGTTCCTTTACTTCCCTCTCTTGTCAGTGGAGGAATCACTAAAGACATTTATTTTATTTTTTTTTTTCATTTTCTTTCTTTTTTTTTTATTAGTCAGTTCTGTATTCAGCAAATACAGTCAGTTTGGTACCATTATTAGGCTCATCCATGTCCTACCCCCTCCCCTTGGCCCCTCCTTGTTGAGGTATACGGGTCATGCATTGTGGAGTTAGCCCACAGTTATGGGTAAGCTAAATGTCTCTGCATATCATGACCCAACATGTGACTCTGACATTCTTTCCGCCCCCTCTTCCGCAAAATTTCCCTGAGCCATGTTGGGTTCATTTTTGGTCTGCTTCAGTGATGAGGTGTTGAGAGCCTCTGAGGCTCTGGCTCTCTGATTTGGTAGGAGTTGATTTTTCTCTATGCTGATCTCCTTCCCCCTTGTGCTGGTGTCCGGTTCATCAGGAAAACAGCCCCCTTGCTTGTTTCTCGAAGTTTTCTTAGTTTCAGCCGGGGCCCTTTTGAGGTATGATGGGGTGGCTCTCTCCTTAGGGTCTACATCTATCTGAAAAAGAGAAGCAGATTCTCCAACGGAGAGTAAGTTAGCACCAGGACAAATGAGATAACCCTTACTTTTTTTTTTTTATAGAGAATTTAATAGGTGTAGGCCCTCTTGTAGCCCACAATTGATAGTAGCTTGATACTGGAGAGTGAGCTTATGTTTGGATATGGTTCTGACTTGTTTCCCAGCTCCAGCTATGGGTCCCATACCAGTGAGGGGATCAGTTAGCCAAATTGAGAGCAGTTGGTTCCCCACCATGGCTGTGTGCCACCACTGCACTTGTGTGGGCATCACAATAAGTTATTTGCTGCTAAGTAGGTTAGACCATGTGTTGCTTTGATAGATATTGGTCAATTTCCCCCAGTCGCCCATGTAGCACCTTCTGGCACTAGACGCGCTGACTGTCTGAGGACTGACTCTCATACAACTTCCAGCCATGCCATTCTAATTTGCATGTCAATCACATAAGGTATCTTCAGCAGTAGGGTCTTACCACTAACCTTTGGTGGGTCATCAAGTACTCTGACAGAAATCTGTCTGTCTTTTAGGAAACCTTGTAGGTCTCTCTGATCAAAATCTCATTGTGGATGATAGCCCCATGCTGGTTCTGGGAGTTACAGGTCAGTGCCCACTAAGAAAATGAGGAAAAAGATAACTAATATACAAGAGTTAGAGATAGGAGAGAGAGAGACAGGGAGAGGGGAAGTGAGGGAGGGAAGATGTAGGAGACTAAGGTTAGTCTTAATCTTACCCTCTCCAGTGTCTTGTGGTTCAGGTGTTCCCTGTAAGGGCCTGGTGAAGGATCAGCCATTTGGTCTATCTTTTAGTAAGTAGAAGATTATGGTACCATTGCCGTTTGGGTCTAGATTTGTGTTTCCCACCCCTTTGATGCCCTCCCCTCCCTCCCCTTCCATCCTAGTGTCTAATCTAGGAGATGCTTGCTTGGTATGTAAAGTTTCTTCGGTAGATTCAGGTTAGGTGCTGTAGATGAGTGAGACTATGTGGCGATTTTTTTTCTGTGATTGGGTAAGTTCACTGAGAATGATCTGTTCCAGGTTCAACCATTTTTCCTCAAATTTCATTGTGTCATTTTTCTTACTGCTGTATAGAATTCCATTGTGTAGATATACCACATCTTAGTTATCCATTCTTCTAGTGATGGACATCTGGGTTGATTCCAGCTCTTAGCTATTACAAATTGAGCAGCTATAAACATGGTTGAGCAAATCTCTTTAGTCTGTGGTTTGAAGGTTTTAGGGTAGATGCCCAGTAAGGGACTAACTGGGTCTGTTGGTATCTCTAGACTCAGCTTTTTCAGAAGTCTCCATATTGCTTTCCAAAGTGGTTGTACCATCCTACATTCCCACCAACAGTGGATGAGTGTTCCTACTTCTCCACATCCTCGCCAGCATTTATTTTTATTTGATTTTTTCATGCTTGCTATCCTTATTGGGGTAAGGTGGAATCTCATAGTTGTTTTAATTTGCATTTCTCTGATGATTAGGGATGATGAACATTTTCTTAAGTGTATGTTTGCCATTTCTATTTCTTCCTCTGTGAACTGCCTGTTCAGCTCTTTGCCCCATCTTGTGAGTGGGGTGTTTGACTTCTTACTGTTTAGATTTTTGAGTTCTTTGTAGATTCTAGAGATTAGGCCTCTATCAGTTGGATAACCCACAAATATTTTCTCCCATTCTGTGGGTAATCTATTGGCTTTGCTAATTGTATGCTTGTCTGTAAAGAAACTCCTCAGCTTCATGTGGTCCCATTGGTTGAGTGATGGTTTAAGTTCATGAGCTACTGGGGTTTTGTTCAGGAAGTCTTTTTCCATTCCTATATCATGGAATGTACTTCCTAAATTTTCTTCCAGTAGTATTCGAGTTTCTGGTCTTATATTGAGATCTTTGATCCATTTGGACTTGAGTGTAGTGCATGGTGAAATGTGTGGGTCAAGTTTTAGTTTCCTGCATATGGTCATCCAGTTTGTCCAGCACCATTTGTTGAAGATGCTGTCTTTTTTCCAGCTTATATTGTTTGGGCCTTTATCAAATATCAAGTAGCTATAGTTGCTTGACCCAAAGTCCGGGTCCTCAAGTCTATTCCATTGATCTATAGTCCTGTTTTTATGCCAGTACCATGCTGTTTTTATTACTATGGCCCCCCCCCCCCGTTCCTTTACTTCCCCTCTTGTCAGTGGAGGAATCACTAAAGACATTTATGTAACAAATGTAAATAAAGAGTTCTCAGTAACTAGCATTGGAACCTAACTTCTCAGGAAAAAAAAAAATATATATATATATATATATATATATATATACACACACACACACATATGGGACACACAAAGAGTTGGGGAATGGCAAAGTTGTTAAAACACAAAATCCACATTTATTTAAAACTGTATGGTACTATATAAGTTATTATCTTGTTTTATGCATAGAACTTAAGTTCAAGCTTGAAGACAATGTAAGTATGTCAGTTCAAGTGTACCCATTTAAGAAATGTACGGAGCCTCAAAGGTATTAACACGTTATTCTCAAGGCTGGGATATTGTCATCTTGACCCTTGTATATGCTGCTAAACACGGAGGATTTACTTTGAAGCTTTCATTTAAGGAATTGAATTATTACCCTTTGCTTGACCTTTGTGCATGGCATATTTATCACAGTGCCCCATAAAACTATAAAGTGTGAGAAAACTAAGAAAAGGAACTCATGTTTGTTATTCATAAATAAAGAAAGAATAGGCATAAAGCAGAATTGTAAAAATTCATTCACAAGGATTTCTTGCATAATCCATTTATAGTCACAAATCCCTTCTTAAATGGTTTTTGTAAACTTTTGAAAACCAACATAAGCAAAAGAAACTCAAAACTCCTCATAATCTATGATTTCTAGGCTCTATTGCCAAGTAATGTTTATAATTATTACTAGGAAGAAGAAAGGGAAACAATATTATTTTTAAAAGTATGAAAAGAAATAGCTGTCAAGCTGTTCTGTTAATGAACTGAAAATCGTGACACTGTCAAATTTAATATAAAAATAGTATTATAGGCCCATGGCATCTATTTATCACCAGAGAACAAAAGACTTCATCCATTTCCTTTAGCAAATGACATTTTTGTAATTCGCTGCCCATTTCATTTGTTCCACAGGACTTCGTGGGGTGACAAATATCCCACTAAAATGGCTACTGATACTTGATAGGATAATGCACAGCCCCTCAGGACAAGGGCGCAGGCAGAAAACTTATCATCCTTTAGCTTAGCATGGGTCAGTGGCAGTGCCAGGGGTGACAGAGGCTGTGAAAGTGTGGGAAGCAAGAGCTAAAAGCTGTAGGAGGGGAGTCTTTATAGTTCATCCTTTCTGCACCAAGAAGCTGTGGAGACAGCTTGAATCCCACTGTTGATTTGGTTCACTGCGTGCCACACTAACTGTTTCTGGAAACGCAGAGCAAGGGGTAGAAGAAGCCAATGCTTACAGGTCATTCTCACCAACAGCATGTGGCACTGCAACATGTCCTAAAAGAGGAGGAAATGCATACTTAATATTTTAGCTTCAAGTTCATATTGTAAGAATGCATTATTGTGAAGGAAGGTGTGTGGTGAATAATCAGTAGGACATCACCATTGTATCAACCTGATAATTTTGCAGAGGAAAAAGCATTATTAGGGTTGTCCTCCATTTAGGAATTTTCTCAATACTGTTTTCTGTGCTATAGTGGATTAAAAAAAAAATGAGTAGTATGACTCTTGTTGAAAACATGAACTTATAAATGTTCCAAACATACAGCACTTCAATTTCATCATTAACACTTGTCCATTAAAGACAATTGACTTGCATTAAAGCTGAATATACATATTTTATTCCTAAGATATTAAAACAGCATAGAACTTTTCCTCAGAATACTATAAAACAATGATATGCACCAGCTGGTATATTACTCCTGATTATATTAAAAGATCATGTGAGGGAATTCTTCTAAACACTCCTCAGTTTAAAATAAAAATTAAAAAAAAAAGAAAAGGAAAAACACAAGTTCTTCATTAGGCAGGTATCTCTTGTCATGGTTGTCACTGCACAAAATGACACTCATAGAAACATGATGGTTATGTTGTGATGTCTCTAACTGCACATCTGGTAAACGGATTCCTATTTTGCAGTATTAAGAAATCACTTTTTATGTTACGTGTGATTTGAATTAATGCATTTTAAAATTTCAATTATGCAATGACAAAATTCCTAAAGGGCTCATAGAAGAAAGAAGTAAAAGTTGTGACCTTGTTTCACAAGTAAGAATCCAATGCAACCTGAGTAATTAATAGCTTTGGTGAGAGTTTTATTCTATCTTGTCCTCCATTAAGAATAGCCAGGCATACAATGGAACATATGTTTTACTTTTCTAAACAGGAAAAATGTCTACTTCTACAGTTTTACTTGGGAATATAGATAAAATATCAACATCATCAACAGAGAATAACAAGACCTAGAACTTGTATATACAAAAGATTTTGAGGGAGCTGGGGAGAGTGCGCAGTGTTTAAAGACACTTGCTGGCAAAGTCTGCCAGCTAGGGTTTGATTCCTGAATATCTACATAAGGCCAAGAGCATACAGTGGTGCATGGATCTGGAGTGTTTTTGTGGTGGGAAGAAACCCTGGTTTGCCCATTCTCTCTCTCTCTCCCCCTCCTACATCTTTTGCAGTGTGAATATAAATACATGGTCCATTGTAAACAGTGAAATGCTTTCTGACAGACTCCTTTTATTTCAAGCACATCTGGAAAATTCCTTATTACTGCATTATAGGTAGATGAAGACAAACGAATGCCTACTTTGAAGTAAGCACGCTAAATAGTTCCCATACTTTATCTCTGAAAATCTGGCTGTGTGCTCCTAAGAGCAATATTCCTGGCTACAATTTATGTAGTACTTCTTCCTATTGAGTTGGAAATTGTTCCCTTCTCACAGAGAGGTTTGTGTTTATTTCCAATGCAGAACTTGTTTTAGTTTTGAAGGTAAATTGAACAAGTGATTGCTTTCATATATCATGTAATTCCTTACATGTTGATGGCTGTAACTTTTCTACTTAACACATTTTATTCCTTACCATGCCTGTCACTGGTTTAAGCAATCTGTGGGTAATTGATTTCTTCTGTAAAACAGATAACATTTGCTTAAAGCTCTTCTGATAGCTTTACAGCCTCTGCATTAGAAGAGGCACTTCTGTCACCATCGGCATTCTTATAAAATATAATTATTGTATATCTATCAAAGACTAAAGTAAAGGAGAATGGGAAGAGGTAGTGTAAATATCCTGACTTGAGAATTCATGGCAGTCTGTTACTACTAGTGCCTAGCATATCACTATATACTTTGTTTCACTGCCTGAGGAATATGGTCCAGGATTTATTATTTATTTGAACAAATTGTAATCTTTCAAACATGAACCTCTGCTCCTTCCATTAGATTTCCTAGTAAAAAAAAAATAAGTTACATTTTCTTTATGCAATGATTATTAACTATGATTCACATTTTCACTCCTGACTTCAGCAAGGTAAATATGCAACAAGTCTTCTAAATGAACAACTTTAACATGAACATAAATTGAATATAAATAAATCATTGTGTCAGAAAAATTCTTCAATTTGTTCCCAAATCACATTTTACCACAATGTACATTGCAAGCTTAATATAATGACAAGGAAAAATCAAAATGACATAGTTAAGTTTAAGTCAATAGAAAGAGTTGGCTACAATTTTTGTGAACTTTTGCTTAGGAGATATGAGCAAATGTCTGTTCATTCTAGACAGGGTACAAGAAATTGTACCAATGTGAAGCTTTGTGAACTAGTGAGTTTTATTGAGGTTACATATAGGAGCATGGACAATTTATGTGTGGCTCTATCATTAAGGAAAATCTCTCTTTCCTATCACCTTTAACTACTCATCTATCCCCAGGCAGAGAGGTTTCAGAATGGAAAGTCAATGGAATCCCCCTCCATTTTATGCAGGTCTCCTGTATAGGTAATCATTGCTGCTGAGAGATGAAGGCAATGTTCACATCATGCTCAGAGGACGGCATTCCACAATTATTTTCTACAATAAAGAAGCATAGAGGGCTGGAGAGATGGTTTAGTGGTTTAGGCATTTGCCTGCAAAGCCAAAGGACCTCTGTTCAATTCCCCAGGAACTACATAAGCCAGATGTACAAGGTGGCACCTGCATCTGGAGTTCGTTTGCAGTGGCTGGAGACCCTGAGGTTCCCATTCTCTCTCTCTCTCTCTCTCTTTCTATCTCTGTCTACCTCTTTCTGTTTTACTCTCTCAAATAAGTAAATAAAATTTTAAAAAATTAAAAATAAGCATAGCACAGAACAATAATAAAAAACATAAAATAAATAGCTTTAGGAGAAGCATAGAATAAAACAATAAATTGCCAACTACCCAATCAGATCAACAGAGAAAATATTTTATGCTTTCCCATCATAAATAAATGAAATAATTCTATGCACAACCAGAAATTCTGAATAATCAGTGTAAAATTAGGTTATCTCATATTTGTTGTTATCTTACCAAAATAAACACTGTATTATTCATACATTTAACATTGTTCTAGCTTTAAATTGTTTTGCATGTGAATTTTGGAAGAGAACTATCTATAGAGGACTATCTTTTTCTTTGCTTTTTTTTGGAGTCATGGTCTCCAGTCCAGGCCGGAACTCACCCTTGTAGCCCAGACTGTCCTCAAAGTCCAGGCAATTCTTCTACCTTAGCCTCTTAAATGGTGGTATTAGTAATGTGAGCCACAAGGCCTGGCTTTTATACAGAAATTATTTAAAAAAAACTTATTTATTATCCACACCGGGCATGGTGGTGCATGCCTTTAATCCCAGCACTCAGAAGGTAGAGGTAGGATGATTGCTGAGAGTTTGAGGCCACTCTGAGACTACATAGTCAATTCCAGGTCAGCCTGGGCCATAGTGAGACCCTACCTCAAAATACCAAAAAAATTATAATAATAATACATTGTTTATTATCCACATACACGTGAAAGAGGAAGAAAGAGAGAGATCAGTGTATGGGTCTTTCAGGGCCTCTTAACACTGCAGGTGAACTCCAGACACATGTGCCACTGTGGATCTATCTACCTTTACTTGGGTACTGAGTAATTGAACCTCAGGAAAGCAGGCATTGCAAGCAAACACTTTGACTGCTGACACATGTCTCCAGCCCTCATTTTGGGAATTTCTTTATAAACTTTTTTACTAGTATGTAAACAACACATGTTGGTACCATCCTTTCCCTCCTCCCTGCCCCTTTTCTGAAGAGGCCTTCCTCATTGGTAATGCAGGTCAATTCCATGGGGATTGTGGGTCATGCATTATAGGGGCAGCAGCCAGTTATAGGGGAGAGGCAATGTCTCTGTGAAAAATGTCCCAACTTGTAGCTTTAACAATCTTTCTACCCCGACTTCCACAAAATTCCCTGAGCTATGCTAGGAGCATTCTAAGTCTACTTCAGTGAAGGGCACTTAGGAGCCTCTGTATTTCTGGTTTGGTAGGTGTTGAGTGTCCTCAGTGTATATCTCCTTCACCCTTGTGCTGATATCAGCTTAATTAAGAAAGCAGCATTATTGCTCATTTCCCCAATTCCTCTGTAGTTTCCACTAGGGCTGGGGTGGAATGCATTGGGTGTTTGTCTCCTCAGGTCCAGCTCCTGTCTGAAAAAGAAAAGTATATTCTCCAAAAGAGAGTAGAGTCAGCACAAGTTAAATGGGATATCCCTTATTAAGTTAGAGAGAATTTAAAGGGTGTAGACCCTCTTATAGCCCAAGATTAGTGGGAGTTTGGCAATGGAAAGCAGATTCACTATCTGGATATGATCCTGACTTGTTTCCCAGTTCCAGATATGGTTTCCTTTCCACTGAGTGAATCTGTTAGGCAATTCAAGAGCAGTTGGTTAGCCATCGTGGTTGTGTGCCACTATTGCACTTGTGTGAACATCATGTCAGGTTGTTTGCTTCTGAGTCACTTGGACTTTGTATTGCTAGAACAGATGTTGGCCACTTTCCTCCAGTAGCTCCAGCACTAGATGGGCTAATTTTCTGGGGACTGGTTATCTTCCAGATTGCAACCAGGTCTCTCCATGGTCTATGCCAAAAGTGTCTTCAGCAGTTGGGTCTTACCATTATTATATTTAACAATAATATAATATAACATATATTATATTATAATTAACCTCTGGTGCATCATCAGGTTTTCTGAAAGAAGCCTATCTTGTTTGTCTTGAGAGATCTAGTAGGTCTCTCTAATCATTGGCTCATTGTGGATACAAACCACATCCTGGTACAGTGAATTACACATAAGTGCCAAGGGAAAAGAAAAAAAAAGAAAATGGCAGAGAAGAAAGAGAAACAAGAGCAATTTGAGGTTAGGTTTCATCTCACCCTCTCCAGGGCCTTTTGATTCAGGTGGTCCCCCTAAGGTCTTCTTGAGGGTTCCACCTATTAGTCTAGCTTCCAGGATATAGTATTCTATGGTATCAACTCAATTTGGGTTCAGTTTTGTGTTTCCTCTCACCCTTTCCCTTATCCCAAGCCCTACCCTCCCTATTGTCCAAGCCTCAAGTTGATATTCAGGTATGTCAGCAACTCAGGCTGATCCAGGTTAGGAACTGCAGATAACTGAGACCGTGTTGATGCTTGTATTTCCGTGTTTGTGTGAGTTCAGTTAGAATGATCTGTTCAAGTTGGACCATTTTCTACAAATTTTATTGTGTCATATTTCCTTACTGCTGAGTAGAATTTCATTATGTAGGTATACCACATCTTAGTTATCCATTCATCCAATGATGAGCACCTGTGTTGATTCTAGTTTTTAGCTATTATGAATTTAGTAGCTACAAAAATGGTTGAGCAAATATTTCTGAACTGAGATGTGAAAACTTTTAGGGTAAATGCTCAGTAAGGGAATAACAGGATCTGTTGGTAACTCTGTATTCATAATTTGCAGGAGTCTCCATATTGATTTCAATAGTGGTTGTACCAGCTTACATTCCCACCAACAGTGAATGAGTGTTTCTATTATTCCACATCCTTGCCAACATTTTCTTTCATTTGATTTTTTAATGTTTGCTATCCTTACTGGGGTAAGTTGAAATCTCATATTTGTTTTAGTTTGCATTTCCCTAATGGTTAGGGATGTTGAACATTTTCTTAAGTGTGTGTTAACCATTTGTAATTCTTCCTCTGAGAACTCCCTATTTAGTTCTCTGCCTCACTTGTAGGGTGAGTTGTTTGATTTTTTTTTCTTGTTTAGTTGTTTTAGTTCTTTGTAGATTATAGATATTAGCCTTCTGTCAGTAGCATAGCTGGCAAATATTTTATCCCATTCAGTGGGTAATCTATTGGATCTGTTTATGGTATGTTTGTACAAAAGCTTTTTAGCTTCATGAGATACCATTGGTTGAGTGCTTGTTTAATTTCTTGGGCTACTGGGGTTTTGTTTAGGAAGTCTTTACCCATTCCTATATCTTGGAGAGTGCGTCCCATTTTTTCTTCCAGTAGTTGAAGAGTTCCAGGTCTTTTTGCTTTTTAAGTTTTAATTTATTTATTTACTTGAGAGAATCAGAGAAAAAGAGAGAGAGAAACAAAGACAGACCGAGAGACAGAGAGAGAATGGACATGCCAGTGCCTCTAGCCACTTCAAACAATCTCCAGACACATGTTGTGAAATGGAGACTTTCAGATCACTTATATATAGGAACATGTCATCTGCAAATAGCACTAACTTGGTTTCTTACTTTCCAATTTGAATCCATTTTATTTCTTTCCCCTGTCATATTTCTTGGGCTAGTCTTTCTAGTACTATGCTGAAGAGCAGTGGTGAGAGTGGTCACCCCTGTCTTATTGCTGATCTCAGTGGGAACCCCTTGAGTTTTTCCCCATTAAGTATTATTTGGGCTTTAGGAGCTTTATATAGGGTCTTTATTGTGTTGATATATAAACTCTCCATGCCTATGCTTTGCAATGTTTTGATCATGAAGTGGTGTTGTGTTTTGTCAAAGGCCTTCTCTGCATCAATTGAGATGACCATGTAGTTCTTATGGTAAGTTTATTTATGTGGTGTATTATGTTGACCAATTTCCATATGTCAAACCACCCCTGCATCCCTGGGATGAAGCCTACTTGATCAAGGTGGATAATGCTTTTGGTGTGTTGTTGGATTCAGTTTGCAAGGATTTTGTTCAGGTTCTTTGCATCTAAGTTCATTAAGGATATAGGCCTACAGTTTTATTTTCTTGTTGCATTTCTGCCTGGTTTCAGTCAGGGTAATGATAGCTGCATAAAAGGAGTCATGAAGGATTCCCTCATTTCTGATTATGCAGAACAGTTTAAGAACAATTGGTTTCAGTTTTTCAATGAAGGTTTGATAGAATTCATCTGAGATGCTATCTGGTCCTATACTTTTCTTTTTGTGGAGGGTTTTGATTACCTTTTCAATCTCCATGGATGTGATAGGTATGTTTTGGAGATTAACCTGCTCCAAGTTCAGTTTTGGTAGGTGGTATGTGTCCAGGAATTCATCCACTTCTTCCAAATTATTAAATTTGGTGTAGTAGTAGATTAAGAAGTATGCCCTTATGAGTCTTCCAAATTCATTGATGTCTGTTGAGATCTCTCCTTTTTCATTTCTGATTTTGTTAATTTGAGACTTCTCTCTTTCTGTTTGATCAATTTGGCCAGGGTTTGTTAATATTGTTTATTTTTTTTAAGAAACAGGTCTTTGTTTGCTTAGTTTCCAATTCATTAATTTCTGCTCTAGTCTTGATTATTTCTTTCCATCTGGAGCTCTTTCGGCTGGATTCTTCTTGATTTTCCATCACTTTAGGTGGGCAGTCAGGTTATTAATTCTCTGTATTTGTAATAAAGACATTTAATGCTACTGATTTTACCCTTATGTGTCCCATAAGTTTTGGTAGGTTGTGTTTTCATTATCGTTCAATTCTGGGAATTTCACAATTTATGTTCTGATTTCTTCCACAACCCATTCATTATTGAAAAGTGTGTGTTTAGCCTCCAGGAGCTGATGGAGTTCTTGATGTGTCTGTTGTTGTTAATGTATACCTTTAAAGCATTGTGATCAGATATGATGCAAGAAGTTACTTCAATTTTCATGACTTTATGAAGGTACAGTTTATGACCTAATACATGCTCAACTTTCAGAAGGTTCTGTGGGCTGCTGAGAAGAATGTGTATTCTGTAGAGTTGGGGTGGAAAGTTCTGTAGATATCCATTAGGTCTAGTTGATCTATGATGTTGTTGAGCTCTATTATTTCCCTGTTGATTTTTGGCTTGGATGATCTCTCTATTGGTAATAGTGGATTATAGAAATACTGACTATGATGGTGTTGGTGTTTTGTTCTATTTTATTGTCAAGTAGATTTTGTTTTATAAATTGTAGTGTACCTGTGTTTGGCACATATATATTTAGGACTGTGTTGTGCCCATGTTGAATCATTTTCTTGATGAGTGAGAAGTAGCCTTCTTTGTCTTTTTTGATTACTTTTGGTTTGAAGTCTATTTTATCAAATATTAATATAGCAACATCCACCACTTTTTAAATTTCCATCTGTTTTGAATATCATTTTCCACCCTTTCACCCTGAGAAGGCATCTATCTTTAGTGGTGAGGTGGATTTCTTGAAGACAAAAGATAGAAGAGTCCAGTTTTTTGATCTACCCTGATAACTTGTGTCTTTTGAGATTTTTTTTGTTTGTTTTTATTTATTTATCTGACAGTGACACAGAGAGAAGGAGAGAGAGAGAGAGAGAGAGAGAGAGAGAGAGAGAGAGAGAGAGAGAGACAGAGAGAGAGAGAGAGAGAGAGAGAGAGACAGAGAATGGGCACACCATGGTCTCCAGCCACTGCAAATGAACTCCAGATGCATGTGCCACCTTGTTCATCTGGCTAATGTGGGTCCTGGGGAATTAAGCCTCAAACCGGGGTCCTTAGGCTTCACAGGCAAGCATTTAACCCCTAAGCCATCTCTCCAGCCCTAACCTGTGTCTTTTTATGGGTGAATTAAGTCTATTAATATTTAAGTTTATTAATGTGATGTTTGAATTAATCCTTGCCATGATGAGGTATTTTATGGGGTTTGGTGCTTTCTTGTATTACTTATTGTCTTGAGCCTTCTTTATTTTGGTTATTGTGATCTTCTTCTTGTTGGCTCTTGAAGTTGGTTGTTTGACTGTTCTGTGTGGAGTATTCCCCCAAGTATTCTCTGTAGGTTTGGCTTTGTGTTCATATCATCATAGAGCTGATGTTTGACATGGAAAGTTTTTCTTTCAAGATCTATTATGAGGGATACTTTTGCTGGGTACAGTAATTTGGGTTGGAAGCCATAGTTATTCAGACTTTGAAGTGTTCCATTCCATGCCTTTTGGCCTTCAGGATTTCCATTGAGAAATGTGATGTAATTCTTATGGAATTGCCTTTGTATGTTTTAAATTATTTCTGTCTTGCTGCTTTTAGCACTTTTTTGTTGTTGTTGTTGTTAAGGGTTTTGGGTATGATGTGTCTCAGATAGCTTCTTATTTGGTTCTGTTTGGTTGATGTTATGTGGGATTCTTGTATCTGGGTGTGCCTTTCTTTTGAGAGATTTGGAAACTTTTTCCCCACAATTTTGATGAATATGTTCTCTATGTCTCTGGCCTGGATTTCCTCTCCTTCTTGTATTTCCTCTCCTTCTGGATTTCCTCTCCTTCATGATCCAGATGTTTGGTCATATTAGGGTATCCCACAGTTCCCTTGTATTCTCTTTAAGTGATTTTTTGAAATTAGCAATGTTTTTGGCCTCCTGATCAATTTTTTCTGTGTTGACTTCTAGGTCAAAGGTTCTGTCTTCCACATGAGTAACTCTGTTGGTGAGGGGTTCTAGAGAGGTTTTAGTAATTTCTATTTGATTTTTGTTTTGTGTTTTTTTAGTTTGCATCACTTCCATCTCTTCTTTGAGGTACGATGTCAATTCGAGTTCTGATTTTCTTGATGCTTCCTGGAATTCATTCTTGTATTTGATCAAGTCTTCATTAAACTTTATCAATCAGTTGTTGAGATCTTTCATTTCTTGACTCACCTTCAATTCATTCACATCTCTTTGGAGGATTCTCACATTTCCTTCAATCAAGTTAAGCCTACTGTCAAAAGCGGAATGCTCTAGGAGATGATTCTGTTCAATTGCATTGCCATGATTCATGGTTCTTTGTTGTTTTGCTTCCAGTTCAGTGATTATTTTGATCAGAGTCTCATTGATGACTGTGTTTTCATTATGAGAATGAATTTCTGTTGATTTCTCTATGATTTCTTTGGTGGCTTCCATTTTAGAACTAGGCATCCTTGGTGGAGATCTCTCAGATTTCTGACTTTTGTTGGCTTTTTTTGCATTATTGTTTGCCCATTTTAGGAAGACTATTTTATTAAGGAGAAAGAAAAATGTTGTTCTTTTGACCATGCAACTTCTGTCTCAGGTGAATAGGGATGATGGTATCTAGTGGTCAGTCAGGATATCAGAGCAAAAAGCCTGATTCCACAGCTCACACATGGACCAGGCCTCCCCAAGAAAGGCACAATGGGACCTACCAGGAACAGGGGACTGGGAGGAGGCAGGGAACAGGGATCTGCCCTACTTACTCAGAGCTGCACCCTTCAGCACACAGACTGGCCCAGCTAATGTGGACCAGGGAACTGGGAGGAGCCAGGAAGGAGGGGGTTGGCCTACTCACTCAACACTGCTGCCCCAGCCGGCACACTTTTCCTGCAGGGAACCGAAACCAGGGAGGTGGAAGGATCTGGGAAAAAGAGGTCTGGCCTACTCACTCCACACCACTGTACTCTTCTGCACACTCTCTACAAAGGGAACCCAGACCAGAGCACTGGGAGGAGCCAGGAAACAGGTGTCTGGCTTACTTACTCCAACACCACCATGCCTGTCCACCTAATTTTAGAAATTTCTAAGTGAATAATTTTCAGATATCTGTTTATATAATTTATCATTCATTTTTTTTCATTCAAATAAAAGAGTAGGATTAGTTTCTTGCGTCTATAACTGTGACTTTAGATGCTTAAGCTGTTCTGGCCTGTAACTCAGTATTGTCACCTACTTGCCTATGCACATCACCCTGTAAGCTTAGTCTGTTACTTCAGATGCCCTCCATCTTTCCACTCCATTCCCACTACCTAGTTTGGTACCAGCAATCTTATAACTTTTCAATCAAACAGAATCCCTCTTTTTAATTTTGTCCATTTTGGTCTCTTTGGAATCCTCACATTTTTCATGATCTTTGTATTGTGATCAGAAGAGAGCTGAAACATATCCCCTGTCTACATTTCTACTCACTTTTACTTGAATATTTCACAACTGCTATCATCTGTCATTTATCTTTAAGTGAATTTTTCATAGCATTCAAAGATCTGCTTTGTAGGTACTACTGCAAAATTGAGATTGTGCATTTATATAAGGGTCATCAGTTTTTTTTTTTTTCTTTTCTTTTTTACTTTACTAGTCAGTTTTGTATTCAGCAAATACAGTCAGTTTGGTACCATTATTAGGCTCATCCATGACCTACCCCCTCCCCTTGGTCCCTCCTTGATGAGGTATATGGGTCATGCATTGTGGAGTTAGCCCACAGTTATGGGTAAGAGAAATGTCTCTGCATCTCATGACCCAACATGTGGCTCTGACATTCTTTCCGCCCCCTCTTCCACAAAATTTCCCTGAGCCATGTTGGATTCATTTTTGGTCTACTTCAGTGATGAGGTGTTGGGGGCTGCTGAGGCTCTGGCTCTCTGATTTGGTAGGAGTTGATTTTTCTCTGTGTTGATCTCCTTCCCCCTTGTGCTGGTATCCAGTTCATCAGGAAAACAGCCCCCTTGTTTGTTTCTCCAATTTTTCTTAGTTTCAGCAGGGGCCCTTTTGAGGTATGATGGGGTGGCTCTCTCCTTAGGATCTACATCTATCTGAAAAAGAGAAGCAGATTCTCCAATGGAAAACAAGTTAGCACCAGGACAAATGAGATAACCCTTACTTTTTTTATAGAGAATTTAATAGGTGTAGGCCCTCTTGTAGCCCACAGTTGATGGTAGCTTGATATTGAAAGTGAGCTCATGTTTGGATATGGTTCTGACTTGTTTCCAAGCTCCAGCTATTGGTCCTTGTACCACTGAGAAGGTCAGTTAGCCAAATTAAGAGCAGTCGGTTCCCCACCATGGCTGTGTGCCACTATTGCACTTGTGTGGGCAGCACAACAAGTTATTTGCTGCTAAGTAGGTAGACCATGAGTTGCTTGGACAGATACTGGTCATTTTCCCCCAGTC
The DNA here is from genome assembly GCA_036346955.1 of Dipus sagitta. NCBI lineage: Eukaryota > Metazoa > Chordata > Mammalia > Rodentia > Dipodidae > Dipus > Dipus sagitta. The sequence continues at coordinate 52,116,595 of CM070775.1, read as the reverse complement.
ACCCATGTAGCACCTTCTGGTACTAGACGTGCTGACTGTCTGGGGACTGACTCTCTTCCAACTTCCAGCCATGCCATTCTATGTTGCATGTCTACCACATAAGGTGTCTTCAGCAGTAGGGTCTTACCACTAACCTTTGGTGGGTCATCAAGTACTCAGACAGAAATCTGTCTTTTAGGAAACCTTGTGGGTCTCTCTGATCAAAAGCTCATTGTGGATGATAGCCCCATGCTGGTACTGGGAGTTACAGGTCAGTGCCCACTAAGAAAATGAGGAAAAGATAACTAATATACAAGAGTTAGAGAGAAGAGAAAGAGAGAGGGAGAGGGAGAGGGAAAGGGAGAGGGAGAGGGAGGGAGGGAAGCCTATAGAAGATTAAGATTAGACTTGATCTTACCGTCTCCAGTGTCTTGTGGTTCAGGTGTTCCCTGTAAGGGCCTGGTGAAGGATCAGCCCTTTGGTCTGTCTTTTAGTAAGTAGAATTTTATGGTACCATTGCCATTTGGGTCTAGATTTGTGTTTCCCACCCATTTGATGCCCTCCCTTCCCTCTCCTTCCATCCTAGTGTCTAATCCACGAGATGCTTGCTGGATATGTAAGGTATCTTGGGTAGATTCAGGTTAGGTGCTGTAGATGAGTGAGACTATGTGGTGATTTTTTTTTTTTTCTGAGATTGGGTAAGTTCACTGAGAATGATCTGTTCCAGGTTCAACCATTTTTCCTCAAATTTCTTTGTGTCATTTTTTCTTACTGCTGTATAGAATTCCATTGTGTAGATATACCACATCTTAGTTATCCATTCTTCTAGTGATGGAAATCTGGGTTGATTCCAGCTCTTAGCTATTACAAATTGAGCCACTACAAACATAGTTGAGCAAATCTCTCTAGCCTGTGGTTTGAAGGTTTTAGGGTAGATGCCCAGTAAGGGAATAACTGGGTCTGTTGGTATCTCTATACTCAGCTTTTTCAGAAGTCTCCATATTGCTTTCCAAAGTGGTTGTACCATCCTACATTCCCACCAACAGTGGATGAGTGTTCCTACTTCTCCACATCCTCGCCAGCATTTATTTTTATTTGATTTTTTGATGTTTGCTATCCTTATTGGGGTAAGGTGGAATCCATTTATTTGGGGGAAGGGTTGGGCTATCAGCCCACTAGGTGATCCATGATTCCCAGTTTCCCCTGCCTTTGTGCCCTCCACTGACAATCTATTGGAGATTTCTCTCCCCTGAAAGCCCCAATGAACCCTTAATGTCTTGCCTTTCCTCCCCGGTCACCATCTCAGCTGGAAGTCCCAGTTTTTATTTTAAATTCTGAGAGGGCAGAATCTTTGAGTATTCTTTTTGAGCCAGTGTCCATTATTGAATAATATGTAAACAGATAACTAACATTTTAATTTTAATTATAATAATCTTATATATTCTCTCAGTGAAATAGTGAGTCACTAACTAATGTCATAATGGCATTGTTTTTGAAAAAAAAAAATGGAAGATCCCAATCATGGATCATCACTTCCTTCCTTTACAGTCAGATGATTTCAGGACTTCAAAGAATTTCCAAGTTTATTATTTACATTTTTGTTGAAGTACAAGTGGTCTGCATGCATATATGTAAAGCTACATTCCCTTTTTTTTTTTTTTAGTTTTATTTTATGTGACACCTGGTTATTCAGAAATTCAGATGATGCAGGGTAGAGAGTGTCAAAATGTAAAATATTTCATTTTACCAATTTCCATCTATGTATTCTATACCATTTATAAAATGATTCAAACTTTTCCTTGGGACCCATGGCATGTGTTTGTAATGCAAGTGCTTTGGAGAAAATTTTGTAATTTTTAAGTTAACTTTGAACAGAAGTCCCAGGCACACCCCTACACCAAGAAATACTTTCTGAATATCATTTTTAAAAGGCTGTAATTCAATTCTGTGGTTATAAATGGTGTTGTTATGATTAATGTGCTATTAATTTTTCAGTAATTCCTTAATTTGATTCAATGTTAAAAATAAGCAACTTATTATTTAGAAGTAAATGACACTGTATTCCCTATACTGTTGAAAAGTCAAGGCAAAATGTACAGAAAGCTTCACAGTCATTTAAGAGAAGTATTACAATGCAATGAAAAAAGGATGCCTGTTAACTATGCATTCTTCAGAAATCACTTCTAAGTCCAAGTGCAATGACAATTGCCTTTATCAAGTCCCTAAGCAAGTTCTTCTAAGTGACCCATGAATTGAAAGGTAAAAACCTTTGAATATTTGAGAGAAGGTCTTAATTTTCCTTCTAACCAAATACAATGTTGAGATGAGACTTGCATTAATACTCCTGTCAACTGGAATTTGTACTATTGGTGGTAGTACAGAGATCTCCATATGTGTTGTCTTAACTGAAGGAATAAAAAACACTCTGCAGGGACTGGGGAGATGCTCAAATGGTAACGTATAGGCAGGACAGGCACAAGTACCTTGATACCCACATAGAAATGCCAAGCAAGTGCCTGGCATGGCAGCACATGCCTCTAATCTAAGCACTTGGGAAGCAGAGGTATGAGGAATACCATGAGTTTGAGGCCACCCTGAGAATACAGAGTGAATTTCAGGTCAGCCTGGGCTAGATTGAAACCTTACCTCGAAAAAGAAAAAAATGCCAGGCAAGCTGGTGAGGAAGAAACACAATCACTAGGATTTGCTGGGTAGCCTAACTTAATCAGTGAGCAGTAGGTTCAGTGAGAGACCCTATTTCAAAGAATAAGGTGGAGAGTGATTGGGGAAATAGTTGACATTGACCTTTGGTTTCCAATTGCACACACACTCATGCACATACATACCCCCACACAGACATGAACCCATAGCCTACAATCAAATTATATATATATATATATATATATATATATATATATATATATATATATACAGAAGTCTGCACACCACATACACACATATGCAAATAAGTAAAATGGAAATTTTCAAAGTCTTGTAAACTCAAACATGTAAGAAAAACTACATTTTTACCTATTACTACTTTTTAAAGTATATGTCTTTGGCAGGAGGGGGCATTTAAGTATTTTTGCCCTTTGTGAATTGAAGATATGAAATGGTGGCAGGTTTAGGCAGTGATGTTTTAGCCATGCTAAATGCCTCCATCTATCCAATACCATCAGCACAGAGCAGCCCTTGTGAGGACAGCAGTGGCTGGCATGCAAGTCCAGCATCTTAGATGGGGTGCCGGCAGTCTCTCTACTTCTTCTGCTCCAGATTCCAGCCCTTTGGTCTGTGCTGCAATGTAACATGTGGTTCCAGAGGCTGTCACTCTGACTGTTTTCTGCTGTTGGAGGCCAGAGGGAGTCAGGTGCACTGGGTACTGAGCACTGGGCATCAGGAAAATGCCAACCAAGTCACCACTGTTTCATACAAAGAGAATCTTCACATTGGTGTGATTCAGAATGTGTTATCTTAGTTCGTTTTGTTCCTTTCTTCTTTTGGCCATATCACCATTATTGTCCTCTTGAAAATAGAAAAGCATTCCTTTTTCTAGTGAATTTTTACCTGTAGTCCTAGATCCTGGCACTAAATAATGGTTTATATGTTACATGAAGGTATGTGTGTGTGTGTGTGTGTGTGTGTGTGTGTGTGTGTAGGTCATACCTGTTAGGCACACTACTGTTGTAGGTAATGTGGACCTATTTGACGATTAGATCCAGAGGAATGTGCTCCGCTGCTACCTGCAATCTCATCTGTATGTTGAGACACCTCAGAGTAACAATGTCAGAAAGAAGAAAACCCACGAATCTAGTATTTTACCTGTGTCATTGTAATGCTAACACAGTGACTAAAATATATTTCACATCTTTGGACCACATCTGCATCATTCAAGTCATGGTTACAAATGCTTCATTGTGCTATTTTACATGATTTTCCTTTGGGGAGAGAGAAACATGAGAGGAAATAAAAATTAAGAAGGAAGAATAGACTCTAATGAATTGAAATGTTTTGCTATATCACCGTGATATAGGTGACTCCCAAGAGAGGATGCATTTGGATAATGAGATGCTGGACAACAGTCTTTGCCCTGCTCTGGAAAACCATGACTCCTTGTTCCCTAGCACCTCTGTAACAGTGCTTCTTATTCCAAACTAAAGTTATTCTAGACTCCAAGAAATATTTTATTACTTTCAAGTGGCAACCACAGTTACAGGAATAAATAGATCTAGTTTCATATATGGTATCAGACACATTCTCTTAACAAGAAAATGTAGATGACAGAGAAAGATGCCAAAAATTTACTCATTAAGGAAGCTGCCAAATTCCTGCTTCCTCCTCTTCCTCCGTTTTTGATGGCAACATTCATAAAATATTTGTTTAAACTTTAATATCTGACAATGTTTACAGTGAGGCTGACCCAAACAATAGTATAATCATACCTTTCATACTTATGAAGTGAGACTTTTATTAATGATATGTCTAGAAAAGAACAAGTTAGCAGAAATGCTGATATGTGTCTGCTTTGGTTTAGAAGCCATTAGTGAACTTCATATCATTAAATACAACTAAAGATAGATTATTTGATGAGCTCAGTCATGTGTTGATAGTTCACTATAACTGCAGTTATTAATTTGTTCCGTTTTTTTTTAATCCAAATCAGAAAATAATCTGTTTTACATTATTGGTAGATATATAAATATGGAACATTTTGGAATAAATATGCATATATACCATAAACTATTTTTGAAATACATTCTGGCCTTGGTAGTCAACAGGTTCTGATCATGAAAATTTTGAAATACATGTAGTAACCAAATGTTTTTAACTTTAAAATATAAGAAGAACCGTGAGGGGGAAACAATCTTCATTCATATTGTAAATGCTCAAAAAAGATAGTTTTATATTTGTTCATTCTAAGCCAAAAATATTTTCTACTCCTAACCCTAACCCTGAGCATTTATATGGCTAAATGTTTAAGCATATTGCTTGCTTAGAGTCCTCTGTTCTAGGGTTGGTATTCTAGGGTTACATTTGTAACATAGAGTATCTAGTCCAACTGGTTTTATGGAATATAACCTAAAACTGCCATAATTAAAAATCTTTTGTTTATAATAATAATAATCACAAATTATAAAGATATGTAGACTATAAAATCTCATATCAAGCATATGCTTAGATTGAGCTAGAACATAAGACAATCAAAACTTTCTTGAAGTAAACATGATGGCTCTTGCCATTGATCCCATCACTCTGAAAGTTAAGGTAGGAGGATCATTGTGAGTTCAAGGCTAGCCTCATGCTACAGAGTGAATTTCAGGCTAGCCTGAGCTGCAGTAAGACCTTGCTTCTAAATGGAAAGAAAGAAAGAAAGAAAGAAAGAGAGAGAGAGAGAAAGAAAGAAGGAAAGAAGGAAAGGAGGGAGGGAGGGAGGAAAGAAAAAAAGAAAGAAAGAAGAAATGAAGGTAAGGGAAGGAAGGAAGGTAAAAAGAAAGAAAGGGCACTATGTTGGGGTTGGAGAAATTGTTCAGTAGCTAAGAGGACTCCATTTCAAAGTATGAGAGCCCAAGAGATCACTGAAGTTTTATACACAGAACTCACATAAATGGCTGGATATGTCCATGCACATCTGTAATCTACGTCCTGTAGGGGAGCAGAGACCAGAGAATCACTGTGGCTCATGGAATAAACAGCAATATCCAGGATCAGAAAGTTACCTCAGCTTAAGTCAGGATGAAAAGAAGAGCAATGGGGGTGGCAACACTAGTTCCCCTCTGGTCATGACACATGAGTGTACCTGCTACAGGTGCTTGCATGGGACACCACATGTTCACTTTCATATAAATACAATATGTACCACACATATATGCATACACACATGTGCACTATACCACACACATACAAAAAGAGAAAGAATACAAAACAATGTCTTTTTACTTTATACAAGCAGATTAAAAGGCTTGTGCCTTTATTATATATAATTGAATGAGAATAAGAGCTGTTTTAGACTCTGGAACTTGCAATGATACAAATGAAACACTATATTGGGAAGGTGAGTGTGTTGATTCCCCCATCTTCATGTGATTAATAGCATAAATTTAATAGTAATTAATTTTGAAAGAAAGTAAAATGTAAGTCAGGTGAATAATATATTTTAAAATTTACTATGCAATTTTATTCTGGGGTCAGTTGTAGGAATTGGAATTATTCTCCTGGACCAAACATCCAGAAATTGGGGAAAAACATATTTGACACAGGAGATTTAAGCCACTTGACAACAATAATTGAGGAACACTGATTACTAATGGGTAGGAATCAATCAAAGTGGACCTTATGAACTGGCTCATCTTACTGCCTTGAGAGAGTTTCCAGGTGACAGCACAGGAAAGAGAAACACAAACAGAACCTGATCTGGTAAGCAGAGATGAAGTTGGAAATGTAGGAACAAAAGGTAGTTCTCAGGAAAGGAGGCAGCTGAACAGAGAGAGAAAGAAATCCCCAGAGGATGACCATACAACAATCAGTAGAGTAGCCCAGGCCCAGGCCCACTGAGTTTATGATCCATAAGTATGTCTGTTACCAGAGCCGACCCATCCCCAGTATTACCTGTGTCCCTGAGTGGATTTTCTGTTGTTATATTCTTGGCAAGACAAAGGTACTATCTCTAGGTTGGCAAAACACAACACAAAACAAATAGCATAAGAAATTAAAACAAGACATTGCCACCAAGAATGCCTATTCCCATAGCTGAAGCCTCTTTTGAGAACTACTTCCCAGATCTTAGTAAAAATAAAACACAATTTACCAAACCTATGTGTTATACAATGAAGATAATCTTAAAAAATAAGATTTTATAGCTCTAAATACCGACATTGGAAAAAGAGAGAAATCTCAAGCCAGGTGTGGTGGTGCATGCCTTTAATCCTAACACTCGGGAAGCAGAGGTAGGAAGATCACCATGAGTTTAAGGCCACCCTGAGAGACTACATACTTAATTCCAGGTCAGCCTGGGCCAGAGTGAGACCCTACCTCGAAAAACCAAGAAAAAAAATAGAGATATCAAATAAATAACATTGATACTTTTGAAGGCTTTGGATAAACAAGAACTATTAGAATAATACAAACCCAGAAGTACTAGACAGACATAATCAAGATCAGGAAGAAACCAACGAATTAGAAATAAACAACTCAAAAATTTGATGAATCAAAGGTTGTTTGTAAATATAAACAATATTTATAAACTTCTAGACAATTTAAAAGAGACAAGCATACAATAAGCAAAGTAAATAGATCAGCCACAGAATGGGAGAAAATATTTGCGGGTTATCCAACTGATAGAGGCCTAATCTCTAGAATCTACAAAGAACTCAAAAATCTAAACAGTAAGAAGTCAAACACCCCACTCACAAAATGGGCAAACAGCTGAACATGCAGTTTACAGAGGAAGAAATAGAAATGGCAAACATACACTTAAGAAAATGTTCATCATCCCTAATCATCAAAGAAATGCAAATTAAAACAACTATGAGATTCCACCTTACCCCAATAAGGATAGCAAACATCAAAAAATCAAATAAAATAAATGCTGGCGAGGATGTGGAGAAGTAGGAACACTCATCCACTGTTGGTGGGAATGTAGGATGGTACAACCACTTTGGAAAGCAATATGGAGACTTCTGAAAAAGCTGAGTATAGAGATACCAACAGACCCAGTTATTCCCTTACTGGTCATCTACCCTAAAACCTTCAAACCACAGGCTAGAGTGATTTGCTCAACCATATTTATAGCGGCTCAATTTGTAATAGCTAAGAGCTGGAATCAACCCAGCTGTTCTTCACTAGAAGAATGGATAACTAAGATGTGGTATATCTACACAATGGAATTCTATACAGCAGTAAGAAAAAATGACACAATGAAATTTGAGGAAAAATGGTTGAACCTGGAACAGATCATTCTCAGTGAACTTACCCAATCACAGAAAAAAAAAATCGCCACATAGTCTCACTCATCTACAGCACCTAACCTGAATCTACCCAAGATACCTTACATACTCAGCAAGCATCTCCTAGACTAGACACTAGGATGGAAGGGGAGGGAGGGGAGGGCATCAAAGGGGTGGGAAACACAAATCTAGACCCAAATGGCAATGGTACCATAATTTTCTACTTACTAAAAGACAGACCAAATGACTGATCCTTCACCAGACCCTTACAGGGAACACCTGAACCACAAGACACTGGAGAGGGTAAGATCAAGATTAACCTTAATCTTGTACATCTTCCCTCACTCACTTAACCTCTCCCTCTCTCTCTCTCTCTCTCTTATCTCTAACTTGTGTATATTAGTTATCTTTTTCCTCATTTTCTTAGTGGGCACTGACCTGTAACTCCCAGAACCAGCATGGGCCTATCATCCACAATGAGCTTTTGATCAGAGAGACCTACAAGGTTTCCTAAAAGACAGACAGATTTCTGTTAGAGTACTTGATGACCCACCAAAGGCTAATGGTAAGACCCTACTGTTGAAGACACCTTATGTGATTGACATGCAAATTAGAATGGCCTGGCTGGAAGTTGGAAGAGAGTCAGTCCCCAGACAGTCAGCGCGTCTAGTGCCAGAAGGTGCTACATGGGTGACTGGGGGAAAATGACCAATATCTGTCAAAGCAACACATGGTCTAACCTACTTAGCAGGAAATAACTTGTTGTGATGCCCACACAAGTGCAGTGGTGGCACACAACCATGGTGGGGAACCAACTGCTCTCAATTCGGCTAACTGATCCCCTCACTGGTATGGGACCCATAGCTGGAGCTGGGAAACAAGTCAAAACCAGATCCAAACATAAGCCCACTCTCTAATATCAAGCTATCATCAATCACGGGCTACAAGAGGGCCTACACCTATTAAAATCTGTATAAAAAAAAGGGTTATCTCATTTGTCTTGATGCTAACTTACTCTCTGATGGAGAATCTGCTTCTCTTTTTCAGATAGATGTAGATCCTAAGGAGAGAGCCACCCCATCATACCTCAAAAGGGCCCTGGCTGAAACTAAGAAAAATTGGAGAAACAAGCAAGGGGGCTGTTTTCCTGATGAACCAGATACCAGCACAAGGGGGAAGGAGAACAGCACAGAGAAAGATCAACTCCTACCAAATCAGAGAGCCAGAGCCTCAGAGGCTACCAATACCTCATCACTGAAGCAGACCCAACATGGCTCAGGGAAATTTTGCGGAAGAGGGGGCAGAAAGAATGTCAGAGCCACATGTTGGGTCATGATATGCAGAGACATTTCTCTTATCCATAACTGTGGGCTAACTCCACAATGCATGACCCATATACCTCAACAAGGAGGGATCAAGGGGAGGGGGTAGGTCACGGATGAGCCTGATAATGGTACCAAACTGACTGTATTTGCTGAAAACAAAACTAACTAATAAAGAAAGAGAGAGAGAGAGAGAGAGAGAGAGAGAGAGAGAGAGAGAGAAAAGACTCTAATGAACAAGATTATACATTAAAGAGGAGACATTACAACAGACACAAGTGAAATTGAAAGAACCATAAAGACACTAAATCACATAGCATACCAACCTGGAAAATATGGAAGAAAATGATGAGTTTCTTGACACATTGGATGTGCCAAAACTAAACCCTGAAGTGATAAATAATCTGAATAGAGCTATGATATCTAAAGAAACTGAAGCAATAAGTAAAAATGTCCTGACTAAAAAAGAGCATAGGCCCAGTAAGATTCACTGCTGAATTCTATTGGAGATGTATACAAGATCTGAATCCATTCCTTCTCAAGTTATTTCATAAAATTGCAAAGGAGGAAATTCTCTATCACTCATTTTAAGAAGCAAGTATTACAATAATACTAAAACTGGGCATATATACAACCAAACAAATTATACATAATCCCTGATAAAATTAGATGTGAAAAAATTTTTAAATTAAATTCTTTTAAATGAATTCAAGTGCACATCAATAATACTATCTAGTTTTCATTCTAGGAATGGAGGTGATTAACTATATGCAATGTATAATATAAATAGTCGAGAACAGAAATCACATGATCATAATAGATGCAGTAATGATCTCCTACAAAATATAGCATTCTTTCATGACAAAAACACTCGAAAGACTAGGAATGGAGGAATCATAGCTCAACCTAATGAAAAGCTGTACACAAAAAAATCTAAAATTAATATCATACTAAATGAGGAATTATTTGAGGCATTACTAATAAGTTGTTTTAAAATCTATCTATCTATCTATCTATCTATTTTTGTGAAAGCAGAAAGAGATAGGGAGGATAGTGAACAGACAGAGAGAATGGCACGCCAGGGCCTCTAGCCACTGTAAGAAAACTCCATGTGTATGCTCCACTTTGTGCATATGGCTTTACGTGGGTACTGGTGAATCAAACCCAGGTCATTAAGCTTTGCAGGGAAGTGCCTTAACTGCTGAACCAACTCTCTAGCCCCACTAATAAATTCTATAAAATACATTAGTTTCTATTCTTCTGGCACCTATTTAATATAGTACTTAGGTCTTGGATAGAGTGATAAAAGAAATAAAAGGGATACAAATTGGAAATAAAGAAGTCATACTAGCCTTATTTGCAGATGATATGATTTTATATTTAAGAGTCCCTCAAGACTCCATGAAAAATCTGTTAGTGCCTTTACTTTTCTCTTTTATAAAATAAATATACTAGTGATTACTTTGGCAAATAGAAACAATTTTAAGAAAATTCAATTATTCATTCAACAAAATATGTAGCTTTCAGAAAATGTAGCCATATACAGTAGACATGTAAGCAAAACATTTAAAAATTATAGCATTGTTTGATAACCATACCTATTGCGCTTTTTCTAGGAAAGTGTTCAAATCAAAACAGTATATGGAATGTCAAGAATTCTAAGGATGTTCTAAGAGGTGCACAAGCCTTCATTTCACAGAAAAATCAAGAAAGCAATGCAAACAAAATTGATGCTATGCTAGATCATTCTTTACCTAAAATATTTCATGACATAAAAGAAATGCAAGGTGCTGAGGAGATGGCTCAGTCAATAAATTATTTGCCACACAAGCCTGAGGACCTGAATTTGTATGCCTAGTGTGATGTAAAATGCCAAATATGGTAGCTTACCCTCCTAAATCCAGCATTGGGGAGGTGAAGATACCAAGATCCCTAGAGAAGGCTGGATAGTTTATCCAGCTGAAGTTGTGTGCTTTAAGTTCAGTGAGAGACTATTGCAAAAGAGGGTGGAGAATGATTTCAGAAAGACCCCACACACCATCAATCTCTGGCTTCCACACTCACACATGTACATGTGCACCCCCACACATATGTTTACCCATATACATGCAAATACTCACACACAGGGCAGTAAATGGAATCAAAGTATACAAGTGGCTTATTTGTACTAAGTACTTCAGAGTATGTGTAATAAAAGACACAGCTAGACATCTTGGTATCATGTATGTGATATAGATAGTGGATGTATATTTACTGCATATAAGGGTATATTGATGATTACATATATCCATTATATATATAAATATATATATATATATAACTTCACATAGTGTGATGTAAGTAAAAAACTGTACAGCTTTTGTTGCATTGACAATGATTGATTAGGTATTGTGGTAGTTTGAATGTATGTCCCCCCTCCCATAGACTTAGGTGTTTTATTAAAGCTTGCAATTTCATCTCCAGCTGCCTGGCTAAAGGAGGTGTATCTTGGGGTATACCCTTGGGTCCAGCCCAAAGGTGTGTTTGGGGCCCAATCTCATTCAAACCCAAAGGTTTACAAAGCAGTTTAATCTCTGGCTTCTTCCTTGCTATCAGCTATGTGCTTGCTGCTTTTACTTTTTGCTGAATGTTTGGTTGTTTCTCTCTTCTTTGATGTATGGAAGCAGCTTCTTCCACCATTGATGGAACCTCTCCCTGGGTCTGTAATCTTTAAGAAAACTCCTTTCTCACATCAATGGTGTCTGGTTTGGAAGTTCATCCCAATATCATGAAACTTCTACAACAGGTATGGAAGGCAAAAGTGTGAGCCACTGTGAGAGCAGACTGAAGTAGCTCAGAAGTTAAGAGCACGTTCTACCACCACAACAGCAGCTTCTGAAAATGTAAAACTTATTTTTGATTTAGAGTGTACCTTGGGATGTGATATCTGATAAAGGAAATGGATTATAACTGAGTTCCAGAATTCTTAGCTTATTGCATAGGGATGTTGCCATTATGCTTTAAATGGAATTATAGAAAGATAAGTGCAGATTCATGGGACCATGAATAAAAAGTTCTTCTTCACTAAAGAAAAATCATTTCAAACTTTTGTTGTGTGTCTTCTTCTCATATTGATGGAGCCCTAAAATAAGTGACTGTAAAAAACTTTACCTGTCATGATTGACAGAAAAAAAAAATAGTAACATTGGAAATGTTTTGCAGTGGTAATTTAATTCAAAACAAATTTTGCTAAACTTTTTCATTACTAAATCCTGGAAAACTCTCATTTGGAAAAACACAAGAACAATGGCACAGCAGCTGAAGGAAAAATTTGGGTACATATACAGACATTAGTTTTGACACTGATGATGCAGAGTTTGTGACTGCTGACAGACTGATGCTCATCATTAGCTTTTTGTGGAGGAAGATGTAGAAATGTAAATAAAATGCTAACTTAAATACAGGACTTTCAAAAACTGTCAATTCTCTACACTGTTACAGAATCACTTGAGGCTAATCATTTTTACTCTTTAAAGATAGAATCTAAGGTTTTTATACAGCAATTGAAAATGAAAGCTAAAGGAGACAGACAGGAAATTATCATCTTTTGACACCTTCTAAAGCTTGGATTCTCAGCTCTCAAGCAGCCCATTGCCATTTCTGACTATTTAAAAATCCTTTCTAATGGTGTTAGCAGTATCTTCTATATCATAAAGTGAACTTGCTTGAAAACATTTTCTTTTTTTTTTTTTATTTTCTCCATTTTTATTAATATTTTCCATGATAACAAAAAAAATCCCATGGTATTACCCTCCCCCCTTTCCCCTTTGAAATTCCATTCTCCATCATATCCCCTCCCCATCTCAATCTTTCTACTTACATATATACAATACCAACCTAGTAAAAGCCCTCCTCCCTTTCTTTCTCTTCCCTTTCTATCTCCTTTTTTAACTTACTGGCCTCTGCTACTGAGTTTTTTCCTTCTCACACAGAAGCCCAATCATCTCTAGCTAAGATCCACATATGAGGGAGAACATGTGGCGCTTGGCTTTCTGGGCCTGGGTTACCTCACTTAGTATAATTCTTTCCAGATCCATCCACTTTTCTGCAAATTTCATAACTTCATTTCTCTTTACTGCTGAGTAAAACTCCATTGTATAAATGTGCCATATCTTCATTATCCACTCATCAGTTGAGGGACATCTAGGCTGGTTCCATTTCCCAGCTATTATAAATTGAGCAGCAATAAACATGGTTGAGCAAGTATCTCTAAGGTAATGAGATGAGTCCTTAGGATATATGCCTAGGAGAGCTATAGCTGGGTCATATGGTAGATCAATCTTTAGCTGTTTTAGGAACCTCCACACTGATTTCCACAATGGCTGGACCAGATTGCATTCCCACCAACAATGTAGAAGGGTTCCTCTTTTTCCACATCCCCGCCAACATTTATGATCATTTGTTTTCATGATGGTAGCCAATCTGACAGGAGTGAGATGGAATCTCAATGTAGTCTTAATCTGCATTTCCCTGATGACTAGGGATGTAGAACATTTTTTTAGATGCGTATATGCCATTCGTATTTCTTCCTTTGAGAATTCTCTATTTAGCTCCATTTCCCATTTTTTGATTGGTTTGTTTGATTCCTTATTATTTAACTTCTTGAGTTCTTTGTATATCTTAGATATTAATCCTCTATCAGATATATAGCTGGTGAAGATTTTTTCCCATTCTGTAGGTTGCCTCTTTGCTTTCTTCACCGTGTCCTTTGCAGTGCAAAATCTTTGTATTTTCATGAGGTCCCAGTGGTTAATCTGTGATTTTATTGCCTGAGCAATTGGGGTTGTATTCAGAAAGTCTTTGCCAAGACCAATACGTTGAAGGGTTTCCCCTACTTTTTCCTCTAGCAGTTTCAGAGTTTCAGGTCTGATGTTAAGGTCCTTAATCCATTTGGACTTAATTCTTGTGCACGGAGAAAGAGAAGAATCTATTTTCATCCTTCTACAGATATATATCCAGTTTTCCCAACACCATTTGCTGAAGAGGCTGTCTTTTCTCCAATGAGTATTTTTGGCATTTTTATCAAATATCAGGTGGCTATAACTACATGGGGTTACATTTGGGTCCTCTATTCTGTTCCATTGATCTACGAGTCTGCTTTTGTGCCAGTACCATGCTGTTTTTGTTACTATGGCTCTGTAGTATAGGCTAAAATCAGGTATGGTGATACCACCAGCCTTATTTTTGTTGCTCAGTATTATTTTAGATATTCGAGGTTTTTTGTGATTCCAAATGAATTTTTGGATTGTTTTTTCTATTTCCATGAAGAATGCCTTTGGAATTTTGATGGGGATTGCGTTAAATGTGTAGATTGCTTTTGGTAAGATTGCCATTTTCACAATATTGATTCTTCCAATCCAGGAACAAGGGATGTTTTTCCACTTCCTAGTGTCTTCTGCAATTTCTCGCTTGAGTGTTTTAAAGTTCTCATTGTATAGATTCTTTACTTCCTTAGTAAGGTTTATTCCAAGGTACTTTATTTTTTTTGATGCAATTGTGAATGGGAGTGATTCTCTGATCTCATCCTCTGTGTGTTTGTTGTTAGCATATATGAAGGCTACTGATTTCTGTGTATTTATTTTGTATCCTGCTACATGACTGTAGGTTTTTATCAGCTCTAACAGTTTGCTAGTAGAGTCTTTAGGGTCCTTTATATATAGAATCATGTCATCTGCAAATAATGATAACTTGACCTCTTCCTTTCCGATTTGTATCCCTTTTATGCATGTCTCTTGCCTTATTGCTATGGCTAAGACTTCCAGAACTATATTAAATAAAAGTGGGGACAGTGGACACCCTTGTCTTGTTCCTGATTTTAGTGGAAAAGCATCCAGTTTTTCCCCATTTAGTAATATGTTGGCTGTAGGCTTATCATAAATAGCCTTTATTATATTGAGATATGTTCCTTCTATTCCCAGTCTCTGTAGGACTTTTATCATGAAGGGATGTTGGATTTTGTCGAATGCTTTCTCTGCGTCTAATGAGATGATCATGTGATTTTTGTCCTTCAACCCATTTATATAATGTATAACATTTATAGATTTGCGTATGTTGAACCATCCCTGCATCTCTGGGATAAAGCCTACTTGGTCAGGGTGAATGATCTTTCTAATGTATTCTTGTATTCTGTTTGCCAATATTTTGTTGAGAATTTTTGCATCTATGTTCATGAGGGAGATTGGTCTGTAATTTTCCTTTTTTGTTCTATCTTTGCCTGGTTTTGGTATCAGAGTGATGCTGGCTTCATAGAAGGAGTTTGGTAGAAATCCTTCTTTTTCTATTTCATGGAAAAGCTTAAGAAGCAATGGTGTTAGCTCTTCCCTGAAGGTCTGGTAAAATTCAGCAGTGAATCCATCTGGGCCTGGGCTTTTTTTAGTTGGGAGATTTTTGATAACTGTTAGGATCTCCATGCTTGTTATAGGTCTATTTAAGTGATTAATCTCATCTTGATTTAATTTAGGTAGGTCATATAAATCAAGGAAATCATCCATTTCTTTCAGATTTTCATACTTTGTGGAGTATATGTTTTTATAATATGTCCCTATGATTT
Source organism: Dipus sagitta (assembly GCA_036346955.1). NCBI lineage: Eukaryota > Metazoa > Chordata > Mammalia > Rodentia > Dipodidae > Dipus > Dipus sagitta. The sequence continues at coordinate 52,100,765 of CM070775.1, read as the reverse complement.
TTTGAATTTCTCTGGCATCTGTCGTGATGTTACCTTTTTCATCTCTAATTTTATTAATTTGTGTCTCTTCTCTCTTTCTTTTGGTCAGATTTGCTAAGGGTTTATCAATCTTGTTTATCCTTTCAAAGAACCAGCTCTTTGTTTCATTAATTCTTTGTATTGTTTTTTTGGTTTCTATTTCATTAATTTCTGCCCTAATCTTTATTATTTCTTCCCGTCTACTGATTTTTGGTTTGCCTTGTTCTTCTTTTTCCAAGGCTTTAAGGTGAAGCATTAGGTCATTTATTTGCGACCTTTCTAATTTCTTAATATAGGCACTTAAAGCTATAAATTTACCTCTTAGAACTGCCTTCATTGTGTCCCAGAGATTTTGGTATGTTGTGTTCTCATTATTGTTTGACTCTATAAATTTTTTGATTTCCTTCTTGATTTCTTCATTGACCCATTCATCATTTAGTAATGTATTGTTTAGTTTCCATGATTTTGTGTATGCTCTATATCCTTTCTTGCTATTGATTTGTAGTTTGATTCCATTGTGGTCAGATAGAATGCAAGGAATTATTTCAATTTTCCTGAATTTGTTAAGATTTGCTTTGTGTCCTAATATATGGTCTATTTTAGAGAATGATCCATGTGCTGCTGAAAAGAATGTATATTCTGCAGCATTTGGATGAAATGTCCTGTATATGTCTGTTAGGTCCATTCCTTCTATGACCTCGTTTAGTCCAGATGCTTCTCTGTTTATTTTTTCCTGGGATGACCTGTCAATTGATGAGAGTGTGGTGTTAAAGTCACCAACTACCACTGTGTTTGGTGTTATCTGTGACCTTAGTTCTAACAGTGTTTGTTTGATGAATTTGGGAGCCCCCATGTTAGGTGCATATATGTTTAGGATTGTAATGTCCTCCTGTTGGAGTGTGCCCTTAATCAATATAAAGTGACCTTCCTTATCTTTCTTGACTAATGTTGGAGTGAAGTCTGCCTTGTCAGCTATTAGGATAGCAACCCCTGCTTGCTTTCTGGGTCCATTTGCTTGAAACACCGTTTTCCAACCTTTCACCCTAAGATAATGTCCATCCTTTGTAGAAAGGTGAGTTTCTTGGAGACAACAAATTGTAGGGTCCTGCTTTTTAACCCAGTCTGCAAATCTATGTCTTTTGGTTGGAGCATTGAGGCCATTGATATTAAGAGATATTATTGAAAGATGTGTATTTATGCTTGCCATTTTTTTTTTTTTTTTGTGGTTCTGGTTCTACCTTTGCTCTCTTATATTAACTAGTATTTGAGTGTTGTTTGTTGTTTTCCAGGTTCCTTATATGTGTGTTTTTCTTTCTCTTCGGCATGGAGGATTCTTTCAAGTATTTTGTGTAGAGCTGGTTTTGTCTTCAAATACTCCTTTAGCCTGCTTTTGTCATGGAATGTCCTTATTTCTCCATCTATTTGAATGGATAGTTTTGCAGGATAAAGTAGCCTTGGTTGACAGTTGTTATCTTTCAGAGTTTGGAATACATCACTCCAAGCCCTTCTGGCTTTGAAAGTTTGTGTTGAGTAATCTGCTGTGATCCTGATGGGCTTGCCTTTGTAGGTAACTTGATTTTTCTCTCTAACTGCTTTCAATATTTTTTCTTTGGATTGTGTGTTTGGTAGTTTGATTATAATATGGCGAGGAGAGGTTCTTTCCAGGTTTTGTCTGGCTGGTGTTCTAAATGCTTCCTGTATCTGCATTGGCACCTCTTTCCCAATTTGGGGGAAGTTTTCTTCTATGATTTTGTTGAAGATGCCTACTATACCTTTGGATTGAAATTCTTCTCCTTCTACTATACCCTGAATTCTTATATTTGATCTTTTCATAGTGTCCCGAATATCTTGAAATTCCCATTCATACTTTTCTATTAGTTTGTCTTTCTCTTTGTTGGATTGTATTAGATCTGCCACCTGGTCTTCTAGCTTAGATATTCTGTCCTCTCCTTCATCCATTCTACTGGTGAGATTTTCTACAGAGTTTTTTATTTCATTAACTGTGTTCTTCATTGCTAGTAATTCTGACTGGTTTTTCTTCATTATTTCTATTTCCTTATTTATGTCTTGTATTGATTTCTTTATTTCGTTAAATTGGTGTCCTGTATCTTCTCTGATTCCTTTGATTTCTTCTTTGAGTTCATTGAACATATTTACAATCATTCTTTTGAAATCTTTCTCAGGCATTTTCTCTAACTCGTTTTCACTAGAGGTCATTTCTGAAGCATTGATGCTTTTTGGTGGATTTATATTGCCTTGGTTTTTGGTGTTTCTTGTGTTATAATGTATATATTTTTGCATCTTGGATTAAGTTACTGCTTAGATTTTCCAGTTAGCTGGGTATCCTTTGCTGTATCTATTGATCTGATATTGTATATCTTCTATGTAGGAGATTAAGATGTTAGGTGTGGCTCTTACCACTCTCAGAGTATCTAGACACGTGGTCCTAGGGGTTAAGTTTGCCTGCTATGGGAGTATTCAAATAGGTTGAGTGGAATAAAATACAGGTATATTCTAAAATTTAACTAAACCCTATACACATTCAGTCAAGAACAGCACCGAGCATTTATGCAAGATTAGGTATTACAAAAACCAGATCCTCTATCAACAAAGAAGTTAAGATTTCTGGTCTGTTGAGGGATCCAAGTCAGCTTGTGACCAGGTGAGACCCTTCCCTGGTTCAATCCCAGTTACCTCTTTGGATGCTTTTGGTCTCAGTCAAGTTGCTGTCTGGGATGTTGGGCCGCTGTTCTGCTTTCTGGAACTGGGTACTGGCTTTTCCTGTGGGGCAAACCAAGCCTGGCAACTGTGGCCCTGCAGATTGGCGCCCCTGATGCTGGATCCCCGCTGCTGCCGCTGGAGCTGCCGCTGCTGGGACCACTGCTGCTGGATCCGCCACTGGAGATGCCGCTGCTGGGTCTGCCCCCGCTGATCCGCTGGAGCTGCCGCTGCTGGGTCCTCCGCCTCTGATCCGCTGGTGCTGCTGCTGCGGGATCCGCCTCTGCCGCTGAAGCCGCTGGAGCCTCCGCTGCTGGATTCGCTGCCCTGAAGCCGCTGTGGCCGGTACCGGAGCAGCTGATGGTGTTTTTGGGGCTGGAGTCACGGCTTCCACCGCCGCTTCCGGCTTCCACCGCCGCTTCCGCTGCCGGGGTCTGAGCCGCCGCTGTTGGATCCCGAGTTGCCACTGCCGGAGCCCGCGATGCAGCTGCAGGTGCCCGTGCTGCCGCTGCCGCTGCCAGAGTCCGAATCGCCGGGTCCCGAGGTGCCGCTGCCGGAGCCCAAGTCGCCGCTACCGGGTCCGAGCTGCCGCTGCCGGATCCTGATCTGCCGCTACCGGGTCCCGAGCTGCCGCTGCCGGAGCTGCTTCGGCCTGCCCGTGTGGGCTCTGGATATCTCCTACTTCTCCGCTGCTGTTTTAATCTCTTATACACCTCCCTTGTGTATTTTGCTGGGTTTTCTTTGGCTTTTTCTCCCCTAGGCTGCTTAGGCGTGGTTCCTATGCCGCCATCTTGACCGGAACTCTTGAAAACATTTTCAACTTTGACCAGGCATTTGTTAAGATGAAATGAGTAAGCATGACTAAGAAGAAAAGGGGTCCGTTAGAAAGAAGAGAATAGGAAGTTCATGTAAGGTAATTGTGGAGTAATTTGAAGGGATTTTGTAGAAAGGGGTGATGCAACCACATTGCCAAGAAGATAGGAGAGTGGAAGCTTTGCCAAATGCACATATAGAATGCATATTTCATCTCTATTTTTTCAAAAACATGACCAGAACAATTGAAAAATAAATTTTACTACCTCATTTTTTTATTGTTGAAGTGCTCTGTGGTGTGGACCTTGTCCTAACTCCTTCTTTAGGTTGTATGTCATGCATATACAGACAAAATACTTAGATTATATATTAAGTGATACCACTCATCCACAGTAAGAATAGTCACATAGACAAAATATCACTACTTAGGTTGTTTTTCTTTAAATGCCTTGTGGAATCATCATATTATATTATGCTTATTCATTTTTCATGTGCCTTTAAATTTCATTCTTTGCCATACTTTCCTTGTGATGTAAAGTGAGGACTTGGAGTGTATTGATGCAACTTAATAATATATAAAGATATTTCAGAGGCTCTTCAAAAGCAGATACTAAAACAAGACCAAAAGTTCAAGGATTTTATTAGGAGAAATATCTGTGTGAAAGAAAACAGCATGGAGCTGGAACCTAAGAAAACCACAATGTATATCTTGCCCAGAGTGAAGGGATGGCAAGTTTGTTGGTAGTGCCTGACAGAGCCCTGGAATCTGACAGAGATGTGGCAAGGCTGGCAGAGATGTGCTTTAGCCAAATTTGTTCATCAGAGGTGTCCTTGTCTCCCACCAATGAAGCTATAATTCCTCCCATTGTTAGTCATTAGCTGGGTACAACCCAAGGAGCATGTGGTCTTAGCATAAATAGAGTTGCAAGTTTCAGGGCACTCTGCTTATATCTATAGGGCAACATATGTGAACTTCATTCTCATAACCACCACATTGTGCCCCTTTCATTATTTATATCTACTTCTCCACACAGGTCCAAGAGTAGGTCTCTTATGGTATGCAATGACTTTTATTCCTGACAGAACATCAGAAAGCAGGATTTCAGTGGGGAAAGCTCCCATTGCCATAGCTACAGGTGATTTCTTCATTATGGCTTCTATTTATTCTTTTCCTCTTCAACTCTTCATCCTTAGTGATTCTCTCAGCCAACCTTTGTGATTTGCCTACTTGTATGAAGCTGCTCCTTTGTCCTACAACATGCTAATGCTTGACCCACACAACTGATGTAGCTTCACATGTCCATGATTACAGTGGAGCAAGCAGCTATGAGAAGTCAAGCAGTTGGCTCACTTGACTTTAATGTATGCTCATCTGCATTCTGTAAGTACTCCTATACCATTCTACAGATCAGATTCAGTTACACCTGCAAGAATGATGATTTGGGTTTTCTCATGTTGGCCCTTGTTTGTTAGGAGTCCAACTTTTCCTGGTGGTACACATTAATTAGGTAGAGCCTTGGTATACTTGAAGAATATAAGATTGTTCTTTTCCTGTCCTTACAAAATCCTCCAGAAAGCTATTAGCTGGATCCATGTGTCATCTCTACTTGGACAAAACACATAATGGTGTGTCCAGTTTGCTAAATGCACTACTTTTTGAAAGACAGCTATTACAGTTACTTTCTTGTTGCTGTGACAACCACCCAAGCAGAAGCATCTTATGGGAAGAAAGGGTTTATTTCAGGTTTATAGCTTCCAGGGGAAACTCCACCATGGCAGAAGAAGCTGGATCACTTCCATAGATCCATATCAGACAGAGGAAAACATACACAAGAAAGTACCACCAGCCAGAGTTCAAACTGGCTCTGAACACATGAGGCTGGTCTACAAAATCTGCCCCCAGTGACACTTCCTCTAAGAGGCTGCTAAAGACAGGTAGGAAGCTTAACCGTCATCAAAAATCCCTAAGCTATGGGGACATGCATTCACATTCAAACTACCACAACAGCATTCGACCTTCTTAGTGTTTCCTCAAAATTGACACATCAGCTGCAAATTTCAAAAGCTTTTTCAGTATTTTTTAAGTAGGACAGTCTCTGAGTGGTGCTGTATGTGTTATGACTAATAGGCTCCATGGCCTTGAGCTCATTACTAAACTACATTGCTGAGATATGTGTCTCCAACTAAGATAGTATTCTCTGTAGAATTGCATGCCCATGTTTAAAACAGTATGTTGGTCACCAGATAGTGTCAGCTAATGTTTGATAGATAGAAAAGTGAAATTCACCCCTATACTCAGTTTCTATAAGAAAAATCGGAATTTGGTACTGTGGAGATGGCCCAGCAGTGTTAGGCACTTGGTTGCAAACTGTTGGCCTTAATTTTTTTCAATTCCTTTGCCATCTATGTGAAGCAAGACAGGCATTTGTTTTCAGGAGCAAGAGATTATGGTGAACACACACACACACAAATAAATATATTCAAAAAATAAGGCAGAATGGAAGTAAACCAGTAGAGTTGGTTGATCAATTAATTTCTTTAAGGAAGCATAAGATATTAGATATTTGGTGCTCACATCTGTCACTGACAACTTGGATATTTGTTGTAGTAGTAGATAGATCTCATGACAGTAGAGAATAAATTGATTTACTCAGTAAGTTAGCTTTATGAATCAACTTTACTGGGTCTAGTCAGTCCCAGTGAGATGTACCTTCTAATTAACTTTGTATGGATTAAATTCTTTCACTATCTCTCCAATTTTATTAATCACTGTGATAATTAAAGCTTCTGGAAATTGATACCCATCAAATTGTCTCTGTTCCTTTGAAGGAAGGGTGTCATCAATACAGATGTTACAGAAACCACTTTTCTACCATCACCCCTTGTCTGTAAATACATATTACTGAGCAGCTCAGTGACCCTGAGTCTCCTATCATTAGAACCTTCCTGATGATCTGAAAGAGTATATCTTTCATCTTTAGTCTTTTATTCATCTTCTCCATTTCCTTCAGCCCAGTTCTGCCTTCCTTTATCTTTCACATCTCCTTGAAATAATTATCTTATTTTTCTTAGAGTTAAATATCATTATTAATGACTTGTAAATGTTGCCTCATTCCCAGGATGTTGCATTCCCTGTTCAGAATATGCATCTAGGCACTGTGTTCTGCTTCTCATTCCCTAGATCAAGCACTCTTAAAACACTCAAAAGTTAGACCATGGGATGAAAAGATTTCTCAGTGGTTAAGGTGCTTGCCTGCAAAGCCTAACAACCTGAGTTTAATTCCCCAGTACCCATGTAAGCCAGATGCACAAAGTGTTACAGGCATCCGAAGTTAATTTGCAGAGGCTGGAGGCCCTGGTGCACCTCTCTCTCTCTTTCTCTCCCCCACCCTCTCTCTTTCTATCTCTCTGATTATAAATAAATAGTTTGTTAAAGTTAATCCACAATCCAAGTAGTGGTCCCTGTCCTCAACACAATCTATGATAAAGGACTCTTACACTTAAAAAAATATTTTGTTTATTTATTATTTGAGAGAGAGAAAGAGAGGTGAGAAAGAGGCAGATAGAGAGAATGAGCATGCTAGGGCCTCTAGCCACTGCAAACAAACACCAGATACATGTGCCACCATGTGCATCCAGCTATAAATGGGTACTGGGGATTTGAACATGGGTCCTTTGGCTTTGCAAACAAATGCCTTAACTGCTAAGCAATCTCTCCATCCTACATTCTTATACTTTTAAAGACTGTGGTTCTTTTCATTCCTTATCAGACCAAACATATCCCATGAGTTATGAGTATGTTCTGGGGTTTAACTCTAGTTATGAGCCTAGAAGGTAGAAGGAGCTGGAGGATGGTCCTGGTGAGGACTGTGTCCATTACTTTGGGAGGGTAAAGCTTCTGCATCATTTTTCAACCTGGTGAATGCACTAGTTCTTACTTAGGAAGTATAAGCTATCTTTGTAGGTCAAGTATTTGAAGGAAAGCCAGAAGGTTGAATAGTTGGCATGTTATAGGTCAACAATTCATATGACCCCACACTATCTTTCACTATCTTAGGATCTACAAGGACTTTTATCTTGGTTAAGCATCCAGTCATTTTTGGAGTTCTGTTATGGAAATGAACTTAACTATGTTTACCCTTTTACTACAGTTGATAAATACTCCTATGGATGGTAGAAAGATTGTCTGGTTCAGAGATAGCCATGAACTCTCAATAACAACCCTTAGCCTCTCATTACCATTATGAAGGACAGTCTACTCTGCTTTCTTTATAGACATTGCCGCCACCTGTTCTTTTAACTGTTTGTGTCATTCTTGCTACTATATCATTTTCTTCACCAGGACACTGTCTACAGTTACTGCTACTGGAAGCATAAGCAATTGAGTCCCACTATACCTCCTCAAGGACTGCCAATATGGTGGTCTCTTCACCTGCTGAGTAGTGGGTGATCTAGGCTCAAACCCCTACTATACTGTTCATTGGCATAGATCATTTTTAGTACTTGTCTAGATTTCAAGATAAAGTTAAACATTAAAAGGTTTTCTTTTCCTCACTCCTCCTCCTTCTTCTTTTAGAGAAAACATCTTTGTGAGAACAATGAAAATGAGGCTGGGGATATAGTTCGGTGAGTTAAGTACTTGCTTTGTAAACATGAGGACATCAGTTTGATCCATAGTAGTCATATAAAAATACTACACAAGACTTGCATAATAGGGGAGGGAAATGATATCAAAACAGAAGAGACTAGTTGGAAAGAAGAAGAGATTAAGTAGAAGGGGAAATTGAGGTATATGGGTCATGCATTCTGGAATCAGCCCAGTTATGGGTAGGGTAAATGTCTCTGCATATCATGACCCAACATGTGGCTTTGACATTCTTTCCACCCCCTCTTCCACAAAATTTCCCAGAGTCATGTTGGGTTCATTTTTGGTCTGCTTCCGTGATGAGGTGTTGGGGGCCTCTGGGTCTCTGGATCTCTGATTTGGTAGTTGATTTTTTTCTGAGTTGATCTCCTTCACCCTTGTGCTGGTACCCAGACCAAGAAAACAGCCCCCTTGCTTGTTTATCCAATTTTTCTTAGTTTCAGCCGGGGCCCTTTTGAGGTATGATGGGGTGGCTCTTTCCTTAGGATCTACATCTATTTGAAAAACAGAAGCAGATTCTCCAATGGAGAGTAAGTTAGCACCAGACAAATGAGATAACCCTTACTTTTTTATAGAGAATTTAATAGGTGTAGGCCCTCTTGTAGCCCACGATTGGTGGTACCTTGATAGTGGAGAGCGGGCTTATGTTTGGGTATGGTTCTGACTTGTTTCCCAGATCCAGCTATGGGTCCCGTACCACTGAGGGAATCAGTTAGCTGAATCAAGGGCAGTTGGTTTCCCACCATGGCTATTGCACTTGTGTGAGCATCATGACAGGTTATTTGCTGCTAAGTAGGTTAGACCATGAGTGGCTTGGACAGATATTTGTCATTTTCCACCAGTCACCCATGTAGCACCTTCTGGCACTAGACGTGCTGACTGTCTGGGGACTGACTCTCTTCCAGCTTCCAGCCATGCCATTCAAATTTATGTGTCAACCACATAAAGTGTCTTCAGCAGTAGGGTCTTACCACTAACCTTTGGTGGGTCATCAAGTACTCTGACAGAAATCTGTCTTTATTTTAGGAAACTTTGTAGGTCTCTCTGATCAAAAGCTCACTGTGGATGATAGCCACATGCTGGTACTGGGAGTTACAGGTCAGTGCCCACTAAGAAAAGGAAGAAAAAGATAACTAATATAAAAGAGATAGAGAGAAGAGAGAGAGAGAGAGAGAGAGAGAGAGAGAGAGAGAGAGAGAGGGAGAGAGAGAGGCTGCAGAAGATTAAGGTCAGTCTTCATCATACCCTCTCCAGTGTCTTGTGTGTCAGGTGTTCCCTTTAAGGGCCTGGTGAAGGTTCAGACATTTGGTCTGCCTTTTAGGATGTAGAATTTTCTGGTATCATTGCCATTTGGGTCTAGATTTGTGTTTCCCCTCCCCTTCCCCTCCCCTCCCTCCCCACCCATCCTGTTTTCTAGTCCACGAGAAGCTTGCTGGGTATGTAAGGCATCTTGGGTAGATTCAGGTTAGGTGCTGTAGATGAGTGAGACTATGTGGTGATTTTTTTTTCTGTGATTGGGTAAGTTCACTGAGAATGATCATGTACACAGTGTGTATACAGCCACGTTGGTACCATCGTTAGCCTCCTCCCTGTCCTCCCCTTCCGCAAATTTCCCTGAGCCATGATGGTCTACTTTATGTCTAGTTATGAGCATGGAAGGCAGAAGTAGATGGAGGATCACCCTGGTGAGGACTTCAGTAATAAGATATTGGGAGCCTCTATGTTGCTGGATATCTGGTTTGGTTGGAGTTGAGTGTTCTCCTTGTCTATCTCCTTCACCCTTGTGCTGGTACCAGGTTCCAAAAGAAAGCAACAATCTTTCTCATTTCCCCAATTACTCTTGGTTTCAGTTGGGGCCCTGGTGAGGTGCGATGGGCTGATTCTCTCCTCAGGATCTGTATCCATCTGAAAAAGAAAAGCAAATTCTTCAATGGAGAGTGAAGTCAGCACCAGATAAATGGGATAACCATTATTTATTTTAGAGAGAATTTAATAGGTGTAGGCCCTCTTGTAGCACATGATTGGTGGGACCTTGATAATGTAGAGCTGGCTTATTTTTTGAATATGGTTCTTGCATGCTTCCCAGCTCCAGCTATGAGTTCCATTACACTGGGCAGTTCATTTAGCCAAATCAAAAGCAGTTGGTTTCTCATCATGGCTGTGGCTACTATTCCGCTTATGTGAGCATCACATCAGGTTGTTTGCTGCTGAGTAGCTTAGACAATGAGTTGCTTGGACAGATGTTGGTCATTTTCCCCCAGTTGCTCATGTAGTACTTGCTGGCTCAAGACAAGCTGTGTGGGGACTGAATATATATCTTCCACTTTCCAGCCAGATTACTCCAAGTCACCTACCAACAGCATACTGTATCTTTGGCAGTAGGGTCTTACCACTAACCTTTGGTGGGTCATCATATACTCTGACAGGAATCTGTCTTCTTTTGGGAAAGCTTGTAGATCTCTGATCGAAAGCTCACTGTGGATGTTAACCACATGCACGGTACTGTGAGTTACAGGCCATCACCAAGGAAAAGAAGGAAAAAAAAGGTAGGTAATATAAAAGAGATAGAGAGAGGGAAACAGGAGAAGATTAAGATTACTCTTCATAATATCCTCTCCAGGGCCCTGTGATTCAGAAGTTCCCTCTAAGTACCTGATGAAGGTTTAACCATTTAGTCTGTGTTTTAGGATGTGAAATTTTATGGTATCATTGCCATTGTGGTCCAATGTTGTGTTCCTCACCCCCACCCTTGCCCTCCTCTCCCACCACACCCTCCATTTTGTCCAGTCCTTGAGATGCTTATTAGGTATGTCAGCATCTTGGACAGATTCAGGTTAGGAGCCACGGATGAGTGAGATCTCATGATGATTATCTTTCTGTGATTGGATGAGTTCACTGAGAATGATCTGATCCATGTTCAACCATTTTTCTTCAAACTTCATTGTGTCCTTTTTCCTTACTGCTGTGTAGAATTCCATTGTGTAGATATACCACATCTTGGTTATTGATTTGTCTAATGATGGATACCTAAGTCAATTCCAGTTCCTATCTATTATGAATTGAGCAGCTATAAACATAGTTGAGCAAATCTCTCTGAACTGAGGCATGGAGTTTTAGGATAAATGACCAGTAAGGCATAACTGGGTCTGTTGGTAACTCTATAGTCAACCTCTTTAGGAGTCTCCATATTGCTTTCCATAATGGTTCTACCATCTTCCATTCCCACCGACAGTGAATGAAGGTTCCTATTTCTCCACATCCTTGCCAGCATTTGTTTTCATTTGATTTTTTAATGTTTGCTCTCTTTACTGAGGTAAGGTGGAATCTCATGTTTGTTTGAATTTGCATTTCCCTGACAATTAGGGATGATGAACATTTTCTTAAGTGTGTGTTTACCATTTGTATTTCTTCCTCTGAGAACTCCCTGTCCAGTTGTTTACCTCATTTTGTGAGTGGGTTGTTTGACTTTTTACTGTTTAGGTTTTTGAGTTCATTGTAGATTCTAGAAATTAGGCATCTGTCAGTTGTATAGACAGCAAAAATTTTCTTGCATTCTGGGGTAATCTGTTGGCTCTGCTTACTGTATGTTCTTTTGTGAAGAAACATTTCAGCTTCATGAGATCCCAATGGCTGAGTGATTGTTTAAGTTCCTGAGATACTGGGGTGTTGGTCAGGAAATATTTTCCCATTCCTATATCATGGAAAGTTCCTCCTATTTTTCTTTCTAAGAATAGCCGACTTTCTGGTCTTATATTGACGTTTTTGATCCATTTGGACTTGATTTTCATGCATTCTGAAATGTGTGGATCGAGTGTCATTTTTCTACATATCATTATTCTGTTTGTCTAGCACCATTTGTTGAAGATGCTGTCTTTTCTTCCAACCTACATTGTTAAGGCCTTTGTAAAATTTCAAGTTGGTACAGTTCAACCCAAAGTTCAGATCCTCAACTCTGTTCTACTGGTCTATAATACTATTTTTATGCCAGTACCATGTGTTTTTATTAGTATGACTTTGTGATACAGCTTTAGATCAGGTATGGTGATACCTCCAGAGGTGTTTCTTTTGCTGAGGATATGCTTGGATGTCCAAGGCATTCTATCATTCCATAGGAATTCTTACACCATTTTTTTCTATCTCTGTGAAGAAAAATGTTGGGAATTTTATTAGTATTGCAGTAAGTCTGCATATTGCCTTTGGTAAGATTGCCATCTTCACAATGTTAATTCTGTCTTTCCAGGAGCATGGGAGGTCTTTACATTTTCCCAAGTTCTCCTCAATTTATTTCTTGAGTGTTTTTATGTTTTCATTGTATAGGTCTTTTACATCCTTGGCTAATGTTATTCTGAGGTATTTTATCTTTGGTTGCTATTGAAAGTGGAAAATACAACTTATTTTTTTCTCTGTATCTTTGGCTTTTGCATATAGAAAAGCTACTGATTTTTGTGCAGTGATTTTGTGTCCTGCTACTTTGCTAAAGGAGTTAATCACCTATAAGTGTTTTGAGATGAAGATTCTTGGGTCTCTTATGTATGGATTCCTGTCATCTGTGAATAGGGCTAACTTAACTTTTTCCTTACCAATTTGTATCCCTTTTATTTCTTTATCCTGTCTTATTGCTTGAGATAGGACTTCCAGTACTACGTTGAAGAGCAAAGGTGAGTGTGGACACCTCTATCTTGTTCCTGATCTCAATGAGAATTCCTTCAGTCTCTTCCCATTAAGTATTAGTTGGGCTTTAAGAGCTTCATATATACCCTTTATTATTCTGAGATATCAACCATCCATGCCTATTCTCTCCAATGTTTTGATCATGAAGTGATGCTGTATTTTGCAAAGGCCTTCTCTGCCTCTATAGAAATGATCATGTGGGTTTTCTGTTTAAGCTTATTTATGTGGTGTATTACATTGATAGATTTCCATATGTTGAACCAACCCTGCCTTCCTGGGATGAAGCCTACTTGATCAAGTTGGATAATTCTTTTGATGTGTTGTTGAATTTGGTTTGTAAGGATTTTGTTCAGGATCTTTGCATTTAAGTTCACCAGGGAAACAGGCCTGTAGTTTTCTTACCTTGTGGCACCTCTGCCTGGTTTTGATATTAGGGTGATAATAGCTTCATAGAAGGAATTGGGGAGCTTTTCCTGTTCTACAATTGTGTGGCACCATTTGAGAAAAATTGGTTTCATTTCTTCCAGGAAGGTTTGATAGAATTCAGCTGAGAATCCATCTGGTTCTGGACTCTTCTTTTAGGGAGTTTTTTTTTTTTTTTTTTAAGTACATTTGGTTCTTTTAAGAGCATCTTATTTAACCATTATTTTCAGAAAATCAGAAATTTAATTTGATTTGACAACAGAGGTATCTTATGAAGTTATGATGATGCTATTAAAAGGAAATAGATAACTACAGATGTAAATATATATGTGTGATGGTTTAAATGTAAAATATCCCCAATAGACTCAAGTCTTTGAATACTGAATTCCTGGTTGGTGGTGCTGCTCGGGAATAGGAATGTTGGGGAACCTTTGGGAGGTGGAGTCCTGCTGGAGTGTGTCACTGGGGTGGGCCTGAAGGTGTCACAGGCCAGTCCATGTTGATGTTTTTGTTCACTCTGCTTCCTCCCTGCTTATGTGACCATGTGTCAATGTTACACAGAGTTCTTTTTCCTGCCATGATAGTCTTGCTTTCAATCTATTGGGTGTGATAGGTTTGTTTAGGAGATTAATATCCTCTCAGTTTAGCTTTGGTAGATGGTATGTGTCCAGGAATTCATCCATTTCCTCTATAGTATCCAGTTTTGTGGAGTAGAAGTTTTTGAAATAAGTCCTGATGATTCTCCCCGTTTCACTTATGTCTGTTGTTATCTCTCTTTTTTCATTTCTAATTTTGTTAATTTGAAACTTCTCTATATTTTTTTTGGTTGATCAAATTGCCTAGGCATTTTTCAATCTTCTTTATTTTTTTCAGAGAACCATGTTTCCTAGTTTCCAATTCATTAATTTTTTCTCTGATCTTTATTATTTCTTTTTTGCGGAGCTTTTTGGGTTGTATTCTTCTTGCTTTTCCAGTACCTTTAGGTAGATGGTTAGGTTATTGATTTGGGATCTCTTGGTCTTTGTTATGAAGTCATTTTCCTCTGAAGACCACCTTCATTGTGTCCCATAAATTTGGGTAAAATATTTTCTCATTGTCATTCCTTTCCAGATATTTTGAAATTTTATTTTTATTTTTTCCACTAGCCACTTATTATTTAAAAGTGTGTTGTTGGACTGGGAAAATGGCTTAACAGCTATGGCATTTGCCTGCAAAGCCTAAGAACCTGGTTTTGATTACCAGGACCCACATATGTACAAGGGAGCACATGTGTCTGGAGTTTGTATGCAGTGGCTAGTGGCCCTGACATGCCCATTCTCTATTTCTCTCTATCTGTCTCTTTCTTTCTCATAAATAAATGAATAAATAAATAAATAAATAAATAAATAAATAAAATATTTTAAGAGTGTGTTGTTCAGTTTCCAGGAGCTGATGGGATTCCTGGTGCATCTTTTTTTGTTAATTTCTAGCAACATAGCATTGTGATCTGATATCATGTAGGAAATTATGTCAATTTTCCTAAATATATGGAAGCACACTTTATGACCCAGTATATGATCTATTTTAGAGAAGGTTCTGTGGGCTGCTGAGAAGAATGTGTAGTCTGGGGAAGTGGGGTAGATTGTTCTGTAGATGTCCATTAGGTCTAATTGATCTGTGGTTTTGTTGAGCTCTCTCATTTCCCTGTTAATTTTCTGTTTGCATGATCAATCTATTGCTGATAATGGAGTATTGAAGTCCCAAACTATGATGGTGTTGGTGGTTATTTCTGTTTTGTTGTCAAGTGGGTTTTGTTTTATGATTATGGTGCCCCTATGTTTGGTGCATAAAGAATGATGATTGTTATATCCTCTTGTTGGATCATTCCCTTGATAAGTAAGAAATGGCCTTCTTTGTCTTTTTTGATTATCCTTTGGTTTGAAGTCTCTTTTGTTTGATATTAGTATAGCTACAACTGTTTGTTTCTTATTTCCATTTCCTTGGGATATCATTTTCTACCCTTTCACCCTGAGGAGGTGTCTGTCTTTAGTGGTGAGATGGGTTTCTTCAAGACAGCAGATTGAGAGGTTTAATTTTCTGATCCACCCTGTTACCTTATGTCTCTTGATGGTTGAATTAAGGCCATTAATATTTAGAATAACGACTGTGAGGTTTGATTTGATCCCTGCCTTATTAAATCTTATTTATCAAGGGAATGATCCAACAAGAGGCTTATGTGGTTTGGTGTTTTCTTGGACATTGAGTTTTTTTGTTCCTTCTCTTAGTTTAGTTATTGCAGTCTGCTTCTTGTAGGCACTTGAGGTTGGTTATTTGATTGTTCTGTGTGGAAAAGTCCCTGTAGTACTCTGTTCAGGTTTGTCTTTGTGTTCATCCAGTTGTAAAGCTGAGTTTTATTGTGGAAAGTTTTTCTTTTACCATCTATTATGAGGGTAACTTTTGCTGGGTAAAGTAGCTTGGGTTGGAATTTGTAGGTTCTTAGTCTTTGCAGTGTTCCATTCCAGGCCCTTCTGGCTTTTAGGATTTCTATTGAGAAGTCTGAAGTAATTTAGATGGGGTTACCTTTATATGCCATGTGTTGTTTCTCCCTAGCTGCTTTTAAGGCTTTCTCTTTGGTATCAATGTTTAGAGTCTAAATGATGATATGTCTTGGAGAATTTCTCCTTTGGTCCAGTCTGTTTGGAGTTCCACTAGCTTCTTGTAACTTGATGGGACTCTCTTTTGAGAGACTGGGCTTTTTTTTTGATAATTTTGTTGAATAAGTTCTCCATGCCTTTGGTCTGCATTTCTTCCCCTCCTGGTATTACCAGGATCTGAATGTTGGGACATTTAAGGGTATCCCACAGTTCCCTCATGTTCTGTTCACAAAAAATTTTGAACTTATTGAACCTTTTGGACACAAGAACTGTTTCTTCTGTTTTGTCTTGCAGTTATATATTTCTATCCTCCACATGGCTAAATCTATTCTTGAGAGCTTTTACAAAGTTTTGGACTTGTTCAGTGTGGTTCATATTTTCTACCTTTTTTAATGTATAGTTTCCATTGCTCTGTCCCTTTTGATGTCATTTTCTGATTTTCTTAATGCTTCTTGGAATTCATCCTTGCATTTCTTTATGTCTTCATTGAGCTTAGCAAGCTGGTTATTGAGGTCCTCCTTTTTTCCCCCCACTCTTCTTCAGAACATTTAACTGTCTTTGAAACCCTTCCTAGTTCTTTTCTATTAGGTCTAATATAATGAGGACACCATTCATATGATTATTGGCCCTTTGTTGCTTTTCTGCAAGTTCTGTTATTTGCTTGGTCAGGGTTGCATAGCTTGTATCTTCATTGTGGGGTTCTGATCCTATTTTCTCTTCTATATTTTGAATAGAGATATCCATTGTGGGGTTGGGAAATCTTGTTGGATTTAATTGCATTTGATTTTTTATGTTATTCCTTTTGTGCTGTGGTCTGCCCATCACAGTGTAGGAGTCTTATTTACTTTAGGAGGAAGCTGTAGTTTACTCTTGAAGTGTCTTCAGTGATTGTTCCCTTTCATGTTTGTTTCAACTAGGCTTCTCATGGCAAGGGACTTTGCCTGCTCAGAAGGAAGAAGTCCTTGAGCCTCTGGTGGGGGCCCAGGGACCTGATGAAGAGGTTTATGTTCCATGACTTGTGGTATGGGACTGAGTGGTCAGGTGGTCTGAGGGGACAACAGTGGTGGGGAGGAATGGAACAAAACAGACTGGTGTTGTGGCTGGGCTGCAGAGGAGGGGAGGATAGGAATTCCTGGTGGCTCAGTGATTGTGAAGGGTGAAAGGACGGTACAGTGGGTCCCTTGGGACCTGTAGCAGGGGGGTGGCACTATGACAGGGCTGGGTGGTGATATAGGATTGCTGTGGGTCAGGTGACATGTGGGGGGAGCATGGAGATTCCATGTGGTGGGAGAGCCTAAGAAGGGATTGAACCCTAGCCTGCTGGCCTGGGTCCGTGCACGGAGTGGCAGTGGCATGCTTGCGGTCCCTGGTGGTGGAGGGGGGCAGCACTAGCCTGCCGATCTGGGTCCATGTACAGAGGTGGGAGTTGGCCTTGAATGGGTTGGCTTTTGCTCGTGGAGGTCCCCTGCAGGAATGCTATCCTGCTGGCCTGGGTCTGCACATGGGGGTGGGAGGCTGGTGCAGTTCTTGTGTGGAGCTCTGTGGAGGAGGGAACACGTGGGGTGGAGCTAGCCTGTTGGTGTTAATCCATGCATGGGGTGGGGCACGGTGGTAAGTGGGATGTTGTTCATGTGTGGAGGTCCCCTGGGGGAAAGCTAGGCTTCTGGCTTGGGTCCCTGCATGGGAGTGGGAGGTAGCGGTGAGTGGGATGTCATTTGCAAACTTGGAGGCATGCGTGGAGCTATGCTGTCCTGTTGGCATGGATCCTCTTGCCTGTGGACAGTGCAGGAGGAACCTGTGACTGTGCTATGGCTACGATGGCTGCTTGAGGGGATTGGAGGACTGGTGTGCTACCCCAGAGCATGGGAATCAATGGATTCCCTACTTTCCTCCTCTGTGCCCTCCGACTGCAGGTCTATTAGCATCTGATCACCCCTAGAAGACCCAATGAACCCTAGACGTTTTGACTTTCCTTCCCCAGGAGGTGCGATAAGGTTAGGTGGAGCTATCTTGTCTGGAACTGACTGAAAACATTTTTACACCACAGTGTTAGTGAAAGACAGGGATTGGAATGTCCCGGGCATGGACACTAAGAAAAATTATATCTAGGGTGTCAAGCCAAGTTTATGCATCAAAATATCCCATGTCTCCCAGAAAAAGACCATCAGTCCATTTCCGTGACATGCTCCATCAATCGATAAGAATAGTTGTTGATTCTGTGCAAATGGATCAGTACATTTCAAGTCAATAGCTTGGGGTCTTTTTCAGTTGCACTCTCATAAAAGGAAATACAGATATCCTCATGGCTTTCATATGAAGATATAGTAGTACAACTTTTGAACTCCTTTCCAATTCTCCTTCCACTGACTTTAAAAATAATATAATGATAGGCATTGTTTTCTTATCATTGTCTCTAAATAAATTTACACAACAAAGGGTTCCCAGTGAGAAGAATCTGTATTCATGCAGCATGAGTTTTAGGACAAGATAGAATTCCACTTTGGTTTGCAATATTGTCATTTAAAAAAATAGCTATGCTGTAAGTGTATGAATCTGGGACAAGTGACTGGACATCATTTAAGTATTCATATATTATCTCTTTCCATTTTCTATTAAACCATACTCCATGTATCTTACAGTAGAATACAATACCCGTAAATAAAAGGGGCATCCATGAAAATGTAGTCCCTGAGTAAAAGGGGGCATTTCTGAGTCACTTACTCAAGTCAACAATGCCAGAGTGATGCATGATAGATATTTTAAAAATATTTGTTGAGTAGCAAATTTATTTATCTCCATATTTGATATATACTAGATCTCCAGTATATGAAATTACTTATTTTCTCTTTAATCTGAACAAGTGCATTTCTAATGTATATCATATTGTTCCCTATGTAGAAGCCAATAATGACTTTTCCAGTAGAAAAATATTCAGGAAGAATAGTAAAAAATATATACACACAATTTCCAATGATCCCTGACACGATTTAATTAGGGATATGAAAGATATAGATACCGATTAAAAACAGATCGTTATTGACCTGAAATACTTTATCTCAGATGAATGTTTTACATTGCTATGCCACATAATAAATACCATATTCCAGGTATTATTCTATATTTGCAAAATGACACAGCTATAAATGAAGTTGGAACTCTAACTATTTTTGTCAAGCTTGACTAAATGGTAAACGAGAAAAAGGCAAGCCATTATTAGAATTCCATTCTTGACACAGAACTATACTTTATTTGATATAAGTGTGTGTTATTGTGCCTGGCCTGCCAGCATGCCCAAGGTCTTGGTTTTTCAAGACTGTGAACTTTCTTTCAGTAGTATATCAGGGCACAAGAGTATGCCTTCACAGTACTAAACAATGTCTTACCAAGTGTGTGGTGTAATTCAGAGTCTGAGTAGGAAGAAAAGCAGGCTGGTATTGTTGCTTGTGAAACCCACTGACCAGGGATTGGATCTATTTCTGTGTTCAGTACTTGACTTTTAAAGGAAAGAAAAATGAAACAACCTTTTTTTCTGACTATTCAAGTTTCTCATTTGAAGAAAATCAGCTTTAAACCAGAGGCTACTAGGAGACTACAGAGTAAGAGTTTGGAACTTAATTTAAAGCATAGATTTTTGTGTAATAAATATTCATTTCTGTTTCTTGTTTGGTTTAACTAATACAATACTTTCCCTGAAATATATAACAAATATTAAATTTTTTTCATCTTAGAATTGAAAACAGGGGCTAAAGGGATGGGTTAGTGGTTAAGGCACTTGCCTGTGGACCCAGATTTGATTCCCCAGTATCCACATAAACCAGATATACAACGTGGTACATACATCTGGAGTTTGCAGTGGCTGGATGCTCTGGTGCACCCATTCTCTCTCTGTCTATCTGCTTCTTCCTCTCTGTCTCTCAAATAAATGAATGAATAAATAAAATAAAATAAACTGAAAACAAACTTACTTTTGAATTGATAACTATATTGTCAATTAAATACTGACTATAGCTTATTTTAAAGTGAGTAAAGTTTAAAAATTTTTGTACTGGATTTTTCTTGTGTTAAGGCCTTTTTAATCTAGATAATATGTTTTATTATCCTTACCTTTAAAACTATGACTTTAAAGACATTGCTGATTAGTATTATATATGCATGTAAGCCAGAATTTGTTTATATTTTCATCTATTGATATACATTAAGTTGTTTACATCTGTGGCTACTATAAATACAGTATTTTACTGGACATAGAGTTACATTTGTATAATCCTGTACTCAGGTGCTGAGCCAGGAAAATTGTGAGTTCAAGGCAAGTCTAACTACAAATTGAGACTCTGACCCAAAAAGTTAAATAACAAAATTAGTCATGTTTCTATCTCAGCTTCCTTATTAATACATCTTTGAATTTATGCTTTTGGAGATGTTTTTAGTAAATATTTAGGAATAGAATTGTTGCATAATTCAGCAAGCACAATAGTACATTGTTTACTATTGTTAAGAAGTACTCTTGTTCCCTGATATACTACTGAAAGTTCAAATTGTTTACTAAAGTTACACTAATCTCTGATCATTTATAACCACTGATAATGTGTGAAACTTTGAGTTTCTCTACTTCCTCAACATTTGATATTATAGAAAAATTTTGGCCATTCTAAAGTGTTTATAATGCCACCCCATGCTGATACATGCAAGTAGGCTATATTTCAAAACTATGAACTGAGTGAAATAAATTAGGTACAAAAGTTCATATACTATATGATTCCACTTTTATGGAATTCTGTGAGGTAAATTGAATAAAAAAAAAAAAATAAAAGCTGATCCATAGCTGTGAGGTGCCAGGGCCAGACAAATTATCTACATAGGGCTCTAGGAATGGCTTAGCAGTTAAGGCACTTGACTGCAAAGCCAAAGGACCCAGGCTTGATTCCCCAGTACTCATGTAAGCCAGATACAGAAGGTGTCATATCCATCTGGAGCTTGTTTGCAGTGGCTGAAGGCCCTGGCTTGCCCATTCTCTCTCCCTCTCTCTGCATCTCTCTCTCAAGTAAGTAAGTAAATAAATAAATAAATAAATAAATAAATAAAATTGTCTATATAAAACAGAAAAATGGAAGAGAACTTTTGGGCATCATGAAAATGTTCTCTATTTTTATTACAATGGTGATTTGTATTATATGTGTAAAAATTATTAGAATTATCTTCTTAAAATGCACAGGTATAAATTATACATGAATGAAAATGATATACCAGCAAGTATGTTAAACCTGCTTTGATTATTAAAAAAG
This sequence comes from Dipus sagitta, assembly GCA_036346955.1. NCBI lineage: Eukaryota > Metazoa > Chordata > Mammalia > Rodentia > Dipodidae > Dipus > Dipus sagitta. The sequence continues at coordinate 52,079,562 of CM070775.1, read as the reverse complement.
GCTATCAACATATTCTCCTGTGTTTCTTGGGAACATGAAGCATTTTAAGGACAGGAAATTGAGTATTGGTGACCAACACAGCAAGCACAGTTCCTTGAAGAGAAGCCTATCTATGAGAGCTATCTGATGGATCTGTCAGAATCAAATCCTTACAGCTAAAGAGAAAAATTCTGATCCCATGGTCATTTGGCTCAGGTTCGGATATTAATAGCTTATCAAAATCTGGTATGTATTGATGGTAATTAAGTTAATACTTGTTGTTGGTGAAAAGCAATGAAAGGGGGACAAAACAGTCTTCATTCTACTACTCAAAGGCAAATACTGCTCATATTTGAAGTATTTCTCCATTTCTAATGCATTTTTACATGTCTCCGATAATATGCTAAGTGCTGTTTTATAAGTACATTTTCACTCAATATTAAATCATTAGCATTTCCCAAGTCATTAGACATTCCATAAACATTATTTTAATAACTTCATAATAGCTCATCATATGTTGGTACCATAATTAACTATCACTCTTAATGGCATTTAATTTTTTAAGCAACAGACACATTGGCTAGACCATTGAAAGTTTACCAAAAATTTTGTTTATTGAGTGAATGAGCAATGAACAATGTGTGTCCCAGTCTTTGTATTTTGTGAGAAACTGAAACAAAATTCTTAGAGCTAGATTATCTGGCAAGTGCACAAACAAGGTTAAGGTACTTATTATACTTATCCATATCTTTGATTTTGGCAAAAAAAAAAGGAAAAGAAAAGGCTTTTCAATGTTAAAAATGTATTTTAAAATTATTCAATGCATTTTTGAGAGTAAGATATGCTTAACTGTCTTTTAATATTTAACATGAACTATTAAAGTTAAAATATTTGATTAGGTCTCTATTTAACATAACCTCATGACAGTCTGTTACTAGAACACTGTGGTTTAGATGACTTTTGATCTCTTCAAATTACTTCAATTCTAATTTCTTCATTCAAGATACTTTATCTTGACTGTGACTTCTTTTGCCCTGGACAGCCATTGTTGCCTTCTTTATCATTTAGGCCCTTTTGGAATTTCTTTACTCTGACCCTTATAAGTAGTGGATACTACAAAACCCACAGCTCATCTGTGGTGGGAATGCTGGTAGAAATTTGACTTGGTGCTTGGCACTATGAGAATCTCCTCAGGCCTCTCCTCTGTGATTCACACATCATAAGCCTATAATAGAAGAGGGGGAAGAACTTAGCGAGGTAAGTGAGACTGGTCCTGATTACCTGAATTCATGCTAGAGAATTGTGTGAAGCTTCTGTATGTACTTCAGTCCATCCTAACTTTGATTTGGGTCAGGGATGTGTGAGGAGAGCCTCTTTATCTTAGAACTATGACATGGAGTTGGACATTTTTTCTTTCTTTTTATTTTTTAAACTTTGTTCTTTTCAAAATATTTTTAAATTATTTATTTATTTATTTGAAAGAGAGAGGGGGGCAGGGAAGAAAGAGAGAGAGACAGAGAGAGAGAGAGAATGGATGTGCCAGGGCCTCACTGCATACAAACTACAGATTCACGTGCCACCTTGTGCATCTGGCTTATGTGGGTACTAGGCAATCAAATCTGGGTCTTTTGGCTTTACGGGTAAATGTCTTAACTGCTAAGCCATCTCTCTAGCCCTTTAATATTTTATTTATTTATTTGAGAGAGGTAGATGAGAGACAGGGGGAGACCGAGAGGTAGAGGGAGAGAAGGAGAGAGAGAGAGAGAGAGAGAGAGAGAGAGAGAGAATGGGCATGCCAGGTCCTTTAGCCACTGCAGAAGAACTCCAGATACAGCCTTTTGCTTCTTACTCTATTGCTGCTAGTATATTAACCGTTTCAACTTATGGCATTTGCCAGGTTTTGCATTTTCAACTCATTGCTTATTCCAAAGTTTTATAACAATTTCTTGACATAAAAATAACCTATCATTCATTTAGTTAGCTAGCCATGGTCATTCTATGTCTATATGGTAGGCCTTCTTCAATCCTTCTGTCCCCAGAATCCTGGGTGCTAGGATTATAGATATATGCCACCATGATTGGAATATGAATTATTTTTAAACTCCTGTTTTCCATAGAGAGAAGCCCCTATTCTAACACTAGTTAGCAAATTAAATTATATCACTCATTTTATTTAACTCATATGCATGATCAATATAAGAAAACTAGCATGTAGTCTTGTAGTTTAACCATCATCTGAACCAGATCCATGTGCCATACACACAATCCGGCTGGCATTTGACAAGATGAGTCTAAAAACTATAAATAAAATGATTGGAGTAGATTGTGAAGGTGGCTCAGTCAGCAAATTGCTTACCGTGCACATATGAAGACCTGAGTTCAAATCCCAAGTACCTGTGTAAAAGCTGGGCACGGTGGAGCATGAAAGCATGCACCTAATCCTAGAACTGGGGGCGGAGAGGAAGAAGGATTCCTGGGGCTTACTGGTTAGGTAGACTAGCCATATGGTTGAGCTCATGGTTTAGAAAGGACCCTGTATTAAAAGAAAATGATCAGAGAAACATTTTTTCTTATTTTATTTGAATAGTTCAACTCCTGTATTCTACTGAACTTTAGAATTTTGGCAGATTTCAAAATTTAAGAGAAAAAATAACTGTTTCTATCCAGGTTATGTACTAAAATTGAAATTATAAAAATACTCTATAATGCTTTGACAGTCCGCCTCAACCATGTGACAAGCTCATATTGATAACATATGACAGTGAACAATTTGAAACCTGATTCAAGCCTTTTTAGATGAATCAACATCACTCCACAATTTATAGATGCATTTATATTCATTGCAAATGAGGTGAGAGATAATATCTAAGTGTCACCTCATAAAGTATAGCAAAATTCCCCTGGCAACTGCCCATCTTCCTGACTCCATTGCTATGTGCTTCATGGGGGCACATCAGGGCAACTGGCTGAGTCAGGGTCGAGGGTTCTGGGAAAACAGGTGTCATTCAGACTATCCTGCTTGACAGTCCTGATCACTGAGGTCACATGCCCAGCAGAAGGAAAGTTGGCCCAACAACAGTGCATGATGTACATTTGATATATTTTGCCCTCTTTTTACATTCATCTCAGTTTTGGTTCACAACTTTTATTTTCTACATGAACAATGCATGTTGCTTCTGTAACCTATCAAGGACTCAAGTTATAAAAAGCTTGTAGAACTTTGATATTAAAGACATAGTAAGATATATTTTGGTCCAAGGTTTAGCGATTTGATGAGAAATTCTAACTTTTATCTTTTAAAATGAATAAAATAAAATTACAAATTGAAACAATTGATTCAGTTTGCTCTGAGTTTTATTTCTTTTTTTTTTCTGATTTCTCTTTCTATAAGTCTTCTTTTCTCCAACCTCCAAGTGTTTATCCCTTAGGTTCATAACCCACACACACACACACACACACACACACACTACATTTCCTTCTTTGATTATAATATAAATGTATGGGCTGGAAAGATGGCTTGGTGATTAAGGCGCTTGCCTGCTAAGCCTAAGGACATATATTCAACTCTCCAGATCCCAGGTAGCCAGAAACCTAAAGGTGAGGCAAAAACAAGGTTACACATACCCACTAGATGGCGCAAGAGTCTGGGGTGCAATTTTGGTGGCTGAGGCCATGGTGGGCCAATTGTCTTTCAATTTCTCTGTCTCTCTTTTTTCTCTCTAAAATAATATATATATGTATATATGTATATAAAATGTTTTATGTTTTTATTTCAAGAGTATCTATAAATAAAATTTGGGCACATTTCGAATATTTGGTAAGAGCAGAGATTAGAAATCACTTTTTGCCACAGCGCTTGACAACAAGCAGCAAGAGAGTGAACTGAGCTCTGGTAAAGGGGAGTTGGCTACAGCATACCTGTCCTCTAGTAAGACTCTGCCTTCCACATTTCCACCAGCCAGCAGCCAAGCACTCAAAACACTTGTGTCTAATGCGAACATCTAGTTCAACTGCCACATTGTGTCCATGCCCTCCATTTCTCCACAGACTTCTGACCATCTCATGATATAAACATCATTCCATCTAACTTTAAAAGGCTGCATTGTTGTTGTTTTTTTTTTTAATAAATGCCAACACTGTTCAAAAGTCATTGTCCAAGGTCTGTGATCCTGTAAAATCAAAACACAAGTTAAATACTTTGATCACATAATGGCATATAGTAAACATTCCCACTGCAAAATAAGGCATGAGGCATAGCAAAGAAAACTAAACTAATAGAAAATCAATAATCAGCAGGGCAAAACATCATATCTCTCAACTCTATGTGAATTATCTGGGACCTTTCATGATATCTCTGGTGACTAAATTTTCTCCTCCAACCATGCTGCTTACAGCCCAGGGAAAAATCTGTCCTGAGAAAGTCACTCCCCTTGGTGGCCTAGTCCTAGCTTGTTCAAAATTCTGGGGTCTCCATTATAACCCACAGTTTATCCTCATGTTTTATGGCTTCGATTTTTGGACTGTGACCCTGCTCCACATCTCCTAAGTGGCCATCTTCAAAGAACGTGTCTTACAAACCCAATTACCCTCTCATATGCATGTGTTATAACATCTGTAATACCAAGTGGGCTACCAGTTAATCTAGGTAGGACAGAGAAGCAGCTAAGTTCCTTCAGCATTCTTCCTTGAGGGCTCCTCATTTCAAAAGATTCACTATTCTTCCTATTGTCCAAATGCAGAACAGCTGGTACAGTCCTCAGTAGTGATAATCTCTCAACAACTCCAGCTAAATTGGTCTTCATGAAGTCTCCCACCCCAAACTTTCCTTTCTTCCTATACCAACTTATCTTTTTATACAATTCTGCTCTATTTTATGCCAAACATTACTTTGAAATTTAGCTTTCCTTACATTCTCAGAACATAGGAAGACTGTAGCAGCTTCTCACAAAATACCTCCAGTCAAATCCTAATAGTTCTTCCTCATACAGTCCACAGCTTTTAATGCATTTATGTCTTTCAACTCTCTCCATAATATTTCAGCAGCTCTGTTGTAGCACTGAAAGGTGCCTCTTAGTCCAAAATTTCAAATTCCTTCCACATTCCTCCCACCAATCAGTTTCAAAAGATTTAGGAAACTAATAGGCTTATTGCAGCGATGGTCCCAGTCCTCTAGTATTAACTTTCTGTTCTAGTTAGCCTCTCATGTTGCTAGGACAAAACACCAAAGATGTTACCAAGAACATCTGAAGGAGGGAAAGGGTTTATTTTGACTGATAGTCTCAGAGGTAAACTTCTTTATGGTAAAAAAAAAAAATGTGTGATAAAAGAAAAGGCTGGACATTACATCTTGCCACAGCAGGTGGCTGAAAGCAGCAAGAGTGTGCTGAGTTCTGGGAAGGGGCAAGCTGGGCTACAACACCCCAATGCCTGCTCCTAGGTACACACCTCCTCCAGCAAGTTTACACCTCCTAAACTGCCACAAGCTGGATAATGGGAGAGCATTCCAGTTTCAAACTGCCACAATGTGCACATATTTTCCATCTAGCATCAGTGATATTTCCAAGAGACTGAATAATAAATAACAGTGGAATGTAATGTTAATTTATTTGATAATATGTCTGTATTATTAATTAACTCATTTGATCAAATGAACATATTTTCTTCTGTTCAGATATTTATTGAAATGATGGCAAAATGGTGGGAAACAGGATTTTTAAAATATGGGAGAAATAGAAGAAATCAATAAAATAAATCAGAATACAGAAATAAAATGGTAAAATAGAGGAAAAGAATGATCAAAGATAAAATAATATTTTGAGAAAATTAAATAAACATTGCTGATAGTTATTTGTACACACCATGTTTCTATGATTTATTATTTACTTCTATATCAATATAAATTTTCTGATATTAAAATTGTTTAACTAAATATTCTGATACTGAAATAATGGCTACCTAGTATAGTCATTTCTAATATAGAAACATAGGGCTGGGATAATGGCTCAGTGGATCAAATACTTGTCAGGAAAGTATGGTGACCTAAGTTTGTATCCCCAGAACCCACATAAAGTCAGAAGCTATGGCACATTTCTATAGTCCCAGTACTACTACAGCAATAAAGGTTGAAACAGGTGAATCCCCTTAAAACTTTCTAGCCAGTTCACCTGGTTTACACAGCAATGAACAAGTAGATTGTAGTGGTTGCCTGCTTGTTGTTGGAACAAAACACCTGATCAGAAGCATCTTATGGAAAAAAAAAAAAAAGATTTATTTCCATCTTACAGTTGCAAGGAGAAGTTTCAACATGGTTGGGAAAGTATGGCATGAACAGAGAGCTGGGCATCACATCTTCATATCAGCAGATAAGTAGAAAAATGAGCTGATTGCGGCAAAGAGGGGTAGGCTATAATATTCCAAGGCCTGACGCCAGTGGCACAACCCTAGCAAGGTTCTAACTTCCAAAGCCTCCACCAGCTGTGAATTAATTTTGAGGCTTAGTCACAAACCCATGATCTATTAGGGTCATTTTATATTTAAATGATTACAGAAAACTTGCCTCAAACTAGGTAAAAAGTGAAGATCTACATTTGAATATGTTCTTTGACTTATCCACACATGACATGCCTGCACCTACACATACAAATATGCACACACTCACACATCATACACATCTACGCAAAAGATATAAAATTATATCTCTATTTATATCTATATGTATGCCTATATCTGTATCTATAAGCATCTATCTATATCTATATCCACCTCTATATCTATATCTGTCTATATTTATATCTATCTATCATTTATCTATCCTCTCTCTATATATATACATATGTGTGTGTGTGTGTGTGTGTGGAGACTGGGAAGACAGTTTAGACTATAAAGTGCTTGCTTCTCATTTCTGAGGATCTGAATTCATTCCCCAAACCTATGTACAAAGCCATGGAAGGGTTTTGTAATTCCAGTATGCTAATGGTCATGAGACAGAGACTGGAGCATTTCCTGGAATCCCACAAGCTCAAGATAGTGTAGCAAAGAAAAACAGAATGAGATAAATCCTGCCTCACAGAAGGTGAAGGGCAAAGAATGAGAAAGTTGTCTTCTGACCACCACAGGTATACAAATCACAAAACACACACACACACACACACACACACACACACACACAAACACACACACACACACACACAAACACACACACACACACACACAGAGAGAGAGAGAGAGAGAGAGAGAGAGAGAGAGAGTTAGATAGGAATGGGGATGATGTCACTCGAGGCTAAAATGTTGGTTTAGCATATGTGAGGCCCTATATACTCTCTACTTCCCATAAATATTGTGGTGGTTTGAATGTAAAATATCCCCTATAAATGTTCAATCATATAGGAATGGAAAAAGACTTTCTGAAAAAAAAACAAAAAAACAGTAGCACAGGATCTTAAATAGTCACTCAACCAATGGCATCACATGAAGCTGAAGAGTTTCTTCACAGACAAGCATACAATAAGCGAAGCCAATAGATTACCCACAGAATGGGAGAAAATATTTGCTGAATATCCAACTGACAGAGGCCTAATCTCTACAATCTACAAAGAACTCAAAAACCTAAACAATAAAAAGTCAAATAACCCACTCACAAAATGACAAAGAACTGGGCAGACAGTTCTCAGAGGAAGAAACACAAATGGCAAACATGCACTTAAGAAAATGTTTATCATCCCTAATCATCAGGGAAATGGAAATTAAAACAACTATGAGATTCCACCTTATCCCAGTAAGGATAGAAAACATCAAAAAATCAAATGAAAACAAATGCTGGTGAGGATGTGGAGAAATAGGAACCCTCATCCACTGTTGGTGGGAATGTAAGATGGTAAAACCACTTTGGAAAGCAATATAGAGACTCCTAAAAAAGCTGACTGTAGAGTTACCAACAGACCCAGTTATTCCCTTACTGGGCATCTACCCTAAAACCTTCAAGCCTCAGTCCAGAGAGATTTGCTCAACCATGTTTATAGTGGATCAATTCATAACAGCTAAGAGCTGGAATCAACCCAGATGTCCATGACTGGAAGAATAGATAACTAAGATGTGGTATACCTACACAATGGAGTTCTACACAGCAGTAAGAAAGAATGACACAATGAAATTTGAATAAAAGTGGTTGAACCTGTAACAGATCATTCTCAGTGAACTTACCCAATCACAGAAAGATAATCACTGCATGGGCTCACTCATCAACAGCACCTAACCTGAATCTACCCAAGATGCTGACATACCCAGCAAGCATGTTGAGGACCAGACAATAGGGTGGATGTGGAGGGAGGGAAGGACAAGGGAGGGGGTGGGGGACACAAATCTAGACCCAAACGGCAATGGTACCATAAAATTCTACATCCTTAAAAGGCAGACAAAATAGTTGAACCTTCACCCAGGCCCTTAGAGGGAACACCTGAGCCACAAGGAACTGGAAAGGGTATGATGAAGACTGACATTAATCTTCTACAGTTTCTCCCTCTTTCCCTTTCCCTCTCCCTCCCTCCCCCCTCTCTCTCTCTCTCTCTCCTCTCTAACTGTTTTATATTAGTTATCTTTTTCTTCCTTCTCTTAGTGGGCACTGACCTGTAACTCCAAGTACCAGCAGCTGGCTATCATCCACAATGAGCTTTTGATCAGAGAGATCTACAAGGTTTCCTAAAAGAATGACAAATTTCTGTGAGAATACTTGATGACCTACCAAAAGTTTGTGGTAAGATCCTACTGCTAAAGACACCATATGTGGTTAACATGTAGCATAGAGTGACATGGCTGGAAGCTGGAAGAGAGTCAGTTCCCAGACAGTAAGCCCATCTAGTGCCAGAAGTTGCTAAATGGGTGACTGGGGGAAAATGACCAATATCTGTCCAAGCAACTCATGGTCTAACTTACTTAACAGCAAGTAACCTGTGGTGATGCTCACACAAGTGCAATAGTGGTGCACAGCCATGGTGGGAAACCAACTGCTCTTGATTTGGCTAAGTGATCTGCTTAGTGGAACGAGGCCCATAGCTAGAGCTGGGAAACAAGTCAGAACCACATCCAAAAAGGAGCCTGCTCTCCATTATCAAGCTACCACCAATCGTGGGCTACAAGAGGGCCTACACCTATTAAATTCTCTCTAAAAAATGTAAGGGTTATCCCATTTATCTGGTGCTAACTTTACTCTCTGTTGGAGAATCTGCTTCCCTTTTTCAGATAGACACAGATCCTAAGGAAAGAACTACCCCATCATACTTTAAAAGGGCCCCAGCTGAAACTAGGAATAATTGGTAAAACAAGCAAGTGTGCTGTTTTCTTGGTAAACCTGGTACCAGCACGAGAGTGAAGGAGATCCAGAGAACAATCAACTACTACCAAATCAGAGATCCAGAGACACAGAGGCTCCCAACACCTCATCATTGAAACAGACCTAAAATGAACCCAACATGGCTCAGGGGAATTTTGCAGAAGAGGGGGCAGAAAGAATGTCAGAGCCACATGTTGGGTCCTGATAGCAGGGACATTTTCTCCGACCCATAACTGAGGACTAACTCCATAATGCATGACCCATATACCTCAACAAGGAGGGGCCAGGGGGAGGGGGAGGACATGGAGGAGGCTATCAATGGTACCAATCAGACTGTATTCACCGAGTAAAAAACTACTTAATAAAAAAACAATGTCTCCTATAGCCTAATTTGTTTGTGATTTAGCTATATGTTCTGCTTTCCTAAAATTAACATTGTTTTATGATCACTTTCCATTATATCAAATATTTAAAAATATTTTAATGACTTTATGCTAGTATAAAATATATGTCCTAAATTTATTTAATAATTCCTTCCACTGTTCTTGAATATTTGCATTATTCACAATATTTCATGTTTCTGATGATGTTGTATTTGAATACTTTATTCATAGATTTTTATTTGCTTTACCATGAAATTTCATAAACTGCATCTCTGTAAGTCTATGAGTATGAAGTTGATGTCTGAAAAAAATTACTGCTGACCAATAATTTGTAGATTGTGCTTAACTTCTGGTTTTAAATCCATTAGGTATAATATTTTTTTTAAATAGTCAGTTGCTTAAGAAGTGTATTGCTGATATAAAGGATGAAAAATACAGCAAAATAAAATTTAAAGTCTAACAGTTGAAGTTTGAGGTAGGAATGAGGAAAGTTTAGGAGTCTTTTCCTTACGGGAGATGATAAAGAGAGGAGGCAAGGAAGGAAGTGACATTATTTATCTAAGCTAGTTTTGCTGAAAAATTTGCTGCAATTTATTATTCTAAGTATGGTTGCCTATTTTCATGTCTATTAAGCATTTATATTGCATCTTTTGTTATAATAACTCTATTGAAGTACTAGTTTTACTGATTAATAAGAATTTAAATATTAGTTATAGGCATTCTTTTTCATTTTTGTATCAAAATTTCCTAAATATTCTTTAACTTCTAATTTTTCATATCCTTAATTTTCTAACTTTTGTTTCTACTAAAGTCCTTACAGTTTCAGTCAGGATTTACTTATTCTTATGTTTATAGTCTTTCATCTACACAATGGAAATAATGCATTTCCACTTTTCAAATCATCTCACACTTTGCTTTCATGGAATAATTTGTAGTGTGATATGAAGCAGGAGTTCTTGTATAGTATTGTATATAGTACTGCTTATAAGTGACTTCAGCAGGTGAAATTCAGATTCATTTGACTATATTACTTAAAAGATACATAGAAATAAACATAAAGTACATAACAATTTCAAGATATCTATCAGTTTTAATTTAGAATTATATTAAGTATCTAAATTTAAGTAACTTTGTTATTTTAAGAAAGAATTGATATCATTTAATACTTTACTATTAAAGCCAAGAAGCCTTGTGTTTTATGTAAGTAATATAAGAATTATAATAATACTTCACTTAGTTAGTTAATAATGCCATCAATTGTAACTGGGTTAAAATGTGTTGTTTTTTTATTATTTCATGGTCATTTCAATTCTATTTTACATAAATTTTGTTATTGATTATTAGTAATATTGAGGCTAAAAGGGAAAAGTAGAACCATGTATAAGCTTACATTTTTGATTCAAATGAATTTAGTTGCTGAATCCAAACCTTAGAAAATTGAAGATTTCAATAAAATAGTATATCATCCAAGATTTCTGTTATCCTTATATGAGAATAATAGAATGGTCCTAAAAGATATATTACTATAGTACTCATGCAGTGCTTCAGTGAGAAATAGTTAGGAACTCTAGTAAAATGATCAAAAGCCTGTTCAGCTTAAAGAGATAAAGCTGGATCAGTAAAACTTAATATTCTTTTATATCCACTGGGTAAATTAATTATCTAGAAGTAAGTAATATAAGTGTTGTACTTGGACTCTGAAAAGAAGATATATTTCTGTAAGGATATTTAAGATATTTAAATACTCTTATTGGGTTAAAATATGTAACTATCTCAACAAACCTAGTAGCAGCAGTCGATATTTGAGCAAGAAATGGACAAAAAAAGGGAATAAGTAACTAAAATGCTCTCTTCATGGGGGAGAAAAGGAAGGGAATAAAATTATTCCTCTAAACCGGTCTTATTACAGTGTGAGAAGAGGAAGAAAGTACTTCTGCATACAGACAAATGTATCTGAGAAACAGTAGTAGCATTTCCTATTCTCATCTTGATAAAGAAGTTTCTGATGATGTGAATAGGAAGATGAGGGTAACTATGAACAAAATGGTATGGTATTACTGTGAAATTCACAAGATACATTTTCAAGGTCTGAGAAGATGACTCAGCCTATAAAGTCACTTTCTTGCAAAGTCTGCTGGTCAAGATTTGATTCTCTGTTACGTATCTAAAGGCAGAGGCAGAAAGTGCTGCATGCATCTCAAATTATTTTGAAGCAATAGGAGTGAGGCCCTAGTATGTCCATACTGACACGTACTCTCTCCCTCCTCCTGCCCTCCCTCCATTTCTCTCTCTCTCTCTCTGTCTCTCACACACTCACACACACACATACATATATATGTTTAGAAATAACTTTTCAAGTAAAGAAATAAATTTTGAATATATAAGAAATATGTGATTAAGTTAGAACTAAGAAAGTCGAATTTATAAGATAACACTAAACATAAACTGGCTTTATTTTCATCACAAGACAGACTGTTGAGCTAGTGCATACAAGAGAAAAAAAAAAAAAACTTAACACACTGAATTGAGTGGTATTGAAACACAAAAAGGTAGACAAAAGAGTCCCAGGCAAAAATTATAAAAGGGGCTGGAGTGATGGCTCAGTGGTTAAGGTACATGCCTGCAAAGCCTACTGTGCCAGGTTCAATTCTCCAGTACTCACATAAACTAGATGAGCACGGTGATGCATGCATCTGGAATTTGTTTGCAGTGGCTAGAGGCTTTGGCATACCCATTCTGTCTCTCTCCATCTGCCTCTTTCTCTTTCTCTCGCTCTCTCTCTCTCAGATAGATAAATGAATAAAATCTTTTAAAAAAATTAAAAATAATAATGCAGGTGTCAGTGAATGTAGTAGACCTAGTACAGTCATTATTAAAAGGCTGAAAATGATAAATACTAACTCATAATAAACTTAAACAAAACTTTCAAAGAAAATGTGCCATAACCTTGAATTTAACATGCAAAAAGTAGCTGAGGCTGTTTGTAGAGGGGCATTTCAAATTGCTTTCTTTCAGTTTTGGAGAGTTAAGAAAAATGCTCAGGGTCTGCATAGATGACTCAGCTGTTAAGGTGCTTGTCTGAAAAGCCTAACCACCCTGGTTCAAATCCCCCTAGTATCCATGTAAAGCTGGAGGCACAAAGTGGTGCTTGCATCTTGAGTTTGTTTACAGCAGTGAGAGGCCCTGGTGTGTCCATTCTTCTCTCTGTTTCTCTCCCCTTACAAATAAATAACTAAAAATATTAAAAATTTAAAAAGAAAAAAATACTCAGGATAGATGTATGTGATATCAATATTACTGAGCAATTGGCTTTACATAGAAGGTTTCTTTTAATATTTTACTGATATTATTTGCAAGCAGAGAGAAAGAGAGAGAGAGAAAGAGAGTGAATGGGTGTGTCAGGGCCTCTAGCTGCTGCAAATGGACTTCAGATACATGTGTCACTTTGTGTGTCTGGCTTTTTGTGGGTACTGGGAAATCAAACCCTGGTCATCAGGTTTTGCAGGCATGTACCTTAACCACTGAGCAATCTCACTAGCCCTTTTTCTTTCTTTTGCTCTCTCTCTTTCAGATAAATAAATGAATAAAATCTTTTTAAAAAATTTAAAAGGTCCATAAGAAATATTCCCAGAGTTCTTTCTCATAGTCCATTCCCATAGTTCATTCTTATAGATCATTACCATGGTTTGTTCTTATAAGTCCATCCCACCCCCACAGTTTCATTTTTGAGGATTTGTAAAATAAAGCCTACAATTAACCATAAAGAAAATATTATCTGAGGTAAAACAAGAGAAATCTGTGGATGACATTCTTTGACTATTATCAAATAAGCAAATTACAATGCAAATATAAACTTAACTATTGAGTATTATTTGAAATATGGCAGTTATTGGATCAGGCTAAGAAAGTAGAAACATGTTTCCAAAAACCAAAGTATCACTTTACCGTAAAAAAGTCTATAAACACAGGAAGAATTCTTTCATATATGTATGTGTAATAAAAATAAAAAGGAAAAAGGAAATAATCTAATTATAATAGTAATAAAATTATAAAATTACAGCATAATGAAAATATTATGCTAAATTTTAATTAATAAAAGAATACAGAAATTAATAAAGATCAAATAAAACTTTAACAGGATATAATGGGAAGTATCTCATGAGATTTGTTGAGGCAAGTATACCTCACACACACATATATAAACATCCCCAAACTATAAGAAGTGACAGAAGTGTAAAGAAAAAATGCAGGAGAGTGGTTGCTTCTGATCAGAAGAGAGAGATTATATCATCAAGTAACAGGGCATTTCAAATGTTATAGAAATGTTAATTAATCTACAGTGGCTATGATTTCAGGACATTTTTACCCCTCTTTTTATTTGTAAAACCTTTAAATAAATATAAAGGTGCACCAAACATTCTATTATAGCTATATTTTACTTGTCCAAAGAATGCAATTCCACTGGGATTTAAAATGTTTAGAAAATATAAGATAATAATAAAAGTCTCCCCAAATCTTAGTAAGATTGAACACAAATTAGATAACTAAAAGCCCACTCATCTATAGTCCAGACTTACTATGATAAAATAATATTACTCTTCAGCTTGTGTTAACTTTAATGAAACTTTCATTAAGATACAAAGAGAACTACTGTAAGAATTGGATAACATGGTCTTATTATATAATCAAAAGATAAAAACGAACTTAAGTAGCATAATTAATCAATAAGTTGGATGGTTAGAGCATAATATATGCAAAAATAAATTTCACATAACATATAAAATCAGTAGAAATATCCCTGAGATTACTTTATACCATCAGAAAGTCAAAAGAAGTCTTCACAATATGTGGATATCCAGTTACCAGAAAAAATGTCTATATAAAATGTTTTATATAAAAAGATTAAGTTGTCCAAGCACTTTAGAGACAATATGAGGTAGAATAGGAAAAATGACGATCCCTTGCCTGGCTTCTGATCATATTCCCAGATCACCTATTATCCTTGAGGAATTGTTTATTAGACAATTAGACAAATGCTTACAAGTAGAAATGAAGTCATCATTCATTTATTTAATTTATTCAACAAATATGTTTTGGGCATCTATCATGTTCTAAATCTAGGAACTGCAGTACCTAAAACTGAGGAAGAAAAACCTGTCCACATGAAGCTCACATTCCAAATAAGTAAAATGAATAGATAGTACTTAAACCATGTAATGAAAAAGTAAGTAAAATTCATATTGAAGTAAACTATGAGTGAAAATATGTCAGATTGTTACAGTTCAGTAAAGAGTAACTGTGGTAGTGCGACAGAAGTGTGTGTGTGTGTGTGTGTGTATGCACACGCACGTGCATGTGTGCATGTGTGCACATGCACAAATGTAGACAACATGCTTGGGAAAGAGTTCACTGAGAGGATGATTGGTAACTGAAGAACTTAAGGTAGGAAGAGAACAGATATTTTCACATTAAAGGTGAGACTAGAAGCAAAGTAAAGGCCAAGTTTAGTCTATGAGCTGGAAACATGCTTGGTATGACCAGGGAGCAGCAGAGGGAGCTGGGTTAGTATCTAGGAAGGGAATGATGTAAGGCCAGGGATGTGATCAGACACCAGATCTGATTGCTTCATGCAGTTTGAACAGTTTGACATTGGTTATGAATGATACACAAAAGTGCCGTGGCCTACTTTATGCTGTTGCTGAGGTCCTTTGCAGCAATGAAGCATCTGCAGTATGGTGGCAGGGCCCAAGCTGGGAGGACAGTCAGTGGTGAGGGCTCACTAAGGATCTAGGGTGGATTTAATGTTGTTTTATATCAGGTATCAGTGGACCTGGAAGCCATTAAATACTAGCAATGAGAGAAATACAAGGGGCTCTTGAAACTAACATGTAAATTCTCTGTGTTTAGGCAACTTGAACATACGTAACTTTGCTATGTTATAATGATCTGCTAAAATGCATATTTCTTTTTATGCATCTGTGCATATGTGTGTCTGTAGGTACATGTAAACATGTGTGCATATGCATGTGGAGGCCACACATCAACCTCAGGTGTCATGTTTAGGAATGGTGACCATTTTCTTTTGAGACAAGCTCATTGACCCCGATCTCACCAATAGGCTAGACTAGCTGGCTAGCAGGACCCAAGAGTCCATCCACTTGTGTCCAGTTTCTCAGTGCTGGCACATCCAACATTTTTTACCATGCATTCTGGGCATCAAATGTAGGTGTTCATGTTTGTAAGGCAAGCCTTTTACAAACTGACAAACCCCTCAAGACCTAATAATAATTTTGACTAATACATATACAATATAATATATATTATATCATATATAATATAACATAAATATATATAATATATATTATATAATATAAATGTTATATATCTTATATATATTAGTCAATTTTTTTCTATAGAGTGCTAATTTGTACTAAAATTTTATTTACTCTGCATAACTTTTTAAAATCTATAATTTTAAGGTTTCATAAGAGGAGGAAGTAATGCTTTTGTTAATTATTTTGCACAAGATATTAACAAATGGATTAGGTGTTCCATATTATACTTTCTTAAAATAGTTATAAATTATATTAGTGTTAAAATTATTGGGAATTCAGCTCCAAGTGAGATGCTGGGTCTCAATAGTTGGTAAATGTACTTGGGGAAGAAAGGACTAGGGCTGTTGTATTACTGGATCAAGATGCTCCCACCAATTCTCTAATTTGCCAACCACCATTGGCTCTACATGCCAGCTAGTTTATCTCCTAAATGACCCAGGAGACTATTACTACTGCTGCTGCATCTACCAGTGCCACAACCACTCTGTGCAGCAGTCTTAAAAGTCTCTGACAGTGAACTGCCTGCAGGAGAGTGTCAGTGAACTTCTACTGTGAAGGAAAACCTGGCAACTATCAACTCTGCCACTATCTGCTGCCAAGTTTGCAGCCACCACAGTCACACTATATATCAGTGATGTGTCTACCAGTGAATTTCATGCAAGTGCAGTACCCAGCATTTCAAAGAGAATTGGGCTGGTCGAAAGCAAAAAGGGGAGGAATAATCAAGAGGTTATCTTATGCAAAAGTGGCTATGGATCCTAACAGGCAGGGAGAATGACTACCTTACCACCATGGCCAAGTGGAGGTACAAGGAAGCTCAGTGCTGTCGAACCGAGTGGTCTACAGTGCCAGATGTACTCAGGAGGGAGAGGGAGAGTTTTTCAGGAGAATGTGAATCATAGGAATCCCTGAGTAGGTGGTGTCATTCCTGACTCACAAATGCTTAGGGTTGGTGTGGGTGGGGGCTCTGGACAGGAAACTCTGACAGAAAGTAGTCTATGTTTACAGATGTCCTTCTCATGTAGAAGGACACATTGACATAACTTTTCAGAGATGCTGAAACTAGAAGACCTTCTTCCCATCTGTGGAGAGTGGCACAAATGACAGGAGAGGGAAAATCATATCAACCTAGTTAGGGAAAATGTCTGGACTAAGAGCATGGTACTTTCTATTCTACATTATCATCTTATTTTATTATATATAAATATAAATATACTTAGCTGTTTAGTTTTTTCTAAATGTGCTGTTCTAATTTATAATTGCATATGTTAGTTGATAAACATTTTATTTATTTTTTAAAATTTATTTGAGAAAGAGAGAGAGAAAGAGGCAGAGAGAGGGAGAGAGAATAGGCAGAGCAGGGCCTCCAGCCACTGTAAACGAACTCCAGCACATGCACCCCTTGTTCATTTGGCTTACGTGGGTCATGGGGTATTGATCTGAAGTCCTTTCTCTTTGCATGCAAACACCTTAACTGCTAAGCCATATCTGCAGCCCATAAAATATTTTTTAAATTTCACCAGTAAAGACCTTTATAACTAGCCCTTAATTTTCTGTACCTACAAAAATCCACTTATCTACATTTCTACATCTATAATGGTCTCTCTATTACTTGTATCTTCAGCTAGTATACTTTTCTTCTCATACTTTATTACATCCCATTTCCTCCTTTCCCCGTATAAGTATTGATACTCTTAGCTAAAAACAACAACCTCTAAACAGGGCTAGGAAGTTTGTTCAGTGGTTAAAGGTGCTTACTTGCAAAGTCTCCTAATCTGGGTTCAGTTCCTAAAACACACACATAAAGCCAGATGCAAAAAGTGGTACATGCACTGTTGCAGCAGCAAGAGGCCCTGGAACAACCAGACACACGTACAAACATGCAAATAAATAAATAAATAAATTGAAAACAATGTCTCTGAACGTTAAATGGGTACACAAGTGAAGTACATAAGTGTCTTCCACAGTAAGACAAAAGCTGTGACTTTTGGTAAACTCGTGGGCACTGCTGCCTTTCCCCTCCTGAACTGCAGCAGGAAACATACTTCCTACTGCAGCGATCCCTCTAGAAGGACTCACATGACACAAAACAAACAAGAGGCAGTAAAAGATAAAAGTGAAAATTGGAGCACACACCTATCCCAACATATGCACAAAGCACAACAAAGAAACCAAACATAAATTCTTGAAATGAAAAAAATAAATAAATAAAAAAGCACACTAGAAAGTATCATCAAGAGACAAAACCCAGCAAAAAGAAGAATGGCATGGATGAACAACAGGCTAAAACATGTGTGTGTGTGTGTGTGTGTAAAGATAAAATCAATCAGCATGATCAAGATGTCTCAGATATAACCAAGAGAACAAATTTTTAAGAATCCATGGAGTAGAGGGTACAAAGATAAAGGCAAGAGAGCATAGACAACTTATCTAATGGAATTATAGCCAACATTCTTCCAAACATAGAAAAAGAAATCCAGGAATTATGAGTAGTCAGGAAGGAAAACAAAACAAAACAAACAAACAACAAAAATAAACCCGACATTTCCAACACAGAAACTAGAAAACCATTAATAATGACAGGAGAGGAAGAGAAGACATGCCAACTATGCCACCAACCAGACTATCAACTGATAACATAATAGGAATTTCTAAACACTCCTGAAAAATGGCCTCAAATGAAAATAGCCTCAATTTATTGATAATAAGAGACAGGCTAACCAAATTGTAAAGCAAGATCTGGTCTGGGATGTGGTTCAGTGGGTAAAACATATGCTGTACAAGCCTGAGAAGTGAAATGTGAATCCTCAGAACCCACATAAAGTCAGACTCATAACATGAATGTCTGTGAACCACATCTGGACAGGAAACTCTGACAGAAAGTAGTCTATGTTTACAGATGTCCTTCTCATGTAGAAGGACACATTGACATAACTACAGATGTGCCTACAGAGAAAAAGGAGACAGAAACTAGAACCCTAAAGCTGTCCTAGCAAACACAGCTGAGAACAAGAGAGACACTGTCTCAAAACAAGGTAGAGGTCAAAGATTCTGGTGGTTCTCCTCTTATCATCGCATATATACTGTGGCATGGTTACACCTGCATTCACACACATACGATAAAAAGTCAATAACTAACTCTGTTGTGCCCAAGAAATAAACTTAGCTAGCAAAGATACCCCAAACTTAAGAGTCACCTACCAAAGCTAAACTCAGAGAAGATTAACCTCCTAAACAAACCTACCACACCCATAAAAATTGAAAAGTTAATCAAAAACCTCCCCCAAAAGAAGAGTCCTGGACCAGATGGCTTCTCAGCTGAATTCTGTCAAACCTCCATGGAAGAAATGAAACCAATTTTTCTGGGTAGTATCTCCCTAATACCAAAATCAGGCAGAGATGCCACAAGGAAAGAAAACTACCGGCCTATTTCCCTGATGAACTTAGATGCAAAGGTCATGAACAAAATCCTTGCAAACTGAAATCAACATCAAAAGCATTATCCATCTTGCTCAAGTAGGCTTTATCCCAGGAACACAGGATTGGCTTAACATATGGAAATCTGTCAATGTAATACACCACATAAGTAAGCTTAAACAGAAAAACCACATGATCCTTTCAATAGATGCAGAAAAGGCCTTTAACAAAATACAACATCATTTCATGATCAAAGTATTGGAGAGAATTGGCATGGATGGTTGATATCTCAGCATAATAAAGGTTATATATAAAGCTCCTAAAGCCCAAATAATACTTAATGGGGAGAGACTAAAGGAATTCCCATTGAGATCAGGAATAAGACAGGGGTGTCCATGCTCACCCCTGCTCTTCAACATAGTACTAGAAGTCCTAGCTCAAACAATAAGACAAGAGAAAGAAATAAAAGGGATACAAATTGAAAAGGAAGAAGTTAATTTAGCCTTATTTGCAGATGACATGATTCTATATATAAGAGATCCAAGAACCTCCATCTGAAAACTCTTAAAGGTGATTACTCCTTCAGCAAAGTAGCAGGATACAAAATCAGTGCAGAAAAACCAGTAGCCATTCTATATGCAAATGACAAAAATACAGAGAAAGAGATTAGCGACACTGTCCCATTTTCAATAGCAATAACAACAAAAATAAAATACCTTGGAATAACATTAACGAGACTTTAAAAAACTTACAAAATAAAAACATTCAAGAAAGAAATTAAGAAGGACTTGAGAAAATGGAAAGACCTCCCATGCTCCTGAATAGGGAGAATTAACATTGTGAAAATGGTAATCTTACCAAAAACAATATACAGATTCAATGCAATTCCAATAAAAATCACAAAATTTTTCTTCAGAGATAGAAAAAATGATCTCAAAGCTCATATGGAACAGTAGAAGGCTTCAGATATCCAAGCACATTCTCAGCAAAAGAAATATCTCGGGGGCCATCACCATATTTGATCTAAAGCTATATTACAAAGGCATAGTAACAAAAGCAACATGGTACTGACATAAAAATAGGATTATAGGCCAATGGAATAGAGTAGAGGACCCAGACTTTGGGTCAAGTAATTGCAGTTACTTAATATTTTACAAAGGCACTAACAATATAGACTGAAACAAAGACAGCATCCTCAGCAAATGGTGCTGGACAAACTGTATAACCACATATAGGAAAATGAAACTCGATCCACACATATTGCCATGCACAAAAATCAAGTCCAAATGGATCAAAGACCTCAATATAAGACCTTAAACTTGGCTACTACTGGAAGAAAAAAATAGGAGGAACTTTCCACAATATAGGACTGGGAAAAGCCTTCCTGAACAAAACCCCAGTAGCTCAGGAAATTAAACAATCACTCAACCATTGGGATGTTATGAAGCTGAAAATATTTTTCACAGACAAACATACAATAAGCAGAGACAATAGATTACTCCCAGAATGGGGGAAAATTTTTGCAGGCTATACAACTGACAAGCCTAATTTTTAAAATCTACAAAGAACTCAAAAACCTCAACAATAAAAAAAAAAAAAAAAATCCTCACCCACAAAATGGGCCAGAGAACTGGACAGGGAGTTCTCAGAGGAAGAAATACAAATGGCAAGCACACATTTAAGAGAATGTTCACATCCCTAATCACAAGGGAAATGCAAATTAAAACAACTATGAGATCCCACCTTACCCCAATAAGAATATCAAACATTAAAAAATCAAATGAAAACAAATGCTGATATGTGGAGAAATAGGAACCCTTTCATTGTTGGTGGGGATATAAGATGGTACAACCACTATGGAAAGCAATATGGAGGTTCCTAGAAAGGCTGTCTATAGAGTTACCAACAGTCCCAGTTATTCCCTTACTGGGCATCTACCTTAAAAGCTTCATGCCTCAGTTCAGAGTGATTTGCTCAACCATGATTATAGCTGTTGAATTCATAATAGCTAAGAACATGAATCAACCCAGTGCCCATCATTAGATGAATGGATAACCAAGATATGGTATATCTACACAATGAAATTCTACTAAGAAATAAGGAAAAATGACACAATGAAATTTGAAGAAAAATGGTCACACTTGGAGCAGATCATTTTCAGTGAATTCACCCAACCACAGAAAGACAACTGTCGCATGGTTTCACTCATCTGTGGCTCCTAACTTGGATCTGCCTGAGATGCTGGCATATCTAAAAGGCATCTCAAGGACTGGACAACAGTGAGGACAGGGTGGGAGGGGAGGGGAGGGGTGGGGGTGGGGTCATAAAACTGGACCCAAATGGAACTGGTACCATAAAATCCTATATCCTGAAAGACAGACTAAAAGGTTGAACCCTCTTCAGGTCCTTTGAGGGAACACCTGAATCAAAGGGCCCTGGAGAGTACATGATGAAGAATAACCTTATTCTTCTTTTGTTTCTCTCCCTCTCTTTTATATTTCCTATCATTTTGTTCCTCTTTTCCCTTGGTGGTGGCCTGTAACTCCCAGTACCAGGATGAGTTTAACATCCACAATGAGCTGTTGATCAGAGAGACCTACAGGGTTTCCTGTAAGAAGACAGACTTCTATCAGAGCACTTGATTACCCACCAAAGGTTAATGGTATGATCTCACTGCCAAAGACACCATATATTGTTGGTACAGAACATGGAGAGACCTGGCTGGAATCTGGGAGAGAGTAAGTCCTCAGACAGTTAGCTTGTCTTGTGTCAGAAGGTGGCACATAAGCTACTGGAGGAAAATGGCCAACATCTGTCCAAGCAACTTTTGGTCTAAGCTATTCAGTAGCAAACAACTGGATGTGATGCTCACCCAAGTGCAATAGAGGTACACAGCCATGGTGGGTAACCAACTGCTCTTGAATTGGCTAACAGATCTGTTCAGTGGAACAGAACCCATAGCTGGATCTGGTAAACAAGTCAGAATCATATCCAAAAAAATGAGTTTTCTCTCCAATATCAAGCACCTGCCAATCTTGGGCTACAAGAGGGCCTACACCTATTAAATTCTCTCTAAACTAAGAATGGTTATCCCATTTATTTGGAACTGACTTCACTCTTCATTGGCGAATTTGCTTCTCTTTTTCAGATGAAAGCAGAGCCTGAGGAGAGAATCAGACCATCACACTTTACAAGACCCCTAGATGAAACCATATAGTAACTGGGAAAATGAGTAAGGGTGCTGCTTTCATGGTGAACCTGGTATTAACACAAGGGAGAAGGAGATAGACACTAAGGACACAACTCCTACCAAACCAGAGATCCAGACACATAGAGGCTTCCAAGACCTCATCACTGAAATAGACCTAAAACAAAACCAAAATGGCTCAGGGAATTGTGCAGAAGAGGGGGCAGAAAACTTGTTAGAGCCACAATTTGGGACATTATGCTCAGAGTCATTGCCTTTTCCCCATAACTGATTGCTTCCCCCACAAGGCACAATCCACATTCCCCATGGGGATAACTGGCAACTACAATGAGGAGGGTCCCTTCAGAGGGAGGAGGAGGCTAAGGATGGTACCAACCAACATGTGCTGTTTACATAGTGAGTATGTACATATCTAATGAAGAAGAATAAATAAATAAATAAAATATAGCAATTGGTTTAGTGACAAAAAATGAAAATACAAAACAAAAAAACTTTTTTTGATGAACATAGATACAAAATGTCTCAAAAAACGTTGCTTGCAAAGAGAATTCAAGAAAACATTAAAAGATCTTATACCATGATCAAGTTGGTTTCCTCCCAGCAATACAAGGATGGCACAACTTACACAAATCAATAAATGTAATGAACCAAATAAATGAAAGAAATCACATCTTGATAGGGCAGGGAAGGCATCTCACCAAGTTCAATATGACTACATGATAAAATAACTAAGAAAAAATGGAATACATCTCGAAATAATATAGGCTATAAATAGAAAACTTAATGGAGAAAAATAGAGCATTTTTTCAAAATCTGGCATATGACTCTTGCTGTTTTTCATTATAGACCTGGAAGTATTATCTGGTGCAATAAGATGAAGGACAAATAGAAATAGTATATAAATAAGAAAGGAAGAAGTCAGAATTTTTTCTTGTCATACACAACATGATACCCCATATAAAGTGCCCTCTGGACTCCACCAGAAAAACTTTAGATCCACTTTTAGTGAAGTTTCAGGGTACAAAATCAGCATAAAAATTAAATACTAATAACAAACTTGCTGAAATATTATCTAGAAAAATTGTGCTTAAAATAGACACAAAAACATGTACCTACGAATAAACCTAACTAAAGATGTTGAAAACATCTTCAATCAAACATTCAATACCCCTAAAAACAAAATTGAAGAAAATACTAGATAATGGAAAGACCATATGATGGAAAGACAATTCATGCTCTGGAATGACAAAATATTATGACAATGACTCTAATTACCAAAAGGAATCTACAACTAAATACAGTCCCAATCCAAATTCTAGTGAAATTCTTTACAGAAATTGTAAGAACAAGCACCAAATTCATATGGAAACACAAAAGAGCATGAGTGGCCAAAGGAATCCTAGGCATAAAGAACATTGCTAGAGGAGAGGTATCACATTCCCTAACTTGCACTTACACTACAGAGCCACAGTGATGACAGCATAGTACTGGCACAGAAGCAGACGTCACTAAAAAACTCATAAATAAACACACACACATACACACACACATGCATACATGTATTCAAACTCGTAATTGACAAAACTGTTCAAAAACATATACTAGGTTAAAAAAATGCCAATTCAACAAAAGGTGTTGGCAAAGCTAGATATCCAACTAAAGAAATGTGTCATTGTATCCACACCTCTCACCCTTAACAAAAGTCAACCCAAAGTGTATGGAGATTTAAAACCTGAATGGCTGATATTTCCTGAGGCAACATTGAAAAAACACTTCAAGATAAAGGCATAGACAAAACACTTCTGAACAGAACTCTAACACTACAGGGAATTACTTCAATTATTGATTATTGGGATTATATGAAATTAGAAACTTCTGTATGATAATTATCAGCACAGCAAACAGATGGTCTACAGACTAGAAGAGAATCTTTGTCAGCTATACTTCAGACTGGAAGTTAATATCTAAAATATATGAAGAACTGGAAAAATTAAACACAGAAAAAGAAACTGCAAATAATAAAATGAGCAAACAAAATGGACATAAGCACAAATGGCCTTTTAAAGTTTTCCATTTCTTTAGCTATCAAGGAAATACAAATTAAAACTACCTTGAGATGCTACTTCACTCTGGCCAGAATAGCTGTCAACCAGAAAACAGACAACAAATGTTGATGAGTGTGATGCGGAGAAAGACAAAAGCTTATTCACTGCTGGTGGGTGCTAAACTATATAATCACTATGGAAATCAATGTAGATATTTCTCAAAATGTTAAAAACATAATTGGTATATGACCCAGATGTAATATTCCTGGCCATATACCTAAATAACTCCAGCTACAGAGATACTTGCATGCCCATTTTCATTGTGACTCTGTTGATAATTGCAGGGAAATGGAAATAGCCTCAATGTCCATAAACTGATGAATGGATAATGAAAATTTGGTGCTTATACACAATGGAGTTTTACTCAGCTATAAAGACAAATGAAGTAGTGAAACTTTTAGGAAAATGGATGAATCTGAAAATTTTTATAAGTGAGATAACCCAGCCTCAGAATACTGCATGTTCTGATTCCTATGTGGATCATAGTTTTAATTTTTATAAGTATTTATATATGTGGGTATGGGTGTGTAGATTAAAAACCTATGAAGGGAATCACAAAGGGGAGGAAGTTTGTAGGAAAGGGGTAATAGACCACATATGAAAAGAAGGAAGAAAACAGGTTACTGTTTTGGAAGGGCTTATGGGGGCCAGGGACATGGGAAAGGAACAAGAGAAACTTATGTTGGAAAATGCCATAACTTGTCTAACACTTTTAGCTTAATTAAAATATAAAGAATAGAATAAAGAAACATGACCAACATAGATTTTCCTAACTGTATTTCACATTAAAATTACTACATAGATATTATTACTTCTATATTTTTCTTTTGAACATTTATGAACATTTCATTGAACAAAGTTTTCTCAAAACAGTATGAGACATATTATTCTTTCTATATATGAGTAAATAGAGCATGACATATTTATAGATTCTTGAAAACTCATTTTGACTTTGAAGCAAGTGCTTCTCCCTTTCTGCAGTTTTTCTCCTGGTGCTTTCTTATCCCCAGTGCACTACTTAACTAAAATGGAGCCTGAAGCAAAAGGAGATATCATCAGTACTAATCCTGTCTTTATTTAAAGTTTTGATATGTTGTTCATCATGGATTTATTTGCATAAATTTTAGTTTTAAAACATTGACTAAAATATTTATTTTGATTACTGTTTTTTGTTACTCCTCATATTTTGTGTTCATGAAATTATATTATTGTTGTCCTTGCTCTGACTATCCCTATGAGACTACATGTACTTCCAGTTTTAGGAAAGTACAAACCATTCCATATTTCAAATTATAAAAGTGTAATGAATTAACCAGTCCCCACCTTAAAACTCAATCAGTAGTGACTCTCATCCTCACAATAGCAGTTAGAAATGTGCCTACCATCCTTTACTTTTTACTACTGAGGCAAGATATTGTTTCTCCAATTTTGTGATATATTAATTTATAAATATCATGTGGTTTTCTCACTTTGTAAATGTCTAAAAAGTTAACTGACTTTAGTTTTATTAATTTACTTGAGAGAGTCAGAGAGAGAGACTGGGTGTGCTAGGACCCCCAGCCACTACAAATTAACTCCCTTGTTTATCTTGTGTGTCTGGCTTACATGGATCCTGGGGAACTAAACCTGGGTCCTTTGGCTTTTCAGGCAAGCACCTTAATCACTAAGCCATCCCTCTAGCCTAAAAGTTAACTGTTACAATTACCCCCAAATTACATAATCAGTTCCTAAATACAAAGGCATGGGACTAAGATTATATCTACCTATTTCACTAATGAAAATGCATATTCACTAATAAAGTGAATTCTAATGCAACATTTTCTACAGAGTGCTTTTCTTAACATTTTTATTTTTATTTATTTGTGTGAGAAAGAAGCAGAGAGAAAGAGGCAGATAGAAGAATGTGTAATTCAGGTCCTCCAGCCACTGCAAATGAACTCCAGACACATGTACCCCCTTCTGTATCTGGTTTACATGGATCCTGGGGAGTTGAACCTTGCTCCTTTGGCTGTGCAGGCAAACACCTTAACTGCTAAACCGTCTCTCCAGCCCTCTACAGAGTGCTTTTAAAAAAGGGATGATCATAAATTCATAGGGAAAATGTTATAATGAAATTTGTTTAACAAAGATTTGAAGAACATTAAGAGATTCTTTATTTCAGGACTTCTCAGAACCTTCAATATGCTAATGATCTACAGGCTTATGAAAAAGCCATTGTAGAATACACTGTTTTAAAACACACCTAATTGAGAATGTGTATGCATATATTTGCATGTGTATGTGTATGTGTATGCAAGTTTGAGGTGTGTGTGCATGAATGCATGTATGTATGCATGCACATGTTTGTAGATGTGTGGGCATGCATGCATATGTGCAGGCATATGCGTGTTTGAGAGTGTGTGTGCATGAATGAATGCATATGTGCATGCATGTGCATGTTTGGATTCCGATTTGCTGTTGCATAGACTGTCACAGCCCAGTTGTTTCACAGATAGTCTTTGGAATATATATCACTAACAGACTAGTCAAGCTTGGATTTTGCTTTATAGGAAGTGCTTTTCAGGTGGAATGTGATTCCCCATTCAATTATAATACTTTGCCCTTCACCAATGGCTCAGTAAACCTGTAGCTCAGCTTGGGCAGCTATTACACTTAATCGTGGAGTTTTCTTCTAATCGACTGTATTTTTTGCAGGTATATGATTAGCCCTATTGGCTCTGGGACCTCTGCTCTTAAATTCAAAGGAAATTCTGAAAAGTGAACCAGTTTTCCTTGTTATACCTCTATATTTTCTGTGCATAATGACCCCATTCATATAGCCATCCCAGAAACCTAAGAAATACTGCATTTTTAATCCTTTTCTTACTCACCAATACTCACATAATACTTTCGTGTTTTACATAACAAATTTCTAATATGAGAAAATACTAACCTACTGAAAATTTAATATAGCATCTAAAGCCTATATTCATGAAAGTGAATTTGAAAGTTCAGAAAATTTCAGCAAGATGTGATAATAAAGCTTTCAGCTGCAGAAGATTGAACACTCATCACAAGTCTTCATTATCTCATACTTTCTTTCCACCTCTTCTGTTTCAGATGTGGACACTTTGTTGAGGGATCAAGCTTTCTGAAGTGAAGCACCCCTCACCAGCTACTCTTATGTTCCTCAGTTTTTCACATCTAAACATCCCACCTACAGCTCCTCCATTCGTCCAGCCAAATGCTGTGTGTCCCCTTAGATTAGAAAGGATTTGTTCATTCCCAGTTGCTTTAGCAGCATTACCTTAGGAGACTGAGTTTTGTCAAAATGAAATAAGTAATCATTGTTTATAAAATATGATGATGGCGTAAAGTCTGTAGCGACTGAAAACATCCCAGTGTTGGCTGCAAGGCATGAGGAGGCAGTGACACAGCTCATTTCCTCAGCCGAGCTCTCTTTGCTGCCTTGTACAACACTTATTTCAAAGCACGCCACAGCTTAGAACTGTCGTGATCCCCATTAATATAAAATCATTGACCCCTGCTCCCGCTGGTGCGACTAAATTACATTCTGCTGCTCAGCGGCAGCCGCACATGGGGCCAGCGCTTTTAGTCATCGCCAGGTGCCTTGATGCCAGCACAGCCCTCCTACGCCCAGGGTTTGCCTTTAATGAGGATTAGGCACCTTCAAAGATCTAGGAGGACCCACTCCCAGGATGGAAGCCTTTCTAATGACATCTGGGCTTATGGTTGGCAGTAATTTAGTGTCTCAGAGGAGACTGGAAAGAGATTCATTTCTTGCCTCTAAGTAATGTGAGAATGTGTGGTTTTGTCCATCTTTTTCTCTTTCTTCTTCCCTTCCTCCATCCCATACTTCCTCCCTCCCTCCTATTCTTTTTCCCTCCCTGCACCAGCATAAATTCAGAAATATGATTCTTATCACAACGATGTTTTTTTTTCACCTTCCACCCCACCATGTTTTTTTATAAAACCTAAATTTTGAGTGTGGCTAAAAACCTTTCCAAATTTGTGAATTCTAGGTGAACCTGGGCTAGAAAAAGCCCCTATGTCGAACAAAAAAAAAAAAAAAAAAAAGTAAAACAAAAAAATCACCCTCCCAAATTATGGCAGGTGGGGTACTCACTTATTTTATTTATTTATTTATTTATTTTTGGTTTTTTGAGGTAGGGTCTCACTCTAGCTCAGGCTGACCTGAAATTCATTATGTAGTCTCAAGGTAGCTTTGAACTCACAGTGATCCTCCTACCTCTGCCTCCCAAGGGCTGATATTAAAGGCATGCAGCACTACGCCCAGCTACTTATATGATTTTAATGTGATGTGGTATTAAGATGAATGAGTCTATTCAGTGCCTAGCCTTTAGTTTGTGTGGTAGAGTATTTTTCTGGAAGCACCTAGTTACAGTAGGTCTATTTTCTGACTTGGCTTGCCCTGCCAGGTAGCACCCCTGCCCTTCAAGGTGAAGATCTTAGGGTGAGAGCCTTCCTATAGTGAGAGTGGATTTTGCAGGAATGCCCTGTGTAGTAGTCCTTGTTTGATTGGTAGGGAATAACACTACTTAGTGAAATGTAATAAAAAAAGTGAAGATAAAATCAGGAACTTTAGGTAGGCAAACAATTTGCTATCATAATAAATTGCACAGGGAATGGGAAAGCAACTAAAGATCACTAACACATATGGTATTTGAACAAGTGTGACTATGTGAATGTATATATTCACACCATCATTTGGAGTATTTTAGGTAAGTTCTGTATATAGCAAACTGTTAAAAACAAGTCTTGAAATAACTTTTTATCAACATAAAATCAAGAGTTTGAAGTTTTATTTGTGGAAAGATGAGATGTTTTTGTCTGGTGAGAGGAGAAAATAAAGTGTGCGTGCTTAATCCAGAGTCTAATGATTTTATTTCTGTTCTATTTTTCAGTAGTGAGGCCAAGGCCAAATGATGGTATTTTCTCAATGGGATAGATGTCAACACTTAAATTCTAATTTTAAGATACACTTTGGTGCAAAGCTGTGTTTTCACTCTGTGCACATATACCTAGAAACCAGTCAGTACTAAAAAATGAGCCAGAGTTTCAACAATCCTGTGCTAGTTACACTGACTGGCTATGGAAAACTCTGTCTGAATTTTCTACTCTATGATTCCTATCAGTAAAACAAATTAAGTTTGATGGCTGTAGGGAGTATCTACACAGTTCTTAGTAAGTAGAGAGAGGTTAAAAGGACTACTATTTAATTACAAATTGTATAAGCAGTATTTATTGATAAAAATTCATTTTCAATAAAAATCCACAAAAATGACAGTACTAAACAGGAAGTGGGAAATTTCTTACAGTTGCATTTATTTTTGTATTAAATAACTAAATGAGAATGGTATAAACAAAAACAATTTTCCACTCTATTTCTTAAAAGACTTGTTTTGAGATTCTGATTTTTTATTTTTTTCCTGAGGCTTCATTGGGTTTCATGCAATTCAGTACGTAGATAAACAAGTTACTTCTGAAAGCTAATACTCAAACAGAGGACACTTATGCCAGAAGGGTGTCCTAACCCCAGTCACACTTCTGCTAATTTGGTTTTTCTCTTAATCTGGGAAGAACTTGCTGAACAGAAGTGAAACTATGTGCATGCTAATAGCTCACACTCCACAAACTCCTGCTCTCTCCCAGAGTGTCTGGTGTGCAAAGCTGAGCTGGAACAAAGATACACTAATTATTCCCCATTAATTTGTCTGCTTGAATGGCCCTAAATACCACAGTGATTAATTAACGCAAGGCAGCCCGGGCAGGATGTCACACCCTTCTCTGCATTTAAGTGTCGCAAGGTTGTCCTCAAGTGTTGACAACAGCATATCTTTAATTTCCTCCAAGAAGAAAAGTTTCGTCAGTAAAGTTAATGTGAGCTTGACTAGCTTGCAGGAATAAATGGAACATGTAGAATGATATTATTGCTATATAGGCACTTTTTTTTTTTTTGCCTCCTTAGGGTACAGTAAAACTTTTTGGCAACTGAGTAATGGAGTAGTGTATTTCAATAATTGTTTCAATTTGGCTTAATTAGTTTTGTACATTTTGCAGCAAAAACAGGGATCATAAAATAGTTATGAATTATTATTCATAATAGGCTGTGATGAGTATAGATGGGTACATAGATAAGCGTCACTGGCTATGAATGGCATTACAGTTTTTTCTTTTTAACAAAATACAACTCGTTCCCCTTGACTGAGATGTATCCCAATCTTACCAAAAATCACTGGAGATCACTTAACCCTTCAGAGATATGAATCAATTAATTTAAAAAACACAAAATGTGAAAGTTTCTTATGTGGTTATTTTTGAGGCAGATTTCAATAAAATTATTTTAGACTTAATGAACAATGTCTTGCCTAGGTTAGTTCTCCAACTAATAGCATATGTAATTCAGTTGGAAAGAATAATAAGAGCATAATAAGTGGTGTGGTGTTTAACTATTTTGCATCTTTATTTGGGTAATTTTATTTGTCAACGTGTTTGCTGAAAAATTATCTCCGTTTTAAAACAATTATAAACTGTTTAGAGAAATAAACCAAGTAAAGGTGCTGTCACAGTCTCCCTGTTTTTAAGATTAACTGTGTGACTTTTGAAGAGACACAATATTCATTTCTTACGTTATGTTACATTTTTTTTTTGCTGTTTGTGAAAATCTTAATTCATTTTTGCTATGAGCATGCCATTTTGTTTAAAACCAGAGAGCGCCTTGTAACCCACAGCATGCATCATTTCTTTCAGTCTTTCTCCAGCTCTATACAAATCCAAAAGGCTATTCAGCAGCAGGGGTGTGAGCACCAAGGGGGAGGGAGGTCGCTTCTCATTTCTCCCTCCATTTCATTGTCTATTGTTTGCTTGTCAATGTTTTTCCCACACACCATCACCAGCCTTTGCTGTGCCTCAACCCCACTGCCAGTTCCATGACCTCCACAGCATTATTCTCTCTTTCTCCACTGTCTACAGTTTTGTGTTTTAATTTTTCCCATACTATGGATGATCTAAGACACAGTCCCTCTGGCAGTTTAGGATAGTGGAAAATATCTGTTGGAATAACTAGGAGTAAAATGAAGATTTCTCACTGTGGTGTCCCGGCTTCTACTGATCCTCTGGCCCTGTCTCTAAGCTTTCACCTCCAGTCTCTCCATACATTTTTCAGAACACATTAACATTTTCTTACAGCAGCATGGTCAGAATATTGCAGACCCTGGGCTGGGATGTCCATTTTACTACTAATGAAATGCCTAATTTTAGACTAAAAGAAAGACAAAATAATAAAACAAAACAGAAAAGAACACTTACCCAAAAAGAGCCCTATCTGCAACAGAGGATTTGTGAATGTTTGTTCCACTGGGTCTGCACCCACTAGGCTCAGCAGTTTGTTTCTTTCAATGAAATATCTTATTTTGATTTTGAGACATTTGTATGTCTTCAAAGAAAGAAAAACCACTAAAAACCTGTAAATAGTGAAAGCTGACTGCCATCACTTCCTTCTTCCCCTGTGTGTGTAACATACTTTCGTGATCAAATGGTGGAGACTGAGTCCTCATTTCTCGAATCTCACTTGTATTTAGGGACTTATTTTTTCTATAGAACTGAGGCAAGGGGTACCCTGAGATTTATATGGCCTAGTCATTTTGAACTTTGCAACTATCTCATGGATCTCTTGGTATATGACATTTCTTGAAAGAACTTGTTAAGGAGCCTAAGCCACATAAAAATGTCCCAGGTGGATGTTTCTGTTTATAGCCCAAGCTTAGATTACAGTGACATCTATCCAGCATGTGCTGAACACCATCTTGAATGTACATCCCTGACTTTCAGATGACTCCAGACATCATGTATTTATAAACCTAGCATAAGCTTCTAGTAAAACCCACCCAGCTGAGTCCAATCAACAGCTGTTGTGAATGCTAAGAGTGTCGTTTTAAGGCACTCTGACTGTGGATGATTTGCCCTATAGATAGATTAATGGAATAGCAATAGATCAGTACATTACCATAATTTAAACTTTTTGCATCTACAGTGGAAAATCAATATTCATTGTCAGAGTCAGCATAAACTTGAATTTTTGAGGAAGAAATTCTATTTGTGTCTACTTGTTATCTTCACTCATTCATTCACCTTGGCTGCTATGGACTAGAAGTATTGTTTATTGTACATACTGAAAAGACTTTTTATAAAGTCTTAATTATTTGATGTGTATTGATTTAAAGATACTTCCAATATCAATGTATTACTCTTAAACTGAGGCCAAAATTGGCATTTAAAATTTTTATTTCTTTTTTTTAACTGACATGTATTAATTGCATATATGAATGGAATTCAGTGGATATTCTGTACAGGCATGCAGCCTCCATTTGTCATCCTCCAGTACATAAACACCCTTTCTAAACCATAGTAATGACTGTTCTCTAATCAAGACAACTTTTAGCTTCTACATATGAAGAATAGACTACTTATCTTTCTGGGCCTGGCTTATTTCACTTAACATAATGTCCTCTAGTTCCAGCCATTTCATTTTTCTTATGGCTGTTAGGATTTCATTCTTCTGAATGGTTGGATATACTCAGTTGTGATCAGATACCACATTATCTTTATCCATTCATCTGTTGATAGAAATCTGGATGTATTCTATCTTGGCTATTCTGAATAGGGCAACAATAAACACAGACATGCAGATATCTCTTTGGTATGCTAATTTCTTTCCTTTGAATATGTATATATCCAGAGTGGTGATAGCTGGATTAAATGATAAACCTACTTTTATTTTTGAAAAATCTCCATAATGTTCTAGATAATGGCTATGTATAACTCATTTACACTTTCACTAGCAGTGTTTCAAGATTCCTTTTCTTCATATTGTTTATTAGTTTTTCTCTTTAGATAATTGTAGAGAGGTGACATATCATTGTAGTTTTCATTTTCACTTCTCTGGCTCGTCAAATAGAGATGTTTCTACACAGGAAAATGGCATATTTATTAGGGTGAAGAGACTACAGATATTTGCCAACAATTCCTGTGCAAAAGGATTAATATCCAGACTATATTAGGAACTCAAAATTTAAAACAATAGCAATAAAAACATGTACTTAGGGGTTGTGGATAAACTTGCAATCTAATATTTGGGAGGCTGAGGTAGGAGAATGAAAAATTTGAGGTCTACTCCATCTAAAAATAAAAGTAAGTGTCCAGTGTAATGGTGTAGGCCTTTAGTCTTAGCTTTCAGGAGGTTGAGATAGGAGGGCCACCATACATTCAAGGCCAGGCTGGGGTTACAGAATAAGTTCCAAATAAGCTTAGGCTATAATAATTTCCTACCTCAAAAAAAGAAAAAAACAAACAAGTAAATAAAAATTAAAAAAATCGGTAATAAAGTTAAAAATGGGAAAATAATCTGACAAGATACTTCTAAAGAAAAATGACCAACACCACCTTTCTTTTTTAATAAGGACATTGGAAATAATGTTAAGAATTGATATGAGATAATAGGTTTTAAGTTGTGATCACTCATTCTTCACTCTTAAACATGCTGCTTACTATAACTATTGCTTACAGAACTTTTCTGGACAGGTGATATAGTTTTGTCATTTTTTTAAACTATAGAATATGAGAAGAAAGAAAACATGAATTGATGGGCTAGTAGCTCAATGATCCATGAGCCCTGCTTAAAAATTCTTTTGTTGAATTATCTTTGTATCTTTGTAGTTGTGGCATTACTCTTGATTAGAAAAAAGAAGTCAATGACTTGATTGTGAAAGGTCCCACATAGGCTCATTATGTTAAGGTTGGGTTTGAGGAGGTGGAGTCTCACTGGGAGGTGGGTCATTGGGCCAGACCTTTTGAGTTTTGGTTTTATTTTTTGGTTTATGTGTGTGTGTGTTTGTGGTGTGTGTATGTGGTATATGCATGTGTATGAGCCCTTTTGGTGTCCCTTATGTTCACCTGTGGCGTGAACTGCAGTAGCCAGAGCAAAACATTCCATGTCCTACTCCATTGCTCTTCAATATGTTCTCTTTATGAGGGGTGAGGGGTGGTTGGACAGTCTCTATTGATCCTGGAGTTTTTTTTTTTTTTTTTTTTAATGATCTCTGGAAATTCCTGGGTCTATACTCCTTTATGGGACTGGAAGTTCAGACGTGCAAACCCCTGCCCAGATGTTTATTTGAGTTCTGGAGATTCAGGCTCAGAGATCTCAGGCCCTCATGACTGCACAGGAAGTTCACATAACTGCTGAGCTATCTCTCCAGTACCAGGATTTGAGGCTTTACAGCCCTTCCCAACTTCCTATTCATTGCTTCCTGAGGCAATGTGGATGTAATGTGACCATTCTCTTCCTGCTACTGGCACCATGCCTTTCCTACCACGATGGACTGTATTCTATGAAACTATAAATCAAACCCTCCTTCCTTTAAGATGCTTTTGGTCACGTATTTAGAAACAATCATGCAAAAAATAATACACATTATTTTATGTGTGGTCACATAAATTATAACTTTCTGGAAAATAGTAGATTAATACAAAATTTATACATTTGGTTTCTTCAGAAAATATGTACTTTCTCCTTTCTTTTGGCCTTCTTGGGTGTATTTGTGTTGTGGATGTGGGGGT
Source organism: Dipus sagitta (assembly GCA_036346955.1). Lineage (NCBI taxonomy): Eukaryota > Metazoa > Chordata > Mammalia > Rodentia > Dipodidae > Dipus > Dipus sagitta. The sequence continues at coordinate 52,044,172 of CM070775.1, read as the reverse complement.
GTGTGTGTGTATGCCAGAGGACAATCTTTTTAGTTGTGTGATGGGTGCCATCCACCTTATTTGAGGCACAGCTTCTCACTGGCCTAGAACTTGCCAATTAGTCTAGACTGATTGGCCAGCTAGTTCCAAAGGTCAGCCTTTCTTAGCCTACCCAGAACTGGGATTACAAGCATTTCCATCAAACTGATATTTTATAACATGGATCCTGGGACCTGACTTCAGATTCCAAGATCCTGTGTAAATTTGAGGCATAGGGATGCATGCCTGTAATACCAGAGCTTGGAAGGCAAAGATAGGCAAATTCCCAGGACAAGCTGGCTAGTCTAGCTAATCAGTAAGCTTTGGGTTCAGTGAGGGACTCAGTCATAATAAATAAATTGGAGAGAGATTGAAGAAGATATCTGATATAGATCACTGGCCTCCATATGCATGCACACATACATACATATGCACTTGCACTCACAGGTGTGCCTACAGCCATACAAATATGCATGTGCATGTGTACGTGTATTCACACACACATGCGTGCACACTCGCGTGCTTACACATGCAAAAAAGAAAACAATATTTCTTGAAGCCTACTGTGATAAAAAGGAATACTGAAAATGTCTCTTTCATAAGAATTAAGTGAAATACAACTTCCTTTACTTTTGGAAAAATTTGTATTTTTGTATAATATTAACTATTTTCTATAAGTCTTTAGTTTATTTTTATTTATTTATTTGACAGAGAAAGAGAGACAGAGAGAATGGCTACACCAGGGCCTCCAGCCACTGAAAAAGAACTCTAGACGCATGCACCCCCTTGTACATCTGGCTAACGTGGGTCCTGAGGAATTGAACCTGGGTCCTTTGGCTTTGCAGGCAAATGCCTTAAATGCTAAGCCATTCGTTCAGCCCTATTTTCTATAAGTTTGACATTTATTTTTGCTGTCCAATTGCTATCTGCTTCATATACATAAATATGTCCAAATATGTAGATATACACACACATATATATTTTTTCCTAATGTTTAAAAAATAGAAAATACCTTAAAATTATATATGTGCCTGAAATAGTCAACATTTTCAAAGAAATGTGTATTACATATTTCTTGAAATGTTTATGTTTAGTCCTAAGAATTTATAAATGTACAATAAATTATCTCTAAGGCAACTGACTGTGTTCTGTATTCTGTAATAATTAATTTAGTCATGAATTCTCCGTCAAACGACACCAAACTGCTTAGAAAAGACATAATATTGCTTACATTGTCATGCTCAAAAGCCTCCATTGGATCATGCTGATCCAGAAACCAGCGTTCTCACAAATGTGTTCTCAACATGTTATAATATGTCCTGATTCATATGCTTTGCTGCATTTATCAAGCTTTTGTATTTTTAAAAATGAGAACAAACATTTTACCCTCAGTTTATATATTAGAAGCATTAGTACTCAACTTAATGCCTACTTCCACAGAGAAAACTAACCTGTAAAATCTTTGATAAAAAGAGTTTAGTACAAAGATACTTTGCTTACTTCTTTCTGTCCCTTATAGACTCAAAATACTGCTTTGTACAAAAGAATTAGTAAGAAGTTGTAGAGCGGTAATAAGTAATCAACAAAAAATGTTGAATACACTGACAATGATGACATCCTCCATTAAGGCTTTCTAAAGCTCTGAGCACTGAACTTGATGTTTATGGCAGTATATTTGATAAGCTCAGGCTGCTGATGCACCAACTAGATTTTCCCAGCTTGCTTTCTGACTTCTGTTCATATTCAAAGCTCTGAATATTCAGCTTTGCAGTTAAAAGTTAAATTTCCAAGATAATGAATTTCAAAGTGGCTGTTTTATTAACAGTAGTGATAAACAAGTGAGAGTTGTATTTACTGTGACAAAAGTTCTGCAGTGTCTCTGGGCCCTCGTGTTCCCAGATGAAGAGCCAAATGGAAATGTTCAATAAAAGATGTGTGAGACTGCACAATAGAACAGCCCTTACATTCCACATCAAGCTACATCAGGGTCACGGGAGGTGTTTTATTAGCACAGTCAACAATAATATCGTGATTTTTATTAGGAGGAAAAGATAGTGAGAGACTACTAATTATTTTTCAGCCTGAGGGGCATTTTTTTCTTGAAATGACTGTTAATTTGATCGTTGTCGTGCAGTTCACAGATTTACATGAACTTATTTCACTGTGACACATGGTTAAGAATCAGGCTAAGATTGTTGCTTTATTAATGGTTTTCAGTAAATGTATTCAAAAGTGCTAACTGTGTGGGTGTGCGGATGATATTGATAGCACTTGGAGGGTTGAATCCTTTTGGAAGTAGCTAGCCTGAAGCCTTTTTCACATGATATTTTCTTTGTTCATGCAGCGAGATGTTAAGCCTACAAGAATGAAATAAAATCCCAGTGAAATGAGAGTGGTGTTGTCTCAAATATTACCAAAGTGGCTTTTCTAGAAATGTTTTTTTTTTTCTTGTCCTCCCCTCCCCCCAGAAGAGGAAAGCTCAGAGATATGAGAAAACCTGTGATTTTACAAGACAGTTGCTTTAGCATAATCAACAAAATCCTGATGAATGTTTTTCTTGTTAACTGTAGTAGAATAAGCCTAACCTACTAACTCTGGTTGACTATATTTTTAAAGCTAGTTTATTTTGGCTGTCTTTTTAATCTGCTTGCATTATTGCCTAATTAGAAGGAGAATCAAGATAGCAGAGACCACACTCATTTTATATTTTATTTATCATTTTTATACTTGTCATTAATTTTATATAATGTTAACAGAAATATCCTGCCTTGTTATTTAAGAGTACATACAGACATATTTTTTAATGATGGAAGAAGTCCTAAAAAGGGTAAAAGATTAATATGTAGAAAAGACAGACCAGTTATCCATCCTTCAGCTTTCTCTATTTGATTTAAAATTGAGTTGTTTTGAATAACTTAACACATTTACAAAAATACATCCTGAAATGGACACAGAGAGAAATGGCTGTTTCCTCATCACAAAAAATATTAGAGGGGTAAATTATGCTTTTAAGAAAAAATATTAAATCAATTACCAATATAAAAGTGATTTGAAAGATATAATGCTTACCTATATTCTGTAAATGTATAAATTAGACCCAAATATCAGTCAACATTTTTGTATTACATATTTTAAGAAAATTCATGTATTTGTTTATTTATTTATTTTGCATTTTCAAGATAGGGTCTCACTATAGCTCAGGCTGACCTGGGATTCACTATGTAGTCTCAGGGTGGCTTTGAACTCATAATAGTCCTCCCACCTCTGTCTCTGAAGTGCTGGGATTAAAGTCATGAGTCACTCACACCCGGTTTTTTAAGATTTTTTTAAAACTACAGAACATTTGGCACATATCCAAGCAAACAAGGTGATTTTACTGGCACCATAGCAAATAGATGCCAGTGAATCCTGAATTCCTATCATATTTCACCAAGGTCAAATATATATATCATTCATTTTTAAAGGATATCTTCGTTGCACAAACTGCTTGATACAGCCTTTTTGAATTCTTCCTAATGAAAATTGAACTTGATGAGATATGAATTAAAACCTGAATTTAATCTTGCTACAAATGAAGAGGAAAATATATCACATCATCTAAATATTAAGGTTCCTCGTAACTAAAAGTGTTATGATGAAATAAGTCTAACTTTGCATTGATTTATAGGGAGTTAGTTTTTTTCTATCCTTATGTAGTTTGCATGCTTCAGTTGATGAGTAAACTTTTATAAAAAATATATTTTTAACTTGAGGGATTCAACCATAGGAGGGAATAAGATGCTTTTGTTCATCTACCACCCATCATTAGTTACAGCTCTTTTCAAAGCAATTAACTATGCCATTTTGAAATATCTGAAAGTTTTCATCCTAAGAATTCAAAAACAAAATTACATATATTTGAGGGCCTATGGAGACCTTGAAAATCATTGACTCCATTTATCATGTTGTCAGGAGGACTTGAGAAGTGGTGTTTGTAAATTTTCACTGTACTTTCCCATAAATGACAATAAAAAATCTCATAAATTTGCATTGTGGTAATAGTGTGGTGAAGAAATAAATGACCTCTTGGTACTTTTAGGCAATATCAGGCACCTAGAAAAGCTAGGCTCTAGCAGTCTGGTATCCCAGAGCACCTGCACCCAGCAAAGGGCCACCTCTGGCTAAGGACAATTCTTGATATAATTTATGCTGTTATCCAGAAGGAATTCTGCCATGGCCACCTTGAAATTATTACAGATCATTGTTAGATATCTCACAATCAGATATGGATGATTATGGTTCAGCCAAGATTTCACTAAAGATATGTTGACAGGGGCTGAAGAGATGGCTTAGTGGTTAAGTGCTTGCCTGTGAAGCCTAAAGACCTTGGTTCAAGGCTCGATTCCCCAGGACCCATGTTAGCCAGATGCACAAGGGTGCACATGTGTCTGGAGTTCATTTGCAGTGGCTGGAGGCCCTGGCGTGCCCATTCTCTCTCTCTCTCTCTCTCTCTCTCTCTCTCTCAAATAAATAAATAAACAAAAAAAGATACATTGACAGAACAGTCTACGTTGTTACGTTGTACAGGCTGATTCATAGGCATAATTGAGTAATAACAATTGGGTCATGCCCATAGGTTCTATTACTGATATTAGTGATAATTTAAAGATTTTTATCATACTGCTGAGACTAGCAAATACTTTGAAATATATATGGCATATATATGCCATATATATATATATATATATATATATATATATATATATATATATATATATATATATATATACTTACAAAATAAGTATTCTCTTGGATTGTACTTCCTGGCAAGTCCAAAATCAAGGGGGTGTTAGCAGACACAGTATCTGGGGAACTCTGTATTTCTGATATATAGAAAGTCATCATCTTGGGGCTGGAGAGACAGCTTAGTGGTTAAGGCACCTGGTTGAAAAGCCAAAGGACCTTGGTTTGATTCCCCAGAACCCATGTAAGCTAGATGCATAAGGTGGCTTATGTGTCTGGGGTTCATTTGCAGTGGCTGGAGACCACTGTCTCTCTCTCTCTCTCTCTCTCTCTCTCTCTTTCTTTCTCTTACCCTGTGTCTTTCTCTGTTTTAAATAAATGAATAAAAATAAAATATTAAAAAAGAAAATAATCATCTTATTTTATCATCACATGGGCTGAGAAAAAATATCTAGTTGTTCTTACAAGGGCACTATTGCTAACATAGGAAACCTCAATACTTGATCTAAATCTAATTACTCTTTAACACATAATGTTGTTTTCTCTTCTTGACTTTTTATATTTTAAATCTTCTTACAGGGATACATTATATGTTTATCATATCCCCCTCCTACTTCCTTCTGCCTTGCCTTTTCTATATTGCTTATTGTTCTTAGCTTTCATTTACTCCATAAACTTAAGATAATTTAGAAGTATAATTGCATTGAACATTTTTACTTTAAAATATTTTATTTATTTGAGAGGGAAGGAGGAGAGAAGGAGGATAGATGGAGAGGGAGAGAGAGAGAGAGAGAGAAAGAAAGAATGGGTACACCAGGGCCTCCTCCTGCTGTGAACAGACTCCAGATGTATTCACTAGTTTGTGTATCTCACTTTATGCGGGTGCTGGGAAATTGAACCCAGGCAATTAGGCTTTCCAGGTAAGCACCTTTTACCACTGAGCCATTTTTCTAGCCTCATTTTGACTTCTTGTTTTGTAGAGGTGTTTAAGAATTAAAGAAACAAACATTACCTGAACTGTCTTTCATTCTGATTTTTGCTTCATTATTTCTACTGTTCAAAAATAAAATATACAAACATCACTACTGTCATTGGCATTATATGCTTTTCTTTCAAACAACTTCCAATTTCCCTGAGGCTGTAAGTACTGAAAAGCAATCCTTTCCTGAATGTTTTTATATTGAATATCAACAGTAACAGGAAATAGTTAAAAGCAAGGGATGTGACTTAGTGGTAGAGAACCTGATTAGCATATATGATGCCTTCATTTTAATCCTCTGCTCAGGGAAAAAAAAAAGACAATGAAGGAAAGGAGAAGCATGACATGGAAGAAGGAAGTGAGGGGTGGCAGGAGAGGATGGCAAGTACACTTTTACTTCATTTTAAGCTCTGTGCTCAGAAATTCATGTATATTGTCATGACAAAGACAATGAAAGAGCAGAAAGATGTTTGTTAAAGTCTGAAACTTTGCTGCTGCTATCATGCCAGTGTCTCCTGTCTTGACCAGCACAGCCTTTTTTTTTTTTTTTAACTTTTGCTTTGAAATGCATACAAACTTAGATCACACAGTGAAAAGTTTCCACTTGGCTGTTCTAATGTTATCTGCACATAGATAGGAAGTAATGACAGTAGCCTATGTGTGTTTCTCTGGGAAAGAAGTTGACAGGTAATAAAGTCAGGAACCCGAGTGTCACTTCTGCTGCATAATGGCAGATAGCACAGGAACGTAGTAAAGAGCCCCGCACAGTAGAGGCCTTGGCAAGGAGCACGAGTCTTCTCTGTGAAAACATCTTTTAGTCTTCAAGAAAAGGCATATTTACACCATTGTATCTAACAGCTCATTTTTTAGAAAGTTTCAATTATAGTGCCAGACTTGAGTCTATTAGTCTTTGCAGAAAATATAGCTTGCTTCCACTTACTCAATAAAATGCAGCAAGTATCCCAAATGCTGTAACAACCAAAGAAATGTTTCCACAAATTTCCATGATCATTTTTGGTTGGACAATGGAGACTTCTGGCCTGTACCATCCAAGTTATGTGGGATTTTGGGGTTTGGAGACCCCAAGCCTGTGAAGCCCAATGTTTTGATTCTTATCCATTTTAATAAATAATTGAGAAAATGGACTCCAAGATTATTAAATTAAATATGGGGTCTATTTAGGGACAACTGGTAATCTGAAAAAGGCCAGAAAGTCTCAAGCCAGAAAGCAATTCTCCTCTTTGCCCTCCTGGAAAAATGGAGAGATAGGTAAATCTTCAAGGGAGAAGGCAATGGAAAGGGTACACATACGTAGAAATTAAGACATGAGAACCCAGGCCAAAAAAGTCAGAAGAAGTGTATACACACACACACACACACACACACACACATCATGAAAGCACAGCCCCTCATCTTTATATAGAAGAAATCTAAGAAAATAGATAGTAAAGAACCTAGTGCTTAGAAGAAAATCCTGCATGTAAAAAAGCAAGAAAGCACCTAAAACCAAGCAGGAATTTGCCCCAAATGAGATTCCCTTTCCCCTTCCTGGCCTGGCTTGCTGAATCAGTAATCAGGAGAGTCCAGTATGAGGAGAATACAGACAAGAGAGCCAAGAAAGCTCATTGTACACATGTGGTGGATCTATCTATCTATCTATCTATCTATCTATCTATCTATCTATCTATCTATCTATCTATGTACAGATCAGTCACACAATTAGGATGATCGTTGTCACTAGACTCAGGTGGTTAAGGAGAGACCTGAGTGGTTTGTGGACTGAAAGGGCTTACTCAGAAGAGACAAGCCCACCTGGTTGTGCTAGATTGTGAAAGAATAAGTGCTATTATTGAAGAATTATTTTTAACCATCTTGAATAAGATTGTGAGTGGGAACTAGTTAGGCATTTCTATTATGTAGTTGGTTAGGGAAAGACTCACAAGAAAGGATGTCATATCAACAGCCTGCTGAATCAGATGTGGGCTCTAGTTCTGTCAAGGCAGGCTGGGTATCATCTCCTGTTCTCTTTGGGCCTTGTCCCTGGCTGACTGCTTATAAAACAAAACAAAACAAAACAAAATGACAAACAAACCAACAAACACCATCTTTCTCTTGTTTCTTCTTCAGAAGTTTCTTGGCCTGTTTGAAAAGATTAATAATTTATTCATAAGTATTTACCTATGATGGTTGCCTCCCTTAGTAAACTCATTTGCCTTTTACCCAAGGTTGTTTAAATGAAAAACTAGTTTCTTTTATAATGTAAGAGCCCAGAAAAGATATTAATGACAAATTCACTGGCTGACATGGTATTTGATTTTTTTAAACAAAGTTAACTATCCCAATACCCCATGCTTGCACCAATCCATTTACCACACACTCTTTCTCCAAGAAAATGGTCTCTTACAAATAAATGGGCAACAAAGAAATTAAAATACTTAGGTTTCATTTTCTATGCCACAAAATCCATTTTCAAGTTGCTGTGCTGGAGGGTCACAGGACTCTCACCTGCCTGAGGTATCCTGTGGTGCTCACATCTTTCCCTTGGTTTGCCAGTTCTCTTTGGAGGCTTTCAGAGGTGGTTTGAGGTTTTTTTTTTTTTTTTTTTTTAATCAAGTCTCTTACTTAGTATCTAGCAGACAGATTCCTGCTAGAGGAGGTGTGTCACTGGAAGTGGACCTTGAGTCTTGGCATGGGTTTAGTCATTTTGGTTTGCTGGTGTTGGCTATTGTCTTTCTGTTATAGATGTATAGTGAAGTGGACCAGCTTCTTCTGGTATGATGAAGCTTCCCTTGTAATATGTAAGGCTGAAATAAATCATTTCCTACCATAAGCTGCTCTGGGTGGGTGTTTGTGTCAGCAAGAAGAAGGTAACTGCAACACTGGTCATCACATCGTCAATGGAAATACTTAGCATTTGACTAACTAGTAGGGTTTGCTTAGTCTTAAAGGTGTTGTCAAGCAGTATCTTGTATGGGGAAATGTTTATATGGAAGTGAGGCAGTTTAGGGCAACTAGGCCCTGAAAGTTAAAAGTAGAAATGCCCTTGAGCCTGCCTCTGCAGTTTCCACTTTGCTAGAGATCATAGAAAGATCATGACTCTCCTTATCTTTAGTCTAAAGGAGTTACCTACTGTTTTTCTATAAGTCACCTGAGTCACCCCTGGTGAAGGAGTTCCTCTTTCAAGGTTTAAATATTATCCTGGCATTGCAGTTGATCAAGCTCAGTACCAAAACTTAGTGTCATGACTGGTTAGCTCAGCCTCCTGTCAGAATCTACAAATGTCTCCAATTTGGATCACAGGGTAGGCATCATTCCCCCCTGCCTTCCACATGACAAAAGCTCTCTGTATTTTCTTCTCTTTCCTTCTCTTAATCTAGTAAAATCTCTCTAAACATTAACCTACCATCTGGTGTATGGATTTTAATTCTTTGATTTCATACGAAAATAATCTGGGAATACCCCAAATTTATCGGTACGTTGGCATATGTTGGTGCATTGGTGATCCCCCAAATTCCCATTTAAGGAGAATTTCCCTTTTGGGGGGACAGGAGGGGAATAGCCTACCTACCCGAAGTTGGTACAAACCTTTGTTTACTCAAACATTTGTTGGTCAGGTAATATAAGCCTTAAACTAAAGTGGCAATCAAATTCTTTTCCAGATGAGTGGCAGGCAAGCATAGGGCATAGTTTAGCTGCCCTGGATACAGTTTGGTTTGAGGAGTAAACATGCCCTTTTCACACATACAGTACCTAGCAAACTACTGGGAACCTAGATCCCTACCTGTATTATACTGCATGAAATCCCACTCCACTGAATGAGCTAGTTTTCTCCCCCATTACTGACCATTTATGAACAGTATCCACTGAAATATATTCTTAGAAAGATCTTTGGTGGGGACAGAATGGTTCATCTAGCCTGGTTCGGTTTTGGGTTCATGAATAGTAAGAAAAAGAACTTTTAGAGATAAACTTCTATTTACCTTCTTATGACTATGCATAGCTGGGCACACATATGATAAAAATCAGAAGCATCATGGGAAAGGACACACACAGTGGCAAAAATATTATATAACCAAAACTCATCAACCAAACCAGAGCACCAACAAAAATATGCTCCTAGCAACAGGTCTATCCTCTCAAAGTCCTGTGAACAGATTCCCCAGGCACCTCTTGTGTCCCTTGAATACTCTCCACTCATCTGGTCCATTGCCACTTTGGCAGTGTATTCAAATCTTTACTCATTTTGCTCTTAATAAAGTGTTTTTTTTTTGCATGATTGCTTGTGTGAGCCTTTCTGCAATTCTTTGAGTAAGATGTCAAGAACCTGGAAACACTCAGAGACCACTGGTAACAGAAGGCAAATGTAGAATACAATTTTAAAATTTATTATTACAATCAAAATTATGACTAAAATGGATGCATTCATTCTTAACTTTTACTATATTCTATTTTATAGTAGTCTATAACATTATATGATAATGTAATATTATTAGATAAAATTATCTAAATGTATTTCTTAATAATGCCAATAATATGAATAAAATTCCAATTTGTGTAGCTTAAGATAAAAAACAGCATGACAAAAATCTAAAGGTATAAATTCTAAAAATTAATACTCTTAAAAATTATGTATTATTTTAACATCTGAGTTGGTGCACATATGCTAAGGCTTCCAGATTTTATGTACAATCTGGGGATCTAAACTTAGCTACTCAGAGTTGTATGGCAGATATTTTATCCACTAAGCTATCATCCCAGCCCAGAAAATAATGCTCTTTGAGTCTTAAGGCTTCTGTGGGTCATTAGCCTAATGGATGCATGGTTTGGTCTTTCACAAAAGTAAAATAAAATATTTCAAACTCAGTGTACTTCTCATGAACTAGTTTTACTTTTCTTGTAGAATAGTTGTAAGTATTTTATTATAAAAACATACAATGTGGGCTGGAGAGATGGCTTAGCGGTAAAGCGCTTGCCTGTGAAGCCTACGGACCCCAGTTCGAGGCTCGATTCCCCAGGACCCACGTTAGCCAGATGCACAAGGGGGCGCACGCATCTGGAGTTCGTTTGCAGTGGCTGGAGGCCCTGGCACGCCCATTCTCTCTCTGTCTGCCTCTTTCTCTCCCTCTCTCTCTGTCACTGTCAAATAAAAACAAACAAACAAACAAACAAAAAAACATACAATGTCCTGGGCACATACTGTTATTTCTTTAATGATAAGAAGGATTGTCACTGGAGAGATGGCTTTGTTGTTAAGGCCCTTGCCTGCAAAACCAAAGGACCCAAGTTTAATTCCCCAGGACCCACGTAAGCCAGATGCAAGAGATGGTGCATGTGTCTGGAGTTTCTCTGCAGTAGCTGGAAGCCCTGGAGCATCCATTCTCTCCCTCTCTCTCTAACTGCCTCTTTGTCTGAAATTAAAAAAAAAAAATAGAAATAAAATATTTTTTAAAAAAATTGTTCTTATTGCATTTCATAGATAGCATTTGCGTATTCAATTGATTTTCCATAATGCTAGGAGAAAATTTCATAGTACACATTCTATGAATTAGGAAGCTAGAATGCAAATAGGTAATGCCTATGCCAGAAGTAGGAACAATGACTACAACCATGGTCTATGCATCAGAACTGCCTGTTTGAGGGCCTGGAAAATAGCAAGGCCAGGACAGGGTCTGATTTTGGGGCTTGAATTCAGGACAAATAATCTCCCAAGGCAATGAGAAGTGGGTTCCAGTGTTGTGAGAAAAATAAAAATTTTATGATTCATAAGCCATATCCAAATGTGAAGTTTAAGGTGAAAAATAGTCTAAAATAGAAAACTAGAGATGGGGAGAATAATAGTTGTATAGTTATTGAATGACTTTTGGGGTAGGAGAACTACAGTCATGAATTCCTCATGCAAAATATTTAAAATTCCTCCAAAATCCTGCAGGTTATGCTATAATTGTCTCATAAATAAAGAAACTGATGTTCAGAGAGCTTGACCACATGGTTTGAAGGAAGAAAGCTTGAGTGCATACTTGAGATCCTAACTGCGTGCTATGGCTCTGAACTCAGTGGTGTGGCTCTGAACTCAGTGTGAGAGGCTGTTTAGAACTGACTTGGAGGTGGTGTAAGAGGCATGCAGGGTGAGTATAGAGTTTTCAGTGGACTGAGTTACTAGCAGAATTTTAGTCGAAGGAGCAAACATGCATTGATGCTTCTTGTTTCTGCCCTAATGTGGCATAACTGAAGCAGGTTGAGGTATATATTCAGGATACTGACAAGAAGTAGCCTCACATGAAGCCTACACTAATTCACATTTGGCTTACCAAACCACTGAAAAGGTAAAACAGAAATCTTGTCCTATCTCCATGACTGAACATAAGATGCCTCAGTCAGAAATACACACACACACACACACACACACACACACACACACACACACATGCACGCACACCCCGTTGCATTTTGGAAAAGAACTGAAACTCAGCAGAAGTTCCTGTTTCCAAATTCAGTGAAAGCTTTAATATTTTCCCTGAAGTTTCCAACTTCCTAGAAAAACAAAATGAATCCTGACTTTGCAGTAGTGATGTAGATATGTGCAGACTCTTGTGAACAGTACTTGAAAACTTTTGTGAGTAGGATTAGTACAACTTTGGTAATACTATATTCTAAGGGTTTATTTCCTTTTGCAGACTTGATTCACTTTGTATTCAATGAGCTAGTTTTTCAGAAGATTCTCTTACAGATTGTTTATTTTCTTAATTATTTTGCCTCTGACTTTTCCTTTATCAACAACCTAGTAACATATATCCAAAGAAATCACTAATTTATAAACAACATTACAAACTTTGTATACATAATGTGTTCTACTCATTAAAGATTAAGCCTGTTTCTTAATTGCACTTTAATCTATTTAGTTCAACTGCTATGTGAAATAGAATATTTACTTATTTTCCTGTATTTGAGAAGTTTCAGAAAATATTTTATGATTCAGTAATTTCTTCATTTGTATATTCAATAAGATTCAAATAACTGTCATGTACAGGGCACTGGTTTGATCACTGAAAATGAAGGAATGAACAAAGTAGATATGCAGCTTGCCCAATTAATTTATGTACATAATTAATAAGCATAATTTATTTATAGATATAGACTTTAAACACAGGTAAGAAATTTTATCTTCAGATTTAATTCAGATCTTATTTTGAGTTATTTTGGAAAAAGTTAATAATTGTTTAATATTTACTGAACACTGCTCAAGACACAAACTCCAAACCAGAGGCTGTGCTACAACAGCAGAGAAAACACTTAACATATCCGAATGGTACAGCTGTTAAAATGCCTGGCACATGTTTTAAAACCTCTATATTTGAGGCTGGAGAGATAGTTTAGCAGTTAATGGTGCTTGCTTGCAAAGCCTTCCAGCCCATATTCCACTCCTCAGTACCCACATAAAACCAAATGAACAAAGCAATATGTGCATCTGGTATTTTTTGCAGCATCAAGAAGCCTTGGTGCCTATTTTTTCTTTCTCTCTCCTGCTTGCAAATAAATAAATAAATAATATTTTAGGGCTGGAGAGAAGGCATAGTGGTTAAGCGCTTGCCTGTGAAGCCTATGGACCTTGGTTCAATTCCCCAGGACCCACATAAGCCAGATGCACAAGGGAGCGCATGCATTTGGAGTTCATTTGCAGTGGCTGGAGGCCTTAGCGCTCCCATTCTCTCTTTCTCTCTCTGCCTCTTTGTCTGTCTGTCACTCTCAAATAAATAAATAAAAGTAAACAAAAAATTTTTTATAAAACTAAATTAAGTCTCCGCATTTTCAGAGGAGCCACTGCAATCAAACTCTAGATGCATGTACCACTTTGTGCACCTGGCTTTATATGGGTACTGAGGAATGGAACCCAGGTCATTAGACATTGCAAGCAAGTGCCTTAATTACTGGACCATCTCTACATCTCTAATAAACTAAATTCTATTTTTAAAGTGTAGATAACAAGTTATCTTCTGATTTAAAAGTTTAGACATTTGAACTATGGTCAGTTGGCTTTTTAAAAAATGTTAGTTTAATATTTTGAAGTAAGTAGGGAACAACTTCTTCATTCAGTAAAGTCAGATCTATATTTTGTGGAGAAATCATAGCAGAACCCCTTGCAACATGGAGAATAAGAAAAGAAAATAATGTGAGCATAACTGTAGCATCTGTCCTATATCCTTTCTGAGCTTTCCTCCTGGAATGGATATAGTTAGGGAATAGCAACAGCTTTGGAGGGGTTTATGCCCTCTGCAAACTAGAAGCTGGGTGATTCCTGTTGGCTTGATTAAACATTACTAACTTAGAAGCAAGGAATGCTTCAACCACTGGGCTATGAACTCATGAGGTATTGTCCAGAGCCCAGGTGTAACTGTGTTAAAACCGTCTTTACTCATTAGCACACTAGAATCAGCAGTTTATACCATTCCATCTGAAGTCAGGGAACATTGGGTCCAATCTGAAAGGCTATTAAAGCACTTGTCCTGTATATAAATTGTTGGAGTGATTTATCATTTGTTTCTGATTCTCTTTCCTATTCCTACAGAGAATCAGATGAGTGTGGCTCTGCTGCTCTGATGGAATGTTCAATGAAGTCATTCACATGGTGAGAGTGCCAGCAGAGCCTCAGGGAGGCTAACACCCTGCAGAGCTTGGGAGGAGGGTGCTGGAGCTTACAGGTTGTTGTGGATTTCACCCAGAATGCTTTAGTGAGCTCTTTGGGATGCCTGAGGTGAAAATTACAGCAATTTGAAGAGTCTGACACTCTTTCCACTTGATAGCACTAACAACATGATTTGGATTTCCCCTTTCTTTCCTTGTTTGCTCCTCTGAATGAAGATGGCAGGACCACTCTGTTTGAACTATTACTCATTATGTGAATTTTTATGAATTAAACTAATTTATCTTTTAAAAATCCATTTGTTTCTTCCCTCTCTGTGAGCAACTTATACTATGCAGCAGACCTACTATATTTGTCAAAGTTATTAGAGCCCCAGGTTTTTAATTACTGGTTTAAACCTCATGGCCCTTCTATAAAATATGGAATGCATATTGAAAGAAAAAGGCACACAGAAAAGAAATAACAGATTATACAATATACAAATAGGATTATCAGTGATGTATTCTCATTTAAGGCAACATTTAATTCAGTCGTTGTTGCTTTGGGTTCCATATCCCCTTTATTTTGTATTGTAGGGAATGGTCTCCAGTGTTATCAACCAGTTTATAAAAAAAATCTGATGATACTTCTTAACAAAATTAAAACAATGAAGAATATAAGTTTTCATACATAAATAATTGAATATTTTTATGTGAAAGCAAAAACTTTACTCTGTACTAAATGATATAAACCTATTCCCCTTAGAATGAAATTATTCTTACAGAGACACTCTTTTCTGGACCTGGACCTTTCACATTTGTTTTAACTTCAATATCATATATAGGATTTATCCAAATTTATTATTAGCACTCTTAAATGTCTCTTGACCATATAAACGTATACATTTATTATTTCATATAAACGTGATATATTACTTTGCTCCATTATACAATTTTAGGTTTTATAGAGAACCCAAAGTAAACATGAAGCCTCTGCTAAATAAATGAATCAAAACTGAAGGAAGTGAAACTAAGCTGGAATTGAGCTGGAAATTTATTCTCCAATAGCTATCTTCATTTCAAAAAGTGCTATGCAAGCTTCTGGGGGAGAAAAGGCATGAACAGTACCAGCTGTGGACCCTGTGTACTTCACAACTATCCTGCAAAGCAAGCTGTGTCACCGGTATTATAGTGACAGGAGAATTATGGCAGTAAACAGTTCTTCTCTGTTTGAATTGAGGCTTGCTGTACAGGAGGGAAATCTTGTCTAGTACTGTAAGTCTGACCAAAAGTCTATCATTAGGGATAGAGGCCTTAGAGCGAACCTGTGGTAGTTTGAATGGATGGCCCCCAATGTATTAAGGATTTTACTAAAGTTTATAATTTAGATCTGCAACCACCTGGCTGGTGGTGGTGTCAGTGTGGGAGGATCTTAAGTTCTAGCCCTATGGTGTGGAGGGTAGATTTGGAATTCCATGTTAAAGTTATGAAAAATGCTTCAGCTCTGTCTGGAATTGCTGAAGTGTGCTTATTTGTGCTGGTGATGGTGTTGGTTTCTCTCTCTGCTTAGGCCTGTGAAACCAGGCCAGCTTCTTCTGCCATTATGGAACTTCTCTTCTAGTTGCAAGCTTCAATAAATCCCTTCCTCCATAACTGTACCTGGTCTGGAAGTTCATCTCTGTGACCTGAAGCTGTCTGCTACAGAACCCAATACTGTGGTATGCTAATTGGACAAAATGTCAAACTACTGCTTTGATGCCTATGTTTATTCCTATAGATTGGCACTGCTTGTAGCCCAGGTGACAGATTTTTTTTTAATGCAAAGCATAGAGGTGATTACAGAGATCCACAGATGACAAAGTGACCAAGAATAAGGACTATTCTGTGTTCAGCCCTAAATAGGACATCTAAACCACATCCTGCAAGGCTCAGTAAAACTCAGTGAAGAGGGGTAGCAAGAACATAAGAACAGCAGGTGGCAACTGGGCCTATG
Source organism: Dipus sagitta (assembly GCA_036346955.1). Taxonomy (NCBI): domain Eukaryota; kingdom Metazoa; phylum Chordata; class Mammalia; order Rodentia; family Dipodidae; genus Dipus; species Dipus sagitta. The sequence continues at coordinate 52,027,844 of CM070775.1, read as the reverse complement.
GAATGTTGTCTTCTGAATACAACAAATCCACTCCACTCATGGGCTAACAACAGATGAAGTTTTCTGACTTGATTGAGCCGGTCAGTGTCTCAACATGGACAGGAAGATAGTAGATTATATGAGACCATATATCTCCTAGAATAGATGCTAGAAATGGATGATATCTAGGAGAGGTGTCTTTTGTGGGGAATAGCTTCTAGAAACTTGTCCAGTAAGTGATCTCCTATCCATGATTATGCAAGTGATCCTAATAATTTAAATCAGTGGGCCAAAAAAAAAAAATGTCATGGGAGTCAGGTGAGAACATAATGGGAAGAAGAAAAGTTTTAGTGGAAGGGGAAGGGAGAAGTGAAGTGGTGGGATCAAAATGCATTGTATACATGTATGGAATTGCCAAAAAAAAAACAGAAAAAATAATAAATATATAAATAAGTTAAAGCTGAGAGTGCACTGTAATACTCCTATGGACAGTTTTATGTACTGCATCTGGAAGATGTGAATCATGTCTACATTTAGAACATCAACATCCCTGTGTTAATGAAAATCCTTCCACAAGTCTAGGACTATTTCACCCTTCTTTCTTATGATTCTTCAGCAAAATATTAAGATAAACAAAAATATTTTATTAGTACTTGACCTGGTGCCTAAATATAAATGTAATGCTTATAACATGTCATTCCTTCCTTATTAATTATAAGGTGATTACCAAAACAACCCATTTTGTGAAACATGGTACAATCATCTCCTTCTCAAGTATTACTTGTGAGTTTGTATATATAAAATAAATTTAGTAAATTACCATTTTCATACTAGATGAATGTCCTCACTTATTCTTATCATGATGATATTTATGTATTTCTCATCCTAATTTTGCTAATAGTTTATCTTTTCCCCACCTCTTTTTATGTTCTTAATGCTAGAAATCTCATGCAGCCTTCAGTAGCCATACCACAGTTCTGAATGCAATCTAAAACTTAATGGTTTCATGTTGTCTAATGACAGTGAACAATGAAAGGATATGTGCCTGACTATAACCGCTTCTATGAGTGTACATTTAGTTCTTGATATGATCAAAAACCTTAATTCATAAAATATCAGTACAAAGAATAAATGCAACTTTGCAATTATTTACATAGAAGTTACCACTTAAAATGAGCACCAATACCTGTGACATTTGGACTGTCTAGACAAACGTTGTTTACCCAAACTAAATCCATTAAAGGTATGTCTCACACTGTTAGCTAAATCCTACTAAAAATATTCTTATTGAGTCCAGCTTGCCTTGGTATCTAACTTCATAGCATAAATTAAGGTTCAGAAAGTCTCTTAACTCTTTCAGGTCATCAAAGCAGTATTCAGAATGATTTAAATGATCTTTAATTTAATTCAAAACCCAGACAATATGCATGTTGAGGTTAACTTATGTCAAATCTTCATCTGGGTTTAAAACTAAAATTCAACATTTGAAAATAGAACTAGAAAAACTTAGGCATTTACTAAGGAAAACAGAATGTGAGATTGTGTGTGTGTGTGTGTGTGTGTGTGTGTGTGTGTGTCTGTGTGCATGCACGCGCGTGCGTGGGCCCATTGGAGATGGGGAGAAGGAGTGCTTAGGTAGAATAAAGAGCTTTGAGGTTTAGCCTGCAGGATGTGATAGAGATGAAACAATAAGCAGGCCTAAACAGTAACAGTAGGTACTGTATCAGCAAAGAGTAATCCTGTCTCAACATCCACTTAAGAGGTGGTTGCATTTTCCAAACACTTTGGCAGGACATTTAAAAATAAGAAGTCAATTTATGACCTTTTCCTTTTCTTTTCTAGAAACTTTTTTGTCTCACATTTTACAGGTAAGTTCCTTAGCTCTTATTTCTTAGTTATGGTATCTTATACCATTTTATTTCCAAAAATAGGATAAAACATATAGACAGAAACACTTCAACCAAAGCTTAAAAACAAAACAAACAAAAACTATTGAATTATCAATGAACTTAGAATTGGATCCCGATATATTACTACTTAAATTTTAACACCTGACAAAATTGTGATAAATGGAGAAAAAAAAAACTAGCTTTGAGAATTCATATGGAATAATTCTTCTGTCATTGTTGCATAGATTTGTTTGCTACTTGTGTCATTGGACTATTAGAAATATCTTTTTTAAATTTTTTTTTTCATTTTTTGTTTATTTATTTAAGAGCAACAGACAGACAGAGAAAGAGGCAGATAGACAAAGAGAGAGAGAATGGGCGCGCCAGGGCCTCCAGCCACTGAAAATGAACTCCAGACGCGTGCGCCCCCTTGTGCATCTGGCTAACGTGGGTCCTGGGGAACTGAGCCTCGAACCTGGGTTCTTAGGCAAGTGCTTAACAGCTAAGCCATCTCTCCAGCCCAGAAATAGCTTAAAACTTCATATTTGCCCCCATATTCTGAGCTTCTGAGGTTGTTTCTTCAGATTAGAATATATGCCCTACCCTACTCCTTGTCTATCCAAAAAAAATAAAAATAAAAAATAAGTTCTTGAAAAATATTTGGGTAGAGTGATTTGTAATCATTATTGGTTTGGTTTTGTTAACCTTTATTTTTGTTTGAGGAAGATTAAGTCAATCCACCTGGAGTTTAATGCTGTATGTTACTATAGTAACTTTATAGCCTGTTTTGCTGTGACAAAGGGGCTTCATCTCGTCCATTTCATGCTCCTGCGTCAACCTACTCCCTCCCAGCGTTTTATTCTATCTGTCTTTAAGAGTGTCTGCGGGAGCCACAGCTGCTGTGCTTTTGTGACACAGGGCAGCTTTCACTATGATATGCTGGGCCCTAAGAGGGCTACAGGCTGATGGTATTATCGAATTTCAAAGTCAAGATAAACAACATTAAACTGTTTAAAACTAATATTCGTGTTATTTTGCATAGTATATATTTTCCCAGAAAAATATACAATTAAAATCTAATAAAATTATTAATGAGAGACTAAGGAATAACAGTCGATAATACAACATGAAAAATAAATATGAAATATCTTCAGGTCAGGAAATATATTGTGTGCAGTCTTTTAATAGATTTAAAAAAATAAAACAACTGAACTCTTATTCAAAGTTTTATTGGTATTTTAATATTTTTAAAGTATTAACTTCTAAATATATATTTTAAAACATGTAACTGATTACTATTATTCATTTTAGTGAAACTCACATGCTTAATTATACTCTTAGACTAAATTTCACTTTCGATTTCTTGTGAGAAAATATGTTAGATTCATAATTCCAAGGACAAAGCATCATATTTTTAAGAGTGGAATTGAGTATAGTTTTAATGTCTTCATAAACTGTGAATGTGCTGAGAAAATATTTTTACAGACTGTTTCTACTTTTCTTTTTTCTCCCCTCATATATTTAGCCAAAATATCTCCTCAACTTGGAGATTTCAAATACTCAATGAAGTCCAATATTTATTTTTGACCTTTGCTCCACAAAGGGGAACTTTGGGAGATTCTTTTTCAGCCTATCAGGACTGTGATTTTCCAGTTGTTAATTGTTGTCCTAGAGAAGTGTTGAGTGCTCACAATCGTGTTAACTTGCTAAGCATCTGGTCAGCAGGGTGGTTGAGTTCCAACAAGGCTCTTGACACCTCTGCCAAGGGTTATTGATACCTCACACACCCCAGCTGAGGCAGATTGTTTTGGTTGGGCTTCACATCTACAGTGTAGCCTGTAGCTAGAGAGAGAGAAAAAAGCAGCAAACATGATTGACAGCCCACACCTCCTGAGCCCTTCTTACTACCAGACACAACATCTGCTATGCCCTGTGGAGCAGTGAACCAATGCACACCCAGAGAATTGTTCCTAGCCTTGTCAGGGTGGATTTTGTTTAACTCTTTGTAGTCACTCCCTGGAGAAAAGCATGAGATGGATGGTTTTGTTTAGGGTATGAGGGGTAAATTTAGATTTGGGGTCAGATTAATAGGTGGCTAAAAAAAACTTACTTTAAAAATATAGAGGATGATGTAAAAGACAGGAATCTAGCATAAATGCCTAAGCATAACCTAATCATTTTGATGTTCATTGTAACTGAAAATTGTCCTGTTCTCGGCCAATTTTATAAACCAGAACCTGGGGCACTGAGTTTGAGTTGTGGGCAAATGGCTCTGGTTTTCATTCATACATGGTCCAAAAACATACACTATTTTCCCTACAGATTCGTTTAGATAAATTATTTCCCCCAATTTAAAAGAATTCAGGAAGCCTGTAGTTTTGTTAAATATATAGAAAAGCCTCTGTGTGTCTATGGTAAAGATTAATAAGACAGAAATACTACAAATCTAATATTCAGACTTCCAAAGTCATAATACTGAAATATGGGAACCTACACATCATTTTAGGAAACTTGTTTTTATTTTTGTTATTGTCAATTCAACTACCATGCTGATGGAATACAAAATCCTATATTTGATAATAAATATGGCCCATTAAAAATGCAACAAGAAGCTTTTATAGGTTTCCAGACATGTAGGAACATTCAAATCTCTCCAAAAGCAATTTCCATGATAAAATTGTTTTCATATTTTGAAGGGCTTATTTTTGTTGCAACTGGATATTTTCAGGTATCTTTGTAAACAATTTTTATATTTGGGGCATAGTTAAAAGGTAAAGAATGTGGAATAATTTTGAGGCAAATCATCCACTTTCTTTAAATGTGTGCTTTTTGCTACTGACAGCATTAAAATGTTGTATAAAAAGCTTACATATTGCAAAAATATAGTAAAGATCTCAGAGTAATTTAATACATGTTTTTGCACTTGGACCAGTGTGTGTTAGACTAATTCCATCACTGCACCATATAGCAGTGCTAATTCTGAATAGCCAGGATATTTTTTTGCATTTCTGCAATGTTACAGAATACCTGGCAGCATTTTTATGTCTTTATTACAGAGATGTAATTAACAATATTACTATTGTTATACATCACTCTCATCTCTTGTCAACTTTATACTATTCCCACATCATCCACCCAGTATGGTGAAAGGCGAAGAAGTTATTATTTGAGTTATGTGATAGTAACATTCTGTTATCACTCAGGGTTATATTAATGAACGTGTGAGTAACATAACTGTGGTTTAAGATCCATTTGTCTTTAGCAGAGTTGTTTGCATTAAAGACAGATTATTTTCTACCAATTGAAATTTTAATTGGTTGGGATGGTTCTCATCAGAAATACCAGTAATTGGAAGGCTGAGGCATAGGATCTTTGTGAGATCAAGATGAGCTCACTTTACATAATGAGTTCCAGGCCAGCTTGGGCTAGTGAATGGGACCCCATTGCAGAAGATATTTTAAAATATAATAGTTTTTTCTATATTATCTTGAATTTTATCACACATCATATTTATGTGTATATGTGTGTTACTCTTTATTTCTGTTTTATTAGCCTACTTGGTTATTATTCTAATAAGTTTAATTATTTCACCTTCATGTCATATATGAAAATAAAAATATTTTCTTCATTTTAATCATTCTTCTTGACTTTATGTATTGCTAACCTTCCACAGAAAAACAAATAAAATCAAAAGTAATTTAGTTTCTTTTATTTGATTTACTTGTATAATTCCTGTCCTTGAAAAAAAGAAGTTATTTCATTCATAGCCATTGTGATTGGTGAGTATGGATGTAAGTCTCCTTACCAGATCTGGTTTTTTGTCATGCCTTTTCAGTTTCTCACCCTATTACAAGACTTAATGAAATCCACTGGTTCCCTATTTTAGTACATGTACATGTTACTTACATCCTTCCCTTGTTCATTGGCGTGCTCAATTTTCACAGCATATACTTAAAATACTTTTTCATAAAAAATTGATAATTTATCATGCTTATTCCCCCTTTCTCCTTTCGCTTCATTCCTCTAAATTATTCAGCTTCTGTAACTCTCTCGTCTGGAATTTTTCTTGGAGATTTTAATTTTTCTTAGAGTTTATTTCCTTCCTCCCTCCCTCCCTTCCTTCCTTTGTTCCTTTCTCCCTCCTCCTCCTTTCTATGCATCATCTCCTTCTCCTTTCCCTTCTCCTTCTAGTTACTTGATATTGATTATTTTTTCAAGAATTTGCTCATTATATATTTTCCTCCTTGTTCCTTTCTGAATTTATTCTTTCTTTTTATAGAAATATAAACTCAAATTAATGTATATTTATTTATTTCAGAAAGTATTTCATGATACAATTCTTATTTTATTTTTATGTTTATTTTTTATTTTTATTTTTTTGTGATACTAATTTTTTTTCTTTTTTTCTTTATTAGTTGGTTTTGTATTCAGCAAATGCAGCAGTCAGTTTGATACCATTATTAGGTTCATCCGTGACCTACCCCCTCCCCTTGGCCCCTCCTTGTTGAGGCATATGGGTCATGCATTGTGGAGTTAGCCCACAGTTATGGGTAAGATAAATGTCTCTGCATATCAAGACCCAACATGTGGCTCTGACATTCTTTCTGCCCCCTGTTCCGCAAAATTTCCCTGAGCCATGTTAGGTTCATTTTTGGTCTGCTTCAGTGATGAGGTGTTGGGGGCCTCTGAGGCTCTTGCTCTCTGATTTGGTAGGAGTTGATTTTTCTCTGTGTTGATCTCCTTCCCCCTTCTGCTGGTATCTGGTTCATCAGGAAAACAGTACCCTTGCATGTTTCGCCAATTTTTCTTAGTTTCAGCCAGCGCCCTTTTGAGGTATAATGGGGTGGCTCTCTCCTTAGGATCTAGATCTATCTGAAAAAGAGAAGCAGATTCTCCAATGGAGAGTAAGTTAGCACCAGGACAAAAGAGATAACCCTTACTTTTTTTATAGAGAATTTAATAGGTGTAGGCCCTCTTGTAGCCCATGATTGATGGTAGCTTGATATTGGAGAGTGGGCTTATATTTAGATATGGTTCTGACTTGTTTCCCAGCTCCAGCTATGGATCCCGTACCACTGAGGAGATCAGTTAGCCAAATTAAGAGCAGTTGGATCCCCACCAAGGCTGTGTACCACTATTGCACCTGTGGCATCACAACAGGTTATATGCTGCTAAGCAGGTTAGACCATGAGTTGCTTGGACAGATATTGGTCATTTTCCCCCAGTCGCCCATGTAGAACCTCCTGGCACTAGATGCGCTGACTGTCTGGGGACTGACTCTCTTCCAACTTCCAACCATGCCATTCTATTTTGCATGTCTGCCACATCAGATGTCTTCAGCAGTAGGGTCTTACCACTAACCTTTGGTGGGTCATCAAGTACTCAGACAGAAATCTCTTTTAGGAAACCTTGTAGGTCTCTCTGATCAAAAGCTCATTGTGGATGATAGCCCCATGCTGGTACTGGGAGTTACAGGTCAGTGCTCACTAAGAAAATGAGGAAAAGATAACTAATATACAAGCGATAGAGAGAAGAGAGAAAGGGAGAGGGAGAGGGAGGGAGGGAAGATATAGAAGATTAAGGTTAGACTTGATCCTACCGTCTCCAGTGTCTTGTGGTTCAGGTGCTCCCTGTAAGGGCCTGGTGAAGGATCAGCCATTTGGTCTGTCTTTTAGTAAGCAGAATTTTATGGTACCATTGCCATTTGGGTCTAGATTTGTGTTTCCCACCCCTTTGATGCCCTCCCCTTCCATCCTAATGTCTAGTCCACGAGGTGCTTGCTGGATATGTAAGGTATCTTGGGTAGATTCAGGTTAGGTGCTGTAGATGAGTGAGACTACTTGGCGATTTTTTTTTTTTTTTCTGAGATTGGGTAAGTTCACTGAGAATGATCTGTTCCAGGCTCAATCATTTTTCCTCAAATTTCTTTGTGTCATTTTTTCTTACTGCTGTATAGAATTACATTGTGTAGATATACCACATCTTAGTTATCCATTCTTCTAGTGAGGGACATCTGGGTTGATTCCAGCTCTTAGCTATTACAAATTGAGCCACTACAAACATAGTTGAGCAAATCTCTCTAGCCTGTGGTTTGAAGGTTTTAGGGTAGATGCCCAGTAAGGGAATAACTGGGTCTGTTGGTATCTCTATACTCAGCTTTTTCAGAAGTCTCCATATTGCTTTCCAAAGTGGTTGTACCATCCTACATTCCCACCAACAGTGGATGAGTGTTCCTACTTCACATCCTTGCCAGCATTTATTTTTATTTGACTTTTTGGTGTTTGCTATCCTTATTGGGGTAAGGTAGAATCTCATAGTTGTTTTAATTTGCATTCCTCTGATGATTAGGGATGATGAACATTTTCTTAAGTGTGTGTTTGCCATTTATATTTCTTTCTCTGTGAACTGCCTGTTCAGCTCTTTGCCCCATTTTGTGAGTGGGCTGTTTGACTTCTTCCTGTTTAGATTTTTGAGTTCTTTGTAGATTCTAGAGATTAGGCCTCTATCAGTTGGATAACAAGCAAATATTTTCTCCCATTCTGTGGGTAATCTATTGGCTTTGCTTATTGTGTGCTTGTCTGTAAAGAAACTCTTCAGCTTCATGTGATCCCATTGGTTGAGTGATGGTTTAAATTTGTGAGCTACTGGGGTTTTCTTCAGGAAGTCTTTTTCTATTCCTATACCATGGAAAGTACTTTCTAAATTTTCTTCCAGTAGTATTTGTGTTTCTGGTCTTATGTTGAGGTCTTTGATCCATTTGGACTTGAGTGTAGTGCATGCTGAAATGTGTGGTTCAAGTTTCAGCAAAAAATATTTTGTTTACTGTATTCCACTGACTAATATACATGTTTGCTTCTATTATGCACAGTCGTTCCATCCATTCAATGGATTTTAACTCCATTTTAGCTTAATTCTACAGATTGTTTATTTAGATCACTGATTTGCTTTTGTAAACAGTATGTAATCACTAATCATTTTTTGTCTTTTTTTTTCCTTTGTTTTTTCAAAGTAGGGTTTCACTCTGGTCCAGGCTGACCTGGATTTCACTATGTAGTCTCAGGGTGTCCTCAAACTCATGGTAATCCTTCTACCTCTGCCTCTGGAGTGCTGGGATTAAGGGCGTGCACCCCCATACCCAGCTTGTGTCATTTCTAATTGTAACTTCAAAAACTTATGATTTGTGGCAGGATCACTGTGAATTCGAGGCCAAACTGGGGATACAGAGGCCTAGGTCAGCCTAGGCTAGAGTGAGACCCTCCCTCAAAAAAGAACAAAAACAAAAATCCCCCAAATCTCATGACTTATTTGTAATGATATTTCATTTTTAAAACCTTTACCTTTATGTACAATGAATGATATTTACACTCTATTTCTACACATATAAAACATACATACTTTGAAATCCTTTTCTTATTACTTTATTAACTTTGTATGAATGATTTTTTTTTCTTTACTTTTTCCTTTTGAATTTTATGTGTCAGTTACTGTGTGTTTGGTTAATGTGTTGTAGTATATCATCAGTATTTGTAATTTTTTTCTAGAGCATTGATAATTTATCTTTATGCTTGCTGATCTTCTTAGCATAAAATCATGACATTGTCATCTGTCTTGCTTGAAAGTTTCAGGCAGGATTTCCCTCTGCCCTTTTTCTCCTGCATATGCCAGTGACAGTGGACTGATTGAGTAGTATGTCTCTAGTTTCTCTCTCTTTCCTGCTCTCCTCTTCCATGTTTAAGGACATCAAGACAACATTGACGCTCCATAAGTAATTCAAAATATTCTTCCTACATGCAACCAGCTGGGTGATAATCTTTTCTTTGAAGTCTCCCTTTCCATGTGAAAGGTTCTGAGAATTAGGATATGAACATCTTCTTTTTGCTCATTTTTGATAGTGGGCTGGAAGCCGTGTTCAAGTAGGAATGCAGGTTTAGTCAATGGTATCAACTGTGGCTTACCTCTGAAATCTCAATCTGCTGCTGGAGGAGGGATACTCTCAGTATTGCTAGAGAAGGGTCACTGTCAGTATTGGGCCCATGCTAAGCTTTGTTTTCATTCTTTCAAAGCAAATTTGCTTTATGTTATTTCAAGTTCCAGATTTACAGTGGAAGGAGTAAATTTAACACATGCTCAAATGTTAGGAGTAGAAGAGCAAAAGGAGAATTTATAGCTATAAACCAATAGATTAGGTGCAGTCAGATAGCTAATCTAGAAAACAATGGGGAAAAGAAACAATCAGTAATAATATACAAAGTTTAAATTAACACACTCTCATAGTGAAATATATTAGCTATAACAACATAAAGACTTAAATTATTGATAGCATAAGATTGTAAAATTAAGTTAAAAAGATAAAAACATCTCTTTTATTAGGTAATGGAAGAAATATTTAAAACCTTAAAAATCTGGGTTGAGGGAAATGATTTAAAAAACTTTATATATGCAAATGGAGAAGCAACAATCATATTATTTTTATCTTATACTTTAATATAAGAAAACAATGTTGAATATAAGGGAATGAATTTTAAAGAAAAGAGTATGTCTATTTGTTCTACCTTACTAGTTTGAAATATTGTTGTCTAGTTGGTTGTGCCAATTTTCTATTTTGTACAAGAATATTCAGCAATGTACAAATTAATCTGGCTTTTGTTACATTAAATAAGTCTTTAAGTTATTCAGAGATTAAGAAAACAGGAAAAGAAACAGTTCCAAAGACTTGCATAATATAAACATTGATATCAATGTATCACAGGATAATTTTATTCTATAAAATAATATATGTTTTACATAAATAATTAATAAAACTAACAAGATTATTTTAGGCCCCACATCGATCTTTAGCTTTCATAAAGTAGAATACAAAATTAAATTCTCTGACACACAAAGTACATGTGCAAATAAACACACACATATATAACCTATTTTGAAATTCCTTTTTCATCATTTTATTTTATTTTATTTGCATGCATAGAGAGGAGAGAGAGAGAGAGAGAGAGAGAGAGCACCAGAGCCTCTAGCCACTGCAAACGAACTGCAGATACATGTGCCACTTTGTGCATCTTGCTTTATGTGGGTCCTGGAGAATTAAACTTGGTTGTTAGGCTTTGCAGGCAACTGCCTTAACTGCTGAGCCATTTCTCCAGACCTATTTTGAAACTCTTAAAATTAAAAAAAAAAAATGTAATTCACAGCACCAAGGAGAGATCACAACAGACAAGGGAAATTGGGATTATCATTAAGACTTATTTCAAAAACCGTTACTCCACAAAATTGGATGATATGGAGGAAATGGATAAATTCCTGGACACATACCATCTACCAAAGCTGAACTCAGAGCAGATTAATCTCCTAAACAAACCTATCACACTCATTGAGATTGAAAAAATAATTTTAAAAAACGCCTCCCCCAAAAGAAGAGTCCAGGACTAGATGGCTTCTCAACTGAATTCTATCAAACCTTCATGGAAGAACTCAAACCAATCTTTCTCAAACTGTGCCAACATACCCAGCAAGCATCTCCAAGACTAGACAATAGGGTGGGTGGGGAGGGAGGGGAGGATAAGGGGTGGGGGACACAGATTTAGACCCAAATGTCAATGGTACCATGAAATTCTACATCCTAAAAGGCAGACCAAATGGTTGAACATTCACCAGGCCCTTAGAGGGAACACCTGAGTCACAAGGCACTGGAGAAGGTATGATGAAGACTGACTTTAATCTTCTACAGCTTCTCTCTCTCTCTCTCTCTCTTCTCTCTAACTCTTTTATATTAGTTATTTTTTTCTTCCTTCTCTTAGTGGGCACTGACCTGTAACTCCCAGTACCACCATGTGGCTATCATTCACAATGAGCTTTTGATCAGAGAGACCTACAATGTTTCCTAAAAGAAAGACAGATTTCTGTCAGAGTACTTGATGACCCACCAAAGGTTAGTGGTAAGACTCTACTGCTGAAGACACCATATGAGGTTGACATGTAACATGGAGTGGCATGGCTGGAAGCTGGAAGAGAATCAGTCCCCAGACAGTCAGCACATCTAGTGCCAGAAGTTGCTACATGGGCCAATGGGGGAAAATAACCAATATCTGTCCAAGCAACTCATGGTCTAACCTACTTAACAGCAAATAACCTGTCGTGATGCTCACACGAGTGCCATAGTGGTACACAGCCATGGTGGGAAACCAACTGCTCTTGATTTGGCTAAATGATCCACTCAGTGTAACAGGACCCATAGCTGGAGCTGGGAAACAAGACGTAACCATATCCAAAAAGGAGCCCGCTTTCCATTATTAAGCTACCACCAATCATGGGCTACAAGAGGGCCTGCACCTACTAAATTCTCTATTAAAAAATAAGGGTTATCCATTTATCTGTTGCTAACTTTACTCTCCATTGGAGAGTCTGCTTCTCTTTTTCAGATAGACGCAGATCCTAAGGAGAGAACCACCCAATCATACCCCAAAAGGGCTCCAGCTGAAACTAGGAATAGTTGACAAAACAAGCAAGGGTATTGTTTTCTTGGTGAGCTTGGTACCAGCACAAGGGTGAAGGAGATCCACACAAAGATCAACTCCTATCAAGTCATGTATCCATAGACACAGAGGCTCCCAACACCTCATCACTGAAGCAGACTCAAAATGAACCCAACATGGCTCAGGGAAATTTTGTGGAAGCAAGGGCATAAAGAATGTCAGAGCCACATGTTGAGTCATGATATGCAGAGACATTTCCTACTACCCATAACTGAGGTCTAACTCCACAAGCATGACCCATATACCTTCACAAGGAGGGGTCGGTGGAGGGGGTAGGACCTGGAGGAGGCTAACAATGGTACCAACTTGACTTTATTCATTGAGTACAAAATTAATTAATTAAAAAAAACTGTCGGGCTGGAGAGAAGGCTTAGTGGATAAGCACTTGCCTGTTGAAGTCTAAGGGCCCTGGTTCGAGGCTCAATTCCCCAGGACCCACCTTAGCCAGATGCACAAGGGGGCGCATGCGTCTGGAGTTCCTTTGCAGTGGCTGGAGGCCTGGCGCACCCATTCTCTCTCTCTCTCTCTCTCTCTCTCTCCCTCCCTCTTTCTCTGTCACTTTCAAATAAATAAATAAAAATTTAAAAAAATTAAAAACAACTGTCAAAAATCTGTGTATAGATAGCCTAATCAATGTGAAAATTTTGAAAATGGATAGGGCTGTTTAAAATGTAAATAGCCATATGTTACTTAAAGAAAGAAATTCTGATGAAATGGAATACTTTTCAATAATTTCTAAAACAACATACCAAGTTCCTTCACTTTATTTCATAGTCAATTGTTTCTTGTTAATATTGTCATAAAATATGGAAGTAATTATAATATTTTACATATTTAAAATCAAACCTATATACATGTATATCACACAGAAACTAAAAATTGTCAATGTATGCCAATAACCACAAACTTATACACTTAAAAAGTATATTATTTCCAGCTAACTTTCAAAATGAACTTTTCAAAAAGATCAGTTGAGCCAATCTTGGTGGCACACAACTTTAATTCCAACCCTTGGGTAGCAGTGGTAGGAGAATTGTTGTGAGTTCAAGGTCAGCCTGGGACTACAAAATGCATTCCAGATCAGTCTGGAATAGAGTGAGACCCTTCCTTGGAAAAACTATTGCCAATTTATATAATATAATAATATTGATGGATGTTGAAAAATAGTTATATAATTTGATAATCACTGAATATTCATTCATGTCTACATCAAAATTAAAAAAAAAAAACACTAGTTAAAATAAGACCCAAATATCTACCACCCAATGGAATCAGACAGGCAGCTAGGCCTCACTCCTTGGTTCCCAAAGACTTTTGGCATAACTGTGTGGGTACAGGCAGTCCATCCTGTGCATCCAGCCAGGACTCAGCCCCAAGGGACAGCTAGTAAATAATTTCAGCAGAATATCCCGGCACCTGTTCTGCAACTTGGCTCACAACAGAGAATTCCACCCAGAGCCACATCATCTTCTACTGCTGAGCTCCACCGACAGACAAGAAGGTGACACAGAAGAGTCATCTATAGCATAACCAGACTGACTTATAAACAAAGATGAGCACTGCAAAAACTAATGACATGGCCTATAAGAGGCCCCACAGATGACAAAACAAAACCAAACCAGCATCTGGCATTGACAAGATGAGAAGTTAAACCTGAATTATATGCAAAAAACTGCAAAGAAATACATGAGAGAGCACCTCACTTTGACCCATTCCCAGTCTCTTGATTTCCCTGTAGTTGAATCCCTGACTGATGAGATAGGAGAAATGTCAGAGAAAGCATTCAGAATTCCACTTAAAAACGAATCAATGGACACATAGGTTTAAACAACCAGATGAATGAACTAAGGAAATCCATTCAAAATCTTGACAAGGCAGGCTCCAAAGTGAATTAAACTGTAAGTAAATTGGAGGACACAGTCCAAAACATGGAAGAATTCACTAAGGAAATCAAGACACTGGAAATGAACCAAAGAGGAACTGTAGATGAAAAAATTCACTCCAATAGACATCACAAAAGATATCATTACCAACATGCAAGACCGTCTAGATTATAGAATAATAAACAAAGTTAAGTCAGCAACACACACACACACACACACACACACACACACACACACACCTCTATTAACAAACATTAATAATATTTCCAAAAAGAGTTGGATGCATCCAAGAGACCAATCCTCAGAACTTGTGTTGTAGGAGTTTAGATAACATTTAAAAAAAAAATCCTTGAAGGATTAGTCAATGAAATTGCAGGAGAAAGAGTGACAAACCTAGAGAGAGAGGTTGACATGCAAACACATGAGGCATGCAGAACCCCAAACACACACAACTAGGGAAGAAACTTCTCATGACATATCATAGTCAAGATGTCAAAAACATGAAGTAAAGAAACAATATCAAAAGTTGTAAAGCAGAAAAAAAGCCAACTCAGATATAAAAGGCAAGAATACAAGAAAAATTTCAGATCTTTCATAAGCAACCCTTAACCCCCCCCTCCCAAAATCATGGGATGACTTATTTCAGGCCTTGAAATTAAACAACTTCCAACCAAGAGTGCTATACACAAATAAATTATCTTTCAAGTTGAACACAAATTAAATCAATTTTGACAATCAAACAAGAACCAAACAGAAAAAAATTTAAAGCAATGTTAGTAATACCTATATGTGTGTGTGTGTGTTTGTGTATAAATATATGTATTATTTCATATATATATATATATATATATATATATATATATATATATATGTAAAAGAAGAAGTATGGTCCTATCCATATGAACATTTGTAAGAATGGATTGGAGAACAAAGAAAACCTGAAAATGAGCCAGCCACATTTCATATAGCACACCAGCACATGTCCAAGACAAACAACCTAGTCAAAAAGAAGTTCACCCTATGAAAATCACAGGAAAACCCAATCCATAATAACTTTAAGTGTAAATGGTCTCAACTCTGGATTTAAAAACAATGCTTTTTATCCCAGCACATGAGACTTAATTCAAATGTGGTGCAAACTCTACAGCTGCTCCCATACTGCTGCTTTGCTGGCTGTCCTAACCTTCCCCAAGCTTACACTGGTTTGTTAGCTTGACATTGAGAGTGGCTGAGTTCTTTTCTGCTTGGTGCACAGATATGCAAATCTGTTGAAGCAAACTTCCTTAATCTCACCTTTGGCTTTAAGAAGAGCCATGTTATATATTTGGTCTGGGAGATCCAGTTTAAAGCCAACAATTATATCCTTGCACCACAGCCTTCCAGGCATATTTGCCTGGAATATTGTTCCTAGCATCAATTGTCTTTACCCAGGAACCAGGCACCAAGCATCATTAAATTAGTTCTAAGTCTCTTCCATCCCATTCACCCTTTCTTGGAATCCACAGAAACCAAGGATAGGGCCTCTGAGCCTACCTTTGCACTAGGGCCTAACCATGAGAAGTGCAATGTAAGGACACAGTAGTAATTTTAAGATGAAAAAATTAAAGGTTAGTGCATTTCAAAAGGTTGAAAGTAATTATATAATGTAAAGAACAGTTGGAGAAAACAGAACAGAAAAAAAGCCCAACAACAATGCTTCAGTTACCATGAATGATACTAGTAACTTAATATATAAATAATAATTATAGTCCAGAAAAATTAGAGAGAAATATGTCTGAAGAATTAATAGTGCAAATTTTCAAATTTGTCAGAATTAAGGAAAGGAACTCATTGAAAACAGGAAGGATAATATATAACTTTTATTTTCACATGAGAAGATGGAAAGCCCTCCCATGCTTATGGATCAGAAGAATTAATATCATGAAAATGGCTATCCTATCAAAATAAATATACTAACTCAATATAATTCTAATAAAAAATTCTAACAACATATTTAAAGATTTAGAAAAAAATTCTCAAAACTTATATGGAAGCACAAAAGCCCTTAAATTGTCAAATATTCTCAGCAAAAGGAATACTTCTGGATAATGAAGACGGTGTACATATACATAGTGGTAAGGAAATATAAAATAATGAAATTTTCAGAAAAAAAATAGACTTGGAAAAAATCATATATTAAGCGAGGTCACACAGGTTCAAAAATACAAATGCTATGTTCTTTCTCATATGTAGTTCCTAACACAGAACAGCTAGATTTATTCATAAGTTGTTGTTTGCATCAGCAACATTAGAAAGAAAGTAGAATGATGCTAGGAGAGAGAAGAAACTGGGAAGGAGGAGAGGGGGGCATATTTGACAGGCAAGTGGAGGGCCAGAATACAGCAGTGGAAGGGTGGGAAACTGGAATACAGTAAGGTATGAGGGGCAAGTACACAAAACCAATGAAAGCATGAATCAGTACCATAGAAAGCTTTTTGCTGGTTAGTTAATTAAAAAATAAAATTCTTAATAAGAGGGGAGGGAGATTAGTCTGGGTAGAAGTACCCTGTGCCTTAAAACCATAAATTGTTGACAGATCCCAGTGTCAGAACAGGGGTCACACATCTGCATATACACATGTCCACACTGTACATACACCACATTACCTGTACTACACATATATGCAAAAACCCCACAAGATTATACGTAAAATAAAATTTAAATACTGCATTAGGAACTGCAGAATGCCTACTAAACATATTATGTGAAGTCTCCAACTATATCTTTAAGGAGAATGTGACATATATCAATTTGCAGCCAAGTTTTTTTTGAACTGGACTTTATATAATAGCCATAGCATATGAGTAGTTTTAAATAATCAAGATAAATCTATCAGAGCAGACCATGGCCCAAGCAGAGCATAATTTGCTTATAACAAATTTAAATTAAATCCAGAAAATATCTAGAAGCCTCCAAATATTTTGATATAAAAGAACTCACTTCTAAATAATTCATGGTTCAAAGACAAATTGCAGTGGAAGTTAGATTACATTTTAACATAGAAGAAAATGAAATATTGTATTTGAACTTTTGAGGAAGGCCCTATAACAGTGCTTAGATATAAATTTGTAGATTTATTTGATTACATAAGAAGAGATTAAAATTCAAAATACATTATCTAATCTTTTGTAATAAAACTTTAAAAAGATAAACAAACTAGATACAAAAATATATAGAATAAAGAAAATGCTAAAAGCAAAAATGAATAGGAAGAAGTAAGGAAATGAGCTTTATTCCTTAAGAAGACAATAAAGTTGATAAAGGATCAAGAAATCCAATACAGAAATGAGGAAAGCCTAAATTACTATATTATGTGGTAAGAGGAAGCTTAGTACATATTTTACAGATATTAGAATAACAGATAATGATAGCTTCAATAAATAAATTTGACAAATTAAATGAAATGTATAAATCTCTAAGAAAACACAATTATTTAATATTAACACAAGGTGAAATAGAAAATCTTAATAAACTACATAGGTATTTAAAAGTAGGATTTATTATTTTTAAAAACTCAAAACTTTTTAATAAAGAAAACTTATGGATTGGATTGTATCACTCTCTGATTCTACTTCTACTATGAAATTTAGTAGCAAAATCTTACACTAAAAGTTTCCAAAATGAGAGATGGAGAGATACATCTAAGCTTATTTTATGAGGCCAACATTACTCAAAAACTGACAAAAATTTAAAAATATGAAAGACTAATATCCTTCATGAATAAACATGTAAAAATTCCTAACAAAATGTTAGCAAAATGAAGCCAGCAATATATAAAAAGGATAATATATACTGAGCAAATGGAATTTCTTCAAGTAACGCAAAGTTGTTTTTAACATTTGAAAATCAATTATTATAATTCAATACATGAACAGACTAAAGGAGAAATAACTTGAAGTCCTTTGAAATGATGTACAGAGTATGTTTTCTAAATCTTATAAGGTATGTACAAAGTTCCTGAACATTATATCATGTATAATAGTTAAATACTGAATTATTTCCTGCTCAATTGGTAGTAAAGCAAAGATGTTTATTTTTTTTTATTATTTTGTGCTATGCTGATAAAGCAAGGAAAAAATAAACAAAAATTGGAAGTTAAAAGTTAAATGTGGCTCTAATTGTAGATAGCATAATTGTTTACAGGAAAAATCAAAGATAGTTTTAAGACAACTGTTAGAACTAGTAGGTGAATTTAGTAGCATTTCAAAGTACAGAATTCATATACTAGCAACAAACTATTACAAAATGCAATTAAAACTCAGTCCTGTTCATGATACATAGAACATGAAAACACCAAACAGTTATAATAACAAAAAAGATTGCATTAAAGCTACAAAATGTTTCAAAGTGCATTTAATCCAAAGTCTCAATCAGTGGGAAAATATACCATTTGTATGGATTACAGAGTTCAAATTTGTTAGAATATTAATTCCCCATTCTTCTCTAAATAATCTATGGATTGAACATAATTCCAATGCAAATCACAGAAGTTTTTTCTTAAGGTAATATAAAAGGCAATTCAAATTTATTTGGAAATGTAAAATACATGGGATAGCCAAAAATTCTTGGGGAAAAATATTAAGAGGACTTGACTTCCACAATCCAACTTCAAGACTTAGTATAAAATTACAGTTTGTTCGATGGTGTGTATTTTCTTTAGTGAATGTGATTGCACCAATGGAAATAGCACAAGGATGAAGAAATATATGCACATTAATAGACTACAATTGAATTTCCACAAAGCATCAGAGCAAATCCCTCGGGAAACTCTCTTCAACAAATGAAGCAAGATAAACTGAACACCCATATGGAAAACTGTGAAGATTGAACTCTACCCAATACCAAACATAAAATTAACTTGAGTTTAAGGCAAATGAAGGAGATTTTTTGGATAAAGAGAAGGTAGGCAAAATTTCTTAGGAATAATTAATAAAATAAAGTAATTAGTAATAGTCCTATTGATACATATAGACAATAGCCATTTTGAGGCACTTATATAAGGCTATACAAATTCCTGAAATTTAGAAAATAACAATACCAAATGTCACAGAGAAGTTGAAGCAAATGGAAAACTTACACATTGCTGCTGATTTCACAAATGATATGAATCATTTAGGAAAAAAATATAGCAGTTTCTTGCAAAGTTAAATTTATATCTACCATATGACCCAGTAACTCTACTCTTAGATGTTTTCCAATAGACTTAGAAACATATGTCTTTAAAAAGACTTTTTAAAAGAATGATTTTGGCATTTTTATTCACAAAAGCCAAATTCTGAAAACAAACCACATGTTCATTAAGAGGAGAATGAATAAATTAGTTGTATATCATACAGAGGAATGCCAATCAGCAAGTCAAAAGGAACAATGCTAATTGATGCTGTAATATGGACAAATTTTAGTAACATTGCACTGCATGAGAAGAGTCAGCCAAAGGATTCACTCTGTTAGTTTATATGAATGCGAACTTTCTCAAAATGGAAAAATCATTCAATTATTCACTTACTTTCACTTGCTAAAAATTTTGCCTATAAATTACAACAAACTTTGAGTTTTTTCCTGTAGCTTAAGCTTCCCAGTAGTATAAGTTAGTAATTCTTAAGGTAATATCTATGTACTCTGAATTAGAGACTTAGTAAATATATTGAGAATAATGGAAGCTAGGCATGTCAGTTAAGGAAACAAGTTACAAATGTATAAAAACCACAAGTATACCCATTCCAATGGAATGTAGTATACTGAAAGTTATCAATAAAACTAATTCCATATATCCAAATGGTATCAAGTGCATATGTCATGTATATATACACATGTTTGTTTTATAATACATATAGAATATATTTAACTATCTATATTACATAAGAACACACATTTCTCAGCTCTGTCAACTAGTAGCTTACACTAATAGCAACAAAAAAGCTAGTGTATAGATCTGTTTTCTGTATATTGTTGTGAAATTATTGGAAACAGAGATACTCAAAGAAGTGATTGAATCTCAATGCTTCAGAATAAAGTACAAAAGATGAATTTAGAATATCTTGATGTAGTACTGATGAGTAAAAGAATATTGTGAACATGCCTAATGGATAGAGGAGCTAATTTGAAGGGGCTTAGCTTGGTTAAAGGTGGAACAATTTGATTAGTAAAAACAATGAAAAGATGATAATGATTTATAAATTATTGAATAAAAATATATTATTTAAACAAATGAGTACTTAAATAGATAAATGAAAGTCCTTTCTTATAGAAGAATTCTATGTGCTGGAGCTGAAAACTCATAAATGTATGATATAATTCACAACTCAGATTTTGAGGAGGGACAGAATGGCTACATAGGCCTAAATCATCTCAAAACAAAATATAATCAGCTTATGTCCATATATGTTAGGCATTAATTACACAAAACACAATAGTAACTTTAAGATGGAGAAATATAATGAATGTAGCCTGTATTACCTGGGGAAAGTTAGCATTGATAATGTGCCTCCTGTTATAAAATCTTCAAAGGGAATACCATCTATGTTTTTCCTACCAAACACACAAATGTAAATCTAACCATGAAGAAATATAGACAAACCCAGACTGAGGGATTTTTTTTTTCCACAAAATGTTCTTCTCAGGTAAGGAGTTTTAATGTTCATTGTCATATGTAGGAGTGGCTTATATACTTTAGGGATTTTGTTAATGCACTGCTGTATCAATTTACACAATTTGGATATGAATTTTAGATTAGATCTTGATAGTATAAGACTGTAGAATTCTATGAGGTACTGAGTTACACTTTAATTTTCAATATAACATTGAGACAGTAGCCATGAAAAATCTTTTTTTATCCACTAACTTACATGGGAAATAAGATTCAAGCTATGAAAGAATTTCCTTTTAAACATAACCACTGTGTAAAATAAAAACAGAATTAATGGGGCTGAAGGGTTAGCTCAGTAAGAGAGGTGCTTGCTTAAAAAGCCATGTAACCCTAGTTTGATTCCCCAGTAGCTACATAAAGCCAAATGCACAAAGTAGAGCATGCATCTGGAGATCATTTATAGGGGTTAGAGGCCTTGGTGTGCTTATTCTTCTCAACACCTCCCTCTCTCTGCAAGCCTGAAACTACAATGTCAATTCTCACTCAGCTTGGGATGGAGCAAGACCCTACCTTGAAAAAACAAAATAAATAAAAGAATTAAGTAAACAATTTGCACATATGGTATAATGTTACAATGTCATAGAATTGAGGTATAGTCACCAGTGGTGGGAGAAGCTGATTCCTTTTCATAGATCCTAGCAGAGAGATACCACCAACATTTAGCATCACCAGCAAGCAGAACCCACCAGAGCTCAAACTGCTCTTTCAACATCTTTGGGCTATAATTCAGATTGCTCCTTAATATACCTTAGGGCTGGACTCCAAGAACCACCCTCAGTGACATTTCTTCCTCAGTAGGGCTCTGCACAATGGAGACTCAAAATTCAAGCCTGAATCTATGGGGCCATGCATTCAAACTACCATGAGAAGTTTTGTGAATTCTCCAACTAATAATTTTGCTACCTTACTTGTTTTTATGTTAATATTATTTTTATCTGTAGAAAATCACATGATATATAAGACATCAAAAATCCTTATATGAGATTTCCTAGTTGTTCATCACGTGTCCAACTGATTTTATAATTCAATTGCTATTTGACCTGTATGTAAACATGTACAATTTTCTGAACTGGTTGAGAATTGGAGATACTGTTCCCTACAACTTCTAAAGATTTCAAAGTATATCATATAGAGCAAAGCATTCTGTTAAACCAAAATAAAAAAAAAACAGAAAAGAAATATTACTACATTCTACTACTCATTAACATGTTCTTGCACTTACTAATTTGTAGCCTTGTCACTCTATTAGGCTTTTTTTCTCCAGTGTAATACTGGTTCGTAATAAAATGTACTGTGTCTCTACAGAGACATTTCCCCCTACTTGAAACTAAAGGCTAACCACACAATGCAAGACCCATATACCCCAACAAGGAGGGTCCCTGTGGAAGGGAGAGGACAGGGAGGAGGTTAACAATTGTAGCAACTTGACTGTATTCACTCACTACAAAAAAGAAAAAAACTCAAAAAAAGAAAGAACAAAAACCTATTTCTCAGGTTAAATGTAATTTGGAGGGAAATAGCTCTCTCATCAGTTTCCACTCTGAAGTAAATTACCAGGATTTGTTATATATTTTCATTGCTACATTTACTTACTTTATCTTAACATTAACCTCCTAATGTGTTTGTTATGACCTGCTTAACTAATAATTAATTAAAGTGCCAAAACCTCTGTGGTCCAAAAAAAGAAAAAAAAAAATGTACTGTGTCTCAACACTACAGATTTTCTTCAGAAAACTCAGAGGGGATTGAAGACATGGATTGAGTAATTTAAAACAACAAAATGGTGAAATGACTTACTCTTTTTATTTCACAATTGTCTTTTCCTAGACCACAACTGCCTTCTGTTAGTTGACTCAATTTAAATAATGCATTGTTTATTAAGTATGGCCATTCATAAAACAAAAATACTATGCTGTGCCTATTCCATTAAAGAATAATATGCATCAAGATGGTGTCTGCCTAACCTCGCCACAACTCCGGGGAAGGAGAGGCAAGGAATCAAGGGGTCACTGGGACTTTTAGGGGAGAGGAATCTCTAATAGATCGCCAGTGGGAGAGTGACCAATGTCAAAAAAGGGAATTGGCTCACTCCCATGCTATTGGGTAACCCACCAGTCTCCCAATCACCACAACAGGCCATCCTAACCAGAGTCCCAGCCTCAGGCTACTCTCGAAGTAACTTCGGGCAAGGAAACCCAGGCCAGTAGTTCCATCTGCTCCCACAGGCACAGGTGATTGCCAGGATTCACTGCCCCCACAAGATCACAGATTCCCCCCCCCCCGAGTGTCTTCAGACCCCGTTCACCCACCCCTCACTCCCATCCCTCTCCACTCAGCCCCTTCCTGCCCCAACTTTGAAACCGTTCCACTCTTGCCTGCCTAATCCTCAACTTGCACCCACTCCACTTGGCCCTGCTCCTGCCCCGGAACTTCAGATTCAACCTGATCAGCCCTGCTCCCATGCGAATTATGACCCCCTCCACACTGCTTGGGCCTGCCCCCTGCAAAGTCAGACGTGCTCTGCTCTACCCCACCTGGCCCCCAGGTGAGTCCACCCTCCTACTCTGTCCCATATGACATGCCCCTACACTCCACTCCCACCCACCGCAACCACTCACTCCTCTCTGGCCCACCGCCCCCTAGACTTCCACGCACCCAGCCCCAGTCTTACTTCCACCCACTCTGTTTGGCCCTGCCCCCAACCCTGTAACATCATATCCAACCACTCAGCCCCATCCCCACTTGAATTCTGACCCCCTCCACTTTGCTCCACCCCCAACCTGCTGGTCTTCAGACACACTCTGCTCTGCTCAGCTTGGCCCCACACCCACCGCCCCTGTACTCCATGCCTGCCCACCCAAACAGCTAGCTCCACCCTGCCTCATCTACCCCCAGACTTCCATCTGCCCTGCCATGTGTCTTCCTTCCACCCACTCTGCTTGGTCCCGCCTGCCACCCCGACATCACATCCAAATGCTCAGCCCCACCCCCACAAAAATTCTGAGCCCCCTCCACTCTGCTCCCCCCAACCCACTAGACTTCAGGTTTGCTCTGCTCTGCTCTGCTCTGCTCAGCCCCCCACACACCGGCTGCAAATTCAGACCAGCTTGGCTCCACCCTGCCCAGCCCCCTAGCCAGTCTTGACCTTCCACTCTCTGTCCAGACCCAGTATGCCTGCCCTGAAGCTTCACCCTGCCCCAGGTCGGTCTCCGCCCCCTCCAAGCTGCACCATCTCCCCCGCCCACCTCGACCACACATTGGGATGGGCAGTCCACAATGCAAAAGAAATAACATAAAAAAAAAAATCAAATGCAAGTAAATCCAATACGATCTCCCAGTCCTACCATGGAAGTCACTAATCAAAACATAGAAGAGACAATAGGATCAGAAACCCAAAATGAAGTTATGAGCAGTGCAACCCTGACCAAGCTATTGGTAGATCTTGTGCAAAAGCAGCAAAGGACGGATAATTGTGTTGACACTGCCATCACTAGACTAGACCTAATAGATTATAAAATAGAAGGGGTAAAACACAGTTACAGAATATAAAGGAAAGTGAAAAAAAAGGAAGACCTCAAAAACAAGCTGGCTATGATAAATGAAGACATAAAGAAATGCAAGGAAGAATTCCAGGAAGCATCAAGACAATCTGAAAATGATGTGAAAAGGGAACTTGACAGAGGGATGGAAACCATACATAGAAAAGTAATAGAAAATGCAAACCCAACTGAGCAAGCCCAAAATTCCTTAGAGGTTCTCAAGAGTAGAGTCAGCCATGTGGAGGATAAAAACTCATATCTGGAAGACAAAACAGAAGAAACAGTTAGAGAGTGCAAAAGTTTCAATAAGTTCAAAAAATTCTGTGAACAGATCATGAGGGAAATGTGAGAGATCCTCGCATGTCCTAACATTCAGATGATGGCAATAACAGAAGGGGAAGAAATTCAGACCAAAAGTATGCAGAACTTATTCAACAAAATAATCAAAGAAAACTTTCCCACTCTCTCAAAAGAAAGGCCCATCAAGATATAAGAAGCTAACAGTACTCCAAACATATTGGACCAAAGGAGAAACTCTCCAAGACATATTGTCATTAAGACTCTAAACATTGACATAAAAAAGTCCTAAAAGCAGCTAGGGAAAAATAACACATCACATTTAAAGGTAACCCCATCAGAATCACCTCAGACTTCTCAATGGAAACCCTGAAAGCCAGATGGGCCTGTAATGGAACACTGCAAACTCTAAGAACCTAAGGCTTCCAACCCAAACTACTCTACCCAGCAAAAGTATCCCTCATAATATATGGTGGAAGAAAAACCTTCCATGATAAAACTCAACTTTACAACTATATGAACACCAAATAAAACATACAGAGTATTTCAGGAAATTCTCCACACAGAAGAATCAAATAATCAACCTCAAGTAACTACAAGAAGCATATCACAATAACCTAACTCAGGGAAGGCACAAAAATCTTCAAAGTCCATGAAAACACCAAAGCACATAAACCATCATAAAATGGCAGGGATCAAATAAAACCTCACTGTCATTACTCTAAATATCAATGGCCTTAATTCACCCATCAAGAGACACAAGCTAACAGGGTGGATCAGAAAATTAGAACCCACAATCTGTTGTCTTCAAGAAACCCACCTGACCACTAAAGACACACACTTCCTCAGGGTGAAAGGGTGGAAAATGATACTCCAAGCAAACGGGAATAAGAAACAAGAAGGCATAGCCATACTAATATTGGATAAAATAGACTTCAAACCAAAAATAATCAAAAGAGACAAAGAAGGCCACTTCCTACTAATCAAGGGAACAATCAAGGAAGAGGATATTATAATCATCAATCTTTATGCACAAAACACAGGTGCACTGCAATTCATAAAACAAAACCTACTCAACAATAAAACCAAAATAACCACCAACACCATCATAGTTGGGGACTTCAATACACCATTAGCAGCAATAGACAGATCATCCAAACAGAAACTCAACAGGGAAAGGAGAGAGCTTAAGAAAACCATAGAATATTTAGACCAAACCAACATCTATAGAACATTCCACCCTAAGTCCATGAACTACATATCCTTCTCAGCAGCACACAGAACCTTTTCTAAAATAGATCATATACTGGGTCACAAAGTCTGCCTCCATATATTTAGGA
Source organism: Dipus sagitta (assembly GCA_036346955.1). NCBI lineage: Eukaryota > Metazoa > Chordata > Mammalia > Rodentia > Dipodidae > Dipus > Dipus sagitta. The sequence goes on along the minus strand of CM070775.1, from coordinate 52,001,703 downwards.
AGATTGACAAAATCCCCTGCCTGATATCAGATCACAATGCCATATTGCTAGAAATTAACAACAAAATACCCACCAAAATTCCCATAGGCTCCTGTAAGCTGAACAGCATACTTTTAAACAATAAATGGGTAGTAAACAAAATGAAAAATGAAATAGAGAAATTTCTAGAAATGAATTACAATGAGAAGACATGGTACCAAAACTTATGGGATACAATGAAGGTGATCCTCACGGGAAAATTCACAGCACTAAATGTCTTCAAAAGAAAGACAGAGAAATCCCAAATCAATAACCTAACCATCCACATAAAGGCACTGGAAAAGCAAGAAAAATCCAACCCAAAAAGCTCCAGACAGAACGAAATAATTAAGATCAGGGTAGAAATTAATGAATTGGAAACTAAGAAAACAATTAAGAAAATTAATGAAACAAAAAGTTGGTTCTTTGAAAAAATAAACAAGATTGGCAAACCCCTTGCCAATTTGATTAAGAAAAAAAGAGGCTCTTCAAATTAACAAAATTAGAAATGAAAAAGGAGAGATCACAACAGACATAAGTGCAATTGGGAGAATCATCAGGTCTTACTTCAAAAACCTTTACTGTAAAAAACTAGAAAATATAGAGGAAATGGATAAATTCCTAGACATATACCATCTACCAAAGCTAAACTCAGAGCAGATTAATCTCCTAAACAAACCTATCACAACCATCGTAATTGAGAAGGTGATAAAAAAAAAACCACCCCAAAAAGAAGAGTCCAGAACCAGATGGATTTTCAGCTGAATTCTATCAAACCTTCATGGAAGAACTGAAACAAGTCACATGATTAAAGATCAAGAAAATCTCCCCAACTCCTTCTATGATGGTACTACCAGCCTAATACCAAAACCAGCAGAGATGCCACAAGAAAAACAACAACAACAAAAACAAACAAACAACAAACAAACAAACAAAAAACAAAAACAAAAAAAACGCTACAGGCCTATTTCCCTGATGAACTTAGATGCAAAGATCCTGAACAAAATCCTTGCAAAGTGAATTCAACAGCACATCAAATCCATTATCCTCCTTGATCAAGTGGACTTTATCCAAGGCATTCATGGGTGGTTCGTTAGTCAATGTAAACATAAACAAGGATAATCACAAAAAAACATGATCATTTCGATAGATGCAGAAAAGGCCTTTGACAAAATACAACATCACTTCATGGTCAAAACATTGGAGAGAATCATCATGGTCAGTTTATATCTTAACACAATAAAGGCTATATACAAAGCTCTTAAAGCCCAAACAATACTTAATGGAGAAAGCCTGAAGGAATTCCCATTGAGATCAGGAACAAGACAGGAGTGTCCACTCTCACCTCTGCTCTTTTAATATAGTACTGGAAGTCCAAGCTTAAGCAATAAGACAGGAGAAAGAAATAAAGGGGACAGATACAACTTGGAAAGGAAGAAGTAAAGTTAGCGCTATTCACAGACGACATAATTCTATATGAAAGAGACCGAAGACCCTCCATTCCAAAACTCTTAAAGGTGGTAAACTCCTTCAGCAAAGGAGCAGGATACAAAATCAATGCACAAAAATCAGTAGCCTTGCCAGGTGTGGTGGCACACACCTTTGATCCCAGCACTCAGGAGGCACAGGTAGAAGGATTGCCATGAGTTTGGGGCCACCCTGAGACTACAGAGTGATTTCCAGGTCAGCCTGAGCTAGAGTGAGACCCTACTTCAAAAAAAGCAATATATATATATCAGTAGCCTTTCTATATGCAAATGACAAAGATACAGAGAAAGAAATAAGTGGCATCCCATTTTCAATAGCAACAACAACAACAAAAAATACCTTAGAATAACATTAACCAAAGAAGTGGAAGATCTATGCAATGAAAACATAAAACACTCAAAAAACAGATTGAGAAGGACTTAAGAAAATGGAATGAGCTCCCATGCTCCTGGATAGCCAGAATTAACATTGTGAAAATGGCAATCCTTCCAAAGGCAATCTACAGATTTAATGCAATTCCAATTCAAATCCCAACATTGTTCTTGACAGAGATAGAAAAATTGATCTCAAAATTCATATGGAAAAGCAAAAGGCCTTGGATATCCAAGCATATCCTCAGCAAAAGTAACACCTCTGGAGGCATCACCATACCTGATCTAAAGCTATATAAGATAGCCACAGTAATAAAAACAGCAGCATGGTACTGGCATAAAAACAGCATAATAGACCAATGGAATACAATTGAAGACCCCTGCTTTGTGTCAAATAACTGCAGCTACTGGATATTCAACAAAGGCCCTAATAATATTGGCTGGAAAAAAGACAGTGTCTTTAACAAATGGTGCTGGACAAACTGGATAACCATATGTAAGAAATTGAAACTTGATTCACGCATTGCACCATGCACAACAATCAAGTCCATATGGATCAAAGACCTCAATATAACACCAGAAACTCAGCTGCTACTGGAAGAAAAGTTGGGAGGAACTTACCATGACTTAGGAATGGGAAAAGACTTCCGGAACAAAACCCCAGCAGTACAGGATCTTAAATAATCACTCAACGAAGGGATCTTATGAAGCTGAAAAGTTTCTTCACAGGGAAACATACAATAAGCAGAGCCAATAGATTACCCACAGAATGGGAGAAAATATTTGCTGAATATCCAATTCACAGAGGCCCAACTTCTAGAATCTACAAAGAACTCAAAAATGTGAACAATAAAAACTCAAACAACCCACTCACAAAATGGGTCAAGGACCTGGATAGGCAGTTCACAGAGGAAGAAATACAAATGGCAAACATGCACCTAAGGAAATGTTCATCATCCCTAATCATCAGGGAAATGCAAATTAAAACTACTGTGAGATCTCACCTTGCCCCAGTAAGGATAGCAAACATCAAAAATCAAATGAAAATAAATGCTGCCGAGGATGTGGAAATTTGGTCAACCATGTTTATAGCTGCTCGATTCGCAGTAGCCAAGAGCTGGAATCAACCCGCATGTCTATCACTATATAAATGGATAACTAAGATATGGTATATCTAAATGATGTAATTCTACACAGCATTAAGGAAAAATGACACAATGAAATTTGAAGGAAAATGGTTAAGCCTGGAACAGCTTATTCTCAGTGAACTCACCCAATCACAAAAAGATAATCACCACATAGTCTCTCTCATCTACAGCTCCTGATCTGAATCTACCCAAGTTGCCGACATATCTGCCAAGCATCTTGAGGACTGGACAATAGGGAGGGTAGGGAGGAAGGGGCGGGTAAGGAAGGGAGGGGGCAAACACAAAACTGTTCCCAAAAGTCAATGGTACCATAAAACTCTACATCCTAAAAGACAGACCAAATGGCTGTACCTCCACCAGGCCCTTAGAGGGAACACTGGATTCACAAGGCCCTGGATAGGGAACGACAAAAACTGTTCATTATCTCCTCCTATTTCCTCCGATTCCCCCCCCCCTCCTTCTCTCTCATCTCTCTATCTCTTTTATATCACTTATCCAGTCCTTCCTTCTTTTCTTGGCCACTGACCTATAACTCCTGGTTCCCAGCAGGTGGTAATCATCCATAGTGAGCTTTTGATCACAGAGACCTACAAGGTTTCCCAAAAGAGAGAGATTTATGTCAGAGTGCTTGAGCTCCCATCATAGGTTATTGACAAGACCCTACTTCTGAAGACAACATACCCAGTTGGTATGTATCATGGAGCGTGTCTAGTGCCAGAAGGTGCTACATGAGCAACTGGGGGATAAGACCAATATCTTACTAGCAAACAGCCTAACTTGATGCTCATACAAGCGCAATAGTGGTGCATAGCCATGGTGGGAGCCAACTGCTCTCAATTTGGCTAACTGATCTGCTCAGTGGAACAGAACACATAGCTAGGAGCTGTGAAACAAGCCAGAACCATATCCAAAAATGAACCTGCTACCCACTAAACATTCTCTAAAAAACAATGGTTATCACATTTACTTGTTGCTAACTTTACTCTTCATTGGAGAATCTGCTTCTCTTTTTCAGATAGATGCAGATCCTAAGGAGAGAACCACCCCATCATACCTCAAAAGGGCCCCAGCTGAAACATGCAAGAGTGCTGTTTTCTTGGTGGGAGCTAGCACAATGGTGAAGGAGATAGACACAGAGAACAATCAACCCCTAACAAACCAGATATCCAGAGACAGAGAGGCTCCCAAGATCTCAACAAAGAAGCAGACCTAACATGAACCCAACATGGCTCAGGGACATTTACAGAAGAGGGGGCAAAAAGAGCCATACATTGGGTCATGACACGCAGAGACATTTCCTCCTACCCCAAACTAAAGGCTAACCCCACAGTGCATGACCCATATACCCCAACATGGAGGGTCCCTGTGGAGGGGGGAGGACATGGAGGACGCTAACAATGGTACCAACTAGACTGTATTCACTGACTACAAAAAATAAAATAAAAATTCATATGGCATGATCCATGAATTCAGGGGGTAAAATTCATAAAAACAGGATCAGCTTCAAAAATAGAAGTTAGCAGATTAAATACAACTATGTCTCTTTAAATCAACCCATACCTTCTCATTAACATGAAATTATGTGCAATTAGTAATAACTACGAAATTTGAAAGTACCTGTAACAAGTACTACTACAAAATGCAGTGCTATCAAGGCATGTCCAAAATAAATGATACAGCTATACAATTAATTCTACTACTTATCATAATTAGATAAGGAAAGTTATAAAAATACATCAAATATTATCCTGGTTATATGTTCCACCTAGATATATCTTTGTTCTACTTTTTCATTTTTTATTATTAGATATGGAAATATTTTTTAAAACATTTTATTATTATTTACTTATTTGACAGGGAGGGAGGGAGGGAGAGAGAGAGAGAGAGAGAATGGGCACACCAGGGCCTCCAGCCACTACAAACAAACTCCAGATGCATGTGTCCCCTTGTGCATCTGGTTAATGTGGATCTGGGGAATTGAACCTGGGTCTTTTGGCTTTGCAGACAAATGCCTTAACTGCAAAGTCATCCCTCCAGCCCTGATATGGACATTTTTGTATGTAAACATCATATGTTGGTGCCATCCTTTCATTTAAACACTACTGGTATATACCTGAGAGATTTTTTTGTTGATATTTTTAAAAATCCTTTGTCTGCATTAAAGTGATGCTAGTTAAACACACATCTCATAAATAATTTTTCTGATGTTCAAGCTAATATCAAATTAATTCAAGAATGAGACTGTCCACATTTTTTAACCTATCTTCAATTATACAGGCTATATCTACCTTTATCTTGGACTTTGTGTAAATTTTTACTTAGACCATATTAAATGGTAAAAATAGTATTATTCACAAGAAAAAATGTGGATGCCCAACGTAGTAGTAATTGATAAACCCTTGGCCAAACTGAGCAAAAGAAAAAGAGTAAATATTCCAATCAGTAAGATTAGAGATGAAAAAGGATATTTTACAACAGATATCAATAAAATTGGCAAAATTATAAAGATATATTTTTTTTAAAAACCTACATTCCACTAAATTGGAAAATCTGGAAGAAGTTTATGACATTCTTAAATCATATGATCTACTGAAACTAAAGTAAAAGACTTAAATTATCAAAATTGAGTTATAACATCTTTTAGGATTTGAGGACTAATTAAAAGCCTCCCAACAACAACAAAAAAATCCCAGACCTGGATGGAAACACTGTCCTATTATACAAAACTTTTATAGGACTAACACCACTTCATGTCATGAAACTGAAAAATAGGAGATACTACCTGACATCTACAAGGAAATCAACATTATACTAATATCAAACCCAGACAAAGGCATAATAAGAAAAGAGACCAATATGCCTTATGAACTTATATGAAAATCATCCACGGAATTCTTACAAAAAATCCAAGAATACTTCAAAACACATGGAGACTAATAAACTTAATTCATTGCATTGACAGAAACTGCATGATGATTTTAATAGATTTAGAAAGGCTTTTTAAAATTTTTTGTTTATTTTTACTTATTTATTTGAAAGTGACAGACAGAGACAGAAAGATGCAGATAGAGAGAGATAGAATGGGCATGCCAGGGCCTCCAGCCACTGCAAACGAACTCCAGATGCGTGTGCCCCTTGTGCATCTGTTTAACGTGGTCCTGGGGAATCGAGCCTCCAACTGGGGTACTTAGGCTTCATAGGCAAGCACCTAAACACTAAGCCATCTCTCAAGCCCTTAGAAAGGCTTTGACTAAATGCATCTCTTAATTACTAAAACACTGGAGAGACCATGCATGAAGGGATCATTTGTCATAAGGGCCATATACAATAGATGTAAAATACTAGAGGGAGAAAATTTAAAAGCATTCCCACTAAGGTCTTGAACAAGAGAGGGGTTTATATTTTCCCTAATGTTATTTCACACAGCACTTGAAATTTTTAGCTTGAGTGATGACACAGGAGAAAGAAAAGGGACTCAATTGGGAAAGGAAGAAGTCAAACTAGCCTTATTTGCACATGTTATAATTCTGTATTTAAGAGACTCTAAAGATGCTAAAAAAACTCCTGGATCTAGATTTTTCTTTTCTTTTTTTCTTTATTAGTTAGTTTTGTATTCAGCAAATACAGTCAGTGTGATACCATTCTTAGACTCATCTGTGACCTACCCCCTCCCCTTGGCCATTACTTGTTGAGGTATATGGGTCATGCATTGTGGAGTTAGCCCACAGTTATGGGTAAGATAAATGTCTCTGTATGTCATGACCCAACATGTGGCTCTGACATACTTTCTGCACCCTCTACCTCAAAATTTCCCTGAGTCATGTTGGGTTCATTTTTGGTCTGCTTCAGTGATGAGGTGTTGGGGGCCTCTGAGGCTCTGGCTCTCTGATTAGGTAGGAGTTGATTTTTCTCTGTGCTGATCTCCTTCCCCCTTGTGCTGGTATCCAGTTCATCAGGAAAACAGCCCCCTTGCTTGTTTCTCCAATTTTTCTTAGTTTCAGCCAGGGCCCTTTTGAGGTATGATGGGGTGGCTCCCTCCTTAGGATCTACATCTATCTGAAAAAGAGGAGCAGATTCTCCAACATAGAGTAAGTTAGCACCAGGACAAAAGAGATAACGCTTACGTTTTTTATAGAGAATTTAATAGGTGTAGGCCCTCTCATAGCCCATGATTGATGATAGCTTGATACTGGAGAGTGGGCTTATGTTTGGATATGGTTCTGACTTGTGTCCCAGCTCCAGCTATGGGCCCTGTACCACTCAGGAGATCAGGTAGACAAATTAAGAGCAGTTGGATCCCCACCATGGCTGTGTGCCACTATTGCAATTGTGTGGGCATCACAACAAATTATTTGCTGCTAAGTAGGTTAGACCATGAGTTGCTTGGACAGATATTGGTCATTTTCCCCCAGTTGCCCATGTAGCACCTTCTGGCACTAGACACGCTGTCTGGGGACTGACTCTCTTCCAACTTCCAGCCATGCCATTCCATTTTGCATGTCTACCACATAAGGTGGCTTCAGCATTAGGGTCTTACCACTAACCTTTGGTGAGTCATCAAGTACTCTGACAGAAATCTGTCTTTCTTTTAGGAAACCTTGTAGGCCCCTCTGGTCAAAAGCTCATTGTGGATGATAGCCCCATGCTGGTACTGGGAGTTACAGGTCAGTGCCCACTAAGAAAATGAGGAAAAATATAACTAATATATAACAGTTAGAGGGAAGAGAGAGAGAAAGGGAGAGGACGAGGGAGAGGGAGGGAGGGAGCGAAGATGTAGAAGATTAAGGTTAGTCTTGATCCTACCCTCTCCAGTGTCTTGTGGTTCAGGTGTTTCCTGTAAGGGCCTGGTGAAGGATCAGCCATTTGGTCTGTCTTTTAGTAAGTATAATTTTATGGTACCATTGCCTTTTGGGTCTAGATTTGTGATTCCCACACCTTTGATGCCCTCCCCTCCCCCCCTTCCATCCTGGTGTCTAGTCCACGAGATGCTTGCTGGATATGTAAGGTATCTTGGGTAGATTCAGGTTAGGTGCTGTAGATGAGTGAGACTACTGTGGCGATTTTTTTTTTCTGTGATTGGGTAAGTTCACTGAGAATGATCTGTTCCAGTTTCAACCATTTTTCCTCAAATTTTATTGTGTCATTTTTTTCTTACTGCTGTATAGAATTCCATTGCATAGATATACCACAGCTTAGTTAATGATTCTTCTATAGATGCACATCTGGGTTGATTCCAGCTCTTAGCTATTACAAATTGAGCCGCTACAAACATGGTTGAGCAAATCTCTCTAGCCTGTGGTTTGAAGGTTTTAGGGTAGATGCCCAGTAAGGGAATAACTGGGTCTGTTGGTATCTCTATACTCAGCTTTTCAGAAGTCTCCATGTTGCTTTCCAAAGTGGTTGTACCATCCTACATTCCCACCAACAGTGGATGAGTGTTCCTACTTCTCCACATCCTCGACAGCATTTATTTTTATTTGATTTTTTGATGTTTGCTATCCTTATTGGGGTAAGGTGGAATCTCATAGTTGTTTTAATTTGCATTTCTTTGATGATTAGGGATGATGAACATTTTCTTAAGTGTATGTTTGCCATTTGTATTTCTTCCTCGGTGAACTGCCTGTTCAGCTCTTTGCCCCATTTTGTGAGTGGGGTGCTTGACTTCTTAGTGTTTAGATTTTTGAGTGCTTTGTAGATTCTAGAGATTAGGCCTCTATCAGTTTGATAACCCACTAATATTTTCTTCCATTCTGTGGGTTATCTATTGGCTTTGCTTATTGTACGCTTGTCTGTAAAGAAACTCTTCAGCTTCATGTGATTCCCATTGGTTGAGTGACAGTTTAATTTCATGAGCTACTGGGGTATTGTTCAGGAAGTCTTTTTCCATTCCTATATCATCAAAGTACTTCCTAAATATTCTTCCTGTAGTAGTTGAGTTTGTGGTCTTATATTGAGGTCTTTGATCCATGTGGACTTGAGTGTAGTGCATCGTGAAATGTGTGGATCAAGTTTCAGTTTCCTGCATATGGTTATCCAGTTTGTCCAGCACCATTTGTTGAAGATGCTGTCTTTTTTCCAGCCTATATTGTTTGTGCCTTTATCGAATATCAAGTAGCTATAGTTGCTTGACCTAAAATCTGTGTACTCAAGTCTATTCCATTGGTGTATACTCCTGTTTTTATGCCAGTACCATGCTATTTTTATGATTGTAATATCCTCTTGATGGATCGTTTCCTTGATTAGTAGGAAGTGGCCGTCTTTGTCTTTCTTCACTTTTTTGGTTTGAAGTCTATTTTATCAGATATTTATATAGCTACACCTGCTTGTTTCTTATTCCCATTTGCTTGGAATACTTTTTTCCACCCTTTCACCCTGAGGTGGTGTCTGTCTTTAGTTGTGAGGTGGGTTTCTTGAAGGGAACAGATTGAGGGTTCTATTTTTTTGATCCATCCTGTTAGCTTGTGTCTCTTGATGGGTGAATTAAGGCTATTAATATTTAGGGTAACGACTGTGTGGTTTGATTTGATCCTTGCCATATTGTGATGGTAAATTTGGGTTGGTGTTTTCACGGACTTCGAAGTTTTTTGTTCCCACTCTGAGTTTGGTTGTTGTGATCTGCTTCTTGTAGGCAATTGAGTTTGTTTATTTGTTTCTTCTCTGTGGAGAATTTCCTGAAATACTCTCTGTAGGTTTGGTTTTGTGTTTACATAATTGTAAGCTGAGTTTTGTCATGGAATGTTTTTCTTTCACCGTATATGAGGGATACTTTTGCTGGTTAGAGGAATTTGGGTTGGAAACCATATGTTCTTAGACTTTGCAGTGTTTCATTCCAGGTCCTTCTAGCTTTCAGGGTTTCCATTGAGAAGTCTGAAGTAATTCTGATGGGGTTACCTTTGAAAGTGATGTGCTGTTTTTCCCTAGCTTGCTTTTAGGATTTTCTCTTTGGTGTCAATGTTTAGAGTCTTAATGACAATATGTCTTGGAGAGTTTCTCCATTGGTCCAGTCTGTTTGGATTCTGTTGGCTTCTTATATCTTTATGGGCCTTTCTTTGAAGAGACTGGGTAGTTTTCTTTAATTATTTTGTTAAATAAGTTGTCCATTCCTTTGGTCTGAATTTCTTCTCCTTCTGGTATTCCAATGATCCTGATATTAGGACGTTCAAGTGTATCCCCCAATTCCCTCATGTTCTGCTCACAGGAACTTTTCAACTTACTGAAATTTTTGAACTCTCTAACTGTTTCTTCCATCTGGTCTTCCAGATCAGAGTTTCTATCCTCCACTTGGCAGACTGTATTCTTGAGAGCTTCTAGAGAGTTTTGGACTTGTTCAATTAAGTTTGAATTTTCTAATACTTTTCTATGTATAATTTCCATCCCTTTGTCAAGCTCCCTTTTCACATCATTTTCTGATTTTCTTGATGATTCTTGGAATTCATCCTTGCATTTCTTTATGTCTTCATTTAGCATGGCCAGCTGATTTTTAAGGTCTTCTTTTTTTTCCCCTCTCCCTCAAATCTCTTAACTCTCTTTGAACTCCTTCCAATTACTTATCTATTAGTTCTAGCTAGTGATGGCAGTATCCACATGATTATCGGTCCTTTGTTGCTTTCCTGCAAGTTCTACCAGTAGGTTGGTGAGGGTTTCATTGCTCATAGCTTCAATTTGGTGTTCTGATCTTAATGGTTCTTCTATGTTTTGGTGAGATGTATTCATTGTAGGACTGGGTGATCTGACTGGGTTTTCTTACATTTGATTTTTCATGTTATTTCTTTTGTGCTGTGGTCTGCCCATGACAGTGTACGGGCACATAGGTGGGCATATCAGCCTGGGGTCAAGCTCAATGGGAATCTGAGGCAGCCTGGGCCAGTTGCCAAGCAGCCTGGGCTTTGGCTCTCACTTGCCAAAGCGGCCTATCTACTGCCTGGCATTGGTGCCAAAGTTGCCTGAATTCTCAAGGGGTAATGTGCCAAATCTGCCTGCATTCGAGCTAGGAGTGCCACTGAGGCACCAATCACTGAAGCAGCCTGAACTCTGGCTGGGATCACTGGGACCCAGAAGCAGTCTGTGCTCCCCTGCCACAGGACAATGGTGCCCGGCCGGCATGGCAGACAGGTAGGGGATGACACCTGAGCTTGCGCAAGTGAGAGACATAGCCTGAGCTTGTGTGGCAGTTGCTGTGGCACTGGGCTCACTCAGTAAATGGGCAAGTTGGCGAGTGTGCGGAGCAGTCTAAGCTTCTGCACATAGGGATTGATTGGTGCATGGCGGCAACAGCAGTGGTGCTGGTGGCAGCAGCAGTGACACTGGGCGCTGCAGTGGTGCTGTGGACATGGCAGTTATTTGGGGGGTGGGGTGGGCTGCCCGCCCATGAGGGGATCCATGATTCCCTGTTTCCCCTGCCTCTGTGCACTCCCACTGACATTCTATTGGAGATTTCTCTCCCCTAAAAGCCCCAATGAACCCTTAATATCTTGCCTTTCTTTCCCCAGGATTTGCAGTGCAACTAGGCTGTTGCCATCTTGGCCGGAAGTCCCTAACAATCACTTTCAGTGAAGTGGAAGTATGTAAAATTCCCATACAGAAATCAATAGCCTCCATATGTACCAATGACAAACATAGAAAGAACAACATCAGAGAAGCAGTTCTATTTACAATAGCCACAGAAAAATCTTGAAATAATTCTATCCAAGGAAGTGAAAGACCTCTACTATGAAAACTTTAAAACACCGAAGTAAGAAATTGAGGAAGATGTGAGAACATGGAAACATGCTCATGGATTAGAATGCTTGCTATCATGAAAATGGCCATCCTACCCAAAGAATTAATCAGATTCTATGAAATTCCAATAAAAATTTCAGTTGTCATTCTTACAGAAATAGAAAAGAAAATCTCAAAATTTACTTTTAAGGAAAAGGCATTAGATAGTCAAAAATATCTTCAGTTAAAAAAAGAATTCTATTGGTGATATTACCATACTTAGTTTCAAAATATACTACAAAGCTGTAGTGATAAAAATCAGTATGCTGATGACACAGGAGTTGACACAAAGATCAATGGACTAGAAAAAAATATTTTGAAAACAGCTATGAACATAAAAATTGACACATTAACTTTACAAGATCTATAATAGGATTCACAGCTGATTATTTAAAGCAATTATGAAAACCAGAAATTGAAACAACCACTTTACATCTCTGAAAGAACAGAAATACAACATAGAATGTCACATGCATATGTACATTTCAACATTAATTGTGTCTATATGATCAATTTTCTAAAAGCAGCAATTAAATGACTATCTCCCAAACATGCCAAAACAGAAAATACTAAAAGGAGTTCCTCAGGGCAAAAGTGAATAATGAATTTTTCATAAGTTAAGTAAGAATATAAAGTTGTATAATTTTGGAAAAATATTTGCCAACATATATTAAAGCTTCATTCATAAATGTTGAAAAGCATTCATCCACATGTCCAAGAGCAATTCTAAGTACTTAACACAAATGTACAAAGGTAACTACTCCTTGTTAAATAAACACCATGTCTACTCATAGCATCTTTTAAAAATTTATTTTGTTTTCATTTTTATTTATTTATTTGAAAGTGACAGAGAAAGAGGGAGAGAGAGAGAGAGAGAGAGAGAGAATGGGCCTAGGGAATTGAGCCTTGAATCAGGGTCCTTAGGCTTCACAGCAAGCGCTTAACCGCTAAGCCATCTCTCCATCCCTACTCATAGCATCTTTATTAAAAATATTCAAAACTTACAAATGATACAAATGTACTTATTATAAAACGAGTAAATTATTGAATGGTCATATAATGTTATAGCATAAAGCTGAGAGCTAATGCATCTCTTGCAACTGTAACATCATGAATGATCTCATGAGAGGATAATACTAAACTAAACAAAGAAGACATGAGATAGTTTGCATTCATAGATGATGAAAATGTTTTTTAAAAATTTGTTTTGATAAATTTCATATAGCTGTGTAGTTTGAATGTAATGGTATTAATGCATGGTCTCATAGACTCAGGTATATTATTAAAATTCTGTCAGCAACTTCAGCCCCTAGCAGGCAGATTCCAGCCCAAAATAGAGAGAGCAACTTAAGCTCTGGCTGTACTTGCTTGCTGATTTTTTCCCCCTCTTTTGACGTAGGGAAGTAAGTAGCTTCTTCTGCCATTAATGGAACATCCTCTGGATCTTTAAACCTGAAATAAACCCATTCCTATCCTATATTGTGTCTGGTTGGCTATTTATCCTGGCAACATGAAGCTGACTACAAGAGAAACTGGTAACTGTCATGGGGTGCTCTTGCTGCACAGTGAATCATATCTGGATTTTGGTCTTTTGGAATATTTGCTGGAAGAATGTGGTGGGACTTTGTACTTAATGAAGAAGTCGTACAGAGCAGTAAACCAAATTTCATGGGCTATTTTGGTGAGCATTTTGAAAGTTATAAATGCAGACAGAATTGTATTGGTTTATGAACTTTTAAAGGGAATGAAAGACAGCAGAGAACCTTGTTAAAACTAGGCTACTGGCATAAAGGCTGGGTGCCTTATGCTACTAAAGCCCGAAGACTGATGAACTGATATGCTTGGCAGAAGGTATAAAGTGAAAGACTCATGATTTAAAGTTGGAAAAGTTCAATCATATTTAAAGTTACTAGCACAGAGACTTCATTTAAGATGCTAAAACTGCTATTGTTAAATAGATTACCAACATTAAAGGTGGACCACTTGTTTTACAGTGAAACAATGGAAAAGATGCCTTAGGGAAGCTACCACCCAGGAAAGGCCAAATGAATAGGAATGCAAACTCTTTTGAATGATTGATGATGGAAAAGAAGAATTCTGAAGGTTTAAGATCACAATTTATTTCCTCCATGGATTAACAAAATGTTTGTGTTGTTGCACACCTAGTAGTGATTTTGGAGGCATGAAAATATATGGAAATGGGACATGAAGTGCACAAGATTCTAGGACCCCCTGCTGAGATGTGGCATGAGAATCAGGGTGATTTTCCTATATGGCCAGTGAGGCTATGTTTGAAGTTGAGTAGGAGACACTATTGAGAAGAGGCATGGGAAGCAGGATGATACTCCTGTATTGAAGGCCAAAAGGTCAATGCAGGGAGCTGAAGATGGGCACTGGTTTGCAGTAGAGACCCAAAAATGTTTGGATATACCAGGCCTGTGCAAAAAAAGGCTACCATGAACACTGTTGCCTTGGGATAAAAGTTTCCCCCTGGCTACTCAGCCCAGCTGCATGAATGGAAATTGAAATTCCAGAGAGTATTGCCACTGGCTGTGCATAATGGACTTGAACTGCAGATGTTTGATGTTGATCTGATGGTTATTGATTTTGCATTGGTCTAGTCTCTCCATGTTATGCCTTTTCACAAGGAAATGTTTTCTCTGTGTCATTATTGGTGAGGAGCATGTAAATTGTTTTTGGATTTTGGAAAAGTCTAAAAGTTGCTAAAGATTATGGGCTTTTTGAAGTTGGACTGAAAGCAATTTGTGTTGTGGTATAGTCATGGGTCTTTGGGAGCCAGGGCCAGAATGTGTTAGTTTGAATGTGATAGTGTAAATGCATGGCCCCATAGACTCTGACGTTTCGATAAAATTGAGTTGGCAACTTTACCCATAGCAGGCAGATTCCTCCTACAGTGGGCATGACACTGTGTGGATCTGAATTCTAGCCCAAAGTTGTACAGAGAACAGATTGAGTTCTGATTGTGCTTGCTTCTTGCAGGTATTTGTTCTCTATTCTTGGAGGTATGGAAGTAAATGAGAAGGAGTACAGTTAGGGTGACTGAACCCCTGAAAATAAAAAAGGCAGGAAAGTCTGCACATGCTAGAAATCAAAGATAATCTGACTTCTTACCTCTTGCCTAGTTCCCTAGACCTGTTTTTCCACAAATATCCAAGACCCCTTTGGGAAGAGGTCCTTCATAGTATTTAAACATTGTGGTTGGTCAAGTTCAGCACCTGGAACTTGGTGTCAGGGCTAGTCTCTTCTGGAGACAACCCCTAGTCCTAACCAACCAGCTGTCCCTCTGGTTCTCCTGAGCCAGAAGACAGCCTATCACTGTAAGGTTATAAATACATTTGCAAAAGGAGGGCAGGCTCTCTGACCACTTGGGAACTTCCAGCTGTGGGTGAGATTTTCCCTGAGCTGAGCCTGGGCTGACTTGGCCTAGGCACAGCTGGGTTGAGCTGAATAGAGGGGTCCCTAGCCCTTACTCTCCACATGGGTTATTTATCCCCTCTAGCTCCCTACATGGCAAGAGCTCCTTGAAATTTATTTTCTCTTATATTTTCATGGTTTTTTTCAGGCCCTCCATGTGGGTTCTCTAGTCATGTGGGTGTCTTTTCTTGGCTCTGTACTTCCCTTAATAAATATAATTTAATAATTATCCTTCTCAGCCTCTTTTATTTAATTCTGTGATTAAAATTAGAAATTAACCTAGGGTTTGGGGTTTAAGGACTTTCTGGACCTTGAGCACCCCATTACCTAAGCAGCTTCTTCTGCCATTGATGGAACTTATCCTGAATCTGTAAGCCTGAAATAAACCTGTACCTTCTCTAAACCATGTTTGATTGGTTCTTCATCAGAGCAGCATGGAGCTGAATACTATAACCATAGTGGTGGGGCAGAAAATGTTGATGCATTTTTGTTACCTTCTCTCTTCACCCATGTGGCCAGACTTTTCTCTTTGTTTCTGCCTGATGACTGTTGAAAGCAGCAGAGCTAACTATGTCCTGCTCAGACCCAAGTTAAATGTGTGAATAAATGAACTCTTTGGAAGCCCTAAATTAGTCAGAAGGAGGAGCCAGTGAATAGACAGAGTCTTCCTGGCCTCTGGTGAATAGTTTTCTGGGTGTTTAAGATTTTTTTTACAATGCCCTTACAGAGTTAAGACCCAATTGCTTATGACACTAACTCAGATTTTGTGAACCTTTCTTTCTTATTCTTTTTCTACTTTCATTTGTGAGTGAGCCCTGGAATATCCTCTTTTGCAAGATATCTGCCCTAAAACCTTCATCTTACACCACATGCTTGGGAGAACCAAACAAAGTGCTTCCTTTTCAGTTGATAACTTCCATGGAAAAAGAGGGAGAGTTCAATTTGAAAGTGCTGATAACCTGCTTTATCTTATCTGGGTGAACATACATGTTGAAATCATGTGTTTGGTTTTTACAAACTTACTATGGATGTATTTTTTAACTTTTCTTATATTTAATATAGTTTAAATGTGGGGTTTGTGCAAATTAGTGAATATATACTAAATATATGATGATATGTTAAATTTAATTATTATAAACAATCTATTGACATTAGAGCATTAAAATAATATAAAACAGTTTATAAAATAACCAACTTTTATTTTATAGTTTGGATGTTTCTCTTAACCATAGGTGAATTAAGTACATATTTAAACATAAACACATACATTGTATAAATCTAAATTATTTTTCAAATAATATATAATACTATATATATACATATATATATAATTACTTTAAGGATATATATATATATATATATATATATATATAAAGTAATTTATTACATTATTTAGTTCCCTTAATACTGTAAAGTTAGATCATAACAGAAATATAAGCACATAAATTTGGTTACATATAGATTAGAAAATAAAGAGCTATATGGCTTACATTCATATCCACAATATTCATTTCAGGTTATATCAAATATTTAACACCATCCATTCTTTGGGATTTGTTAGCATATCTTTTAAAATTTGCCTGAGGCAGTTACAAGAAGGAAAGTAAAAAGTGGTTTTGATTATCATTTTGAATTGTCAACCTTGACAGTTTAGGGTGGGATTTATAGACATGAAGAAAGAATATACAGACAGTCATACCAGTATTCCTTTATCTTATCCCTGGGAAAATTCTCCACAATAACCAAAGAGCTTGTTATTTGTCAGAAAAATTATAGAGTAAAGCTCATTGGGACTAACCTGGGGCACAGTTATCTGAAAATAAGAATCTACAAGTGATAGGTTGGATCTATAAGCACTACCAAGAAAATGTTCAAAGTTTAAATTTTAGCAGATTTAAGCTTCTTTTGCTTTATTTTAAAGGCACAATCAAGAAAAATATAGCACTTTTAACAATTCACTTCTGTATTCATAAACACACCAGAAGTTTAAGTTCAAAAGTAGAAAGAAAAAAGGGGTTGCTACAGGAGGTACTAGTAAGAGGAAACAAAAGACAAAGTCCTTAAGGTATTGTTTAGCTGTTTGAGGGGGTTTACTTTCTGTATGCAGATGGTTAGAAAAGCTACTCAGAGCTATTGTCCCCAATTCAGAGGGACTGG
Source organism: Dipus sagitta (assembly GCA_036346955.1). Classification (NCBI taxonomy): domain Eukaryota; kingdom Metazoa; phylum Chordata; class Mammalia; order Rodentia; family Dipodidae; genus Dipus; species Dipus sagitta. The sequence continues at coordinate 51,984,329 of CM070775.1, read as the reverse complement.
AAAGCATTAGAACTATCTGTATGATTATAGACATTCAACAGTGTCCTTGAAAGGATGTAGTTTGTATTTCCTGACCTGATGAACAACCAACAGTTTAATCATTTATTCATACGATGGCTCCAGAGACTCGCTGTTGAAAGACCCATCTTATTTTCACAGGGGTCAGTTTCTGACTAAACTCTCCACTGCTCTCATAGTAAAGCAGACTAAAATACATCCATCAGAGGATGATAGTGTTAGGCAATAGAACTGGAGAATGCTGCATTCAGAGTTTCCCTTAAACTCTCACTATTTGATTGGAAGCTGCTTTCAAGAACCTTTGTTGGTTACCCCCAAGCTTCGTAATAGCCCAGGAACATTATCATCTGTTCCTGCACTGACTCTGCATATAGCTTCACCCTGAAATCTGCATGTCTTTGTGAGGCATACATTTTTTTTTTATTTAAGTCCTTTTATTACAGTGGTGCCAGCTACTGCTGCTATCATTAAATGCCTGTCAGCATTTCCATTATAAACCTTATTTTCAGGGGATTTATAACGTAGCCATTTTAATTCACATTCAGCTGAAAGTTGCCATCGAAATTCTCAACATACAGTAGGTGCTGTTTTCTTTTATCATCAAATTTTATTTGAATCTGTTTATCTGCCTAAGATTTAGCAATGTGTAAAGCCATCAAATGGAGATGGAAGAAAAGTGCAGATGTCTTGGTAGATGCCTTCTCTGGCAAAAGTGGACACGAACAATGAGATAGAAGTTGTAAGGATTGTCTGACCTTTCACAAGCAAAAGCATTAATGGATAATTTAAAATCATTATTAGTTATGGTGTGCTTTTCTGTACTCCATGATTTACAATATACTTTCTAGTGAATGCCAATTCATACCATGGCAAAGTTAGGGCCAATTTAGGAAATGCCCTATTCTCTATAATGAGCTTATTGACAACATGGAATGATGTCAAGCCATTGTTCATTCATACAGCAAAATAAAACTTCTTTATGTTCAAATTTGATACTTAATTTTATTTTAGAAATCCTACCAACCTTTTTTTTTCCATGAAGAAAACTATGTTAACGTTTTTCAAAATAAAGATTGTTTTCATGTTATATATTTTCTCCAAGTTACCCCCATTTTTGTGAGTGTACCATGGTCATTTATTTTATTGTTTTATTTTATTCTAGATCTAGGCAGTGCTATTTCCAATTTGTCTTTATTGAAATAAATTTATTGATAACCTCCATACATACACACAATGTACCCTGATCATAATCCCCACCCACCTCTCCCCCCATTGAACTCCCTCTTATTTCCACCTAGTCCCCCTTCCATTTTGTTCTTTTAAAAAAATACTGTAGAAAACTTCCATACATACACATCATGGACCCTGATCATAATCTCCATCTAAACACTTTCCTCTGTATCCCTTACCACATCTCCTTTCCATTGAACCCCTTCTGCTTTCCAACTAGTCCTACTTCTATTTTGATGTTATAATGTCTTATTTATTATGTCACTGTGAGGTCATGAATGCAACTTTGTGTTTGGCAGACAGTCTTGCATAGCACACCTCCCCAACCTTTGGCTCTTACATTTTTTCTGCCACTAAATATCCCTGAGACTTGGAAGATATGATAAAGGTTTTTTTTTCTCAGTGCTAAGCACTTCATTGTCAATTCTTTTCAGCAGTTTGATAAATTTTGAGTCTCCCCAGTAGTTACTTTCATTTGAAAAGACAAACTTCTTTAAACAAAAGTGAGGGCTACAGGGTTGGAGTGATGGCTCAGCAGTTAAGGCGGTTGCCTGCAAAGCCTAAAGACACAGGTTTGATTCCCTAGCACCCATGTAAAGCCAGATGCAGAAAGTGTATGTGTGTATGTGTGTGGAGTTTGTTTCCAGTGGCTAGAGGCCCTGGCCAGAGAGAGAGAGAGAGAGAGAGAGAGAGAGAGAGGCCATTCTTTTTCTCTCTGTCTCCCTTCTTTCTCCCTCTCCTTGAAAACAAATAAATTAAATATTTAAAGAGTAAAATGGGGACTGTAGAGGTGGCTTAGCGGTTAAGCACTTGACTGTGAAGCCTAAGGACCCCTTTTTGAGGTTCGATTCCCCAGGACCCAAGTTAGCCAGATGCACAAGGGGGCCCATGCATCTGGAGCTTGTTTGCAGTGGCTGGAAGCCCTGGTGAGCCCATTCTCTCTCTCTCTCTCTCTCTCTCTCTCTCTCTCCCTCTTTCTCTCTCTGTATGTCAATCTCAAATAAATAAATAAAAATAACAAAAAAATTTTTAAAAATCTTTAAAAAAGTAAAATGGTATTGTTAAAAAATAAATATCTCATAAGCACACACTCTTGGTCCCCAACAAAGGTGAGGGAAGCTAGCTCTGGAGGTTATGGAACATTTGGGACATGTGGCCAGGGTGGAAGAGATGGGACACTGGGGTTGGACATACTTCTGTTTCTAGTCTCTGCTTAGTAACCCTTCAAGGTATGAATAAGACACAACATAAGCTTTGCTACCATGGACAAAACCATCCCAGATGCCGTTACTTCTATGCCACAATGGACTGTGTTCTCTGTAATTGAATTAGAATAAACCTCTTCCCACTTGCTTCCATCAGTGTTTTGATCACTGCAATGAGGAAAGTAACATGCAACTATCATGATTCATCAATTCCACTTCTCAGAATTAACAGAAAAATTGAAACAAAAGTATCCAAGACATTATCATGTACTCATTACCATAGCAGCATTATTTTTAGTAGCTGAGGGGTATGTAAAATTCAGTTGGTGAAAATGTAAATAAAGAAAATATGGCGCTACATAGTGGAATGATATTCAGTATTTAAAAGAAGGGAAACTCTGATACATGCTATGAATGGAAGAATCATGAGGACATTATGCTACATGAAACAAGATAATCACAAAAGTACTGAAACTATGTGATTCTGATCTCATGAATTATCTAAAGTAGTCAAATTTATAGAACAGAAAAGGGAATAGTGGTTACCAGGGACTCAAGGGAGAGGGGAAATGGGTTTTGCTGTCAGGGAATGGAGTTCTGATTCTCAAAGTGAAAATGTTCTGAAGATCTGAGAACATACAGGTATACTTAATGTTGCTGAGCACACACACAAGCAATTGTTAAGACTGAAAATTTGTGTTGGGTGGGAGAGATGGCTTAGCAGTTAAGTGCTTGCTTGTGAAGCCTAAGGACCCTGGTTCAAGGCTCAATTCCCCAGGACCCACGTTAGCCAGATGCACAAGGGGGTGCATATGTCTGGAGTTAGTTTGCAGTGGCTGGAGGCCCTGGAGCACACATTCTCTCTCTCTCTCTCTCTCTCTCTCTCTCTCTCTCTCTCTCTCTGCCTCTTTCTTTCTCTCTCTGTTGCTCTCAAATAAATAAATAAAACAAAAAATGTGTTATATTATATTCTTCTTATTAAAAATAAAAAAGTGCATATCTTTCCTCATAGCATATATAAAGCTCAAAGAAAGGAGTTAATTGGGAAGCTCTGACATCACTGGGATGAAATAACAAGTAGACATACTCCTTGGAACAAGTGTCATCATTCTGTGGCCAAATGGCAGTATTTCTATTGGTGGGTGTGTGTGAGCTTTCTGAAGGCACACATCTATTGATGAGTGAGGTCGAATTTTCTTAGGATATACATCTGCTACTAAAACTTTTTTTTCAGTACATATTCCATTTTGGCCAAAATCTGGCCAAAGACTTGACTATTCAGAGGTCTGACTATGTTTGCTTTTGATCACCTCCCTAAATGCCTCCTTTCCAAAATGACAGATTTGCTGATGTTTCTCTTTCAAGGCAATGTAAGCACTTATTCAATAAATCCTTCCAAGTCTTTTTTTTTTTTTTTGCATTAGACACTGTGCTGAGAACTACAAATCTGAAAACTGTTGTTGAAAGTTATATCCTAGGAATTATTATTTATTACAGTGTGGAAACAAAGGAATATGTAACAGCACCATCATATGTATAGAAAACTTAATTGACTTATCATAACATATATGAGGGATCCCTTACTTCACTGGACAATGAAAAAAAGTCAGAATGGCATGTCTTTAATCCTAGCACTTGGGAGGCAGAGGTAGAATCACTGTGAGCTCAAGGCCAACCTGAGAGCATATAGTGAATTCCAGGTCAGCCTGGGCTAGAGCAAGACCCTACCTGGGGGGGGGGGGAATAAGGAGATTGTGGAGAAGAAAATTGGATGATTGTGGAAGATCAATGGGCAGTACTTTTTTTGAAGTGAATATTAAGGAGTAAATAAGACAGTAAAGCCATTCAAAGCAGGTAAAATTGATACATTTGCAGGGAAGTTTAAAGTGGAGGGACTATTTCTAGAGTGTATAAAAGACACAGAAAGATGAGAAATCAAAACATATTCAAGTATCTTAGGTTAGTATGCATAGGAGATAGAGAAAATGGGAAATCAGCCAGGAGATAAGGCCCAGGCCCAGGAGCTGATATGCTAAGGAAAGCAGCATGGACATTATTTTAAAGTTATGAAGACTCAATGAAGGTTTTATAAAAGAGAAAAACAAACCCACATTAAAAACACCCACTCAGGATTTTAGAAAAAATAATCAGCATTTTCATGGGAAAAACTTGAAGGATTTCTGATTCCAAAGATTTTCTTTTATGTTTATAGTTCTTTTCTCTGGACCCTACAGAGTGAGTGACAGGCTTATTCTGGAGGGTTAGCTAAGCTGATAAGCATGATGGAAGCAACTAACCATCTCCTCACCTCACAAAAGGTTACTTTCTCATTGCTGTGAACAAATAACTGACCAGGAATAAGTAATGAAAGAAAGATGCTATTTCAGCTTACATTTTGAGAGGATATAGTTTGTTATGGAGGAAGGGAATGGCAGGCTGGCTTACCTCAGTGAAGGCAGAGTCAGGAAGCAGAGTGAAGGTTAGCAAGGCTCCACTTTCTAAAGCACTCTAATAGCATCATCAGCTGTGAGTCAAGTATTTCAACACATAAGTCTCTTAGAAATATTTTAAATTCAAGCCAAAATACTATTAAATTCTTATTATTTTACTTTATTGGTTTTGTTTTTCATGATAGGGTCTCACTCTAGGCCTGGCTGACCTGGAATTCACTATATAGTCTCAGGGCAGCCTCTGCCTCCTGAGTGCTGTGATTAAAAGCATGTATCACCATGCCTGGCTTCAACATCAAATTCTTAATAGTTCATCTTATTTATCCTGACTTCTAGCATATATAAATAAAGCCATGGTCCCCAAGCCTGAAAAAATTGAGGCTTCAAAAACATTAATGGCTTTATAACTTGGCATTCCTAGAAATATTCTACATTCTTAAATTTTCATTTCTGTACTATATATTTTGATATCTGAAATTTTCTAAAGAGCATGCTTTATATTATGGTTGCAAATAACTTACTAGTTAATCTTTATTTTTCAAGTGATTGCATTTTCTGTCCACTATCCTGTGAATATATACATTATTATATACTTAAAATGTTGAAATGGAAATCAGGTGGAAAATCTTAAGTTAAATAAAATTTTGATATTGTAATATGTTATACTACAAGAGACAGGACCCAGCTGAAACTAAAAGAATTATTCCATTGATCCATAGACAGGTCAGAAGATTCATGAATGAAAATTCTAGTGAAAAGTGCAAATTGATGTACTTTATTTGATCTTTCAGAAGCTTTTGATTATTTAATATGTAATGAGATTTATATATGCCTTAATAACTTATTAGTTTTCAAGGCTTAAATAGGTTACTCATTGAGCATGGTAGATATAATATGCTTTTCATCAATATAGTGTACTATAAATCCACAGTATTTTACCATTTACTTTAAAATCAGCAAAGCAAGCAAAATTCTCTCATGGCACTTTATGATGCAGTCAGCATTGGCCTTCCAAATGGATCAGAGATTGAATATGTCATTCTACTTGGGATTAAGTAAATGTACATAAAACAAGGCTCTATGGCCAATGTCTGTGGATGGAAACCTTTAGTTTTAGTTTGAATATGTACTTAAATCACTGTTTACTTCACATAATTATACATATTTATGGGTCACAATGTGTAGTTTCGATACACATATACATTTAAAGGTAATTGGCATCCTAGTCCCTTAAATGCTTACATTTTATTTGTTAGGAGATCACTCAAAATCTTTTCTAATTACTTTGAAATACACAGTTCATTACTATTGACTAGTAACTCAACCATATATCAGCACTCAAGTGCTCTTAGCTATATTCACCTTTTTCCCCTTTCCTGTTGCTCCTGTTCCCCCCAGTATTTGGTAACTGCTATTCCTCTCTCAAATTCTATGAGATCAACTTTTTCCTGTAGAGTTTCTTAGGTGACATAGTCAATAAGCCATCTGTGATAATTACAAAAATCATACTATTTACCCAAGATTAGTGCAGCAATTAGGCAGGTAAGAATTTAGGGGAAGCACCTGAAGCGAAGGGCCCTGGAGAGGGTGAGATGAAGCCTAAACTTAAATTTCTCTTGTTTCATTTTTTTCTTTCTTTCTTTCTATTGTCTTCCTTTCTCATCTTTCTTTTATTTTGGTACTGGCCTATAACTCCAAGTACCAGCATGTGATTAACAGCCACAATGAGCTGTTGATCAGACAGAAATGCAAGGTTTCCCAAAACAAGACAAACTTCTGTCAGAGCACTTGACTACCCACCAGAGGTTAGTGGTAAGCCTTGCTGCTAAACACACCATATGCTGTTGGTACAGAACATGGAGAGACCTGGATGGAATCTGGAAGAGAGCCAGTCCCAAGATAGCCAATCTAGTGCTAGAAGGTGCTACATGAGCTACTGGGGGAAGTGGTCAACATCTGTCCAAGCAACTTGCGATCTAAGCTACCAAGAATCAAACAACCTGACATGATGCTCACACAAGTGCAAAGGTGGCACACAGCCATGCTAAGTAACCAGCTGCTTTTGAATTGGCTAACAGATCAGCTCAGTTGAAATGAACCCATATCTGGAACTGGGAAACCAGTCAGAATTATATCCAGTTAATAATTTTGTTTCTAATATCAAGCTCCCACTAGTCTTGGGCTACAAGAGGGTCTATACCCATTAAATTATCTCTAAACTAATAATGGTTATCCCATTTAGCCTGTGATGACTGCATTCTCCATTGGAACATCTGCTTCTCTTTTTTAGATGGAAGCAGGATCTGAGGACAGAAATGACCCATCACCCTTCACCCTAGCCCCAGATGATACCACAGAGGAATTGGGGAAATGGGAAAGAGTGCTGCTGTCTCAATGAACCTGATATAAGCACAAGGGTAAAGGAGATAGGACACTCAATGCCCACTAAACCAGATATTCAGAGGCTCCTAAGAGCCTGTCACTGAAGTACACTTAAAACTAACCCAACAAGGCTCATGGAATTTTGTGGAAAGAGGGATGAAAATATTGTTAGAGCTACAAGTTGGGACATTATGCACAGAAACATTGCCTCTTTCCCATAACTAATGGCTACCCCCACAATGCATGACCCACAATCTCCATGGGGATGACCTGCATCCCCAAGGAGGAAGGTCCCTTTGGAAAAGGGACAGGGATGAGAGAAAGGATGGCACCAATATATGCTGTTCACATACTAAGTATGTCCATAACTAATAAAAAAAGGAATTTGAGTTTGAAGCTGAAATTTTAATGTGGTAAATTCTATTGTTTTGTGTTCTATGATGTGGGTATATGTGTATATGTGTGTGTGTCATGTTCAGTCATGTTCATGTGTGTGAGTTAAGAGGTGCATGTTCCATTGCATGTGGTATGGAGTTATTATGGTTGTTCCTCTCCTTCCACTCCATTTGACTCAGGGTCTTGTTTCATTGTGCACTGATGCATTTACTATAGATGTGCTTGGATTACAGATGCTATGGCTATAATTTCTGCTATTACATGGGTTTTGGGGATTCAAACTCAGGTATGCATATGTGCATATCCATGACTCCATCTCCTCAGCCAGGTAAGTTCCATTCTTAAAACATTTATTTAAAAGGTAGCAAGGATATAAAGTAAGTTGTGGTTTCACAGCTTAATTTTTTTAATAGTTTGAGTAATTTTCAAAAATACAGCGATATTCGGAAGTTTAAAAAATCTGGACAGGTTGATCAAAGGCACAGAATCACTATACAAAAACCATCAATGAACTGCCAACAGAATCTGTGAAAGCGGGAATGTCACCTTTTCTACTTTAAGGATACAAAAACAATTTCAATAGTAGGTGTATTTTTCATTTATTTTTGCTTTTGTCATTCAGTAGCTTCTTTTAAAAATAGATTAAACTCATCCTGTGAAAAACCTATAAGTGTGACAATTTCTACATATCTTCCAATAAATTACTCATTTTTTAATATTTCAAAAGGCACAAATTAAGTAATACTCTACAGCTTTTCTACATAATTTGCATAACCACTTGCATTGCCATACAGTGAGAAGTAGATTCCTATGGAAGGGCTACCAGAGACAGTGATGAGCAACAGCTTCATGACTCTTATCTCCAGTATGCTGTGCTTTTAAGGAGGAAAATATAGGTTAAGTAATTACATTTTCTTCTCCTAGTTACTCATTTTACTTTAATTAATAGTGAATTTCATATGTTGTGAAATTTCAGAAGCATCTTTAGATTGTTTCATTCAGTAAAGATATATTTAAACATCTCCTTTATATAAATGTGTTGTTTCATTCATCTTAAGTCCAGATGACATGAGAAAATTTCACTCTCACAGGAGATGACTGGTAGAAGAAAAATTACTTTTCAAATTACACTGATGGTAAACACAGCTGAGGATCAGAATCCTTGATTTTAGCTAACATAAATTTCAAGAGTAAAATAAGAAAAGTTAACTAAATAGAAATAGTAATAAAAGTGTAAAGATGAAATTACTTCAGGCTGTGGTAGTATATGCCTGTAGTTCCAGCACTTGGGAGGTCAAAGCAGGAGGAGTATGGGTTTGAGGTGAGCTTGCATAATGAGGCTCTATCTCAGAAAACTGGAAAGCTTTCAATAATCAGCATTCCTATCATAACAAAAGGTTATATTACATGTTGGCATAAAATCAAGGATGGTAATAGACTTTCGAATTTCAAAAAAGTTTTAATTTACAAACAGCTATGTATATTCCCAAAATTCTCAAATTGCTATAACAAAGTTATAGCAACCAAAACTTGTTATAGTAATAAGAAGTGAACCTTTCTAATTTGAATTCATTGTCTATATCAGATGAAAGAGCATTTTTTCATATATTTCTCTCTCTGAAATTTCATCTTTAAAAATATTTTTATTTATTTATTTGAGAAAGAGAGATAGATAGATAGAGAGAGAGAGAGAGAGAGAGAGAGAGAGAATGGGCATGCCAGGGCCTCCAGCTACTGAGAATGAACTCCAAATGCATGATCCTGTGGAGTCAAACCTGTGTCCTTTGACTTAGCAGGCAAACGCCTTAACTGCTAAGCCATCCCTCCAGCCCTGAAGTTTCATCTTTAAATTAATATGTAATATACTGAGCCAGAAGGAATACTGGCTTCCAGAGATTAAAAAAAAAAAAAAAACTTCATTGTATGTGGAACCATGAAATACAGTAAGCTGGGGGAACTGTATTCTCTTACTAGAGAGCTATTGGTTCATTAGGAATTCTAATATCATAGTCCATCTGTCTTACATTTCATTGACCACTTATTTTCTCCCTTCCTACTGCTTCAGGGTCAGTTAGACAATACACAAGATATAAGGAGAGTTAGTTATATCCACTAAGATAGTTATATCCACAAAGATAGCTTTAAGTGAGAAAAATGGAAGTATTCTGAATCTAGTGCCCTGTTTTTCCACATGGAAGGTAACATGACACTAATGTGAATAAACAAAGTCCTATTCATATATTAACACCACATTCAAAACTTTCCTTTCAGACAAGTTAGCAGCCTATCTCTTACCTCTAAGGCTACCTTTGCAGGGAACAGTTTGAAACTGTCAAAAGAATTCTGTGTCACTGTCTATTCATTAACCCCTTTCTTTCTCAGAGAATTAACTAATGGATGTAGACATTGTTGGCTAGAGTGTTCTAGAAGTTGCAAATAATTTAGAAAAGATAATAAACAGTGTGTCAGCTAAGGGTGACAGTATAGCCAAAGACTCAAATCTGAAAGATACCATTGTATCAGTGTTGAAATAATAGCCAAGTGTCATTTCTGTTGTTAGGCATATGGCATGCCATAGAACATTGACTTCTTGAAATCTTACAGCCTTAACTGATAGAATACTATCATACAAATGCTGATTTACATGCATTCAATATTTTGCAGACCTCACATGAGACATTTAAAATACCAGTTAAAAAATTATCACTTATAAAAGATTCTATAGAGTAAATTCAAAGGTGTACTGAGCTCAGATCAATTCATGAAGGCCAATTGTTTAATTTTCAGTAATTTTGTTAGTTGTTAATAACTAATGTTAAAAATCAAATTATACTCTCTCTGCCTCTTTCTCTCTCTGTCTGTCTGTCACTCTTAAATAAATAAATAAAAATCAAAATAAAAAATGGGCTGGAGAGATGGCTTAGCGGTTAAACACTTGCCAGTGAAGCCTAAGGACCCTAGTTTGAGGCTTGATTCCCCAGGACCCACGTAAGCCAGATGCACAAGGTGGCGTATGCATCTGGAGTTCATTTGCAGTGGCTGGAGGCCCTGGCGAGCCCATTCTCTCTCTCTCTGCCTCTTTCTGTCTCTGTCTGTCTGTAGCTCTCAAATAAATAAATAACAATAAAAAATAAAAAATCAAATTATATAAATTTATAGTTAGGAAGGTATATTAAAATCAAAAGTAATAAATGAAAATTATTGCATCTAAGTTATTTTTCTACATTTCAATATGCTCTTTAGGTTATTTGTAACAAACTACAACATTGATGTGGTGGAAATACTATGGTGTAGTAGGTACTATGAATCACTTTCAAACTCCTCATTTAATTGTGAACTTACTAATAGCTGGATATTGTTATGATAAGACATGTATATCACAAAAATTAGCAAATTATCAGTAAGGCTTCCTTTTTTCCTTCCTTCTGGAGAGCTGGTTATTAAACATTTACTAGCACTGACTATAAATCCTAAGGTGTTCTGCCAAGCAGAGCCTATATGTTAGGAAGGAGGGTGCTATCAAAGGATGATCAACAATAAAAGAAGGAAATATGTGCTGCTCTGAGGGATGGTAGAGCTTGAGAAAATGGTGTACATATATGTGTGTATATCTAGTCATGTGTAATTTTGTAAATATGAACTGCAAAATCAATTTAATTGTTATGCTTGAACTGATTTGAATGCTGAAAGTAAACAAACTACATTTGATTATGTGATTCTTTTAAGTATTTTTACATATTTGAGTGAATATTAAATGCTATAATTTTGACTTATCAAAATATTATTCTGTGGAGATACAGGATGCCCTACATACCTAATACCTGTTCATGTTGATAGAAGTTCAGGTCCTTTTCCCCAGGGAAGTAGCATTTTGAGCATATATGGCTGTGGCTTTTGTTTGTGTATGGAGCTATGTAAAAATCTCAAATGAAAGCAAGATCGGAAATATCAAACTCAGAAAAGTCAAGATTGTAACAACAAGTTTCCTTAGCTCATAATGATCCCTGTGCTAAAAACATTCAAAGACTCAAATGCAATTATACACATGAATGTCATAATCACAAATATTCCTTATTTTAATAAGTTTTAGTTTAATTATGACACACACATGCCCACACATACATATATATAAATACATATATCAATCTGTAATCTACATATACTGTTAAAAATTAAAAGCTGGTTTCGTAATAGTCACTGTCAACATTCACATTTCCTAAGATAGAATTATGCAGTTTATGCAAAAATAATAATCCTGAAAGATATTATTATGGAGAATATTTTGATTCTTGGACTTTATAGTTTGGTATTATGATATATAAACTTATCAATTCAGTAATATATCCACCCCTATATTTTTATAATATTTAAAATAGTTCTTTTATACATAAGGAAAATTCTGCTCATTAGACCTTTGCTAGCAAAAAATATCATCTATAAGAGGACATATGTAAAATCAAATATGTCTCCCTCCTTTGAAAAATAATGATACGTATATTTGGTATTTTGATGCTCTATTTGAGTGGAAGATTATTTACTTATTTATTTATTTATTTTGCTTTTATGAAGTAGGGTCTTACTCACTAGTTTCAGACTGGTCTCAAACTTTCAGCAAAGACTATTTTTGTCTCAAAATATTTTCTAGCCACTTCCAAGATGGTGTGCTGGTATAGTGTTGGAAAGTGCTGCATGAGCTGCTGGGGTAAAATGGCCAACAACTTTGTGGACTAATAAGTGACACTGCTGTAAAAAAGCAACCTGTCTGACAAGATGGACAGACCTGTGCAATAGTGGCACATGGCTCTCTGATTGCTTAAGAGATCCACTTAGTGTAAAGGAACCCTTAGCTGGAACTGGGAACTGAGACAGAATCTTATGGAGAACAAAATCATGGATTCCATCAAAAAAAAGCTCCCAGTAGTCTTTAGCCCAAAGAGAGGCTACACACACAAGAATTTCTCTTAATTACCAATGCTTATCCCATTGAACTGATGTTGACCTCAATCTCCTTTGGAGAATCTGTTTTTCTTTTTCAGAAGGCAGCATAAATAAGGAGATGAAGCAATCCTCACACAGCAGTCAGGGCCCAGGTGAAACCATAGAGGAATTGGCAAGATGAACAAGAATGTTGCTTCAACGGTGAGCCTATCATCTAGTGCCAGGTGATGGAGACAGACACTGAGGATACTCAAAATATACTAAAGCAGAAATCCAGAAACTGCTGAGAGCCCTCAGCGGAATGGGGGCAGAGAGGATGGAAATGATGGAACTAACATATGTTATATCTATAAAACATTATACTTAATAAAAAAACTAATCAAAAATGGTTCAAGATATGTCCAAAAAGAAGACCTGGAAGACTATTCTTAATGACTACATACTGGGCACAAAGATGTAAGAGTAAACAGAATAAACTGTGGAACACACACATCATGGGTCATTCAAAGACATTAGACAAAGAGAGGAAAATGCCTAAAGTGTAATACTAGGTCTGTTGCTGTGGAATTGAATAAATGTATATTTTATTTTGCTTTTGTTATTTATAAATTTAATTTCTGTTAATTTTTGCAAAAAATGATTGTGCAAATCTGTAAATGTATAAGGTACTTAAAAAAATAATAAATATGTAAATATTAAAAAATATTTTCTAGATCTAGGGGTATATTTCAGTGTTATAGTAATTGTTTAGTTTGTATAAGTACCCAGGTTTGATCCCCACCACCATGAAAAATAAAAACAAATAGAACTATTTTCCACAGCTGAATTTTCTTTATTATGAATGTGAATGTTTAATTTAATATGATTTAAAATCTAGTTTATCAAATACAAATAGTTGAATTATATATTTAATATGATTCCAACAACATCAAAGCATCTTAAATTTAAAATAATAATGTTTCTGTGGTTTATTATTATTATTATTATTATTATTATTATTAATTTGTTTTGTAAAAGGGTCTCACACAAGTTTACGCTGACAGAGAACTCCTTCTGTAGTCCAAGGCTAGCCTAGAACTCAAAATGATCCTCCTACATCTGCCTTCTAAATGCTGGGATTAAAGGCAGGAGCTACCACACCCGGAGCAATGATTTATTTTTAACTAAATGAGTCCATAACATTGGCAATATTCATAAAACACACAGTGATGAAGAGAGTGAAGTCAAAAGAAAGTGCTGATGTGTTTTTGTGATGCTGAGGATCACCTCACAAGGACCAGAACCTTGTGCAAGTGTTTGCCCCTAAAGTATATCCTCAGCCCCTTTATATCCTTTTTCATTCATGAGGAGAAATGGAATAACTCATGTGATTGTTTGATGAATGTGTAATTATGTCTATAGATTTTTGAAAATGAAAGTCATATTTTGTGAACACTACATATAAGGGATATATTTAAATTGGTAAGGATAAATTTGTGGTATTTAAGTCAACATGTTTTTGCTAAATAGTAGAGATAGAATAATAGTAGTAAATATCTATCTATCTATCTATCTATCTATCTATCTATCTATCCTAAAATAAATAGTAGTAAACAAATATATATATATATATATATATATATATATATATATATATATATATATGCCACAGAATAGTTGTTTGGTGATGATACTGTGAAAATTCACCAAAAGAAATCCCTTTCTGATGATAACAAAAGGAAAGATTAGGGGAAAAACAAAAGAGACCTGTAATGGAATGTAAGCAAAGTATTTTACCAGGATTTTATTTTTGCCGTGAAATTGCTTCCTTTCTCAGCTACATCAATAATGATCTTGTCATCACAGTATGCATTTTTGCATTAGTATATATTAGGGTAACTAATGCCAGAAAACACAGACTGAACTTAACTCTTTTTTCATAACACACCTTGTCACTCTGCCTTTCCTGTTCCTTGGTGTATGCACACCTCTTTCTCTTCCTCTTCTGACCCCTTAATTCTCTATCCTCTCCCACTCTCTTGGGGTTCTTGCTCTTTTCAAGACATTGTGCAACAGCCCTCTTCTCTTTGCCCTGTTACAACAAAGTCTTAAATTCAAGAGAAAACATATGTGCATACACACACACACACACACACACACACACCACTTAGTAATATTTTGCAAAACCGAAAAATTTACCCACCTCTCTGGGGAACAAAAATCCAATGGAATTTTAGTTTCAGATTGGAAAGGTGGTAACATTTTATTGAACATTTCATATGTTACTGGTTGCTAGTATTTAGAACACTTGACAGCACATGGATCTATTACACCTAAAATGGCTAGGTAATCAGAAAATACAGTTTCTTAAAAAAACATTGTAATTATCTAGATAATTTTAAATTTAAAATTAGTAAATTTTATGCATTATTATATTTACTTTAAAGGATTCTGGGAAAATTACAAGACTACCATAATCTGTATTTCTTATTCAGCCATGTGTGCCCATTGATGCATTATTTTTTTTCTTATTAATCACTTGGACTTCAAATGCAAAATTATGCTACTCTGGATAAGTCAGGCATAGGAAACTGAACTGTAGTTATAATTGCATTTACTGATAATCTAAAGTTATTAAAAACAAAGTACAGAAAAGGTCAGTCTTATGCAGAAACATTAACACAGAGAAAGATATTTACTTTTTTACCCAAGATGTGACAGTAGTTCTTTAATCTATAAGAATAATCTTCTGTGTTGTAGCAGCAAATATAAAGAAAGATGCATGCATATTATGGATTCTTTGAGTATCAGCATATCACTGTGCTATAATATATCATGCTTCATGTGACACATTCCCCCATTTGTCACTTTCTGTCATGTTACTGCATCTCAGAAAACAAAATATTCCCCAACCCTTTTTTGAAAGTGCAACAGCAAATGGTAACCAAATATTTGATACTAAAAGCAACAATTTTAAAATCAAGTTGTCTTAGCCTGGAGCTATTTAAATGAATATTTCAAGGACTGAATACCAAGGAAAGTATTGAAATGCATGCTATGTAAGTTGACTATCTAGTAGAAACAAGTATTTCCTTTACCATGTGAGCATTTTAATTTGCAGAGGATGAGAACTCCTTTCCTTCCTAGTTGAATTCCACACAAAGGTTATATTTCCCTTTTGATTTCCTTGCAGAAAGAAAGCAGGTTTCATTTTTATTAGTATAGAAATCATTTTTATTAGTATAAAAATATTGAGATAGTTAAACTGTCTTTTATTATCTTTTATAAATTTAAGTATTTCAAGTGAACGTTTGATTTATTTTTCCCTTTGGAGAAACGTAGAAACATATGCCCAAGTGCAAGGCACTTAGGGCTGCAGAAAGGTTAAAGCTATGGGCCATCTTGCAGACACCGTCAGGAATTGTCCAGACCAAAATCCTGAGCCAACATCTAGATGCCTCCAGAGACATAAAATAGAAATACTTAAGGAATCTGATCATTGGCTACCTTTTCATATAATCTTGTGTTGTGGATTGTTATAAACACTGAAGGGGGTTTTCTAGCATTAATGATTGTCTAAGACTAATTTGAAAACTGTCCCTTCTCTCTCCCTCTCATCTTCAGTCTCAAAATTTAGTCTGCAGGAAATTCCGGAAGCTATTTGAATCAGGACCAAGGAGAGCTCTCAGATCTTGTCTCACTCAGATTTGCTCTTATGGCTGCGGTTTTAGCGCCCCCCTCAGCCCCCATTGGACTGGCCATATGATGAAGGCTTGGGTAAATTATTTCATTATTTAAACCTCAGGATAAGATCATTGGAAGGTAGCTCCTATTCTTGTGGAGTTTATTTTTTAAATCAGTTTTTTCGAGGATGAAATTGTAGTTTATGCTGATCCCTGAAAAACATTTTGCACAATCTGCAATTTTCATTCTTGTTAAATAACATGCTATTTATGCTAAATATGTTAATATGCCCTACATAGCTTATTTTAATATAACATAAATAATTATGCTAACTAAAATAGTCTCATCACTTAGTGCTATAACTTGTACAAACTTGAAAATTATTTTTATTTTTCATTTATGTGGCTAATACCTATTGCATGCATGGTTCTTTCAATGAGACATTTGTGGCCATATCAAAAGTTCTATTAAAATTTTACTGTCTTCAACTTTATTAAAATCATTACTTTGGGTGATGAACTTTAGTCCCTTGCCTTGATAGATGAACCAGGGTCAGATTCTTTGCAGCCAAACTTCTAACCTATCCCCCACAGGCTGATTCATTCAGGAATAGGCATTTGTTCTTCACTCATGATCATTGAAACGTTTGTGTCCCCCAGTCTAGCTTAGGAGGTCCATCTCAGGTTGGAATAATAGGTCTATCAACTCCAACCACAGCAAATCAACATTGTTTTCAAGCTCAAACATGACCTCCTTACAAAAGCTCTTCCTATTCATCTTAACAGAATTCATCTTTCCCTCTTTGGTGTTCTAATAATTATAGCACCTTTACTGCATCCCAAGATTTATGGCCAAGACCTAGTGTGTAAATGTGCTATTGTGACGGAGTATACATAGATGTTTCAGCAGAACACCTGTGCCTGCAGTCCTGTGTCTCAATTAAGCCCCTAATTATGTTTCAATTGTTGCTCATTTCTATGTCTATCTTTTCTTAGATTTTAAACTCCCTGAGATCTTTCACTGAATTCCCTTTTTTATTCCTCCATCGAATTCCTCACACAAATTAAATGTTCATCACCAAGATAGATTTTATTTTGAAGTATTCCTTGTGTTTTAATTAAAGTCAGAGGTTTAGAGGTAACCATATGATAATAGGAAAATCTGAAAAAAATATTTCTCTCTCATGTTCCCACTTCCTGCCTATTTTGTGGATTTGCTGTCCATTTACTACTTAATGTTAATTTGAAATGTCCATTTAACCTTCACACAGGAGAAATCCTCCAGATCCAATCATACTCCTCTCCTTCTTTAAGAAGCATTTACAATTTATTCATTTTAGTCAGGCTAAATTTGACTATAAGAGCTATAGTTAGTTATGAACATGGATGACTATAACTGTTTAAAACTTGACTTTTAAAATTTGTTTGTTATATTTTTGGTTTGATTTTTATATCTTCTCTTCTACTTGTTTTATTTATTTTTACACAGTTTTCTTTACAAAAGAATCGATTAATATGACCTAATTAGTAACACTCTCTTTAATTTTTTCTCCCAAACATTGTTTACTGCACTGGTATTTTATTGACTATACATACATCTCTCTGTACTTAAAAAATAAAATATTTACCTTTATCTTTATTTTTATAAATTAAAACATATGCATTTTGAAACCTGCTTTAT
Organism: Dipus sagitta; assembly: GCA_036346955.1. Taxonomy (NCBI): domain Eukaryota; kingdom Metazoa; phylum Chordata; class Mammalia; order Rodentia; family Dipodidae; genus Dipus; species Dipus sagitta. The sequence goes on along the minus strand of CM070775.1, from coordinate 51,966,367 downwards.
TGTTTTCACTTAAAAACCTGTACTGAAGAGTTTTTGCAATACTCATCCATGATTCTTTTCTCTTTTCTTATTGCATAGCTAATGCTACATCACAAATTTAACTACCCATTTCCTACTGTTTTGTTTTGTCTGAAACAGGATCATGCTATACTGCATAGGTTGCTCACAACTTCTGAGCTCAAGGACTCCTGCCTTGGCCTCTTAAGTGTTGGGATTACATAAATGCATTGTTATGTTTACCACATACATTTTTAACTTTTTTATTTTATTTTATTTGAAGGATGGTCTTGCTATAGCCCAGGATGAACTGCAATTCACTATGTAGTATCAGGCTGGACCTGAGCTCACAGCAATTCTCCTACCTCAGCCTCCTCAGTACTGGGATTAAAGGCATGTATCACCATGCCCAGCCTCTCGTATATTTTAAGAATGACACACCCAACTTTCCTGTACATATCTTTTCATGCACAAGTGAAATTCTTTCACCAGGACAAATACAAAAGTGGAATGTGTTTCTCCAGGATAAGTACTTAAAAGTGGAATTTGAGTGTAGAAAATCACACTTTAAACTTTAATAGATATGATCATATTAGCACTCCAAAGACATGTATACATATAGAGTACATTTTCTGTATTCATTTTGCAAAACTTCATATGACTATTCGTTTTTACATAACAGTATTATATTTGGCAACAATAAACTTTAAAGATATTACTTTATATTATTTAAGTACTAATGTGGGTGAAAATCATTGTACAGCAGCCCTTCTCCATCTACAAGCATTCAATTCAGATTTCCAATGAGTGTCTGAAATCATTAATAGCATCCAATCAAATATACACATGTATACATACATACATGTATATACACATATGTACATATATATAATTATTTTTGTTCAATCCATACATGTTATATAAATTAATTTATAGCTTTAAACTATAAGAGAGTAACCATAACTAATAATCAAATTATTCACTTATAGTAATGTATTGTAATAAAAATCATGTGGATATGGGACCTCTAAATATTGCACTGTTCTGATGTTGACATGTGATGATACAAAGCCCATGTGATGAGATGCAGTGAAGTGGATGGTGTAGGGATTCTAATGTCTCACTGGGCTTCTATGTTAAGCTTTAACACAAGCACTATGACACCAGACAATCCATCTGAAAGCCAACATAGTTAATATGTGATTTGGTAATGTTTGCAACATGGACACACTGTGCAAAAGGCTTAGCAACCTGGAAAGTTTGGTAATGGAATACCTTGTACATACTGTATGTAACATGAATTCTGGGTTACTTTCTGAGTTTTCCTTTTATAAGACTGCAGTTTGTCAGGAGTAACTGAAACAGGGGAAAGCAAAGTCAATGAGAGGGATGACTATATGTTTATCTGAATTATTATTCATTTTCTGTAGGTTTATTGTTCAAATTTCCAATTTTTCTATTATTTTTTGATTGTACATGGTATTTATATATTGTGTATAGGTCTTATGCAAACATTAAGTGCATTCCTACTGATCTTTCAATTAGCCTTGTTTATTGATTTATTGATAACATCTTCATTCTGTGTTATACTCCATAGTATCTTCCTTTGCTCCTGGAATGTGAGTTTATTCTAGTCAATTTTATTCTAATGTTACTTTATTTTTATTACCTTCCATGTCCTTTTAAACCTACTTCAAGTATTTTGTTATTATTAAGTATACAACTTTATATCTTTTCAAATGCTTTCTTATGTTTAAAAACAATCAAGGCAAGCTGAATGCAGTGACATTTTCCAAGGTCTGTAATTCAGCACTCAGAAGGTTGAGGCAGGAGGATATCTATGAGTTCAAGGACAGCATGTGCCATGTAAAAAAAATGAACAAGTAAATTATCCCAGCATATACATTAGATCTACTAGACATACAAAAACAAGGTCATTAAACACATCACAACATAATTTGGCAAGCAAGCTGCAACTCATAGAACATGCCTTTCACCTGCTCACTGCTAGTTATTTTTACAACAGCTACAAAGGTAAACTGAACTTTTTCCAGGACAAATCTGCATACCCTAAGGGCATCACCTCGTAGTTCATCTATGTAAATGTGGAGTCAATGCTGGCTTGTGAAGGACACTAGGTCACTTTAATGCAGATTCATCAGTGATATATAGAAATAGGAGTGGATTTTAGGTATATCATCTTCTGCTGACCAGAAAGGTGGTTATTCTTCAGTTAAGGGGATCAAAGTGATGGCAGGGGAAATATCAGGGTAGTGGATGAGCTTTGAGCCCTGCCGTATGAAAATGTGAACAAGAGGTGTACAGCATAGAAACATGCCTGAACACAGCAAGCAGAATCAACTAAGGATTTCATTATAGCTCCCATCTCCCCTTTAACACTCCTCTGGGCCACAAACTTATTTCGAAGAGCAAATTTTCTGGGCATAGAAAAAAATGCACATATTAGCCTCTGATGTTAAATCTAGGAACTACATCCAGACCTCAATAATTTCTTTTTTTTTAATTTTTGTTTATTTTTATTTGACAGCAACAGACACAGACAGAAAGGCAGAGAGAGAGAGAGAGAGAGAGAGAGAGAGAGAGAGAGAGAGAATGGGCACGCCAGGGCCTCCAGCCACTGTAAACGAACTCCAGATGCATGCGCCCCTTTGTGCATCTGGCTAAAGTGGGTCCTGGGGAATCGAACCTCGATCCGGGGTCCTTAGGCTTTACAGGCAAGTGCTTAACCGCTAAGCCATCTCTCCAGCCCCAGACCTCAATAATTTCTATAAGAAGGTAGAGAATAAACTAGACTAAAAGTTTCTATGCATTTCTATCTTGGAAAGCAAAATGCATAACCAAGGAATGGGAAAATATTTATGTGCTAATTGGTTAATGTATTTCATGTGTCTGGCCTTTTGATAATGAAATATTCAGGTTAGGTACCAACCATTGACTTCATTCTAGAGGTGAGAAAACAAGTTAAGAATAGCCACAGAGGAGTTAAGGTTCTAGTTTGAACATGCTGATTTGTACAGCCTGCACTATTTGTTAACCACTTACTAAATCTTTCTCCATTGTCTCCATTATGTTTTTCCTCTAGCTACTCTTCCCATCGGCAATAATCTTCTAAGGCAACCACTTGCTAATTTCATGCCCACCTCTCTCAAAGGGACATCCAGGAAGGATGCCTGTGCCCCAGCATACATTTGTATTATTGTGGTTTGTGAATCACATTTCACTGATTCATAGACCACTATCACCATGGAAGTCCTCTTCCAAAGTCTAACCATCCTGGAAAGATGAACTTGTTACATTTCAAATGCCAGTGCCAAAATTACATAGCAGATGAATGAAGAAGCCAAAATTAAAATGGCTTTTCTGGCACTGAGATTAGAATTCAGAATCCTTCATCTACTGATAAAAAGACAAGGTCCCTAGAGTCTCCACCTGCAGGAGTTCTATACATAATTGAAGCAGTTTGCTTTTCACGGTTTGAAATAGGAAGGCAAAATCTCTTGAGTTCCTGAAAACCTTATATAAAGTGTTTTATGGATGCAGAATGTCAGTGCCCTTTAGCTCAAGCAATAAAACTCACTCTTGTAGAGAAACCGGCTGTGTTTTTAAGCATTATTCATCATCATAAAGCACTGAAAGTCACTCAGTTTCTTGAGGCAGAAGCATTAGATTTTTTTGTTGTCTTGTTTTCCCTAGAAGTCACTCATCATATGTTCATAGGATTACAAACTGCTTAATTCATATTCTGATGTCTTACTGCCTGAGATCTTCATATACAACAAGTAAATCCCAGCAAAACACATTTAGGAAGCTGAGTTTCAAATAACACCAGGATTAATATATAGAGAAAAGAAAACATGGTAATTCTTTTATTTATTTCATTCATATGTGCACTTTTTGGCCTTTGGGGGCAAATCATAGTTACATGTGGCTTCCTATTGATATTGGTTCAGGCAACTTGCTTTCTTGTTTCATTCACTCAATCATTCACTCCTTTTCCCATCATTTCTCATTAGCATTCTTGTAAGAAAGCATTCAAATGTGCTTTCATTTGCAAAGTTACATTTATATCTGTTGGTTTCGCTCAGAGATTTAAAAATTATATCTTCATATCTATTTTTTAAAGTCTTGTTTTGTGACAGTATGGAAGAGTAGCCTATGCTGGGTGGCTTAAGCACAAAACATTTATTGCTTATGGTTTTGGAGTGTGAGAGTCCAAGTTCATGAAGCCAGGAGATCCAGGGTTTGAGGAAGGCCTCTTTCTTGCTTTGTGAATGATATTTTCTCATCACATCCTTACATGGTAGACAAACTCACTGGCGTTTCTTTGTATAAACCTACAAAGGGCTCACTCTCATGACTAAACCCATGTTGTCATATATTATGGGATATTCCATCTTTGTAAGGGATGAACAATATTTCATTTACATAAATAAACAACTGAGGAAAAGAAAGATGTGCTTACTGAAAATAGTAAAAGCAATTAGAAAATAGGAAGACAACATGTGCTCATGAATTTGAAGACTTAATAATACTAAAATATCCAAGTACTATAAAGTTATCCACAGATTCAGTGCAATTCCCATCAAAATCCCAATGGCAGTTTCATAAAACTAGTAAAAAAATTAAAATTCATATGGAATCCCTAATGACTATGAAGAGTTAAAACAATCTTGAGAAGAAAAAAATACGGAATCATGATATTTCTTGATTTTAAGCCATACGATAGACTTACAGCAGTTACAACTCATGGGTCTAGCAGAACAGATAATTTGACCAATAGGTGATATGAGCAGACTAGAAAAAAAAAGCTCACACATTTGTAGCTTCCTGATTACCAATGCAGTGCAAAAAGTAAACAAGGAGAGAATAGACTTCGAAACAAATAGCTGTAAGATAATAGATATCCACTTGCAATGGAATAAGCTTGAATCATTTGATGCTTGGCACAAAATGAACTTAAAGTTGATTATAGACTTCAAAACAAGATGGTTAAATACCTAGAAGAATAAAACAGGGTAAAATATATGATTTGGCCTGGTATTAACTTCGTAGATGCAACATCAAAATACAGGTAATGAAAGCAAACATTGAGAAGATAAACTATCCAAACTAAATTTGACATTTGCCTCATGAAAAATAAGCAATAGAGTGAATTGAGCACCTGTAAATGAGAGAAAAATATTTTCAAATCTTCTATCTTAAAGAGATTAATTTCCAAAATATTTATGTAATGATTATAACTAAATAATAAGATAAAATATCTGATCATTAAAAAGTAGTGCAAAAACTTGTGCAGACATTTCTTCAAAGAAGATATTCTAAAGACCAATCAGTAAATTGCAAAGCGCTTAGCATTCCTAATCACAGGGAAATGCACATCAAAACCATAGAGAGACAACGATCAATATCTTTTAGAATGTGTAATATTTCAGAAGAGAAAACGGTTGGCAAAGATGTGAAGAAATTGGAACCTACATGACTGACAAGACTGTGTAAAATTCACAGCAGCTGTTGCAGAAAACAGTAGGAGGTTCCCTTCAAAACTAAGGCTGTTTCCTTCTTAGTGTTATTCTATCTATTATATTCAATGCTTATATGAAAGATACAGTGGGTCAAAGCATACGTTATATTGACAATGTTGTGATACTAAACACTATCTCCCTTTTTATATTTATTACAATGAAAGCTTGAAAATCAAAATTTAAAGAAAGAACAGATCTTGTGGATCCCAAAACTGGAAGAAAAATTTACAAACATTGTATGTTTCCTGACTTAAACAACTGACCATAGAAATTTTTTAAAGAAATGTAATTTATAAGGCAATTTGAAATTTGAACAGAAACAATATTTTATTTGTTTTATTTTTACTTATTTATTTGAAAGTGACAGAGACAGAAAGAGGCAGATAGAGAGAGAGATAGAATGGGCACGCCAGGGCCTCCAGCCACTGAAAACGAACTCCAGACGCGTGCAACCCCTTGTGCATCTGGCTAACCTGGGTTCTGGGGAATTGAGCCTCGAACACGGGTCCTTAGGCTTCACAGGCAAGCGCTTAACCCCTAAGCCATATCTCCAGCCCAGAAACAATAGTTTTTTTAAATATTAAGGCATTGTTAGTTTAACTATAATTGTGACATCAGAATTATGTTAAAGTACTTAATTTTTAGAGATACTCATTGAAATGTTTAAAGTTTAGATAGTATAACTTGTTTCAAAATAACATAAGGAGAGAGAGAAGTCTGAATATAGTACATGTGAAACTAAATTTGCTGAGTTGAAAACTGCTAAAGGCTCATAAAAGGAACAGATTTTTTATTAAGTTCTTTTGTCTAGTTTTATTTACCTTTGTTTTTTTTACAATAAAAAATTTAAGCTTGTAGATAATATCTCAGGTCTTTGGACTTTCTTTCATGTGTATAATAATGGTAAATAACAAGGAGAAAATAGATATAAGTGAAGATTGGCAAAAATAAATTACTACTCGTATATATTTACTTTATAAATAATAATAATAAATATACTTTTTTAAGGTTTATTTATTTATTTATATTTACTTATGAGAGATAGAGAACTATGGGTGCACCATGGCTTCTAGCCATTGCCAAGGAATTCCATACATATGCACCACTTTTTACATCTGATTTATGTAGGTACTGGGGAACTGAACCTGGATCCTTAGGCTTCACAGGCAAGTGCCTTAACTACTAAGCTATCTCTCTAGCCCAAAATATACATTGTAAATTTTTTTCCAATAAGGATTTATTGAAGTATATCTCTGTTTCCTATGTTGATATTAACATTGCATATTTATAGTTGGTCACAGTGATACATTTCTGTGATCCTCACATTTGGCAGGTGGAGGCAGAAGGCCAGAAAAAAGATTTAATATTAACTTGGTCTACATATCAAGACCCTACTTAAATTAATATTCATCTATGTCCATTTAAACAACAATAAACAGCAATGTACACTTTACTATGCTAATTTCATGGTGAAAGGCAAGAAATGAGCATGGGTATTATTTCTCTTTATTAAAAGTTTTCTAAGTTTATTTATTTATTTATTAAGAGGGAGAGAAGTAGAGAGAAGGAGGGAGAGAATGGACACTCCAGGGCCTTCAGCCTCTGCAATGAATTCCAGATGCTTACATGGATCCTGGGGAATCAAACCTGTGTCCTTTGGCTTTGCAGGCAATCCCCTTAACTGCTAAACCATCTCTCCAGCCAGAGCATGTATATTCTTAAGAACATGCCATTGAATCATTATCTCATTCTTTTGTTTACTTATCTAGATTTTAGAAATAACAATAATATTTTCTGATTGGTAGAAAACTGAGTCAGTACACATTTTCTATAAATAACCAGGAGGAAAATAAGTGAGATTTATTGATCATATAATCTCTCCTTCTACTGTTCAGCTATGTTAGTGTAGGCTGAAAGCAAACATAACTTAATGTACAGAAATAGATATAGCTGTGTTCTAATAAAACTTTATTTTTTAAAAATGGTACTGGCACACATTGGGTCATGATATGTAGAGACGTTTCCTCCTACCCATAACTGAGGGGCCATATACCTCATCATGGAAGGGCCAGGGGGATGGGGGAGGACAGGGAGGAGGCTAACAATGGTACCAACTTGACTGTATTCACTGAGTGCAAAACTAATTAATTTAAAAAAGCATATGTCACTAAAAAGAAAAGAAAAGGTACTGGCCATATTTGCTGTGCAAGTGATATTCTATTCATATCTGACCCAGAGGTGTTTTTATGGGTTAGAGTGCATCAGCAAGTTAGAGAAAACATGGATAAAGAAAATTACTTGTAATGGTTAGATGAGTTTTAACTTTCTGTCAAGATAGGAAGATGACATATAAAAATATATAATAGTGAATGCATTAAATGTTTACTGATGCTTAAATTATGAAGGCAGAAATAAATCTATGAGCTCATCTCCAAGTGAAATAGATTGATAAGTAAACCAAGGATTTGTACAGTACATAGACATGGAGCACTGCCCTCATTCCAACTTTTCTCACAAGCATACAACTGGGCAATTTTAAATAAAAAAAATTCATTTGCTTTCTGAGTGTTTGATGATGAACTGTCTTACCTACAAATTACTGCTTAGGGAAAGAAGGAGATACTTAATTTATCCAAAAGAATTTTGTATTTCCAGAACTGCTTACTTTGGACACAGCAGGGTCTAGTCCATGATGAGCACAGCATTTCATTATACTTGCAAAATTGTAACTATAGAAAGGAAATGGGATATTATTTTATTAGTGTTGATATTAATAGACTTGTTCATAGTGCATTTGTTATTAATGATGTGATGTTATAAAAAGAATCCTTAATTATTAATGGCATTATTAATTTTAATACTAAAGTGAACATTTCATTCTTCCACATGCAATTATATTGTTAGACAAAAGTTATTGCTAATAGATTGGACTTTCTTCAGCCTTGTTTTTGGCAAATAGTAATTAGCTGTGTGCTTATGTAACTGAATAAACACTATGTTAGTATTTTATTTCAGGGTGGTTGAGAATCAGAGCTTAACTCTGGGCACTTGAGCCACATAAGAAAAATTGTTGGCCAAACTCTTATCACCCTATGTCCATCCCATACAGGTGATGTGTTAGGTGTATCATTTAGAGAAAGCATAACTAACTGTACTAGTATGCAAAAATTTGGTTGGTGGAAGGTCTTCTGTCATATCACATTTTCTCCACAGTAAATCAGCACAGAAGTCTCCTGTTCTGCACTGGTTATCAAGGTGTGATATTATCCTGTGATTTATATTGTGTTGTCACAATGCATTTTATTTTGCTTTGTCTCAATACTATAATGGGTTCTTTCATAATTTCTTTCAATTTGCCTCAGGAGTTGTTATATACTACAGGATTTTATTTCTGTATATTTGCTCAGCCCTATTGATACATGTGAAGAAAGTATATCCCTCCATAATTGCTTATAGCCTGTACAGTGCAATACAGCATATTACCTCATTTTAGATAATTCTTTTGTAGTGGTATGATATTCTAACACTTAAAAGCTCTGTGTAGAAGCAAATAGCTTTACAAATTACTTTGTAATCTTGGTCAACTTCAACTGGTTATTCTCACAGAACACTTCAGTCTTTGTCCTTCAACAACCACTCTTGTGTTCAAAACCCTCAGGCACAATGTGAAGGGCAGTTGAGTAGAAATACCAAAACAAGCAATGAAATATCCTCAGACACAGCCTAAAGTGAGATTTTGTAAGGGCTCTTTTGCTCTCTTTGCTGCTCCATCCCCTCTTGACCTTAACACATAGAAACACACTTGGAACAGTGACACCTGTAATGCTTTTATGTCTGAGGTTAAGTAATCAGATGGTGGTCTGTCTGTGATACAATTAAGGCAGGTTGTCTCTTTGTTTATCCTCTTACAATAGTGCTTATTGAAAGTTAAGTTTGGAAGCCTATTGCATTTTCTTTTTGTTTGTTAGTAGTCAGAAACTTATCCTAAGACAGAATTACAATGGAGAAAATATTATAATAGAGGCTAGTGTAAGCAGTCTTTGAGTTTATTTATACATTTTTAGTCTTAAAATAAATAATATTACTTACAATTTGGATGACTTAATTCTCAGGATGTTATCACTGAAGTTAATGATGTTTCAAAATTTATTTTAAAAGAGAACAAAAGAATAATGAACAAAATAGGAGTCACAACTTGATATTCCTCAGAAAACAATTGTGATATGGGTAATAGTCTTCAAAATTGCCCATCACAAGGTGTCAACATTTAGAACATACTCTAGGCACAAGAGGTGGTCTAATAAGGAAACTTTATACCACTGATTGTCACAAACCATAGACCACTGTCCAGAGGTAGCTACTAAAATGCTCAATATTTTTATTTTTTAACAAAACAAAAGCCTTTGCTGACTTATGTGGTACCTAAGAGAAATAGTCTTTCATTGGTGATATTGACAAGTGCTTTCTTTACAGATGCATGGACTAGAGTATTGTAGACCTTCTCCAGCCTGGCATAGGCAAAGTATAAAACTACCATGGATCATGGTTTATGCCCATAGAGTGGTAATATGAACTTCTCCTTATATATCTGTGTACTGCTGGGTTAGAAGATTTTTGGTCATCTGGCTTCATGAGTGGGAAGGTAACTAAAGTCTGCTAATAGAATAGGATTGTATTTGGCTTAAAATTTGTATACAAAGATTTTTCAGAGCTTCATAATTAGCAAGGACACTGAACTTACAGGAATGACTATACAAATGTTCTGTATTTAATTATTAAAACATATCTATGTTTGTTGCTACCATTGTAAACACAGTAGTGGCTATGGGGAGTAAACTTTACTTATTTTGAATTCTATGGTTTTAAAGATTTGGAAAAGAACCAACTAAATTTATATAATCTACTTAGCTAAGGCCAGTTCAAAGCAATAGTCAAAGCAGAAAAATAAATAAAATACTCTAGGCTTCATGTATCTAGCATTCATTTTTATGCTGCCATTTATTTTGATGCAAAGTAGGTATATACTAGTCTTGGTTTACAAATCCCACTGAAACCTTTGCCCACTGACATATTGAAACTTTTCCTCAGTTATTTTATTTTAACTTTTATCTCTTTATTTACCTTTGATCTTGAGATACAGCTATGCCAGTGGATTCAGTTTGTTAGATGTCAGAAGTCTTAGAATATTTTTCTCTATTGGGGTAAAAACTGGCCTTATTATAATAAAAAGATGGAGTTATCTAGTAAAAAACAAACAAAAAAATCATTGTGCTGTGATGACAGTTACATTAATGTTCTATTAGATTCCTACATTTATGTTTCTTATAGAAAATCATCAAAATATGCATTTTATTTTACATTATGATTGCATTGTATTATGCAGGTGATTTATAGAGACAAATTAGGTTCTGTGTGTAACAGTTTGATATAAAATTGGGATAGTGATGGGCTTCCCTTCCTTAAATGGGAAGTTATTCTTAAGGTTCAAAAAATAACATACTGTTAAATCATCAGATATTTCCTGATTGATTCTTCACTGAGATTGTCATTTGTGCAATTTCAGTCATTAGTGAGGCACATAGGATGAATTGAGGGTTACATAATACTACTGAAACCACAAGCAAGTAAAAAGTGAAATCATTTATTTTATTGTGACTCAGTATCTCAACATGGTTAATAATTGGTATATCCCCAAAGATGCCTCATTTGTTGTTGCAGGTAGAAAGAATTGCTTGCTCATAGCCATTTTGGGTCTAAGCTAAAATTTTTAGCATTCTATTTCTTTTTACGGAAAAATAAAGGACAAAGCTTAATTAAAAAAAGATAGACAAGCATATGAAATATAATTGATGAAAGAACAATGGAAAAATCTCACCCTCACCATAATAAGAAACTGCAAATTAAAACTACACTTAGCTATCATTTCTTATCAGATTGATGAAAATAAAAATTTTAGTCTGTCAGTGAGACCATGCAGCATACATGAATGCATTGTTTGGGGCAAGATGAAATAATATAACACCTATGGGAAATTTGCCAATTGCATATGCATATATGTGTATGTATGCATATGTATGTTTGTATACGTGCATATTTATATGCACATAATGATGTGGAGTCATCTGCAGGATAAATTGTTGAGGGAAAATGCAAAATACAGAACAGTTTATAGTATGCTAATTTTGTGTAAGAAAGTGGTAGTCACATGAATACATAGAAACTCTTATTTGCTTATATCTTCACAAAGAAGCCAGAGTGAATAAAATAAAAATTAATTAAAATAATTACCTATAGGGGACTGTAAAGGGGAGAGTAGAAACAGAAGCACACTATCTCTGATTGTAACATGTTACAGCTTTGAGTTTGAAACCCTGTAAGTGATTTAGAATGCATTTTGTAAAATTTGAAAACAAACACAGATGAATCAAACTGTATATCGTATTGCTCTCCTAACTACACAAGGAAGGGAATCAGTGAGACTGATATTTACATGGTGTTTTGTTTGCATGTTTCTCATAAAGCCTAATTGAATGGAAATTTCACAGAGGAACAGCAAAGATCAGTCAAATTTCTTGCTAACTGCAGTAGCAACCTAGTACTTTGAAATTACTAGAAGACAGATGGATAGGTAGAGGTATATGGTGAATGAAGAACTATGTGAATATCATTAGGAATCAATAGTTTTGAGTAGTACAGAAGACATAGTCATAAAACTAAAGAAGTTAGCCAAAACCTGTGATCTTTAATTTGAACCTAAACTATTAGCATGACATCCTGGTTTGTTTCCAGGTTTAGAAAAAAATAAACTTTATAGTTCTGCTCTAGGAAAAGATGTATGACATAAAGCATCCATAGTAGCCAGGTTTATGTTCCAAATGATTTTCCCAAGAAAGGGGAACTAGAGCTCCTTATCATTTCCAGTTCTTGTCAGAAATGTACAAACTGAGCTTAGGATAACTTTAACTTATTCAAAGACTAATGCAAAATGCCAAAAGACACAAAAGGATTTTAAGAAGTATATTTTAGCCTAAGATAAGGCAAGTATCAAAAACTCATGACCCACAACTCCATGGGGAATACCAGCAATCCTACTAAGGAAGGCCCTCAGTGGAATGGAGGCAGGGAAGGCGGGAAAGGATGGCATCAGCACATAAGTCGATAGAAAGTATATACTTGATAAAAAAAAAGGTGATACAAAAAATAAAATAAAATGTCTAAATTTGAAGCAGATCAAATGCCCACAAATAGATAAACTCACAATTTACAATTAGCATTTGAAAAGTAATATCAAAAGTAGGTAGCATATGAAATCATACTGTTATTTTCATTACTAAGGAAAAGTCAAGCATTCAGAATGCTCTACCCACTGTACACAATGGTAGTAAAATAGTCAATGTGAAAAGGTTCTTCTTCAAGGAAAAAAGTCAACTAATAAATGCAGAATGAAGGATAACTATAAGGTTATAAATTGATTCATGGAGAAGTAACAGATGTAGGTCTTGATCATTACTGCATGCTAAATCCGTTAGGTAAGTAGTTATTAAGAAATTTGGCAATAGTTAAAAATTTCTAAATCTTCTACACACTCTTATCATCACTGAAAATAGGAACTTTGGATGAAATCTGATCCCTGTACAAAACTAAATTTGAATGTATTTCTGAATCTAGTTTACATAAGTTAGGAGTTCAAGAGTATTTATCAACCTTTTCTTCATTATTCCTCCACCAAAGCATTTTCTTCTGAACAGTCCTTCCATTCTATTTGAACAGCATTTATTCCTACCTTTGTACTGTGACCCTTTGGATTTTCCCTACTGTGGTCATGTATCACCATCACTGACGATTCATGAGCATGAGCAACAAGTTAAATGACATTACCTGATTACTTTCATAATAGATAAATGTGAATCTTTCCTCCCTTAAGAGTCAATGAAATTAAAATCAAAGAGGTAGGGGGTAATGATAAAACATGCAAGAAACATAACATTTAACATTTCAGGATCATATGGAACTTTTATGGCTGTGACTTAAATGAGTCAAAGGGGAACAGATATTTCTGGATAAGGAGGAAAATTTCAATTTAAGATATTAGATGATGGCAAGAAATCATTGTGATTTTCATCATAATGACACAATAGGACCAGGGACAATTCTCTTATGTGCATATATGTATATCTGAGTTTTTACATGCAAGTGGCATATAGGCTGTTTCATTCAGAACTCTAGAAACAGAAGCAAGATGGTATGTAGATAAAATATAATTGGGAAAAAAATAGTAATGCTGAGAAACCTAATGATTGAGTAAATGAGGGTTCAGTAAAATAGTTTACTTGTGTGTATGGTTGAAAATTGAAAATTTTCACAATGAAATATCTTTTAAAAGTAGAACAATAGGGTCTTGAACTTTGCTATATTATCCTATAACAAGGGGGACTGGGGCACCAGTACGATCATTGTGTACAGTGACATAAAAAAACTTTAAGTAGTAGAAATCTATAAAAATAGGGACTCTTCTTGACAACGATATTCACAGGACTGAAATTGGTAGAGTTAATTCCCTACACAAAAAGATGCTTTTGTGTTTTCACTCACAGTCTAACAAATTGTATACTTGCTATTCATAAATCCCTAAAGAGTGACACTCCAGGGCTGGAGAAATAGTGTAGTGGTTAAGGAGCTTGTCTGCAAAGCCAAAAGACCCAGGTTAGATACTCTAGGATCCATGTAAGCCAGATGTACAAAACAGTTCAAGCATCTGAAGTTCATTTGCAGTGGTTAGAGACCCTGGAACACACATTGTCTTCTTCCCTCTCTCTCTCCCTTTGCCCCCTCCTCTCTCTGTATGTGTGTCTCTGTCTGCCTCTCTATCAAATAAATAAATAAAATATAAAATATATATAGGAGAATGACACTCTGCATACTGGTTGAAATATCACAACTCAGCTCACAACAACTAGCCAAATGGAGTTGTATCTTCACTAATGGGAAACTGGTTAGTAGTGAAAATATTCTGTTCCATTTCAAACATATTTGTTTATTTATTAGATCTCCAAAATGAATTCGTGCAAGCATCCTCAAAATACAATTAAACAACAATTTTGTTAATGTGTAATGATGGTATAAGTTGATGATTCAATAAAAAAAAATCCCTCAGGAAGACTGATGTTTGGCGTCATATAGTTTCTCAATGGAATTAATATTTGGCCTGAGGCAATGTAGACAAATGTATAATCCTTGTTCCACGAAAACTTAAAACAAGAGTGTCACTTACTAGTTCCCTTACATTCAATAGCATTTAGCTTTGGTCATGTTTACTTTCAGGAGAACTAGAAACATCATTAAAGGTAATGGCTCCTTTAAGAGTTCGTTATTGTTGATGGTGGCACCAACATTTCACACTTTCTAGCTCTACTTCAAATTCTTCCCTGTGAAGTGACAAAAATATAGTTACAGAATCTTCTAAGCTGAAAGCAAAGCAGATGTCTCAAGAAAGAACATGGTTTGCCAAGGGTGGTGGTGCACGCCTTTAATCCTAGCACTCAGGAGGCAGAGGTAGGAGGATTGTCGAGCGTTCAAGGCTACCCTAAGACTACATAGTGAATTCCAGGTCAGCCTGGGCTAGAGTGAGGCCCTACCTCAAGACACCAGAACAGCATCTGTGTCTGTTCCCTGAGCCAACGTTCTTGAACACTATCCTTTCTTGGGATTCTCTATGTTTGGACATTAATCAACACTAGTTTTTCTGATTTGCTTTGACAGCAACCCCCACCTCTCCCCATGCCTGCTGGAACTCAAAGCAGACCATTGTGCATAGTGAGCAGCCACTTGCCTTTGGTAACCCCTGCTTCTAATATAACCATCCTAAGAGTGTGAATCAAAACAGACTATCATCCAAGTAACAAGGCAAAGAAGAGAACATAAGGCCTTATTTGAAAATAATATGACTGACAAACAACTAATATGTATTGACTTCTTTGATTTTCCACCAACCAACACGATCCTGACCATATATGAGAGACTGCATATTTATGAATTGTATTGTAGGAAATTTTATGTGCCTGACAGTGGGTTTGAACTGACAACTTCTAACCATTTAACTTCAATATTAAATAGTTGTTTCTATTTATAGAATGACTCAATTAAAATTCCTTATTTTAAATATTCTAATATTAGATTAAGATGAATATCTTCACTGAGGAACATATCACATGTGGAAAACAGGTTCTACCTTCCTCTTCTTGCTTACTTCTCCTGGAGACACATCGAACAGTGAACCCACATTATAGCCAGTCAAATCTTCATCAACAGAGAACTAAATATTGTGAAAATATGGGCCCTTCTTTATATGCAACTTCAATTTATCCTACTTGTGTTGATTAATGTCCAAGCATAGAGAATCCCAAGAAAGGATCGTGTTCTCAAAGGATAGGAATGTTGGCTCAGGGAACAGACATAAATGTTGTTATATTTACTGAGCAATCACTCAAGAGCTGGCCTCCAATGCTGGAGACTATGGCAGAAGAGTCATGTGGGAAAAAGTGATTTCTGGTAACAGAGGACTACAGGCAAGGTTATGATGCAGGACTAGAAAGCAAACTTATACATGACCTGTTGAATGCCATCTTTAAGAAGAAAGGATGAATTCAGAAAAAAAAAAAAAAACAAGCAAGCAAATCTGTTATGTACAAATGAAGAAATCATGACTATACCAGAGTTTTTCACAGTATCCAGTGTCAAAATGGTAACAGAGTAATAGCCATTGAGTTTTAAGATAGGGAATATTATATAAAATGATTCACCTTTGGTGATGTTGTTGTCCATATATCAAGGTAATATAAAGAAAGATGTAGTCAATGAAATAATAATATAATATTGGATGGAAAATAAGCACAAGTTTAGAGTATGAAAATAAAAATAATAAAACAATAAAAGTAATATAATAAATAATAAAATAAAAGATAAATTCAATAAACATATATCAACCTTGTTTCCCGCAGATACCACATTCTCCTTAATAGGCTTTCCAACTCTCTGACATGTTTTACTAGATTGGGGTTCATATTGGAAACTTTAACCCTCTCTTCCTCTATGTTTTTAGTATAGGGAAGAGTTTTTTCTCTTAACATTTTCAAGGTAGTGTTTCAAGATTTAGTAACAGAAACTGCAGTGTATACAGTTATATTTTAATTTTAAATCTGCAGAAATTAATTTTTAGTGAATCACATGCTACATTTGGAACATATTTATACTAAACCATTATTGATTGCAAATCTAAAATTTATGCTTAACTGAATATTCTGAATTTTGTCTAGTTATCCTATATCAAGATACCTTCTTTCCTCCCTCTCTCATTTCTTCCCTTCCTCTCAACCCTGACTTTCTAATCAGAGAGAATGTCTATGTAAGAAGTATAAATTTTGGAGGGAGAAAAATTCTTGCAGATTCTGTCCTTCAATGCACAGAAAAATTCTTTTTAATGAAAAGTGAAGGCGCACAGAATTTGAATAATATGTACATGTAGTTGCCCAATCATTAAGTAAATTATTCACAGTCTGAGTTTGGTGCTGACTTGATCCATGTTTCTCACTTAGCACTAGCTTTCAGTGAGAAATAAAGCAGATGCTCTTTTAAAAACATATTCCTAAAGACGTGTATTTGAAAACAGCAGTAGATGACTCTTTAGAATAGAACAGAAAGTAAAAAGATTTTATTTTTAAATAGACAAATAAGTGAGAGATTTCAGAAGGTATTTCTCTAAGGACTTAGGGAGTGAGACTTTAGAGGGAATCTTTGGGCAGCACTGAAATGTCACAACCACAGGAGTAAGGCAAGTCCTCTGTCTTTGTCATATGCCTGCAAACACTATTGAGGGATTCTGGATGTAAAATTCTCACCATCACATACAGTTCAAAGGATACCTCTCCTAATAACGGGAACTTAAGGTAACTTTCACTTGTAAGTGCAAAGCACTCATTACTTACCCCCATTGCTTCATCTTGAAAGTTTCTCCTATGTTTGTTTTTGAATCTGCAGGTGTGTATATCTCTTAAACTTGTTGTATCTAAAATGGATCTGTTGAGCTTCCCTTCATCTTTAAACCCATCCTTTCTCCCAGGCATTCTTATTGTAATGAATAAGGTCACTTTCTAAAACATTGCTTAAATCATGCAATCCAAGCAGCATTCTAAATCTTCTCTGCCTCACTTCTCACTTCCAAAACTAAAACAAATAAGTCCCATCAATTCTGTCTATATAATACACCTTTGATTTTCTCAGCTCACATATTTCACATCTGAATGAGACCTACATGGCCTCTGTACATCCATTCTTGCTCCCATGATAACCATCTGTACATCAAGAATGAGGTAAATCGGGTATTACTTTCTTATTTAAAATTCTTCCAGAGTTAACCTTGTTTTTAAAGCACAACCCAAATTCCCACCAGCTCCATACCATCTGACTTCTAAGTACCTTTGCACAATCCTGACCAGCTATCTTACATTTCATCTTCACCTTAAGCCCTCTTGCTGGACCCTTGTCCATTATCCTTTATTTCCCTCATAGATTTCAAGAACAATCTATAACTTACTTCTTTTTACTGTTTTATTCGTCACTGTGTTCCCAACTCTTAGCATGAATACATATATCAAAAAATGTGTGTGCTCAGTCACCACTTGCTAAAAGTGGAGCATTTTAATTCCTAGTCTGTTGACCTGAAAACTAGGAGTGCTGGGAATGGTACCTGTCTTCCACAGTGATAGTAATGATAGCAACTGAGCTCTCTCTGAGGAATTCTCTGAAGAATCTCTTTCTTCAAGTATGATATTCTGAGATTCTCCAGATAACTCCAGAATTCACAGATAGTTTGTCTTTGGGACCATGACTAAGCGATCTTTTCATTTTCTACTTGGAGGAAAAGCTGTGCCAGCTATCAACATCTGCTGTCAGCAAAGTTGGATAAGGAAGATCCCCAATGACCTTACCTGTGACTTGAGCTGTAATTCTCATTTTGAAGTCAACAGCCAAGAAATTGTATTTCATAAACTTTCTGATTCCTAGAGGCATTATTTAAGGTGTTCAGATATAAACTAAACATTTTGCATCTTGCAGATTTATATGTAATAAGTTTGGAATTTTGTAATTGGAATTTTGATTTTAAATACCAATAACTTCAGTTATTTTGCATGAAGTAGAGCATTTTCATAATCTACTGAAACATAGATAACAAAATGTAAATAAATTACAAAGAACATCTTGTAATTTAAAATGATTTTCATTGTATTCAGAATCCATTAACTCATAAAATATATAAATTCACAGAAGCTGTACCCATAGAAAAAATATTTTATAGTTTGTATATAATTTTAACTTTATGTATATATTATTTTAAATTCTGCATATTTATTGTTTTAAAAATATTTTACTTATTTTATTTATTTATTTTACAGAAAATGAGGGAGAGAGAGAGAGAATGGGCATGCCAGGGCCTCTAGCCACTGCAGATGAACTCCAGTCGTGTGCCATTCCTCCAGCCCAAATTCTGCATATTTAATAAGTAAAAAATAATAAATGGTTGTATATCTATCATATTCTATGGTTACTTTTATTATTGGTTCTTAATAAATAATTATTGAGCTACTAGAATGTCCCAGGTCCTCAACTAGATATGAGGAACCAAGACATGAATCAGGTAGGTGGACTCTGCATCCTCCTGAAGCTTCTAGTCTGGCAGGAAAGACACTGAGTGTTGCATGGCCTTGTATGATTTTTTTTCCATTCACAAAGTATAAAGACAGTATATTATGTGAGGGAAAGGGAAAGTTCCCAGCTAAAAGTCTTAGAACACATAGTAAGTGAGCAAGAGAAAGGGATCTAGAGAATTTTTTGGCCATGAATGGGATGAAAGGTTCAGCCAGAGGGAGGCACAGAGAAAACAGAGCTTCAGAAGTAAAAGAAAGTATAGCAGGAGAATAGAAAAGAAGATATGGAAACATAGCATATAGAAAAGGAACTTACAAAGAAATATTTGAAGGGTCAAGATGATGCAAAATTTCATGAATCTAGTGAAATTATATGGACTTAAGATTATCAATCATACAGGAATAATGTGATCAAGTTTACGCCTGAGAAGGTATTCTCTATATGAATTATGGCAAATGGATGAAAGAGAAAGAAGACACTATGTGGGGAAGTTGCCAAAAATAAAAACTTTTAGTCAAAAATATAATGGGGCAAATTAAAATTAAATATAAATGCAATGACAACTCCAGACAGATGGTAAGGTTCACAGAGCCAAACTTGGATTAAAATGAATTTTAAAAAAATATGAAATGTGATCTAATCACATGCAAGATATATGCTAAATTCATGTTCCACTGAAATTCAAGACGCTTAAATAAGGAAATAGAAAAGTAGAGCAAATGAAACCATAGTAGTACAGTTTCCCAGTGCCCAACCCATGCAGCCACATGTGGTATATTTTCCTCTAATAGGAGGACCCCCACGTGGCCAATGGTGCCTATCCCTCTCACTTAGGAAGGGGACAGCTTGGAGTCTGGCATTTCTCAGCTAGGAGCAGAACAGTGTTAACTGCTCATTCCATTGGATATATGAAACTTACTAGAATCCTATTATTTTACAACTTTCAGGGGAAAACTATTTGGTGCCAGATAATTATTTAAGGATTATTTAAGAGATACATCAGTTTCTTCCTTGTCTTCCTGAAGAACTACCAACCATGTGCATCTTTTCATGAATATTGAAGACATGGTATTAAGATGGCCAGGTTTAAGAGGTTTAAGATGCACATGGCTTATTACTTCCATAATTGTTCTTAAGAGTGTTTGAGCTTTTCATTTTGTCAGTTTATTTCTTTAAAAAAATTAGAAATATTTCAAATATACATTCAAAACTGCAAAGATAGGGACAGCAAACTTCTAGAAGTCTGACTTGAAATAAATTGTTAAGTGCACGTTCAGTTCCAGATTTTTGTGCGAAAATAACTTTGAGCATTTTGGGGCAAGAATTAACAAATATTATAGAGTTTCCTTCCCACATTTGAAATTTTAATTTCATAGTATTTTCAGACCTCTAGGATGAAATGAGGACCAGATAATATTTTAGCAAAAAAGGTGTTTTGTTTTCACGCTTTCATCATGCAAAAATAACTCAACTAATTTAGACCTAACTTTCAAAAAATATTCAGTTTCATGCAGAAACCAACTATGTAGTTCTCAGGCCAAAAGGAATATTTGTGAGAAAACTATGAAGTTTTTTTTTTTATAAAAATACACTCTCCCATAAGGTTTTATTTTCAGTCATATTTGACATGATATAAATGAATTACTGTATTATTGCCTGCTAGTTATCTCTTTTCTCACTCTTTTTTTGTTTGTTTTTCATGGTAGGGTCTTACTCTAGTCCAGGCTGACCTGGAATTCACTATGTAGTCTCAGGGTGGCTTCAAACTCACAGTTATCCTACTTCCTCTGCCTCCCCTGTGCCACCACGCCTGGCTTGCATATTAATTATATCATGACAAATATTTATGATTGTGATTTCCTCTTGTTGAATTTTTCCCTTCATGAGTAAAAGGTATCCTTCTTTGTCCTTTTTGATTACTTTTGGCCTGAATTTTATTTTGTCAGATATTAATGTAACCAAATCCTCTTCTCTATTTGTATTTGCTTGGAAAATCACTTTCCATCTGTGGTGGTATAATTCAGATGTCTCCATAAACTTAAGTGATCTGAATGCCATGTCCCCAGCTGATGGCAATTTGGGAAATAAACCCTTTTGGAGGAAGTGAATTATTGGGGGCAGGCTTATGGGTAAAATAGCCAGCTTCCTTTTGAAAGTGTTTGGCACTCTTTCCTATTGCTGTTCTCCATTTGATATTGGCCAGGAGGTGATGTCAACTCTCTGCTCATGCCATTGTTTTCTCCTGCCATCATGGAGCTTCCCCTTAAGTCTATAACCCAAAATAAACCCTTTTTTTCCCCACCAGCTGCTCTAGGTCAGGAGTTTTCTGTCTGAAATGTGAACCTGACTGCAACACCATCCTTTAACCTGGTGGAGTTGTCCTACCTTAGTGGTGAGGTGGGTTTCTTTAGGACAGTAGACATAAGGGTTAATTTTTCTGATCCATCCTGTTAACTTGGATCTTTTGATGGATGACTTAAAACCATTAATATTTAAGGTTATAACTGCAAGGTTCAATTTAAACCCTGCCATGATGGGGGGGGGGGGACTATATGAGGTTTGGTGCTTTCTTTTTTGGGATTTGTTTGTTTCATGCCTGCTCTATTTTTGGTTATTGTGTTCTTTCTCTTGTAGGCTCTTGAGGTTGGTTGTTTGACTCTTCAGGAGTCCTCAAGAAGAGTATTACCTGAAATATTCTCTGTAGATTTGGCTTTATGTTCATATGACCATAGAGCTGGCTTTTATCATGGAAAGTTTTCCTTTCACCATATATTATGAGGGATACTTTCACTAGGTATAGTAGTTTGGGATGGAAGCCACAGTTTTTTTAAACTTTGAAGTGGTCCATTTCAAGCCATTCCAACTTTCAGGGTTTCCATTGAAAAATCTGAGGTAATTCTGATAGAACTGCCTTTGTATATAATGAGTTGTTTCTCTCTTGAAGATTTTAGTACTCACTCTTTGTTTTTGTTGTTTAGAGTTTTAACTATGATGTGCATTGGAGAGTTTCTTCTTTGGTTCAGTTTGTTTGGTGCTATGTGAGCTTATTCTTTTTTATTAGATATGGGCATATTTAGTATATAAACAACACATCCTTTCACTCATCCATGCCCCTTTTCTGAAGAGCCCTTCTTTGTTGGGGATGCAGATCAAACCCATAGGGATTTTGGGTCATGCATTAGAGGGGGAGGGTTAAGCAATGTCTCTGTGTAAAATGTTCTAACTTGTGGCTCTAACATTCTTTCTGTCTTCTCTTCCACAAAAATCCCCTTAGCCATGCTGGGAGCATTTTAAGTCTACTTCAGTGATGAACACTTAGGAGCCTCTGGATCTCTGGTTTGGTAGGTGTTGAGTATTCTCATTGCCTATGTACATCACACTTGTGCTGATATCAACTTACCTAAGAAAGCAGCACTCTTGATCATTTCCTCAATTCCTCTGTGGTTTCAGCTGGGTCTAGGGTGAAGGGCACTGGGTCATTTATCTCCTTAGGTCCAGTTCTCATCAGAAAAAGAGAAGCAGATTGTCCAGTAGAGAATGAAGTCAGCACCTATTAAATGGGATAACCATTTTTAAGCAAGAGAGAATTTAAGGGGTGTAGACCCACTTACAGCCCAAGGTTAGTGGGAGCTTGACAATGGAAACCAGAATCAATATCTAGATATGATTCTGATTTGTTTCCTAGTTTCAGATATGGTTACATTTCCACTGAAGGATCTGTTAGCAAATCCAAGAGCAGCTGGTTACCCACCATGGCTGGGTGCCACTATTGCACTTGTGTAAACATCACGTCAAGTTGTTTGCTTCTGAGTCACTTACACTTTGAGTTGCTTGAACAGATGTTGGACACTTTGCTTCAATAGCTCATGTAGCACCTTCCAGCACTAGATGGGCTAACTGTCTGGGGACTGGCTCTCCTCCAGATTCCAACTAGGTCTGCCTTTGGTCTGTGCTGACAGTGTATGGTGTCTTCAGCAGTAGGGTCTTACCATTAACCTGTGGTGGGTAATCAAGTGTTATGATAAAAGACTGTCTTGTTTGTTTTAGGAGATCTAGTAGGTCTCTTGATGTAGACCACATCCTGGCACAGGAATTTACAGGACAGCACCAACGGAAGAGAAAAAAGAAAAAGACAGAGAAAAAGGAGAAATTTGAAGTTACATTCTGTCTCACTCTCTCCAGGGCCACTTTATTCAGTAGTCCCCTTAAGGTCCTCTTGAGGGATCCACCTCTTAGACTGGCTTCCAGGATATAGGATTCTATGGTACCAGTTCAATTTAGGTTCAGTTTTGTGTACCCCCAAACCCACTCTTCCCCTACCCCAAAGACTACCCTCCCTATTGTCCAAGCCTTGAGATGCTACTCAGGTATGTCAGCAACTCAGGCTGACCCAGATTAGGAACCTAAGATCAGTGAGACCATGAGATGGTTGTCATTCTGTGATTGTTTGACTTCACTTAGAATGATCTGTTCCAAGTTCAACCATCTTTCAACAAATTACAATGTTCCATTTTTTTCTTATTGCTGAGTAGAATTCCATTGAATAGATATACCACATCTTGGTTGTTCATTCATCCAATGATGGGCACCTTGATTAATTCCAGTTTTTAGCTGTTATGAATTTAGAAGCTATAAACATGGTCGAGTAAATATCTCTGAGCTGAGATGTGGAGCTTTTAGGGTAAATGCCTAATAAGAGAATAACATGGTCTGTTGATAAACCTATATTCATCTTTATCAGGAGTCTCCATGTTGATTTTCATAGTAGTTCTACCAGCTTACATTCCCACCAAAAGTGAATGAGTATTCCTTTTTCTCCACATCCTCACCATTTGTTTTCATTTAATTTTTTTTTTTTAATGTTTGCTATCCTTACTGGGGTCAGGTGGAGTCTCATAGTTGTCTTAATTTGCATTTTCCTGATGGATAGGGATTTTGAACATTTTTTACGTGTGTGTTAGCCATCTCTATTTCTTCTTCTGAGAACTCCCTATTCAATTGTCTGTCCTATTTTTGGAGTGGGTTGTTTGATTTTTTTCTTGTTTAGTTTGTGGAGTTCTTTCTAGATTCTACATAATAGGCTTCTGTGAGTGGTATAGCTGGCAAAGAATTTCTCCCATTCCCTGAGTAATCTATTGGTGCTGCTTATGGTATGTTTGTCTGTGCAAAAGACTCCTATTTTTTATTCAAATATTTGAAGATTTTCATGTCTTCTATTTAGGTTTTTAATCCATTTGGACTTGATTTTTATGTATGGTGAAAAGAGTGGGTCTAATTTCAATTTTTTTTTTTCATATGGTCATTCAATTTGTCCAACAACATTTGTTGAAGATGCTGTCTTTTTCAATCTACATTATTTGCAACTTTGTCAAAGATCAAGCACCTATAGCTACTTGACCTAGGATCTGAGTCTTCAATTATGTTCCATTGGTCTATGTTTCTGTTTTTCTTCCAGTACTATGCTGTTTTTGTCTCTATGGCTTTGTAATATAGCTTTAGATTGGGTATGGTGATACTTCCAGAGGTGCTTTTTGTCCTCCCTGAGGATATATTTGGATATCTAAGGCCTTCTGGTATTCCATATGAATTTTGTGATCATTTTGTCAATCTCTGTGAAGAGGGACACTGTTATTTTTATTGGTATTGCATTTAATCTGTATATTGCTTTTGGTAAAATTGCCATTTTCACAATATTAATTGTACCTATCCAGGAGTATGGAAGGACTTTCCATTTCTCAAGTCATTCTCAATTTCTTCCTTGAGTGTTTTTATATTTTCATTATATAGTTCTTTCACATTATTGCTTAGTGTTATTCCAAGGTATTTAATTTTTTGTTGCTATTGAAAATGCAACAGAGTCATTTATTTCTTTCTCTGTATATTTGTCCTTTGCATATAGAAAAGCTACTGAGTTTTGTGCCTTGATATTGTATCCTGCCACTTTGTTGAAGGAATTTATCACATTTAGAAGTTTTGAGATGGAAATTTTCATGCTACTTGCATATAGGATTATGTCATCTGCAAATAGGGCTAACTTGATTTCTTCTTGCCAATTTGAATCCCTTTTATTTCTTTCTCCTGTCTTATCACCCAGGTGTAGTACTTCTACTACTATGTTGAAGAGCAGTGGTGAGAGTGGGCACACCTGTCTTGTTCCCTACCTCAGTGGGAACTCCTTGACTTTTTCCCCATTAGGTATTATTTGGGCTTTAGGAAATATATATAGTCTTTATTGTGTTGAGATGTAAACCCTCCATGCCTATTCTTTCCTGTGTTTTGATCATGAAATGGTGTTGTGTTTTGTCAAAGGACCTTGTCTGGATCAATTGAGATGATCATGTGGTTCTTATGGTTCAGTTCATTTATGTGGTGTATTATGTTGACCGATTTCCATATGTTGAACCATCCCTGCCTCCCTGGGATGAAGGCTACTTAATCAAGGTGGAAGATGCTTTTGATGTAGTGTTGAATTTGTTTTGCAAAGATTTTGTTTATGATCATTGCATCTAAGCTCATTAGGGATATTTGCCTATAATTTTCTTTTCTTATTGCATGTCTGTCTAGTTTTGTTATTTGTGTTCATAAAAGGAGTCAGGGAGGATTCCCTGGTCTCTGATTATGTGAAATAGTTTGAGAAATTTGGTTTCAGTTCTTCTATGAATGTTTGATAGAAGTCAGCTGAGAAGCCATCCAATTCTGGACTTTTCTTTTTGGGGAGGTTTTTTATTACCTTTTCAATCTCCATGGATGTGCAAAGTTTGTTCAGGAGATTAATCTGCTCTGAGTTTAGTTTTGGTAGGATGTATGTGTCTAGGAATTCATCCATTTCTTCCAAATGGTTTAATATTATGGAGTAGTTTCTGGAATTATGCACTGATGATTTTTTCAGTTTCATTGATGTCTGTAGTGATCTAACCTTTTTCATTTCTGATTTTGTTAATTTGACACTTCTCTTCTTTTTGTTTGATCACTTTGGCCAGGGGTTTGCCAGTCTTGTTTATTTTTCAAAGAACCAGCTCTTTCTTTCATCAATTTTTAAAATTGTTTTCTTAGTTTCCAATTCATTTATTTCTGCTCTAGTCTTGATTATTTCTTTCCATCTGGAGCTCTTTGGGTTGGATTCTTCTTATTTTTTCTATAACCTTTCTGTGGACAGTCAGGTTATTGATTTGGGATCTCTCTGTCTTTGTAATGAAGGCATTTAGGGCTATGAATTTTCCCCTATGACTGCCTTCATTGTGTTCTTTTAGTTTTGAGGTTGTATTTTTGTTATCATTCAAATATAGGAATTTTACAATTTCTTTCATGACCCATTCATTGTTTAAAAGTGTGTTGTTTAGTCTTCAGGAGCTGGTGGAATTCCTGATATGACTCTTGTTGTTAAATTCTAGCTTTAAAACATTGCAATCTGACATGATGCAAGAAGTTGCATCAATTTTCATGACATTATGAAGGCATGCTTTATGGCCTAATGTCAATTTTGGCAAATGTATCATGGGTTGATGAGAAGACTGTAGATTATAAAGAGTTGGGATAAATATGTAAATATCTGTTGGGTCTAGTTGATCTATGATGTTATTGAGCTCTATTATTTCCCTGTTTGTTTTTTGCTTGGGTGATCTGTCTATTGATGATATTAGAGTATTGAAGTCTTCAATTATGATCATGTTGGTGTTCATTTCTGTTTTATTGTCTAGTAGAATTTATTTTATAAACTGTGGTGCACCTGTGTTTGGCACATATATATTTATGGTTGTGATTTGCTCATGTTGGATTATTCCCATAATGAGTAAGAAGTGGCCTTCTTTGTCCTTTTTGATTATTTTGGTTTGAAGTCTATTATATCAGATATTAATTCAGCAACACCCACTTATTTTTTATTTCCATTTTATTGGAATATCATTTTGCAATCTTTCATCCTGAGGAGGTTTCTATCTTTAATGGTGAGGTGGGTTTCTTGAAGACACGGATAGAAGGGTTCAGTTTTTTGGTGTATCCTGAGTGGTAACCTGTGTCTTTTGATGGGTAAGTTAATACCATTAATATTTAAGGCAATTACTGTGAAGTTTCAATTAATGCCTGCCATAATGAGGAGTTTTATGGGGTTTGGTGCTTTTTTTGGTTTTGTACTATTTTGAGCCTGGTAAATTTTGGTTATTGTGATGTTATTGTTGGCTCTTGAGATTGGTTGGTTGACTGTTCTGTGTGGAGTATTCCCTCAAGTATTCTCTGTAGCTTTGGCTTTATGTTCATATAATCATACACTTGACTTTTTTCTTGGATTTTTTTTTCTTTCATCATCTATTATGAGGGATAATTTTGCTGGGTAGAGTAGATTGGGTTGGAAGCCATAGCTTTTCAGACCTTGAAGTGTTCCATTTCAGGCCCTTCTGGGTTTCAGGGTTTCCACTGAGAAATCCAATGTAATTCTGATGGGATTGCCTTTGTATGTTGTGCATTGTTTCTCTCTTGCTGCTCTTTGTTTTCATTGTTAAGAGTTTTTACTATGATGTGCCTTGGAGAGTTTCTTCTTTGGGCCTATCTGTTTTGTGTTCTGTGGGCTTCTTGTATTTGGATGGACCTCTTTTTTGAGATATTCAGAAAACTGTCTTCAATAATTGTTGAATATGTTTTCTATGCATCTGACCTGAATATCCTCTCCTTCTGGTATACCCATGATAAGGATGTCTGGTCATTTTAGAGTATCCCACAGTTCCCTCATATTCTGTTCACTTGATTATTTGAACGTAGCAGTTTTTGGCCTTCCAATCAATTTCTTCTGTCTTATAGTCCAGGTCAGAGTTTCTGTCTTCCAAATGAGTACTTGTTTGTGAAGGATTCTAAGGAGGCTTTTATAATTTCTATCTGATTTTTGATTTCTATTGTCTTATTTTGCATCATGTCCATCTCTTATTTGAGGTACAATTTCAATTCAAGTTCTGATTTTCTTGATTCTCCCTGGAGTTCATTCTTGCATTTGATCAAGTCTTCATTAAGGTTTATCAGCCAGTTGTTGAGATCTTCCAATTCTTTACTTACCTCCAATTTTTTTTCATATCTCTTTGGAGGGTTCTAATGTTATTTTTTTTCAACAAGTTAAGCCTATTATCAAAAGCTGAATGCTCTAGGAGACGATTCTGTTCAATTTCATTGATATGATAGTCAGTTCTTTGATGGTTTGCTTCCAGTTCAGTGATTTTTTTTTTTTTTGTCAGAGTCTCATTGGTTGTTGTGTTTTCATTTTTGAAATGAATTCCTGTTGATTTCTCTGTGTTTCATTGGATTCTTCCATTGTAAGAGTAAGCATCCTTGGTGGAGATCTCTCAGTTTTCAGACTTTCATTGGCATTTTTGTGTTGTTGTCTACCCATTTTTGGAAGACTTTTTATTTCATTGAGGAGGAAGCAGATTTTTGTCCTTTGGCCTATGCTCCCTCTGATTCAGGTGAACAGGTATGTTGATACCCAGTGGCCAGTCAGGATAACTGAGTAAAAGGCCTGATTCCACAGCTTACACAGGGACCAGGGCTTCCCAAGCAAGGCACAATGTGACCTACCAGGACCAGGTGACAGGAAGGAGCAAGGGAACCTAGATCTGGCCTACTTACTGTGTACGGGCCCTCCAGCACACAGACTGGGTCAGAGATCTTGGACCAGGGAACTGGAAGGAGCCAGAAAGAAGGGGTCTGGCATATTTACTCCTGATTGCCACACCTGCCCACACACTGTTTGCACATGCAACCCAGACTGGGGAGGTGGGACTAGCTCAGAAAGAGGGGTCTTGCCCACTCATTCCAGACTGTCATAGCCACCTGCACACTGGGAGGTCGGAGGAGCTAGGAAATGGTAGTGTGAGATTCTTTTATTTGGATGGGTTTCTCTTTTGAGATGGTAGCAAAGTTTTCTTCAATAATTTTGTTGAATATGTTCTCCGTCCTTTTGGCCTGGGTTTCTTTGCCTTCTAGTATAGCCATTATCCAGATATGTCATCATCTTAGAATATCCCACAGTTCCCTTAAACTCTGTTCAAATAATTTTTTGAACTGGCCAAGGGTTTTTGGATTCCCAAAGAATTTATTCTGTCTTACCTTTCCGGAACTGAGGTTCTGTCATCCACTTGATTAACTCTGTTTGTGAGGGTTTCTAGAGAGCCCTTTTCAAGCTCTATTTGATTTTTTTTTTCTGTTGTGTCTTTATGAATTATGCCATCCCTTTGCTGAGTTCCAATATCAGGTTATAATTTGATGTTCATGATACCTCTTGGAATTCATTTTTGCACTTAATCATGTCTTTATTAAGCTTAATCAGCTGATTATTGAAATCCTCTATTTGTTGAATCACTTTCAATTCACTTATCTCTATTTTGAGATCTCTCTGGTTTTCCTCAATTAAGTTAAGCATAATGATGAATGCTGTGTAATGTAAGAGTTGATTCTGGTGGCACATTCCTTTAATTTCAGCCCATGGGAGGCTGAGGTAAGAGGATCACAGTGAGTTCAAGGGCAGCCTAAGACTACATAATGAATTCCAGGCCAGCCTGGACTAGGATGAGACCCTACCTCAAAAAAACTAAATAAATAAACTTTATTTAATAGATACCTACTTTAAGAAAAGGTACTTCAGTGAAACAAATGGAACTATTTTCATTATTTGCTGATTTTAGAAGGAAGAGAGTTACTAAACTAATGCTACAAAGAAATAGCATTTTTGCATCTATTATTATCTCCTTGAATTTATATATAACCCAATATTAACCACATAGTAAAAGGCAATGGTATAAATTATATTTTAAAATATTAATGGCAATAGTTAGCTCTATTGGGGAGCAAAGCAAAAATATTGAACTTATCCTTCACTCTTCCTCCAGGAGATGAGTATACAAGGGACCTGTTAAATGGAAGCAGTCCTTGGCAGTAACATGTTGGGCACATGCATTAATCTCTCCCCTTCTTCATAGCATTTCTCAGAAAAGTTCCACTGTAATACCAGTGGAGGAATGTGAAGAGGAGCTCATAAAGAACAAACAAACAAAACAAAACAAAACAAACAAACAAACAAAAACAAGGCAGCTAGAGATCAACTAGTAACAACTGGCAAGGAGATGGAAAGGTGTAATTGAGTTAAGAGGATCTGAAAAAGTGAACCTTCAATTGGCCACCAGACAAGCCTGGGGTCAACTTTACTTACATTGTTCTGAAAAATTTTCAGCAGGCTCAAACACTAAATAATAACAGGTATTTTTGAACGAAAATGCATTAAAATATTATTTAGAAAGCAATTAGGACTGCAAGATATCTCCTTTACCTGCTGCCAGTGGATGGAATATTTATTATCTGGAAAGAATAAAACGGAGGCTCACTTAATTCTAGGGTGCTATGAAGAGAAGCAAGGTCAGTATCAGCAGTGCTAGTGAGAGTTTTCAGTTTGAATGTTTATGATATACATATACCTACACACACACACACATATTCAAAACATTAAGCCAAATGTAGTAGTGCATGCCTGTAATTCCAGCACTTGGAAGGCTGAGGCAGGAGGATTGCTTCAACTTTGAAACTAAGCTGGGCTGCATAGGAAGATCCTGTTTCAAAAATGAAAGTCAAAGAGAACAAAATTCTCACAACCATGATTAATCCAACCCAGAGACTGAAACTTCCTCAAAGCATCAGACACCAGATCAAAAAAATGAAGCAGAAAATTACCAAGATGTAGGCTCTTCTCCTGCTGAAAGAAATTTCAGGATGAAAATTCTCACCACTGTATGTGATTTTTATGGCACTTGACTTTAACTGAATTTAGCTTGCGGGAATGGCAAACCTGGGTTATTTCACTCTATCTGAAGGATACATTGGCAGTTACCTGCCAGTTGCTAGGGGGTGGGGGGAATGCTTCCTATAGTTCTAATTTCTTTCCAAATAAACTTCTAACATTCTTTAAATTCTTTTCAAAACAAAAATATATTTAACAATGGCTGCTAATACATGCATAGGTTCTGTCTCACTTTAGATTTACCATTTCTCCTATTAGTGGACATTTGAGAAAGGCATCTACTGTGAGAGCTATAAGAGGAAGAACAGAACAAATAAATGAAATAAAACAAATGTTGTGATGTGCCCCACCCATTAGTAAACATTACCAAGTAGTGGCCTATTTTTGCCATTTTAAATGGTCATGCTTGGTTTTTATAATCAATGAACATCAATTATGTGCCTGCTATTGGGGTTTGTGACCAATTATGTGATACAGAATCATAGAGTCTCAGAGTTCCTTACCCAAACCTCTCTCCCTTACCACCCCACGAAACAGGAGATCTAGCCAACCTGGGCTCCTTCCCATAGCACCTGCACATACCTCCACAAAGTCAGTAAAGATGGGTGAGGCTACCTCCTTTTCTTTGAGGTGGTTGCTAAGGAGAAAAAAGCAACCATTTGTGAACATGAAAGTGAGGGAAGAAGAGAGAGAGCAGAAGTGGAGGAGAGAGAAGGGGAGGGGGAGAAGGAGGAGGAGAAGTAGAAGAGAATGAGGAGAACAGAAGAAGGAGGAGGAGGGGGAAATGAGAGGAGTGGGCTTGAGAGAGAAAAGAAGAGGTGTATCTGTATTTAGATACAATGCCATTGTGTTTTTGATAAAAACAAAAGGGATAGAAATAAATGGTTTATTGTAGGCAAGCCCCTTCTAGTAGTGAGCACTACTTACTATTTACTCCTACTGATAAAATATAATCCTTAATCAATTTAGAGTTTAAAACGTACAATTTTAGCCACAATACGATCATATAAATTTCAGATATATAATTTCCTTACTTACCCTTTCCTGTTCATTATAAAAAACCAGGAAGCATTTGCAGTTCTAGTATTCTAGTGATTTTTTTCTTTTGTCAAATTTATCAATGAAGTACGGTTGTAACATCTGAAAAGTATTTCAGCTTTGTAGGTTGAAATTCACCTAACCTAAAGATTTGGATATTTTTAATGCAGCTCAGTCCTTCCCTGCTGTCTTCTCACTTCTGTCTCTTCATCATTTTTACCCTGTCTGCTTTGCAAGTCATTCTCCTTGAAGAAAAACACAAAGGCAAAAACACTTGTATAGTTTTGCTTTGTCTGTGTCAGCTGTCAACTCAGTCTCTTTACTCAGGAGTAGAATGATATAATATCTGTTATCTGAAAATATTCGTTATGCTCAGCATTTGTCTTAAAAATGCCTACAAGAAGAGATAAAAATGTAGTACAATTCTTTGTCTCCTGAGAATATTTCTTCATTTGCTAGTTATCCCTTTCAGCCATTTGTAGAAAAGTGTCTAGGCACTCATTCTGTTGGTGTAAGGTACTTGATGGACTCTGGATGATAGAACATAAGGATTGATATCATTGTGGACCTCAGACTTCATGTCTAGATGTCTGTGTTGGAGTGGGGAGCAGGATAAGCAGGGTAGAGTTGCAATAGTGCAAATCAGAAAAGTAAACCCAAAAGAAGTCCACAACCCCCACCCCAAGTCTCACAGGTGGTGTGATTAACTAACTTGTTAAAGTTGCCTTGGCCTATGCCACAGGCTTTGGTAAAAATCTCTATGATCCTCAAACCTGGGAATGCCTACATTTTCTATAAAGGTGAGAAAGCAATGGACCTTTGTTAATGCTGTTGCCATATTTAATGGCTTTGACTCTTAAGCAGCTCAAGTCATAAGACTTTCATAAAATCATTATCTCATCATCAATGCTCTGCTCTGCTTTTTCCTCCAATAGGCAACTTTCAACCTGATGCATCCAGAAGAAAATACTTCCTAGCACTTTCTTGTCTCCAAATTACTTATGCCACAGGAACCGCCGCAGAAGTAACAATTTTGTATAGGTACAGTATGCAGGATTATGCCTGATATTTCTGTGCCTGTGGAATGATTAAATCTATGTATTTAAATATTAATTAGCTCCCATACTTACTTATTTATAGTGAAAATACTTAAAATTTATCTTTTTGGACAATTTAAAATTTAAAATATATTGTTATCAGGTACAGCCACTATGATGTACAATGTATCTTTTGAACATGTCCCTCTTGTATCATTGATATACTTTAATCAGTTTCCTGCTTCTTCACCCAGTCTCAGTATCTAGTAACCACTATTTTACACATTCTATTGTTAGTTTGAACCTTTTAAAACTTCTTTATTTGAGAGAGTGAAAGAGGCAGATAAAGAGAGAAAGAGGCAGATAGAGAGATAGAGAATGGGTGTGTCAGGGCCTCTAGCCACTGCAAACAATCTCCAGAAACATTTGCCACCTTGTGCCTCTGGCTTTATGTGTATACTGGGGAATTTATGTAGGTACCTGGGTCCTTTGGCTTTGCAGACAAGCGCCTTAACACTAAGCCATCTCTCCAGGTCTAGTTTGAATATTTATATGACACAGGTAAGTGACATTATGTGATACATGTTTTCCTGTGCCTGTTTTGTATCACTTATCCTATGTATTCCATATTTATCTCTCTTTGTCAAAAACGACAGCATTTCCTCCTTTATAAAGGGATGTATTATATATATATATATATATATATATATATATATATATATATAGTATGTATATATATATGTGTGTGTGTGTATACATATGCACATATATGTGCATATATGTACATATATCATGTCAGATTTTATTTATCCATTCATCTCCTGATGGATATGGACATTTCAGTTAATTTTGCATCTTTAGTTTTTATTTTTTACATGATGCAGTAAAATGTTTTGAAAATTATTCATTTATTTGCAAGGGGAGAAAGATAAAGAGAGAATTGCATGCCATGGACTCTTGCCACTCCAAACGAAGTCTAGATGCATGTGCCACTGTGCATCTGGATTTTCTTTGGTACTGGGGAATCAAACACAGGCCATCAGGCTTTGCAAGCAAGTGCCTTAACCCCTGAGACATCTGTCCAGCTCTACATAATGCAGTAACGTATTTTTAACATACTCATTTCTTATCTTTTGGATAAATACTCATACCTAGAATTTTTCAGTTTTATAACACTTCTGTGTTTAATTTTTTGAGGAAACACCATCTTGTTTTATGTTGCCTTACCTAATGTCTGTACTAATTTATATTCCCACCAACATTATACAATGGTTTAAATTTTTTCCACATTCTCACCAACACTTGATATTTATTTTTTGTCTTTTAAAACAATTAATTAGGGCTGGAGAGATGACTTACAAGTTAAAGTGCTTCCTGCAAAGCCTAAAGACCCATGTTTGACTTTTCAGATTCCATGTAACCCAGGTGCACAAGGTGACACAAGTGCTCAATATATATATATATATATATATATATATATATATATATATATATATATATATATATATATATATATATATATATATATATATATATATATATATATATATATATATATATATATATATATATATATATATATATATATATATATATATATATATATATATATATATATATATATATATATATATATATATATATATATATATATATATATATATATATATATATATATATATATATATATATATATATATATATATATATATATATATATATATATATATATATATATATATATATATATATATATATATATATATATATATATATATATATATATATATATATATATATATATATATATATATATATATATATATATATATATATATATATATATATATATATATATATATATATATATATATATATATATATATATATATATATATATATATATATATATATATATATATATATATATATATATATATATATATATATATATATATATATATATATATATATATATATATATATATATATATATATATATATATATATATATATATATATATATATATATATATATATATATATATATATATATATATATATATATATATATATATATATATATATATATATATATATATATATATATATATATATATATATATATATATATATATATATATATATATATATATATATATATATATATATATATATATATATATATATATATATATATATATATATATATATATATATATATATATATATATATATATATATATATATATATATATATATATATATATATATATATATATATATATATATATATATATATATATATATATATATATATATATATATATATATATATATATATATATATATATATATATATATATATATATATATATATATATATATATATATATATATATATATATATATATATATATATATATATATATATATATATATATATATATAAGGTCCCTCTAGGGTCTATGAACCATAGGCTTCTAAACCATAGGCTTTTGACTTGGTTTTCAGTACCACATATGAAAATCCTCCCACTGAGTGGGACCTATATAAAATCAAAGAGTTATTGATCCTGTCCATAGTCTGTGTGCCACTATTGCAAATGTATGTACATCTTCCCTGACTGGTTGACTTTGTAGGTTGCAGGTTCCACTGCTTGTTCATATTGTGGGGACCATTGTCCCCCAGCATCTGGCACAGGACTCCTCAGCCTTAAGAGAGCATGGCAGCAAGAAGCTAGCTGCCTTCTCACTTCCAGCATGATCACTCAGTTGTCCGAGACCACAGTCTTATTATTTTGATCAAGGAGTCAGCTACTTCAGCATTGGCCTGCATTGTTTGATGGCCTATGGGTCTTGAAGACCAACAGCTCACAGTGGGGAGTAACCCAGTTTTGGCATAGGAATTTACCTGCTAAGCCTATGATTTTAGGATAAGGCTTTCTCCACACCTTCTCCGTGCATCTATCTGAACTATACCCCTGCTCTTATTAAATAAGACATATTTTTCAATAAATAATTGAAGAGGAAGGTGTTTTGTTTTTGTAAATTTTTATTTACTTGAGAGGAAGAGATAGGGAGAGAGAGAAAGAATGAGAGAGAAAGAAGGGGCACTCCAGGGCTTTCAGCCACTGCAAATGAACTCCAGAAGCATGTGCCACCTTGTGCATCTGGCTTATGTGGGTCCTAGGGTGACTGCACATGGGTTCTCTGGCTTTGCAGGCGAGCACCTTGACTCCTAATCCATCCCTCCAGCCCAAGAGGAAGGTTTTGATATACTAATTCATACCATCATTAGTTTTGTGTTTCTCCCTCCTCCCATCGTCCCTCCTTTACCCCACTAACCCAAGACCTTTCCACCTGCTGTGTTCTGTCCCTCCACCTGCCTGTCAACTCATACTTCCCTGCTTCTCCTCTTTGTCTTTTGATTAATATAATTTTCTCAGGTAGCTCATTGCAGTGTTATTTAGCTTCTGTATAACAAGGCCTATTTTAGATTATACTTTACAAAGAAACATTTCTCTCTTTCTCTACTTAGTCTCCTATCCACAAAGGCCCAAATGCAATGTATAACATCACTTAGGTGTTCCAATCAATAAATAGAAATGGCCATGAGTACATTGCCAGCCACAAAACTTGCTATCATCAATACTGCGTCCTTTATGGTTTCTCTTCAGAATGCTGAGGGTAAGATGAGGGACTTCACTTCCAAAATGAATCAAAACTGTATCCACCATCCCACTTCACATAACCTTACAGTGTGATTTTGATACCCTTTTATTATAGTCCAAATGCTCATATTCCTTGAATTTGGATTTCTTTGTGGCTATAGCAAAGTAAAACTGTATGATTTCTGAAGAAAACTTATAAAAGGCATTTCCATCTGCTCTTCCATGGATCTTTGCATCTATACCCTAGCCACTAATAATGGAAAGACCAACAGCTCATGGAAGCATATGTAAAGAGGAGCTCAGGTCACACACCATCCGAGCATCCAGCACCAACAACTCATAGAAGGCCCATGTATAGAGGAACTCAGGTCACACACAATCCAAGCATTCAGCACCAATCAGCTGACTCCTGGTCAGCCCACCTTACATGACACAAGAAGGAGCAGAGGAAAAGAAATTACTCAATGAACTTTGCTGAGCTCACAATTAAAATCTGACAATTCTATGGATGGTTGCTTTTGTTTGAAGCCACTACATTTGTAGATGCAATAGATAAGAAATCTTGTTTAGGCCCTGGTAATGGGGTGCTCCTTTAACAAAAGTCCTAAAATGGGCACCACTGCTATTGAAATCTGGCAGCAATTAGAAGCTGTAACCTTTTAGAAACAATTGGCTAGAGCTCATGGGTCCTGAAAACCATAACAGAAGCTTAGAGAATGAAAGCATATCAGTGAAAGCTCAATGATAAGTGGGGAAGTTTTGTTAGACTCTAAAGGAGGATTTTTCTTACATACTCACAAGAAATTTGATAAAGCCTTTGCATGAGTGAATAGAGAAAATAAGAAACATGTATAATGAAATTGATGATACTGATAACAGTATTTTCAGAACAAAGAACTCAAGGATGACTTCCCTGCCTGCCTACACCAAAATGGGAGAAAAAAGGAAGCTAAGAAAATACTTGATTGGTTTCAAGCACAATTTGAGGAATTATTAATGATCCAAGATCTTCAAGGGCTCAAAATGAACATGTTGAAAGTTCTTATCTTGTTCTGTTGATGAACTATGTTTAGCTTAAGTAGTTGTGGGCCGGAGAGATGGTGCAGTGGTTGAAAACACTTGCTGTGCAAGCCTGACCACAAGAGTTTGGATGCTCAGAACCACAAGAAGTCTGATGCAAGTAATACAAGTGCTTGTAATCACAACACAGCTTTGGCACTAGGAGGCACAGTCAGGAGAACCCCAAAGCTTGTTAAACAGCTAGATTGTTGATTACAGCAGCAAACAGCAGAGACTCTGTCTCCAATAAGTGAAAAGTGAAGGACAACTTGAGGTTGTCCTCTGATCTTCATGCTTGCCATGGCTGGCTCACTCTTTACAAACACACGCACATACCATATGCACACACACAGACACATGCAAACACAAAAAATTAAGAATTTGTGCTTTTTTAAAGATGAAATGAAGGTAGTATATAAACTTCTCTCTGGAAATCTCAAGCAGATAAAGTGATGTCTCAGTTGCCTTGTACCTCCACCTCAGACAACTCATCTGTTGGTCAGCAACACATTGCATTCAAATGTTACCATATTACATGAATGTAACTAATGTTTCCTGAACATATACTGTGTAGTATTATGGAAAAGGCTGTACCATTTAATAAGAGTTTCAATGAGATAGGAATTGAATCATACCAAGATCACATAGATGGCTATGAATGCTAATGAAGAGGACTCATTTCTGATTATCTTGAACTACTCATGCCAAGCCCTCTCTAAACTGAAGATTTGGGAGGATGTATGTTTTGTTTTTAGTTTGAGGCTCTTTATCATACAGGGATTGAATCGATAAATAGGTGCCAAGTTTATATCTGGGCTATGAATTTTCTGATGATTTCTCTTAAATAAGAATTTCCATGGAAGTGGATGATCATAATGGCAACAAAAATGGTCAAAATTTGGGCTGTAGAGATGACTCAATGGTTGAGACACTTGCCTGCAAAGCCTAATGATCCAGGCTTGATTACCCATGTAAATCCAGATGCACAAATTGGTGAACGCATCTGGAGTTTGTTTGCAGTGTCACTATGCCCTAGTCTACCCATTCTCTCTCTCTCTCTCTCTACGGTTCTCTCTGTTTGTAAGTAAATAAATAAAAATTTAAAAATACCTAAATATTAAAAAAATCAAATATTAACAGCTAATCAGCACTGAATTAGTTAACTAACTGGTTAGTATTAGCATAATGATTAGGTAAATTTTATATTATAACTACTTGTTTTTGTGAAATATTTGAAATACTTAAATACAATAATATAAAAGCATTATAATTATACATCATGTGGGGAAAAGAGACCACATATTATTTATACCTATGTCTATAAGTATGAAAAAATATTCCCACACCAAAAATTGAGAAACAAACCAGAAAAGAATTATTCATGAATAAAATACTGGAACCTAATTCAATAAATTCCTTAAATGATGGGACTGTAGATGTTTTTGTTAATCTTTCTTCTATTTTTCAGTAATTTTCAACACTTGAAAATATACATTATTACATTCACAATAGATGCACACAATATGCCAATTTTTATAAAAACTCAATGATTTGCTGCAACTTCAGCACAAAGCTGAATTATGGCTTTCTGCCTGTTAGCTGTCATTTCAAGATTTCAAGGCAAATAAAACATGACATGTTTGTTTTACTTTCTTGAAAACATTTTAAAAATATGCCTGGATAAAACTGGTTCTTTCTTTCATTTTATTTCCTAAACATTCTTTAGACAAAATCTTGAATGTGTTCGACTGAAATATGAACTCTTTCAAGGGCAAGAATACACCTTTCTATGTGTAGAACTAATTAGCATATGCCTCAAAGTGCCCTTTCAATTATTTTTTGCATATATCTCTAATACACACACACACATGGCTTATTTTCACTAATTCCCCATCCTTCTCACAACTTTATGTTGGCACAATCCATGGAGAGATATGTTCTTTGCTAGACAAAGCTACCAGGTTGCTGTTTGTCTCTTGACTCCTATATACAGGCCCTTATTGATGTCTCTCATCATTCTCTCTATTTTTTGATTTTTGCATTTCTCAGTACTCTACTAATATTTCTAAAGAGCATGTTTACTTATTGAGGACCTTGTTATTTTTGAAACTTTTATTTCCTCATTCTTATAATATGCAACATATCCTGGTTTTTACATCATTCAGTCATAACCAAACTATTTCAAAAATTATTTATCTGCTTCTTCCAAATTTCCAGATAGTACTTTTTTTCTCTTTTTCTTTTACTAAGTGTAAACTTTGTATGGACATGTCATATGTTGGTACCATCATTTCCCTCCTCCTTGCCCCCACTCCACTGAAGGCTTTCCTTAGTGAGATTGCAGGTACTCTTCATGGAGTTTTGGGCTTGGGGCAAGTTTCACTCTAGCCCAAGTTGACCTAGATCTCACTCTGTATCCCAAGTTGGTCTTGAACTTGAAGTCATCCTCCTACCTCAGCCTACTGAGGGCTGGGATGATAGGCGCAACATAATAACATAGACACCACACCAGGATTACTTCTTCCAAGTGTCCTTGTTGCTTCCCTGCTCAAAGGCCCATGGAACAAAAGCCATAGTAAATCAGCAACTCAGGTACCTCTACCATGAAGGACGCTTTTACAAAAGCCTTACTTTGCTCCCCTTCTGTTTATTTATTTATTTATTTGACAGGGAGAAACAGGGGGAGAGAGAGAGACACACAGACAGAGAGAGAGGTGTGCCAGGGCTCCAGCCACTGCAAATGAACTCCACATGCAAGTGCCCCTTTGTGCATCTAGCTTATGTGGGTCCTGGGGAATTGAACCTGGGTCCTTTGGCTTTATAGACAAATGTCTTAACTGCTAAGCCATCCCTCCAGCCTTTTTTTAATATAATATGAGAGAGTGAGAGCAAGAGATACAGACAGAAAGAGAGAGAACTGGCAAGTCAGGGCCTCCAGCCACTGCAATCAGACTCCAGACATATGCGCCACCCAGTGCACATGTGTGACCTTGTGTCACTTTGTGTGTCTGCCTTATGTGGGTCGTGGAGGGTTTAACATAGGTCCTTAGGCTTTGCAGGCAAGTGCCTTACCTGATAAGCCATCTCTCTATCCCCTTTCTCTTCTTTTTTTAAACTTATTTTTATTAGATATGTACATACTCAGTATGTAAACAATACATGTTGGTACCATCCTTTCCCTCATCCCTGCCACTTTTCTGAAGAGGCCCTCCTCATTGGGCATGAAGGCTAACCCCCATGGGGATTGTGGGTCATGCATAGTTGGGGCAGCAATTAGTTTTGGGAGAGAGACAATGTCTCTGTGAATAATGTCCCAACTTGTGGCTATAACAATCTTTCCACTCCTTCTACCACAGGATTTCCTGAACCATGTTGGGTGCATTTTAAGTCTACTTAAATGATAGGATCACAGGAGCCTCTGGATCTCTTGTTTTGGTAGGTGTTGAGTGTCCTCAGGATCTTTCTCTTTCACCCTTGTGCTCATAATCAGGTTCACAGAGAAAGCAGCACTTTTGCTCATTCCCAAATTCCTCTGTGGTTTCAGTTGGGGCCAGGTTTAAGAGTATTGGGTTATTTCCTCTTGTCCCACTCCCATCTCAAAAACAGAAGCAGAATCTCCAAGGGACAGTGAAGTCAGCAGCACGTATATGGGATGAAATTATTAATGTAGAGAGAATTTAAAGGGTGTAGATCCTCTTATAGAGAAAGATTAGTGGGACCTTGACATTGGAAGCAAAAATGTTATCTGGATATGATTCTGACTTGTTCCACAGTTCCAGATATGGTTTCCTTTCCACTGAAAGAATCTGTTAGCTGACCCAAGAGCAGTTGGATATCCACCATGGCTGTGTCCCACTCTTTCACTTCTGTGAGCATAATGTCAGGTTGTTGGCTTCTGAGTAGTGGAGACTTTGAGTTGCTTGGACAGATCTTGGCCACTTTTCCTTGGTAGCTCATGTAGTGCCTTCCAGCACTAGATGGGCTAACTCTCTTGGGACTGGCTCTCTTCTGGATTCCAATCAGGTCTCTCCATGATCTGTGGTGATAGCATATGGTGTCTACGTCAGTAGGTGTAGCAGACAGATTCAGGTTCGCTGAGATGAACTTCCAGACCAGGCACAGTTATGGAGGAAGGGATTTATTGAAGCTTACAGATCCAGGGGAAGTTCCAGAGAAGCAGAAGAAACTGGCCTGCTTTCACAGGCCCAAGCAGAGAGAGAGAGAAGCACAAGCCTAAAGGTCAAAAGCCGGAGCACACTTCAGGAACTCCAGCTAGGCACACTTTGTATATCTATACATTGGAATCTGAAACCCACCACCACACTTTAAGATCCACCCAGTGACTGCCTCCAGCCAGGTGGCTAAAGATGCAAACTACAAGCAAATAAACAACTAAATATATTGGGGGCCATCTATTCTATTCAAACCACCACATTCCGCCCCTGGCCCCAAATAGATTTATAACCATCACACATTATAAATTGTACTCAGTTCAATTTCAAAGGTCCCCACAGTCTTGACCAATTTAAGATATGAAGACCTGTAAAATCAAACAAGTTAAACACTTCTAACATATAAAGTCACAGAGTAAACATTTTCAACTGGTATAAGGCACAGCAAGGAGAGACTAAAACAATGTAAACTCAACCGCCATCAAACAAACATCAAACTTCTGCAGTTCAAGTTCAATATACCCAGAGACTAACAGTCTCCAGACTTTTCAATTCCGCCCCTCCAGCTGGGCAGAGTACCCGGGGAACATTTCCATCCCAGGCAAGCAGTGTGCTGTATGGTAGCCCTTGCACAGTCCTGGTATATACAAAACATCTTTAGGTCTTCATGCAAACCATGTTCCATCTCCCAAAGGCTTTTTCAGCCTATCAGGGCATCATGCCCTACCTCATGCCACATCTCAGCAGCAGCTCCTGGAACCATGTGCAATTTATGACCACTCTTCACATTTTCCAAAGGCTCTTTTAGCCTATCAGGGCATCAGGCCCTACCTCATGCTGCATCTCAGCAGCGGCTCCTGGAAGCATGTGCAATTCACGGCCACTCCATGTATTTTTCATGCTTCTGAAACCAATACCAAGTGTGCAGGACACAGCCATATTTTTAATTCAGGGACGAAACAAATCATAGCCTTGAAAAGCAGGTTCCTTCTCCAGTCAACTCTTTCCAAAAGCGTCTGCATTTTTATGATAGTCTTTCCTCAGGCATCCTTTTCATTGTTTTAATGTAAAGCAGTTGGAACATCTTCCTTAAGATTGCTAATGTGTTTGACAATAGCAGGTTCAGTAACCTAAAACCAGTCTCTGTGCCTGTAATTTTAACTTGTTTGAGATTTTCCAGCTTAAAATCTTAAATCTCTCGGTTCAATATCTTCAGCCAAGCACATCAGTCCATTACAAATTTAACCTTGATCAATCTCTCTGGGCTTGGGCAGCAGGACGCAGCCAGCCCTTATGCCAGTAGCCCAGTTCTAACAAAGTCCTCTGCAGTGTTTCCTTCCCCTTAGAAAGCTCATAAGCTAAGCCTCGAAATTCAATGCTATCTGCACTTAGCATTCTCAGACTCTCATCAGAATAGTCCATAAAACTTGGCTTACCACTCCAGAAGACATCTTCAGTTGCAAGCACCAAGTCCATGCCTATTCCTCCAAAACAAAGGTTCCAAAAGATCAACATGCACATAGTAAGTTTCATCTCACCCCACTCCTGGTACCAAGTTCTGTAGCAGACAGATTCAGGTTCGCTGAGATGAACTTCCAGACCAGGCACAGTTATGGAGGAAGGGATTTATTGAAGCTTACAGATCCAGGGGAAGTTCCAGAGAAGCAGAAGAAACTGGCCTGCTTTCACAGGCCCAAGCAGAGAGAGAGAGAAGCACAAGCCTAAAGGTCAAAAGCCGGAGCACACTTCAGGAACTCCAGCTAGGCACACTTTGCATATCTATACATTGGAATCTGAAACCCACCACCACACTTTAAGATCCACCCAGTGACTGCCTCCAGCCAGGTGGCTAAAGATGCAAACTACAAGCAAATAAACAACTAAATATATTGGGGGCCATCTATTCTATTCAAACCACCACAGTAGGGTATTACCATTAACTTCTGGTGGGTAATCAAGTGCTCTGACAGAAACATGTCTTGTTTGTTTTGGGAGGCCTTGTAGGTCTCTCTGTTCAACAGCCCATTGAGGATGTCAACCGTGTCCTGGTACAG
Source organism: Dipus sagitta (assembly GCA_036346955.1). Classification (NCBI taxonomy): domain Eukaryota; kingdom Metazoa; phylum Chordata; class Mammalia; order Rodentia; family Dipodidae; genus Dipus; species Dipus sagitta. The sequence continues at coordinate 51,922,326 of CM070775.1, read as the reverse complement.
GGAACTGTAGGCTAGTGCCAAGGGAAAAGAAAACAGAAAAAGACAGAAACAGAACAAATTTAAGGTTAGGCTTTGTCTCACCCTCCCTAGGGCCCTTTGATTCATGTACTCCCACTAAAGTCATGTTAAAGGTTCAACAGTTTACTCTAACTTTCAGGGTATAGGATTCTATGGTACCAGTTCAATTTGGGTTCAGTTTTGTGCCCCCCACTCCTCCCCTTCCCCCAAGCCCTACCATCTCTATTGTTCAAGCCTTGAGATGCTATTCAGGTATGTCAGCAACTTGAGCTGATCCAGGTTAGGAACTGCAGATGTGTGAGACCATGAAACAGTTGTCTTTCTGTGATTGTGTGAGTTTGCTTAGTGTGATCTGCTCCAAATTTGACCATTTTCTCTACAAATTTCATTGTGTCTTTTTTTTCTTATTGCTGAGTAGAATTTCATCATGTAGATATACTGTATCTTGGTTATCCATCCAATGAAGAGCACCTGAGTTGATTCCAGTTCTTAACTATTATGAATGGAGCAGCTATAAACATGGCTGAGCACATATTTCTGAACTGAAGTGTGGAGCTTTTAGGGTAAATGCCCAGTGTGAAGGAATAACAGGGTCTTTGTAAGCCTATATTCATCCTTTTCAGGAGGCTCCATATTGATTTCCATGGTGGTTGTACCAGCTTACATTTCCACCAACAGTGAATAAGGGTTCCTATTTCTCCACATCCTTGCCAACATTCATTTTCATTTGATTTTTTTTAAATGTTTGCTCTCCTTACTGGGGTAAGATGTAATCTTGTAGTTGTGTTAATTTGCATTTCCCTGATGGTTAGAGTTGTTGAACATTTTCTTAAGTATGTGTTAGCCATTTGTAATTCTTCTTCTGAAAACTCCCAGTTTAGTTCTCTGCCCCACTTTGGGAGTGGGTTCTTTGATTTTTTTTTTCTTGTTTAGTATATGGAGTTCTTTTTAGATTCTAGATATTAGGCTTCTGCGAGTGGTATATCTGGCAAAGATTTTGTCCCATTTAGTGGGTAATCTATTGGCTCTGCTAATGGTATGTTTGTCTGCACAAAAGCTTTTTAGCTTCATGAAAACCCATTGCTTGAGTGCTTGTTTAATTTCCAGGGATATTGGGGTTTTGTTCAGGAAGTTTTTTTCCAGTCCTATATTGCAGCGTGTGCATCCTATTTTTTCTTCCAGTAGTTGAAGTGTTTCAGGTCTTATATTGTGGTCTTTAACCCACTTGGACTTTATTTTTGTTTATGGACATATGAGTGGGTGTAATTCCATTTTTCCACACATGGCCATCCAATTTGTCCAACACCATTTGTTGAAGATGCTGTCTTTTCTCCAGTCTACATTATTGACACCTTTGTCAAACATCAGGTAGTTGTAGTTACTAGACTTAAGTTCTGGGTCTTCAATTCTGTTCCATTGGCCAATGTTTCTGTTTTAATTCCATGCTGTTTATGTTACTATGGCTTTGTACTATAGCTTTAGATCAGGTATAGTGATGGTGATAACTCCAGAGTTTCTTTTTTTTTTTTCCTTGAGGCTATGTTTAGATATCTAAGGCCTGCTACCATTCCACATAAATTTTGAGATCATTTTTTTTCAATCTCAGTGAAGAATGATGATGATATTCTTTTTTAAATTTATTTTTATTCTTTATTTGAGAGAGGGAAAGAGGGAGAGAGAGAGAGGGCGAATGGCTGTGCCAGCACTTCCAGCCACTGAAATTGAACTCCAGATGCATGCACTACATTTTGCATCTGGCTTCCATGGGTCTTGGGGAATCAAACCGAGGTCCTTTGGCTTTGCAGGCAAGCAACTTAGCCACTAAGCCATCTCTCCAGCCCATTTTTTTTACACATTTCTTTTTTATTCATTTATTTGAGAGAGAGAAAGAGGGAGGAGAGAGAGAGAAAGAGAGAGAATGGGTGGATGCTAATATTCTTGTTGGTATTGTGTTACATCTGTATATTGCTTTTTGTAGAATTGCCATTTTCACAATATTAACTACAGCTATCCAGGAGCATGGGATGTCTGTCCATCTTCTCAAGCCCTTCTTAATTTCTTTCTTGAGGTTTTTTATGTTTTCATTATATACATATTTGACATCATTGCTTAGTATTATTCCAAGGTATTAAATTTTTTTGTGCTATTGAAATTGAGACAGCCTCACTGATTTCTTTGTTTGTATATTTGTCCTTTGCATATAGAAAAGCTACTGATTTTTGTGCATTGATTTTGTATCCTACCACTTTATTGATGTAACTAATCAACTTTAGAAGTTTTGAGATGGAGACTTTCAGGTCACTTATGTCATCTGCACATAAGGCTAAATTGAATTCTTCCTTTATAATTTGAATCCCTTTTATTTCTTTCTCCTGTCTTATTTCTTGAGTCAGTACTTCTAGTACTATGTTGAAGATCAGTGGTGAGAGTGGGCAATGCTGTCTTGTTCCAGATCTCAGTGGAGACTCCTTGAGTTTTTCCCCATTAAGTATTATTTGGGCTTTAGGAGCTTTATATATAGTCTATATTGTGTTCAGATGTAGACACTCCATGCCTATTCTTGCCTGCATTTTGATCATGAAGTGGTGTTGTATTTTGTCAAAGGCCTTCTCTACATCAATTGAAATAATCATGTGGTTCTTATGATTAAGCTTATTTATGTAGTGTATTTCATTGACCAATTTCCTTATGTTGAACCATCCTTGCATCCTTGGGAGGATCCCTACTTGGTCAAGGTGGATAATGTGGTTTTTTTTTTTTTAATTTTTTTTTGTTATTTTTGTTTATTTATTTGAGAGTAACAGACAGAGAGAAAGAGGCAGAGAGAGAGAGGGAGAGAGAATGGGCACGCCAGGGCCTCCAGCCACTGCAAATGAACTCCAGATGCCTGCGCCCCCTTGTGCATTTGGCTAACGTGGGTCCTGGGGAGTCGAGCCTTGAACCAGGGTCCTTAGGCTTCACAGGTAAGCGCTCAACCACTAAGCCATCTCTCCAGCCAGTGGATAATGTTTTTGATGTGTTGTTGTATTTGGTTTTCAAGGATTTTGTCCAGGATCTTTGCATCTAAGTTCATTGGGGATATAGACCTATAGTTTTGTTGCGTCCTTGTCTGATTTTATTATTAGTGTTATGCTAGCTTCATAAAAGTAATTGGGGAGGATTTCCCTGGTCTCTGATTATGCTAGACATTTTGAATAAAATTGGTTTCAGTTCTTCAATGAATATTTCATAGTATTCAGCTGAGAAGCGATCCTCTCCTGGACTTTTTTGGTGGGGGCAGATTTTTATTTTTTGTTTATTTGTTTATATTTATTATTAGATATGGATGTATTTTGTATGTAAACATCACATGTTGGTACCATCCTTTCTCCCCCCACTGCCAATTTTCTGAAGAGGTCTTCCTCATTAGGGATGCACGTCAGCGCCATGGGGATTGTGGGTCATGCATTGTGTGTGTGTGTGTGGGGGGGGGCAATGTCTCTGTGCAAAATGTCCCAACTTTTGGCTCTAAAAATCTTTCCACTCACTGTTTTGCAAAATTCCCTGAGCCATGCTGGGAGCATTTTAAGTCTACGTCAGTAATAGGCACTTAGGAGCATCTGGTTCTCTGGTTTGGTAGGTGTTGAGTGTCCTCAGTATCTTTCTCCATTACCCTTGTGCTGATATCAGCTTAACTAAGAAAGCAGCCATCTTGCTTATTTCCTCAATTCCTCTGTGGTTTCAGCTGCAGCCAGGGTGGAGTGTGCTGGATAGTTTATTTCCTCAGGTCCAGTTCCATGCAAAAAAGAGAAGCAGGTTCTCCAACAGAGAGTGAAGTCAGTGCTGGTTAAATGGGATAACCATTATTAATTTAGAAAGAATTAAAAGGGTTTAGACACTTTTATGGTCTAAGGTTAGTGGGAGCTTGACAACAGAAAGGAGAGTCATTATCTGCATATGATTCTGACTTGTTTCCCAATTCCAGATATGGTTTCCTTTCCACAGAAGAAAGAGAAACAGGGAAAATATGAGGTTAGGTTTTGTCTCACTCTTTCCAGGGTCGTTCAATTCAGGTGCTCCCTCTAAGGTCCTCTTGAGGGTTCCACCTTTTAGTCTGACTTCCAGGATATAGGATTCTATGATAGCAGTTCAATTTGAGTTCATTTTTGTGTACCCCCACCTTTTCCCTTCCCCCAAGCCCTATGCTCTCTATTGTCCAAGCCTCAAGATGCTATTCAGTTATATAAGCACCTTGGGCTGATCCAGGTTAGGAACTGCAGATGAGTGAGATCATGAGATGGTTGTCTTTCTGTGATTGTTTGAGTTCACTTAGAATGATCCATTCAAAGTTCAACTGTTTTTCTACAAATTTCAATGTGTTGTTTTTTCTTACTGCTGAGTAGAATTTCATCATGTAGATACACCACATTTTCATTAACCATTCATCCAATGATGGGCACCTGGGTTGATTCCAGTTTTTAGATATTGTGAATTGAGCAGCTATAAACATGGTTGAGCAAATATTTCTGAACTGCAATATGGAACTTTTAGGGTAAATGCCCAGTAAGGGAATAAGAGGGCCTCTTGGTAACTCTATATTCATCCTTATCAGAAGTCTCCAAATCGATTTCCACGGTTGTTGTACCAGGTTACATTCCCATAAGCAGTGAGTGAATGTTCATATTTCTCAACAGCCTTGCCAGCATTTGTTTTCATTTGATTTTTTAATGTTTTCAGTCCTTACTGGGGCAAGGTGGAATCTCACAGTTGTTTTAATTTGCATTTTGCTAATGGTTAGGGATGTTGAACATTTTCTTAAGTGTGAGTTAGCCATTTCTGTTTCTTCTTCTGAGAACTCCCTATTCAATTCTCTGCCCTATTTTTGGAGTGGGTTGTTTGACTTTTTTATTGTTTAGTTTTTTGATTTCTCTGTAGATTCTAGATATTAGGATTCTTTCAGTGGTATAGCTGGCAAAGATTTTCTCCCATATAGTGGGTAATCTATTGGATCTGCTTATGGTATGTTTGACTGTGCAAAAGCTTTTTAGCTTCATGAGATCCCATTGGTTGAGTGATTTTTTTTATTTCCTTTGCTACTGGAGTTTTGTTCAGGAAGTCTTTTCCCAGTCCTATATCAGAAGAGTGTGGGGAGAGATTTTTAATTACTTTTTCAATCCCTATGGGTGAGATAATTTTGTTTAGGAGATTAATCTGCTATGGGTTTAGTTTTGATATGTAATATGCATCTAGGAACTCATCCATTTTTTCTAGATTATCTGATTTTGTGGAGTTTTATTTAAGTATGTCTCAATGCTTCTTCCAATTTCATTGATGTCTGTTGTGAACTTTCCTTTTTAATTTTTGATTTTGTTAATTTGATACTTCTCTATTTTTTTGCTTGATCAAATTGGCCAAAGTTTTATCAGTCTCATTTATTTTTTCAGAGAACTATTCCTTTGTTTCATCATTTTTTAAAATTGGTTTCTTAATTTCCAATTCCTTAATTTCTTGCTCATATCTTGATTGCTTCTTTCTGTCTAGAACTCTTAGGGTTGGCTTCTTCTTTTTTCCGCAATGCCTTTATGTGGATGGTTAGGTTATTAATCTGGAATTTCTCTGTCTTTATGATGAAGGCATTTAGCCCCATAAATTTTTCCCCCTTAGAACTGCCTTCATTGTTTACCATAAGTTTTGGTCAGCTGTGTTTTCATAATTATTCAATTCAAGGATTTTTACAATTTCTTTTTTTATTTCTTCCACAACTCATTCAATGTTCCAAAGTGTGCTATTCAGTGTCCAGGAGCTGGTGAATTTTCTGATGTATCTCTTTTTGCTAATTTCTAGCTTTAAACATTGAAATCTCATATGATGAAGGTTATTTCAATTTTTCTGAATCTATGGAAAGATGTTTTGTGGCCTCATATATGGTCAATTTTGTAGAAGGTTCCATGGCCTGCTGACAAGAATTCTGTAGAGTTGGAGTTGAAAGTTCTGTAGAGGTCTCTTAGGTCTAGTTGATCTATGATGTTGTTGAGCTCTATTATTTCCCTTTTGATTTTTTTGCTTGGATGATCTGTCTATTGATGATAATGGAGTATTGTAGTAGCTGACTGTGATGGTATTGGTGTTTATTTCTGTTTTATTTTCAAGTAGATTTTGATATATAAACTGTGGTGCACCTGTGTTTGTACATGTATATTTATGATTGTGATGTTCTCATGTTGAATCATTCCCTTGATGAGTTAGAAGTGACCTTCTCTGTCCTTGTTGATTACTTTTTGTTTGAAGTCTATTATATCATGTATTAATATAGTAACACCCACTTTTTTTTAAATTTGATTTGCTTGGAATATCATATTCCATCCTTTTACCCTGAGGTGGTGTCTATCATTAGTTGTGAGATGCATTTCTTGAAGACAATAGATAGAAGAGTCCAGTTTTTTTATTCCCCCGATACCCTGTGTCTTTTGACGGGTGAGTTAAGACCATTAAGGTTTAAGGTCATTACTGTGAGGTTTGAATTAGTCCCTACCATGATGCAGTGTTTTATGTGGGTTTTGTGCTTTGTATTGTGTAGAGCCTAGCCTGTTTTTGCTTATGGTGCTCTTCTTCTTATTTTCTCTTGAGATTGGTTGCTTGACTATTCTGTGTGGAATATTTCCTTGAGTATTCTCTGTAGGTTTGGCTTTGTGTTCATATAATCACATAGTTGACTTCTTTTCATGGAAAGTTTGCCTTTGTATATTGTGATTTGCTTCTCTGTGGCTGCTTTTAAAACTCTTTATTTTCATTTTCTGTTCACTTGATGTTTTGAACTTAGGGACGTTTTTGGCCTCCTGATCAATTTCTTCTGTCTTGCCTTCCAGGTCAGGGGTTCTCTCTTCCACAAGAGTAACTCTGTTGCTGAGGGGTTATAGAGAGGTTTTTATAATTTCTATTTGAGTACTGTTTCCTGTTGTATTATTTTGCATTGTGTCTATCTCTTTCTTGAGGTATGGTTTCAGTTCAATTTCTGATTTTTTTGTGCTTTCTGTAATTCATTCTTACATCTGATTATTTCTTCATTAAGCTTGATGAACCAGTTGTTGAGAACTACCATTTCTTGACTCACCTTCAATTTAATCATATCTCTTTTGAGGGTTCTAATGATTTCTACAATCAAGTTAAGCCTATTGTCAAAAGCTGAACACTCTAAGAGATGATTCTGTTCAACTTTAGTGTTATGAATGATGGTTCTTTGATGGTTTGCTTCCATTTCAGTGATCCCTTTGGTCAGAGCCTCATTGGTTGTTGTATTTTCATTTTGGGAATGAATTTCTGTTCATTTCTCTATGATTTCGTTGGAGGGTTCCATTGTAGGACTAAGCATCCTTGATAGAAATCTCTCAGTTTTCTGACTTTTGTTGGATTTTTTGAGTTGTTGTCTACCCATTTTAGGGAGACTATTTTATTGAGGAGCAAGCAAGTTCCCCTCCCCCCACCCTTTGGCCTATGCACCCTCTGACTCATGTGAACAGAGATGTTGGTACTCAGTGGCCAGTCAGGATACCAGAACAACAGGCCTGATTCCATAGCCCACATAGGACCAGGCCTCCACAAGCAAGGCACAATGGGACCTACCAGGACCAGTGAACTGAGAGGAGCCAGGGAACAGGGCTTTGTCCTACTTGCCCTCACAGTACCTGGCTGCACACCCTCCTGCACAGGGAACTCAGGGAAGAGAAGGGAAACAGGGGTCTGACCTAGTTAATCTGAGCTACTGTTTTTGCCCTCACACTGTCCCACTGGGCAGCGCAGGGATCCTGGACCAGGGAGCTGGGTAGAGTAAGGAAACATGGGTCTGACCTACTCACTCCATGCTGTACACCATCCCACAGACCCAGAGATCCCAGACCAGGGAGGTGGGAGGAGCAGGGTAATATGGGTCTGGCCTATTCCCCCTTTCTCTTCTTAAAGCATCACTTGTGAAGGGAAAGAAGCACCACATCTTTCCTTCTATTTTCTTATTTGTAGTTATTCTATTTAGGTTTTTTTTTTTCTTGAGGCATGCACAACAGAATGAATTATTTTTAATACAAGAGACTGAGAGTGAGCCCTTATAGGTATTCTATGCAACCATGCTAGTAGTGTCTTTCTTATCTGCTCATTTCCCTAACAACTCTCACTAGAAAAGCTTACCTGTGTTATTTCTTCTTTGCATCACTACTGCAGATGATTGTTAAAGGATGGTACTTAAGTTGTGAAATTTGCCCTAGCCCACCATCCTAACATGCTTGGTCCTCATAAATGTGAATAAAAGCTTCATTTCAGTCAAATGGACAGGAAAGAAATTACTTTAAGATAGTCACACAGGATTATTGAAGAATGAGGGACCTGGTGTTGTCACAATGGTGCTGAAATGACATTATTCAAAGGTAACTTTGTTCTGATTTTGAAAAAATATTGTATTTATTTATTTTTGAGAGAGAGAGAGAGAGAGAGAGAGATTGAGAGACAGTAGGGAATGGGTGAACCGAATCTTCTACCCTTTGTAAACAAACTCCAGATAAATGCACCATTTTCTGCATCTGGCTTTGAGTGGATAGTGTGGAATCAAACCCTGATTGTTAGGCTTTGAAGGCAAGTACCTTAATCATTAAGCCCTCTATCCAGCCCTGATTTTATTTTTTGGTCTAGATTTCATTTGCTAGTTTTCCTGCTTTAGAGAAAAAGAAAGACATGGTCATATTAATGAAAATGTGTTCATTAATAAATGTTGAACTTCCGGCCAAGATGGCAACAGCCTAGTTGCACTGCAAATCCTGGGGAAAGAAAGGCAAGATATTAAGGGTTCATTGGGGCTTTTAGGGGAGAGAAATCTCTGATAGATTGTCAGTGGGAGGGCATAGAGGCGGGGGAAACAGGGAATTGTGGATCCCCTCATGGACAGGTAGCCCACCCCTCCCCCCAAATAACCCCCATGCCCACAGTGCCGCTGCTGCTGCCGGCGCTACCACTGCCACCAGCGCAGGGGCTACCACCACCGACCAATCAATCCCTGCGTGCGGAAACTTACACTGATGCGCACACTCGTCCACTCGCCCACTTACTAAGTGAGCCCAGTCCCACAGCAACTGCCACACAAGCTCAGACTGTGTCTCTCCTTGTGCCAGCTCAGGTGACGTCCCCTACCTGTCTGCCACACTGGCCGTCTGTCATTGTCCTGTGGCAGGGGAGCACAGACTGCTTCCGGGTCCCAGTGTTCCCAGGCAGAGTTCAGGCTGCTTCAGTGCTTGGGAACTCTGTGTGACTCCTAGCTCAAATGCAGGCAGCTTTGGCATATTACCCCTTGAGAATTCAGGCAACTTTGGTGCCCCTGCCAGGCAGTAGATAGGCGGCATTGGCAAGTGAGAGCCAAAGCCCAGGCTGCTTGGCAAATGCCCCAGGCTGCCACAGATTCCCATTGTGCTTGAGCCCAGGATGATATGCCCACCTTCATGCCCATACACTCTCATGGGCAGACCACAACACAAAAGAAATAACATGAAAAATCAAATGCAAGAAAATCCAGTCAGATCACCAGTCCTACAATGAATACATCTAACCAAAACATAGAAGAACCATTAGGATCAGAACACCAAATTCAAGCTATGAGCAGTACAACCCTCACCAACCTACTGGTAGGACTTGCAGGAAAGCAACAAAAGACCGATAATAATGTGGATACTGCCATCACTAAGCTAGAAATAATAGATAAGAAATTGGAAGGAGTTCAAAGAGAGTTAAGAAATTTGAGGGAAAGTGAAAAAAAGAAGACCTTAAAAATCAGCTGGCCAAGCTAAATGAAGACATAAAGAAATGCAAGGATGAATTCCAAGAATCATCAAGAAAATCAAAAAATGATGTGAAAAGGGAGCTTGACAGAGGGATGGAAATTATACATAGAAAAATAATAGAAAATGCAAACTTAATTGAACAAGTCCAAACTCTCTAGAAGCTCTCAAGAATAGAGTCAGCCAAGTGGAGGATAGAAACTCTGATCTGAAAGACCAGATGGAAGAACCAATTAGAGAGTTCCAAAATTTCAGTAAGTTGAAAACTTCCTGTGAACAGAACATGAGGGAATTGGGGGATACACTTAAACGTCCTAATATCAGGATCATTGGAATACCAGAAGGAGAAGAAATTCACACCAAAGGCATGGAGAACTTATTTAACAAAATAATTGAGGAAAACTTCCCCACTCTCTAAAAAGAAAGGCCCATCAAGATACAAGAAGCCAACAGAACTCCAAACTGACTGGACCAAAGGAGAAACTCTCCAAGACATATTTTCCTTAAGACTCTAAACATTGACACCAAACAGAAAATTCTAAAAGCAGTTAGGGAAAACAGCACACCACTTTCAAAGGTAACCCCATCAGAATTACTTCAGACTTCTCAATGGGAACCCTGAAAGATAGAAGGGCCTGAAATGAAACACTGCAAACTCTAAGAACATATGGCTTCCAACCCAAACTACTCTACCCAGCAAAAGTATCCTTCATAATACCTGGTGGAAGAAAATCTTGCCATGACAAAACTCACCTTTACAATTATATGAACACAAAACCAAACCTACAGAGAGTATTTCAGGAAATTCTCCACAGAGAAGAAACAAATAATCAAACTCAATTGCCTACAAGAAGCAGATCACAACAACCAAACTCAGAGTAGGCACAAAAAACTTCAAAGTCCATGAAAACACCAAACCACATTTACCATCACAATATGGTAGGGATCAAATCAAATCTCACTGTAATTACCCTAAATATTAATGGCCTTAATTCACCCATCAAAAGACACAAACTAACAAGATGGATCAAAAAAATAGACCCCTCAATCTGTTGCCTTCAAGAAACCCACCTCACCACTAAAGACAGACACCTCCTCAGGGTGAAAGGTGGGAAAATAATATTCCAAGCAAATGGGAATAAGAAACAAGCAGACGTTGCTATATTAATTTCAGATAAATAGACTTCAAACCAAAAATAATCAAAAAAGACAAAGAAGGCCACTTCATACTTATCAAGGGAACGATCCATCAAGAGGATATTACAATCATAAATCTGTATGCATCAAACACCGGGGCACCACAGTTCATAAAACAAAACCTACTTGACAATAAAACAGAAATAACCACCAACACCATCATAGCTGGGGACTTCAATACACCATTATCAGTAATAGACAGATCATCCAAACAGAAACTCAACAGGGAAGTAAGAGATCTCAACAAAACCATAGATAACTTAGACCTAATGGGCATCTACAGAACTTTCCATCTCAGTTCCAAAGACTACACATTCTTCTCAGCAGCCCATGGAACATTCTCTAAAATAGACCATATACTGGGTCACAAAGCCTGCCTCCACATATTTAGGAAGATTAACATAATTCCCTTCAAAATATCAGATCAAAATGCTATATTGCTAGAAGTCAACTACGAAAGACCCACCAAGAATCCCAACGGCACCTGGAAACTGAACAGAACATTTTTAAACAATAAATGGATAGTAGATGAAATGAAAAATGAAATTTCAAAATTTCTGGAATTGAATGACAATGAAAACACATCATACCAAAACTTATGGGACACAAAGAAGGTGATCCTCAGGGGAAAATTCATAGCACTCAATGCCTTCATAAAAAAGACAGAAAGGTCCCAAATCAATAACCTAACCATCCACCTAAAGGCACTGGAAAAGCAAGAAAAATCAAACCCAAAGAGCTCCACAAGGAAAGAAATAATTAAAATCAGAGCAGAAATCAATGAATTGGAAACCAAGGAAACAATTAAGACAACTGACAAAACAAAGAGCAGGATCTTTGAAGAAATAAAGAAGATTGACAAACCCCTGGCCAATCTGATCAAGCAAAAAAAGAAGAAGCTTCAAGTTAACAAAATTCAAAATGAAAAAGGAGAGATCACAACAGACATAAGTGAAATTGGGAGAATCATCAGGACTTATTTCAAAAACCTCTTCTCCACAAAACTGGATAATTTGGAGGAGATGGATAAATTCCTGTATTCATACCATCTGCCAAAGCTAAACACAGAGCAGATTAATCACCACAATCAATCCATCACACTCATGGAGATTGAAAAAGGAATAGAAAACCTCCAAAAAAGTCCAGGACCAGATTTTCTCTCAGCTGAATTCTATCAAACCTTAATGGAAGAACTCAAACCAATCTTCCTCAAAGTGTGACACACAATTGGTGAACAGGGAAAGCTTCCCAACTCCTTTTATGAAGCTAGCACCACCCTAATTCCAAAACCAGGCAGAGATGCCACAAGAAAAGAAAACTACCGGCCTATTTCCCTGATGAATTTAGATGCAAAGATCCTGAACAAACCCCTCACAAACTGAATCCAACAACACATCAAAAGCGTTATCCACCTTGACCAAGTGGGATTCATCCCAGGAACACAGGGGTGGTTCAGCATACGGAAATCTGTCAATGTAATGCACCACATAAACAAGGTTAAACATAAAAACCCCATGATCATTTCGATAGATGCAGAAAAAGCCTTTGACAAGATACAACATCACTTCATGATCAAAACATTGGAGAGAATTGGCATGGTTGGTTCATATCTTAACCTAATAAAGGCAATAAACAAAGCTTTGAGGGCCCAAATAATACTTATTGGAGAGAGACCGGAGGAATTCCTATTAAGATCAGGAACAAGACAGGGTTGTCCACTCTCACCTCTACTTTTCAATTTAGTTCTGGAAGTCCTAGCTCAAGCAATAAGACAGGAGAAGGAAATAAAAGGATACAATTTTTAAAGGAAGGAGTTAAATTAGCTCTATTCACTGATGACATGATTGTATATGTAAGAGACCCGAGAGACTCCATTCCTAAACACGTGAAGGAGATTAACTCCTATAGCAAAGTAGCAGGACACAAAATCAATGCACAAAAATCAGTAGCCCTCCGATATGCAATTGACAAAGATATAGAGAACGAAATAAGGGACATAGTCCCATTTTAAATAGCAACAGAAAAAAAATAAAATACCTTGGAATAACGTTAACCAAGGAAGTGAAAGGTCTATACAAAGAAAACATAAAAACACTCAAAAAAGAAATTGAAGAGGACTTGAGAAAATGGAAAGACCTCCCATGTTCCTGGGTAGGCAGAATTAACATTGTGAAGATGAGAATCCTACCAAAGGCAATATAGAGATTTAATGCAAATCCAATTAAAATCCCTACAGTGTTCTTCACAGAGATAGAAAAAATGATCTCAAATTTCATATGGAACAGCAGAAGGCCTCACATATCCAAACATATCCTTAGCAAAAGAAATACCTCTGGAGGAATCACCATACCTGATCTAAAGCTATATTACAAAGCCATAGTAATAAAAACAGCACGGTACTGCCATAAAAACAGGAGTATAGACCAATGGAATAGACTTGAGGACCCGGTCTTTGGGTCAAGCAACTATAGCTACTTGATATTTGACAAAGGCCCTAACAATATAGGCTGGAAAAAAGACAACATCTTCAACAAATGGTGCTGCACAAACTGGTTAACCATATGCAGGAAACTGAAAGTTCATCCACAGATTTCACGATGCACTACACTCAAGTGCACATGAATCAAAGACCTCAATATAAGACCAGAAACTCGAATACTACTGGAAGAAAATTTAGGAAGTACTTTGATGATATAGGAATGGAAAAAGACTTCCAGAACAAAACCCCAGTAGCTCATGAACTTAAACCATCACTCAACCAATGGGATCACATGAAGCTGAAGAGTTTCTTTACAGACAAGCATACAATAAGTAATACCAATAGATTACCCACAGAATGGAAGAAAATATTTGTGGATTATCAAACTGATAGAGGCCTAATTTCTAGAATCTGCAAAGAACTCAAAAATCTAAACAGTAAGAAGTCAAACACCCCACTCACAAAATGGGGCAAAGAGCTGAACAGGCAGTTCACAGAAGAAGAAATACAAATGGCAAACATACACTTAAGAAAATGTTCATCATCCCTAATCATCAGAGAAATGCAAAGTAAAACAACTATGAGATTCCTCCTTACCCCAATAACGATAGCAAACATTAAAAAATCAAATAAAAATAAATGCCTGTGAGGATGTGGAGAAGTAGGAACACTCATCCACTGTTGGTTGGAATGTAGGATGGTACAACCACTTTGGAAATCAATATGGAGACTTCTGAAAAAGCTTAGTATTGAGATACCAACAGACCCAGTTATTCCCTTCCTGGTCATCAACCCTAAAACCTTCAAACCACAGGCTAGAGAGATTTGCTCAACCATGTTTGTAGAGGCTCAATTTGTAACAGCTAAGAGCTGGAATCAATCCAGAAGTCCATCACTGAAGAATGGATAACTAAGCTGTGGTATATCTACACAATGGAATTCTATAGAACAGTAAGATAAAATGGCACAATAAAATTTGATGAAATATGGCTGAACCTGGAACAGATCATTCTCAGTGAACTTACCCAATTAAAAAAAAAAAAATGGAGAAACAAGCAAGGGCGCTGTTTTCCTGATGAACCAGATACCAGCACAAGGGGGAAGGAGATCAGCACAGAGAAAAATCAACTCCTACCAAATCAGAGAGCCAGAGCCTTAGAGGCTCCCAATACCTCATCACTGAAGCAGACCCAACATGGCTCAGGGAAATTTTGTGGAAGAGGGGGTGGAAAGAATGTCAGAGCCACATGTTGGGTCATGATATGCAGAGACATTTAGCTTACCCATAACTGTGGGCTAACTCCACAATGCATGACCCGTATACCTCAACAGGGAGGGGCTAAGGGGAGGGGGTAGGTCACAGATGAGCCTAATAATGGTACCAAACTGAGTGTAAAAATAAAATAAAATAAAATAAAAAATAAAAATGAAAAAAAAATCGCCAGATAGTCTCACTCATCTATAGCATGGAACCTGAATCTAACCAAGATACCTTACATATCCAGCAAGCATCTCGTGGAATGGACACCAGGATGGAAGTAGAGGGAGGGGAGGGCATCAAAGGTGTGGGATACACAAATCTAGACCCAAATTGCAATGGTACCATAAAATTCTACTTACTAAAAGACAGTCCCAATGGCTGATCCTTCGCCAGGCCCTTACAGGAACACCAGAACCACAAGACACTGGAGAGGGTAGGATCAAGACTAGCCTTAATCTTCTACATTTTCCTTCCCTACCTCCCCCTCCCCCTCTTCCTCTCCCTCTCTTCTCTCTAACTCTTACATTAGCTATCTTTTTCCTCATTTTCTTAGTGGGCACTGACCTGTAACTCCCAGTACCTGCATGGGGCTATCATATACTATGAGCTTTTGGTCAGAGAGACATACAAGGTTTCCTAAAAGACAGACAGATTTCTGTCAGAGTACTTGATGACCCACCAAATGTTAGTGGTAAGACCCTTCTGCTGAAGTCACCTTATGTGGTTGACATGAAAAATAGAATGACATGGCTAGAAGTTGGAAGAGAGGCAGTCCCCAGACAGTCAGCGTGTCTAGTGTCAGAAGGTGCTACATGGGCGACTGGGGGAAAATGACCAATATATGTCCAAGCAACTCATGGTCTAACCTACTTAGCAGCAAATAACTTGTTGTGATGCCCACACAAGTGCAATACTGGCACACAGCCATGGTGGGGAACCAACTGCTCTTAATTTGTCTAACTGATGTCCTGCGTGTTATGGGACCCATAGCTGGAGCTGGGAAACAAGTCAGAAACATATCCAAACATAAGCCCACTCTCCAATATCAAGCTACCATCAATCATGGGCTACAAGAGGGCCTACACCTATTAAATTCTCTCTAAAAAAAAGTAAAGGTTATCTCATTTCTCCTGGTGCTAACTTACTCTCCGTTGGAGAATCTGCTTCTCTTTTTCAGATAGGTATAGACCTAAGGAGAGGGCCACCCCATCATGCCTCCAAAGGTCCCCAGCTGAAACTAAGAAAAATTGGCGAAACATGCAAGGGTGCTGTTTCCCTAATTAACCGGATACTAGCAGAAGGCGGAAGGAGATCAACACAGAGAAAAATCAACTCCTACCAAATCAGAGAGCCAGAGCCCCAGAGGCCCCCAACACCTCATTACTGAAGCAGACCAAAAATGAACCCAACATGGCTCAGGGAAATTTTGAGGAAGAGGTGGTGGAAAGAATGTCAGAGCCACATGTTGGGTCATGATATGTAGAGACGTTTATCTTACTCATAACTGTGGGCTAACTCCACAATGCATGACCCATATACCTCAACAAGGAATGGCCAAGGGGAGGGGGTAGGTCACAGATGAGCCTAATAATGGTAACAAACTGACTGTATTTGCTGAATACAAAACTAACTAATAAAGAAAAAAAGAAAAGAAGAGAAAATAAAGGAATGTAAAAAAAAGTATTTACTTCTTAATTTTATATTTGCAACCAGCACTTTAAACACTTAAGGATTTCTAGGTTTAATAGACCTAATTCTATTGTTTTCCCCTTTACAATTATCTTGCTTTGCTATCACCAACAAAAGAAAGTTTACTATATCTTTAATAAACTTTGATAAGCTTTGCCTTTTCACACTTAAAAAAAATAAAAATAAAAATAAATATTAGTAGGCATGTATATTGTAGGTAAAATTATGTATGGCTCTCTAGGTAAATAATTAAGGAAATTAAGCAATCAATGATACCGTGTATTTAAATAACAATAATGCCTAAGAGTATGTGCAGCATGATATCTGTATAAAATATTCAAGACAATGCAAGAAATATGTAACTACACATGGAACACATTAAACTTTGCCCACATAGAGGAATATAAAGTGAAAATAAAAAGAATTATAGTTTTTATGCAATAGACATAAAAATTATACTTCAAATTATGACAAGGAGCCCATAAAGTTCTCACCCTTCATTTTTGTTGGTGATATAATCAATTGGAACAAGATTTTGAGAATCAGTTTGGCACTATTTATTGAGATCTTCAAAATATTTTCAACCTTGTGTCTATATTTGGAACTGAAGAAATTCTCATGGGATATCAAAAGGTAAATACATATTTTATGAGGGTAAAGAACACAACAGTTAATATGATAATCTTTACATATTCATTAGAAATTATTTAGAACTTAAAATATTAAAATACATTCTATGGAATATATAAAATATTGAAATGATATCATTTTTGCTTTTACTGAATTTTTTACATAAAGAAGTCTTCTAATTTATTCCAAAGACAAAGATATGACAATTAAAAATCTAATTTCTTAAATTATAGTATCCAGATATAAATGATGTTAATATTATTACCCATTTTGTTCCAGGATAATATAGGCACATTTTGACAGTTGAGGGCTTTATATATAAACAGATAGACTTACACAAATACATAACATATCTCTTACTGAATGTTCTCTTTATTATGTGATATTGATGCTTACTGAGAGAAGTAAAAAACATAACAATACAAGTAAGGATTAATATTGTCATAAAGAAGAAATAGTAAACAAAAATTGAAGAAAATACTAAAATATACTGAATTTGATATTGTTGACTTTTTTCAAAAATACAATAATTTTGTTCTTTAGATTTATTTTTGGAGAATGAAGGCTCAGTATATATTTTGCACTTTGACCGCACAGGTTTATGTACTCTTTATTTCCAGGAGCATACTCCAAAAGAAGTAAGAAGTTGAGACACCAAGAACAGAAGCTAAGACAGGATAGATGAAACCTTTGACAACTGACTGATACCTGGACCTCAGGTGTGTGATTGACAGTCCTTATCATACTTTCTTGCTAAAGGCCCTGTGGCTTGGGGAGTGAGTAAATTTGTAATGATAGCCACATTATTTTATGTGAATGTGCAAAAGTAGAGATGCGGCCATGTGGTAACAATTCTGCCAGGTACAAATTCATTAGTTTTTTTCAAAAATATATTTTATTTATTTGTTTGAGGTGGGGAGAATATGGGCACACCAGGGCCTCCAGCCACTGCAAACATACTCCATATGCATGTGCCACCATGTGCATCTGGCTTAAATGTGTACTGGGGAATTGAAACTATGTCCTTAGGCTTCAAAGGCAAATGCCTTAACTGCTAAGGCATCTCCAGCCCTCATGAGGCTTTTTCAAAGGGAATATTGCTGTATCATACATACCTTTTGGTCTGGGGATGAGTATGAAAGTGATAAAGCAAATGAAATCCAATGCAAGACAAAGTTGCAATTTTCTTTTCTTTTTTTTTTTCTCTTTCTTTTAGAGGAATCACTACATTTGTCCATGAAGGGAAGATATTCTATGGCCCAGGGTAGATTCAAAGACCTTGAAATAGGTCAGCATTGCCAATGTGTCTGAGTTCCATTTTTCCTTATAAGGTATTTCACTGAAATTGAGTGCCCAACAGGTGGAGCTCTCAGTAAGTCAATTTGTTATTTTAGTAAACTACTGAGTCATGTGCATGGATTTATTCAATTACTTAAAAGTATTTATTGTCACCTTCCACTTGTTGGGCATGGGTTGGCATAGGGCACAAGTCTTGGAGTCATGACAGGCATTCTGGGTCAAGGATAGAGACAGATGCATGACATCATTACAGCCTTCTCCTGGAAAACTGGCAAGCTAAATATCTTGAAAATTTTTCACTATAAGACACCTAAAACACCAGATAAAATATGTACAATATCTTCTTCGGTAAAGGAATGACCTTGTAAGACAGTAATAGAATCTTGTGAGAAATAGAAATAGGTCTACTATGAAAGATGAGGATTATGTCCACCAATAAGCAGGAGCAAGTACAGTAATGGGTGACCTCAAAGGTGAATTTTAAAAGGTTCCTGTTCAAGGAAAGAGGATTCTTTCTCCATTGATGGGGATTCACTACTAGGTTAGCAACAGGGTTTCCTGTACTTATCAATATTGGATTCCTGCTGGTTGTGTTATCATACTCCTAACTGGTTTGCATGGAGAGAACATTCACTTAGTCTTTATATCCACATTCCACCACTACAAACAAGACAATAATAACATTTCTATTATATTTGGAGATATATAGAAATATTAATGTATATCATATTGTTATATCCACTAATGGACAGAATCCTATATCAACTGCTTTGTAAGCTAACACTGTGCTGATACTCACCTGGACCCAAGCAGCAGAATAGCATTCTTACATTTTATACTTGATAGGTCATTTAAAGCCCTTCTCTTTTACAGGTCCTATGGATGGAAAGTCTTTAGGAAGGAAAGTAGCAGGCAGGAATTCTGAATTTGTTCAATTTAGACAAAGAAATAATTCCTAACTAAATAGGGATGTAAAGAACAATTGATTTTATAGAAAAGAGTAATTTAAGTCTAATATACATTTATATATAACTTCTGATTCCTAATAAACAATAGAAAAATATTGTAAGCTATCTAATGCATTGAATAACTGTATGCATTTTAATATAAACTTGTAACACCACAGGAAAACCATTTCCAATTGGATAGAAAATGTGTGATGTACTAGTCACTCATCCATATGCAAGCATATTAACAAAGAATAAAACACATGGCAATTGTATTTAAACTTTTCATACATTAAAAAATTGACATATTTATATATGACAATTGTATTTATAATTATTTTTTATTTAGGGCACATAATGGGAAATGGCAAGTCTATTATTAATTGATATAGAATAACAATTACAAAGAACAGGTGAATCATATATTAAATTTATGAATATCAGAAATGTGGGTGGCTTACAAGAACTAAATATAACTGAAAAAATATGTCTATGAATGTGGATAGGCTATAGCTCTAAATAAAAAAAGCAAAATGAGATTAAGCTTTGAAAAATGTAAAGCAATGCATCTTGGATGAAAATTTCACAGATAATCAGGAAAATGGTGGTAGAATACTTGGAAAATAGTAATGTTGAATAAGACCTGGAAGAGATAGTTTCAGAAAATTAGCATGAGATTGCACTGAATGATATAGTGGTTTATAAAAACCCTTTGGGCAGCACATGCACTGATAACATATCATGGGTCACACAAGTATGTCCATTTATGAAAACCTTGGTACCAGAAGGATGTCATCTTACTGGAGTGAATTCAGAGGGGCTACAAAAATGATTTAGAGTTTGGAAAGGCTGATGTGAGGGAACATAAAAATAACTAAATATGTATGGGTTATCCAAATATGGCTATGTCACAATGAAATAAGTTGCTTAACACAAAGGAGAGGAAAGAAACTTAAGCAAAGGATAGTGAGAACATTCTGAGGAACACTAAAGCAGGAAAATTAAGGTGGAATAAAGGCACACAAGTAGGGTAAGTAGAGAAAATAAGTGTACCATTTCTTTTATATTTTGACTTTTATCAGAGAGACAGTGAGAAGAAGAGAGCAAGAGCAAGAGAAAGTGAGAGCACAAGAGAGAATTGATGTGTTAGGGCCTCCAGCCACTGTAATCAAACTTCAGAAATATGTGCCATCTTGTGCACATTATGACCTATGTGACCTTGTGTGCTTGGGTCACTTGTGTGTCTGGCTTATGTGGGACCTGGAGAATTGAACATGAGTCTTTAAGCTTCATAGGCAAATGACTTAACCACTAAGCCATCTCTCCAGCCCAAATGTGCCACCTTTGTTCTCTGTGAACCCATTTGGCAAAATGAAAAAGATATAATAATTTAATTTCTCAACTTTTTAGTATCCACATCTTTAAAATAGGAAGCAATTACTTTTTTAACAAAATTAAAGTGTTCTAATTGACAAGATCAATTTCAACCATATTAAGTATTATTATAAAAGTATTTATCATAATATCTAGCACTGTATATATGTACATAAAACAGGATGCAGGGCTGGAGAGATGGCTTAGTGGTTAGGCCTTTGCCTGTGAATACTAAGGACCCTGGTTTGAGACTCGATTCCCTAGGGCCCACGTTAGCCAGATGCACAAGGGGGTGCACGCGTCTGGATTTCGTTTGCAGTGTCTGGAGGCCCTGGTGCACCCATTTTCTCTCTCTCTCTCTCTATCTGCCTTTCTCTCTGTGTGTGTCACTCTCAAATAAATAAATAAAAAGTGAGCAAAAAAACAGGATGCATATTTTTTAAACTTATTAAACAAAGGTATTGTAGGAAATATGTAGTGTACTTTCTTAGTAAAATTTATGAATGATTATGCATGATCATAATGCAAATGAAGTTATTGTGGTTTCCAACTTTAAAGAGTTTACAGCTTACAGTAAACTGGCATAACATATCTTGAAGGTTATAAAAGAGAATAGGAGCAAGTGGGAGAAAATAATGTTTGAAAGATGAGGCAAAATAAGAGGCAATGGGGCTAGAGCTATGTCTCAACAGTTAAAGGCACTTACTTGCAAAGCCTAACAGCCTGGATTTGATTCCTCAGTGCCCACATAAAGCCAGATGCAAAAAGGTGGCACACACCTCTGGACTTTGTTTGCTGTGGCAAGAGGCTCTGGCACACCCATCCCTCACTTGCTTATTCTCTCTCAAATAAATAAGTGCATTACAAAAGAGAAGTGGCAGTGCAACTGAGCCTTCTAGAAAAGTAGGAAGCCGACAAGGGAGGACTTCGTCAGGAGTGTGAGATTTGAACCATATGTGAAGACACCAAAAGGGAAATACAAATACATGGCAAAAAACATTAGTGAACTGGACTGACCTGATGTGGCTGAAAGAAACTGCAAAGCATGGTTGAAAACAAATATGGACAGATGTGCTACCATTCATGAAGGCCTGGAGCTGAGACCACATATTGATCAAGTATTTTTAAATCTTTTCATCTTTATTCTCAAATACAATCTTACAGAGCATCTTACATATATTAGGCAAAAAGAGAATGTGTTCTTATGCTTGAAGCTGATTAGAACCAACATCCCTTCAAACTCTTTCCCTTTCCGGAAACTCCCAATATGCTTCAAATGACTCCTTGAAACTGGGGCTCGTAGTTTGAAGAACACAAACATTCATCACTAAATGAATGAGGGGTTTAGAACAAAGTAATGACTAGTCAAGATGTTTATAAGCATAACAGGGAGTAATTGGAAGGATGAGTTCAGCAAGTTTGTGCTAATATGAACCAAGGTGAGGAAGTTTAGAAATTTCCAGAACTGTTTAAATGCTGGGCTACATCTCCAGGCCTTACATAGCTCTCTGATTTCTCACTTCCATGTCATTAGCAAGTTGCTTGCCAATTTTGTGCATCAGTCTTTTTCACTTGTAAAGTAGGAATAATGTCAATATTAATTCCAAGTAGTTTTAATAGTAGATATAACTAATCAGTGTACAGAAATATTTAATCCACATGGATTGAATGAAATAAATCATTGGTACAGAGGAGAGCTATGGAAAGCATGGCATGAAGAAGATTGGGCAGGGGCAGCTCCTGGCTGGTGGGTGCACTGGAGTCTGGTGAAGAGGAAATTCGGAGCTCAACAAAAAAAGAAAAGCCAAGAAATTATCAGGTGCAAAGATACAACATGACCAGACCTATGCTAGAAGAAAATCATGTTGAGCTATCATACTATCATAATTATACTTAAGCCTTTGTAAGGATTATTTACTTTCTCATTCTTTTTTGTTGTTGTTGTTTTGTTTTCTCTCTCTTCTTTTTTTTTTTTTTCAAGGTAGGGTCTCACTCTAGCCCAGGCTGACCTGGAATTCACTATGGAGTCTCACGGTGGCCTCGAACTCACGATGATCCCCCTACCTCTGCCTCCCAAGTGCTGGGATTAAAGGCGTGTGCCACCATGCCCGGCTTTACTTTCTCATTCTTGTTTCTTATTGTTGTGAGATTTTTTTTTTCGTTTTTATTTTTATTTACTTATTTGAGAGCAACAGACACAGAGAGAGAGGCAGATGTGTGTGTGTGTGAGAGAGAGAGAGAGAATGGGCGCGCCAGGGCCTCCAGCCACTGCAAAGGAACTCCAGATGCGTGTGCCCCCTTGTGCATCTGGCTAAAGTGGGTCCTGGGGAATCCAGCCTCGAACCTGGGTCCTTAGGCTTCACAGGTAAGCGCTTAACTGCTAAGCCATCTCTCCAGCCCTGTTTTGAGATTTTGGAAGCAGGGTCTCACTGTAGCCCAGGCTTACGTGGAACCCAGAGAACATCCTACCTCAGCCTCCCAAGTGCTGAGATTAAAAGGTATGTGCCACAACACCCTACATTTTCATTCTAGACCAGACTATAGTCATTGGTAATTTTGTCATATTGAAGCAGGGTCTTGAACAAGTATGAGGCAAACATGATTGAGTTCCACATCTTCTAAAGTAAAAAGACAAATGACTGCATAGAATAATAAAAAGAGAGTGATCAAGAGAATGGATAAAAAATGTATTTTACAAAGTCAAGTTAGAAAAGAGATTAAGAGATTAAACAGTGATATCTTCAACCATAAAACTTAGGAGCAATACTCAGGTATAGTTTATGAAGCATTTGTAGGTAAAACTGAAACCACATAATATAGCACCTTTGATATATTGAGAGAAAAAGAGAATTAAAAATTAGAAAGGTATTTATTTAAAAAAATATTTTAAGAGAGAGAGAGGCAGATATACATATATAGAGAGCAAAAGACGAAGAGAGAGAATGGGCATACCAGGGTCTCTTGACACTGCAAATGAATTCCAGACTCAAGCACCACTTTGTGCATCTGGCTTATGTGGGTATCAGGGAATTGAAACTGGGTACTCAGGTTTCATAGGCAAAGGCCTTAACAGCTAAGGCATCTCTTCAGCCCTAGAAAGATATTTAAACTTATGCTTACATGTAAGTTTTGATAATTGTAAATTTTTTAGTATTTTACTCTTATGAAATTATTATCTGTATAGTTATGAATTTAAAAATAATGTTGATGAAAGTTTGAGGGTAGTATAATTTGGACATGTTTTCAATGGACAGAAATAGATGGATAGTGATATATATAAAGAGAAGAGAGGATTACTATTAGAAATGAATTACATTGGAACAATTTGTTCTAGAACTATGAATTTTGGTTTCTCTTGAATTTAAAGGCAATTCAAAGGAAAAAATTGTTTCTGGGCAGCAAAAAATCAGCCAAATCTATAGGAGCCAAATACAGCTCCAATCTATCATCTGTAGCACTAGTGCTGAGCCCTGCCTTAGCCAAGATAGTCAAGAATAAAATGTGCTTGGAGTTTCTGATTCCTTGCCAACATTTTGCACTCTGCCTTGGCTAATGTTCACTTAGTTTACATTGTCCCTTTTCCCCAATATAATGAAATATATTTTGTATAAAAATGTCCTTGATAAATTATTCTAATTAATTATTCTAAGGCCTAAATTTATAGTTAGATAAAAACCTATGTAGTATATTTTAAAACAACATGCTATCCATTTATGGGTTATCTAGAAAAGATTTTTCATCCCTCTCTCTTTCCTTTCCTCCCTCGTTACTTCCTCCCTCCCTCCTCTTTCCTTCTTGTATCTTCCTTCTTTAATCACTCTTTTCCTTTCTCTCTCTCCTGCTAGTTGGTGGTTGCATCCATAAGTATTAGTTAATTTCCACACTGCTATAACAATGGCAAATGCAACTTAAGAAAGGAAGAGCTTATCTGGTTCACGGTTCAGATGTTAAGGTCACATTGCATCCAGAGTCAGGAAACAAGGTGATGAATGCTGGTGCTCCGTTGGTTTCTTTCTTTTTTCTTTTGTATTCAATCAGAGACTCCAGCTGATGGAGTGGAGCACTACTCACATTCAGGATGAGTCATTTTTCCTCAGTTAAATCTTTCAGGGAACCCCCTCCTAGTCATATCTAAAAGTTGCCTCACTAATGCCCTAGCAGTTACCTAATCTAATCTAATTGACAATCAAAATTAACTATCCCATTATCTAACCATCATAGTGCAATGAGATAGAGCTCTGATGAATAAATAAAAGTCCCTTTGTCTTGGTGAAATATTTTTGGTTTTATATTTTCACAGTTATTTTTCATCATCACATTGCTTAGACCAATATGTCCTAAAGACAAAATCTAACTAAGCCTTTGGTCTCAACAAATAATTATATTGAAGAAACTGACTATAGGATACAATTTAAGAAAAATGTTAGAAGCTGGATATTTTGTTAAACAAAATATTTAATGCTTCTGTTGGAAAAAAAATACCTGTATGGCACAAGTTAATCATTTCTAATCAGAAAACTTCAGATCTGAAATTTTTCAAGTCTAAAAATTTCTGATATCCACTGTGATATCACAAGTGGAAGATTTCATACATGGCCTTATGTGATAGGTTGCATTAAAAAAGCTTGACATTAAAACATTGTATGAGATTGCTATCAAGCTCTGTGTATAAGATGTATATCATACATAAATCTATTTAAAATTTAGACATCAGTACCATCCCAAGATATATCTTATCATGCATGTAAATATTCCAATTTTTAAAAAAAATAAAACAAATTTTGAAATAGTTCTAGTCCAAAGTATTTCAGATAAGAGATAATGCTATAATCATTAAAATATCACAGATACAAATTTTTTATTTTTTAAGTGGGTACATTGAATCACAGCACTCTATTTATTTATTTATTTTGAG
This sequence comes from Dipus sagitta, assembly GCA_036346955.1. NCBI lineage: Eukaryota > Metazoa > Chordata > Mammalia > Rodentia > Dipodidae > Dipus > Dipus sagitta. The sequence goes on along the minus strand of CM070775.1, from coordinate 51,896,726 downwards.
AGAGAGAGAGAGAGAAAGAGAGAGAGAGACAGATAGATAGAGAGAGAGAATGGGGATGGCAGTGCCTTCAGCCACTGCAAATGAACTCCAGACACATGTGCCACCTTGTGTATATGGCTTATGTGGGTACTGGGGAATTGAATCTGGGTCCTTTGGCTTTGCAGGCAATCATATTAACCAATAATCCATCACTCCAGCCTCCAGATATAAAATTTTTATATTGATTTATTTCACTCATTTATTGACTAACAACTAGACATAAAATGTCAACTAGACATAAAATCAAACTGCAAACAAAGTATATGCATACTTATCATTCAGTCCTTTCATAAAATGCAATAGGTGTCTCTTACTTCATTTTTTTTTAAAGATATGGTCTCACTCTAGTCCACATTGATCTAGAATTCATTCTGTAGATGCAGGTTTGCCTCAAATTCATGGTGAGCCTCCTACCTAAAGCCTCTCTATTAGAGGTGGGTGCCACCACTCCTAGCTTCTTATTGCAGTCTTAAATGTGTCAGTAATTAGATCTATAATGTGGAAAATACTGGGTGGAAACCTAAATTCAGGATCTTTCCATGGCTCTGTGTTCATGACAAGATATGTATAAGGAAATATCACTTCTACTCTTCATCCTTCTCAGTTTGAGTTTCATTGCCATCGTGGAATATTACAGACTGAATAACTTGTAGCAGGAGTGTCTGGCATTAAGGATCCAGCAGATTCAGTATCTGGTGAGGTCCTGCTGTTGACTTCCAAGGTGGCTCCTTACATACTGCACCTTTTGGAGAAGAGGAACACTGTTCTACATATGGAAGATCATCAAAAGAGCCAGAGATAGCACACTCCTGAAAGTCTTTTATTTTATAATTTAAGTTAAAAGACTTGGTTGAAAAAACTACATAATCCTATCATCCTCCGTTGGCCCCATGCCTCTTCATTGAAAACCCTCTTCTCTCAAGCTACTCCCCCCAATTCTGATTTCCTTTTTGTTCCTTTTTAAAAAAATCCTTGCACTAATCCCACCCATGATCAGGAAGGTCTCACTTCTTATAATAGTCTGTTGTGGCATTTACTAGGAAACTGCTGTGGTTTGAATGTTTTTCCATGACCTATTTACAATATCATGAGCTCTGAAGTTAGTGGCTCAGATCCAGGCTCCTCACTCTCTCCTGTCACGTAGATGTATATGAAGAAATGCTGAATTTCTCTGAGACCGTTTGTGATAGGGACTGATCATGCCTTGCTTCTAATGTTGTAGAGACTGCAAAACAAGAAGCTAGAGGACAGACTATTATAAAGTGATTGAACACTTGTCAGGAATATAAACTCAAAGAGGGAGTGAACTAATAACACAAAGAATGTTCTAAATGATGTTTTTAGGAAAGAATATTATTAATTATTTTTGTTGCTGGGTATCAAATAGAGGGCTTTATATATGCTAGACAAGCACACTGTCCCTGAGATATACCACAGCCCAACATATTTTTTTATATTTAAAAAATGTTTTATTTAATACTTGGTTGAAACAAAAGTCAGACAATTGAGTCAGGGTTAGTCCTACAAATCCAAAATAATTTGAGAGCTGGAGAGATGGCTTAGTGCTTAATGCATTTGTTTGCAAAGCCAAAGGTCCCAAGTTCAATTCCTCTGGGCCCATGTAAGCCAGATGAGCAAGGGGGCGAACACATCCAGAGTTCATCTGCACTGGCGGGAGGCCCTGACACACCTTTTTTTTTTTTCTCTCTCTCTCAAATAAATAAATAAAACTTAAAATTAAAAAAAAAAAACTCCTGGGGGCCTGGTGGCACTTGCCTTTAATCACAGCACTTGTGAGACAGAAGTTGGAGGATTGCCATAAGTTTGAGGCCACCCCGAGACTACATAATGAATTCCAGGTCAGCCTGGGCTAGACTGAGACCCTACTTCAAAAAATAATAAAAAAAAATCTACACAGCAGTAAGGAAAAATGACACAATGAAATTTGAAGAAAAATGGTAGAGCTTGGAATAGCTTATTCTCAGTGAACTCACCCAATCACACAAAGAAAATCACAGCATAGTCTCACTCATCTATAGCTCCTAACCTGAATCTACCCAAATTGTTGACATACCTACCAATCATCTTGAGGACTGGACAATAAGGTGGGTGGTGAAGAAGGGGAGGGTAAGGAAGGGAGGGAGTACAAAAAACTGGACCCAAAATGCAATGGTACCATAAAACTCTATATCCTAAAAGACAGACCAAATGGATGAACCTCCACCAGGCCCTTAGAGGGAATACCAGATTCACAAGGCCCTGGAGAAGGTATGAAAAAACTCTTCATATTTCCTCCTATTTCTGCTTCTCTCTCTCTCTCTCTCACACACTCTCTCTCTCTCCCTCCCTCCCTCCTTCCCTCCCTCTTCTCTCTCATCCCTCTATCTCCCTTATATCACTTATCCGGTTTTTCTCTTCTTGGCCACTGACCTGTAACTCCCGGGACCAGCAGGTGGTTATCATCCACAATGAGATTTTGATCACAGAGATATACAAAGTTTCCCAAAACAAGACAGATTTATGTCACAGTGCTTGAGGACCCACCATAGGTTAGTGGTAAGACCCTACTGCTGAAGACACCATACACTGTTGGTATATAGCATGGAGCGGCATGGCTGGAAGCTGGAAGGGAGTCAGTCCCCAGACAGCACCTCTAGTGCCAGAAGGTGCTACATGAGCAACTGGGGGATAAAGACCAATATCTGTCCAAGCAACACATGGTCTATCTTACTTAGCAGCAAAAAATCAATTTTGAACAATTTTTATAATTTTTAAAATTTATTTATTTATGTATTTATTATGTATTTTTTAGGTGGGGTCTTACTCTAGCCCAGGCTGACTTGGAATTCACCATGTAGTTTCAGGTTGGTCTTGAACTCACATTGATCCTCCTACCTCTGCATCCTGAGTGCTGGGATTAAAGATGTGTGCCACCATGCCTGGCTAAAAAAAAAATTCAATTTTTGTCTTTAAAACAAAGGCAAAAATGTTTGTTCTTAAAATTTTAAACTTTTATTCATCTTATTATAGGCAAAATTCCTAAAAAGTTCCCTAAATATATCCTACCTTAACTCATAAATATGATGTTACCATCCATTATACAACATGGTTGATAATCACATGAGCTTTTGAAAGCAAAGTCTTTGTATGATTGTACAAGGGAAAAGTAGAGCTGTATGACACACAACACAATGGGAAGGAATCACCTTGTCATAGCTGTCTTTGAAAAGAGCTAAAACAAAAGAACTGGAGGGTAGCAACGTGGGATGATATTGACCAAGAAGGAAATCAAAATCTCATTCCTAAAACCATAGAGAACTTGATTCTGTTACTTATAGGTGCATTTTTAAGGCAACTGTAAGATACAGTTTTATTTTAGCCTTGCAAGTTTCTGTGTAGACCTAGATATCATGGACTTGTGGCTACAAAAACTATGATGCTGTTTTAAGCCACTGAGCATACTTAGTTATTTTATGCAATAATAGAATTAAGCCAATGATATTTTATATTAATTTCAATATTAAGTACATTTCATTAAATTGTCATTTATGTTACTTACTAAAGTTTTTTGTACTATGCTCTTAAATATTTTATTAGGGTCAAGTTCTTCATTTACTTTTCCCTTGTCCTGAGGTTATAATACTAGACATAACATAGCTTGGAAATGCATGTTTTTTTCATCATTAGTGTTGTTTCTTTCACAAGGACCTCTAACTTTATTTTTGTAGATAGGCAATAACTTTTAACTTCCCCACTTCTTCAAAGTGGCTCTTGTCTATTTGTGTATCTATTAATGACCATTGTCCCTTTGTCCATAATGGTATTGCATGCACCTGGTTCTGGGACTAGCTACAGAAGTATCATAAGGACACCACCAGTTGTCACACCATTATGTTGTCTAAAAGAGTCAGATTTTCAGAAAATTCATAATTATTTCATCCTTCATATTTTATTATTTTTCATTGTATTAATAACAATTACTTCAATATATTTTTTACCTTTTCTTCAACTATCTTTAAATATTATTATTATCTTTTACTAAAGTTACTGGCCTGGGACCCTATAAATTGACAAAGAAGAATCTTGGCAACAGAAGATGAGAACAATGATATAAAATTGAACTGCTATTGGATTTGCTTTCTTGTCTAGAATATGTACCTCAATTGTTGTGGTACCTTACTGGGGAGTTTCTATTTCCTTACAACAAGAAGAGTATCTATAAGAAAGTATCTATAAGAGTCATTCATAATCACTCATATTAAGGACCATTTTCACAATGATTAAATCATAGATAGTTTATATCTATACAAATGGCCATTTTTAGGATGCATGTTGATTCATAGTTGCATAACTGATCATGACAACTTTATTAATTGGTTATTATGAAGGGTTTTCTATTTTATTAGGGAACGAGTGACTCCTTTCTCATACACTGGCTTGTATATGTCTCTTTGTGTAATGGAAATTAACGCATAAAGCTTTGCAGGAAACTGCCTCATTGATTTGGTTGCCTTTATATTTGTCTTCCTTAGATGACTCCTGCTAATGCCAAGGGCCCTGAGGAGGTGTTCTGGCTTGAGTTCAGGCAGCTAAATTAGTAAAAATTAAAGGAATCTATGAGAAAGAAATGCATTGTCACATTGCTTGTTTTTAAGGCTTCCCTGCACAGTCAGGGCTTCTTTCATGGGGACATGTGTATAAAATATTAATTTTGTTATGTTTCATATACTGGTAAGAAAATACCTCACCAATATTGACATGAAAATGTGGTCCAGAATATTATTAATTTTGATAATGGGTTGTACGTAAATTCTATTTCCTGACTTTGTATGTTTCAATATTTCTATATTATTTTCAAATGTTGTGTTAACCAACATTCTACTATTGTATAATTTAGAAATGTTTTTAAACTCCATGTTGTTACCTCTATTATTGAGACTTAAACTGATTTCTGAGATTTGTATACAGTTGAAAATCCTGCTCTTAAAAATAATGATCTAGTAGAATCAGAGTTAATGATGAACAAATTTAAAGTACCTCAAAGCATGGGACCTTCTTTTAGGGAAAAAAAGTCTTGATTGAAGAAAAGTAGCAAATCACTACCTCTAGAATCTTCTATGCTATGATAGTGCATTGAATACAAGAAAGCTGATGGGGTAGTTTTAAAAAATGTCCTGACAGAGTCAAGGTGATGGCCATTTTTAGCTGCCCTGCTATCCATCACCTCTTTCAGCCAAGCATACTCCATCATATGCAACAGCCTCATGAATTTATGCATCAAGCTGTGCAGCCAGTCGTGCCGAGGGCGCTGGTGACAAGTGAAATTGCTGTGCGCCTCATTTAGCTGTTTATTGCGCCTGAGTACGTGTTGCAGCTGTCATCCCACGATGGGATGATAGTGCTCGTTAATAGACAAGACAGGCAAATAATGATGGAGGCCACAGCAAGAGATGCTCATCTGCCAATGGGCTCTGAGCAATATCACAATCATCCACAAAGTTTTCCATCAAAAGAACCCCTGTAAGAAAATAGAGAGGCCAAGGCTGTTCTTCATGGGACTAACAATGGAGATTCAACTTTTGAAAAAAGTGTAGCCCAGTGGATCATGTAACTTATGGCTGGCGTTTGAGCTTCCACACTAGGCTTCTCTTTTAAAAGAATCATAGAAAATGACCATGCAACCACCCAACACACAGGTTGACTGTTTTCCTACTAAACAATACAGATTAACCTTCACCCGGCTAAACAGTTGCCCTTATTCTGCTGTCAATGACGGCACCATGATTTGCAAGTGCTATTTTTCAGCTCTTTGAAGACTTGTGTCATACATTCATGATTTTGGATTGCTATCTTCCAATTCTGTTCAGTAATTCAGTGGAAACTAACTTGAAATAGAAATATTCTATCTTTAGATTTGAATGGAATTTTCTTTTGTATAAAATTGAATTATCCTCAAGTATTCATATCTTGGCACATAGCAAAGAACCTCTTAATGAAATCTCTTGCAGATGAAAGTCTGTTAAACAACTGACTTTCATTTTGTTCCTTCCTGAATATGTAGTGCTTAATCTTGTGGGTTTATTTTTCAGCTGATAATTAGTAAATGCCCAAAGTATAAGATTAAATGTGAATCTTTGTGATATTGCCATTAGCTTATTCATTTTGTAACAATAAAGAGCTTAAAGAGTTAATGAACATGTTTTATGTAATGAAATTAAGAATATTCTGACAATCCTTTATAGACTTTAATAAAAAGATAACAATACCTTGGAAAAAAAGATAACAATGCACAACAGAACTTTAATTGAGTGCTTGCTAACTGGATATTATTTTGAGTTATAAATATAGGAACAAATGCCAAAGGTGAAATTATGATTTTAGCATGAAACTTATTATATATCTTTTACAAGTTAGCAGAATAGCTGATAGAAATCAAAAGGACAAAAATGGAAATGAGATATACAAATACTCCATTAGATATTGATTATTTGGTAAGTGGCTTTCTGGAATATAATGACATGTGTACATAGTATTCTTTCTATGCCAGTTGTACCATTGATACAGACTCTAGAAACTTAACAAAGATATGGTTATTAGCAAGTGCATCAAGTACCATACAGAGTTTTCTACATTTACAAAGAAAAAGAAAATACCCTTATTGAAATCCAAAGGCTATCACGATGAAAGAAACCATGAACATCCATTAGGTTAGGCTTCTCACTTTAAAGATGGAGACACCAAGTCCCAGGGAAAAGTTCACGGATACTATGAGGTCGTCTCTGATTCACTTCAGGCATCTGCATTAAACCTGAGCCTTTATTGTCCTCTAGAACAGCTGACCTGGGACACTTCTCACATCCTAGCTATAAATAATTGTTTATTTGTGATATTAGTTGACTCTTGCTTTAGTTTTGTTTTTATATTACTTAATAACATTATTTTAATTTATTTATACACATCTGAATATTTATTTAATTATTCTTTTATTTTTAGAAGAGGAAGGAGAGAAGGATACAAGGCATCTGACAATGCCTTGGGTAAAATACAAAGGGATGTGTCATGAGAAAAGATACTAGAGTTATAAGAAAAGGATCTCAGTCTATGAATAGTTGTTATATTTGAACATAAAATATACCACTGATTTAAAAGGTTTGATTCATTCCCAAATGTGATTATTGTCTTTGGGCCAAAAATTACTTCAGTGAAAATGAATCTTCTGTTCTTGATAGAAATAAATGAGAAAATATAAGCTAACTTATAAAAATATAGTTTTAAGATACACAGTTCAAGTATATACATATTCTACAAATGAGACATGTTTATATTACTTAAAGAACATTTTCTTCTTTAAAACATTGTTTTCTATGATTCTAATATTCACCAAAATGTACAGCAAAGAACAATAAAAATAATTCTCCACTGTGTATCTTGGTGCAGAAATATATGTTTGCCAAAAGTTCTGATGAACTGTGTGTACAACAACCACTAACTTGGCTACTTCAATATACATCATTACACAGGAGGCTCAGAACACATTCAGATTGTACATTACAAGAGTGATTCAGCTCAAAGTTTTAGTGTAAAATTCCAAGACCTAATAAGTAATACGTATGTATTTTACTCCTTGGTTTTTGTTTTATGCTTACTCTTGTACAGTAAGAGTAGTTATTCTGCTCCCATGCTTTTAAAAATATTGAAAACACATTTTATTTTAGCATTTATAGAAGTAATGGTCAGCAAATTTGAATATGTTGACTCCTTTTTCTTAATGAAATGGAAAAGAGATGTGTGTTATACACACAAAGTTTTATTAATGTTTCATAAAATGGTTTCTACAATCAAAGGGACTGCTCTGAAAATTGAATTACTGGGCTGACTCTGAAAATCAGCATAATATGCTCTGTTTAATTCAGTCATGTTAAGATGTTAGGTTCTCCTTCATTCTCTTGCTTTCTCTCTCCTTCACCTAGGGGCATCTGCTGATGAGTCTCTTCTAGAGGTTGTTTAATGATTATTTTACAGAAACTGTCAGCTTGCCAAAGCCCAGTGGCACTGGGTCTCACTGTATTAGTAGCCTTTTTACACAATTTGCCTGACTGTAAATCGGAGATTTAAAAGTACAAGAAAAGCTCCTATTTGATTTAATGACTGGCTGATAGGGGTCCGTTAATCTTCCTGTCCTCAGATGTTTTACTTACTCATAAAGGTCACTTGTTATTTGTTGATACTCACTTCTCAACTTTAGAAATACAAGAAATAAGGCCATTTTGAGAAGAGCACAGAGTAGCATTAAGAAAATCACTGTCATATACACTTTGAGATTTGGATTCAAATCCTAATTCTACAGTAGATGAAATAAATGCAGCCTTTATGTTAGTCTAACACAAAGTGATAAACCATGACACCTATTCAATTTGGTCAAAGAACTTGACTGTGGTAGCATGTTTTGTTTTGTTTTTTTTGTTTTTTCAGGAAGCGGTAGGGAAGCACAGATACTAATTATACAAGGGGAAAAATATCCTCCACCTTCTCTATACACCTTTTCAAAAATACAAGGAATGTTTTTGTACTACCATCTTATTTCACTAGGGGCATTGCGTTTATTCCATATGAAGAGCTCTATTTGATTCTTTAAAACTACAAATAAAATTTTCACTGTAAAGTTAATATATAATACAGACACTTGATTCTTGAATTTTAACATAAGTATTTAGGGCATCCATCAACTTATTTTGGTCACTTTTAATTTGGGTAGTCTTTAAAGAATGAAGGGTACTTCTTTGATCAATATGCACAGACATCAACCGTAGCTGGGTAACAGAGAATAAGTTGTTATCATAGGAACGTATGCACAGAACATGAAGAGGAGAAAGAATTAAGAAAACAGACTACTCTTTGTTCAGTCAAAATATTATTAACCCGTGGGTTCTTGCAAGCACAGGAAAAAAAAATAAAAAAAAACTTTTTGGTGTTTCTGGCTTCATTTTTTCTATATGAAGATTTCTTATTATAAGTGACTATAAGGGAAAAGGTAGGGCAGGACACACAAACTGAGTTAAGATGGTTGTAAATCCTCCTCAATCTAAAACAATGAAGAAAATTAGGATCCATATTTTTTCATCAGGCAATCTATTCAAACATATAGTACAGAGGTGTCTGGGTATCAAACTTGCAAAATCCCTGGAGTAGGAATTTCTGGCGTTACCAAGCAATTTAAGGTGTCAAAGGCCACTTATGTAAACTCAAGACTTCTTTGTGTTTGCATCACAAATATGTATTCTACTACCAAGAGGCCAAGGAGCAATCACAAACAGTGAGTAAAACTCTGGTGCATTTTTTCACAGAGCATTGTTTGGAAGACATATTTTAGAGCAAATGTAGAAGGAGAAAAAGGTAGCTTCTGATGAAGCACCACAAAGTTTTTCCAACTGTGTCCTCAAACAGATCAAGCATATACCCCTACCTTGATAGTCTTGGACCTCTTGCACTAAATGACCCTTCCTTTGCCTTTTACTGCAGTGAATTAGATTCATTTGTTTTCATTTTCTAGAAATTTGTGTTTGCAAAGGCAGAGACAGTTTTATACTTATCTTGACGTTTCACACATAACACAACAATAGGATACTGCTGGACATGTGGTAAGCACTTAACAAATATTATTTAAATTGAGTAACCAAATGATAGCATTTTCATGTTTGACAGAGTCTCACTGAAGTGTTGTACATATTACATCCTCCTTAGACACAGACTGCCTTTTACTGCTAAGCTTGAAGGAATGCTGAGATTTGACATGGAGATGGAGATGATGGTCTCAGCTCTGTCACTCTGAGATTACTAAAGAAGGTGCTTAAACTTGAGGCTTCAATTTCTTATCAGAAAATTCAGGATTGGCTAAATCTTGAGGTCCTTGAAAGCATGATGCTCTGATTATTAGATCTCTGCTACTTTAATCTGGTCAGCCATTTCCTGTCAGTCTATTTGCAAGTCTAAATTATCACTGATAGCCAGCATTTTCTAAACATTTACTTGTGACATTAATATTATTTTTTACAAGCAATGAAATTAGGTTGAGGAAAGTTTAAATACCTTTTCAAGGGATTGCATTATTCATAAGTTGAATGGATAGGATTCAACTCTCCAGTGTTGATTGCTGTGTTCTCCTGTTTGTACTGCCCAACTCTATTGTGTCATATTCCTCTCTGGATTTCTAATAGAATCACACTGTAATGTTAGAAATATAATTCCTAAGGGAAACCACAGGGGTCTCTGAGAAAGGGCCAGTTGATTATAAACCAGGCCCTCAGAGCTGTTTTGTTATCAAAGGTGCCTCTGATCCCTTGTATGTATCTTTTTTCATCCTTTGGTGGCCAGTGTCATGCAGTTTTGAGACAGATGGCCAGTGGACTCCATGGTTGTAAAATGAAGCTCAGCAAGCTGCTGGCACCAGGATTGAACTTGTGACCTCAACATCACTTTCACCACACCCTAAGCAATCAATTTAAATAGCCAAAGAAAAGTCTGACATGCACCACATGAAATTAAATACAGCCCTAGAAATGTGTAAATATTTATCAATCATTTATTTCATTTATATTTCAATTAATTTCAATGTTTATTTAGAGATTTCACATTGTAAATCACTACAGAATAAATGCATAGTCTGGACAACTAGATATTAATGTGCAACAGGAAAGAAAAAAGAAGTGCATGGGACACTACAGATCTCAGAGGACAAGCTCAGCTTCAGGAAGCACATAGCCAGAGGAACTCCCATTCAGATGGGAGGTATCAAAAGAGTTTATAAAGGGACCCTGATAACCTCTCCTGTTTTTCCAACCTCTCTGTGTTTATAGAGTCCTTTGTGGCCATAAATAGCCCCAAGTTATCACTTCAAAACGATTGTCAGCAGCTCATAACTCCTTGGATCTCTCATTCTTACAATGGAATTGGTTAGCCCTTACTGTTTTTGTTATAATCTTGTTTTCTTCTAATTCCAGCCAATGGAAAGGATTGTCAATGTGATGGTTAACTTCATGTGTCAAGTTGAGTTGGCTAAGGGGTGCCTATATATCTGGTAGAATTCATTACTCCTGGATGTGTTTGTGAGGTAGCCTCTGCAGGATATTAGCATAAGGATAGGAGAGCCAAATAAAATGCACTGTGACCAATATGGATGGGCATCATCTAGTCAGTTGAGAATCCAAAGTGAACCAAAAGGAAGAAAGGTGAATTTAGTTCCTCTGTGTTCAAACTAAGATGTCCATCTCCTCCTGCCCTTGAGCTCTGGGTCTCCTGGGCCTGGGGCTTTCAAATTAAGACCAGTAATTACACCATTACCACCCCCTAAACACACACACACACACACACACACACACAAACACATACTTCTCAGACCTTTGGGTATACTGATTGGCACTACTAGCTTTCCATTTTCCCACTTGTAGGTAGCAGAATATGACACTGTTTGGCTTTCAGAATTAAGCAAGCTATTATCTTCCTGTCTGGCATTTATCTATGCATGTATAATCTCATCTATCTATCTATCTATCTATCTATCTATCTATCTATCTATCTATTTTTATACTCTCATATATCTATCTGTCTAATAATATACAGGTAGTTGGTTTGTTTCTATGGAGAGACCTTACTAATACTTAGTTGGTTCTTTAAGTTCTAATTTACTAGTTCTTTAGTTCTCTGAATTCTGCCTGGACTCTGTCTCTGATGTTGTGTTTACCCTCTAGTTCTTTAGTTTCACTGTAAGTCCTACATAGATGGTGCAGCTGAACATACTAGCTAGGTTTCCTATAGCTCTACACTGTTCTCCCAGTTTATAAAGGAACACAGAGATTTAAACCTTAATCTTTTGAGATTGTACAGTAACTAGAGCAAATAATATTTTCTTTTAAATTGAGAATGTATAAAACAAAACTGAATCTGAGTTCAACTCATGCAGTAAAAAGAGACTTAGAGGTAGCTTTCAAACTTCACCTACTGGTCAAGAAATAAACTGATAGAACAGAGTTAGGACTTGGTTTCCATCTTTATCAGTCTACAGCCTCCCCTTCTCAAGTAGCTTTGCCTTAAGGGACACACAACAACTCTGTGCTTTTATAATACTCTGTGTCAGCCAAGCTCAGGAGAATGTGATAGTTTACTGCTTTTTAAGTCCAATTGCTTCATTTGAGGAATTCATTCCATAAAATGAATTATTTTTAAGTTTAGAGGGATTTACAAGAAAATGTTGCCCTCCAACATTGTTCACTAAATGAAAACAACCATAGATTTTCAAAGTCACTTCTTAAATTATAAGCAAGCTACAGTGATATTTAAAATTAGTTTTACCTCTTTTCATATGTGTTCAAATTCATAAACTAAGAGTGTACACTCTTTTAAAATAGACTAGCTACAATAATTTTTCTTAATATTTATTATAGTTTGGATTCAATTTATGCAGGCCATGATTTATGTATGCTCAATGTTTTTCTTTTTTAAGAGATTTATGAAATACTGCTGACTAAAAAAAAACTATTAAAAAATTAAAAAAGAATGAAATTCCTACCTGTAATTGCATATCAAATAAAAATAATTGAACCCAAATTTACTGAAATATTGTTCTCCATTTGATTGACAATACAGCATAGGGCCCTACTAAAGTTCCATTAACCAATTTCCCCATAAAGTTTCAATAAGTTTCACAGATTGTCTGCTTAGATCTTTAATGATGATGGAAATAGAAAATTCAGACAACAAAAGAGGTCACTTCTTAGGCTTACTGCCACATTTTGAAACCCACCATAATAAGTTGTTTCTGCCAAGTAAGTGAAATATGAATGCTGGCTAAAACATTAAAAAAATAGAAATTATGCTGACTATTAGACACTAATGTATGAATAATAATTAGCACAATTAAATAGCTGGTACAATGAGGGTAAAAATTTAGAAGACAAAACATTAATGTAGCAATATACATATAAACAAAGCTTTAAAATAGGCTAATATAAGCTGTGATATATGTTTAGGTATCAGTATGACAAATACAAAATTATCATTTCAGGTATGGTAAACTTAGGGAAATTCCATAAGTGTAAAATTTTATTACAACTTCATAGAATTAAAGATGTAGCTGGAGGGCAAGAGGGAAGGAGACAGAAAGAGGCTATATAAAGAACACAAGTTTTGAAGTCTGATAAAGAGTTCAGTAACAGTAGCTATGTATATGAAATTAGAAAAGAAAAGAACCTCCTATTTGCTAACCATCTATTCAAACAGCAATTTATCTCTAATTATTGCCTACCACACACACACACACACACACACACACACACACACACACACACACACTTGTCCTAAATCTATCTACTCATACTCTAAAACTATCTATAGGTTTTCTTCTTTCTTTACATCTGCCAATCATTTATCTAAATACATAGGATAAGTTTTCTAGGTAAATGACATAGAATTATAGCTGAGAACCACTGTGAGCTTAGTTGTTCTAACACGGAGAATAAATTATTATTCTCTCTTAGAAATACTGCTGTGTCAAGGTCAGGGTTAAGGTCATTTACAAAGCAATGTAGAGGACAGCATATAATTTACTAGCCCAAATCACTCAGAGCTGATGGGGAGTGGAAATCTTTCTATCAGAAATCTATACTCATTTAGTTTTCATAAACGAATGCTTGTAAAAGTATAAAAATATTGTGAAATTAATTAAGAAGCATCAAATTACCTGCTCCTTTTGTTCACTGTTGGAAAATATATCTAGTAGCTGATGATTAGCGACTTGTGTGTTTATTCAACAGGAATGGGGCCCTGTAAATCAACATGTCCTAATGTGCTGTCCTTCGCAAATGAAGATGACGGTATTGATTCACAATCAGCAGTCCTGCATTTATTTCTTCTTTCTTTGGGGTTAATGTATTAACGACAAGTGACTTTGCAGCACTGGTTTCTTACCTTATATAAGTTGCTTCTAACAAACAGCGTTAGTGTAATACAGGGGTGCCAACAATAAAACAAGTAGCCATTGGTGGAGGAGCAGAATAAATACTGTTGACAGTTTTTTGTTTTTTGTTTTTTTATTCCTACTACACAAAGTGCACTGCAGAGTGCGAGGATAGTTTGGATTCTGAGGTCTTGGTGTTTCAGAGCATCCTTAGTAGATGCTCCTAGTAATGACTACTACTTGCTAAATATTCTCCTTATGTGCTTACAGTTATGAATGAGCCTCTGAAATGATGAGAGTGGGGAAGAAAAGGAGAGAGACCATGAGAAAAGTGTATGTAGAATATTAAAATCATACACATCACAGGTAGAACTGTTCTGGGCTTGCACATGCAAATCAAATAATCTGAATACTATAATAAAGAATTTGTTATTTGTTACTTTAAGCCCATCCTATTATTTCATTCTAATGCCAAGAATCATGAAGAGATCTTTTGAAGTTCCACTGAGCTCCTCCATCTGCTGCCTATCCTATCCTTTAGTCTCACAGACATCCTTTCAACAAACACTCCTCTCTGTAGAAGATATTCAAAGGCAAACTGAATGAGGCCCCAGTTTCTCCAGCAGAAAATAGACAAAGAGAAATTATCTATGGCCTAGAATCATGTATTTAAGAAAAGAGGTACATGTGTACAGAGAATGGACTTAATGTGTGCTGGAGGTAGAAGGAAAGGGAGAATTAAGTGGAGGAAGTGCTAGAAAAAAAAAAAAAACTACTAGGAAATGTCTTTCTTTTTCCTTTTGTATGTCAAAGCCCCCCTCTTCACTGACTTTTCCACTGTACTGTGCAAGCCATTCTCAGTTTTTTCCACACCCCCAAAAGCATATCTCATTAAGCCAGTGTTTTCCAAATATTCTAGCTCCTTCTTTTCTCATCCAGCTTTCTTTCTAGATGCTTTATAGTGTTCTGCTTTCTGTTTTCCCTCCACTACAACCAGGTCTGCACACTCAACAAGGTCATGAAGATGTTTTGTCACCTTTGACTTCTTTCCTCTGTGAAACTCTCCATGCTCAGGAATTCCATGGTCTACATCATTCCAGGTTATTTTCCTTACAATTCCTCATTATTTCCTCTATTCTTGTTTGTTTCTTTTGCTTGTGTACTGTGTGTGTGTGTGTGTGTGTGTGTGTGTGCGCGCGCGCGCGCGCATATTGGGTATATATGTATTTATGTGAGGGCACACACATTTAGTGTGTGGGTGTGCATGCACACATGTTTTGAGGCCAGAGGTGCCTTCCTCTATTGTTCTGTACCCTATTTCTTTTAGACAGGGTCTCACACTGAACCCACAGATCCCCTATTAGGCTAGACAAGAAAGATGACTTGCCTGGGGCAGGGTCTGTCTATTAATGCCTCCTAATCACTAGGATTACCATGACACTCAAGTTCTACATAGATGCTGAGAAATCTGAACTTATTTCCTCATGCATATAAAGCAAACACTTCACCTGCTAATTCATCTCCCCAAGCTCTCCTCTGATCTGATCTTAAACACTGATGTTCTAATTCTAGTCAAAATGGAACGTGTGCCATGTTGGGAATGCACTGAAAATGCAATAAATACATACTCTCAATCTAACATGGTTTCCCTCGTTATTTTTCTTGGGGGCAATAACATTTTATAAGGTTATATCTTGGAATATTATTTTGTATAGAACCTCATACTTTGGGCATCCCAACATGTTGGGTCACATTGTCGTTGATCTGTTCCATTTTGGCAGTTCAGTATAAATGCCATGCAAAATTGCCACCAGTGATAAAACTTCTTGAGAAGATGTGTTGGTTGATAAAACACCTATACTGATGTCAGTATCTATAATATCAAAGAGATTTGAAGGCATATGTAAGCTATTCCATGTATTTCAGTTGTTTTTCCATATATTGAATTGGTCTTTCTTCATTTAAAGACCCTTAATATTGTTAATTACTTCTACTTTTGTAGATAGATAACGTAAGGCTCATATAAGGCCATTCAAATTCAACTCTATATTCTAAAATCTTATTTTTATGTAGTATAGTATAACAATTCGATGTGTAATTAGCTATAACACTCTAAAAAAAGTCCAATATAATTTTATATCCAAATGATGCTTTAATATGTAAAAACAGCTTTGATGATTAAAAAATTAAAAGCTTTATGTAAAATGAAATAAGTTGTAGATATTATTAGGCCATATGAATGTATGTCATGTTTTCTGAGTAGTTTGGTTATGTAAATTTCAAGATATATCTTAAATCTTTGTAATTTTACTAAACAAATTAGTAGAATCATATTTTGAAGATTTGTTTATAAATATTCAAAGTTATCAATGTGTGAAGGAAATCTGTTCTTAACACTATACCCTTGAAACTTGATATTAGCCCTTCTGAAAGGACTTGGGAATAATAAATGAGAAAACAAGTTTCTGAAATAATAATTAAA
The DNA here is from genome assembly GCA_036346955.1 of Dipus sagitta. Classification (NCBI taxonomy): domain Eukaryota; kingdom Metazoa; phylum Chordata; class Mammalia; order Rodentia; family Dipodidae; genus Dipus; species Dipus sagitta. The sequence goes on along the minus strand of CM070775.1, from coordinate 51,880,257 downwards.
ATGGCACCCAAATGAAAGATCATGAAAAATCATGGGATGACAGGTAGTGGAAATTAAAAACTAAAATTAATCAAAATGTGAAATAAGCACCAATAATTAAAAACCCTTATGAAAATTAAAGATACTGACTCCTTTAATGAGGAAACTCCTTAGAGTCATAAGTCCTTAGGTGCATAAGAACTCTGTCTGCTGATCAGGGGTAGCCAATTCACAGACACCATGTGGGGAAAGCACCACTTATATCTTCAGAGCTGAATCCAAATACAACCAATCTAGTAGATAAATGTCTTACAGTGTTTTCTTCTTAATTATATGAAAATTTTTTTAAATTTCATTTTCAAATAGATGATAGAAAACTTGGGGGGATAAGAGATGTTTTCCCCTTCTAATTGAATAGAAGAATCTTTGAAGTTGGAAGTATAAGAGAGCAATAAAACAGCTGAGTGGTTTGGTTCTGAGCTACTTTGCCTTATATAGAACTGTATCACTACCATTTTTATTGAGATCAGGATTTGCAAACATTAAGTAGGTAATTTCCCTTTAAACAAAGATGAGAGTGGATGTTTAGAATAGAAATTAATATTATTTTATTTGGTGAGAGATGGTGAATATATCTGAAAGATAAAACCTCAGCCATATGGAAAGATGAATAAAACAAATATAGAATAGAAACAGAATGAAAAGAAAATATTAACTTTTAAATAGAATAATTCATCTTAAACCATTACTTGTTGCTAGTATTAAACTTTATTGGTAAGAAAAAAAAGTTGGTAAGAAAAAAAAGAATGACTAGAGAATTTTAAATATTCTCTAATCTCAAGTAAATTTATTCCCAGATCTTCAGATCTTTCTAAGGATGATGAGTCCATGGGAAGTGAAATATATGAGACTGTGCAGGCAACACGACATCTTTGATGAATGGGGAGTCTTCACCAGGGGAAAATAAAGATTAAATAAAGGTCTTAAATGTCTGTAAGGGAGCCACGTTTCGTAGTGGAAAAATTTCATTGATGAAATTATCAGTACTTTAGGTTAGGGAAATTGTTAATATACATTTTCATCATCACTGATCTCAAACTTTAATAAATAGCCTTCTTTACATAAGATTGAGATTTTCTGTCTCAAACAGCCTAATCTCAGCATACTTGAGAATGTAGGTCATAAGAGGCTGGTCTCGGCTATACTTTTCACTAAAGGCCAAAATGAGAGTGTCATATATCGAGACAGAAATGAATATTGCATACAAACTATATCATAGGTGGGCTTGAGAGATGGCTTAGCAGTTAAGACACTTGCCTTCAAAGCCAAAGGACTCAGGTTCAATTCCCCAGGACCCCACGTAAAGCCAGGTGCACAAGGTGGACCATACATCTGGAGTTCGTTTGCAGTGACTGGAGACCCTAGTGCACCCATTCTCCCTCTCTCTCCCTCTCTCTGCCTCTTCTTCTCTCTCTCAAATAAATAAATAAATAATGTTTTTAAACAGTATATTAGAAGTGATTAATTTTTTGAGCATGTAGGAGGAATAGCAGTAAAGGTTCTTCACGGAGAAACCTGAAGGCAGAAATAATAGTAAGAAATGAACAAATGACCAGTACTATAAAGGATTTGTCTTTTTGCATTTGGATGTTATTTTTAAAAGTAATAAAGCAGGTCAGAAAATAGCATTGTTCTTATAGTATACACGGTGTGGGTGTGTACTATTAGAATACTTATGATATTTCCAACTGAGAAAGTACAAAAAGTTAAAAGACCTATATATTATATATACTGAAAATAAGGAATAGAAAATAGCAGGGTACATAAAGTAAACAGGAAGGTAATTACCCTGAAACTAAAACAGATATATCACATATCACATTTCAGGGCATTGTAGTATTCCTTTTTAGATGTTAAGAGAACATGAGACTACAGTTCACAAAAAGCTGCATTGAGTAAAACTATGACTTTGAGACATGGTACAATTAAGTTACCCTGGCTGGCCTTGAACTCATTCTGTAGCATAAGAAGGCCTTTAACTTTCAATCCTCTTAACCTCAGCCTCCTGAGCAATTAGGATTACATGCCTGAGCAACCAGGCCTGGTAAGGGACATATATATTTTTTTCCTTATTTTTTTGAGAAAGAGAGAATGGTTGTACCAGGGCATTTAGACACTGTGAATGAACTCCAGAAGTGTGCACCCCTTTGTACACACGTGTGACATTACATGCTTGCGTCACTGTACATCTGGCTTACGTGAGACCTGAAAATTCAAACTTGATATGAGGCTTTGCAGGCAAATGCTTTAACCACTAAGCCATCTCTCCAGCCCAGAGAATACGTATTCTAACAATAACAAAACTTGAACATTTTCCTAATAAGAAAAAGTATTACCAATTATTTAAAAACCATTATATTGTATTTTAGATTAGATGTAATGACAACTACTTACTCCCATTGTCCTATGAACCGGCTGTACAGTACAGGTATTCAGAGTTATAGTGTTCTTTCTAAATATAGTCCAAATAATCCCTGCCATTTTTGTTATCACATTACCATTCATTTTCCAGTGCTTTCATTTCTCACCTCCATGCCTTTGTCAATTGATTAAAATATAAAGTTCAAAGTAATCAAAAATTTCGTTAGCTTTGGGTATATGTTTGAGACCAATCATCTATACATATCACTGAATCATGGTTAGGTCTCTAATCCTTTGAAGACATAATATTCCTCTTAGACATGTTCTAATTTATATTTGCACAGCCAATATAAAATTTCTTTAACTGAATTTAATTTTATGATGATAAATGATTTCAGTTTCCATGAATATTTGTAGGGATAAAGTCTCAATTTTAGTGAATCCCCCCAAAATAAAAAAAATGGACCTGTGCTATACTTATAAATATCTGTGCCCCAAATACCCTGAAACCAAGAAACTTTTAAGAAAATCACAGAATTGCTCACTTCTCTCAGGTGTGATGAAGTGCCTCAAAACACAAAGCCACAAGACACACAGCCTTCTGGTGCCAATGTACCACTGCAGATGCTCTTGAGTTTTCACAGTCTTCTAATGAGTTGTGACAAGATGACAATGAAACTACTACCTTAATTACAGGAAGATATGAATGTATGTAATAGTTCCTTGAGAGAACTGAGGAAACTTCATAGACAATACAAGCCTCAAACTAGCATTTCAATAGAACAGATAAAAACTTAATGCTACATAGAGACTATGATATTGATATCCTCTAGACTTTGATATGTGCCTATTTCTAAGGAAAATATAAATGCTTTTTCTGAAAAAGTTTCTGAAAAATTTGTTTCCCCACAAATTATTATTATTACTACCATTATTATTTAGGATCTAAAATATACCTTTTAATAAAAGAATCTTTAGGAATACATGCTGAAATATTTGTTATCTGGGATTTGCTTTAGACTGAAGAGGCGGTAATAATGGATGCAAGGTCAGTTATTTGAAAGTAGATAATGAGGGGCTGGAGACATGGCTCAGCAGCTAAAGGCACTTGCTTACAAAGCCTGATGGTCTGTTCAGTTCATTAGTACTCACATAAAGCCAGATGCACAAAGTAGCACATGCATCTGAATTTCCTTTGTAGTGGCAGGAGGCTCAGGTATGCCCATACTCACCCTTTTAAATTATTTAATATAGTACTGTTGGTGATGTAAAGTGATATTGCTTTATGTTACTTCAAGTGGCCTTATTTCTTTTTTTTTATTGTTGACATATAAAGTTATTTTTATTGAGTTTCAAAGATTTGTTTCATTATGGTGTTTTAAAACAAACTCTGTTTGCCTTTCTACTCTTTTTTTTTTCTTTATTAGTTAGTTTTGTATTCAGCAAATACAGTCAGTTTGTTACCATTATCAGGCTCATCCGTGACCTACTCCCTCCCCTTGGCCCATCCTTGTTGAGGTATATGGGTCATGCATTGTGGAGTTAGCCCACAGTTATGGGTAAGAGAAATGTCTCTGCATATCATGACCCAACATGTGGCTCTGACATTCTTTCCACCCCCTCTTCCGCAAAATTTCCCTGAGCCATGTTGGGTTCATTTTTGGTCTGCTTCAGTGATGAGGTGTTGGGGGCCTCTGAGGCTCTGGATCTCTGATTTGGTAGGAGTTGATTTTTCTCTGTGTTGATCTCCTTCCCCCTTGTGCTGGTATCCAGTTCATCAGGAAAACAGCACCCTTGTTTGTTTCGCCAATTTTTCTTAGGTTCAGCCAGGGCCCTTTTGAGGTATGATGGGGTGGCTCTCTCCTTAGGATCTACATCTATCTGAAAAAGAGAAGCAGATTCTCCATCGGAGAGTAAGTTAGCACCAGGACAAATGAGATAACCCTTACTTTTTTTTTTTTAAAGACAATTTAATAGGTGTAGGCCCTCTTGTAGCCCACAATTGATGGTAGCTTGATATTGGAGAGTGGGCTTATGTTTGGATATGGTTGTGACTTGTTTCCCAGCTCCAGCTATGGGTCCCATACCAGTGTGGGGATCAGTTAGCCAAATTTAGAGCAGTTGGTTCTCCACCATGTCTGTGTGCCACCACTGCACTTGTGTGGGCATCACAACAAGTTATTTGCTGCTAAGTAGGTTAGACCATGTGTTGCTTTGACAGATATTGGTCATTTTCCCCCATTCTCCCATGTAGCACCTTCTGGCACTAGACACGCTGGGGACTGACTCTCTTCCAACTTCCAGCCATGCCATTCTAATTTGCATGTCAATCACATAAGGTGTCTTCAGCAGTAGGGTCTTACCACTAGCCTTTGGTGGTCATCAAGTACTCTGACAGAAATCTGTCTGTCTTTTAGGAAACTTTGTAGGTCTCTCTGATCAAAAGCTCATTGTGGATGATAGCCCCATGCTGGTACTGGGAGTTACAGGTCAGTGCCCACTAAGAAAATGAGGAAAAAGATAACTAATATACAAGAGTTAGAGATATGAGAGAGAGAGAGAGAGAGAGAGAGAGAGAGAGAGAGGGAGAGGGGAAATGAGGGAGGGAAGATGTAGAAGATTAAGGTTAGTCTTGATCTTACCCTCTCCAGTGTCTTGTGGTTCAGGTGTTCCCTATAAGGGCCTGGTGAAGGATCAGCCATTTGGTCTGTCTTTTAGTAAGTAGAAAATTATGGTACCATTGCCGTTTGGGTGTAGATTTGTGTTTCCCACCCCTTTGATGCCCTCTCCTCCCTCCCCTTCCATCCTAGTGTCTACTCTAGGAGATGCTTGCTGGTATATAAGTTATCTTGGGTAGATTCAGGTTAGGTGCTGTAGATGAGTGAGACTATGTGGCAATTTTTTTTTTTTTTTTTCTGTGATTGAGTAAGTTCACTGAGGATGATCTGTTCCAGGTTCAACCATTTTTCCTCAAATTTCATTGTGTCATTTTTTCTTACTGCTGTATAGAATTCCATTGTGTAGATATACCACATCTTAGTTATCCATTCTTCTAGTGATGGACATCTGGGTTGATTCCAGCTCTTAGCTATTACAAATTGAGCTGCTATAAACATGGTTGAGCAAATCTCTCTAGCCTGTGGTTTGAAGGTTTTAGGGTAGATGCCCAGTAAAGGAATAACTGGGTCTGTTGGTATCTCTATACTCAGCTGTTTCAGAAGTCTCCATATTGCTTTCCAAAGTGGTTGTACCATCCTACATTCCCACCAACAGTGGATGAGTGTATTGCTTTTATTGTTAGGCCAAGCCTCACACACAAACTTGTCTTAGACCCAGTTCCCATTAGTCCCTTTAGTACTTCAGGTGTATTTTCTGATTTTGCATGTTCTCTGAATGTGAGAAGATGGCAGTGGGGAGAACCAATGTGCAACATTGTCCACATGGAAGGATGACTATGATTTTAGGATCTGTGAGTCTTGTCTGTCTACTGTGCAGATGCTTTGTTGGAAAAGACCAACATTCTTCTTACTACTGCATGTTAGACTTCTCTGATATCTGGTGGTTACTCATTTGTGTCAAGTAATTGGAAGCTGAGAAACTAAGAAATAAGAAACCAAAACCACAGACTTTTTCTTTTTTTCTTTTTCTTTTTTTTTTTTTTTTTTTTTGGTCTACTTTTGGACCACTTTCTCTTCTCTTCAGCTCATGATACAAGAGCTACTACCAAAGAACCTGGCTTCTGTCATTGATTTCCACAGACTCACAACAGGGAGGTCTGTGTGGTATAAAGCAACAGCACCTTTATAACTTTATGCTAGTGGACTGGCGGAGTACTAGCACTCATTTTAAATTTTTGTGTCTCGTCTCTCCAGTTACTGTTAAATGTTGCACAGGGTCAGCCCATGAGTTGAAGAGATGAGGCCCATGTGTTGAGGTGACCATATCTATTGAAAACTTAGCTAGACTCTCATAATGGAAGGTTCCAGTATGGTAATGGAACACTATATGGAGCCATCCTTAGCCTCCATAACTTATCTAGCCTTATCAGAGATTTTAAATACATGTCCAGGAATCACCATAAAAAACAAGATATAAATCATATGCAACCAGAGAGAAAAAGAAGCATTTGTAGAGTTTGTGTTATTCAAAAGGCAGTACAAGGCTGGAGAGATGGCTTAGTAGTTAAGGCACTGGCCTGCAAAGTCATTCCCCATGAACCATGTAAGCCAGATGCATAAGGTGGTTCATGTGTCTGGAGTTTGTTTGCAGAAGCTGAAGGCCCTGGCATGCCCATTCTCTCTCTATCTACCTCTTTCTCTCTCTCAAATAAAAAAAAGTCTAAAAAAGGCAGTGCATTATATTAGTAAGTCGTCCTCATGTTAAAAGTCAACTGAAGCTAGGCATGGTGGCTCAAGCCTTTATTCCCAGCACTTGGGAGGCAAAGATAGGAGGATTGTTGTGAGTTCAAGTCCACCTTGAGACTACATAGTGAATTCCCAGTCAGCCTGGGCTAGAGCTAGATGCTACCTCAATAAATAAATAAATAATTAAAAGTCAACTGAGCTTTTTCAGTGAATGAATGCTCATTATGTATAAGAATGAGGGCCTGAGGCTTCCCAAAACCACCCGTGTTTGCATTAGTTAGACTCCTCAGCATCCTAATAAACAGCTGTGCATGGCCACACACAACTACAATCCCTTTCTGTGAGATTCACATTGGAGAATCTCTGGGGCTCACAAAAATGCACAAGCTCTGGAATAGTTTAAAGATTCTGGTTCATGGCTGGAGAGATGGCTTAGCAGTTAAGGCATTTGCCTGCAAAGCCAAAGAACCCAGATTCAATTCCCCAGGACCCATGTTAGCCAGATGCCCAAGGTGGTGCATGCATCTGGAGTTCCTTTGCAGTGGCTGGAGGACCTGGCATGCCCGTTCTCTCTCTTTCTCTCTTTCTCCCTCTTTCTCTCTGTCAAATAAATAAATGAAAATAAAATATGTCTTAAGACTCTGATTCAAGGAAACAAGTGAATAAACGAAGGAGAGGGAACACATTACATTCTCCCCTGGCTTCCACAAAGGTGCACAAATCTGCATAAACATGTGCATAAACCACATATACCACATATACATGGACAAAAAGTAACTGAGGCAATAGCATTTTAAAGAGTTTATTAGAGCAGCCATTCATGAATTAGTAGGAACAAACCAAAGGAGATTTTAAACTCTGCTTATGAATATGGAAATAAAGCAAAGAAAATATTTGAGTGGTTATTGTTACTTAATTGCCTTGCTTGTTCTGCCATGATAAGAAAAATAAAATCTCTGTGTACATAGCTATCCATAAGTTAATTAAGTCTTTTTGAATAATGGCATTTACAAGAAATATACCACTTAAATCTTGTGCATGATTTCTAAATAAGCAAATTCAAGGTATATGTATATATATATATATTAGGTCAAGATGGGCTTCCCCAAAATGGAGTCACCAAAGACATACCAGGGAGTGGATCATCCACATTCTGCAAGAAACCACGCAGCCATCACCCCTTCTTTGTCTAACAATGCCCCCAGGTCTAGGTTTCCTCCCCCCTATCTCCCAGGTCACTTGGTTACTGGTCTGGTGTCACACCCTGGCTATATTAGATCTCCCCTAAAGAAACCGTTTTTACTTCCCCACTTTCTCATCTTCCCCCAAGTGATATAACCCACTATATGTAATCCCAAATTGACTACTCTGCTCTTGAGAGTTAGTCCTGGAAGCTCCTGTTTCCCCCCCCCCCCCAATAAAAACTTCCATCTTTGCCTCAGAGAGGTCTCTGTGGTCCTTGGTCACTCCCTAAACTTACATCTGGTGTTCATGACTTGGAGGAGGCTCCTGGTTGCCCTCTTGGGTGGCCAGACCTCCTTTTTCCCTGATCAAACTACCAAGCTGCCATTCGACCCTTTGAAGGCTTTAGACCATCTCTATCTGATGCAGGCTCTTACACCCACCACAATTGGGCCTCACTGTTCTCTTCCCTTCCTCGTCTACTCCCTTCTCTATAAGTGTCCCTCTCGGGATGGCCTGTCTTGGGGTTCATCCCTCCTCGTGGAAGCTATGCTGGCATGCCAGGCTACACCCCTCAGCCACTAGGCCCAACCCCAGGTCTCCAGAAAGATGCACTCTAGACACCTCAGGTCTCTCTCTCTCTCTCTGATCTACCATATCCTAAGGGGTGCCTTTTAGTTTAGTTGCACCATCTTGGGATACCCCCTCTCCCTGCCTCCTCTCCCTCCTGAGCTCTCATCGTCCAATGCCAGCTGCTTTCATCTTCCACAACCAGCTGCTTTCACCATCTAGAGCACAGTCACCCTCCTTGCCCACTAACAGGTTAAAAAGCAGACAGTTGCAACCTGTATGGCCTCTGCCCACGTGAGAGGTGCAGACCCTGTTCATCCTAATGGGCCAGAGGTCATATTGGTGTTCTGTGTAAACCCAGCTAAAGCTCTGGATTATTTTTCTCTCACCCTTGTTTTGCCCTTTCCCTGTCTCCTTAAGAACTTAAATCCTCTATGACTCTTGAATGACATCTTATATTTTTCTGCAACTCTGCCTGGCCACATCTGTAAGCTGGACAATGGGTCCAAATGGCCTGAAAATGATACTTTTGATTTCCAAATTCTCACTGATTTATTTTTTTTTAATTTTTTAATTTTTTTATTAATTAGTTTCGGATTCAGCAAATACAGTCAGTTTGGTACCATTATTAGGCTCATCCATGACCTACCCCCTCCCCTTGTAAACAAATTTCTAAAATTTCTAATGTTTAAACCTGCTTTCATAGTTTTAAAAATGTGTTTCAGGAAAATTATAAGAAACAAAGATCCAAAATCTATGTTTATTCTGAGTAAATAGCATAAGTCAAATCTGATCTACCCTTTCTTTCAAAAGTTATTTCAAAAGGCCTTTTGAGGGAAAAAATGGTCATATTAAAAGTGTTATGGTAAAAACAATAAAAGTTTTTGTTGGTACTTATGAGATGAACTGACTGAAAAAGACAAACTGCAGAGAAAACTAAAATTCACTCATTAATATTCTCTCCTAAGGTTATTATATCTAAAACCCTGCAAAAAAACTATTTATTTCACTGTGAGCAATAAGAAAACAAAGTGATGTTGTGATTTAAGATGTAATTCCTCAATTCCTCCAACAATCAGTCTTAATTCCTTAGATTTAACTTATGTCATTACTGAACAAGTTTACCAAAGTACTACAGACAGAATTATAAAGTTGGTGCTTATTACAAAGCCAGATGCATGTAGTAGAGCATACATTTGGAAATTCTTTGCAGTGACAAGTGGCTCTGGCATGCCCATGCTCTCTTTTTCCACCAGACTTGTCTTCTCTTTTATTAGATTATAGAAGTTTAATCCAGTTCTTCTATTCTTTGGGTATATTAAATATAACTAAAGTAATTAAAAAAACTGACTTGTAGATTAACAGACATCTTATTTAGCCTTTAAGAGTGCTAAATATTCTCAAAAATGCATGTATATAAGGATATCCCAATTCTGATAACTTTAAAAAATTGTCTAATTTTTCATGTCTTCATATTTAAGCAAAAATGTTACTACATAATATAGATTTCCTATTTATTTTAAATTACTTCACCTGATCTTTTGTTCATAGTTTACTCTCTGTAGCCTCCTGTGCCTTAAATATGTAAACCCTACTTTTTGATAGTATCTGACTTTTCCAGATATCAGAATATTGTAATTTAGTTTATACAAAGTCCATGATGTTTAGCTATCAATAAGCATGCATCATCACACCTGGCTAAAACTCTAATTTTAAGATGGTTCTTGTCTTGTTCATGCTGGTTTTCTAGATGATTATCACTGAGGTTATAATCCAAGTCTTATAAAAGTGACTTATTGTGATTTTGTTCTTAGAAAAGCTGATGAAGCTCCTCATGTCTTAAAAAATCCACTGCATACAATGTTAGTACAGTTTATCTAAGCCTCATGTAACAGTCATGAATATTTCTTTAGTCAAGCCTTAAAATTGTTCAATGGTAAAAAGTATTTATTTAAGAAATTACTTTGTGTCTGTCATAGTGTCTCTAATGTAACTCAACAATGACCAAGTTTTATTTTATTCTTGAGCTATGTATAATCAGTCTCAGTCAAGGTTTCACTTAATTAATTGTCTCATTTCTTATATCTTAAAGTCATTGCTTATGGAGATATTAATACTTAAAACCCAGAAATACAATGTTTGTATAGTTTGTCTAAGCTTCATGTAACAGCCATAAATATTTTTTTAGTTATGTATAATCAAGTCTCAGTCAAGATTTTACTTAATTAATTGTCCCATTTCTGGTATCTTAAATTAATTGCTTATAGAGATATTTATACTTAAAACATGTTTCCTACCCTAGAAAAATAATCTTAAATTGCTGTTCTACTTCCAGTTTGAGGGGTAATTGGTACTTATGTTGGTATACAGACTGATGCTAAGTTTTTATACAGTCTTGTCTTCTTCCTGGCATACAATTTCTATACTAAATCAATTGCCTTAAAGTTATTGATAAACAACATAAGGTGTCTTCAACAGTAGGGTCCTACCACTGATATTTGGTGGGTCATCAAGTACTCTGACAGAAATCTGTCTTTCTTTTAGGAAACTTTGAAGGTCTCTCTGATCAAAAGCTCATTGTGGATGATAGCCACATGCTGGTACTGGGAGTTACAGGTCAGTGCCCACTATGAAAATGAGGAAAAAGATAACTAATATAAAAGAGTTAGAGAGAAGAGAGAGAGAGAGGGAGAGAGAGAAGCTGTAGAAGATTAAAGCCAGTCTTCATCATACCCTCTCAGTGTCTTCTGGCTCAGGTGTTCCCTCTAAGGGCCTGGTGAAGGTTCAGACATTTGGTCTGCCTTTTAGGATGTAGAATTTTATGGTACCATTGCTGTTTGGGTCTAGATTTGTGTTTCCTACCCCCTCTCTTACCCTTCCCTCCCTCCCTACCCATCCTATTGTCTAGTCCATGAGGTGCTTGCTGGGTATGTAAGGCATCTTGGGTAGATTCAGGTTAGGTGCTGTAGATGAGTGAGACTATGTGGCGATTTTCTTTCTGTGATTGGGTAAGTTCACTGAGAATGATCTGTTCCAGGTTCAACCATTTTTCCTCAAATTTCATTGCGTCATTTTTTCTTACTGCTGTGTAGAATTCCATTGTGTAGATATACCACATCTTAGTTATCCATTCTTGTAGTGATGGACATCTGGGTTGATTCCAGCTCTTAGCTATTACAAATTGAGCCACTACAAATATGGTTGACCAAATCTCTCTGGCCTGTGGTTAAAAGGCTTTAAGGTAGATGCCCAGTAAGGGAATAACTGGGTCTGTTGGTATCTCTATAGTCAGCTTTTTCAGAAGTCTCCATATTGCTTTCCAAAGTGGTTGTACCATCTTACATTCCCACCAACAGTGGATGAGTGTTCTTAATTCTCCACATCCTTGGCAGCAATCATTGTCATTTGATTTTTTCATGTCTGGTATCCTTACTGGTGTAAGGTGGAATCTCATAGTTGTTTTAATTTGCATTTCCCTGATGATTAGGGATAATGACCATTTTCTTAAGTGTGTGTTTGCCATTTGTATTTCTTCCTCTGTGAACTGCCAGTTCAGCTCATTGCCCCATTTTGTGAGTGGGGTGTTGGACTTTTTACTGTCTAGGTTTTTGAGTTCTTTGTAGATTCTAGAGATTAGACCTCTGTCAGTTGGATAACCAGCAAATATTTTCTTCCATTCTGTGCGTAGTCTACTGGCTTTGCTTATTGTATCCTTGTCTGTAAAGAAACTCCTCAGCTTCATGTGATCTCATTGGTTGAGTGACTGTTTAAGATCATGAGCTACTTGGGTTTTGTTCAGGAAATCTTTTTCCATTCATATATCATGGAAAGTGCTTCCTAAATTTTCTTCCAGTAGTAGTCGAGTTTCTGGTCTTATATTGAGGTATTTGATCCATTTGGACTTGAGTGTAGTGCATGGTGAAATGTGTGGGTCAAGTTTCAGTTTCCTGCATATGGTTATGCAATTTGTCCAGCACCATTTGTTGAAGATGCTGTCTTTTTTCCAGGCTATATTGTTCTGGCCTTTGTCAAATATCAGGTAGCTATAGTTGCTTAACCAAAAGTCCAGGTGTTCAAGTCTATTCCATTGGTCTATACTCCTGTTTTGATGCCAGTACCATGCTGGTTTTGTTACTGTGGCTTTGTAATATAGCTTTAGATCAGGTATGGTGATGCCTCCAGAGGTATTTCTTCTGCTGAGAATATGTTTGGATATGAGAGGCCTTCTGCCTTTCCATATGAAATTGGAGATCATTTTTTCTATCTCTGTGAAGAACACTGTTGGGATTTTAATTGGAATTGCATTAAATCTGTATATTGCCTTTGGTAGGATTGCCATCTCCACAATGGTAATTTTGGTAAAATGGAATGGCTCTGTAGGAGACACTTTCAGGGACCTGTGAGGAGTTCTATGACTCTCAGCATTGTGATCTGCTAGGATAAGTAGAGGTTATGCTGTCCAAGTGGCCCTCCCTCTTTTGGGAATCCTGGAGGACTGATTTTCCTCCAGTGTGACTCTCCTGTTTCAGTTAAATTGACTTGGAACTCATTTCTGGGTCTCCACATCCTCTTCTGTCAAGAGGCAGGTAATGTACCAGAGGCTAGAAGTTCAAGTGTCTCATCATCTCCTGAGGCTTTTTGACCTGGGAACAGGAGCCAAAATATTTGCTATCCTGTTTAGCTCCAATGTCTCCAATTGATTTTTGGCTTCTGCATATGATTATTACTTACTCAGAGAGAATGTACATGTCTTATTAGCAAAACAGATTAGTTTAAAATGGTGCAGAGCAGATCTGGTCAGCACAGACTTGACTTATCCTAGCAGATGACAATGCTGAGGGTCATAGAACTCCTCACAGGTCCCTGAAAGTCTCTCCAACAGAGGCATTATTGACCTCCAAAGTATACAGTTAATTCTGGCACCCTACATAGTCTTAATCACCCAATGAGAAGAATGTAACTACAATATAAACAATAATTAAGACTAATAGTTTTCCCTGTCTGATGCTGGCCTACAATACTAGATTCAAATATTAACTTATGCCTTCTGCCTCTACCTGCCCCTGATTAATTCACGTAACCTGACCACAGCTCCTCCCACTTGCTATTCCTCAGGCCCCTCTTTCCTTAGCCCTTACCCTATCTCATCCAGGGATAAGTACACTACCACCCCAATGGGCACTCTTGAACATATACTCTCTTAATTACTAAAGTTACCCTGATCCCAAAATGCCCCTCTGTCTCCTCTCTCTTGCCCCAAGCCCACTATCTCTCACCTCTGAATGCTCATTCTCCCTTTACACCTGACATTTTGACAAGAGTAGTAAGCCTCTCTATTGTCCCTTCTGTCTTCTCCTGGGGTACACAAAGCCCATCTCCCTCACCTTGTCTATAACAGGTGTCTGCCAGCCACTGCCCCAAATGCCCATATCCAGACAGTTATGGACATCAAACAGGCTCATGGCAGCTCCAAGAAGATCTGCATGATCTAACCTTCTCCACCAGCCCTTTGGATATCCATCCTTAATTCTTCTCTCTCTCCCTCCTCAACCAACTCAATCTTACCAATCACACTGCCTGCTTCCTGTGCACTTCCTTTGAGTGTCCCCTCATTACTGCAGGCCCCCTGTTTAATGTCACCTCTGCTTCAGACACTCTCTGCTTCTGGCATCCTCTCTCCAAGCTCCCTATCCCACTCTCTCTTCCTAACTGCCTTGATTGCTGGCATAAGGTCATTTCTCAATGCTGGTCGGGAGCCTTCAGGAATAACTCTATTGTTGAAAACCACACCTTACCCAAGGGAATTTATTTTTGGTGTGACTCCATGCTTTATACTTGCTTCTCTCTGAGAATGCACTCAGATCCTTGTACCCCACTCACTTTGGTACCTAGCTTCATAATGTATACAGAGGGAGAACTGGCAGTCCTTCTTCCTAAGCAGCTCATCATTACAAAAGAACTGTCCACTTGCCTGTGATGGTAGGGGTAATCTTGGCAGCCTCTACAGCTGCCACAGGCCTGGCTACAGGAGGCCTGAGGCACAATCTAATCTCCTATGAAAGGCTTTCTACAGAACTGAGCATTGCAGTCTGGGGATCTACTGAGGCCCTGCAACTGCTACAAGAGCAACTTACTTCTCTGGCCTCAGTTGTGCTACAGAACTGCCACTGAACCCTAGACTTTTTGACAGGGGACAAAGGAGGGATCTGCCTTTTTCTGAATGAGGAATGCTGTTACTATATTAACTAGTCAGGCAAGGTAGAGGTCGAAATTAAAAAATAAAAATAAAAAATCTGGCAGACCAGCTTCAGGTACAAACACCAATTCCCTGTGAGTCATGGAACATCTTTAGGACAATCTGGCCCTGGCTTTTGTTACTCTCAGGGCCTATATCTGGAATACTCTTGCTACTTGCTCTGGCCCCCTGCCTTCTGAGATGCATCCAAAATCAGGTCGACCAATTCAGCCACTGAAAATTCAACCAACTTTTACTGACCTGTCTCTCCTCTATCTCCTACCAGACTTTAGCCATGGAACCATGTTCTCATCGCCTGCCCTGAAGGACACCCATTGACAACATTATCCAGCCTCCCCCATAAGAGGTCCTTGCTCCCTATGGTCTGCATGAAGACACTAAAGAAGAAAAACCAAGTTCCCTTGCCATTAACAAAAGGCTGGAATGTTAGATCAAGATGGGCTTCCCCAAAATGGAGTCACCAAAGACATATCAGGGAGTGGATCATCCACATTTTTCAAGGAACCACCCAGCCATTATCCCTTCCTTGCCTAACAATGCCCCCAGGTCTAGGTTCTGTCCCCCCTTATCTTCCAGGTCACCTGGTTACTGGTCTGGTGTCACACCCTGGCTATCTTAAATCTTCCCTAAAGAAACCTTTTTTACTTCCCCCTTTCTCATCTTCCACCACCTGATGTAACCAACTATCATTAATCCCAAATTGACTGCTTTGCTATTGAGAGTCAGTCCTGGCAGCTCGTGTTTTTTCCTGAATAAAAATTTTCATCTTTGCTTCAGAGTGGTCTCCATGGTCCTTGGTCACTTCTGAACCTTACAGTATGTATGTATGTATGTATGTGTATATAAGGAATCTTCATTCAGACTGACAGAGTGACTACTTGATCCTACCATTAGTCACCATATGTTTTTCTTTCTGTAGTCATCTGAACATGGCTAAGTGGATTTTTGCAGGCTTCTTCTTTGACTTGAGCTTATGTTATATCATGTTTTGTTGCTCATTCTTTGAGCATTGTTCATAGGAATCACCTGAGGAGCTGCTGGCAAGGGTGTAAGATTCTTGAGAAAATACCACACATAAAAGCCATTATCAATATGAATAGTAGGGGGAAAATACCAAAAGATTGACGAACTTTCCTGATCAGAGGATACTGGAGCCAATATTTAACCAATTAAACAAATCAGTGGAAGAGACAGTGCTTAACTGATAAAAACAATTTACATCTGTTTCTTAAGATCTTTTAAATGTTAGATAACAGTTTCTTAATTCTGCTGTATTTGTTATCTTCTTCAGATACAGTCTTGCAACTCTGATAAGCTTCAATCCTCAATAAAGTTAGGTTTTTCCATTTTTCATTTGGATATGGCAAGGGTGATATCTAAACTTACTAGATGCATAATAGGCCTATTGACTAAGGAAGACACAATATTTTGTTGTTGTTGATGTTGTTGTTCCATAGGCCACCTCTAATTTACACATTATAAAAATTTCACACATGAAGTTCAATGCCTAACTCAAAGTCATACTACTAAAAATTAGATAAAGGGAAATGCAACCACAAATCTCTTATATTTGCTGCCTCTATTATTTTAGGGATGATCTTGATAGCCATAACCACAGTAGGTCTGACTGTACTTAAAGAAATTATTACATACTATATGTTGATAGTTGTAGAGTTCCTAGCAAGCGTTTGAAATTGTGGATGCTTCTCTAAGAAACCTTACTCATGTTTGATCACAAAATCAAGCTTGTCTATCATTCCTTCCTTATTTGAGTCTTTCTCAGTCAGGACTCCTTTCTTTCAAAGTTCTGGAATCCCATTTCACAAGTGAGAGCTTTTGGAAGGCATTTCTGCTTTCCTTACTATTAGTCTCCAGGAGACATTGTAGATACTGATGTAGTCTCAAGCATATTCTAGATACTGATCATGTACATTTTGAATTTTATGGAAGAAACAACTTATGGACACACAAAGGAACAAGATGAGATGATGCAAAGAATATTCATTCTAATCCCATACTAACCTAAATTTCATTCCAATTTACACACTGCTTTGAGAAGTCACTTTAATTTGTGTTTCTGCTCATCTATGGATAAGAAATGGCAAATATCTCACAAAATGGTGATTTGAAGAGACAATGAGAAGCAAGAAAAATAACTCTAGTGTACTACCTATTGACTTTATAGGTCATCAGCAATGCCTCACTGCTCCAGGAAACCTTGTGCTACTATCATATATACATTGTTAAACCATTACATATTTTTGAAGAGTCTGTAAAGCATCAAGTATAGAAAATATGGGAGATACATAGAGTAAAAATGCCATGAAAGAACCACCCGGGAAAGCCTTTCTTCTTTCTTCTCTGTGAACCAGTTCCTTGTCCTCCATCCCTAATATTGAGCCATTTCTACTCCTTCCTGTACTCCACCTTCTCCAATCACCCTGTGTCTTTATTTTGGTCATATCAAGGTCCAAGTTTTAATGTCTCTACTTCTCAAAATTCTATCTTAACTTAACTTTCTTCTCTTCTCTCTGGTTTACCTCAATTTCAGGCTCTATCATCTCTTCCCTAGCTAACTATAATAACCTTCTGGACTCCTTAATTGTACTTAGGATTTCAAACCAAGACAAAGCAAAGGAAACCTCACTAGCTTCCTCAAAAAGTTGTGACTATTCAGATAGCATATAAATCTACTGGATGTTTTGGGAAAAGTACTAATTATAAGTTATCTTAATTCATAATATTCTGGAAGAAACTTTTATTCTAATTTTATTTGTTAGATCATATTTGTCAGTTTTTAGTTCAAAATGCAAGGTTCTATATTCTAAGCTACATTATACCTGTTAAAAAAATAGGGACTCCTAAAAGCCGGGTGTGGTGGCACATGCCTTTAATCCCAGTATTTGGGAGGCACAGGTAGGAGGATCTCAATGAGTTTGAGGCCACCCTGAAGCTACATAGCGAATTCCAGGTTAGCCTGAGCTAGAGTGAGACCCTACCTCAAAAAACAAAACAAAAACAACAACAACAACAAAAAAAAGGCCCTTGCTCTCCTTGCTCTGCCCACTCCCCATTCATACTCAGGTCCCCTTTCCAGATTACTACTTCATAGTCATTGCAAAACACCAGCAGTCCACAAATGCACAGCTGAGAAACATTGGTCTGTAAAGTAGGCTAATGTGAACTGGCCTGAAAATCAAGCAATGATTTATAATGTTGATTCTTTGGAAAAGGGCATTTGGGATCCCACATGACCACCTAACAAATGAATAATTACCACGTTTATATATTGGAGGCCACCTTTATTAAGAAGAAAACAGTAAATCAAAATACCTATCCCTAGCTTTAACATGGCTAGAAAGGACAGAATTGTTTTCCTTTCTTTATTTTAATATTTTCTTCACAAATCAGATTTTCCTGAGAAATTATTTACTGGTTTCACCAAATGCTTTCCATAACAAAACTCATGATCTTCTTTTCAGTACTGTAAATGCGGGAAAATCATGGTTTTCTTTTGATGAGGCTAACCAAAGAATTGTTTTTCTGAGAGCAGAAAGCACAACGACTAAGTCATATGGTGTTATAACACCCATGGGAGAGCCACACTCTTTACCTCACAAGTAATAGAAGCAAAAATATAGACCCTGCAGTAACCTCACTGATCTGTGATCTTTTCTCAGTTACTTGCAAGTTCTTAACTGTTTACTGTAGCTTACACTTACTATGAAAACATAAAGGAAACTCCTATAATAAATAGTCTAGGATCTTCATATTTTAAAAATAATACAGGGCTGAAGACATGGCTCAGTGGTTAAGCTACTTGCCAAAGAACCCAGGTTCGATTCCCCAGGACCCACGTAAGCCAGATGCACAAGGTTGTACATGTGTCTGGAGTTTGGAGGGCTAGAGGTCCTAGAGCGTCCATTTTCTCTCTATTTTCCTCTGTCTCTCTCCTAAATACCTAAATAATTTTTAAAAAAATAATAATACAATGTGAGTTGAGAAAATGTATATTTTAAAAATCAGCTAAATACATTTGCCATATGACAAATTTAAATCTGTTATAATAGCAATCTCTGACAGAATTTATTTAAAGTACTTGTTAGTTTGAATTATGGTTTCTATTCTCCTGTTTTAGCAAAAAATCTTAAGGGAAATGATGACAATGAAGAAAGCATACCATTATACTCAAATATCAGATTTATCTAATTTTACACAAGGATTAATGCATTTGAGATACGACTAGTTCTGGTGGAAAGCAGCCTGCCTGCCTTGATGTCTGAGTGCCTTCACAGATGGTCTGTAGGACAGTGAGCATGATACTGAATTTCTAGCCTCTGCTTTTCTTCATCTAAAAAACAAATAAAAATGGCCTTAATTGCTGGGCAATGATTATCCTGAAGGAACATCGAACTTTCACCTTGGTATATGCACTGATATTATTTTAAATATATAAATTGCACTTGGGAGTTTGACGCATACTTACAGTTTCCCTAAAACAAAATAAAATGAAAAATATTAGTACACATTTATTTTTGATTAAAGACATTAAAATTTTAGTTCTGGACACTGTGATGAAGCTGACAGCAAATTCTGAATTCTGTTTTGCCATTTTTAAATTTTACTTTGAAAATATGGAAGTTTTTCTACCCTAAAGTTATTCTTTACTATTAATACTTATCATTTTGTTTCACTATTCACAAAGTATCAGAATTCATATAAATGTACAAAAATAGAAGAAAATCAAATTCTTTCATAGTGTGTTTCCCATGATCTGGCAAGCATCAACTATTTAATATTTTTTATCCAGTGAAACGGGTTTGAATACTGAGTTATGTCCTAAATACTTGAACATAAGTTTAATAGAAAATTATTTAAAAATCAGATATTTTCCTATACAAAACTTTGGTCTATTCTTTTAGGGACAAATAGTCCAGCAACCATTGATGATGTTATCTGTCCTCACACTAACTCAAAGATGCAAAAATTCCCATTTCTGAGTTAGCAATCTGGGGACATATGGGAAATGCGTGATCTGGTCAGCAATCAGCAGTGCTTCATTCAGCTGCAGAATGTCAATTAAGGGAGAGAATAAGCTAGTGTTCCTTTCACCAGAAGCATGACTAGAATATTATGTCTCTCTTGGCCTATAACAGCTGACTTATGCCCATAAACTTTGGTGCTCAGACTCACTAGTTCAGCTACTTCAGTTAGCTTTATTTTCAATGATTTAACCAAACTGTGACTTTGTCATCATTTTCCCAACAGATATTCATATTTGGAGTGATCTCCTATGTGGACCAATATCACACATTCTGTAACACCATCCTGAAAACAGCAAATATAATTGGTTAAATGCAGTGTGGCAGTCCCCTTAAGAGAAGCCGACTGTTAAGTGACTGAGTGCTGAGTTTTCTTGACCAAAACAAAACAACAACAAAATATCGTACTCTTTGAAAGGTCTGGATTTTGTATGGAAAAATAGGGAGTGTGGGTATGGGAGAAAGAGAGGATTCACACAGAGAGCCTATGCCTGTTTACATTTTCATCCTGTGTCTACTGGATTCATCCCCTACCCCATGTCAGCTCTCCAAGCTGACAGCATTCTAGCCCAGACCTAGAGGAAGAGGGACTTTGTTTCATCCCCTCCCCCCAAGTCCCTGTCTGTTATTGTCTGCTCCTGACTAAGCAAAGTGAAGCTGGCCTGAGAGGTCTGCGGCTGCCAGAGCTGTGTTTTCCAATCTCAGGGCAGTGACCTTCTCATCAACAAATCCATGCAAGCATTTTCTGCATTATGCTGCTTTTCACTCAGAAGTTTTGTTCTTCACAAAAGAAGCACTTAGCTCAAATAAGACATTTCACTGTGGAATTGTGTGTAGGTTTGTGCGTGTAGATATACTGAGTGATAGATTGAGAATTTAGTGGAATTTTTTAAGCCTTCACACATTTTTTTAAATGTTAATTTTCCCCTCCTCCCTATTCCTTCCAAAAAACTGCTCTGTGATGTGATCACAAATACTCATGTGCATAAATTCCCATTATCATAATAGGATCATGGCAGTGAGGCTTCCTCTGAAAATAAATTACTCTGTAGAATATATTAGGAGGACTAAACCCAAACAAGCTAAATTGTATGTTCTTCCATCCTGTAAGTTAAGCACTTGAAGATAAAAAAATAAATTGCATTTTTCATTTTTATGTATTTTATTTTCTTATTTTATTTGTGTCTTAACTGGCTCATCTATTTCTCTCTCTCTCTCTCAGACATTTCAACTATTAAAGTTCCTATATTTTTTCAGTTGCCTTTATCATTCTCTTTAGCTTTCTGTCTCCTCTGAGCACATTTTAGCCCTTGTCAATACCCATGTGTGACTTTACACACATGAATATGTATGTTCTCTAAGGACAAGGAGGTACCCACCAGGGTGTTTTCACTGTGGGCAATCAAAGGGCAGAGAATATTGGAAGTGTGAAGTCTGTGTCCTGATACTGCCTCACCTTGCTTTACTTCACTTTCTCTCTTTATTTCTAACCCTAGGACAATAACAGCTTTCCTACAAACTGCTAGAGGAAGAAGCTAGTGCAGAGGAAAATGACCCACAGGAAAACAATGTAAGTTTGAGAATAAAAAACACTATGAATTCAGCCTGACTCCAGTAAGTTAAATTCATCATAAAATTTCTAGTCAATATTTGTTGCTATTTAAAGTTAGTTCAAAATTTAAACTACTGAGGAAATGGTTACAATTAACCTGTATTCAAAAGAGCAAGAGTTTTCCAATGACTAAATTATAATGCATTTTACAATTAATGGTGAAGGTTATGGAAAATATTAAAATTACTCTTAAAATGACCCAAAGGTACCAAGCCCTCCCTTGCCCCCTCCTCATTGGTAATCACCACAGTCATTGATTCAAGGGTAAATAGCTAATTAAGAATTACCTTTGATGACACCTGGATGAATTAAAACATGTCAAAAAATGCATACTTGTGTTTTAGAGGCTGAGCTTTGAGGCATTTTTATTTCAATACAATGTAAGAGTGATGGATCAGTGAATACATTAAGATATATTTAAGTTAAGCAAAAGCCTTATTTCAGATTATACTTGACACAAAATGTATAAACACACCTAGGTTCTTCGTGAATATATCAGCCAATGACTTTTCATGACCCTGTATATCTTGTCTTCTCTGAGGTAAGCTGCACTCAGCATTTTACTGGCTTATAAGAGACCCTCACATGGAAGACTTGATATTAGACCAAGTACATATGTTTATAAGAATTGCACATCTACGTTATACACTACTTGAATATGCATCCCATCCATTGTTGTCTTTCAGAAATGGTATTTTTACATCAATTTCAGCATTTACATGGTGCATGCCATTTTCATGTCCTGGCTAGAAAGTGTTGCACATTGGACTTTTCAGTGGCACGCAGATAAAACAACAAACTCCTTCAGGCCAAGAAGAAAAGGATTTAAAACTCAGTGTGCATCCCTGTTAGGGGCAAGATAGCCTATTGCGGAAACAAAGAATAAAGAGAAAATTCTATGCTTGGAAGCTTCACAATGACACAACCACAGCTTTTCCTGTAATAGTTCAAACAGTACCCATTCCAGCCACTCACAATTTAATGAAACAAATCACTTGCTACCCATCACAATTATGATAGATGGAATCCAACTGGCCTAAGTTGGGAGGAAAAAAATTGCACCTTAAAGTGGATCCATTTTAGAAAATAGCAAAGTTGAGGGGGGGAGTGATGATACTTCTTCCCCATAAACAATATAGTAAAGCATTTACTTTATCTAAACCAGGAGACTGCTGGCTTGATATACCATCCTCTGCAATTTTCCCTTTTATTTTATTAGGCCCAGTGAAGAATGTCTGGCTGCTATGTGAATAAGAGACCTAGCTTAGGATAACTCAGAAATACTGTGATAATATATCAAAACTGTGAGGCCATCACTTCTTCTTGCCACTTCAGGCAACCACTCTTGCTTTCTTTGGTTCTGATATTTTATAATTAGGTTTCTCTACTCCTACCACCTGCATAAATCTCGAGAAATTTTAGTAGTGGTAACAGTTATCACATAAGAGAAATTTGTACCAAAAGTAGATAATGTAATATATTAAACCATGTATGTGGTCAGTAATGTGTGTCAGATGTCAGTTCTATTTTAAAACTTAAGTCCATGAATTTAAAAATATTTTCCTCTTAAATGATAGAAAGGATATAGAAGACACAGGATATAAACTCATTCATGAGACAAACTATAATCATAACTATCATTCTCATTTCCTGAATACCTGTTATACATTTGGTAAGCACATGGGGTGATGTAAATGTTTACGGTACCCTTGTGATTATATTACCTATTTTATTAAAATTCACTTTATAAGTAAGGAAACTTAGATTGACAGGCTCAGAAACTTTTGCAAGAGTAATGAGCTGTAAAATTCTAAGAACTAAAGTTACAATATAGGAGTACCTTCTTACATGCACTATCCACTAACCATGATTCCTAAGTGGGAGAATTCATCCATCTTCAAGAATATACAATCAGATCACTCAGCCACTTACCAGTCATTGTAGCACTTATTTAACACCAAAATGGTTAAAATCAAATGGTCTCGCATTGAAGAAAAATTGGGGACTATGATATCTATTAACACAAATCCTAATTGCAACGTTATACCACAGCTAATACCTTCTTACCTGATAAATGTGCAGATAATCAGGAATCTTATGTGCTATATCCTTAAAATGGAAAAAAAATATATATACATTAAACACATTTAAGAAAATACCAACACCAGGAAATGTGCTCCCAGCTGTAGAAACTGTACCCGTCCACCATACTGAACACAAAAGACTGCATTCTGTGACTGCGTGGGGAAGTAGGAAGTGAAAATGCGCTGATGGACAGAGGCAGGATGCACACATCACTGAATACAACTGAAAACTGCCGCCGCAACTTCAGAAAAAGTAGACAAAAATATCAAAGTCCGAAATTATCTTCACCAATGTTTACTTTCCATTTAAATACCAGATATTCTGAGAAAGGTAGATAGTTTAGGATATGGTTTGTTGGAGGACAAGGAGAATAAAAAGTTAAATTAATAGGCACCTGGAAATATGGCTCAGTGGATAAAGTGCTTGTCCTGTAAGCATGAGTACCTGAGAGCATTTAAATTCCACTAAGGAGGCTGAAGAGATTGCTCAATGGTTAAGAGACTTGCCTACAAAGCTTAAGGACCCAAGTTTGATTTCCCTAGTATCCATGCAAAGTCAGTTGTACAAGGTGGTGCATGCATCTGGAGTTCATTTACACTGGCTGGAGCCCCTGGTGTGCCCCTAATCTGCCTCCCTCTCTCTCTCCTCCTTCCTTCCCTCTTACTTTTTCTCATATTCTCTGTTACATAATCAAACAAACAAATAAATAAATAAACATCTTTAAATTCTATTGAGTTTGGATCCAAGAACCCCACATAAAAGCTAGAAGGCATGATGGGTTTCTGTAATCCCAATATACTGCAGGTGAAATGGGAGGCTGAGACAAGAGAATTTCCCAAACATTCCCAACCAGGAAAAGAAAAGTCTCTGCTTCACACAAGGTGGAAGGAAAGGACTGACCCTGAAAGTGTCCACTGAGCTCCACATGCCTCATATGAGGTAGAAGGGGAAGGAGTATGCCTGCAAGAGTCCTCTGAGCACCATGTATCTCACACAAGGTGCAAGAAAATGACCTACACCTGAAAGTATCCTTTGAGCTCCACATGTTCCTGTAGCATGCAAGAACAACACTTGCACACAGGAAAATGCATGCATACACATACATGTACTAAATAAATTATTGTAATGCAAATATATTTAAGTTTTATTGAGGGAAAACTTTGTTGAGGGAAATGAAAAGGAAATAACCACCTAGTTAGTGGACAGGTAATTAGAACAGGTAAGTCAGTCAAGGAAATTATTTTTGAACAACACATTGGCTTGATAGAAAAAGAGATGATGCATGGCACAGAGAAATATCTGAGGACAAGAACTATTTCCTTCTTATTGCCCAAAACTGTTTTTTATTTTTTATTTGAAAAGTAAATGAAAAAATAGTAAGCATTAAAAAAATGAGCTAGTGCAAACAATAACCAAATAACCTGAATTACATACCTATGTAGTTTCCTCTTTAGTGAGAAATGTTTTAGACATTGTTTAAAAAAAATTATGCAGGAAATGGAAGAACTTAATGGAATGGAATGGTGAAGGCCAGAAGTTGTTTAATATAGTATACACAAAGATTAAAATTAATTTCTACAATATAGGCTGTGCCTGAGAATGTTCTGTATCTAATGTTAAAAAGATTCATTTGTCTTGGGCTGGCAATATTGCTCAGTAGTTTAAGTGTTTGTCTGACATGCCTATCAACACAGGATTGATACTCTAGTACCCACATAAAGCCAGATGCAAAAAGTGGTACATGCATTTTGTTTGTTTGGAGTGACTAGAGGAGCTGGCATGGCCATTCTCTTTCTCTCCCTCTTTATCTCTCTCCCTTCCTCCCTCCCTTTCTTTATCTCCTTGCAATTAAATAAAAATATTAAAAAAACACTAAACTACTATGTCAAGGGCTCTGTGTTGCCCTGGCCCACTTGCATCCTTCCTTTATTGCTTTGTCTAGCCAATTAGATTTTCTAATCCAAGTATAACTGTGAACACTGGAAAGGATTTACAAAGCTAAAGATAGAAATGAAATTTTGTATAGCAGCTTAATCAAGAAAATGAAAGAGATGAATGGGCATCAGAAATAAGGAGAAACAACTATTTTATAAAACACAAAATTAAAGAGTTGCATATCTGATTGTGAAAATAAAATATAAAAGGACAATTACTAAAATTGTTCTTTAGTAATTCAGTTCAAGTGGCCATATATAGAATAAGAAAGAAAGACTAAGTCAAAATAGCTATTTGTAGTTATGGCAGACCACTAATGTGTTTCATATTTCCAAGCTCCTCAAGTTGACAAGGTAGCTTCCTCTTTTATGGTCGCTTTAATTACAAAGCATTTTTTTCATATTGATTTGTTTATATTTAGTTTATACCCATTATACTTTTAACTTTTTGAGTGCACTGACCATATCTTACTCATGTTAACCTTCGTGGAAAATAGCTGGCTCAATAATTGTTTGTTGAAATTAATTGAATCAAATTAAAATGATAGCACAAGTTTAAAATATTAACTAATCCCAATTGCTCCATTTTCCCCACAGGACTTAATTATAATTCTCCTGTAGCCTTGCTCTCAGAATGGTCCACATAACCAACAACAACACCACATAAGAACTTGTTAGAGATACTCAATTCTCAGATTCCACCCCAGATCTACACTCAAAAATTTGTATTTTAATAATACCCCCAGGTTATTCATCCACAAGTTTTTGTTTTAGAAGTATATTTATGGAGTTCTATTGTATCTAAAGAACAGTGTAAGAGTAAGACACTATGAGTATGCTAAAAAAAACCACAATATTTACCATCTGTGATCTTATAAAGTTTGCATTCCTAGCAAGATAAAAGGAAAATTACTTTTACAATGAGTGATTTAATTAGAATACAATGATTGTTCTGTTGGGAAATTATAGGAGTTATGAGAGTCAACTCTTGCCTGAGGAATAAGGGAATGCTTTCTTGAGAAATAAATGTTTGAACTAAGACCTAAAAAAATGAGTAAGAATTAACTAAGAAAAGGCAAAGTGAGAAGAAGGAAAGCAAAGTGGCATTTTGTTAAGACTTAAGGCAGCTAGTAGGCATGTAGTCCCAAGAGTAAAACACTGTAAAGCAGTGAGACCTAACTAGGCCATAAAATTGAAACTGAAGATAATGTTGAATATTTTGACTTTTACACTAAGAACACTGAAAACTCCTTAAAAATGTTAACCAGGATAGTAGTTCAGAGATTTAAAAAGTATCCTCTGGGGAGGGACATGGCAGTGCATTCCTTTAATCCTTGCACTTGGGAGGCAGAGGTAGGAGTATTGCTAAGAATTCAAGGCTAGCCTGAGACTACATAGCGAATTTCAGGTCAGCCTGGGCCAGAGCGAAGACCCTACCTAAAAAAAAGAAAAAAAACAAACAAACACCTCTGGCCACAATATAGAAAAAAGAAAAACATCAAGAATGAATAATGGAAGGAAGTTGTTCAGCTGGGCAACACATCTCTGAGTTTTGTTATTAGATGGGGTATCAGGGGCTCAAAGATCTGCTTTCAATATGCCACAAATCTGCCATTTGCTTCCTTGATATTCCCCATCTATATCTACCTAGCACCTACCTATCTGCCATCTATATCTATCTATCTATCTATCTATCTATCTATCTATCTATCTATCTATCTATCTATCTATCTATCTATCTATCTATCTATCTATCTATCTATCTATCTATCATCTATCTATTGTCTATCTATCCATCATCTATCTACCTATCCGCTTATTCATCTATTACTCCCCTCTATATGAAGTCTTTCCTCCAGTTTCCTTCATATAGCTTGGTCTTCTAGAAACATTGCATTTTTGAGGTTGTAAAATTGAATGCTACAAAAATCAACTAAATTATGCCAGTTTTTAAAGTACAAGCCTGGGAAAATTAAGTTTTTCTACTACACGGGAAAAAAAAGCAAAACAAAAGTTGAGGCTATTTAAATTTCCTATAGAGATTAAGTTGTCAATTATGAGAATATGACGATATTTGTCAGCCCAACATATAAATCTATTTTCTGTCTTAGCGGCTATCCTCAAGGTATGAATCCAAAATTAAAGTGAATCAGATAATACTTTCTCTTGACAACATAGGTGACTATTTTTTTCTAGCCTTTAACCAAATGCTCCTACAGAAAACTAGCTCTGAATGAAGTCCCATTGGCTATGTTATCTGTCTTACCTTAGATTATTTTTCCAAATAAGTCACCCAGAGTTGGTTTCTATTTTGGAATATGAATTCTGAATTCTGATAACTTCAGTAGGTCAAGAAAAAGGTAATGGTTATCTGGACTCATTGGGGACAATGCCCAGGGAGATAATTTAACAAATTTGAATAACATTAAGTAGATCAAATTTATTGGTAATGAATGTATTATTAGAAATGGAGAAGAGACTGTTGACTCTATTGGTGATAGTGCTATTCATTGAGATGGGAAATATTGGAACAGTTCTACCATTTGTAACGGTCTTGAGTATGTTGACTGATCTACTTGTGAGAGTTCCAAATGGACATGATGTATAGACAGTCTTATAAACCATTCATAGTTCAAATGTAAAATCTTTATTTGGAATAGAAATAGAAAACTAATTAACTTATACAATTCTCTATAAAGTTATATGTATGGTAAAGTGACCCTGGAATAAAATGTCACATCTTCTTCTGTAATTATTCCTATGAGTAGACTAATTTTTAAGTAAAGGATATTCCTCTATAACTTTGACCCAGATTCTCTTCAGAAAGAATCTACATTGTAGCTTTGGTAGAGTCTGTTATGACAAATTCACTTACAAAAGTGCCTATTTTTAGAAGTTTTCAAGACCTTGAGGCAGCAAGAGACATACAGAGTTTAGTGCATAGCCCAGTAAGTACCCTCCACTAAGCTTGTGCTCTTGGATTTTCAAACAGTATATATGTATGCCCAGGTTCCAAATAAAATACTTTTAGACTCTTCAAAATCCCAAGTTCATAATTAAAAATCTAATGATTACAAAGTAGAAAAAAGGCATCTAATTTATAAGATAATACTGTTTTATAGATTAGAGAACTTTCTGGAAAATGTTATTTTAGTAAATCATAAAGTCACATAAATAAGTGAGTTAAGTAAAAGCCAAATAAATAAATTAAATATGCCTTATAATTAGAAGATAAAAATCACCATAGATGTTCTGCATAATTCCATAGAAGAGTCACCACCTACCCAAAACATGGAGCTAAGCTTTGTATATTAAGGAAATAGTATTGTTCACCATGTGAGGACACTCTAGGAACTAGATCATGCTTACCAAACTGAGGCATGACTAATAAATCAAAATTCTAATTTATGAACTTGAACTGAATTGACCATTATATAGTGCTCCCTTCTGTATGAATTTTTCTTTAGGAAACAAAAGAACTACCTCAAATTTACTTGTTCAATACAGGGTGATATTTTTCCAATTTTCTCCCCACTGGGATGTAAATTTGATGGCATGTTAAAAGTATTAAGTAATCTCTTTTTTTCATTGCAAAAGGATATATATGGTGATCAAGCAGATTTGAAAAATTTGAACAAAATAATATGAATCACCCCAAAACTAAGAGGTATAAAAAATAATTTCTCAGCTTATGTATTAGGAATTCAGAAAAGTCTCATCTGGGCAAGGCTTGTTATGACCAGGGTTGGAGAGCAGATGGCTACTGCATGCGGTGCTAGCCAGATATCTCTCACTTTATGTAGCTTCCCATATGTGCCCTTTACTCTCTGGAGTCCTTTGTATTTCTTCCCAGTTCAGAAGACTCATAACAACTTTATAGATAGGCTCATGACTTTGACATGATTGTTTAATCAAATGAGATCAAAATTGAAGTGGGGGCTGAAGAGATGGCTTTGTGGTCATGGTGTTTGCCTGAGAAGCTTAAGAAGCCAAATTTGACTCCCCAGTACCCATGTAAGCCAGATACACAAGGTTGTGCATGTGCCTAAAGTGCCTTTGAAGTGGCTGCAGACCTTGGTGAGCCAATTATTCCTATCTGCCTCTCTCTCTCTCTCATAAATAAATAAATAAAATGTTAAAAGATTGAGATGGTCTTTCTGACCAAGCTTTGGGAGTTATGGGGTATCACACATACAATCTTGTGTTGCCTGTAAGTAAGTTCACACACCTATCTAGCAGAGAGAGAACCAAGATCTCACTTCTCCATTTTAGAATAGGACTTAGAATGGAGATTATTTGCAACTGTCTTTGGAAAATATGTGAAGCATGAGCTAGATAGCAACAGTCATATGACTTCATGACTGACAGGTTATATACCTCACATATAACTGGGATAGGAGGTGGAGTAAAATAAAGCTCTTCCTATTTGGGAGACTCTACAAACCTAACAAATAACTACATTTGAATGTATTTGTCAATCAGGATGACATAAATATCATTCTTTTTTTGCCTACAGCCTTTATTTTACCTTTAGACTTCTATATCATTAAATACTGTGAATATGCTTCTCATTTTTCACATTTTAAATTATATTGATATGTCAACAATTCTTAATACTGTAACCACAGATTTCTTTCTCATATCTCAGAATTTTGGGAGGCATCAATTGCCCAGAACTAAACTTCTGATATTACCCCATTTAAGGGTTAACAACTTTCTGCAACCATGAACCTTGAGGTTTAACTGTAAATTGCTTTAAAAAGGTAAATTCTAAATTGCAGAGTGTTCTTGTGTTTGTCCTGCTACTATTTTGCCAGTCGTCCCTAAATGTATTTTTTTTTTTTTTTGAGGTAGTGTCTCACTCTAGCTCAGGCTGACCTGGAATTCACTATGTAGTCTCAGGGTGGCTTCAAACTCACAGCGATCCTCCTACCTCAGCCTCCGGAGTGCCGGGAATAAAGGCATGTGCTACCACACCTGGCTTCCTAAATGTAATCTTTTTACCAGTAATGGAAACTAGAGCTAATTACATGTTCTTGAGATCTATCAAATCTGAATCATAAGCTGTTTTAGAAAGCTCATCAAGGGCTGGAGATATGGCTTAGCAGTTAAGTTACTTGCCTGCAAAGCCAAAAAACATAGGTTCGATTCCCCAAGGTGGCACATCTATCTGAAGTTGGTTTGCTGTGGCTGAAGGTCCTGGCTTGCCTGATCTCTCCCTCTCTCTCTTTCTCTTTCTCCCAAGTAAATACATATTTAAAAAGATTAAAAAAAGAAAGCTCATCAATGAGTCTGCTGCAGTCATAAGTTTGAGAACCACTGAATTCATATATTTCTACAACTGAATACTAGTGGTTAGCCTCTTCATGAACTGGAAGGTAATTCTAGTGCATATTTTAGTTTCTCATTACCCTTTCATGTGGCCAACCTACTGTCTGTAAAGGCTCAGCTAATTACCCATGGGCAGAGCACAATCATACTCATATGTGTTTCCAGTTGCCACACCAAAACAAACCCTTTTCATTTTCACCTGTTTTGTAGAAGTATGATCAATGAAGATCCTTGCATCTCAAATCTATTTTATCTTCAGAGTACCCTGTCTTAGCTAGCAACAATACCATCTTTCCAGTATCTATGTCACTTTCTTTCTTTCTTTTTTTTTTTGAAGTATTGACCATATTTATTTGTTCAAATAGAAATGGACACAGTAAATATTTACACTTAAGTAAAAGAACATAGTCACATATACAACAAACTAGATTTAAAGAGTTTTAATAAAGTACTAGAGAAGAAAAATAGTGAAAGTCCACTTGCAGTTGCCTAATTGACAACTTCCATGATTGTAAACAATATCCCATGATAATTCCCTCCCACCCCCCACTTTCCCCCAGTTTCTCCTTTGAAACTGCACTCTCCATCATATCCCCTCCTTCTCTCAATCAGTCTCTCTTTTATTTTGATGTCATGATCTTTTCCTCCTGTTATGATGGTCTTGTGTGAGTAGCTTCAGGCACTGTGAGGTCATGGATATTCAGGCCATTTTGTGTCTGGAGGAGCATGTTATAAAGAATCCTACCCTTCCTTTGGCTCTTACATTCTTTCTGCCACCTCTTCCGCAATGTACTCTGAGCCATGGAAGTTATGATTGAGATATTTCAGTGCTGAGCAATTCTCTGTCACTTCTTCTTAGCACCATGGTGCCTTCTGAGTCATCCCAAGGTCACTGCCACCTGAAAAAACAAGTTTCCCTAACCAGAAGTAAGAGTAGCATTAATATATGGGTAAACAGAACCACTTAGCTGGAGAAGAGCCAGGTAATATGACATATGATGTCTTTAAACTAAGTGGGCATTCCAGAAAGGCCAGACTTGAGTATAGGTAGTCACTAAGCCATGCTTGATTAGGGATCAAGATCTTCAAACATGGTCCAGTAAGTGGAGATATTTTTTAAAAAAGATAGGAATCACATATTAAAATCGTATTGCATCCACATTTATTCAATCAACAAAAACTTGTGAGTTCATACTAGGAATACTAGTATGAACATACTAGGAAAAACTACAATAAAAATGATAGCTATGTTTACTCACAAACCACTTTGTGGGAAGTGTGTATGCTGGTAGTAGGAAAAGGAGAAATCAGACAAGAGGCCTTTCTACATTGCAGAGGAACTGGTTCATGGGAGTACTTAGGACCTTACTGAATTGATCAGGCAGGGTGTTCTGGAAACAATAACATGTAATCCAAGTTCAGCATGTATTTTTTTATTGACAACTTTCAGAATTGTGAACAATATCCAATGGTAACTCACTCCCTTCCCACACTTTCCCTTTTGAAACTCCACACTCCATCATATCCCCTCCCTCTCTCAATCATTCTCTCTTTTATTTTGATGTCATAATCTTTTCCTCCTATTATGATGGTCTTGTGTGGCACTGTGAGGTCATGGATATCCAGTCCATTTTGTGTCTGGAAGAGCATGTTATAAAGAATCCTACCCTTCCTTTGGATTTTACATTCTTTCTCCACTCTTCTGCAAAGGAATCTGAGCCATGGAAGGTTTGATTAAAATATTTCAGTGCTGAGCAATTCTCTGTCACTTCTTCTCAGCACCATGGTACCTTCTGAATCATCCCAAGGTCACTGCCATCTGAAAAGAGAAGGTTCTGTAACCAGAAGTGAGAGTAGCATTAATATATGGGTATGAACATTAAGAGAAGTGATTACTGGGCAGTTTGTTGAGCATAGTATATACATTTAGCCAGACAGCAACAGACATTACACCCCTATGGCTCATGACTACCCCTGTTGTAGGTTTTCAGGATCAGGGACTATTACCTCCTATGAAGTGGGCCTCCAGTCAGATTAGAGGGTGGTTGGTTTCCCTCATAAACAGACCTGCTATTATTGCACCTGTTGGCTGATTTGGCCCGGCTGACCAAATATAAGGCTTGAAGTGTCCACTGTTGGGTATCTTCACTGGCGATTTCTCTCTCTCCCATTGAACTGCATGCAGCATGGCTTTTTCCAGCTTTCTGTCAGCTGGTCTACTTGGAGGAGGTTTTCAGCTCAGCTCCACCAGGATTTCTCAGTGACCTTTCAGCCCAAGTATGTGGACTCTTTAGCAATAGGGTCTTACCACTTATTCCTGGTGGGAAACCAAGTGCCTTGGCAATGGCCTGTAATGTTTTGAGGGCATCAGGGACTTCCCCGGCCAACAACTCACTGGAAGGTATCCCATCCCTGGCACTGAAAAATTTCTAGTAACAATCTATGACTCTTGAGTGTTCCATTGTCCCAAAAAGTAGGTTTCCATTTGACTTATTTATATCCTCTTGGATTTTGATTAGCCCTCTGTGGTGGTTTAATTCAGGTGTTCCCCATAAACGTAGGTGTTCTGAATGCTAGGTTCTCAGCTGATGGAGATTTGGGAATTAGCGCCTTCTGGAGGTAGTGTATTGTTGGAGGTGGGCTTATGGGTGGTGTAAAAGTTTTCCCATCCAGTGTTTGGCACACTGTCCTGTTCCTGTTGTCTACCTTATGTGGGCCATGGAGTGCTGTCCACCCTCTGCTCATGCCATCATTTTCTCCTGCCATCGTGGAGCTTCCCCTCAAGCCTGTAAGCCAAAATAAACCTCTTTTTCCCAGAAACTGTTCTTGGTTAGGTGATTTCTACCAGCAATACGAACCTGACTGCAACAGTAAAGTGGTACTGAGGAGTGGGATTGCTGCTAGACATCTGACTGTGTGGCTTTGGCCTTTTTAGAGTGGATTTTCAAGAGGAATGTGGAAGGATTTGAAACCTTTAAGAGACATCTTGCAGTGCTGTAAGTACAGCTTGATGGACTATTCTGGTCAGAGTTGAAAGACCTAAATGCAATAAGGATTATGGACTGTGAAGTTTGGTTTATGAGGATGAGAAAGAGCTTTACTTGGACTGGGCTAGCAGTTTGTGTGAGGGCTGCTGTTATGCCTGTGTCCTGAGAAGTTGTGCAGGGTTGCTTTGTATAGAAATGAACTGGTATGAGTAGAGGTATATGGCACAGAAAAAAAAATCTTTGGGTGAACTGCTGCCCATTTAGCTGCAATTGAGAGATCACAGCCTTTGAAACTGGGCCAGCTCTCCTGCACTGGTGCAACAGGGAGAATGTAGACTCTTTTGAAGGGGTCTGAGTGCTCAAGTAGTGTCCTGTTCTTCAAAGTCTGCTTTACTCCCCCCTGGATTAACAAATTGGCACCTTACCTGGTATGGTGGAGTATAAGAAATACTGGAAAGAGGGTCATTGAGTTTGCAACATGGTCTGGTGTTTTGGAAATCATCATGGACAGTGTGAAGCAGATTTGCTGAATGCCTGCATGGAGACCCCATGGGACCATAAGGATGAACTGTGGGTTACAGTGGAGACCCAGTGGAGATGCTGGGACCACGAGATACCTGCTAAAAAAAAGCTGCCAGCCTCAATGAAGTTTTCCAGTACTGTCAGTAGCCTAGCTGGAGGGACAGAATTGGAAGTCCAGAGACTTGTTGCTGGTTAGAGTTATTGGACTGGGAGATTTGTCACTAATTAGAGATTTTTAATTTGAAGCTACAGAGTTTGGTGTTTGCCCTGTTTAAATCATGTACTGGTTGAGTATTTCTTTGCTATGTGCAATGCCATCTTTTGCAGTGTGAATGTTTATTCTGTGCCATTAGGGCTTTGGGGGGGGGGACTTTTTGGTATTATGACTCAGTTAAAAGATCTTGGGCTATGGAGATGTATGAACATCATTGGAATTAATAAAAACTATGGGGACTTTTAAAGTTGAATGAATGCATTGCATTTTACATCATGTAAGGTTTTCAGTTTATGGGGATCAGGGCCAGAATGTGGTGGTTTGATTCAGGTGTCCCCCATAAACTTAGGTGTTCTGAATGCTAGGTTCCTAGCTAGTGGAGATTTGGGAAGTAACGCTGCCTTGAGGCGTATTGTTGGGGGTGGGCTTATGGGTGTTATAGCCAGTTTCCCCTTGCTGGTGTTTGGCACACTCTCCTGTTGCTATGGCCCACCTTATGTTAGCCAGGGAGTGATGTCCACCCTCTGTTCATGTCATCATTTTCCCTGCCATTGTGGATTTTCCCTTGAGCCTGTAAGCCAAACAAGCTGCTCTTGTTTGGGTGATTTCTAACAGCAATGTGAACCTTCCTGCGATACCCTACCTCCACCTTTCCTTTACTGAGTCTCTTCCCCTGACCTCACTTAGGCCTTATCACCCCCATTAATCTGTTCTTCTACTTACATATATATAATTCTATCCTATTACACCCTAAATCAAACTTATCTGGGAATTCTTTTTGTTCTACCTTCAGTATAGATTTTGACACCCACCACATCTCATCTTTGACTGTCATGTGATTTAGCTACAGTAATTTCCAATTGGATGGATGTCAGCAGGTCTCCCTTGACTATTCTCATTATAGCAATACTTATATTCCTTTGGTAACATAAATCAGATTATGCCTCATCACTCTTCACAATCCTGTTAGTGAAACACCTCATTTTTAACAAAAAACAATAAAGCCTTTACCTTACGATCTGCCCCTGCCACACTGGTCTTCTTGCCTTGTGACCTGTCTGTGTGAAGCAGGTTGAAAAATAACCTGATGTTGTGGGTATCTTAGGCAGAGAATGTAGAGCGAATACCTGGTTCATGGAGAGGAACTCAAATCTTGATGCAAGGGAGTACAGAGTCAGATATAGAGGAAATCAGGGCTCCTTACACTCTTTCTCCAGGCACTCAAAAGTCAGGCAGTGAAAGAGGAGGATCTTCCAGATTTGTTTTATTTTTAACTTTGCTTTTATTTTAAAATTCTTTAAGCATAATAGGCTTTGCTTAGACAAAAATAGAAATGTTGGGATGGAAAGATGGCTTAGCAGTTAAGGTGCTTGCCTGCAAAACTAAAGGGTTCAGGTTTGATTCCCCAGGACCCACATAATCCAGAAGAACAAGGTAGGATATGTGTCTGGAGTTTGTTTTCAGCAGCTGGAAGCCCTGGCACACCCATTCTCTCTCTCTCTCCCTCTGTCACCCCCTTTCTCTCTCTCTCTCTTGAATAAATAATAAAAATAAAATGGCTTTTTTCAAAAAAATAGAGATGTTTGTGAGCACTCTGCCCATTGAGTTACACAAGTAAATATTCATCCTCTGGTCATTTATAAGTCATTGACAACTAGGTAAATCAGAGTTCATTATATTATAGGCAACTGCAGGTGTACTTAGGCTCTGCATCCAGGCACTGTTAGAAAATCCTGGCTCTCTAATTTGGAATTGGATGAGTTGAGGGCATAAGAATTAGGGCACTAACCTGCCATTTATTCATGGCTGCTCTTTGAAAGAGCAGAAGCAAATAAAGGCTTTGATCAGTGCCAGAGCTGGAGAGCAGAACTACAGCCCTTCCACACCTTTGGATTTGCAAAGAGTAGCCCTTCACAGCAGGGTTCAAAGCCTGGAGTTTTACTTTTAGAAACTGCTTCTTGCTGTGAGAATGAACATTCTGGTAGTTTGTTTCCATAAGGGTTCGTTTATAGACTTTAGATACTGGTGAATCATTCTCTCTCTCTCTCTCTCCCCCCATGCATTCTACCTCCCTCCTTTCTCGTCCCTTCATCTTTATTCTTCCTCCTTCTTTCTCCCTCCAAGTCCATCATCCACAGACAAAATTCTAAATGCCATTTAGTTCGGTTCTGTTTCATATCCCATGGGTAAGAGCCTTCATTCTGTTGGTAAGGGGTGTCATATTTCTTCCTCTCCCCTGTTTGATATAATTTCTGAATTAAACAATAAAATCCATGCTACTTTTAAATATTGTTTTCACTACCTAAAATATGTCAAATTTTCCCCTTCAAATCACAGAATAGGTTCTTAAAGCTTGAACTTGTTGGGCCTGTTGTGCTATTCAGTGCTTCCCAATGACTCCAAGTAACTAGACAGTGCACAGCAGAGGTTCATAGGAACTCACTGAGTTCTATGTTAGTCATAATTGTTTTTTAAATGTTATGTACTCCAATGAGAAGCTTCCACTAATCTTAAGCCAAAAGTGAGGGTACACCCACCAAAATCTCTCTAAATTAATAATTCTTATACCCTTAACCTATCCTGACCTCACTCTCCTTTGAAAAATCTATTTTTCTTTTTCAGAAAACAGAAAGATCAGAGGTTAACAAAAATCTATCAACAGGACAAGGATTGCTGACTCCTTGTCAGCAGGTGAACCACCCCTGTTGTAGCAGCTAGGGCCCAGGTGAAAACACAAAGGAATTGGTGAGATGAACATGAGTGCCACTTCCACAAGGAGCCTGACAGCCTGAGCCAGGCAGGGTGTTGGAGACAGACACTGAGGATACTCAAAAATTTCACCAAAAGAGAAATCCAGAAGCTGCTGAGAGCTCAACACCTCAAGTAGACTTAAAACACACCCACAGAGGCTCAGGAATTTTGCAGATGAGTGTGCAGAAAGAATGGAAGAACCACAGGATGGGAGGGAATAGCCAGAGGCATTGCTTCCCTCACAATGACTGGCTGCCGCTCATAATCCACAACCCCATGGTGAATACCAGCAATCCCACTAAGGGGGGACCTTAGTGTTGTGGGGGCAAGGAAGAGGGGAATGATGGTACCAAGACTTGATGTAACCATACAAAGTTTCAACTTAATAAAAATTTAAAAAATAAAAGTAATTGCATAGATGATTGAGGATAATGGCACTTATGAACTATGATAAGTTGAAACACAGGAGAATTGGAGACAACTTGGAAATAAGGGTAATAAGATAAACCTAGGGGATAGGGTAGGCAACCTGAAACTTGAGATATCTTTCTGGGAATAAAGGAAGTATGGAAAGATTTGCCAGGCTGTCATTTCTTAACTTCTTAACATGTTACTGTGAGCTCCCCAGCCTTTTATTTCTGAACTTATAGTAATTGCTGGATGTACTAAAGAGCAAGGAAGATAAACTAATATTCTAATAAACTAAACTAAACTGAAAACAATGGTTGAGCTGTTCCTCTCTTGCTACTTAAAGAAAGAAGTGAAGCAGGATTTCGGAAAAGCTCTGTCAACCCACTGGGATTTGAGTGTCAGTATCCTAGGATCTGAAGACCTTACTTTGAAATGTGAATATAAATATCCTTTATTTATTTATTTATTTATTTTTTTTGGTAAATAGGTGGTAACCTAAAGGGATATATTTGTTTTGTATCCTAAACTTCTGGCACAGACCTGGAGGTTGTTAGTACTTAACCTTGTTAAACAAATGACTGCCTTGTTCTCTGAGCGTTTTTCCTTCCTGCTAAAGAATTTCATACCTTCTTATCCCCTGTTACTATGATTCATTCTCATTTTCTTTCTCTCTCTCTTTCTTTCTGTCTATCCATTCTCTCCCTCTCCCAAACACTAAACTACTTTAAATACTTGTTCCTAAGTACATTTAAACTGACTAACCTATGTTAATATTTCTCTTCTTAAAACTTCTAGTTCATCATTTTACCATTCTCACTTTTACACTCCCTTTTGCACACACACACACACACACACACACACACACACCAACTTAGGAATGTATATATTAGATTTTGTTTTCTGTTTTACTTGAACTTTTTTGTACCTTTGATAAGATCATGCTTCTTAAAGTCAAGAACCAAGTCTTACATCTACTCTCCCATTCCTAAAGTACCTTGTGAAAGCCTGTTAAATTTTATTGACTGAATTCTGTCAACAAAATTGGAATTAGCCTTTCATCCCATCAACTACTATTCTCAGTAAATATTTTGATCATACAAGAATATTCTCCCAAGGCCAATTTACACTTGCATGTATGTATGTCATACAACACACTCACATGCAATCTATACTGCGTTTCTCTTTTTCCTTATTTATACACAGTCACAGGCTCTTACACACTCTCATAGATATGACATATACATTATTCCAGTGTTCAGATTTTACTTGTTCAACTATTTGCAAAACACGGTCATTGACACATTCTTTCTTGTACACTTCCCTGCCATATTATTATGGAATTGCTACAATTCAAGACTAAATATCAGATATTTGAATGTATGTTCACATCTCTGTTGAGGGACCTACCTTAACAATGGAACTTTTGAGACAGAGATCAAAGATGTAATTAAAAATTGTAGGAGGGCTAGAGAGATGGCTTAGTTGTTAAGGCACTTGCCTGCGAAGCCTAAACACTCATGTTTGACTTTTTGAGTAGTTGGTGACACTCTCCAAAATTGGGAAAGTTTTCTATGGTCCAGAAATGGGTAATGCCTCATTGGAGATGCCTGGTCCCTTCCCTAAGGTGTTTGTATCATCAAAGGTTTACCTGAAGTATGTCATTTGTTGTCCTTTCTTCCTCCACACTCTTTCTCTCAGTCCCTTCTCTTGGGTGAAGATGGGCTTCTTTTTGGTGCTCATTGAAAAACAGTAACTAATTTCAGACCATGCATTTCCTTATTATTATCTGGGACTGAGATGAATATTCTTTATTCCATAGAACTTTATAGTGAATTTCATTTTAGTTTTGAAACTATTTATTGATAAGTTCCATGAATATATAAATATATACAATATACCATTATCATAATCCCCTCTCACCACCCTCTCTTTTCCCCCTCCCAACCTGCTTTCCACTGAATTTTTTCTTCTTTCCAACTAATCTCTCTTCTAATTTGATGCCATTATTTTTTCCTGCTATTATGCAGATATTGTGTAGGTAGGTAGTGTCAGACACTATGAAGTCATGACTATCCAGGCTGTTTTGTATGTGGATTACATCATTGTAAACTTCCTTTTCTTACATTCCTTCTGAAACCTCTTCTCCAATGGACCATGAGCCTTGGAGGGCATGATAGAGATACCTCAGTGCTGAACACTCCACTATCACTTCTCAGCACTATGGTAATTTTTGTGTTATCTCAGTAGCCTCAGCCATCTGAAAAATAAGCTTCTCTAGCCTACAGTAAAGGTAGCATTAATATATAAGCATAAGCATGTTTGGAAGGCAGTTTGGTTTAGCCTGACAACAGTAGTCATTCCTTCCATAGGGCTTATGACCTCCTTAGCCATAAACTTTTGATTAAGTTTTCAGTACCAAGAATATATTTCCTCCTGTATAGGTGGCCTCCAGTCTATAACAGATATGACACTATTGCATCAGTTGGCACATTTGGCCTAGCTGGCCAGCTGTAAGGCTTTCAGCATCCACTATTGTTTAACATTGTTGGTGACTCCTCTCTCAAAAGGCTGCATCCAGAATAGCTCATTTTAGAATTCTGACAGATAGTCAACAGTGAGGAGGTTTCCAGCTCAGCTCCATCTTGATTTCTCAGTGACCTGCAGCCTAAGTATGTGGAGTGTTCAGCAAAAAGTCTTTCCATCCACTTCTGGGGGCAACCAAGAGTCTTGGTACTGGCATGTAATGTTTGGGGGACATCCAAGGACCTCCCTGGCCAGCAATTCACTGGAACATATCCCACCCCTAATGCTGAAATTTTCTATTTTTTTTTAATCTATGGCTTCTGCATGTACTATTATCCATGTCCATAGGATACTTCTACCCAACCACATTTTTCTTAACACATATCTTATTTGCTGGCAAAGAAGTAGTTTTCCATGTGGCTTATTCACATCATCTTGTATTTTTTTGTTCCATAGAAATTTATAGTGAATTATATATTCTTTTTTATAATTTTATTCATTTTCAAGTAGAGAGACAGAAAATGAGAATGGGTATGTCAGGACCTAGTGCCATTGCAAATTAACTACTGACACATGTACCCTTTTGTGCATATAGCTTTATGTGGGTACTGGGGAATTGAGCTCAGGCCTTCAGGCTTTGCAGGCAAGTAAGTACCTTTAACTGCTGAGCCATCTCTCCAGCCCATGCACTGTATATTCTTGCTTCACCGCATTAGTACTGAAGGTGAATGTCTAGTGGAATTTGTCATAAAATGTGCACTGACATATCTAGGAGTCACTTTTAGAAGTCTCCAAATTTTATTGTTACATTCCCAAATATCACAAATATCACCTAAGCATTGACAAAAGAACACATTAGCCATGCATTACAGTGGTACCCTGTCCTTTGACCTACCATATGCCTTGAAGTCTGCTCCTCAGTGTAGTTTTATCTTGAGTCAAGCTTTCCCAATCTTTGCTTTTGTCATTAACATCATAATTCAGGTCAATTGACAATGCAATCTAAATATAAAGACATCTCAATATAAAGACAGAGGTTGTGAAACTAATGGCTTCATTCTAACTGACCTGTCCTTCCCAAATGTACCCAGTGGATTCATTAAAGTCACATTTGTTTCCTTGGATGAAAGGAGGGAAGTCCACGTGAGAGTATCAGGCACCATCCTAAACTTTTGGTTGTTGCTAATCAGATGTCTTTTCAAAACCATGATTCTCCAAATATCTTTTTTAATCCAAATGGACAGCTTCACCACCTACACAGAGTAGTTTGACATTTGTGTATGCTTATGTAAAAGAAAAAAAATTCCAATCTGGAATGAAGACTCTGTCATAATGTTTAATATCTATAAAACCCCACATTAATACTGTTGGTTTAGTAAACTTTCACCAACACCAACAAGCATTTAGCAAAAGAAATTTGAGTAGGAAATTATGTCTTTTTTGACACTCTGAGCACATGATGAAATGGTATTCTTTCTCTTGATTTATACTCCCCTCTTCTACCTTTTAACTTCCTGAGAGTAAGATTTAAAAAAATCCAAATCAAAGCATCCTACAGTTAGTTCACACTTTTTCCCATTTGGGAACATGTCAATTTAGGAATGTAGGAGGTTGCACAGAATATCTCAGCATCTATCTCACTGCATGTGTTAGGAAAAAGAGGTATGTGTCAGAAAGGTGAAGGATCTCTCCAACAGGACCATACATATGGGTTATAGTAATGAAATAACACACAATAGGTTGATCTGAGGTCATGCCATTACTAAGGTCAAATACATGTGTGGCGTACACGGCACCAGTATTCACCACTTATTTCTACCATATATTTCAGGTTCAAAACAATGTACTTCACATAAATCCCATTATATACTCAGAATGCAAATATCTATAATCCTTTAAACATTGAAAGGGAAGTGAAGCTAGTTAGAACTCATAGATTGTATAGTTGAGAAATAATTACTATTTGAGATCTACCTATAGCTATGCCCAGTACCTCCTGACCCAGCAGACAGGCTCTAGATGGTTTCCTTCCCTTTATTATGGGAAGAACTCATGAATCTGATGGTGTGTCATTCCTGTGGGAGTTGAAGGGCTTTTGTCAGTGTAATGGAGGCTCAAAAGTAGTTAATCCTGATTTAATAAAAAAGGGAGATTATCCTGAATAAAATGAGCTTAATCAGGACCCATAGTGAAGAGAAACTTGCTCTCCTGCTGGTTTGGAAGAAGCAACCAGTCATGTTGGGGATGATCTATGGCAGGAAGTGGCCTTCAGGATGTCTGTTATTAAAGTTTACATTATAATACCTCCTGCCAACAGAAAAATTCTTTCCAGATTTGTCCTTACATATAAGGTGGCACATGCA
Source organism: Dipus sagitta (assembly GCA_036346955.1). Lineage (NCBI taxonomy): Eukaryota > Metazoa > Chordata > Mammalia > Rodentia > Dipodidae > Dipus > Dipus sagitta. Next base: position 51,837,710 of record CM070775.1, on the reverse strand, counting down.
TCTTAAGTTCTTTTGCAGCAATATATATATATATATATATATATATATATATATATATATATATACTTAAAAAATGATTCCACGTTACATTTTTGAAGCCTAGGCTGGTTTTTACATTCATTGCAGGAGTGTGTCAACACAGCTGGCTTTTAATACATTCATTTCCTTATTTCATGAAGCTTTTTTTCAGATGTGAATAAACTTCCTGAATTCTCTATGTGTCCAACTGATTTCTTATATTTTCTACTTCTGTTTTCAACTCCTAGTAGGTCTGTTGCCTCTTACTGTCATCCCATGAGCTCCAGGTCACCAATTCTTATTCCATTTAGTCAAGATAAACTCATTTAATTTTAGTTCAAAATAGAGAGCAACAAACCCTGAAGCCCCCCCAACTATAAAATACCTTTGAGATGAAATGCATGATAGCTATTAAATCTTTGTCAAAATATCACATAAGTGAAGTGAACTTTACTCACAGAGGTAATGATGAGAGGAATAAAACTATTATAGTGGATAAAACAATCATCTTTCCTAGAGCTCCCTTTGCTTTGTGTATGCTTAGTTAAGGAACCTAATTATAGGAGAGGTTTTCACAGAAGGAATAGGACAATAGAAGTAGCTACAAAAAAAAAATGTTAGCAAAGGTAAATCAATCCAAAAATGTTTACAGAGGCCATAGACTCTGAGTAGTCAACTACAGGAGGAGTCCATCCACCACTGCAGACACATCCTTCCTGAACACATCCAGACTGTGAATGCTAAAATACATTGAGACCGAACCTAAAGTTTGCAAAGAGACTTGTAAAGTGGTTTTTGCCACAGGGAACATCTTTGAAACTCACACAGACAATTCCCAGATGGGTCGTCTGTAGATGCAATCTGGACCAGGGCTGTCTGTCACCTCTAGCTAGGAGACAATCTGGCAGCCCACAGAAAGAGTAGAGAAAAAAGCAAGATGGAAGCAGTCGATGCAGCTCTTATTAAGTGACCATCATTTCACCTACTTCGTGTTTACTCAAAAAGTTTCCCTATTTTATTTTCTTGCTATTTTTAGTGAAAAATCTAAATTGCATATAGAATACATTGCATCTTTCAAATGCAGAATCACACATGCAGTCTGAATTTAACATGAAGTATGAAAAAGTCTATATGTGAGTATATGAAAATGTGAGTATGTGAAATATTTTTGAAAAATACTGAGTTCATTACATATTTTAAAACTTATGTTGCAAAAATTGTCATCAAATATTAACAAATGTCATTTGGAAAAAGTAGCCCAAACCAAAGTAATTTATAATCTCAAAAGAAAAACTTTCAAAAGAAATTTTATAAAAGAATTTTTAAAATATTTTATTTTAATTTATTGATTTATTTATTTGACAGAGAAAGAGGGAGAGAAATTGAGAGAGAGAGAGAGAGAGAGAGAGAGAATGAGAATGGGAACACCAGGGTTTTAAGCCACTACTAATGAACTCCAGACCTGTACGCCCCCTTGTGCATCTGGCTAATATGTGTCCTAGGGAATCAAACCTGTATCCTTTGGCTTTTCAGGCAGATGCCTTAACTGCTAAGCCATCCCTCCAGCCCATGAAAGAATTCTTAAAGTGTAGATTACAGATGAAAAAACTGTATTCAGAGAGACTGGTTTGCCAAGGACATGTCACAAGGCAGGAGAAGAACCAAGAATAAAATATGTCATTCTCTTCATGTCACTGTCTCTCTCTGCAATCTCTTTTGCTTCTAATTGTTTGACATCAAACAAACTATTAATTTGCTTTTCAACAGGTAACTGTAGTATTGTGCAGGCACTGTGGAAATGACATTTGCACAGACTTAATGGGAAAGGATGAACAACCCCTGAATGTGGAATAAGGCCATTGCATGCCCAGTCATACATTTTCAAGCCCATAATTCATAATTATATATAATTTGGTATTAATTTAAAAATCATCAGAATAATTATTCTGTAGAAATGTATATGAAAGTTTATTGATTCTATGCATTAGGTATAAAATGGAGAAAAAGAAGCCTGACCTCTTCTCTCAGGCAGAAACTAACAATTGCAGACATCTCTCGAGTGTTATCTACATTTAGTTCACTAAATAGTTCAATAAAGAAGACATTTTTCTTCAACCTATGAAGAATATTTGCCATTATATTTAGCTTTTATTACATATGATGTTTTCAGACATGCAGACTACTACATAACAAGCCCAAATGTGAGGGATTCTATCACTTGACCATTCCAAATGTCTACCATTTCTCAACATTTCTTTTCTCCATACATGGAATCTTAGTGATTTTGTTTAAGCTCACAACTTTAAATATCATCCACATACTGATAATTTGCTAATTTTTATGATCATGTTACAGCCCTTTCCTCTCAGCTTCACACTCATATGTAATCTCCTGCTGCCTAAATACTAATGCCATGTCAAGAGCTAAAGAAAACTACCATCCTTTCTGGAGACCTACATCTCTGACTGACTGCTCTTCCTCTAAGTGTTCCTGTACCCAATTACTATTTACTATTCCATTGCTCCAGTTGCTCAACTTAAAACCTCAAAGTTGGTGTTCTTTTTTACTCCTTTGTTTCTCTTATGTCTTATAAAGATTCCTAAAAATTGGTTGTATTTTAAAACCACAACCACAATCCCTATCCTCTGCTAGGCCTAGATGCGTGCTTCCTTTGTCAGTCACTACTCTCTTCTGCTTGGATAACCACTACTTTCCTACCTGGTATCCCTATTTCTACCTTGGCCCCATTGCAATCTCTTCATCAGGACAGCTGCCATAAATATTGTTGCATTTTTGTGTTCATATTCCTCATGTTTCTTACTCATATAAAAAAAAAAACTCCAAAGTCCTTACTATGAAGTACATGACCTCCATGTCCTACAATTGCTAACCTACTTGTCATTTGCTCACTGCCATTTTAGTTTTGATACTGGCTAGATCATGGGGTATCTTTGACTGTGCCCTCTAGCCTTTGGACCTGAAATTTTTCTTTGGCCAGAGACAACAGTGATAAATTCACTTCCTTTTAGTCTTCATTCAAGTGAAAATTATCCTTGCTATCTTATGTTAAATTCCCTCCTCCCTATCAACACACACACCCCCTATTACCATTTCCTCTTGTTTTCTTCATAAACATTCCATGTATTCATCTCTTTATCAAATATTTTTACAATTAGCAAATGTAAGCAAGCAGTGGGGCTCATTTTGCTGATACTTTCATGCATGTATATGATGAAGTTCATCCTATTGATGGCCTTTGTGCTTGCTCCCCATCATCAGGTCCTCTTCCTCTTCCCAAAGAGCCCCTTTGCTACTTTTCTCTCTTTTTAAAATCTGTATTCTACACCAGAGCAAACATACAATCCTTACTTTTCTGAATGTGGCTTACATTACTTGACATGTTGATCCATGTTCCATCCATTTTCTTGAAATTGACTTAATTTCAATTTTCCTTATAGACAAATAATACCCATTATATATGTACCGCATTTTCTTTTCATGGGCACCAAGGCTGATTCCATGACCTGGTGATTGGGAACAGTGCTGTGATGAGCATGCTTGTGGAAGTGTCTTTGTGCCTCACTTTCCACTAAGTCATTGGTCTTGTCATACTATAACACAGAGCTCAAATCCACATCCCAGCCTGGTGTTGAGTAAGGTTTTACTGGGACACAGTATCATTCTTTTGTTTATATATTTTAGAAAATATTGCCAATCTCTGTATAAGCTTAGAAGTACATTAGATTTTACAATTTTTTTCTTATTTGTCTCTAGAGCCATAGTCATGTGTGACTCATATAAGTATCCAACAGGAAAGTCTACTACTGAATAAGTGAATGAGTAATATGCAACCAGCTTTGCAATACATTGATAAGAGTAATAAGTTGAAGTGGACTTCAGCCTAGCTAAGTACTTATAACCGACATTTTGGAGGCTTTGATTGCATTCTATTTATTGTTTTTCAATCTCCTCTGAAAAATATTTCCTTTCTATCATTTATTCTTAGTAGCAGTGGTCATTTCTTACTGTTGACTTTAAATGAAATGTAAAACTAGCACTGGAGGTTTTGTTATTAAACCAATCATATTGTTACAGAACCATACCAATAATAGGGCCATTAAACAAGCCCTCTGAGAGTCGTTATGCAGGAGTAAAATTGCCTTAAGTTGCCAACTGAAATCACCTGTGTGACCTTTATGGCTTTGTTTGCAACCTGTTACTCACCAAGTGAGAGATGAGAGTGAATCCTTTCTGAATGTAAGGATGCAGTCCACATTAGTCATTTGAGTACTAAAATATGTAGGGTTCACTCTAGTTTTATACATTTAGGCCACAAACAACCAGTTGCCCCTAATAGAAAGTTAAGCTTGAGCACTTTTCCTTAATCTCTATTGGCACCAGAGATTTTAGTAATGAAGCCAAAACAATGTCTCCTTCCTTCCCTGAAAAACCCTCCCCATTGCACTTGCTTCTAAATATCTTCTCTTCACATGGAGGGGTTGAAATGTTTTGGGGCCGAAATGTGTCCTTCTCTTAATGTTACACATCTATACTTCATCAAATACATAGGTTTCTGTGTTAGACTGATTGATGGTAAAGATGACAAAAGTGTGTGCAGTCTGTTAGCGTGTGCTGAAAAATGTGTGCTGCTAACTGCCTTAAACAGTTTAAAATATAATTCTCCAATTGCAGAAAAGGGTGTCAAGCTAACACTTGGGATTAATTGTTCACTATTAAACATGATTTGTGAATAATTGTAGGACTGTAGCAATTAAATTGTACTTTTGACAAAACAGGCAGCACAGCACATGCCTCATCCTTTGGAGAGACCCAAGTTTTGCAGATTAGCAAACCTCTGTAATCTATTTGGTCATACAGGTGACATCTCTCTTTGAATTTTCCAGACCTCAGGGATGTGTGCTATATGTCATAGACTTGAATGATGAAAAAGCAGCAGGATTCATTCAGCCTCTAATTGGAACTACTCAATGCTGAAAAGAAACTGAGCAACTCTTTTTTTATTACATTTAATGTTTTTTTTTACATTCACAAATCATTTATCAGTATCATTTGAAAATGAAAAATGATAAGTGCAGTGATATTTGGCACAACGCATCAGCTTTGTTACCCAAGGCTTGGTATATAGGTACAAAAGTATTAATGATGAAGTCATACCCCAGAGACGATGCAAAAGGAGCCTTGCTCTTCTGTTCTGGCTGAATTCCCAGGTGTCGGCCAATGTGAGTCTACCGGAATCAGTGATAATGTTTTCTGTCATGGTTGTAAAATACTTTCAGAGAAACATAAAGTTTTTATGAGAAGAATAGTAAAAGAGATGACTTCTCCTGTGCCTGGGGGTTAATATTTGTTCTTTTGGGCTCATTTGAGGACAGCAGAGGAAGAGAGGGGAAATGAAGCTACAAAACCTCAAGTTGCCCCCTTGCTCATATTCATTATAAATAGTAGTTTATAAGCTCAGTTATTCAAAATTTGGATGTATCCCCGAGTCACTAGGCTAATATATCTGTACTTTTTCATTTTATTAAAGGCATAGACCCCAACACAAGGCTCTGCCCCTACCCTGTGCCTCTTTTTACTTTCGTTATGATGAGAGAATTATTTTTATGATAGGTTTCAAGTGTTATTTATTTATAATAGCTTAACATAAAATGTCAGTGAGGTTTAGAGACCTTCCCAAAGAATAATAATGTTGTGATGTTCAAGCCACATGCTGTCAAAAACTATTTTAAGTACCCTGTTTCATCAAGTAAATGTGGTTAGTTAAATTGAATTTAGAAGATTTTCTCTTCTTGGTGATGAACAGAGAATGATTACAAAACCTGTGATACTCCTGACTTCCCTTTTATACAAGAGTAGTCTTACTGATCCTGAAGTGTATTAGAGCTTTAAGCTGTCAAGTTATTACTGTCAGCTTCAAGAAAAGAAAGAATTAGTGATGCAAAATTAATTTATTGAATGGAATTGTTTTGCCCTTAGGGAATAACATCACTATTTAATTTTCTCATCATATTGTCTCATTTGCAAAGAAAAAAAAAACTGTAACTATTCTTTTTAAGAGAATAAAGTGCATTATGCTGAATGATGTACTTCATGCTCACAGTTTTTACTTGTTCTAGATCATTGATTGTCATAACAATGATATATGGTATAGTAACTCTTGCTTGATGAATTCTGGTTTAGAGATTTATTTGTAAGACTACATTAGGATGACTTAAAACATTTCTAAAACTTCTCTGGTTACATTTCTCAATAACAAGCAAATTCACTATGGACCTATTGTCATTCAAGGAAAAAGCACACAAAAAGCTAAAGTCCATCTTGAAACTACCTATGTCTTATATGCTAGTGGCCCTCCATTGGAGTTCAAATTTCAGGTGTGCTTGGCCTAGCAGGTGGTATAAGAAATATATAGATCCAGAGGCCAAGCAAAGTGCCCAGCATTTAGTTCACCTTACAGGGAGAATCTTGAAGAGATGCTAGATGCAAAGGCAGTCTAGCTTTGAAAAACTATTCTTATTCCCAAAACTATTCCTTCAATGAAATAAACACAAAGAATCTTCTTCAATCCTGTTCTCAGAGGACATTTCCTCAATTTCAGCAGTGAGACATCACCCTAGGAAATTCTCTTGTGTGTATTTGTCTGAGAACATTAAGAAACCATGCTAGTTACAATGTAAAATCCTCACTGAGAGAAGGCCTGTATGTGTATTTTATTTAGGCAATATTGTAGAAAAATCATTCCTGTTCCTCTTCAAAATAAAATTTAGTATTAATTTAACCATACTAATTGAGTACTTATTATGTGAGATCTATAATGTTTAACATTACAGGTTGTAGAAAGCATTGTATAAGCCCAGTTTTCAACCCCATGGGAACTCACAATCATAGGAAGAGAACAGTACAATCATATGAAGAACATCTGCAAAGTAGAACAGATGCTCAGTCACATAGTCAGTAGTGCAGCTCTATAGTTGCTCAAATATTGTATCCTTAAATACAGGTGGTTGAGCAATTATTACCCCAAGTCCCACAATTATTCTTTCCCTACCAAAGGCAGCCACATATACTATCTACAAAGACTTTTGTTTTCTGAACTCTTCTCCCTGAGGCAACTGAAGTAAGAAAAACCTACACAAGCAGATGATCATCAAGGGATCTCATCATGACTGGTAAGGTAAGATCCCAAACTCATGCCAGTTTTAAAATATTTTACACATCATCTCTGGTAAGTGTAGTCCTAGAGATATGGTAGATCATATGAAACCCATTTTTGAAATAGTCACGTATCAGCAATTTCACAGAGCTCAATCTAAGTATTACAAACATTCACAGGAGAGAATGACAGAGAGAACATGGGCAGAAGTCATCTAAATTTTCCAATTTGCTGGTCCTCATACTTCAACTTGCATTTCAGACCTGGTAGGTGTGTTAAGACACACTTACCAGAAAGAGTGAGTGGTATGAAGGCCAAGAACTTCAATTCTGACAAAATCCATAAGTATTGCTAAGGCTGGTCTTGAAATAACTGTTTGAGAACACAGAGAACCTTGCTGCTAACTTCTTTTGGGGAGGAACCATTATGGTTTTATAATAAACCAAGCTTCTATAAACAAACAAGGAAATGATGATCTACTCAAACTAACAAAAACACACAAAACACTGAGGTATTAAATCTACAAAAATTCAAAAGACAAATGAACAATTGATACAAAAACATCAAAATATGAACTGGAGAGATGGCATAGTGGTTAAGATATTTGCCTATGAAGCCAAAGGGTCCAGGTTCGATTCCATAGGACCCACTTAAGCCAGATGCACAAAGGGCACATGTGTCTGTATTTCATTTGCAGTGGCTAGAACCCTGGTATGCCCATTCTCTCTCTATCTGTCTCTCTTCTGTCTATTTCTCTCTGCTTGCAAATAAATATATAAAATTAAAAAATGTCAAAATCACTATTCCTCAATGACTGCAAATTACAGAATCAGATTTTTACTTTTGAATATTGAGTAACAACAATGGAAAAATATTAATAATGATGTGCAGGAAGGTGGAGAGAAATGTGTTGTCTCATACACTGCTTCTAGAATTATAAATGCTACAATTTTCTGAAATGTAATGTGGCAACTTGTAGCAAATATCTCAATAATACTTGTGGTTTTATCTCATACAGCTCTACTTCTAGAAATTAATGCCAAGGATCTCATCAGAGATGTACACTAAGTTTTTCATATGAATATTTGTCAAAGTGTTATGTATAATGCAAATACAATAATAAAATGAAATATTCAGCACATACAATGCATAGGATAACATTGCAAATCATTCTTAATATTTGCTTGTTAGTGTAGTGGTGTGTGTAGGGGGGTGTTTGTGAGCATGGCATGTGTTGCGTACAGACTATACATGCATGTGCCCATGTACTATAACTGATTCCTTTGCCTTTAGAGAAGTGAGCTTGGCTGTGGTGGCCAAAGTACTGCATGACTTTTTGGTCAGGTTCTGTTCCTCTTCATGCAATTCTTGTTTTGAGCTGAAGTCTGTTACTGATCCTGGAGCTGGTCATGAGCTCTAGTGAGTCTAGGGTTACAGGTGAATGGCCACACTTGCTTGTTTTTGTGGGTCCTAGGGATGGAATCCTAGTGGTTTCTCTGGCCTTCTCAGATCCTCATGGTTGCATAGGCAGTGTCCCTAACCACGGAAAAATCACTTTAGGTCTGGAAGACATCTTTAAAGATTATTTTAAAATAAAAAATACCAGTTTAGCTATGAAGATCTCTATGGAGAAAAGCCTCAATTTTTGCATAATCACACACAATAAACACACCCACAGCACATATATAACATGGATGTATAGAAAGAATATTGGAAAGGATTAGAATTAGAATATGAGCCACAGTTAATACTGACCAGTGAGATCACAGGAGACTGTTGATTTTCTTCCTTATATGTTCCTGCATTTTCCGAATTCTTCTTGATGAATTTGATAAAAAGCTATGATTTGATTCCAAGTATCAGTAGATGTGCTACTGTTGGCAGAGTAAAATTACTAGTTAAAATAATTTTACTGGGGCTGGATGGCTTAGCGGTTAAGTGCTTGCCTCTGAAGCCTAAGAACCCTGGTTCAAGGCTCAATTCCCCAGGACCCATGAAAGCCAGATGCACAAGGTGGCATATACATCTGGAATTCATTTGCAGTGCCTGAAAGCCTTGGTGTACCCATTCTCTCTCTCTCTCTTTCTCTCTCTGTCTGTCACTCTCAAATAAATAAATAAAAATAAACAAAAAAATTTTAAAAAATAATAATTTTACTTCATGAGCTAATAATTGTGTTTACAAAAATTTAACCTATGAAAATAACCAAGTATACATAAACATTTTCAGGTATTAGGAATGTTCATTATAGTAATATTTATAATAACATTCATAATCCTACTGTTTTCAGTTGAGCAATAGTTAAATAAATTGTGGAATATCCATAACACAGAATCCTAATGAGTCTCTAACTAACATGCTGGTTAAGAGTAATGGCATAAGGATATGGTTATTGTCCAATGTTAAGTGAAATCATAAGATATATACAATATGATCCCCATTTCAAAATACTCATAAATATGCAAATAAAAGGACCAGGTGGAATGTATCCATGCTAACAGTATTAAACTTATTACAAATGATCATCAGTTTCTCATATGTATTTCTCTATCCATCCTGAAAGTTTCAAATGAGCCTGTGATTCTAATTTTATATTTCTAAATTTTAAATGGTAGTTGCATTAAAAATAAAACTATCATTTTTTTCAATGTCAAAGTTTGCTTCTTTTCACAGTAGGATGAAAAGATCATGACATCAAAATAAAAGAGATACTGATTGAGAGGGGGAGAGGATATGATGGAGAGTGGAGTTTCAAAGGGAAAAGTGGGGGGAGGGAGAGAATTGCCATGGGATATTGTTTACAATTATGGAAGTTGTTAATGAAAAAAGAAATACACCTCCTGGATTGAGTGTATTGTTGGCTTGGGCTTATGGGTGTTATAGCCAGTTTCCCCTTGCCAGTGTTTGGCACACTCTGTTGTTGCTACTGGCTATCTTGTGTTGGCCAGATGGTGATGTCCATCCTCTGCTCATGCCATTGTTTTTCCTGCCATCATGGAGCTTCTCCTCGATCCTGTAAGCCAAAATAAACCTCTTTTTCCCACAAACTGCTCTTGGTTGGGTGATTTCTAACAGCAATGCAAACCTGACTGTGACACCTGGATATTTAATTCTTTCTTTTGTATTATTATATGTGACTTTGTTAGGCAGTTCTCCCTCACTGTAAGAAAATCAGTTTAAAGGAGGGAAGATTTGATATGGCACACAGATCCAGAGATTTTGGTCTACTGTCAGTTTTTTTTTGTACTAGACCTACAGTGAGGCAGAGCATCATGGTAATGAGGAGAAGACATGGTAGAGCAGAGCTGCTAACCTCATGGAGGCTGGGAGAACAGAGGGTAGAGGAGAGAGAAAAGACAAGTGAGAAGAAGAGAGGGAGAAAATAAATAAAGCTTTTAAGAGCGCATCCCCAGTGACCTAATCTTTTCAACTAAGCCCCACCAACAGTGTCTATCACTTCACAACTGCCCTTTCATTTATGAATCTACTAATGGATATATCCATTGATAAGGTTTGATCCCTCATAATCCAGATTGTCCTAAACACTATGGAGTTGCAAACCAAGCCTTCAACACATGAACATTTTGTGAGATAATTCATATGCAAATATAACAGCTGTCCAGTTTCTTGTTACTGAACTTGTTTTACATATTTTCTTCTCCTTTCTTTTTAGTGCCTGGATTTAAACCCAGGACTTTGTTCATGCTTGATGAATGCTTTACCAATGAGGTACACTCCCAGATCTATGAACATTTTTGTATCTTACAGCACAGAACTATTTTGTAGTTGAAGCTCATTTTAAGAAGGAGAAAAAAAAAAAACGTGATTGTGGTTGAAGAGGAGAGACTAGAAAATTTGGTTAATTGTCACCTGAGTCCATGAAGACACCACAGAGCACACCTATCTATATCCTTTGAAGAGTTTTTGTGAAGACTGACTCCTCTTAGCTTCTCTAGTCTTGAAGCTTCAGCCACATGGCCCTTCTTCTCTTTCTTAGAAGAAAGATCAACCTTCTTTCCTTCCATGTGGTCTTTATAAGTCATATGCTACATGAAGCATTATCACTGGAGCCCTTCCACTTAAAAGTCCCTCCTCATCTCTAAGTTCTCAGTTAAATGTCGTTTCCATAGGGAAATCTTTGTGTGGAGACAGACTGTACTTAGCTTCTCATACTTCTTGAAAGCATGACAATATTATAATTAGATTACTGCATTGGTGGTTAAGAATTCCTTGTCTGAAGAGGGCCTTCACCTATTAAATTCTCTCTAAAATAATATGGTTATCCTACTTATATGGTGCTGACTTCAGTCTCCATTGGAAAATTTGCTTCTCTTTTTCAGATGGATGCACAACCTGGGGAGAGAATCAGCCCATCACACTTCAACAGGGCCCCAGCTGAAACCAAGAGTAGTTGAGGAAATAGGCAAGAGTGCTGCTTTCTTGGTGAACCTGGTACCAGCACAAGGGTGAAGGAGATAGACACAGAGAATACCCAACTCCTACCAAACCAGGTATCCAGAGACACAGACCTCATCACTGAAGTAGACCAAAAATGAACCCAACATAGCTCAGCAAAATTGTGGAAGAGGGGGAAGAAAGATTGTTAGAGCCACGTGTTGGGTCATTATGCACAGAGACATTGCCTCTTACCCATAACTAATGGCTAACCCCACAATGCATGTCCCATATTCCCCAATGAGGAGGGTCCCTGTGGAGGAGGGAGAACAGGGAGGAGGCTAGCGATTATACCAACATGACTGTATATACACTGTGTAGATAACTAATAAAAAAGTTCCTTGTCTGGGGCTGGGGAGATGGATTAGTGGCTAAGGCACTTGCCTGCAAAGCCAAAGACCCAGGTTCAATTTCCTAGGACCCAGGTAAACTTGATGCACATGGCACACACATCTGGAGTTTACTTGCAGTGCTTGGATACCCTGTTATGCCCATTCTCTCTCTTTTTCCTCTCTGTCTCAAATAAATAAGGAAAATAAAAGGAATTATTTGTCTGAAGCTGAAGAGATGACTTAGCAGTTAAGGCATTTGGCTACAAAGCCAAAGGACCCAGGTTTGATTCTCCAGGACCCACGTAAGCCAGTTGCATAAGGTGGCACATGCATCTGGAGTTCCTTTGCAGTAGCTAGAGGTCCTGGCATACCCATTCTGTTCATCTGCCTCTTTCTGTTTCTCTGTCTCTCTCAAACAAATAAAAATGAATAAAAAAAGAATTCAAAAATTCAAAACCATGCTTAGTTTATATACCTTGATGTCATTAATCATCACTACACATCTAGGTCATACGGTGGGGGGGTACAATTGTTTAGTATTCAAAAATTTATAGAAGGCATAGGTATTGTGAGGAGACCATGTATGTGAAGACCTTTGAGAAAACATGAGAATGAAAACAGAGGGCACTATTGGGTTTCATAGCAAATGAATTGCTGTTATATATTTGTCCAATATCAGGACATTTCTTATACATTACAATGGAAACTCTAATGTCTGCAAACTTAATTGCATTTCTTTCTAATTCAGAAAAAGTATGGTTTCGAAACTGCAGAATGTAGCCAGGTGTGGTATCACACACCTTTAATCCTAGCACTTGGGAGGCAGAGGTAGGAGGATTGCCAGGAGTTCGAGGCCACCCTGAGACTACAGAGTGATTTCCAGGTCAGCCTGAGCTAGAATGAGACCCTACCTCGAAAAAGAAAAGAAAAAAAAAAGAAAAAACAACTGCAGAATGAAATGTGACAGCGCCTCTGATGAAACTAAGCAGTAGGGATGTAGGTGATGTTTTGTCTCAGTTGATTTGGGCTATGATAACATAAGTACTATAAATTGGTTGGCATAGACTGTAGCAGCTAAGAAGTCTGGACTTGGTGTATAAATGGCTCTCTTTCTGACAAACGACATTCTTCTCCGAGTAACCTCTTGGGAAGGTCTAGTAACCTCTCAAAGGTTCTGTCTCTTAATGTCCTCTCACTGGGCATTAGATTTCAACTGGGGAGTATGATTTTTTTCATGTGAAAAAGCATTTCACCCAGCACAGCATCCTCCCTCCAAGCTCACTTTGCCAAGTTTCAAAACAGTATACTTTCTGAACAAATGCAGCCTCAAGACAAGCAGCTCCCCCAGGAGCTAGACATTTATTGGTCACTCATCTTATACAAATTCCAGACATAGGACATGTTGAGGCCTAGGCAATCTGATTTGTCCCCTTTTGTGGGTCAGGAGTCAGGACAGACTTGTGCCTTGGTGTATCATAAGTAATCTAATGCAGAAAGAGAATGAAGAACAAATGTCCCAATTGGAATGTAAGGAGAAAGAGAACACAGCACGATCACACAACTGCAGCAGAATCATATTAACATCTCAAATGGAAGAACACAGAGCATCACACAAAAGAACCAAAAATATTAAAGATGCATCTGGCGTAGTGGTCATATTCTTCCCCATTTTATTTATGCCACTAGGAAGGTAATAACAATATTTGTCTATGTAACAAAGACACAATTTTACAATTATTTTATGATGAAAACAGTTCATTTCTCTCCCAAGTGTTTTTTTTTTTTTTTGTCGTTGTTTGTTTTGCGTTGTTTAGTTTTCTGTTTACAAGCTCTGGAATGATAACTTGAAATAAAATCAAAGTTACAGGGAGAGAAATAAGAATTCCTTGAAAATGTTCTTAATTAATTTTTTAAATTAATTTCTAGTCTGGTAGGTTTCAGAAAGAGAATTAAACTATTTTATTCACCTTACAGAAATGAAGTTATTTATTTTTAGAAAATATTTTTAGGGCTAGAGAGATGGTTTAGCAGCTAAGGTGCTTGCCTGCAAAGCTTAAGGACCTAAGTTCAATTCCCCAGTACCCATGTAAAGCCAGATGCACAAGGTGACACATATGTCCAGAGTTTGTGTACAGTGGCTAAAGGCCTTGGCCCACCACCCATCCTCTCTCTATCTGCTCCTTTCTTTTTTTCTTCCTTCCTTCCTATCTTTCTTCTTTCTTTCTTTCTCTCCTCTCTTAAAAATTTAAAAATTAAATATATTTTTATTTATTTATTTTTAAGGAGGCAGAGAAACAGAGAGAGAAAATGGGTATACTAGAGCCTCTTGCACTACAAACAAACTTCAGACACATGTGCCACCTTGTGCATCTGGATTTATGTGGGTACTGGGGATTTGAACACAGGCCATCAGGCTTTGCAAGCAAGCACCTTAACTGCTGAGTCATCTCTCCAGGCCTGAAATTATTTCTTTAAAAAAAAAAGAGGAGATAAACCAAAATATATTCTAAGGTTATATAGAGAAAGCCTTCACTAGACAGCAGGAAGGAAACTGAAGGCTTGCAATGGGGTTAGGATGTCTCCTTTTCCCTTGAGCAAAGTGCTCACTGAAGAGCAGTACTAAGTGGTACAATTAAGGACACTATTTCACTTTGCTTAACAATATTCCACATTATTTTTATATTTTTAGATTTATCTATTTATTAAAGAGAGAGAATGGGCATGCTAGGGCCTCTAGCCACTCTAAACAAACTCCAAATGCATGCATCACCTAGTGTATCTGGCTTTATGTGAGTACTGGGGAATCGAACCTGGGTCCTTGAGCTTTTGCAGGCAAGTGTTTTAACTTCTTAACTGCTAAGCCATTTCTGCAGCCCATGGTTAGTTTTTTTTTTTTTTTTTTTTTTTTACTTTCAAGGTGGCATCTAACACATAGTGATCCTCCTACCTCCTACCTCTGCCTCCTAAATGCTGGGATTAAAGGCATGCACCCCCATGGGGCTATCATCCACAATGAGCTTTTGATCAGTGAGACCTACAAGGTTTCCTAAAAGACAGACAGATTTCTGTCAGAGTACTTGATGACCCACCAAAGGTTAGTGGTAAGACCCTACTGCTAAAGATACCTTATGTGATTGACATGCAAATTAGAATGGCATGGCTGGAAGTTGGATGAGAGTCAGTCCCCAGACAGTCAGCGCGTCTAGTGCCAGAAGGTGCTACATGGGCGACTGGGGGAAATTGACCAATATCTATCGAAGCAACGCATGGTCTAACCTACTTAGCAGCAAATAACTTATTGTGATGCCCACACAAGTGCAGTGGTGGCACACAGCCATGGTGGGGAACCAACTGCTCTCAATTTGGCTAACTGATCCCCTCACTGGTATGGGACCCATAGCTGGAGCTGGGAAACAAGTCAGAACCATATCCAAACATAAGCCCACTCTCCAGTATCAAGCTACTATCAATTGTGGGCTACAAGAGGGCCTACACCTATTAAATTCTCTATAAAAAAAAAAAAAAGTAAGGGTTATCTCATTTGTCCTGGAGCTAACTTACTCTCCGATGGAGAATCTGCTTCTCTTTTTCAGATAGATGTAGACCCTAAGGAGAGAGCCACCCCATCATACCTCAAAAGGGCCCCGGCTGAAACTAAGAAAACTTGGAGAAACAAGCAAGGGGGCTGTTTTCCTGATGAACCAGACACCAGCACAAGGGGGAAGGAGATCAGCATAGAGAAAAATCAACTCCTACCAAATCAGAGAGCCAGAGCCTCAGAGGCCCTCAACACCTCATCACTGAAGCAGACCAAAAATGAACCCAACATGGCTCAGGGAAATTTTGCGGAAGAGGGGGCAGAAAGAATGTCAGAGTCACATGTTGGGTCATGATATGCAGAGACATTTAGCTTAGCCATAACTGTGGGCTAACTCCACAATGCATGACCCGTATACCTCAACAAGGAGGGGCCAAGGGGAGGGGGTAGGTCACGGATGAGCCTAATAATGGTACCAAACTGACTGTATTTGCTGAATACAGAACTGACTAATAAATAAAAAAAAAAAAATAATAAAGGCATGCACCGTCAAGCCCAGCTTGATATTTTTTAAACACACTTTTAAAATTGCTTATTTTAAGGGGTTTGTTTTGTAGGTGCTGGACTATTATACCACCCTTTCATAATTTGTTTCATGCTTTATTTGTTATATACCAATAAATACCAACTCTTTTTTTCTCCATTAATTTCTTTAATACTTTAATACTTTGATGGATGCAGAAAAGAAGACTCAGGGAGGAAATGTATTAATTTTTTTTCCTACAGGTTAAGGTAGTCTTGACATGTTTTATTCTAAGATTAAACCAAAACCAAATGTTCCCACTAGTTGCTACTTGAAGATAGATGTAGAAAATCTTCCACATCCAACCTTTGTGTTTCTGAATGCAGTGTTGTATGTGTGTGGGGGGTGGTGGGGGGGAGTAATACAAGTTTGACAAGTTTTTGGATTATTTCAAGGTAATGGGCCCCCTCTTAGCAGTCTCCTCATAATAAATTTCCTGATCCTGTCCTTGCAGCAAGAACGCAAGCACAGAAGGATGCCTTAAATGTAGACATCTCTTAAATTTAGCTCAATCCATCTAATCTAGTTCAGATCAATTATACATTTCAACTACTTACTGAATCTTCCCCTATCCTAATCTAGGATAGTTTGTGTTAAGTAAGATCAAGAACCTAAGTACTTATGCTATTTCTTAGCATCTGTTATTACTCATCTGCCCTTCAGTTGCAGATATAGATGTAAAGCTGTGTTCTGATTTAGCAGGTAGTCATATTTTCACTCTTTCTTCTCATACACACACATGTTATCTATATGCATATATACATGTATATTCTCTTTTGTGTTGTCTGCAAATATCTACTAAATACCTATCTAAGTTTCTATTTTCAAAGAATTAGAAATATGAGTAATTTTTAGAGGAAAGTTTTGAAAACCAATTTTACTAATATAGTTCCTTCACCTGCACACACTTGCATGCCCATGCATTCACACCCACATGCACACTTACACACTTTTTTCTTATTTGAATCAGCCACCACAGCTGCTGGTGCCTCAGGGGCTTTAAACATCAATCAGTTTCACAGCTGGAGGCAGAGTGATCTACAGCAATAACACTTAAAGTGCTTCCTTTTCTGATATAATTTAATTCTTCCATTAGAGCACATATTCTCTCTCTCTTTTTAAGCCAAAGCAAATGTTCTCTGTCCATATCAGGGCAAATAAATTGTTACCTTAAAGAGGCAGAAGGTAGTACTCCCTAGTTAGAATGCTGTGTGGGGAAAATTCTTCCAGTAACCCTTACTTCCATACTGCTGAGTTTTTCACCTTCTTAAGGATTTCCCTCTCCCCTATGTCCTCAGAGCTGCCAGTGATCTTGGATCTGTCAGGCCATCAGGGAGTGAAACCTAGTAGCTGTAACAAAAACAGATCACAGAGACATTAATGACTATGATCTTTGGTTTTTAATACTGTAGAATTCAACGGAATATTGAAAGATGCTATAACAATAACTAACATATTTTTTAAAAAACTGGGTCCTTGTTATCAATGAAAAACACTCATTTTATCACTGTTTAAAATAATCTTAAACATGATTGATCCCTGTTTTTCTCAAAAGCTCAGAGAACACACTATTCTTAAAACTGAAATTTTCATTGTCATTTTAGAAGAGATAGAAAGTGATTTGTATTCCACCAAACTTGATAGGTGACATTGCAGGTTTTTTTTTTTTTTATACTTAGTAAGGATGTGCTCTCAAAGCTTAACATTGAGAATAGGTCATAATCCAGCTGTGTTAGTTCCTGTGTAAAAATGCTAGCTAGAATACTTGCACATTTTGTTTTCAGACAGATATTTCTTAAATTAAATGAGCAATCCACTTGAAGCCTCCTGGCCCAGCCCAAGGGCTATCTCTACCACCTTATTCCAGCTGTTGGCAGCTATGCTGAGATGCATGTATTCACACTTCTGTTGACTCAGCCACTCTTTCTCTCATTTATTTAGCATGAATCTATGAAACGAGTTTATACTAAAATTGATAGTGATGAAATCTGAAAACAGTAAAGCTAAATGGGTCTTTAGAAATATTGACCTAACAGTATCCTTCCATCCTCCTCTCTATGCATATGGGGACTGGGATTTCTGAGAAGTCTAAATTATCAACTCATAGACAAATGGATAGTTACCTGTTTAAACTGGAATTTGGACTCAAATTTTCCATTACAATGAACAAAATTATATTCCCACTGAAAATCATAGGTTGAAGTCCTAGATGTGACTTTATGTGGAGACATTTATCAAGAAATAGTTAAGGTGGGGTGCGCAGCAGCATGGAGTGAGTAGGATACGTCCCTGATTGCCTGGGATTCTCCCAGTTTCCTGGTCCCAGTAGGTCCCTCTGTGGTTGGCTTGGGACTGCTTGGACCTCATGAGCATGGTCTTGAAGCAGACCCCTTGCTCTGCCTTCCGGATCAAAGTGTCCCTAGGTCCCCACTCCCTGATACCCTGCACTTGAGAGTGTTCATGGTGAGCCAGAGTGAGTAGGCCAGATCCCTGTTTCCTGGGTTCCTCCAAGTGTCCTGGTCCCTGTAGTTCCCCCTGAGCCTGGCTTAGAGCAGAGGGCTGTGGGGGCTGTGGAACCAGGCTTTTTGCCCTGGTATCCTGACAGGCCCCTGGATACCTACATCCCTATTACCCTGAGTCAGAGGATGCAACAGCCGATGTAGGAGTAGGCCTCTTGCTTCTGGTTCTACAGCTTCTTCGTGTTTGATTCCCCAACCTGTGATTCCATTGTGTGGAATAATGTGTGCAAGTAAAGTGAGTAGACCAGAGCTCTCAGTTCTCCAGGTACCTTTGATGTACCTACAATATCCATAATCAATGATTCTGTGGTTATAACCCCATCCTATACCAATACACCAATCCAGTTCACATTTAAAACAGAACACCCTCTGAACATCCCACATGGACAAAAAGTTGCTTTCTCCTAAGTGTAATGCAGTTTCTCCCCAAGATGAGTGGATCGCAAGTCAAAAAAGCCAATCAAAGTCAGAAAACAGAGATCTCCGCCAAGAATGTCTAGTCCCAGAATGGAAGCCTCCAATGAAATCATAGGGAATCAATTGAAATTCAGTCCCAAAATGAAAACACAAGAACCAGTGAGACACTGATCAAAAGAATTGCTGAGCTGGAATGAAACCATTAGAGAAACCAACAATCACATCAATAAAATTTGACCAGAATCCTCTCTTAGAGCACTCAGCTTTTGATAGTAGGCTTAACTTGATAGAAGAAAATGTTAGAAAAAATGAGATATGAATGAATTGAAGATGAGTCAAGAAATGGAAGATCTCAATAACCAATTGATTGAGCTTAATGAAGAGTTGATCAAATATAATAATAAATTCCAGGAAGCATCAAGAGAATCAGAACTCAAACTGAAATATGAGTATGATGAAAAATATTACAACATAAAACAAAAATCAAACAGGTCTTATATAAACGTCTCTAGATGGGCTGGAGAGATGGCTTAGTGGTTAAGCGCTTGCCTGTGAAGCCTAAGGACCCAGGTTCAAGGCTCAATTCCCCAGGACCCATGTTAGCCAGATGCACAAGGGTGCGCACGCATCTGGAGTTTGTTTACAGAGGCTGGAAGAGCTGGCTTGCCCATTCTCTCTCTCTCTCTGCCTCCTTCTCTCTGTCTCTCTCAAATAAATAAATAAACAAACAAAAATTTAAAAATAAAATAAAAAAACCTCTCTAGAACTCCTCACTAACTGAGTTTCTCATGTGGAAGACAAAACCTCTGACCTGGAAGACAAGACAGAAAAAATTGATTGGGAGGCCAAAACCTTTACTAAGTTCAAAAAATCAAGTGAACAGAATGGGAGGGAAGTGTGGAGTACCACAAAACAACCAGGCATCTGGATCATGGGTATACCAGAAGGAAACAAAATCCAGGACAGAGGCATAGAGAATATTTTTACCAAAATTATAGAAGAAAAATTTCCCAATCTCTCAAAAGAGACTCCCATCCAAATACAAGAATCTCACAGAACACCAAACAGACAGGACCAAAGAAGATGCTCTTCAAGGCACATCATAGTTAAAACTCTTAACAATGAAAATAAATAGAGAAAGCTAAAAGCAGCAAGAGAGAAACAACTCACTATGTACAAAAGCAATCCCATCAGACTTACCTCAGATTTCTCAGTGGAAACTCTGAAAGCCAGAAGGGCCTAAAATGGAACACTTCAAAATCTAAAACACTATGGCCTCCAACCCAAGATAATATATCAAGCAAAAATATTGCTCATAATAGATGATGAAAGGAAAACTTTCCATGAAAACAGTCAACTCTATGATTCTGTGACCCCAAAGCCAAACCTACAGAGAATACTTTAGGGAATACTCCACACAGAACAGTCAAACAACCAATCTCAAGAGGCAACAAGAAAACAATCACAAAAACAAAAACAAAAAACAGAAGGGAGCTCAAGATCAAGACTGACCTTAATCTTCTACATCTTCCCTCCCTCACTTCCCCCCTCCCTCTCTCTTATCTCTAACTCTTGTATATTAGTTATCTTTTTCCTCATTTTCTTAGTGAGCACTGACCTGTAACTCCCAGAACCAGCATGGGGCTATCATCCACAATGAGCTTTTGATCAGAGAGACCTACAAGGTTTCCTAAAAGGCAGACATTTCTGTCAGAGTACTTGATGATCCACCAAAGGCTAGTGGTAAGACCCTACTGCTGAAGACACCTTATGGGATTGACATGCAAATTAGAATGGCATGGCTGGAAGTTGGAAGAGAGTCAGCCCGCAGACAGTCAGCGCGTCTAGTGCCAGAAGGTGCTACATGTGCAAGTGGGAGAAAATGACCAATATCTGTCAAAGCAACGCATGGTCTAACCTACTTAGGAGCAAATAACTTGTTGTGATGCCCACACAAGTGCAGTAGTGGCACACAGCGATGGTGGAGAACCAGCTGCTCTCAATTTGGCTAACTGATCCCCTGAGTGGTATGGGACCCATAGCTGGAGCTGGGAAAACAAGTCACAACCATATCCAAGCATAAGCCCACTCTCCAATATCAAGCTACCATCAATTGTGGGCTACAAGAGGGCCTACACCTATTAAATTGTCTTTAAAAAAAAAAAAAGTAAGGGTTATCTCATTTGTCCTGGTGCTAACTTACTCTCCGATGGAGAATCTGCTTCTCTTTTTCAGATAGATGTAGATCCTAAGGAGAGAGCCACCCCACCATACCTCAAAAGGGCCCTGGCTGAAACTAAGAAAAATTGGCAAAACAAGCAAAGGGGCTGTTTTCCTGATGAACTGGATACCAGCACAAGGGGGAAGGAGATCAACACAGAGAAAAATCAACTCCTACCAAATCAGAGAGCCAGAGCCTCAGAGGCCCCCAACACCTCATCATTGAAGCAGACCAAAAATGAACCCAACATGGCTCAGGGAAATTTTGCAGAAGAGGGGGAAGAAAGAATGTCAGAGCCATGTGTTGGGTCATGATATGCAGAGACATTTAGCTTACCCATAACTGTGGGCTAACTCCACAATGCATGACCCATATACCTCAACAAGCAGGGGCCAAGGGGAGGGGGTAGGTCATGGATGAGCCTAATAATGGTACCAAACTGACTGTATTTGCTGAATACAAAACTAACTAATGAAGAAAAATAAAGAAAAATACAAAACATAAGGAAGCACCAAACCCCAGAAAGCACCTCATCATGGGAGGAATTAATTCAAACCTCATTGTAATAACCTTAAATATTAATGGTCTTAACTCGCCCATCAAATGACACAAGTTATCAGTGTGGATCAACAAAATGGACCCATGTATCTCCTGTGTTCAAGCAACCACCTCACCATTAAAGATGGACACATCCTCAGGGTGAAATGATAGAAAATGATATTCTAAGAAAATACAAATAAAAAATAAGTAGGCATTGCTACATTAATATCTGATAAAATAGACTTCAAACCAAAAGTAGTCAAAAAGGACAAAGAAGGCCAAAGGGAATGATCCAACATGAGAACATCACATAAATAAATCTATATGCACCAAAAACAGTTTATATAACAAAACCTACTTTACAAAAAAATAAACACCAACACTTTATAGTCAGAGACTTCAATACTCCACTATCATCAATAGACAGATCATACAAGCAGAAAATAAATAGGAAAATAATAGAGCTCAACAACATCATAGATCAACTAGATCTAATGTCTACTTAATTTTCCACCCAACTCTACAGAATACACATTCTTCTCAGCAGCCCATGGAACCTTCTGCAAAATAGACCATATATGAAGCCATAAAGCTTGCCTTCATAAGTTCAGGAAAATTGAAGTAACTTTCTGTATCATTCAGATCACAATGCTTTAAAGCTAGAAATAAATAAGAGGAGACTCATCAAGAACTCCACCAGCTACTGGAGACTAAGCAACAGACTTTTGAGCAATGAATGGGTTTTGGAAGAAATAAAAAAAAAAAGACACATACCACCTATCAAAACTAAAGAAGATTGAAAACTTAATAAAAAAAAAAAAACTCCCCCAAAAGAAAAGTCCAGGACTGGATGGCTTCTCAGCCAAATTCTACCAAACCTTCATTTAAAAACTGAAACCAACTTTTCTTAAACTGTTTTGCATAATTGGAGACCAGGAATCCTCCCCAGCTCCTTTTATGAAGCTAGCATTACCCTAATACCAAAACTAGACAGAAAAGCAATACGAAAACTATAGGCCTATAGCCCTGATGAACTTAGATGCAATGATCCTGAACAAAACCCTTGCAAATTGAATTCAACAACACATCAAAAGCATTATCCACCTTGATCAAATAGGCTTCATCCTAGGGATGCAAGAATGGTTCAACATATGGAAATCAGTCAATGTAGTACACCACATAAATAAACTTAACCATAAGAGCCACATGATCTCCTCAATTCATACAAAGAAGGCCAAAATACAAAACTGCTTCATGAACAAAATTCTAGGAAAATAGGCATGGAAGGTTTATATCTCAATAAAATAAAAGCTATTTATAAAGCAACCAAAGCTCAAATAACACTTAATGGTAAAAGACTCAAAGAATTCCAATTAAGATTGAGAACAAGATAGGTGTGGTCACTCTCATCACTGCTCCTCAACATAGTGCTAGAAATACTAGCCCAAGCAATTAGACAGGAGAAAGATATAAAAGGGATTCAAATTAGAAAGGAAGAAGTCAAGTTATCCCTATTTGTAATTCCTTTAGTAAAGTGGTAAGTTACAAAATCAATGTACAAAAGTCAGTAACCTTTCTATATGCAAAGAACAAACATACAGAGAAAAAAATAAGTGAGGCTGTCTCATTTTCAATAGCACCAATAAATAAATAAATAAATACATAAATAAAAACAGACCTTGGAATAACACTAACCAAGGATGTGAAAGACCCATACAATGAAGATATTAAAAAAAAAAAACTCAACAAAGAAATTGAGGAGGACTTGAGAAGATTGAAAGACCTGCCATGTTCCTGAATAGATGGAATTAATATTGTGGAAATGGCAATTCTACCAAAAGCAATATACAGATTTAATGCAATACCAATAAGAAATACTATCATCATTCTTCAGAGAGATTGAAAGAATTATCTCAAAATTCGTATGGAATGACAGCCTTGGATATCCCATCATATCCTTAGTTAAAAAAAAAAAAAAAAAAAAAAAAAAAAACCACCTCTGGAGGTATCACCATACCTGATCTAAAGCTATATTACAAAACCATAGTAACAAAAACAGTATGGTACTGCCATAAGAACAGAATCATAGACCAATGGAACAGAATTGAAGGCTCACACCTCATGTCAAGTAACTGCAGCTACTTGATCTTTGATGAACCAGCCAATAATGTAGACTGGTGAAAAGACTGAATCTTCAACAAATGGTGTTGGACAAATTGGATGACCATGCAATTAGACCCACTCATCTCTCTATACACAAAAATCAAGTCCACATGGGTTAAAGACCACAATATAAGACCTGACACACTTCTCCTACTGCGAAAAAAATAGGAGGCACTCTCCATGATATGGGATTATGGAAATACTTAACACAGTAGCCCAGGAAATTAAACAGTCACTCAACAAATTGGTATCTCATGAAGTTAAAATGCTTTTGCACAGACGAACACACCATAAGCAGAGCCAATAGGTTACCCACTGAATGGGAGGAAATCTTGGTACATTTACACAATGGAATTCTACTCAACAGTAGGAAAAAAACAATACAATGAAATTTGTAGAAAAATGGAAGGACTTGGAGAAGACCATACTCAGCAAAATCACACAATCACAGAAAGAGAAATGCCACATGGTGTCACTTATCTGTGGTTCCTAACCTGGACCTGCTTGAGTTGCTGTCATACCTGATAGGCAATTCAAGGTCTGGACAATAGGGATGGAAAGGTTTTGGCGATAGGCAGGGAAGTGGAAGGGGGAAAACAAACACAAAATCAAACACAAAATGAGCTGTTACCATAAAAATATTTACCCTTGGTGATAACCTAAGAGATATAACCCTGAAAAGGAATAAACAGAGGGCAGGGGGAAGCACCTGAAAAGTAAGGCTCTGGTGAGGGTGGGATGAAGCCTAACCTTAAAAAAAAAAAATAATTTCTGTCTCTGTCCTGTAACTCCCAGTACCAGAGATTGGTTGCTACCCACATTGAGCAGTTGATCAGAGAAACCTACGAGGTCCTTAAATCAAGACAGCTTTGTGTCAAAGCACTTGAATATCTGCCTGAGACAAAAGCTAAGGCCCTATTGCTGAAGACACAGATCATGGAGAGATCTGGCTGGAATTCAGAAGAAAGCCAGTCCCCAGTTTGTAAATCTAGTGCTGGAAAGCTCTATATGAGTTACTGGGTGGAAATGGCCAATAATGGTCTGAAAAACCAGAGGTCTAAGCTACTCAGAAGCAAACACTCTGATACCATATAAATAAATGTCAGTGCAATAGTGGCACACAGACTCAATGGGTAACCAATAGCTTCTTGATTGGCTTAGAAATCCACTCAGTGTAAAGGAACGCACATCTGGAATTGGGAACCAGATCAGAATCCTATGGAGACAAAAATTATACTCCCCAGTGTCGAGTTCTCATTAGTCTTTGGCTAAAAGAGGGGTTACATACATGAAATTCTCCCTAAATTAATAATGCTTATACCATTTAAAATATACTGACTTCACTGTCTGTTGCAGAATCTGTTCTTTTATTTTTCAGAAGGTAGTGAGATGGGAGGAGATAAATTACCCCTTGTACTTCAGCCATGCCATAGCTGAATCCACAGAAGAATGGGGGAGATGAGCAAGAGTGCTTTTCCTATTCTGTTCCTGATAATCAGCACCAGGCTGTAGGAGACAGTTCCTGAGGATACTCAACACCTAACAAAATAGAGATCTAGAGGCTCCTAAGAGCTCATCACTAAAGCAGGCTGAAAACTCACCCATCATGACTCAAGGAATATTGTGGAAGAGGGGGCAGAAAGATTGTAAGAGCTACAGGTTGAGACATCATGCCCAGAGGCATTCCCTCCCCCCAAAAATAACAGACTACTGCTCCCACAACACATAAACTAGAACCCCAAGGGGAATGCCTGCAACCCTATTGAAGAGCATCCCTAACAGAATAGGGGCCAGGGCAAGATAAAAGAGGGTACCAATACATGATTTATCCATATGAAATATCTAAATAATAATAATAATATTACAATAAAAATTAAAAAAGAGATAATTACAGTAAGATGATGTATGATGGAGCCAGTGAATAAACAAAAAGAACAAATGGTACTGAAGCTCTTAAGCTCTTTTCCTAAAACAAAAAACAACCCCTGTGAGCCAATAGTGAGCTTTCAACCACAACAGAACTCCATTAGAACAGGACCTTGTGCTATCCAGTCTCCCAGTACTGGGACAAAATAACAGTATCACTTTCTTAAGTCTTTTTGTTTTCCTCATGACAGACATAGCTAAGATGCAGACTTTTTTTAGATGTTATGACTCATGCTAAGTTCAGATATTTTATGAGGAACCCATTTCTTCCCTTGTTTACTGCAGGGGGCTTGGAGGTGTCTCTGACAAAATGTCTGAACAGAATATCAGTGACCAAGCCTGTTACCTACTCGACATCTCCAGGAAATGAACGACCATAAGATTAGACCTGATTTGATTTCATCATTTCAAATTCTCCTAGCTTTAATCACTGACAAAAGACCTAGTTTTTTTTTTTTTTTTTTTTTTTTTTTTTTAGTTCCTAAATATATATTCTTTAGTTAAGTAAATCCATACTGGATGTGGCACCTATAGACTAACTTTATTTATTTTCCTTTAATCTTCCTTTTCCTTATCTTCTCCTTTTTTCTCTTAGAGTGTTGAATTATTTTTGTCAAAAATTATATCATTTGTTACAGTAGTTTCTCTGATCAATTATAAAGGGCCCTTTCTGAGTAAATGCTTCTGACTTTATATGACAGAAACAAATAAGAATGGGAGGAGAGAGAGAAAGGAGGGAAATGAGGAACAGAGAGGATTATATCACTAGTTGAGTCAAAGTTTAAAAATCAGCTTTTCTGGGCTGGAGAGATGGCTTAGCGGTTGAGCACTTGCCTGTGAAGCCTAAGGACCCCTGTTCAAGGCTCGATTCCCCAGGACGCACGTTAGCCAGATGCACATGGGGGCACACGTGTCTGGAGTTCATTTGCAGTGGCTAGAGGCCCTGGCACACCCATTCTTTCTCTCTGTCTGCCTCTTTCTCTCTCTGCCTGTCACTCAAATAAATAAATAAATAATAAAGAAAATTTTTAAAAATCAGCTTTTCCCTAGCTTTTTTCTTAGCAATGTACCTTATGACAGATGATATTTCTTACACTGATATTAAATTTTGAGAGATTTACTTGCAATAAAAATTTCTTTACTCATATATTTCCTTTTGGTGATTTTTTAATTGGAGATTTAAAGAAAAAATTTACTGTCTTAGCCATATTAATATGTTGCTGTTTATCTAGTCTTCGCACTAGGCTTCTCTTCCTGAGAACAGAAGAAAAACTGTGATCATGCCGCTAGGGCCTTTTAGGACAGGACTCCTCACTCTGAGTCTCTTCTTACAAGATCATTTTCCCCAGACAAACTAATGGGTGTTTTTCTTTCAAAAAATGCACTCTTATATCATATTGATATACTTCCTAACTGAAATGTCTCTTTTCTTCTCTGATACTCAAAAGCAACCTACTTGGGTGCCATGTTTTATCTCCTTTCCCAGCTGCTGCCACCAGAGATGACTTTTCTTTACTTACTATAACACTTCTCAGCCCCAGCTGCCATTTGTCACCTGTATATTGTCTTTTATAGGATTCTTACTTCATATATGTGCACCCCCATTCCATATAGCCAGTGATCCCTAGTTCTTCAATACACAGCATCTAACACACTGCTGAGCATAGCTTAGATGTCACTCAGCCTTGTGCATAGTGACTCCAGTGATAATGAGGTTGTTCTGTAACAACTCACTTTCTCCACTCTTCCTCGTGTGCACGAAGCCCTTTTTATCAGGCAAGGGTCATGGCAAGTGCTTTCCCTATAGCTGATACTTAATTTCCTCTTTGAACAACCCACAGCCATAGCTGCTTTTTGATGTTTCACCAATAAGTGAAATGAGACCGGTGATTCCACATTAGAATGATTATTTTCATAACTAAATGATGGACAAATAGACTGGCATAGCCTGATGATTTCTCCATGCTCAGTGCTTCATAAACTTCATATCATTTAATTTCAACCAGAATCCTATGCATAGCTTTGTCTGACAGATGAGAAAGTGTAACTCCATGATGTTAAGTAATTTTCCTAAGGCTTGGCAATGTTTCAGGCACCAGGTTTTCTTCTCTTGAAGTGTAATTACCTTCTGTGGCTGCTTTGGGGATTTGAAAAGAAAAACACTAATATCACAATGTAATATGACTTTGCTAAATTTAATTTGCATCATTCTTTTAAATAAGAATTACTAGATCCAGATGGAAGGAGTAGTTTTTGAATATTTAAGAATAAATAATCCATTTGAACCAATTAATAGGTACCATTCCAAACATTATATGTCTGGAAAACAAAAATCCTGAAATAGGAGTGTCTTTCTATATAATTGATTCTAAGTGGTTACTTCTACAAGACTCTGACTGGAAAGGCCAGTTCCAGGGCATGGCCTAGAGCCTCCTTGGGGAGCATACCTGGAATCTTCTAGGAAGAGGGATGAGTCTCTTCAGAGAAATACTACATTTTAAAGGGAAGATTTCTTTTTTCCCTCTTCAGAGCAATTTTTCAATTCTTGGCACTAAAGAGGGGGAAAAAAGGTATGTATTTTCTTTGAAATGTTGGCTTTTTCTATAAAGACCACCCTCTCCCCCAGCCATGAAAACTTCAAACAGCCTGACAGAGAAGTCAGAACTCCTCTGGTTGAAGAAGCTGTTACGTTGAAAGCTGCTACAGGCTATAAGCTGTTAGAGGGTCCTGGAGCTCAGAGTCTGTTAGTATTCATTTTAATAAGCTATGAAAAATGGGAAAGAATTCTGACTCTATGTATGAATGCATATGTATGTGTCTTTTATGCATAAATCCTTATCTTCTAATATTAAAAATATGTAGCATTTATTTAAAGATATGCCTGAAAACCTAATGTTTTCTTTAGAAAAGAAATAAACTTCAAATCCTAATGTAGGTTTTACTTGAAAAAAATGTGAATTGGCTTTTTAACTAAACATATTCTTGTAGCAAATTTCCTGTGAAATTTTAATTGGATTTCATACTTTTTGTCTTTTTATGCACATCACATTTTAATACTTTGTAAAAATTTGACATAATTTCCATGTGTTTTTCTTACCTGATATTATGATTTAAATAAGGTTTAAATGCAAAAATTAAAGGGCAAAATCCAAAGTAATTGACTAGGGTGAATATTAATTTTAATGGAGTTGTTCTATTTTAGGCACATCCTACTCTGTGGCTACATCAGTGTCTCTTTGGACTATGCCATTATTACTATGGCTTTCTGTGGTGAAACTGTCCTAAATTACTCAGATGTATCCACATACATACCATTTTCTAAATACATATAGAAGGGAACAATTCAGAATGTGCTTGGGGGATGTCCTACATCATGTCTCCTCTATCTTCTACTCCAATTATGGTTATGGAAACAAATTTCACCCATATGTGACAAAAAAACACCTGACTTCATCAGCATTTTCTTATTTTTGAAAATATTTAACTTAATTTATTTATTTGAGAGAGAGAGAGAGAGAGAACGAGAGAGAGAGAGAGAGGAAGAGAATGAGCATTCCAGGGCCTCTAGCTACTGCAAATGAACTCCAGATGACTATGCCACCTTGTGCAACTGGTTTATGTAGGTACTGGCTATTCAAACCTGGGTCCTTAGGCTTCAAAGACAAGTGCCTTAACCCTAAGACATCTCTCTAGCCCTCCTTACTTTTTGACCCTGAGTCCATTTAATAACTTGTAGAAAGTATCTGTGATCCCAACAAACCATTCTGATACAAGCACAAAGAATCTCAAGGAGTCAACAAGCCACAGTATGACACTTGACAAAAGACAGATTGGACCTGGAAGCTAAACACACCCATCTTTCATTCTGCAGATGGACAAATAAAGTTGGGTCTTACATGTTTATAGCACACAAAGTCAAAGAGTTTCCAATTTTCTTAATAGTGACTAACTTAACAACATATTGCTTGGTGTCACCTACGCAAGTTACTTTCAACCATGGGTGATTAGGGTCTCTCCTTCTCGCCCCTAGGAATATATAACAATGCCAAAAGGTAGTCCTGGTTGTCACATCTTAGAGAGGGAAAGACTTGGATTGCAGTAGTGGCTTGAGGCCAAGGATGCAGAAACACATCCTACAATGTGTAGCATACAACTCCCTGCCATAAAACAATCTAACACAAAATTCCAGTTGTGCTGAATTTGAAAACCGTAGCAAACATTTTGTTTCTTGAGATCCCTCACGACAATAATATCCCTGAACTCTAGTTACACTTTGAACTGGGTTTTTTAGGGAAACCCAGCCCCAGAGATCAGTAATTCACAATACTCTTTAGGGGGCAGTTTAGCTTAGGGGTGGACAGGTACAGGGAGCAGGAGACTAAGGAGAGAGAGAGAGAGAGAGAGAGAAAGAGAGAAACAGAGATAGAACACAATAAGCTCTACTTGCCTTCCTAGAGCTGTCAAAAAGATTTCACTTGTCCTTTTAATTAGACACAAGTGACCCTTGGACAAAAACCAGGAAGTAAAAAGTAGCAGTTTTAGTGCAAGCTGAATGTGTGCCATAGTAGCTGAGTATGGACAGCAATAAAGCTGAGGTTTGCATCATATTTTCCATGAACAATAGTTTTTATCAGATGGTAATTCCAGCACTGTTGAGGTAAGAACTTGTTTTATTATGGAATTTCTCACAGGTTCTAATTTGTCCCTGCACAACAAATGTTCAATTGGGCTTTGACTATGTGGCAGACCAGCATTGTTCCCAAGTCCCTTCACTGTTAATGCATTGTCATTTTGAAGGCATACAAATATTTGGCTTGCTATATGTAATATAAGAATGTCAATCAGGTTAGCCAAGCCAATTATACTGCAGCCATTTAAAAATAATAATCTTTTTCAATTGCCAAGAATGTATTTTCCATTTTTCTACCATTTGAAAGGTTTTGTAATTTATCTCAATCAACTTTTCTATTTGAATGTTATCATCTGGTCACATCTTAACAGAACTGTTTCAAAGCCCCATTGAGTTTGTTTCTACTTCTCAAGAAGCAAACCAACAAATGACTTCTCACAAGAAACTTAGTTGTTCACATGTAGCTTAAACCCCATTCTCTGTCTACAAAATTAGACAAATGAAAGAAAGCCTGTCCATGGTATTCTTAGTATTTGAACTATAACCTAAGCAGAGAGATGTCCCCTTGTCATTCTGTAATAGAATCAAAATCTCAATGAAATTAGAAAGAGAGAAAATTATTCATTTTTGTTGTTAAAGTTCAACCGAAGTGAGTCCCTCATTTCTGAAATCAAACATTTAACTTGAGATGACATAATCAAGATACAAATTTCAGTTAGATAAGAAAAATAAGTCTGGATATTAATTGTGTAGCATGCTTTCTATAACTAGTAGTAAAAAATTGTATGTTTGGAAAAGGCTGAGAGAGGCCATAATTTCAAAATATATTTATTATTATTAATTTATTAAAATGGTTTTAAAAAATGTGCCCAACATTGGTTTTCATTATGGCAGTGGACAGCTCCACAATGCTGGGATGAGTGTCCAGCCAAACATCATTTGTGAGAGGAAGGGATTTATTTCATGCTTATAGATCCAGGGGAAGTTCCATTAATGGCAGAATCAGCTGAGTTCCTTTCACAGATCCAAGCAGAAAGAAACTACCAACAGCCAGCAAACACCAAAAACCAACAAGCAGGGACCGTAGCATTAAAGACAGACATATCATGCGATTGAAACAGGAGAACAAGAAATCAGGCTTCATGTTTACAAAGTAACCATGAATGAACTTCTAATTTCATTTCTCCTCCATTATCTATATCATTGAACCTCATGGCCCAATTCTTTACCTAGAAGAGACCAAAATACAGTGTTCATTCTCCCAAAACATTAAAAGATATTCAAACTTTTAATGTTTCAGTAGCATCTTGGGGAAGAAAACACATCTTCAAAGATTATAATAGTTTGTATTAGCTCACCTTTATTAAAATGAATCATTAAAATTGGGCCCAGAGAAATTCGCTCATGGACTCTTGCTCGAAGTATCCTTCATGCTCAACACCTTGAACCAGAAGCCTTCTTCAAATAACTGTGAATCTACAGTTTTAAGGTTCGTTAATCATATTCCTTCTATGTGCAGTGATCTTGAATAAGGTTCCCATACTTATGCAAAATATTAACAGCAATTTTTTATTAAAGATGTGCTTTATTAATCTTAATAAATCATAGTTTGTTGGGACATTTCTGACTGCTTCTCAAGTAAAATGGGGCTTGATTGTGCAGTAACAGTGTTTATGTCATGCTTCAATTGTTTAAGGTGAGGCTTCGAGGAGTTTATTGCTTTGGTTTATATAGGTAAACCCAGTCTGTGCATTGGAAATGATGGATGAACTGCAGCCCCACTGGAGTGCTTGTCATTTCTCATGTGCTGAGGTGACATTTCTTTATGTATTTTGTCATAAACATATGCAACTACTGGCAAAGCATTTGACCCTAGAGTCTGACTATTTGTCATTCTATTCCTTGTTTTTTGCCCAAAGTCAGGCAAGTTACTCTATAGTCTATCTTACATGCACATTGCTAATTGTTCAACAGATAATGAAATAGTCTTGTGGTTGTAGAAATTGCTTAATGTGTGATCTTCATTTCTATAGCCAGGCAAGTAGGTACTTTGAAGGAAATTAAAGTAGTAGTGAGATGCATATAAATAGCAAGGAAGACAGCCATACTGAACTACAATAGCTTCTCAGGACAATCTATAGGGAAAAATATATGAAAGAAAAAAAAAAGAACAAAGAACAAAGAACACAGAAAGGAAGGAAGGAAAGAAGGCAAGGAAGGAGGGGCACAAATAGAGGGGAGATGGGCCCTAATGCTCTAATTGTGGAATTTAATAAATAAAATAGAGGTAAAAATTATACAAAATGTATTAAATACAATTACCTTCATACGTAACTTTCCTACAGTGACTCTTAGTCTAAATGCAAGTAACCAATAATTTATATCATATGAACAGAGATAATCATATACCTTCCCAACCTCCAGGCTCCAGGTACAAATTCTACGTTGTGTTATTTGAAAGCTTCTGATTACTTATTAGTGAAGATGTCAAGAAAATAATTAAAATTTGAAGTAAACTTCTGTGGAAAGAAATGATACAGCCTTTGAAGAGCCTGGCTATATATTTTTGTTGTTGTTGTTATGTCTTGGGATTTTTTTATTGACAACTTCCATCATTGCAAACAACATCCCATGGTAATTCCCTCCCTCCCTCCTGCTACTCTCCCCTTTGAAACTCCAGTCTCTATCATATCTCCTCTCCATCTCAATCAGTCTCTCTTTTGTTTTGATGTCATGATCTTTGCCTCCTATTATGATGGTCTTGTGTAGGTAGTGTCAGGCACTATGAGGTCATGGATATCCAGGCCATTTTGTGTCTGGAGGAGCACATTGTAAGGAGTCCTACCCTTCCTTTGGCTCTTACATTCTTTCTGCCACATCTTCCATAATGGACCCTGAGCCATGGAAGGTGTGATTGAAATGTTTCAGTGCTGAGCACTCCTCTGTCACTTCTCAGCACCATGGTGCCTCTAACCAAAAGTAAGACTAGCATTAATATATGGGTGTGAACATTAAGAGAAGTGCCTACTGGGTAATTTGGTGAGCATAGTACATACATTTAGCCAGACACAAGCAGACATTACACCCTTAGGGCTCATGACTACCCCTGTTGTAGGTTTTCAGTATCAGGGTTGTACTCCCTCCCATGGAGCTGGCCTCCAGTCAAATTAGAGGGTGGTTGGTTTCCCCATAACAGATGTGCCACTATTGCTCCCATTGGCTCATTTGGCCTGGCTGGCCAAATATGAGACTTGCAGTGTCCACTGTTAGCTATTGTCACTGGTGATTTCTCTCTCTCCTATTGAACTGCACGCAACATGGCTTTTTTCCAGCTTTCTGTCAGCTGGTCTACATGGAAGAGGTTTTCAGCTCAGCTCCATCAGGGTTTCTCAGTGACCTTGCAGCCCAAGTATGTGGAGTCTTCAGCAATAGGGTCTTACCATCTATTCCTGCTGGGAAACCAAGGGCCTTGGCAATGGCGTGTAATGTCTTAGGGGCATAAGGGACCTCCCTGGCCAACAACCCACTGGAAGGTATCCCATCCCTGACATTGAAAATTTTCTAGTAACAATCTATGGCTCCTGTGTGTTCCATTGTCCAAAAAAGTATGTTTCCATATGACTTATTTATATTCTGTTGGATTTTGATTAGCCCTCCCTCCACCTTTCCTTTACTCAATCTCTTCCCCTGACCTCATTTAGGCCTTTTCACCCCCATTAATCTGTTCTTCTACTTACATATATACAATACCATCCTATTAAATACCCCCCTTTCTATTTTGTGTCTGTAAAGTCTGAGTGAGCAGTACTAGAGAAAAGGTGGGGGAAGAGTAAACCAGTTTTCAAACATTTTAATCAGATAAACCAAACTCAGTGGCATTTCTTGGTTTCTCGGTTTGTGGGGAGGTAAATGAAGAGCCACATAATTAATGATTGTTCAAAAAATTGAGGTGATGATTCTAGATGGAATGATATAGGATAGTTCTTATGATAGACATGACTAAGAAACAAGATAACATGCTCATCTATTTTTTTAAATTTTTTGTTCATTTTTTATTCATTTATTTGAGAGTGACAGAGAGAGGGGGAGAGAAAGAGGCAGACAGAGAGAGAATGGGCGTGCCAGGGCTTCCAGCCACTGCAAACAAACTCCAGACACGTGCTCCCCCTTGTGCATCTGGCTAAGGTGGGTCCTGGGGAATCGAGCCTCGAACCGGGGTCCTTAGGCTTCACAGGCAAGTGCTTAACTGCTAAACCATTTCTCCAGCCCAACATACTCATCTTTATGTTACAAAAATATTACTTATCGATTAACTTAAAGCTAACTATTCACTGTTGGAACAGCTGACGTGAAGAAAACAGGATGAGTTGAAAGATTGCAGGTCTTCATCTGTGGTAGGTAACACTATTCACGGATAATATACTGGAGGAAGTTTCTACTAAAACTTTTTAAAAATTTTTTTTGGGGGGCTGGAGAGATGGCTTGGTTAAACGCTTGCCTATGAAGCCTTAGGACCCGGGTTCAAGGCTCGATTCCCCAGGACCCACGTTAGCCAGATGCACAAGGGGGCGCACACATCTGGAGTTTGTTTGCTGTGACTGGGGGGGGGGGGCAGAGAGAGAATGGGTGCGCCAGGGCCTCCAGTCACTGCAAACAAATTCCAGAAGCATGTGCCCCCTTGTGCATCTGGCTAACGTGGGTCCTGGGGAATCAAGCCTTGAACTGGGGTTCTTAGGCTTCACAGGCAAGCGCTTAGCTGCTAAGCCATCTCTCCAGCCCTCTACTAAAACTTTTTAAAAATATAAATAATCAGGGCAAGGGAGATGTTTCAGCATGTGAAAGCATATGACACACAAGCATAAGGACCTGAGTTCCATCTTCAACACCCACATAAAAATATGGATGTGGCAAATCATACCTGTAACTATAGTCCTGAGGTTAGTTCTTAAATGGAAGAACCACTGGGGCTCAGTGGTCAGTCAGACTGACCAAAAAATCAATAGATTAATGAGCCAATCTGTCTCAAGGAAAGAACATGAAAAAGTGAAAGTAGATAGCAGAAGTTTTATTGGCCTATGCACTCATGAGCACAGGGCATAAACAACTGCCCACCCCCCAACTCCCATATGTACATATGCATGCCACACACTACACAACACACATTTTTTTTTTTTCTTTTTCGAGGTAGGGTCTCACTCTGGCCCAGAATGACCCAGAATTAACTATGTAGTCTCAGCGTGGCCTCGAACACACAGTGATCCTCCTACCTCTGCCTCCCGAGTGCTGGGATTAAAGGCGTGCACAACCATGCCCGCCTCACAACACACATTTTTAAAACAATACATTTTCCAAAATAGTAACTATGATAGTAACTCTTGATTGTCAATTTGGTTAGATCTAAAGTCACCTAGAAAGATGGCTATGGGCATGTCTGTGAGGGATTTTCTAGATTGGTCCAACTGAGGTAGGAAGACCCACATTAACTGTAGATAGCATCTTTCCATCAGCTGGGTTCCTGGACTGAATAAAAGGGAGAAAGTGAGTTGAGCATGAGCATTCATGAGCATTTACTTCCTGACTGTGGGTATAATATGACCAGCCATCTCAAGTTCCTTGTAGCCATCACTGTTCCCACTGTGACAACAAAACAAAAACTTTTTCTCAGTCATAGCTGTGTGACTACATGCATAGGTAAAGCTACCTGCAGTGACACAATTCCTAGGCAGATATACAAAGCCAATTTTTAAGTCCCAAGATATTCATTCTAAAACTGGAGACTGAAACAGGTAAGAAGATGTCTTGTCTAGGGCAGAATTACCCATTCTGGCTTTGCAGAATCTAGCTGTATGAGTTTGACCATGTTTCTTGACAGAGTGGTTTTTTTCCTCAAGAGTAAATGGAGATAAGGATACTTACCTCACAGGGTTTTATGACTATTAGCTAAAATGATGCGCAAAATGAACACACCATGAGAGTCTGGTATGTGGTCAGCACTCATCAATTATAAGGTCTAATGATCTTTGTAGAAAAAATTTCCATTGTGCTTTATTTATTCTTTGATGCATATGAAAGTATTGATAAGAAAAGTATGTGAAAGACACAAAAACTTGGAAATAACTAATAGATATCCTCCTCTAGTAATCATTAATAATCCTTAAACTTTTAAATTCAAAGTTCATTTTCATGAAATTCTAGGCCTTGCAATGATAGTAGTTTTATAAACATTTATCAGGTGGAAGAACAATTCTACCTTGGAACTTCTACCTTGGAGATGAAAGATGCCAAAGGCTTTTAGCCACCTGAATACATGTTGCCTTGAGAGCATGAGAGGAAGGTACAGATAAAAATATTGTCATTGTGATCCCACAAAGAGATGCCTCCTGAAGGTAATGACCTGCAGTCATTGGTGCAACTGGTCTACCAGCATTGACTAGTACCTGGTACAGTAGCAATCTGCAATCTGGTTTTTCAAGAAAGCTTCAAATTTTACTTTGTTTTTCTAAAGTACAAAAAAGCTAGAGTCACATAAAAATTATTCCCTTTATTTGTGAAACTTTGTCAATGTGTCCTAATTAAGTGTAAAACATGTGAATCTTTCTGCATAGCTCCAGATACCAAAGCATTACCCTATATCTAATATGGCACTAAGGGTCAAAGTAATTGTGGGGTGAACAGAAGATTAAAAGTTTGAACAAATGTATAAATGAATGAGTAAAAATATCTAAATTAATAAATGTATTCTTGGGCTGGAGGGATGGCTTAGCAATTAAGGTGTTTGCCTTCAAAGCCAAAGGACCCAGGTTCTATTCCCCAGGACCCATATTAGCCAGATGCATAAGGAGGCACATGCATCTGGAGTTCATTTGCAGGGGATGGAAGCTCTGGCATGCCCATTATTTCTCTCTCTCTCCCTCTTTCTCTGTCAAATAATAAATAAATAAAAATAAAAGAAATGTATTCTTATGCTTCTTTCACTTTTGAAATTATACCTATAACCTATTGAATGTGTAATATATAAATAAATGTCTAGAATTTTGAACCTTAGATATACTGTTGACTAAAATATAAACCACATTTGTTTTGAAAGAAAATAGTCTTGTCACCAAGGATTTCAAGAAACTGAAGAATGAAGCCATGGTGCCCAGAGACATTGCAGTCAGATTACTGTCATCATTAACATATATGATTTGAGATTCACTTTAGGTGTACTATCTAATGTTTCCCCCAACTTAGAAGTCAGGAAATTATTGAAAGATGATTATCTTCTCCAATATTCCCTATGAAGGGATGCTTATCAAATGAGATAGCCATTATAGGGTGAAAATTGTATTAGTATCATTTTCCTCAAGCTGAGGGACCCAGAACTGGTCCTTGCAATTGGTACCCACTGACTTCTGATATCCTCATATGGACAACAAAAATAATACTGTTCTTTCTTTTATTTTTTAGACATATTTTATTTGTTTACTTGAGAGATAGAGAAAATGGGTGCTCGAGGGCGTCCGGCTACTGCATGCACCTCCTTGTGCATCTGGCTTATGTGGGTCCTGGAGAATCAAACCAGAATCCTTTATCTTTGCAGGCGAAGGCCTTAAATGCCAAGCCATCTCTCCAGCCTCCTGTTCTTTCTTAATAGGGAATCAAGTATTCTTCATTGCCTGTTTTTTGTTTTTCTCCTCTTTTACCTTTACATTCATAGAATTGGATGTGGCAGTCACTTCTAATAACATAGAAAAGAGCAAAAATTTAAAAATGTGAAAATTGTCATATTTTTACTTCTAGCATTTCAGTTAAAAACTTAACATCACCCAGACTGTGGGCTAACTCCACAATGCATGACCCGTATACCTCAACAAGGAGGGTCCAAGAGGAGGGGGTAGGTCATGGATGAGCCTAATAATGGTACCAAACTGACTGTATCTGCTGAATACAAAACTAACTAATAAAGAAAAAAATAAAAATAAAATAAAATAAATAAATAAATAAAAAGGAAGGATCGAGAAATTGAAACAAGTTAAACAGTTGGAATTTAAAACTGGAAATAGGTAAATTGAAAAAAATATTTAATTGTCTATGATGAAGTTGAATTTATATCCCACAGTGAAAATAGATTTATTTTATAATTAATTTAAGTAGATGATGGCATGGGTATTGAGGTTTTTGAATGGGGTGGAGAAATAGCAGTATGAGTAGGAGTAGATGATAAGTCTAAGAAAAATGCAGACAAAAGATACCTGGAATGCCATCTTAGGAGAGTTCTAACAGAGCTATAGAAGCCTACGAAGAATGGGATATTCAGACAGAGAAGTCCACTTGCATAAGCACTGAGTAATAATGAAGATATTACATTGTTGCCATGGTCATAGGCACACTGAAATTGGGTCTGAAGATTCAGCATTTCCACCGCAGTACTCACATGCATTGGATAATATATTTATCTGTTATATGTTGTGGTGATTTGAATCAGGTATCCTCCATAAACTCATGTTTTCTGAATGCTAGGTCCCCAACTGATGGCACTTTTGGAAATGGAACCTCCTAGAGGAAGTGTGTTGTTGAGCCTGGGCTTATTGGTATTATAGTCAAATTCCTCTTGCCAGTGTTTGACAGGAGATGATAACTATAACAAATGTGAACTTCCATACTACTAAAATAATTTAAGTGTTTTCACTTGAAAAGCACAGATATAAGAAAAAACATGGGCTGGAGACATGGCTTAGCGGTTAAGCTCTTGCCTGTGAAGCCTAAGGACCCCGGTTCGAGGCTCGATTCCCCAGGACCCACGTTAGCCAGATGCACAAGGGGGCGCAGGCGACTGGAGTTCGTTTGCAGTGGCTGGAAGCCCTGGCGCGCCCATTCTCTCTCTCTCTCTCTCTGACTCTTTCTCTCTCTGTCACTCTCAAATAAATAAATAAAAATGAACAAAAAAATTAAAAAAAAAAAACATTTAAACAAAGACAAATAGGTCAGGGTCAAATAATCAAAGATGACACATAACTGTATCAGAAACTGTGAGATGGAAATAGGTTATGCAAGTGTGTATTGTATTTAATGCTTAGCTTCCTGACATTGAAGACTGAGCTATAATTAACAAAACCAATACCAAAGTCCAGAAGAATCTAGGATAGACTGGTGCTTTGTGCTTGTTTCCTAATAAATGCAAGAGGAAAGGAGGATGCCTTCAAAATAGGTATTTCTGGATTACGCTGGAAATTAGAACTGCCTTGTGAAATTTTTACAAGGCTTGTGGCTACTCTACATCTGTGAGGAATGCTTGGGTATATTGCCATGATATGAACTTTAGTCAGTGAATTCATTAATCATAAATATTAATTGCAACTCAGCTAAGTGCCAAGCAAAATTTATCTTTGCAGCCAAGTCAATGTAAGGAAGGTTGATTATCCAAATGAAAGGGAGAACCAAGTTCTCAGAGTATTTCCAAAAGAGTGTCTTTTGAAGCATACGCTCACTAAATGTGAATACATACAAGGGGCTCAAGAGTACTGTAGCAGTGATCAGGACAGAGTATCTGCTGTTGTGAAAACTGCCTTCCTGTGGTACTTTTATGGCCATTCCATAACAGTCAATAAACAAGAATGACTGGAAGTTTTTAAGTCAAAGGACCTCTGCTCACATCATGAGTCTCTGTTTTAACTAATGTGTGTTCCATTGGCCATTAAATATTAAAGTACTCCAGATGGTAGTTCTTCCTGTGTATGTTAGGGAAGGTAATTCACATGATCTCTGTAAGGATTATGTATAATAAAGTAATACATGACTCCCATCTGGTGTAATTGCTCAATACATGTTGGCTAGCATTATGTTACAGATTAAAAAGTGGAAATGAGCAAGGAAGAATCATTCTAAAATCACACAGCTAGCAAATGTCAAACTGTTCATATCCAAGTGGCATGACACAAAATCCTGAGCCAAGTCTTAAGGTCTCTGGAATGAAGATGGTGGTTCATACCTGTAATCCCAGAATTTAGGAGGCTGAGACAGGAAGATTAGTGTAAGTTTGAGACCAGTCTGGGTTACAGAGCCAGTTCAAAGCCAACCTAAGATAAAGAATAGGACTCCATGGGGTGGAGAGATGGCTTAGTGGTTAAGTGCTTGCCTGTGAAGCCTAAGGACCCTGGTTTGAGGCTCGATTCCCCAGGACCCACATTAGCCAGAGGCACAAGGGGGTGCAGGCATCTGGACTTCATTTGCAGTGGCTGGAGGCCCTGGAATGCCCATTCTCTCTCTCTATGCCTCTTTCTCTTTCTGTAGCTCTCAAATAAATACACAAAAATAAACAAAATTTTTAAACATCTCAAGAAAACCATACCAACATGCAGACACACACATTTTCTGAAATGATAGTCAAAAGAACTCATAAATTTAGCAATAGTGAGTCAATGATCTTGCTTATCCTGGAAAAAAAAGATGATTATTAACGCTGGTGAATATCTTATATTCTGTGCTATTTTAGTGCCAGGCACTAGGAAGACACCCATTTTCCATGGTCACTGAGTGGAAGAATAAGAAACATACTCCTCATTGTCTAGCATATGGGAAAGACTTAAAGCAACTTAGAAGAAATTACATTTGATGCTAAGGTTACTTTGGAAATAATGTTTCATGGAGCAATGCAGTCCACAGTACTATATACATGAGTCATACATAATGAGAAACTAAGACTAGAGTTCCCCATTTTTATAGACATCTATGAAAAAATATACTGTATGCATCAATGTGCATATTAAGTTTAAGATTTAGCCAGGTGTGATGGCATACACCTTTAATCCCAGCACTTGGGATGCAGAGGTAGGAGGATCACCATGAGTTCAAGGCCACCCTGAGACTATACAATGAATTCCAGGTCAGTCTGGAATAGTGTGAGACCCTACCTCAAAAAAATAAAATTATACACACACACACACACATACACACACACGCACACACACACACACACACACACACACACGTATGTGTGTGTTGTGATTAATATCTTTAAAACTTGTGCATGGTGGGGATAAAGGTTCTAGAACTGATAGAAACCGTGAGTCACTCTCCCTGGAGTGTGTGGCAAGGGGGAAAGCTCAGTGCCTCATCTCTTTCCCACTCATTTGAAGTTCTTCAAAATGGTCCTTTATCTTTTTACCAAAACATAGTTATTTTATGACAATAATTATGTCAAATAAAAAAAGCTAGTAGAGCTTCTCCACCAGGTAAAAATAATTGTAGAAAGCTAATAACTAGCAATAATTACAGTCAGCAAGATTGCATGTTTACAATATACAAAGTCCTGTGCTAATGTGTAGTGGTCAGAAAGTGGAGCCTGCTCTCCCTGATGTTTTCAGCATATAGCATTGTGTTTAGCACATATAGGCATTCTGTTAACTTTGTTACATGAACATATACTAATTTTACCTAATTAAAAATGACACATTTTTGACATCTTGGAAATGATAGCTCATCTTTTATCATTATCATTTACAATTTTCCAAACATTTTTTACCTAGATATTCATGTTTGATGTCAGAATTTTTTCTTTAAACTATTACAAGAAGACAAAACACTTTGCTTTAAAATGTTACTCAAATTTAAATTCTTTTGTGTTCAATTTCCATTTATATTTTAATTTAAAAATGTTCTATCTCAATATAAATATATTTTCTAAGTGACATTTTTATGTAGGCCATTGCATTATCTCTCTTTTCCTTACCTTTAATTATTACTGAATTTTCTTGGGTCACTTTCATCTTTTTCATGAATGTAAGTAGAACATTATATTTTCTTTTCATCTCTTACAGTTCCCTAGATCCCCACAGTTATTCCAAAATAACTGTAAATGATGCAGTTAGTATGCTCGCCAGTTTCTTTCATCCCACAGATAGAAGATGTATCAGCTGGACCTGCTGATTTGTAGATATGCCGACTGACTTTCCAAGGACTCACTTAACTCACTTTTGTAGATAGCTATTTTTACAAGATCTTCATTACTTCCTGATTGCCCAATATTTTTCTCCTTTTATTGTTTCCAAGGACCAATTTATAAGTTCAAGGCCCCAGACATGTTAAAGCTATCATTAATTTCAACATTCTCCACATTTATGAGCCCACTGGTCATGCCATTGATTGTGTCCCTACTGTGCTCAGATCACTGTACTCACCACAGCAAAGAACAACATGTGGCCTTTCTCCCTAAAAGCATCTGGTCCTTATTACAATGTCTTTGTTACTTCTTTCTTATATTGTCTTTTGCTATATTTTCTCATTCACACACATGATGGTTTGGATGTATAATCTTCTTTTCAACTTACACTACATAATATGCACTCCCTACAACGAATGAGCACTGTGGGGAAATGTATCTGGTGTTCACACACTTAGATTCTGCTGCATTTATAGCATTTTAAGGTCATTCTTCTTTCTTTTGTGTCACATGCTCAGTTGTTTAATATTTCTCAGAATCCAGCTCATTGATATTGATTGACTTATTCAATTAATCTGTATATCTATACTAGCACATAAGCAATAGGGTTTGAGGGGTAGGTTTGATTTTATTATTATTTTTAGACACATTAAGTATCAGCAGATCTAATTGTTTCCTTTAATGGATGATTTTGAAATATGTGTAATGAGTACTAATAGTGCAACAGTTTCTAAGATTTCTGCTTCACTTAGTAGCATGTGGAAATCAGTGCTAACTATAGAAGCTTTTAGTCAGACACACTGTGTGTACCTTTCTTGCATAATAAAATGGAAGCACCCAACAAATGTCCATTTTATTGATTGTCAATGGACTCATTTACAAGTCGAGTGGCTCATTCTGATTAGTGCTTGAGTTTTCAGCCACATTTTTTTTTTACTTTTCTTTTAGATATTTGGAAGAATAAACATGGATAAAAAATTTAGATATTTAGTTCATGTTCTTTATGTTGAATTCACAAGTACTTTTCCTTATACTAACTGATTTAGCTCTGTCTTTATGACATAATTATATTATTGGGCAAAATATTTTTGAGCTACCAAATATTGTATAAGCACTGGATGAAAATAACTAAGATAAATGGCTTTTAGGTTTTAAGACAAATATACTTATTTAGTAAAGCTCCATTTGAATGTAGGATTTTGCTACCTGATAGGAAGCCCAGCATTGTTAATATAGTGCATATCCCAGGTTTCAGACTCACATCAGTTGTATTCAAGTCCAAAAGCTTCTACTTCTTTCTCTTTGACACTGACCAAGTCATATAAGTTTTCTGAGCTTCATTTTCTATACATGTAAAATGAGTAATGTCATAAGAGCTCAAGAATAATACTGTAGACACCATAAAGATAATTAATATAACACTGAAGGCCAAGGAGATGGCTCAGTGGATAAATGCACTTGCTGCACAATCATCATGACTTCAGTTCAGATACCCACAAC
This sequence comes from Dipus sagitta, assembly GCA_036346955.1. NCBI lineage: Eukaryota > Metazoa > Chordata > Mammalia > Rodentia > Dipodidae > Dipus > Dipus sagitta. Next base: position 51,793,774 of record CM070775.1, on the reverse strand, counting down.
CCACATGAACCCAGACATAGCAGTGAGCATCTGTAATTTCAGCCCTTCTACAGTGAGATTGGTCCTTGGGAACAATGATGGGTCCCTTCTGACTTATGCCAGAGCATCATTATCCTCCAACCATCACATAGAGACTCACTGTAAGTCCATAAGCCAGCTAGCCCAGCATATGTAGTGTCAACATTATGACATGTATATGTACACAGAGAGAAACAGAGAGATAGAGAGAAGCATACTACAAAAAAGAAAAAAAAAATAATGTAATATTGAAAGGGAAAACAATAGTCTTTCTCAATTCAGGTTTCATATTCCACACAGTAGGCGATCCAAGGAGATAACCTATATATTGGCATGTAAATTTGTTCCCAAAAATTAGTGCAAGTTTTAGATAAGGGCAGGTAGAACTTGTGTTCTAGGGTGGCTTTCTTTTTATCTTAAATTCTTATTTTTCACATATGTGTTTGTGTGTGTGTGTGTTATAGCTAATGTTCTAATCTGGCTTAGTATGAAGTCCCATAATATGCCATGTGTCTGTCTCACTGGTGTTGTCTCACTGCCAGAAATGCCCTCTGGTACCAAGTGTCCAAGCATACCAAGTCCCCTGGACCCTGCAATTTATTTGTCTATTCTTAACTAGATATTTCCTTCTTTTTATTTCTATAGATTTTATGTTACACTTCTCTAGGATTGTAAGGAACAGAAGAGCAATTGACAAAAGTTTGCCTTCTTATAACAATGCTGATGTGGTAAAGGCCATGTAGTAACTGCACTGAATGCATAAAAAAGTGAAACTCTTCCTTATTCTTGATGCAATTATTTGATAGATCTTATATTTCTTATTATATAGATGAGACTCTAAGTTTCAGAAAACTTAAATTATTTACTTCAAAACATGAGTTCAGTACATGGTAAAAATGGGAAGCAAACTTAAGTTCGACTGTCCCCAAGTCATAGCTCTTAACTCCAAAGTCCTATTGAGGGTCCCAAGCCCATTGATCATATTACCCAGATATACCACCACTGAGAATATACCTAAAGGACTCTTAATCATATCACAGGGCTACTGACATATTCATATTTGTTGATTTACTATTCATATTTGTTGATTTACTATTCATAATAATAAGGCAATAGAACCAGCCTAGATGATCAACAAATGAATAGAAAAGAAAGTGTGGTACATATACCCAATGAAATTATATTGATCCATAAAGAAAAAGAAGATATTAATTTTTAATTTTTATATATGTACTTATATATGGATGGGAATGTGGGAATAGGTCTTGAAACTAAAAAGGGAGAAAGAGATAGAAGAAAGGTGTTACAGAAGGGGCAAGTAGAAAGGGAACTAGTGGAGGTGGAAGGGTACAAGGAGGGGGGTAGATGAATGGAGTGAGAAGTGGAAAAAAGAATAAACAAAAATTATCTATGAAAATGCCATAATGAAACCCATTACTTGGTTTCTTATTAGCTCCATGATGACAGAAAACAAGCAAAGATATGAAGATGGTTATTTTCAAATCAGGGATACCTATATGTGGATTACTCTAACCAAAGATCACTTGAGTCAACAGGCTCCTTTATGGTGGGAACAATAATGGGTCTTTTTTGACTTATACCAGAACATCATTATCATCTATCCATCAGAATGGTTTGCTACTAAGTAAATGGGTCCTGAGGCTAAAACTACATTGGGTAGCCCCTGATGGCACCCAGTGGCTCTGATACTAACTTTTGGCCCTGGCTACCACCAGGCTGGATTAGAAGGTACACATTAGGATTTCCTTGGATGCAAGGTGACAAGTAAAATCCTTAGAGCACTCAGACATTTTTCCTGTACTAAAATACCAATAGACTAGGAGCATTTTTCACTGATATACCATTTAAACTGTTTTTGTTGCATCTATTGGCTTAGAAGATGTCATTTGGCATAGAAACTCTCACTAAATATATCCTGAAGGATTTAAGTACCACAGATGAAGGAACTGACTTCTCAATTCTAAGGCTCAATTGATGGAAAAGACAATTATACAAAATTAGAGGAAGGGGAGGGTTGAGACAGTTTAGGTTAACTGGGCCTCAAAAGTAAAAAAGCAAGAATGTCTTTGGGTCTGCCCTTGTAATCTCAGTTTTGCCAGATATCAAAGAAGGATCTCTCTCCTCCTTACTTCTTGACTACAGGAGTTACCTAGATCTGTTTTTGCATAAACAACTTGAGCCCCACCTGGAAGGGAGTTCCTCTTTCCTAGAATTTAAATCTGATCCTTGCAGTGTGGTTGGTTTAGCTCAGCCCCAAAATGTGGAGTCATGGCTGGACTTTTCCTGAGCCAGACCCCAGCCCAGACCAATCAGTGCTTTCTCAGACTCACCTGAATCTGAGTGTAGGGCCTACCACAGTAAGATTATAAACAGATGTTTACCAGGTGGCTAGGTCTCCTTTTTGGCTGCTCATCTCTCCTGAACTTCTAGGTCTCTGCTCTGGTAAGCCCCCTCATCTCAGCCAGGCTGGGATATAGAGTATTTCTAGGGATCTGAAATGACCATCTTAAGGGAAAGACACAACGATGATGAGTCAAGTAAAAGTATCCCAAGAAATGCATGTCTGGAACATCAAATTCTGTCTTAAAATTTGAATATTAATGTATGTCTTCTTGCTGTAATAGACACTCTATTGGGTGTTAAAGTAAATAGAAAGTAGACTGATGGATATGCTTTCTGTTTTCAAGGTAGGTTATTAGCTCTAACCTATGCTAACCTGGAACTCACTCTGTATTCTCAGGTTGGCCTCAAATTCACAGTGATCTTCCTACCTCTGCTTCCCAAGTTCTGGTATTAAAGGTGTGCACCACTACACCTGACTTGAATGTATACCATTTTTGAAAAGAATAATCTTTATTTATTTTAAAACAGAGAAAGAGAGAGAGAGAATAGGGGCATGAAAGGGCCTCTAGCCATTGCAAAAAGACCTCCAGATGCATGTGCCATCTTGTGCATCTGGCTTTATATGGGTACTGGGTAATCAAACTCAGGTCATTAGGCTTTGTAATCAAGTGCCTTTACTGCTGGACCATCTCTCCAGTCTCTGGAATGTACTCTTCAGTGTTGCTTTTTGTAAGGAACAATAAATAAATTGTTTCCTTGTAGGAATTCATGGGAGAATCTTAACTATTTATGAATAATTTTTTTAAAAAGTGTTAGGAGCTTATTTATTTTTCATGTTTGTAATTTCTTAATAAGTTAGCACTTGAGGAAGATTCTGAAAATATATATGAAATAATGCACAAAAATTATGACTTCTTTTACCACATGTAAATAAGTTGATAAGTAGAGTGATCTATTTGGTGTCTTTTTAATGTTACTTATCTGATCAATAGCTTACTAAAGAATTAGATGGATATCATATGAGGTTTTTAATTGGTCAGTTTTTACTTTTAAAAATATTCAATAGTTTTATACTTCACCCCTTCTATTGGTTAAATTTACATCTGCAATTATAGCATATAATTGAGTTCATTCAAAGTAGTGTATAGACACCTTAGCATTTTCTTTTTTTTTTCTTTTTTTTTTTTTTTTTTTTGGTTTTTCGAGGTAGGGTCTCACTCTAGCCCAGGCTGACCTGGAATTCACTATGGAGTCTCAGGGTGGCCTTGAACTCATGGCAATCCTCCTACCTCTGCCTCCCGAGTGCTGGGATTAAAGGCGTGCGCCACCACGCCCGGCTCGGCCTTAGCATTTTCTATCCTCCATTAATGGCTTTACTGTCCTTTTCTCCAATTTGCTATAATGGAGCTCACTTACAAGCATTCTGGATGGGTTTGGCTTAATAACTGCTTTGCATCAGCAGTGGCTTACCTCACAAACTCTACTTCTCTTTAGAGTACTATAGTGGTAAAACAAGATTGCTTAAGCATAAATAAAACATCTAATCTTTATTCTAAGACTGCAAAATAAACCAATTACCACAAGTTGGTTAAATTATGAAGTTTATACTTTCAAATCATTAGTACATAGAAAATAACTTTGTTAGGTCTAAACTTTCTCTGGAGGTCTGGCCTCCCTATCCTGATCTTCTCCATTTCCTCCTCCCCCTTGAAGAGGTAGGAAAATTGGAGAATATCTGGCACATCACCTAGATAGGTGGTCAGGAGGACTATGAATACACACAATAGAGTAAAACAACAGCCACTTTTCTATGTGCACAAGTATAGGGGTTAAAAATTGCAAAATCACAGGCTGAATATTATAATGACAGGCATGAATCTTGAAAAGGTATAGATTATCTGAAGTATCAATATTTTAATTACAGTCATGAGAATTTGAGCATAATCCTATTATTTTTACCAAAATCCTTCCTAGTTCACAAAAAATGTCTTATTAGCTACTAGAAGAGTAAACTAGCCTTTTGTAGTACCTATTAATTCCACTCCTGGGCATACCCAGGGTTCTTTATATCAGCCTTATCACAATAGCAAAAATTTGGTGAAATGCCCTCCAAAAGAAAGGAGAAAAAGGAAATTACGATGTAGTTATCCAGTAAAATATTACTTCATTATCAACAAAAAAATTCAATGACAACCATCATTATGAGTGGCCTTTGGAAGTACACTGTTGAATAAATAAGCCAAGGTCACAAACCAGCCTAATGAAATGAAGCAGACTATGTACTTCAATGATAGTAATAAAGATTCCACTTTATCACATGGAAAATGGGATGTTAGCATCCTGAGGCTCATGATAATAGCAACCGGATAGAGAAAACAAGGTGATAAGATAAGGAAACACATGAGTAAATATGTGCTTCAGTCATTATGGTAGATTAATTGAAATTAACAAAACTTAAGTGTAGCAAAACAAATACTTATAATACTCACGATTTTACTTTTCTCTGAAGTTTGACATCGTAGACATGATGTCTGCTTCCATTTTATGGTACTTGTCCCAGGGGATATCCACAATCAACCTCCTACCTGCGACTGCATGAGCCTTCAGTTGTTTTCATCCCCTTAAAGTTTTACTTCTGAAAACACAGGTATCATGGAGGATCTTCAGGACATGGACAGCTGGTGATGTGTTTTTTGTGTAGTAGAGATACAAATTTGTGATCAAATGGTAGACTATGGCAGATGGTAATTCCAAAAGTGGCTAATGCAATAATTTGTGTCCAACAGATCCTCAGAATCTCACCATTAATATAAAACTCAGTAAATTGTTTCTCTCCCTTTGGCCTGTCTGAGATGACCATGGTGATTAGAGTACGGCAACCATGATTTTTCTTGCCTTCTAAGATTAAGTCGAGACATATCGGTAGGAACAGGAAAAAGATACCACATTTTTCCGTGGAGGCTACAGAAGGTGTACTAGTATATGGAACCAGAAGTATTATTGTGGTTAAAATATAATCTGTTAAGGATATATTGCCAAGGACCTGGCCTTTAGTTTTGGTAGAGCAGTTCACAAGTGATTAGAAAATTAGAAGAAAAACAAATTAGTTAATAAAAATGAGATTATGTATTTAATTATAACATGACAGTGAAAGTATATTAGATGTTAACAGTATAATTAACTGAGTGCACAACTAAAGAAAAAATTGATGGTAAATTCTGCTCCTCTTTGAGAAAGCAGAGTGGCATGATTCTTTCACTACTTCATTAAGTGAATGGGGAAAATGGGTCTAAATTTTGAGTCTGTAATTTAATAGCTCTGTATGCTTAGATATTCACTTACATCTCTGAATAATAACAATGATGATAGCTTATGTTTACTGGGTGCCTATGACATGCACTCGGCACTCTTTTAGGCATTCTTTATAAATTCCCAAATCACTTCATATGGTAGATGTTCTTGCTATTCTCATTTTCAGATAAGGAAATCAAGACACAGAAAGGTCATGAAATAATACCAAACAGTAATGGATCCAGAAAAAGAATCCAGACAGGTATTTGTTAGAATCATGCTGTGATCAGCATGCAGTTTCCTCATCTGTGAAATTATAGTATCAAAACAATAGTTTTATACAGGGCATTAAGCAGCTCTCTGGGTAACTTTGAAGCAATATAAAATTGCAATAACATTCTGTTCTTAAATTTTGGAGTCTAAGCTATCTCAATACCATAATCCAAGTGAAAACCCAAAGAGATCAGAAATGGAATAAAGACAGGATTAAGATACACACAAGGTAGTGGTTAAAGTAATCTTGGGAAATTAATAGTAAGGTTGCAAGGAAGAAGAGAATATGAGGGGGAGGACCAGAAAACCTAAGCATGGTGTTCAGAAGGGCAATGTGACTCAGGAGATAGAGCCAAGGGATACCTGAGGAATAGGAAGCCATAGAGCTAGTCCTTACTGGACCAGGGAGGAGTATTTCAGTGTAGAGCATGCAGGACAAAACCAGGGTGTGAGATGATGTAGAGCTTGCCTAGTTTCATGGTGTCTTAGAAAAGACAAAGCCAAGCTCAAGTTCAGCCAATCTTCTCTGATACTTTGACTGATTGTACCTGTCGTGATGTGCTCCACAACTATGATAACAATGTGTGTCTCATGATATTACAACTTATCATTTACTTGGTGTAGTTTGAGTGTATGTCCCCATAGACTCACATGTTTTATTAAAGCTTATAATTTGGGTCTCTAGCCACCTGGTTGGAGGAGGTGTCACTGGGGACCAGCACTAAGGTGTGTTTGGGGTCAGATCTTATTTCCATGCAAAATATATGTAGAGCAGTGTAAGCTCTGTCTGCCCCTGCTGTCTGCTGCTGGCTTGGCACTTATTGCTTTTTTTGGTTTGCTGGTTGATATGGTTTCTCTCTGCCTGAATGTACAGAAGCAGCTTCTTCTGCCACTTGTGGAATTCCCCCCTCCCCTGTTTCTGTAAGCATGAGATAAACCCCTTGTTCCCCTACACTGAGCCTGGTTTGGATGTCCATCCCAGCAATGTGGAGCTGACTACAACACCTGTCAAATCTCAAAAAAGTGCAGTAAAATGTCTACCTTGCTCCTTGTCATATGTCTGAGTTTTACCTACTGGGAGCCATCACCTAGAACTTAATGAGTATATCTTAATAAATAAAAGTTGGCTGAATGAAAACTGTAAATATGCCATACAACTACTTAGGGACTGTGGGTCTTGGGGTAACTGAATGTAGGAAAGGAGTGTGGGAAATTCTGGGTATGGGTTTGGCAGAATCTCATATTAAGTGAAAAATTAAGTTTGACCACAGGTGTCATATTTTTGAGAAAAATGTGTGTGTGTGTTTGTGTGTGTGTGTGTGTGTTTAAGTACCTTTATGAATTGCAAAAATATGTTATTTTGGGGGTAGAGAGTATAATCAGAGCATATATTGCATACATTAATCTTAATTAAGAGGAGGACTGATTACAAATATGTCTGTATTTTGCTATGATTTGTTCAGGGATAGGACATGGGTGATTCCCTCAACTGAAAACCTATAGTAGAGAAGTACTTGAAAAATCCAAGAACAATCTACTCCAAACACAGCAGGCAAATTCCTGCAGTACAGTTCGTTTTGGTACAGTTAATTTGATTTAGAGCTGGAGAGGTGGTTCAGCAGTTAAAGGTGCTGTATGCAAAGTCTACCAGATGGATAGAGTGTCACAAGAATCTGGAATCTGTCTGTAGTATCAAAAGTCTGTGCCATGCCCATTCTGTCTCTCATAAATTGACTTAATTTTTTTTTTTTTTGAGGTAGGGTCTCAATGTAGCTCAGGCTTACCTGGAATTCACTATATATAGTCTCAGGGTGGCCTTGAACTTGTGGCAATCCTACCTCTGCCTCCAAAGTGCTGTGATTAAAAATGTTCACTACCAAGCCCAACACATTAAAAAAATACCTTTAAAATATACTTGAGTGTTTACAAATAAAATTCTACCAATAATATATGGGAGGAGTGACTAAAAAATTAGCAATAAAACCTTACTGTATTTTCTTGCCCCTTGAAGATTGTCTAAAAAGGCTAACAATAACGTCAAAATCATTAAAAACCAATTTCAGAAGCCTGGAGAAAGCATACACTCATATTGTGCAATGAAACTCAATACTGGAAATGAAAGAAAGGAGTCCTTATTACAAATCCTGAAGAGTAGTATTGCTCACCATCAGCATATATGAAGTAGAAATTTTGCTTTTGACATGTCTGGACCAGAATTTTAGAGATACATCATAAATGATCTTCAGGTATTTTATTTATTTATGAACTAAAATCAATGCCAAACAAAGGGACCATTCAAATAACAGGAAATAAATAAGGAATATATCCCTTTAAACCATTAATATGACACTGGAAAATTTGATGAAAGAAATATGCAAATTGTACCTTGTCCCAGAGGATTCTGCCTGGTTGTGGATATCTGGAAATGTACATCCCTGATTATCCTTCACTAACACAAAAATTCTCCTGACACCATCTGCCTATCCTCACCTACCAAACATATCTGCTCCATTCTGAGAAAATGTCTCTGGGCAAATTTCTTCTCATAAAACAAAGTTATGAAAATAAACTAGCATTATTCATGAACATTTCACCAGTCTGAAACAACATGTGCAAAATAAAAATAAAATTTGGAAAACCACATCTCTGGAAAAGCACAAATTCAGACTATGAAAAATAAAAAAAAAAAAGAAAAGAAAAAGTAAGTCAGTCAGCCCCATAATAATTCTAAAAGTTTCTTTAGTTCAAGTAGCAAAGCAGGCTCACTTGTCTCACAAGCCTGAGGTTGAGAGAATATAATATTTTTTCCTTATATAAAATAGTTTCTACTAAAAACAATTCACACTTGCTACAAAGCCCTTGTGGTTATCCTTGAAGCGCAAATAGGAAGACAGTTGAGACACTCAGAAGAATCCATTTGAGTGAACTTTGAATGACTTTAAAGGAAATCAGAAAAATGACCTCCAGAGCAGTAATCTTCATGGAGATACTTGTATTTTAATATTGCTGGAAATTTTGCTGTTTATCAAAGCTGGAAAGTAAAAGTGCTGGCTGGGGTAAGCTTCCTGACTCCAGGGAAAAGTCTTCTTTTCCATAAATACTTAGTTTTTCACAAACTGTGACTTGGGGCAAGCTCTTTTATGGTGATTGCTACTACTTTTCTTACTCTTGAAAGTGAATTTAATGTGCTTTGAACAGTAAAACATAACCAGTCCTGTCCTGATAAAGCTTACACTCTATCTAGGTAGGTGAATTCTTCAAGCTTTTTGCATATCTGCTAGGAAACATTTTATGTCCCAAATGAGCATATACCACACACATAGAAAAAATAATATTTGTATTTATTATTGTAGATTGAGGAATAGCAAATGAAAATCAATGTTCTTTGGTGATATAATAAAAATAAAATCCTTCCTCCAATGTTTGCTTTTTTAGTTATTATATATACTATTATGTAAGTCAATACTTTACTTGAGGAGCAGAATCATTAGTAGGTGCTCAGGCAAACATGGTAAGTAATTCTGAAAGCACACTTTGACAACTAACTAGGTTGAAAAGTTTGCGTCATGATTAACTAACTCTAGGCCTATCTAAGGTTTTGTATTTCTAGAGCTTTTTGTCTTCTAATTTACTTAGTAATGTAATTTGAAAATAATACTAAAATTATTACATACTATTCCTTGAGTTAAAGGAGAACAAAATATTGTTACTGTGCATTGATTATTTCCTATGTGAATAGCCCTTGTGTTGAGAATTTAGCATATTTTGTTTTTCTCAGACCTCATAACTGTGAATTGAGTATATTGCCCATTTCACAATCAGGGAATTAGTCTCAGAGAAGTGAAGGACCAAGATGAAAAATATTTAAGAACTGGAGGCAAAAACTAAATGCTTGGCCTCATACGTGTCTGCACAATGCTGTCACAGACTGAGCCAGAGGTGGTGATATATAACAGGTACACATGCACCAATTTATATCTCTAAAATGGCTATAAAATGCTTAACCAAGAGAAATGTCTGTCATATAACCCTAGTTAGAAGCTACATTAGGAGAGTCTGAGAGGAGAGGTGATGAAACCAATATGAGTTACAGGTGGCATGTAAATGTCTGTGAGTCAGCTATGATCCAAACCCCTGCCTCTTACAATATTTTCCTTTTGTTGTTGAAATCTTATAGTTGTGTCATATATGAAAGAATATACTTCAAATGCCCTCCTATTTCTCCATCTCATCTTTTCTTTCCCATGCACACACATGTGAATATAAACACACACACACACACACACACACACACACACATAGCCCCCCTCCTTTTTTTAAATAACTGGATTTGTTTACAAGGGGAATGATCTGCCTCATGTAATTGTTTTCAAGGAGCGATATACATACAAATACAATTTGGGAAATAAATCTGTAGAAAATGACTTGTAAAATGATTTTTCTTAAAAACTAAAATATTTTTTACTAGCCAAATTTTTAATGACTTAAATATTTGGGCTTTATCTTTTATTGTTTTAATCAGGCTTTTGTATTTACTACTTTCTTTAGGATTAGTCTGGCCTTAGATAGAGCCAACAAGTTATTAGGCTGAGGTAGATGTCATGAGTTCAGCCAACATGTGACCTCAATGTAGGAATTTGGGCTGTTTTTCACTTGCTCCCAAACTTGCATAAATGAAATTTGGAATTGCATACAAATTCATTCCCTTTGTTTTTTCCTTTCTTCTTATGTCCCTTTCTTCCTACTTCCTTCTGTTCCTTTTGAATTTCTAGAAATCATGGCTGTAGCTAAGAGAGTTCTATTAGTATAGGGGAAGGAATTTAATTATGTAAAATAGGAAGATACAATTCATATTGTGTCTTCTAGGCTTGTAACAACATCATTAATCAGATTCTTGTAAAAGTTAGCCTCAATTTTTCTAAACATCACCTCTTTGTAGTTGTTCTTTTACAAAATTTTTACCTGCCTTGCATCCAGCAGGCAATGATTAGGAAGTGCTGAAATCTTTATATTATCATTGTAATGTGCCGATTACAGAAGGTGTTTTATCCAGATTACAAAGATTTGTCTGAGGTGGCCACCACTTTGTTAAGGCTGTTTTGTGGACATCTTCATAATTAATGGAAAAATCATTAGGAATTCAGTCTTTATTAACCCCTATAGCTGCAGGGGCCCATTTCATCTTAATTGCATTCATTTGGCACTGGCAGTATTATACTGCATAATCACTAATAAATGATCTTTTAATTTGTACCAATCAACGGAACTTGCTTTCATGCCAATATTCCTGTTTCTTTGATGTTGACCTGTCTTGATTTTTGATCATTTGGGCTTAAGATGATTTACTGGGAAATCAATATCAATACCAGAACTGCTTGTATTCATATGTCTGTGGTTAGGTTCTATTTGAGTGTATTTTGATTGAAATAAGTAGTGCTTGATTACCCATTCAGATGAGGGGGAAAAGCATAATCAAATTGGGAAATCTGGTACTGTATTCTTATTCAAAGGAAAATAATTAGAAACTGTAGGGAAACTGAAGATTCAGGAGAGTAGTATAGGTAACACTTCAGATGCCACTAATTAAGCAACTTTGTCCGCCATTTCCTAAAGGCCTTCACCAATAACGTAATATGCTATTACCCATTAGCAAGGCCAATGGGGGCTTTGGTTACACATGTTAATGGGAAACCCTGAGACAGTTTCTCTCATTATCCCCCTGTCAGTGCTGTCTCTGCAGTGTAAAGTGGTCGTCATTGTTCTGTGGGTCAGCTAACCAGAAACCAAGCTACTGTAAAGAAACATTCTGCAGCTAATTGAAAATGACTGAAAAATCCCTTATCATCTAGACACCTCTCTTTATTTGTACAACAATGGAAAGTACATGGACTTGTGGGGGGAAAGGAAAGTTCAGGCTATGGCATTGAATTTTTCCTGACTAATACAACTACAAAGGAGTCTTTGAAGATAATTCCAAGAGGAAAATCCACTGGCTTTTTTAAAAACGATAATGACAGAAACACATAAGTTAGTGTAGAATATTGCACTTGTGGTTCTGAAGAGTACTTTTGTGCATGATTCCCTTTACTTCGGGAACACAAAGCTTTTTCTGTGGAAATGCTGACATTCTCACTATCCTAATGAGTGAATGACTCAAACCTGGAAAAGTTAGAAATAATACAAAGTTAAACACATTCTCTAAGCTGAACTGTTTTCCTGGAACTCTTAAATACAGTTTAGAAGAAAGTAAATTTCACATTAATTCCAAAACCTGGAAATATAAATTATTAGAATAAAATTGGGTATTTACTATAAGGGGAAGACTATAAAAAAGACTAGAAAATTTTTCATGTTTAATGCATTTCAAAGTGACAATTACATGTATTTTGATGGCAAAGCACCATTGATGTAGATGTATAAGATTTATTTTTTCTCTGTTTGACATTCTTTTGTTTTTAGTCATCTACAGGAAGATGCAGTAGTGTTCCACAGTGGGCTAGGTGAACTGAGCTATTATGGACCATTCATTATTTCCTTCAACCAGCATTTATTGCCAACTCCTTCCTTTCAGGCAGAGTGCCAAGCATTGAAGATATAAAATGCACTAGATATGGCATGTTGCTTTAAGGAGCCAACAATTAATAGGATTTAACAGAATGGATTCACAATTATGTGGGGTTGGAGAGATTGCTTAGTGGTTAAGGCTTTCACCTGCAAAGCCTAAGGTACCAGGTTTGATTCCCCAATCCACACATATGCCAGATGCACAAAATGGTACATGCATCTGGAGTTTATTTGCAGTGGCTAGAGGCCCTGGTGTGCCCATTCTCTCTATCTTCCTCTCTCTCTCAAATAAATAAATAAAATATTTTAAAACACAATTATATGACTGTGTAGTAAATAAAAAAACATATATAATATAAATGCATGTTGGGAAAAGAGATATTTAAAGTAATTTGGGAGAGTTATAAAGATTCTCAGAAGATGTGACACATTGGTTGGATTTAAAGCATGAGGAACAGTTTTTTGAGCAAGTAGTGGGAAAAGGGAAATGAGATATTTAAATAAGTTAGGGGAGCATCATGAGCAAAGACAAGAAGAGATCAATGCCATGTTGTATTGTGAAATACCAGAAGCAGACAGTTCAATGAGGCTGAAGAAATTTTCCCAACAGTGGATAAAGAAGCTTGAGAGCTAGAACAAGATGAGATGCCTGCCTTTACTCTATCAGAAATAGAGTAGTCACATTTGCATTTTGACATATATCTTTGGTCGCTAAGTGTAAGGCAGATTTTCTGAAAAAAAGACTCAAGCTATGACTGTTAATAGTAAGCACTTCGTGGGTGTGGGTGATCCACATGAGAGATGGGAAGGCTTTGAGCTGCAAGTAATTTGAAAGAGCAATTTACAATGACAAACCATCACGAATAACATGAGTAAGATCCCTTGGGCAAGTGTCTATATGTTTTTAAAGCTAGTACACTAACAATAGAATTGGGATGCCAAAATATTAGGGGTAGTTAATGAAAAAGAATTTACAAAGGAGTCAGGGAACTAGAGATGTTAAAACAAAACCGCCATAACAAGAATGTGGGTTACAATAAACTCCAGTAAGATTAAGACTTTCAAGACAGAAGCCATCAACCATGTCAAAAATGAAAGAGAGAGCTATGCTCAACTAAATTCTTAAGAATATTTATTATGTTTGGATTTCAGAAGTTATTCATAACTTAATGAGAACAATTTCATTTTCACAGAGATTGCAGAATGCTTAAGGTAGTGTACTGAAGAAAAGGGAAGGATGAATGTGGGCTAGTGTTTCAAGGAATTTGGATGAAAAAGATATCAAATTCAATTAGTGGTTATCTGAAAATAGTGAATGAAGGAGCATACTTGGGGATGAGAGAGCCTTGGCTATGCTTCAGACCAAGGGAAACTTCTGGGTGATAATGCAGAAGAGGCTAAAGATGAAGCTCAGAGTCAAGTTAACAGGGTATGGGGACTGCAGAGCAAACAGGACAATCAGAATCAAAATAGAAGAGTTGATCATGATCTAACTGAAGCTCAAGAATGAAAATTTAGTCTCTGTAGGTAGTTGTTTTCTGCAGTGATACTCAGTTGTCACATGGTAGGAGAAGAGAAAGTTGATTAGCATTGAAAGAGGGAGGTGAAGGGGAAATGGGGGCACAATAGAAGTTAAGGTGTTGGAAAAGGAGCAGTTCTGATGGAAATAAATCAGCCATTCGCAGCAAACTGAAGTCTCTGAGAGATCAAGAAGTTACTTACAAAGAAATGGAGCTGAAAGGATAGAGCTTGTCATCAATGAAGACAAATCCATTCCAAGGTTGAAGCTGAAGGTCTCTTGATGGAAAGTCTGCAAAAGGTCCTAGGTTACTTAGACAAGTCCAGACTCCATGACTTCATTCAAGCTTAGTTGGATACTTTGTGATCTAAATTTCTAGATGTAATATCTTGTTGTCTAAGAAGCTAGACTTCCAACTTCATGGTCATTAGATTGAACTCAATCATCTAAATTTAAATCATCACTTGCTGAACTATATTAGAGTTTCATGAGATGCCAGCAGAAGCCTTCTATTCATTACACTCTAAAAAAAGAAAAAGAAATGAAACAAAAAGAGAAGTGAAGAAAAGAAATAAAAGAAAAAGAAAAAGATCCCAGTGTGTAGATAAGTAAGTTTATGAAAAATTAGGTTAAACTCAATTTGTGGGCACATGTATTTTTATTGAAATGCTTGCCAGAATATTCAATAAGCCTTCAATAATAGTCTTGAAACATAGCCTGTGTTTTCTAAGATTTTATTGATGCTAACACGTACTGGTCCACAAACCTTGTTTACTTCATTAGACAGCAAGAAGAAAACACTACTTGGGATTTCATGAAACACTAGTGCCTTTTGATTGTAAATGCTGCCTAGTAGAGTCTACATGTTTGTGTCTCACCAACATCATCTGCCAATAGGAACCCATAGATAATGGTATTAGGAGGTAGGGCTTTTGAGGAAGTTATGAGCACAAATGCCTCATGAATGGAATTATGACCTTTATGAAAACAGGCCTGAGGACTGGGCCCCTTTAACTATGATGTAGAAAGAAGGTGCAACCTACGAACTGTGAAGTCCACACAAGTCATTAAAGTTATCAGCACCTTGATACTGGACATTTTAGCTTCATATTTGTCAAAAATAGGTTTCAGCTCTTTAAATGTCACTTGGACTATGGAATTTTGTAGTGGTAACCCAGATAGATGAAACATTGGCTTTAAATATTTTGAGTTATTAAAGAAATCATATTATGATCATTACCTTAATGTTTCTTAATTTTACTAGCATACTGACTTGAACTGTTCATCATATGTGTTATCAGCTTCCCCTGTACTAGATTCTGAGAGATAACATGCTACAATGTGAGTTGCTTTTGGTACCAAGTACTAGACTAGAAGGAATGGAAAATGGAAGAAGCATGATGTACACATATTATGTACCTAATGACATTTTTAAAATTTATTTTATTTATTTTTTTATTTGAGAGGGAGAAAGAGAGAAAGAGAGAGAGAATGGGCACATCAGGGCCTCTAGCCACTGCAAACAAACTCCAAACCTGTGTGCCACCTTGTGCATCTTGTTTACATGGGTCCTGGGGAATCAAACCTTGGTCCTTTGGCTTTGCAGGCAAGTGCCTTAACCACTAAGCAATCCCTCCAGTCCCTTAGTGACTTTTTGGTCTTAGAATACAAGCTTTTCTGTTACAGCTCATCTCAGGACTTTGGCCATAATTTCTTTCTTGTGAAGGGTGTCTTTTTGCATGCTTTCTACTCCCAGCATGAATGATAATTTAATTAAATCTACTCAAGTTTATTTTTGTAGTCTTCACATTTTTCAGGTCTTCCAGCATGTCCCCAGACTTCAGTCCTTCAACCTTTCCTCATTTTCAAGTACAATGATAAACCGTTTGCAATTCTCTCAGTTTGGCATGGTCTCCAAAGAGTACCATCTATTCAAAGTCTCATATTTTTATACATATATTCTAATTATCTAGGTATACTATGGAAAAGCTACCTTGTAGTTTTAAGATTACATATTTTTCTAAAACATATTTTAATGTTTTAATTTTTCTTAGTAATGTAATCAAGACTGCATTTTAAGTTATGCTTTTAAATGTTCCTTTTAAAAGCTTGATTAAAAACTATGCCTTTAATTAAGCTTCATTCTTTGCTTCAATTTAATAAGGTCTAATATTATGTTAAAATATAGCAGTACCTCACTGATAAAGTTATGGAATATTGTTTATCAGCCACAAAAACATACATTGTGATTATTATTGAAAGATTTTTTAGCATACCCATGAATCACATTTGCCAGAATTTTAAATAAAATAAGAAATTATGTTCATTTAACATTTTCTTATATCTAATAATTATGATATTAAAAATAAAATTTTCATTAAAAATCAGAAAGTACTCATTCAATCTCGCCAAATCTATCTATATTTGATTACAATACTAGGCATTTTATTGTTAAAGAATATAAATATTTTTAGCCATAAATGAATAGAAGAACTGAAGGAAAACCTGGGCTAGAGGATATGCTGGGTAAATAAAGGATGGTTATCAATTAGGACTTAATTTGAGGTTTTTCATATATATATATATTTTTTTTTGAAATTTTGATAGGGAATTTTTAAAACTCAGATTAGAAATTTGTTGATATTTTCATAACTTGTATTTACCATCATTTTGTTTTGTCATATTTTCCACCAAATTTTCAAACCCACAAAGCACAGTTAACTCTATTAATGTTCATTGATAATCTTTGAGAACAAAACAGATCATGTCTTACTTAGGTTGCTCAAGTGAAGGCAGACCCCAAGTTGTCACTTCTACCTCGTCTTCTTGCAGAGAGCTGCTCACTTAATTGCATATTTGTCCCCTGCCTGGCCATTGAAAAATAAATTTCTAGGACATTTTGTTGCAAAAATATGTGTGGTTTGATCTTTCTTTGGTGACCTGGGCCATCCCAATATGAGAAAAAGCAGTAAATTGAAGTCATATACTTATTGGAATGAAACTCCCATTTTAAGAAGAAATTCAGATCTATTTAGCTTGACCTTGGAACTTGAATTAAATCTTTAGACACTCAACTTTCTCCAGGGAAGTGTAAGGTTTATATGAATCTGAAGTGTATTAAAGCTAGTGTAGCTCTGATCTATGTACCAAGTTGGTTAATTTTTCATTTAAAGGACAAAGGGTTTCACTGGAACTAATTTAACTGACTTAATTTGTGACATTCACATACCAGTTTAGTGTCTAAGCCAGGAGAGGTTTTTAAAACCATTAACATGTCATTAAAGAAACATAATATGTTCACTGATTGATGTTTTGAAAGCAGCCACAGCTGTCTATGGCTAGGGACTTCTGACATGGTTCATTTTTGCCTCTGCTATGAACCAATTGTGTGACCCAATATGAGCTCCTTCACCTTTCTCTGGTGCACTCTCCTAATAAACTGGAGTTCTATTAATTCCCTCTACCATCTTTCTCAATGGAATATATTGAGAATTAACAAGTTAATAGTCATAAGATACATCACAAAGATCAGTTAAAAGGCACTATGTTAGGGCTTTACTGTTATAAAACATATTTGTTTATTTTTTTATATAAAAAGATTGCTACTCTGAGATTTACTACATGAGTAAATGTAAGGATAAATTGGTTGGTTTTGTAATTAATCTTATAATACATAAAAATTTGCAGAAATCCCAGGTCAATAAAACCAAATTATCCAACATTTCAACATAACACTTACAATACTTCTGCTTAAAGAAAGTTTAATAAAGTTTAACATCTAACTTTTCAAAATTTAGCAACTGTCAGAAGCTTCCTAGATCAACCCTTCTTTACTTAATTTCTTATATGCCCATTGTTTATAATAGACATCTAATTATTTTTATTCAGTATATGCTTTGTAAGAGATTTACATAAATTACTGTAATTAGTTATCACTTTAACTTCAATAGCATTTTGTCATGGAATGCATATCTGTTTACTTTATCTTTCCACAATTTACTTATGCTCAGACAACAGGAATATTCAAGGAGTTATATTTAGAAATTATACACAAATAGAGATGGGACTTAAATTCCATCAGGGTTTCTTCCCTGACCTTTAAGAACAAAATCTATTTTTAAAGAAAGTGTTGATTACATGATGATATAAACTAAATAGTCCCTTGTCCTGTGGAGACTTTCACATTTAAAAGTATTATTGTGCTACATTTAAATTACGTTACACAAATTTTTATGCAATCTTGTTAGCACAGATTAAGCAACACTTACTCAAAATGCTTGGTGCCAAAAGTATTAAGGATTTTGAAAGTTTTCATATTTGCAACTATCTGTCTATACATAATAAGTTTTTACATTTATTGAGGTTGGGACTCAAGTTTAATTATGAAATTTGCTTATGTTATATGCTTTATATACACATTGTACACATAGCTATATGCATTGCCCATATTACATGCAAAATTTTGCACACTCACTTTAGCATGCCTGAATTTTAACCACAACCCCTCACATGAAGATAGAAATGGAATTTTCTGCCTGTGGCATAATGTCAGCATTCAAAAATTTTGATTTTGGGGGGGGGTGGAGAAATGGCTTAGTGGTTAAAGCACTTGCCTGCGAAGCCTAGAGATGCAGGTTCAATTCCCCAGTATCCACATAAACCAGATGTACAAGGTGGCACATGCATCTGGATATTGTTTGCAGTGGCTGGAGGCCCTGGTGTGCCCATTCTCTCTCTAAATATATATGCCTCTTAATCTTTCTGTCTCTCTCTATCTATCTCTTTCTCTCAAATAAATAAGCAAAATATTTAACAGGGTTTTTTTTTTTAATTTTTGACCTTTTGACTTCAAATTTTTATATTATGTATGTTCAACATGTAGGTATAATATTGATAAATAGCCCTCCAAACAAGAAATAGATATAATAGTGCTACCAGTAAAAATGATAGTGATTTTTTCAATATAAATTTTGTTGCTTTGAAATTATGGAATAAATACCTATAAGAAAAGTGGATCTATTTTGAGGAGGAAGATGGTCATAGCGCAGAAACTAACATATGCATAATAATAGTTCAATACTCAAAGCACTGAGTATTGTACCATCTACGCATTTATAAAGAAAATGATTGAATTCTATCTGTAAAACAAACTCTCTGGCAATCTTTTTAGAAGGGACGAAAAAGAGAAACAAGCTCTAATTAGATCACAAGTGTGAAGGGGAAAAATTACTTTCTGTATAAGGCTTTGTCACTTTTTGTTTCTTAAAAAAAGATAAAAATATTACAACAGATAAGTAATAAGGAATATGATTTTCTGCCCTTAAAGACTTGAGGAATTTACCTAGAATTAGTTACTAAATAAAAGAGAACCAAAGAAATTCTCAGATATGAATCATCACTTCCACTGTTTTTCAGCTGGGTTTTCAAGGCTATCACACCATCACATGGAGTAAATAGTCTCCAAATCTATAACTTTCCATATGAGTCCACAGGACAGTATAAATGTCTTTTCATAAAGACAATTATTAGAAGTGTAGGAGGGGAGGAGAGGACAAGAAAGGGTAATAGAAGGCATGAATATGATCTGAAGACATTACATACATGTTTCAAAATATCATAATGGACTTGGTTACTTTGTACAATTACTGTATCCTCATGACATGTTTAAGTGGGTTTTGCTGTCATAACCATCATGAGTTACAGTACTGATCAGAAAGACATGAAAGATTTTGTGATATTATTCTAAAATAAAAGATGAGTCATTCCCTAATTTTTGACAATTTATTTTTAGAAATTTGTTTACATCGTAAAGTTATTAGGCATTTTTGTGTAATATTGGAGGATGAATTATATTACTTTATTCTGTAAGTATGATTACATCCAATCTCTTATTGCTTTTTAAAAAGGAAATTATTTACTTATTTGTTTTGCCTGTGTGTGTGCGTGTGCACGTGCACGCACACATACGCACACACACACACACACACACACACACACAGACACTCTACATGGCATGTGAATGTGAAATCAGAGGAAAACCTCTAGGTGTTTGTGCTCCATTTTATTTGAGACAGAGTCTCTTGGTAATTGCATCTGTGAGGCTTCTGGCTCCACCTCCTGTTTTCATAAGAACAGTGGAATCACAGATGCTTGGACCACTTTGCATCTGGCTTTACATGGTTAAAGAGGAATTGCACCCAGTTTGGCAGACTTCCCAAGCAAGTGCCTTTAACCACTAAGCCAACTCTCCAGGCCACAGTTGCTTATTTCTAATGTGTGTTCTTTCTGTTTTTGAATGCAGAGACTTTATCAGTTTTATTATGCTTTTTTCCTCCAGTGGGCAAGCTTCTTTTTTGGATCTATTTCATGATTTCAACGTTTTCACATTTCTGTCAATTTATCTTTTCTTACAAACCATCTGCTTACAGTTATCCTTCTATAATGACACAATCTGAATGCCCCATGTTTTCCTTTCAGAATCAAGTTCTGGTATGCTGAATAAAAAAAGTAATTTTATTTTCTCTATAGTCTCTAATCTGGCTTTGGAGTTTCTTTTTAGTTCATAATGTTTCTTAGAATGCCATATTTTAAAATTACCCAGTTATGATATTTCAGTTTATAATTTCAGTACAAATTCCTAATTTTGACACAACTCTGTGTAATCACAGGATGCTGTTAATATTAATTGAAAATTTTAATTGTGATTCTTCACTTTGACTAGTAATTTAAATAATCTGTAAATATAGACAATGGACATTTGAAAGCAAAGTAATTTCAAGAATAAAACGACCTCGGTCACAAATCACTTTCTTTAGATCTCAGCAGTCATGCTCATATTTGTCTATTCTTGATTTGTAATAGGGACCATGGCATGTTCTGTGACTCCCTATGAAGCTGAGGAGTTTAGTTCTGTGCACTTGGTGCTCTGTCACAGGGCACACATTTATCATAGCTGGGTCTTCACTGTGTCTAATTCTTCTTGCCCATACAATGCTGATTTATTTACAATGCATTTTATATGTTAAGACCCTTGCTTCTTTTCTTCCTTTCCCCTTTCATTTTTCTCCTTTTTCACTTATGCTCTTAGCTTTTATTTGTTTTTGTTTTTGTTTCAATCATTTTACTTTCCTCCTATGTAAGCTATATCTCCAAGCTATATGTCCAATATACTGCATATTTTTTTATGTTATGCCAAAAAGAATTTCTATCCTTGTATAGTAAAAGTATACTATTTATATAACACTAGAATAATGTCTTGCTTTAGTTAACTATTTTTGTAGTGGTTCTTGTTGGTTTAATTAAGATTCCTATAATTTTTCTAATTTTAAAAGTTTACATACATATTTGTGAACTAATTGTGGTACATATTGCTACTTGGGAGATTATAAGTAAAATGCACATGTTCTGAATAAATTAATGAATAACAAAAATGAAATATCTTCCATGATTTTACTGTCGGTGAGTAATTGTCTTCACATATATATTCTCCTCTACCAACCACACAAAATGATGAATACCCTTACATTTTATTCTGCCTGTCCTGATAATCTTCCAGCTTGTGTACAGTGCATCAATGTTTTGAAAATGGCATGGTTCCCATGTGCCCTATAGTTACTTCATAGCACAAACTCAACCTTCTCAGGAACTATATTTTCATCCATGGTTAGATTAAATAGTTTGCTTTTAAAAAAGTCCTTTTTCTCTGTGTTCTGAAGGTTTTGGAACATCTTTCTTTTCTTTGCTTGCAGTTATAACAAATCATAGGCCATAAAATTCTTGCACCAATTTTTTAATGTATTTTCCTGTATGCCATGAACAGTTAATTCATTGTGTTAGAAAGGTAAATAAGTTTGTTGACACTTCATTATACTCCAGGTCACATTCTTATAAGATTCTTTTGTTCTTACCATTGCAGTTTCATCTACGCAAATATTTCTGAGTAATATGAGCATCTGTTTCAAAAAAGATACCTATGTGCTATCATTGGTTGCTCTAAATATGTGGTTATTTCTCAAAAATCTCATATATTTGAATTTCCTGTGTTCTGTTTTTTTTTTTTTTTCACTTTAGGACAGATTTTTAAATCACAACTTTGGCTGTTATTTCTGTTCCTCTTGCTTTGTTCTACTTGAGAACTTGAATGTACACACATAAGCTCTTCCTTTACTTCAGCTAGCATCCTTAATAGTTCCTTTGGTCCTTTCTTCCTCCTTTTTTTTTTTTTGTTTGTTTTTTTTTTTTATGTGAGTTTGATTGTGCTGAGTTTCATGGCACCAGCTGCTTACAGCATTGTCTAGTCTGCATCTTTATGCTTCATTTTGAAGGCTTCATTCATGAAATGGTCTGACTTCATTTCTATCTGAAACTCTGTCAGCCTATGTGTTTTCATTTTAATCCTAAGTAGTGAGTTCTTCTTAAATGTATGAGAAATAAGGAGAAAGAGTAGTCTTTAATATTTATTTATATATTAGTTTCTACATATTATTTAGTATTAACATATATTAATTAATAATTAATTTAAATTATTCTTAAAATTTATATTTGATGGTATATACAGTTTCACATGAGAGGTTCTTCTGTTTTGTCGGTACTGTTTGAAAGAACTGGCTCTCTCCAAGGGTAATGTGGGACAGAGGAAAAGATGTGAGTTAGGCAGCAACTGTGTGCATGCACATGTATGTGCATCAGCTTTATGGTTTATTACACTACTTTCCTCCATGTTCTTTCACAAAGCCTAGTTTTAAAAGAAAATAAAGAAGCTATATATTTATCATACAATTTTACTGATTTTTATAACTTTAGTCTGTATTAACAAGCTAATACTAATTAATTCAACACAAGTCTAAAGCCCTATAAGTTCACATTTGTGTTTAAGAACATAAATAAATTTTGTAATTAATTGGAAAATAATCCTGAATGGGACCCACTAGGCCTAGATTATAAATATGGATTTTCAAAACATAATTTTTTTATTGTTTTGGACAATTATTTAAATTATCCATGCTTCTGATTCCTAAGAAATTTAGGCAACACAGTCACAAATTCTTTACAAACTGAAATTTCTGCATAGTAGAAATAGAACAAAGATGTTTTAATCCAATTTATGTTGATGACATTGTCAACAAAAGAAATGAAAAACAAAGAAGTTTTATTTACATATTAAAGACATTTTGTACTCAGAAAAGATATATGCATGTCATCCTTCCTTACTGTTTGGATGTTATATCTCCTAGGAATATGTCACAGAGGGCATTAGTAGACTAGGAAAGCTTTGTTAAAGTTTAGATTTATCATTTTATATTCTCTCCATAGAGATTTATGTATTTGTATTCTCCTTTATAGGGAAGAATCAAACAGAATCTCAGCAATTGTATTTTTAAAACACTAGCCTTTCTTTACTAACATGAACATTGAAATCAAATTTCCAAGAAACATTATATATTACCAAACAGTAGTAAGTTTTGCTATTGAACATATACCATGACTTGGAATTCTCCTAAATCCATAACTATCTCCATGTTACATTGTAAAAGGTCTTAACATATCTTACATGTAACTTTAACAGTATGTATATTTTAAAGCACACACAAAAACTAATATAAGACCTGAAGTTTATTGACACTGAAAACTATCAGGGAAAGAGTTATAAAAGGAAAAGCCCATAATGTGACAAGAAATAAAAGTAAAAACAAAGCTAAGAGATTGTGATTGGTCACTTAGTGGATGGTAATCTTCCAGCACTGTCAGATTTGATTGAAAGATAATGTAAGTTTTTTCCTTGCCATAATTTATAGCATGTATCCATTAGGAATAATTATGGTTGCATGATTTTGCTAGCTGTTATCTCTACAAGTGTTACTAATGGTTTTATCAATTACTCCCTGTCCAATAACTGCATGGTTGTAACCTAATTTAAAGACACTCTATCACCAGGCTGATTTGTGTAGTAGTAAATGACAGCATTTGAGACACCAGCCAAATGACTCACTTCAGTGACTTAGTTAGTCTCTAATAATTAACAATTAGTAGGTACCTAGAGAAAGCTCAAGAGACTAGAGCTCCCATGTTTCTCTTTCTTATCTAAATACAATAAGTTAGAGAGACTTCAGTGATTCAGATTAATAAAATCAACTTCCTCTATGGGTTTAGAGAACATGTGTATATAAGAGCTGTTAATAACTCTGATTTAAAATTAAATAAATTGGAGGTAATCCATGTTTACACAGTGTTATCTTATCACATTGGAATAAATAGATATGTTAAAACATACACACAGAAAATTACTCCTTACATATTTTTTCCTAATCATGTTAATACTTTCAGTTCAGCAGTGAAGTCAATGTGCTAAAAGGGGAATGGTGTTGGAAAATTTGTGCTGTTTTTTGAACTTTAAAGGGAAAATGCTGGATGTGCAAAAAGAAGCACTTCATTACAGATCATTAGTGGAAATGTTATACACAGCTGACAGCTCAGAAAGGTATTGCCTCCTTAGAACTAGTAGGGAAGAAATTTGAAATCTTTTTTTTTTTTTTTAACTTTTAGCGAATGCAAAAGATGACTTTTTTTCTTTAAAGAAGTTGTCTCCAAGAGTTTTAAAAACAAGAAATCATATCTTTTTAAGTTTGAGTATAAATTTCAACTCAGAAAGCTTATGAATCTGAAATAGTAAGTGCATGTAGAAATAGGGCTCTTGCCTAGTGGTGCCCCTGTGCAGTATGAGAATGTTTTGATCCACTCTGCCGAGACACAGTTGCTATGGGTATATAAGTTCATCACTTAAGTAATGGTGCCAGACCCTAGTGATTTAAATTCTTCAGGTTAATCAGGACTCCTTCAATCTATGCGATGATTGGATACGAAATAGATTGATAAAAGTCTTCATTCAACATGACAACATTCTGTTTTACCACGAGTCCCCAGGCTATGGAGGGCACACAAGAGTTGTGCCCCATTCTGTCCCACATGCTCTCAGTACTTTCTTAGGAATAGGAATAGGAATAGGAATAGATAGGAATAGGAATAGGAATTAGAAATGAATTGAACTGATGTATTTCTGATATGACAGTATAGGAATTGTAGAAAGCAGATTAAAATAAAAACATCACCACAAACAAGCTTATTTTTATAATCAAAGGTGTGGCCGTGTGGATGTGGAATGATATTCATGACCTCATGTGTTTGGGTGCTTGAGCCCCAGCTGGTGGCAGCTGCTGGGGAGGGATGTGGAGCCTTTGGAGGATGGGATCCTACCAGAAGAGGTACTTCACTAGGGCCGCCTGGATCCATTGCCGGTGCCCCTCCCCACCACGTCCCACTCTCAGCTTCCTCCCTCCTAATGGGAGGATGAGACTCGTGTGTCCTGCTCAGGCCTGCCTTTCCACCGTGGATGCTTCCGCTTGAAATTGTAAGTGGAAATTGAGCCCTTCCCTTCCATAGACTGCTTCTGATCAGTTACTTTGCCAGCAATGAGAAAAGTAACTGATATAACAACACTTCCCTACACAGTAAGGTCTAGTAAACCGCTATTCTTTAGTAAGGTCTGATGGACTTTTGTAACCCCAGTCTCTTTGGCTTACTCCCCAAATATACTAAACGAGTCAAATGTTTCAACAGGCTGAATGAAAGCCACATACCCAGCCATTCCTTACTACAAAGTGTCATTCCTCGCATATATATTTAGATCAGAATTTTGTACTAATCACAAAAGAATTCAGTGAAAAGGAAGAAAATAAACCACTGGATTTCAGATTAAGATCACAATTCCCAATTTTCAGAAATGGGTTTCTTTAATTTTCCCTTTGTAGCGGTGATAAGGTTATGAAATAGTCATCATAAGAAATTCCCTCTCCAGAAAATGATTGAAATAAAACTCCTACCAGAATTGAAGGGCAAGGACTCATGGTTGTATTTCTTACAATGGAGTTGAAGCCCCACCCTTCTTTCCCCAGATATATTTGCATATTCTTTTGAAAACCACACATTGAGTATCTATAGACCCAGCTGATGTCATTGGGCACAGCATGCAACCACTAGAAGTGGGACAATTATAATTTTTGTAGCTGATTAATCATCATGAAAAAGTAACAGTCAATTGACTCAATCATACATCCATGGTGATTAATCACACTTCACTTGTTTTTTTTTTTTTTTTCTCCCGAGTATTTTACTGACAGTGCAGATGTTGGTTGATTTTTTTTCCTTAGCCTTTTACTTGGTCACAGATGTTAAGTATACCTTGTGTTGATCCTTGACATATCCATAATATTCAGTATCACAAGCCCTTAAAAGCAAACATGCTCCTTTGTAATGGAAACAAAGTCATTATCTTTAAAAATAGGTTCATCAGTGTGTGAAATAGCCATAGTTGTACTCTGAAGTCACATACCCTTGTTTTATTTTTTGTTGTTGTTGTTTTTTGTTTCTTTTTCTTTTTCTTTCTTTCTTTCTTTCTTTTTTTTTTTTTTTTTAATAAACATGCTACCGTTCCACTTGTTTTCAATGACAGGATTGCTGATAAAACATTGGGAAAGACAGCTGGGGTTTACCCCCTTTTCCTGGAGTGGTAATAGCCAAATTCTATTTAGATTTAATCCAAAAATATATGAACTAATCAAATTCACAAAAAGCTTCACCTAGCTACATTTTGTTATCAACACAGACATGATTCATTCCTAAAAATAAAACAGACATGGCCCCATGCTCTCCCCTTGATGCAACACTGATGCGTTTTAGTTACTGGCCCAGAAGAGGAGCTGAAATGACTCAACTACTGCCATGTTTATAAAATTGTCACAGAAAAATTGTTGTTATATGAGAAGCAACTACAAATGCACCAGTCTGTTGGTAAAAGAGCAATGTTCAAGGAATATTCTGAACAATTATGTGTCAATTGAATCACATTTAGGAACAAATGACGACCTCGTTTGTATTCAAAGCAACAGCGAAGGTGCACTTCAGCTTTTTTTCTAGAAGCGGGATTAGTAGCTGAGGTGTGTCAAAGATATGCTGCATGCTACAGTCAAGCCCTAGCACACAGATGTGCTTGTTTAATTTCTCAGATGGAAATGTCTGATCCTGAGGGAGAAGCAAGGTGGCCGTCACAAAGAGAAGCTCCTGTTACCCACCCTCTGGGATGGGCTTCTGAGGTTTCAGATTCTCCAGCCTTAGAAGGACAAATCATCTTTCAACACTGACCTTCAGATAATCTCTGAGATCATTTTCCATGTAGGGATTTGCTTTCATACCAAGATAACACAGTATCATTGGGCTCTGTCTAGGGCCACTGTCTTGATTCTGTTAATAAAAAACCTTGGGTCAGATATAATTGTTAATAAACCAGTTCTGAAAAAATCCACTCTAATGTCACTTATAATCAGGATTTTCTGCTGGGCAAGGACCCCTGGGGAAACGTTTGATGCTGTGAAGCTTGCATGCAATGGCAGGGATGAACACAAGAAGGTGTAGGGCCATGACTGCTTTACAGCCTCATTACTGAAAATAATCACGTATGATGGTGCTCAGAACAAAGTGCAGCTGTGAGAACCAAAAAAGAAAGTGAGGGATGGGGAGAAGATCCAGTAGGAAACTCTCCAACTAAACGCAGGCCTCTTTGGATATGCCAGCGAGAGAGGTGCAAAGATGTGATTACTCGTAATTTATAGCAGGAACATGGAAGCACTGAAGATAATATAAAAGCATTTCAGTGAGAAGATTCCCATGACATGAAACTATTTAAAACAATTAATCAAAAAAGCCTAATTGTTCAATTAGATGGATAAATGAATCTTCTTAAAGTGGAGATGCTAAAAAAGAGAGTGATGATGAAATCTTTTAAAGGGAAATGAGTATAACAAATCAGCTAAATATGATCTCTAAAAAATTCTGAATAATAAGTCAGTGATTATATTTTAATTGGGCTTTAGCTTTATTATAATTGAGGACACTCATTATCTTGTTTTATTGTATTTATGATTCTAATATTCATACCATTTGGTACTTTGTCTTTGTGTACTCCCCACCAGTGCTTGTTGCACTTCCTGGCTGATTAGTGCCTGGGTCAGTGTGAAGTGAATACAGATGTCTCAATAATGATCGGCAGGACGTTGGAGTGATTTTCCGTGTTTGAAGGTCTTCTATAAAATCGTCCTTAGTATAATTGAGAGGTTTTTTTTTTTTTTTTTTTTTTTTTCATACATACCACCCTCCCGTCTTTTCTCTCTCAACACGAACAGTTCTGTTGGTAAGAGTCATCTAACAGGAAACTGTTTTTCACTCTGAAGTGGATCAAGGGACTTTGTTTTAGGGTATGATAAGTGATTCTAAAATAATAACTTATACATGCACATTCATCCTTTCTTAGGAAAAAAAATGCTTTATATAAAAAGAAACATCTAACTGATAATTCCAGCTTTTTATCTGAGGGCAAAATAGAGCTCCTACTCTCCTATCTTCTGGGATAAGACACTCTTTGTTTATAGAGGGCAGTTCAGCCAAAAATTATTTCCAAGTTTTTGTCAATCACTTTGCCCTGTAAAAGGTGCACACATGGCAGCTTGCTTACACATACAGTCAGCCAAACAAGTGCAGTCAGAACAAGTCAGCAGTCGTGCAGCTGCCGCATATGTAGGAGCTTTCAATGGGCCTTTGAGAAGCACAGGGGTTAACCATTTAGTTCTTGTGCATAGGGTTTGTGTGAGCTTAAGTGGCATGTGTGAATATTTAATCTGATTTTTAATGATTCAAATAAATCAGTAGCAAGAATTGTATTAGGGTCTTATTTAGATCTGTAATTTTATTGCTAGTTATATTGAGATTGAGGTAAATAAAAGGTATACATTCTGTTGTACCAATTGGCAGGGAATTTTACATTTTCTAATCAATTCTTCTCTCAGGAAAATAACTGAATGAACAAATTAACAAAAAGAGTTGTAAATGAGTGAATGAATATGAAGCAAATCACGTGCACATGCCCATATGCACAAACACCCACAGTGTCAGACATTCTGAAGTCACAAGTTCCCCTCATCTTTTCTTCAAAAGCAGCAATAAATATTATTGTCAGAAAGCTTGGACATAAGATGCATTGTTTTTTTTTTGTTTTTTGAGGTAGGGTCTCACTCTAGCTCAGGCTGACCTGGAATTCACTATGTAGTCTCAGGGTGGCCTTGAACTCACAGCAATCCTCCTACCTCTGCCTCCCGAGTGCTGGGATTAAAGGCGTGACATAAGATGCATTTTTAAGATAATGTTTTGCTTATTTTTTGTTTATTTTTCTTTATTTATTTGAGAGCGACAGAGAGAGAAAGGCAGACAGAGAGAGAGAGAGAATGAGAGAGGGAATGGGCACACCAGGGCCACCTCCAGCAGCTACATACAAACTCCAGACATGTGTGCCCCCTTGCGCATCTGGCTAACGTGGGTCCTGGGGAATTGAGACCTGAACGAGGGTCCATAGGCTTTACAGGCAAGTGCTTAACCACTAACCCTCTTTCCAGCCCAAGATAATGTTTTAATAAATGTTTTTAATATTTTAATGTACTATGTCTTAAGGTGAGGGCAGAGTGAGTGTTTTTTATGATGTGCTTTCTAAAATCACTTACCCAATGCTCATATCTGAAGGTGGATTCTCCTGAATTTTGCATGGTTTTTTGACAGTATCATTGTCCATATTGACTCTAAAGTTTTCCAGGAATGAAGAGAAATATTCCAAGAAGTCTTGTTGTTCAACTTTAAGTTTTCAATAAATTCACTGGACTATAATAATAGTAACCACAATGATAATAGCAACAACCATTTATCAAGCATAGAACTTGGCAGAGTAACATCTACCTACTCACAGGGGTTCTTTTCCTGAGAATAGTGATTTAGGATAAGAAGTCCAAGATACTCTGCTTTGTCAGGGCTGATTCTTCTCTTCACTACTGGCTTTGAGCCACATATAGAGCACACTGACACCATCTTTCTACCAGATCTGCATCTGGGATCCTAGGTCAACACAAGGTTTTGGTTGAATGCAATGACTGCCTGTTTCATGTCAAAGATGTAAAGATGAAGTTATTTAAATTACAGATTTTAACTTTTTCGTGAGAGAGAGAGAGAGAGAGAGAGAGAAGCAGGTAGATAGAGAATGGGCTCACCAGGTCCTTAAGCTGTTGTAAGCAAACTCCAGTTGCATGCACCTCCTGGCTTATATGTGTCCTGGGGAATCAAACATGGGTCCTATGGCTTTGTAGTCAAATGCCTTAACTGCTAAGCCATCTTGCCAGCTCTTAAATTGAGATTTTGAAACAAAGATATTATGGAAGAAAAAATATATAATTTACTGTACATAATTTAATAATTCATGTACATGTTCATACTAACTACTAATTGCAGGAGACCCAGAAAAGGTAATCTCTGTTTTACTAATGCTAATTCAATCTTTCCATGAATGAGCAGAGTCAAAGGAATACACTGCTGACCTCACATGAAATCTTTCTTATGTGTTCTTTCAGCTTCACCATAAAATTATTGGTCTGAAAAAAATTGATCTCCCTTTAGTTCGCTTAATCTGGTTTAAAAACAACATATTTTCTTCCATGTATTAGTTACTTTTCTTATGCCTTTAACAAAAATACCTGACAGAAGCAACTCAAATGAGGAAAGGTTTATTTTGACTCAGTTCCAGGCTAATTTTAGGCTATAATGGTGGGGAAGGCATGGTGCACATGTGAGGTAGCTGTTCATATACCAGCAGACATAAGGTAGTCAAAACATGTCAAAACAGAGGCAAGGATAACCATTAAAGACCCAGTTGTAGTTACCTAACTCTGCTTTATCTTCAAGTGGCTCCCTAGCATTGAAAATAGTACCATCATGCATTTACAGAAGCTGGAACCTGAGACATCAAAACATGACCTTGTGAGAAATTCAGATTCAAACCATAATCCTCTGGACTTTTTTAAGGTTGTTGCCTAGAACTTTCTTTTATCTAGGAAGGTAATGTTAAAAGTACTTTGCCTTCTCTATGTTGAATGTTTCTTTTTGAGACTGAATCTTTCTAAATTATATGACTGCTGATAGGACCACGCTCACCTGTACACATTCTGCTTCTCTGGCTACTTGATTCTCTCTGTAAAGGTAAATTACCTGTTCCGTAAGTGCTTAAACCACATGATCTAAAAATAAATGAATAATGGTTACCTCAGTCACTTGTCACTCTGGTTCATCTGACCAGAAAAGCCCACGCTGTTCTTGCAGCCACAACTGGTCACATGCTTCCATCTTTGGAAGTTGACCTTTGTCTGGGAGATATGAGATCTCCCTTTTCTGCCCTAAATTTCAGTTGGGAGCTAGACATTGCCAAACAGAATGAACAGAGGAATGGCAATGCCAAATGTAAATAACAATCCTGAGATCTGCTATTATTCATCTTTTGCTTTTGAAAACAAGTCCTCTTCCTCAATTGCAGAACAAAGCCACAAATTTCCAAATATAATGTACAGAAGCTTTACGTTGCCTCCAAACACCGTAACCACTTTATGCATCTAAATCATTTAACTATGTGTGCAGTTACCTTAGTATTTCATATTAGAGAGCATTTTCTCAATTCAAACATATCAACAGCAGTATGAGTTAATGATTTAATTCTAAAACTAAGGTGAATTTTGTATGAATCAGGGAGGCAGAAAGAAAAGTGTTTCCAGACTCCATGGGAGAGATTTCCTTCCTAGTTTAATAATTTTATGCCAAATCATTATTTCTTCTAATGAAATAATATGTATTGATATAAAAATTCAAATTATAGACTTCAAAGCAGCAAAATTAGTATTGAGCCAGTATTTTTAAAATGCTGTATTCTGCAAGCTCAGTATAAAAAGCAAGTGATAGGGCTGGAGAGACGGCTTAGCAGTTAAGCTGTGAAGCCTAAGGACCCCGGTTCGAGGCTCGATTCTCCAGGACCCACGTTAGCCAGATGCATAAGGGGGAGCATGCGTCTGGAGTTCATTTGCAGTGGCTGGAAGCCCTGGCAAGCCCATTCTCTCTCTCTCTCTCTCTCTCTCTCTCTCTGCCTCTTTCTCTCTCTGTCACTCTCAAATTAATAAATAAAAATGAACAAAAAATTTATAAAAAAAACAAGTGATATAACATTATACACATTAGGATAAAATTTTAAAATAATACAAAGAAGAAATGTTCACAAACTCAACCACTGCATTAAAATTCCTTTCTGCTAGGTTAGCTAAAATACCATGAAAAAAACTTCCACCTGCCATTCAGTTTAATTTCTTGTGTTTAGAGCTCTACAGCATTCTGTGTAAAACTAATCAATAAAAAGGATTTATGAGACCTTGAAATAGAACAATTGAAAGGGGGAAATTACAGTCAGTTTTAGTTATTAAAGATTTTCCCCACTAAATTTAGTATAAGGGAAACGTGATACATCTTTTTTAGCTGAAACAGGACATTTATCAAGCACATGTATTGGGGAGGCAATTGTACAACCCTGCTGTAATATGTCTTTATTTGTTACTCACCATTTAGTGTTGACTGTTGTGGAGTAGGCCCAAACAGAAAGGGCAGAAATTGAAAACATTACAAATACACAACTAAACAAAATGAATCATGAGTGACACATATGAGAAAAAATAACACTTATGAATTGCATCTTGTCCATGCTAAGGTATTTTTCTTGATTTGTTTGACTATTGTTTTAAGGAGTGAAAATAAGGTAAGATAGGGCAATCAGGAATCGCAGTAGAAAGGAAGTGAGGAAGGAAATGAGACAAAACTCAGGTTCATTTCAAGTGCTTTTGCACAGGAGTCAAAATAAGGCACTAATAATACTCAAGAGACCTAGTCATTTACTTACTTTTCAGTATGGTAATATTTTCAGGATTATGAGTATATCTGAAAATAGTTATGCATGATCCATTTAGTGTTGTTGCTCAGTTACAGTGAATTTTCAGAGACTAGCTCAAAGCACTTGGGTATCCTGCGCATGCTGCCATGAACTTTTACTTATTCTTTTCTTACCAGGATAATGTGAGAAAATTTGAGAAGTGAGCTTTTGTTTGATGAGGTACAAGTGACAGATGGAAAACTGCAATATTTTGAAAAGAAAAAAAATACAATTATGCATGAACATTAAGATTGCTACAATAATAATGGTACTTAGCTTTTACACTGAATACTTCATCTGCAAAGAAACAACTAATTAAGCCTCATAACATTTCTAAAAATCAGATAACTATCATATCTGCCCTTCTACAGATGGTGTGGTGATTTGATTCAGGTATCCCCCATAAACTTAGGTGCTCTGGATGCTAGGTTACCAAGCTGAGGGCAATTGGAAATTAAAGCCTGCTGGAAGCAGTGTATTGCTTGGGGTTGGCTTATGGTTGCTATTGCCAGTTTCCCCATGCCAGTGTTTGGCATACTCTCCTGTTCCTATTGTCCACCTTATGTGGTCCAGGGGATGATGTCCACCCTCTGCTCATGCCATCATTTTCCCTGCCATCATGGAACTTCCCCCTCAAGACTGTAAGCCAAAATAAACCTCTTTTTCCCACAAGCTGCTCTTGGTTGGGTGATTTCTACCAGTAATGCAACCCTGGCTGAAACAGTAAAGTGGTACTGAGGAGTGGGGTTGCTGCTAGACACTTGACTGTGTGGCTTTGGCCTTCTGGAGCTGATTTTCAAGAGGAATGTGGAAGGATTTGAAACCTTGGCCTAGGAGACACCTTGCAGTGCAGTAAGTACAGCTTGATGGACTGTTCTGGTCAGAGTTCCAAGACCTTAATGCAGTAAGGACTATGGACTGTGAAGTTTGGCTTGGAAGGGTGAGAAAGAGCTTTGCTTGGAATGGGATATAAGCAATTTGTGTGAGAAGCTTGTTGTTATGCTCGTGTCCTGAGAAGTTTTTCAGAGTTGCAGTACCTAGAAACAGACTGATGTAAGCTGAGGGATATGGCACAGAAAGAATTGTTTAGGCCCAAACTGCTGCCTATTCATCTGCAATTGAGAGATTAGAACCTTTGAGACTGGGCCAGCTGACCTGCACTGGGGCAACTGGAAGAATGTAGACAATTTTGAAGGGACCTGAGTGCTCAAGGTGTGTCCTGTTCTTCAAAGTCTGCTTTATTCCCCCCTGGATTAACAAGTTGGCACCCTCCCTGGTATTGTGGAGTATAAGAAATACAAGAGGACTGGAGAGATGGCTTAGCAGTCAAAGTGTTTGCCTGCAAAGTCAAAGGATCCTGCCTCGACTCTCTAGGACCCACATAAGCCAGATGCACAAAGGGGCATATGCATCTGGAGTTTACCTGCAGTGGCTGGAGGCCCTTGCACATCCATTCTTTCTCTTTCTCTCTGCCAATTTCTATCTCTCAAATAAATAAATAAAATATATTTAAGTAAAAAAAAAAAAAAGAAAAAGAAATTCAGGAAAGAGAGGGTCATTGAGTTTGCAGTTGTGTCTTGTTGTGGAAACAGCCATGGGCAGTATGAAGCAGGTTTGCTGCATGCCTGCATGGAGACCCAATGGAGCCAGAAGGATGGAGCATGGTTTGCAGTGGAGACCCAGTGGAGATGCCAGGACCACAAGATGGATGCTAAGGAGAGCTTCAGGGCCTAGATGAAGTTTTCCAGGACTGTGAGTAGCCTAGCTGGAAAGGCAGAATTGGAATACCAGAAACTTGTTGTTGGTTAGAATTATTAGACTTAGAGATTTGTCACTGACTAAATTTGTTGAACTTGAAGCTTGGTGTTTGCCCTGATTGTTTTAAATCTTGTATTGGTTGAATATTTCTTTGCTATGACCAATACCATCTTTTGCAGTACAAATGTTTATTCTATGCTATTATGGGTTTTGGGGGAATATTTTTGGTATTATGGCTCAGTTAAAAAACCTTGGATTATGGGGATGTTTGAACGTCATTAGTATTGATAAAAACTATGGGGACTTTTAAAGTTGGATGAATGCATTGCATTTAATATCATGTATGGATATCAGTTTATGGGGGCCAAGAGTGGAATGTGGTAGTTTGATTCAGGTGTCCACCATAAACATAGGTATTCTGGATGCTAGGTTACCCAGCTGATGACAATTGGAAATTAAAGCCTCCTGGAGACAGTGTATTGTTGGGGGCAGGCTTATGGGTGTTATAGCCAGTTTCCCCATGCCAGTGTTTGGCACACTCTCCTGTTCCTATTGTCCACCTTATGTGGTCAAGGGGGTGATGTCCACCCTCTGCTCATGCCATCATTTTCCCTGCAATCATGGAGCTTCCACTCGAGCCTGTAAGACAAAATAAACCTCTCTTTCTTACAAGCTTCTCTTGGTTGGGTGATTTCTACCAGCAATGTGAACCTGACTACAACAAAGGGGGAAAATTAGGCATACAGGTTGAGCTTCTTTGCCTAAGGCTGTTGAGAATAAATGGCAACACAGATTATGTTTAGACCTTGGTCTTATTTGGATAAAACACCCAAGGACTAGTACTCTTTCAACTAAAGTGGTAAAATATTATACACTTCCCTATGAAAGGAGATTTGTTCTTCTTTCAGTTGACACAGTTGTTCTTCTATATTGGAACAATATTTGCATTCAGAGAACACCAATAACCTGTTCCCAGTTAATTTACTGGTCTTGATCATTCACTCATTGTCCCCACAATTGTCCACATAGAATGACTTGATCAGGTGACTAGATAGCAGGGCTTATAGGTAGGCTTTTGGTTTGAAATCACTGAGATATAAGTTTTGTTTAAAAGTCACCAATCATATCAATTTGCTGCATTTCAAAACTTTGACAAGACTGCTCACTTCTGATTGGTAACTGTTGGCCATTTCAAAATTCTAAATTATTTGAGGGAAAATAATATTATGTTCTTTTCTGTAAGTTAACTCTCTCTGTAATTTTTGTAAATCTACAAACTGTTGTTTAAAAAGCAAAGGATTGCCAAAGAGTATCCTCCACTGGAAAACAGTAACCTTAGAGAGTATGTCTCGAACTCTTCACAAATAATCTTCTGAGTTGGAGGCACAGTATAAAAATAAAGAAATTTTAGGACAATTTTCCTTTCCTTCCTTAGATGATCAATCATGTCAATGGCCATGTTTTTGCATGTATTATTTAGCTTTGTTTAGTACTGTGACAAATGCCTAAGAGAAACTTCTTAGAGGAGGAAAGATTTCTTTTGGTCCATTGTTTCAGAGATTTCAGGCCCCGGTGAGCTGGGTCTTTTAGCATGACAGAACATCTCTATGGTAAGGACATGTGATCTGGGTCTGTCTGTTAGTAAGACAGAACTTCACAGTGGTAAGGACATGATGATCTAGGTCTGTCTGTTAGTGAGACAGAACTTCACAGTGGTAAGGATGTGATGATCTAGGTCTGTCTGTTAGTGAGACAGAACTTCACAGTGGTAAGGACGTGTTGCAGTAGAAGAGCTCATGTCAGGACAGCTAGAAAGCAGAAATAGTAAGACAAGAAGAGATCAGATTGAAATCCTTCCAGAGCATAGCCCTGGTGACTTATTTCCTCTGAGACATAATTTCTATTTTCCATTCCCATAAAAGTGCCATCAGATCATGAACCGATCAAGGGATTGATTACTTCAGTGCCTTTATGATCCAATAATTGATAAGTCTTTGTTAATTTCCAGACCCTAGCATCTTACATACCTGTTGAGGTGACAAAACCAGAAAAAAACAGAGTGAGCTAATCAATAATATGATGGGGTGGAAAAGTATAATTAAGTCATATTTTACCATTTTACACATGTGCTAATCTGAAAAGAACCAGAGGTTACCTTTCCTGATTATAACTAAAAACAATATTTATCAAGCTACATTTATTAGTAAATGTAGCAGTTGAATACTTTGATTCAAAAATAATCACTGTAAATTTGTTTTATAGAATTCCCAGCAAGTCCTTAACTTAGAAAATGGTGATGCTTACTCAACTCCATGAATACACTACAATCATTACAGTTTGCAGTTGAAATTGTAAAATGTGTTATACATGAATAATCACTCAATACACACTTTTTTTTTAATTTTCAGAAAATGCCACCACACTATTTCCTTCAGCACTAATGTGTTCTAGCTTCTAGGAGATAAGCTCCATCAGTTTGTATACATTCTTCAGTGTATTTAAAAATGTCATTTATTTCTCTATTTATTTGAGAAAGAGGGGGTGGGCAGATAGCAAGAGT
This sequence comes from Dipus sagitta, assembly GCA_036346955.1. NCBI lineage: Eukaryota > Metazoa > Chordata > Mammalia > Rodentia > Dipodidae > Dipus > Dipus sagitta. Next base: position 51,756,547 of record CM070775.1, on the reverse strand, counting down.
GAATGGCTGTACCAGGGCCTCTAGCCACTGCAAATGAACTCCTGACGCATACATCACCTTGTGCATTTGGCTCTCCGTGGGTACTTGGGAATCAAACTTGGGTCCTTTGGCTTTGCCAACATGTGTCTCAACTGATAAGCTACCTCTCCAGTCACTTCAGTGTATTTTTAAGAGATTATTTTTTCTCTTCCCACTTGAGTGACCAGCTGTTGTCTATCCTTCACATTTCTCTGACCCAATCAAATACTACTGGGGGGAAAACACACAATTGCAAATACAAACAGATATGACAAATAGACATGAATCCCATGCTCAGGAAAATGAAAACTAGGAAATGTTTCAGAATGTTGATGGAGGGATATTCATAATGAATTTATGGGATGGGGAGATTGGTCAATTCATAAGCACTTACTTTGCTGCATAAAAATCAGAGTTCAATCCACAGAACCCATGTTAAAAAGAAAAAGCAGGTGTGGTAGCATGGATTTGTAATCTTAGCACTGGAAAGGCAGAGACAGGTGGATTCCTAAAGTTCAATAGCCAAATAGTGTAGCCTAGTTGGCAAATCATAGGCCATTAAAAAAATTCTTTCTCTAAAGAAAGGTGAATGGGGGATGAAGAGATGGGTCAGAATTTAAAGGGGTTTGCTTGAGAAACCTGATGGCCCACGTTCAACTTTTTAGTACCCATGTAAAGCCAGATGTACAAAGGGGCGTATACATCTGGAGTTTGTTTTTAGTGTCAAAAGGCCATGACGTGCCCGTTCTCTCTCTCTCTCTCTCTGTCTTGCTCTCTCTCTCTCTCTCACTCTCTCTCTATCTCTCTCTTCTCTGCCTCTCTCTCCTTGCAAATAAATATTAAATAAAAAAATAAAGATGAATGGTGAATCGCACCCAAGGAATGACAGCTGCTATTTTTCTCTGGCCTCCACATGTGTGTGCACACACATACACTGCCATATACATGAACATGTGTGCGCACACACACACACAGGCACACACACTAATCACCACATCTATTTGTCAATACTATACTATAAAGTTTACAAAATTGTTTAGAAAAATATGAAATGTTTAAATATCTTTAATAACCTACACGTTTAAGCTTGGCATGATGGCACACACTATAATCTCAGTTCTTGTGAGATAGAGACAAGGAGAATCAGAAGTATAAGGTTACTTTCAGCTGCATAATCAGCTCAAGGCCAGCCTGAGATATGGAAAATATTCTCCAAAAAAAACCCCCAAAAACAAACAACAACAACAAAAACATAGATCACACAGTTAAATTCATCACCCTGAAAAGGTACATATATATAAATACACTCATTTAATCATATGCATATATACATATATATGTGTGTGTGTGTTTGTGTATAATTTCAGATTGGGCTGGAGAGATGGCTCAGCAGATAAGGTGCTTGCTTGCAAAAAGCCTGACAGCCTGGGTTTGATTCCCCAGTAACCATGTAAAGCCAGATACACAAAGTGGCACAGGCATCTCTCTCTTCTTAGAAATAAATAAATATATATATATATATATTTTAAAAATTTCAAATATATATTTTGTAAAAAGATTAACACAAAAGACCATTTTCCCTTCCCTGTCCCAGGCATTGGAACCCACGACACCTTACTTCAGGCGCACAGTTCACAGTGCCAATCTCTATTCCCTGTCGCAGGCACTCATCCAGAGTTTCCGTCATCAGATGTTGAGGACACACGTCATGTCAATATGAGCACACGGCTCCATGAATCATTCTCTATAAATTGCCCCAGGCACTGGAGCTAGGAGACCTGTGCTGCCATAGTTCATGTATAGTTACACAGAGGTATTCTTTCACGACCCAAGGAACTCATCAGGGTTTCTGCCTTTGCATTCAACTACCTCCAAGGCATTCTCCCTTCTACTTCCTGGGCATTGGAACTAGAAGACACCATCTTGTCAGTTCTGGTACACAGCACTCCAAGAAAACCTCCTCTTGCCTCTTAGGTCCATGGGAGGCTCTGTCACTGGACATGGGGAACTTGCCCTAGGTTAGTTTCAGCACCCAGCACCCCAAGCCATTCTTCCTTCCTTCATGCCCAGATTCTGTCATTGGAGCTGGGGTCCCAAACATGAGTTGTGACACAACTGCAACAAGCCAAGATCACCTAAGCTAAGGCAAACATGAAGCACCACTGAGCACATCCCAAATACTCATTTAACACATGTACATCAGAAAGGCCTGATCAGCCCTCTGTATTCAAGTGGGTAAGAAACCACACAAAACTGGCAACATGAGAAACCAAGCCGAGAATTACCAATCCCAAAATAGCAGCTTGGAGGAAAAAAAAAAGAACTAAAAAAGATTATAAGTCTGTACAAAGAATTGAAAGAGGGCATGCAAAAACACGTGAATAGATGGGGCATGGTATGGTGGTACAGGCCTTTAATCCCAGCACTAGGGAGGCAGAGGAAGGAGGATCACTATGAGTTTGAGGCCACCCTGAGACTACATAGTGTATTCCAGGTCAACCTGGGGTAGAGTGAGAGCCTACGTCAAAACAAACAAACAGAAAAACAAAACAAAACAAAAAAAATCACGCTTGAATGGAAATCATGAATGATTATAAATAGGGCACAAAAAATACCTATGTGAATTCCAAGAGAATACAAACAGCTAGATGAAAGTCAAAGATGGATATCAACATAAAATTTAAAAAAGGGCCAGAAAATGTGAATAAAAATTAAACTGAAATGAAGCTGGAACTTAAAAATATAAGACAAATAAAGGCTTCTGGGAAAACATCATGAATGAAATGAATCAGTTGAAAGATACAATATCAGATCTTGAAGACACAGCAGATTGTTGGATCAGTTGGTCAAAACCAATGAGAAGTTCAAAAATATATATGAACAGAACATGAGAAATATTTGAGACATCATGCAGACACCAAATGTTAGAATAATGGGAGTAGAAGAAGAAGAACTTCAGACTGATGGCATGGAAAATATTTTCAATAAATTATAAAAGAAAATTCCCCACATCTAGGGAAAGAGATATTTATCCAGGTACCAGATGCATAGAGAACATCAAATATACAGAAGCAGAAAACAAACTTCTCATGTCAAATTGACACCAAAACACTAAATCCACAGAACAAACAAAGGTTGCTAAAAGCACCAAAAGAGAAACATCTCAACACAATAACAGTCTTTTTTTTAAAAAAATGGGAAGACCAAAAGCTTCAAGGACATGGCACGATACATTTCAAATATTCTAAGACCACCAATGCCAACTCAAATTACCATAATCAGCAAAATCATTCCTCAAAATGGAAGGAGAAATTTTTTTCCATGGTAAAAAGCAGGATAAAGGAATTTATGACATTTATGCCCTAAATTTATGCTCTAAAGACCATACTGGAAAGCATACTTCTCATTAAAGAGAAGAATTAACACATACAAGAGTATACAATTGGGAAAAAATCATAATCAATGCTGGGATAGTTGTTAAACAAATGAATACTAAGAAAATACCAAAAACCCAATAAGTGATAAACATAACAAGGATTAACTCATACTTTTTTACAATAACTCTGAGCATTAAGAGTCCCAAGTCAGCCGGGCGTGGTGGTGCACGCCTTTAATCCCAGCACTCGGGAGGCAGAGGTAGGAGGATCGCCATGAGTTCGAGGCCACCCTGAGACTCCATAGTGAATTCCAGGTCAGCCTGGGCTGGGGTGAGACCCTACCTCGAAAAACCAAAAAAAATAAAAAATAAAAAAAGAGTCCCAAGTCACCAAGGAAAGCACACAGACTAACAGGCTGAACCAGAAAACAAAATCTTTTTGTTATCATCAAGGAACTCCCTTCACCATCAAAAGCAGGTACTGTCATAGGATGAAAGATAGAAAAATATATTCCAAGCAAATTGAACCAGAAAACAAGTAGGAGTTGCTATCCTAACATCTGGTCAAATAGACTTCAAACCAAAATTATTCAGAAAAGACAAAGAAGGTGACTTCATCCTGATTAAGAGGACAATCCACCAAGAGGATATTGACATTGCAATTATAAACATAACCACTAATGACAAGTACACCTTATTTAATAAAAACAAATTCAACTAGATGTAAAGAAAAATATCAACACAGTAATATCAGGTGAGTTCAACACTCTACTCTTACCAATAGATAGGTCATCTGGACAAAAAAAGTTGAAAACATTGGAGTTGAATGATACCTTATATCAAATGGATATAACAGACATGAACAGGAGTTTCCATCCAAATACTACTGAATAAATATTCTTCTTGTATTTTACCTGATCACAGTGTAATAAAACCAGAAATTTGTACTTTTTTCTTTGAGAGCTTTAATATATGAACTTAAAATAGTTTGATCATGTTCCCAACTCATTTCCATCTTTTGTCTCCTCTCCCACATCCCCAGAGGATCCTCCTTTCAGGGTTGTAAGGTAGTCCTTTCTCTGTTTTATTGTCTAATTCATTTTATCCTTCTATACCCACTGTGTCAAAATGTTTATGCACACAGAGCTGTGCTAGTTTTGTGGGAGTATAGGCAACCACTCTAGGGTCCTGAGTGTACCAGTCAGTTCATGTCAGGGGGGCAGTGCTCCAAAGTAGTCCTCTACATATTATTTCCAGTCCCTATTCCTTAATGGTCCCTGAGCCTTGGAGGATGTCATAGAAATTTCCTTTAGGGATGAGTTCTTGGCAGCCTCTTATTTTCTGCTTTGATGAGTTTTGAGTCTCCTCAGTGTCTACCACCATCTCCACAAAAGCAGTTCTCTGTATTATAGTAAGTAAGAGCTGCAGTCATATTCAGTATGCCACTGCTTCTGCCTTGTTCTTTGAGCCCTGATGGATGTGATAAACAAGATGGAAAGCAATATGGAGACTCCTGAAAAAGCTGAGTATAGAGATACGAACAGACCCAGTTATTCCCTTACTGGGCATCTACCCTAAAACCTTCAAACCACAGGCTGGAGAGATTTGCTCAACCATGTTTGTAGCAGTTCAATTTGTAATAGCTAAGAGCTGGAATCAACCCAGATGTCCATTACTACAAGAATGGATAACTAAGCTGTGGTATATCTACACAATGGAATTCTATACAGCAGTAAGAAAAAATGACACAATGAAATTAGAGGAAAAATGGTTGAAAGTGGAACAGATCATTCTCAGTGAACTTACCTAGTCACAGAAAAAAAAAAAAAATGCCACATAGTCTCACTCATCTACATCACCTAACATGAATCTACCCAAGATACCTTACATTCCCAGCAAGCATCTCCTAGACTAGACACTAGGATGGAAGGGGAGGGAGGGGAGGGCATCAAAGGGGTGGGAAACACAAATCTAGAACCAAATGGCAATGGTACCATAAAATTCTACTTACTAAAAGACAGACAAAATTGCTGATTCTTCACCAGGCCCTTACAGGGAACACCTGAACCACAAGACACTGGAGAGGGTAGGATCAAGACTAACCTTACTCTTCTACATCTTCCCTCCCTCCCTCCCTCTCCCTCTCCCTCTCTCTCTCTCTCTTCTCTCTAACTCTGGTATATTAGTTATCTTTTTCCTCATTTTCTTAGTGGGCACTGACCTGTAACTCCCATTACCAGCATGGGGCTATCATCCACAATGAGCTTTTGATCAGAGAGACCGACAAGGTTTCCTAAAAGATAGACAGATTTCTGTCAGAGTACTTGATGACCCACCGAAGGTTAGGGGTAAGACCATACTGCTGAAGTCACCTTATGTGGTTCACATGCAAAATAGAATGGCATGGCTGGAAGTTGGAAGAGACTCAGTCCCCAGACAGTCAGCGGGTCTAGTGTCAGAAGGTGCTACATGGGTGACTGGGGTAAAATGGCCAATATCTGTCCAAGCAACTCATGGTCTAACCTACTTAGCAGCAAATAACTTGTTGTGATGCCCACACAAGTGCAATAGTGGCACACAGCCATGGTGGGGAACCAACTGCTCTTAATTTGGCTAACTGACCTTCTCAGGGGTACAGGACCCATAGCTGGAGCTTGGAAACAAGTCAGAACCATATCCAAACATAAGCCCACTCACCAATATCAAGCTACCATCAATCACAGGCTACAAGAGGACCTACACCTATGAAATTCTCTATAAAAAATGTAAGGGTTATCTCATTTGTCCCAGTGCTAACTTACTCTCTGTTGGAGAATCTGCTTCTCTTTTTCAGATAGATGCAGATCCTAAGGAGAGAGCTGACCATCATATCTCAAAAGGGCCCAGGCTGAAACAAAGAAAAATTGGTGAAACAAGCAAGGGTACTGTTTTCCTGGTGAACCGGGTACCAGCACAAGGGGGAAGGAGATCAGCACAGACAAAAATCAACTCCGACCAAATCAGAGAGCCAGAGCCTCAGAGGCCCCGAACACCTCATCACTGAAGCAGACCAAAAATGAACCCAACATGGCTCAGGGAAATTTTGTGGAAGAGGGGGTGGAAAGAATGTCAGAGCCACATGTTGTGTCATGATATGCAGAGACATTTATCTTATCCATAACTATGGGCTAACTCCACAATGCATGACCCATATACCTCAAGAAGGAGGGGCCAAGGGGAAGGGGTAGGTCACGGATGAGCCTAATAATGGTACCAAACTGACTGTATTTGCTGAATACAAAACTAACTAATAAAGAAATAAAAGGAAATAAAAGAAGATTCATCTCAGTTTCAGCTTGGTTTTTAAATGTCTTGAGACAATAGCCTCTGGTTTCATTAGTAATAGGGTCTTACCATCTAGTTCTGGTGGGTAAAGATCTTTGAAAGATAGAGTGCATTGTTTTGGAGGTCATGAAGCTTCCTGATCAATACCTCACTTTGGCAGAGGTTGAACTTTCTCTGACAGTGGGATTTTTACATCCAACAACCTATGGCTTCAGGGTAAAGCTTGCTCCACCCCAGAAGGATACTGCTACTCAAAATATCGTTCTCTTAATCCATGTCTTGGGTTTGGTCCTGTGCTGGACCTTCTGGTGCTCATACTTTTAAAAAAGAACTCAAACCACTGCTGATCAAATTATTCTATAACACAGAAAATGAAGGAATGGTTTGTTAACTCATTGAAGTCAGCATTATAATAATATGCAAATCAGACCAAAACCCAACAAATACAGAAAACTAAAGATTAATATCACTGATGCTAAATGGAGAAAAACTTAAGGCACCCACATTAAAGTATGAAACAAGACAAGGATGTCTGTGTAGTTTGATATAAGTATTGCCCATAAATGCATGTGTTCTGAATGTTGGCAAGTTGGTGGCAGTTTGGGAACTGGAACCTTGATGCAGGATGTGTGCTGTGACAGGCTTATGGGTGTTATGGACAGTGTCCTTTTGCCAGTGTTTGGTCTTACTTTCATGCTGTGTTGTTCCACTTTCTGTAGCAAAGGTGATGTCCACTCTCTGCCCATGCCATTCTTTTCCCTGAAATCATACAGCTTCCCTTTGAGACTGTAAGCCAAAATAAATCCTTTCCTCCAAAGATCTGATTTTGTTTGGGTGCTTTCTATGTAGCAACAAGAAAATAACTACAATAGGGTTCATTCTCTCCACTGCCATTTAGTGCAATACTTGAAGTTATAGCTAGACCAATAAGAAGTGAGAAAAAAATGAAATAAAAACAGAAAATAAAAAAATGGACTATCCTTATTTGCAGATTTGATTCACATCTGAATGATTCTAAAGATGCCAGAAATCTTATAGAGCTGAAAAAAGTTTCAGCAAAGTGGCAAGAGACAAAGGTAACGCAAAAAAAAAAAAAATCAGTAGCTTTTTTTTTCTTTTTTTCTTTATTAATTAGTTTTGTATTCAGCAAACACAGTCAGTTTGGTACCATTATTAGGCTCATCTGTGACCTACCCCCTCCCCTTGGCCCCTCCTTCTTGAGGTATATGGTTCGTGCATTGTGGAGTTAGCACACAGTTATGGGTAAGATAAATGTCGCTGCATATCATGACACAACATGTGGCTCTGACATTCTTTCCACCCCCTCTTCCACAAAATTTCCCTGAGCCATGTTGGGTTCATTTTTGGTCTGCTTCAGTGATGAGGTGTTCGGGGCCTCTGAGGCTCTGGCTCTCTGATTTGGTCGGAGTTGATTTTTGTCTGTGCTGATCTCCTTCCCCCTTGTGCTGGTACCCGGTTCACCAGGAAAACAGTACCCTTGCTTGTTTCACCAATTTTTCTTAGTTTCATCCGGGGCCCTTTTGAGGTATGATGGGTTGGCTCTCTCCTTAGGATCTACATCTATCTGAAAAAGAGAAGCAGATTCCCCAACAGAGAGTAAGTTAGCACTGGGACAAATGAGATAACCCTTACTTTTTTTTTAAGAAAATTTAATAGGTATAGGCCCTCTTGTAGCCCATGATTGATGGTAGCTTAGTAGCTTTTTTATATACCAATGATAAACATACTGAGAAAGAAATCAGGGAAACAGTCCCATTCACAATACCGATAAAAATATTTAAATATTCCTAATGAAGTAAGCAAAAGACCTCTACAAATGAAGTTTAAAACATTGGAGGAGCCATGTGTGGTGGTGCATGCCTTTAATCCCAGCACTCGGAAGACAGAGGTAGGTCCAACACTATACTGAGACTACATAGTGAATTCTAGGTGAGCCTGGGCTCAAGAGTGTGATCTTACCTCAAAACAACAACAACAAACTTTGGGGAAGGCACTAGGAAATGAAAAGATCCTTCAACACTAAAGGATTTGTAAGAATTAACTGATGAAAACGTCCATCCTATCAAAAGCAATATATAGGTTTGATGCAATACTAATCAAAATCTCAGTACCATTCTTCACAGAAACTGAAAAAAATAATATTGAAATTCACATGGAAACAGAAAAAAAAAATCCTTGATAGCCCAAATTATCCTTAGCAAAAGAATATTGCTGGAGGTGTCATTGTAAATAATTTTAAGTTATACTACAGAGTCATAGTAATAAAAACACCATGGTACTGGCACAAAATGGGCATGTAATGGAACAGAGCATCCTGCTATAAGCCTCTATAATTACTGTCACCAGATTTTATACTGGAGTAAAGGCAGCATTTCAACAAATACTTCTGGGAAAACTGGATATCTACTTGTTGATGAACAAATGTATTTACCCTACACAAAAATAATTAAAAATAGTACAAAAAGTACATGATTGAAAAACTTAAAATTCTTAAATGCCTCAAGGAAAAATAAATATGACACTTCAAAATGTAAGCATAGGGAAGGATTTTCTGAATAGAACCCAGGATCCACAAGAAATAAGGCAAACAATCAATAAGTGTGATCTCATGAAAATAAAAGTAAAATATTATACAGCCAAGAGCACCAATTGAATCAAGAGAAAACCTACAAAATGGGAGAAAATATTAGCTAGCTATACATATGAGAGTGATTTAATGTCTAAAATACACAAAGAATTAAAAAAAAAAAAAACCTCTAGGGTTAAGATGGTTAAATAGGACCATCACCAAAGAAATTTGGGGGCAGGAGGGCAGAAAAATACACAAGACAGGTCTTCTACCAAAAAGTGAATGTGTGTAAGGAATTATTAACCCCAGACAAAACCCCTGTAGGGAAGCAGAAAGGAGTTAGGGCTTCCAGCACAATCATCCAGAATTAGGTGGCAAACATGGCCACAGGAAAGAACTTATCCTCCTTGGGCCCTGCCTGATCCAGCAAGATCAAAACTATGGAGAGGGGACTTTCAACTCCCACCAGCATTGCAAAAGTCAAAGCACCTGAGGAATACAACAGGGTCCAGTTGAGCAGTACAAGAACATCAAACAGCTTTCCACACTTCCCCGCCCCCCATAAACCAACACCAGGAATCACTGGAGATCTCTGGATGCCCAGAGATTAGAACCATCGCTCCAGTACACAGCATCCAGTAGAGGTGATCTGTATAGCAGATCTACCAACTTAACCAGATAAGCCCTCTGTGCACCAATGAGAGAACCAGCATTGCAGTCAACATAGGTGAGACAGAAAGCCACTTCAAAAGGTAGCAAAACTGATTTACACTTGGATATACACTTGCACTGAAAGTGCCAATTGTAACTTCCATATTACATCAGGTTGTTAAAGAAAAGTACCCCAAGGAGAAAAAGAAATTGATTCTTCGCCCACTAACAACAACAACAACAACAAAAAAGCTGATGTACATTTAACCTACTTTGCCATTCTTAAATAAATTGTGTTTCAGGGTTTACTTTTTTCACTTTTGATATTTCTTTTTTTAAAATATCATTAATTTATTTGAGAGACAGAGAGACAAAGAAAGAAGAGGCAGAGAGAAAGAGAGAATGGGTGCACGAGGGCCTCCAGCCACTGCAAATGAACTCCAGATGCATGCTCCACCTTGTGTATCAGGCTTACATGGGTCCTGGGGAATCAAACCGGGGTCCTTAGGCTTTGCAGGCAAACACCTTAACCACTAAGCCATTTCCCCATGTCCACTTTTGATATTTCTTAATTTATGGCACTTTAAAAAAATTTTTTTTGTTCATTTTTATTTATTTATTTGAGAGTGACAGAGAGAGGAAGAGGCAGATAGAGAAAGAGAGAGAGAATGGGCGCGCCAGGGCCTCCAGCCACTGAAAATGAATTCCAGACGTGTGCGCCCCCTTGTACATCTGGCTAACGTGGGTCCAGGGGAATCACGCCTCCAACCAGGTCCTTAGGCTTCACAGGCAAGCGCTTAACCGCTAAGCCATTTCTCTAGCCCAATGGCACATTTTTTTTCCTTTTTCTTTTCTCTGGGGCAGCATCTCACTTTGGAAACAGGCTGACCTAGAAGGTTTGGGGTCTTTGGTTTTGTTAGTTTGCCTGTTCTTTTAATCCTGCACGAATGTTCCATGTTAGTTTTGTTTGTGTTTGTATATGGAGCCTACTATTGGAAGTTTTCTACAACTTTTCCAACCCATAGTTTGTTTACTTTTTCTTCTCTTTCCAACCCATTTTCTACATTCTGTCCTCCTTTTCCTCCATAACTATAACCTTTCATAGTCCAACAGCCTCCAAAAATCTGTTGAAATTTACAGTAGCTCAACTTCTATCTCCCAGATACTTGTACCAACATCAACTTTTTTCCAAGTTAATACTAGCCTCACACTAATTGACTATACACTGTTCCCACTTCTTACTAACCAAAACCCTGCTACACTTCTGCCAGCCTTACTGTTTTACCAAGCAGCAATTAATGAAATCAAAAGGAACCCTGGGGGCTGGAAAGATGGTTTAGCAGTTAAGGTGCTTGCCTATGAAACCTAAGGGCCCATGTTTGATCTCTCTTCAGATCCCACATAAACCAGCTACACAAAGTTGTGGCAAGCAAAAGGTCACACATGCCCGCTAGGAGGTGCAAGTGTCTAGAGTTCAATTGTAGTTACTGAGGCCCAGGCATGCCAGTTTTCTCTCTCTCTCTCTCTCTCTCTCTCTCTTCTCTCTGTTGCTGTCTCTAAAAAAGGTAACATTGGTGTTTATGTTATACTAGGACATTTACATAGCAAACATATACAATATCTTGGGTCACTCCTGTTGTCATTCTGGGAGTAATATAGAAACCACATATGGCACTTTGAGTTTGTACTCTGAAGATATAACTTCTGGCTTACATGTCAAAAATACAGCAGATAACTAGAAAACACAAGCATTGAAATAATTCCAGTGGAAAAATTTCTACACAATAGCACAAGAAACACAAAAAGCTGGGCTTCATGGAGCATGCATTTAAACCCAGAACTCTGGAGATTGATGCAGGAGAATCACAGAGTTTGAGGCCAACCTGGTGCTATAGAGTGAGTTCCAGGTCAGTCTGGACTCAAGTGAAATACTACCTCAAAAAGAAGAAGAAGAAGAAGAAGAAGAAGAAGGAGAAGGAGAAGGAGAAGGAGAAGGAGAAGGAGAAGGAGAAGGAGAAGGAGAAGGAGAAGGAGAAGGAGAAGGAGGAGAAACATAAAATATCAAGACATCATAATTCCTCCAAAAATTGTAAATCTAACAGAAATGACATCCAGTGAGACTGAGTTATATGAAATGCCAGACAGAGAGCTCAAAAGAATGATTATAAGAATATTCCAACAAATCAAAGAAGGCATCTAAAGTAATCAAAGAAGAAAACAAGCTTCTGAAAACATAGAAAATCACTTCACAAAATAAGGAGGTCAATACAAAATATGAGTAAATATAGAGAAATACTGAATAAATACCAATCTGAAATAGTAGAAATGAAAAACAAAGAAAGTCAAATAAAAAAAAAACTCTAAAAAATCTCATCAATAGAATGGATCAAGGAAAGGACAGAATATCTGATCTAGAAGATAAATAGTAGATCTAGAACATTCTAAATATAAAAAAGACAAACTAATAGGAAACTATGAGTGGGAATTTCAAGATATTGAGGCACTATGAAAAGTTCAAACTTCATGTGCTAGAAGAAGGAAACAAATTTCAATCTAGAGACATAATATTTTCAAGAAGATAATAAAAGAAAATTTAACCCAATATAGGGAAAATGATGCCAATTCAGATGCCAGAGGCATTTAGAACACAAAACAGACAAGACAAAAAAAAAAAAAACCTGTCATCACCATATTTTATTTATTTATTTATTTTTGAGAGAGAGAAAGAGAGACAATGGGCTTTCCAGGGCATCCACCCACTCAAACAAACTTCAAATGCATGTGCCCCTTGTGCATCTGGCTTACGTGGATCCTCGAGAATTGAACCAGGATCCTTTGGCTTTGCAGGCAAACACCTTAACTGCTAAGACATCTCTCCATCTCTCATCACCATTTTTTAAATTAAACTACTAACCACACAAACCAACGAAAATATATTGAAAACAGTAAGATAGAAGCACCTTTCCTCCATAAAAGCAAGCCCATCAGGGTAACAACAGAATGCTCAACACAAATGTTAAAAGCCAGAAGAGCTTAGAATGATGTATTCTAAGTTTTGAAAGACAAGAACAGCCAACCCAGGTTACTATATCCAGCAAAGGTATCTGTCATAACTGAAGGAAAAATAAGAAATTTTCATGATAAAAGCAGGCTAAATAGTATACGACTACTAAGTCAGCTCTACAGAAAATACTTAAAGTATTTTTACTTCAATTCTTTCATACTGAAGAGAAAGACGAGAACATGCATGAGAACACAGGAAAAAAAAAAAAACATGTTCCAATAATAATTACTGCAAGAGAGTAACAAAAACAGCAAGCACAACAAAATCAAGTAGAGTGGCAGAAGGAAAAACCTTTCTTTTTAATTATTTATTTATTTATTTGAGAGACAGAGAGAGAGGGAGAGAATAGGCAGGCCAGGGACTCTAGCCACTACAAATGAACTCCAGATGCATGTGCCACCTTGTGCATCTGGCCTATGTGGGTCTTGGGGACTAGAACATGGGTCTTTTGGCTTTCCAGACAAGTGCCTTAACTGCTGAGCCATCCCTCCAGCCCAAATACTCACCTTTAACTAATAACTATTTTAAAATGTATATATTAATTAATTAATTGTTCTTTCATTTATTTATTTGAGAGATGGGGAGCAGATAGAAAGACAGAATGGGTGCACCAGGACCTCTAGCCACTGCAAAGGAACTCCACAAGCATGTGCTACCTTGTACATCTGGCATTATGTGGCTACTGGGAAATCAAAGCCAGGTCCTTAGGCTTTCCAAGCAAGCCCCTTAACCACTGAACCATCTGCGCAGCCTGCAGTTATAGCTCTTAACATTGACAGGCTTTGTGCCCCAACAAAAATACATAGACTTGCAGACTGGTTTAAAAGGCAAGATCCAGGCTGGAAAGATGGCTTAGCAGTTAACATGCTTCCCTGTGAAGTCTAAGAACCCACATAAGGCACACAAGGTGATGCATGCATCTGGGGTTCAATTACAGTGGCTAGAGGCCTTGTTGTGAATATTCCCACTCTCTCTCTCTCTCTTTCTCTCTCTCTGTCTCATCTTCTCTGATTCTCATTCTTGCTCGTTTTCATAAAAACAGGCCAGTCTGTTCGGCTTGTCTCAAAAAAACGGGCAAGATCTTCTGTTTCTCGCCTTTAAGAAATAAAAAAAATTAATTTAATATTTATGAATAAACTATATGTAAACCTACTTTTTTTGCTATTCAATATATGTGTGCATGTGTGTGTGTGTCTGTATGTATGTTAAAGAGAGAGTTTTGGCAGAACTATCATGTGCAGGATGATAATTTATGCCCAGAAGCCATAGATTGTTACTAGGAAAAGTTCAGTGCCAGTGATGGGATATGTACTGGTGGGTTGTTGAGTTGGTAGGACCCTGATGCCCCCAAAACATTACAGGCTATTACCAAGGCTCATGGTTTCCCAACAGAACTATATGGTAAGACCCTATTGTTGAAGACTACATTTGCTTATGATAAAAGTCACTAAGACATCAAGCTGGAGGTAATATCGAAGCCTCTTGCCTGTTGACTAGCTTTCAGTATGTTGGAAAGATCTATGCAGCCTGTTGGAAAAGAAAAGTCATCAATAGGGTTAACCAGTAGTGGACCCTGCAAGTTTTACAGCTGGACAGCCAGGTCAAATATACCAACTGGTACAATGGTGGCATGTCTGTTATGGAGAAAAACAAACTTACCTCTGATTGAACTTGACATGCCCTCCATGGGAGGGAATTCCTGCTTGGTACTAAAACCTAATAAAAAGTCTATGGCTTTTGAGGTCATAAGCCCTAGGTGTGATAGTACTGCATTTTTCTGGCTAAGTGGATATATTATGCCCACAAAACTACCCTCTAAATACTTGTGCTTAATACCATATATTAATTCTATTCTTACTTTTGGTTAGAGAAGTTTCTCTTTATAGATGGCAGTGATCACTGGGGTAACTCAAAACTCATCAAAATGTTGAGAAGTGAAAGTGTAAGTGTTCAGCAATAAATAAGACATCTTTGTTAAACATTCTATGGCTGAGGGGGCATTGCAGAAGAGGTGGCAGAAACAATGTAAGAGCCAAATGAAGGGAAGGAGTGCTATCCATACTGTCTTCCAGATACAAAGTGGCTTATATATTCATGAACTCACAGTGACTAATAGTACAAGACCCAAATAATAGGAAGAAAAAATATGATGACATCACAATAGAAGAGAGACTAGTTGGAAAGAAGGGATTCAGTGGAGGGGGTGTTGTTGGGGGGGGAGTGAAGAGGGGTAGTAGGAGTGGGTTATGATCATGGTGTATTGTTTTTATTTATGGAAGTTATCAATAATTAAAAAAAAACTAAACAATAAAACATCAAATAACCCAATGAAAAATGGGGCTGGAGAGATGGCTCAGCAGTTAACAGTGCTTGCTTATACAGCCTGACATTCTGGGTTCAATTCCTCAGTACCCACAAAAAACTAGAGGCAGAAAGTGGCACATACATGTGGAGTTTCTTTTCAGTGGCAAGAAGTCATGGCAGGGCAGCCCATTCTAATTCTCTCTCTCGCAAATAAATAAAATGTTTTAAAATGGTCTATGGAACTTAGCAGAATTCTCAATTGTAGAAATACAAATGGGTAACAAATATTTATTTTTTAATTCTCAACATCCTGAGCCTCAAGGGAAATGAAAACTCAAACCCATTTAAGACTTCAGCACACTCAGAATGGATATCATCAAAATTGATCAAATGATGACAAAGGTCAAATGAGGAGAGAGAAACCCTCATTCACTGTTCATAGAAGTGTAACCATTATGGAAATCATTGCGGAAGTTTCTCACCAAGCTAAAAATAGATCTACCATATGATTAAGGTATATGCCTTAGGCATATACCCTAAGGACTCTCAGATTTACTATAGAGATACTTGCTTAGTCATGTTTATTGCTATTTTGTTCATAATAGTTAGGATATGAAATGATCTTAGATTCCCCTCAAATGGTGAATGGATAATGAATATATGGAAATTTATTTATCTGAAAGTAAACGAAATAATTAAATTTGCAAAAAATAAAGAATGGATATGGAAAATGTTATACTAAATGGTGTAACTAATTCAGGCTCAGAAAGACAATGCCAAGTGTTCTTTATCATATGTGGATTTCAACTTTGAATCTCAAGATTTTTATGTAAATTGAAGTAAAGTCTGTAAAGGCCACTAAGATTAAAAGGAACTATTAGTGGAGTTACACACCAGGACTATTTGATATGTGCTCATGCTTTGGTTTCAGAACACTGAGAAATAAAGGTGGAACTGAGTTGGAAGCCTCCTCCCTGTTAGCTAGCTGTCATAATGGTGGAATGTGATATACGTGTGACTGGGGAAGTAAAGTCATCAATTATCTTATCTAGTGGTGGATTTACCATGAATCCTACACAACTGGCCAGCCAGGCAAGATGTGCTCACTGAGGTAAAAGTGGCAAGATTATTATAATCGCTGTATGATTGGTTTTGAAACCTGCTCTATTAGAAGAAATTTGTGTCTGGTCCTGAAAACCTAGTCAACATCCTATGGCTGGGAAAGTCAGATATCCTAGAAGGTAAGCTACAACTGTTTTTCTTTTTCCTTCTTTTTTTTTTGTCAAAATGAATATGCTGTGTCCTTTCAATTGTCCTCTAAATATTTATGTTTCTTTGGGCAGAAAAGGCTTCTTTTCTGCAGATAACAGCGACATCTCAAGAGATTCAAAACTAGTCAGTCCTTAGAATAATGGCTATTGAGTGTTCGGCAGTAAGTGAGATATATCTAATAGGCCCTCTAATGCTGAGAGAACATTGCAGAAGAAAGGGAAGAAAGAACAGAAGATAGGGAGGAGTGTTTTGGAATACTCTTTTCTGGACCAGAAGTGACCATTGCATTCATGACTCCTCAGCATTTGTCACTACTTGCACAAGACATGCACCATATTGGGCCCATCAGCAGGAGTGATTGAGCAGGCATAAACATTTTAAGAAGACATCAAAATAGAAAAGGAACTAATCAGAAAAAATAATCCAGTTGAGACATATGGAGATGGGAAGACAACACAAGTAATGGGAGGATATTATGAGCAAATATATATATATATATGTATATATGTGTATATATATATATATATACACATATATATATATACATACACGTTTAAAAATTGGCAAAAATATTAAGAAGATATCACGAGCATGCGATTTGTCAATAATCTATTAAAATATAATTGTGATATATAAAAAATATTCTAGAAACTGAATACAGTCTATTATTATCTTCTAATCATCTCCTATTTAGTATTAGTAATACATTTTAGTATGTTTCCAAATTTTCATTAACAAACACATTAACTACTTAAATGATCTCATCAGTTTTATTCTAACTCTGTTATCATTTGCTGTTTAATCTCATGTTATATTTTATATAAAATATAAAAATGATAGCAATGATTTTGTTATATTCAAGGCTACAAACCCTCAGTATGTTAAAACAATTCTAACACCATATTCAAATACATGAGCATTCTCTCAGCCCTTGTCATGATTTACTTTAATTTCTTTCAAATAAATCAAACAATTCATTTTAAGTGTGTTTAAGAATAGTGGATCAAATAGTGAGTAATATTACATAATGGTATTATTACACATTTTGTAACCAGTAATGATGTATACATACTCACTTATATACTGGAAATAAAGAAATGACATATGTCCTATGAAAGTTTATGCTAATCTTCTGTTATTAGTGAGTTGACTTATCTATCATTTCATCTATGAATTTTCTTATATATTTTATTTTTTATCTTGACATTTCTTTTCAAACAGATTTTAAATGCAGACCAAAACACTAACAATGTCATAACAATATTAATTCTTCATTATTTAAAATTTTTCCTCAATGTATGAATTACTTCTTAATTACTTATCAGTTCTCAGCCATAAGGCTTTAAATTATTAATAAAGCCTATTGATCATTTTAAAAATTACTATGTCCATGAAATTTACTTATAGCCTGTCACAAGCTATAGTCTCTGAAACACTAAACTGACTAGTTTTGTTAAGTAAAAGGGTAAGTGTATATTAGAGAGAGTGAAGATGCTAAATTTAAGATATGTTCTTACATAGTTCTAATGCTTTATAATAGGTACTGTATGTTTAGCTTCCAAAGACAGGAAGAAGTGGACAGTTTTCATAGAGAAGGAAGTGGGCAGAATTCACAGAGAAGAAGACAGCGTTCATACAGGAGGAAGCAGAAAGTATTCATAGAGGTGGAAGTAGACAGCATTTATAGAGGAAGAAGTGGACAGTATTTATGAAGGAGGTAGTAGACAGTTATCACAGAGGAAAAACTAGAGAGGATTCACAGAGGAGGAAGTGCACAGTATTCATTGAGGAGGAAGAGGACAGTGTCCATAGAGGAGGAAGTAGAGAGCATTCATAAAGGTAGAAGTAAACAGTATTCATAGACAAAGAAGTGGGCATTTTTCATAGGATACAAATTACCAGGAAAGCTTTCACTCATGTGTGTCATAGTATCCTTTTGTCTGTCTCTGGTCATAGTTTGAATTGCCAGTATTTAGAAATGATTTGCCTGTCTAAAAGACAGATAAATACTTTAAGCTATATTTTTTCCTTTTAGCATTTTAAAGCCTTCTTTACTTTTTATTTACTTATTTTACAATATACTTGCATTTTATTTCTCGTGGCACATGACTATTGTTTTAACCATCAACTGTATTAATACTATTACTTCGAAACCATAAATCTTTGTCCTTTGCTATGATTCAGTTTGACTTGTTGACAAGATCTTAATTCTTACACATTTTTCAGGGTGAAATAATACATACTCTAATATATTAATCTGACCGCAAATTCCTGAACCAGAACAATAGACTGTTAAAACATCCTCATGTATTTCAGTTTCTTTTTAAGTGAGTTACATTTGATTTTTTTCATTTATTTTATTCATTTATTAATTTTTCATTCATTTTATTTATCTTCTAGATCAATTTTAGAATTATTTTATCATGATTCTCAATATCATTTCATTAATTGTATAATTAATTTTGAAGTTATTTGCATATTTTATAAACTCTAGTGCTCTAAAAGAGTTTCTTTTTTAAAGATATTGTTATTTTTATTGATTAGTAAAGTATCATAGTACTTATAGAATATTTTGTGTTTCTTAATAAGATATTACTATTATATGGATACTGACTTTTCTTATTATGTATTTTAATTGATTATTTCTGCAATACAGAAAAACTGTCAACTTTTGCCATTTAATTTTTATCCAATCACTGTAATGAACTGTAATATTAAATCTCACAGTTTTGCAGATTGTTTCTTTGCATTTACTAGTTACTCATATTGCATACAGATATAAAAACTGTGTCCTCTCAATATTACATTGTATTGCCTTAGCAAGAATGCCCATATTTGTTAAATAGTGATAGTATTTTTCAAGTATTCTCTGTTTTGTTTAATGTAATGTTGGGTACCTTAAAAATATCTTTAAGAGCTTGCTGGGCGTGGTGGCGCATGCCTTTAATCCCAGCACTCGGGAGGCAGAGGTAGGAGGATTGCCATGAGTTCGAGGCCACCCTGAGACTCCATAGTGAATTCCAGGTTAGCCTGAGCTAGAGTGAGACCCTACCTCAAAAAACCAAAAAAAAAAAAAAAAATCTTTAAGATGTGCTAATTTTTACTTCCTAATTTTCTCTAGTGTCCAAAATTATAAATGATTATGGAATGGTGCTGAAAAGCATTTTTACTAATACCTGAGAACAACCAAAATATTATGGATGCCTTTTGTTGTTAGCTATATATATAACTTAATCTACTTAGCTATCCATCACCACTCTATCTTGTTATCTGTCCCAGATGCATTACAAGTTGAAGTATTTATGTATACAAATATGCACATTTCCACAAATGTGAAGAGTAACAGTTTTCTATTGCTGATTTTTTTCTTTTCTGGTTGCAAATTACAACAGGTTCCTAGAGGCCATGTTATAGTGTTTAACCTGAAATTGCCATATATTTTTCTTGAATGTTTTCAATTTTATTTTTATTTTATTTTGGGGGGAGGCAGTTCGAGGTAGGGTCTCACTCTAGCTCAGGCTGACTTGGAATTCATTCTGTATTCTCTAGGTGGCCTTGAACTCATGGTGATCCTCCTACCTCTGCCTCCCAAGTGCTGGGATTAAAGGCGGGCACCACCGTGCCCGGCTATGTTCTCAATTTTATAATAGATCATTTTCAGAATCTCCTTAGGTATCAGCTGACTTCACTTTCTGCTGGAGAATCTGCTTCAGTTTTTCAGATGGATGCAGGACCTGAGGAGAGAATCAGCCTATTGTACTTCACCAGGGCCCCAACTGAAACCATAGAGTAATTGGGAAAATGAGCAAGAGTGCTGCTTTCTTGGTGAACCTGATGAAAATGTGGGCTGGCAAATGAGAAAGAATGGAACAGGCCAACCTAGTTACTATTACTGAAACTCTCCTTCACTGAGGTCACACTTTTGTAAGTACTTAAATGGAACACAAACACCTTCACAACTTTTCCTGGTTCTGTGAGGTATCTCCATATATGTCTTTCCAAAAATTTCACTCATATTCCCTTTACCTTCCTGACCACACATGGCCAGTCAACTGGAATAGTGTAATGTGTAGCCACTTTTTCCTTCCAAGCATGAGATATAATGTTCTGCTTAAAAGGAATACTCCTTTGGGGATGTGTTAGAAAGGAACTGTGATGCCGCCTATCCTGAATACCCTAACTGAAAACCATAATGCTTATATCATCTGTTTTTTCTGCAGTAAGACCCAAGGTACATGCTGGGGTGGGAGAGAGCAGAAGAAACAGGGATGTAACTTTATGATATTACTTAAGAACACTTAGGGCACTTTTTATTATAACTTTCCTGTGCATATTGGACCTACTTGGGCTACCTCACATACATAACACTTTCACTTTTTTATGAAATACTACTTTGCATGTTCAGGTTTATGCCTTGAGGGATCAGATAAAATCAAGTTCATGTTGGAAAGTTTGGGTTGCATAGTAATATCTCTTGTCAGTTGATCCAGCTTTATGTGCCTTCTATCAACATTCCACATCCTTGCTACCTGGTTTCATGAACATACTCTGGATTTCAAAGTGAAAATTTAAATGGTTCTTTTGGAGTTTAGAGTGTTATTTCATGGGCCACACTTTGTATGTCCCTAGAGGGGCCTTCAGGGCTTGGGTTCAGTTTTAGGTCTGTAAGCAAAGAGAAGCAGTAGGAGTGGGTCTTGAGAAGAAATGACATTGCCCTGCCATGGCAGTTCTCAGACAATGCAGGATTAGATACCTTACTAAAATGCAAAGGCCACTTCTAGTAAAGGGTGAGAGGCTTGCTTATATAAACCAAGAAGATTCTTCAGAATTTAGGGGTTCAATGCCTCTACCTTTATCAAGGTTTTCTCACAGATCTACGTTCAAGCTTACAAGATTCCATTTATATTTGGCCCCCACAGTAGATACACTGAGGGGCTTTGAATTGAACTTTGTGCTGATATCAAAAGAGTTTGGGGCTGAACTTTTCAATTTCATTTGCAGAAATTTTATTCTTGAAACAGCAAGCAAAGGCATCTCATCCAGAGAATATATAGACACTTTGAGGTTATTCTGGAAGCTCTTAATCCAGTAATCTGAATCCTCAGCCAATTATCATCTATCATCTCTTTATTGGTCTTGTAACATGAGGAACAAAACAGTCATTTTATGACATTCATTAGTGTCCTAGGCCATTCATGTTGCTACAATAAATGCAATGAACTGACAGTGCTTTATGAAAAAACAAGAGCATTTTTTCTCAGTTCTAAAAGCTCTATGATGATGAGCTGCCTCCTGCTCATGGCTGGCTGGCTATCTTTTCACTGTGAATTCATATGGTGGAGTAGGTAAAGAATGTCCATGAGGTCACTTTTACAAGAGCATTGATATTATTCTGAAGGACCCTGTCCTCATAATCTAGTCAATGTTCAAAAGCTCCAACTGAACAGACTGTCACAGCAAGGGTTAAATTTCAGCAAATTAATTTTAGAAGTACATAAAAATGCAGTCCATAGCATCTAGAACTCTGAACATGTTAGAACACAGTTACTGAACTTCTTGCTTCTTAGAAGTATCTGAGTAGAAATAGCTGACAGCGATATTATTTATATCTAGATTGTCAACTTGTGCCATGAGCCCTAACTTCTCTTTTTGCTACTATAGTCATCAATGTCCTAAAATATAGTCACATTAGAGAGCCTGTTCCAAACTTCATAGAACCAATTAAGAAAACTTATCCTTAAGATCTGTTTCTTTTAGAACCAAATTTGGAGCCAAGTCTTAATTATTTTGGGATCCCCAGGAAAACAGAGCCAATCGGATATATACATATACAGTCATATATCACACAATGATGAAGATACATTCTGAGAAATGCATCATTACGTACATTTTCTTGTGTTATTATCATGACATCTACTTACAAAAGATAAGATGATTCAACCTACTACACACATAGGCAATGGTACACGCTATTTTATACATGTGAATGTGTGCACAGAAATGCCTATTATCTGCATTTCTGAGGATTGTGATACATAAAAAGAATATGAGGTCAAATTAAGCACAAGCAAATATGATATATTCAAGAGACACATGAAATCTTATGGGATCACTAGCATATATATTCTTTTTTTTTCTTTTTCTTTACTTATTTGAGAGCATGAAAGGGAGGGAGAGAAAGAGAGATAGAATGGGTGCACCAGGGCTTCCAGCCACTGCAAATGAAGTACAGATGCATGCACCACCTTGTACATCTGGCTTACTTGGGTCCTGGGGAATTGAACCGAGGACCTTTGGCTTTGTATACAAGTACCTTAACTGCTAAGCCATTTCTCCAGCCTCATTATATATATTCTTTTAAAAAAGTCGTTATGGAGCTGAGCTGGTAGCTTTCCTCTTTTTGACTAACAGTCATAGGTCTGGAAAGTTCTATACAGCCTACTAGTTTAACCAGCAGTGGACCCCGCACTCTACACAGCTAGCCTGCCAGGAAAAATGTACCAATAATGGGATAGAGGCATGTCTGTTATGGAGTAAACCAACTGTTCTCTGGTTGGACTTGAGGTCTGCTACAGGGGAGGGAATTCCTACCTGGTACTGAAAACCTAATCAAAATCCTCTGCTAGAGGGGCCATAAACCCTGGGAGGAAACTACTACTGGTATCTAGATAAATGTATATATTGTGCCAACAAAACTGCCCTCTAAATACTTATATTTATGCCTATATATGAATGCTACTTTCAGTTTTGGTTAGAGAAGCTTTTCTTTTTAGATGGCCATGACCACTGGGGTCACCCAAAAGTTACCATGGAGGGATGGCTCAGCTGGTAAGGCACCTACCTGTAAAGCCTAATGATGTGAGTTCTACTCCCCAGTACCCACATAAATCCAGATGCACAAAGTTCACATTGCCTGAAATTTGTAGTGGATGGAGGCCCTGGTGCACCAATGGTCTCTTACACTGTCTCTATCTCTCCCTCCCTGGCATTGTGGAGCATGCCTTTAATACCAGCATTCAGAAAGCTGAGGTAGGAGGATCACTGTGATTTCAAGGCTGGCCTGACACTACATAGTGAATTCCAGGTCAGCTTGGGCTACACTAAGACACTAACTCATAAAACAAACTATTAAAAAAAGTCACCATAGTGTTGAGAAGAACTAGCAGTGAAATGTTCGGCACTAAGTGAAGCATCTCTATTATACCACCCATAGCTTAGAAGAGATGGAAGAAAGAATATAAAAGCCTGAGGATGGTGAAGAAGGAGTGCTTTGAAATGCTGTATTCCAGATAAAGTGGCTATTGCATTCATGACATCAAAGTGAGTTGACTCTACCTACACATGACCTGCATTCTATGAAGGCAACAAATGATAATGATGTTAAAGTATAAGAGGGACTAGTTGGAAAGAAAAGGGGCTCAGGGAAGTGGGGAGAGGAGTGGGGAGACAAAGTAGACTGGAGGGAGGGAATTATGATTGGGGCACATTGTGTATATGTATGGAACTTGCCAATAAAATGTTTAGAAAAGCAGCATATGATTTAATATGCATGTGTACCTATATATAAGTAGACACATATATTGACATAAGTACTTTATGGATTTATTTTGTTCATATATGTGATCAGGGATACTAAGAAGTCCAAGTGCTAGTGTTAGCAAGTAGAGTTGAAAGTAGATGTGGGGCACAGAGTCAGAATAATTCATCTGGGAACATGGAAACTGATGGTAAAAGATTCAGTCCAAGTGCAAAGGAAAGAGAAGTCTGATTTCCCAAATCAAAGATATCCAGAAAAATAGAAGCAATTCATTGTTACTCTATCTTATTTTGTTCAGCCTTGAGCATATTTGGGTGAGACCTATGCTTGTATTCAATCAATTGGTTCAGATGTCTATTCCATTCAGAAAAACTCACATCACATTCAGAATAATGTTCAATCAGGTTTTTGGGGACCCCATAGCCTACTTAAATGGATATATAAAAGTATTCAATACAGTGTTCTAAAGTACCATGGCTTAGATTAATAACTGAAGAAAGTAAAGTCTTTTGATTAACTGAAAAATAATCATTTGCTTTCAGCTTCTAATACAAGTACTTAGAATGTAATTTATTTGTTATAAAGAAATCACATGGAGCTAAATGTAAGTTAGTTACTTGAAAATTTTATACATCCTATGAATTCTCTTTCCTATAAGGCAGGAAATGTCAAGTTCACTGGACCTGTACTATTTTCTCACATTTTCAGTTACTAGATTCAGTATTAAAAAAAATGACGTTATGCTCATCCTGCAGAGCTGTGGACACCTCTTATTGTTTTTATTTAACGTTTACTGATTTATGAGTAAACATCACCCAGGAAAATTCTTATCTGTTCATTTCTAAACATAGTCTAATAAGATAGTTTCAAATGTTCACAAAGGATGCTTGGCAAAAAAAAATACCACTGAGGAGTCTTGCCATGCTGAACTTACATTCTTTTCATTTTGTAGATAGGAAACTTGAAGTATGCAAATATTAAATGCATCCCAGAAGTCCAGTAGCAAATTAGTACCAAGAGCCTTGAATGTGCTGATATGTAAACAAATTAACATTAGTGTATATTTATGGTTCAGCAAGTATACCTTTAATTTAAAAAATAGATATAATAAATGTGTGTACCTGTTAAAGATTTGAACTATAAATGTCCAAACATAGTCATACCTCTCATAATAACTTCTAAAAACTGTGACTTACATATTTAAAGACAAGAACTAAAAAACAAAACTTAGTACATTTGTGCTGATTAAGTAACACTGGAAGTAAATTGGTCAATGGAAATCATGACATATAGGATCTAATATTTACACTACAGAAATAAGTACCTTAGAAGAAGTAAATAAAGTTTGTAAGGCAATAATATTTATTTTACTATTAATTATATGACAACTTATAGCATACTTGGTATTATTATAATAAGAACATATGACAGTTGTGCTTCATTTCATATCCCTTTTCATCTTAAAATTTCCCAAAATATTTTAAAAGGTTTAACTCATTTATTCATTGAAATGTACTTTCAACTAGGTGGCAAAGACAGAAATATTCTCCTCCAAATTAAAATAAATGTTTATTTATTTATTTATTTATTTGCAAGGAGAAAGAGAAAGAGGGGGAGAAAGAGACAGAATAGATATTCCAGGGCTTCCAGCCACTGCAAACAAACTCCAGATGCATGCACCGCCCTTTGCATCTGTCTATACATAGGTACTGGGTAATCAAACCCAGCTCATTAGGCAAGTACCTTAAGTGCAGAGCTACCTCTCCAGTTCTTCTCAGCATTTTTATTAAAATATTATATTTATCTATTTATTTGAGAAAGAGAGAGGGAAGAAGGGGGCAGATAGAGTGAGAGTGCCACTGCATATGAACTCCAGACACATGCACCACCTTATGCATCTAGGGAATCAAACCTGGGTCCTTAGGCTTCACAAGCATGGGCCTTAACCACTAACTATTTCTCCTGCCTATCCTTCACATATTTAATTGATTCTTTCTCTAAATTGAGGTCTCTTAAACCATTTTCCATATTTCACAACTAATATCTATAGTTAGGAAATTTTTATGACTTTACATAACTGTGTACCAATTTAAATGAAAGTTGCCTTGTACATTTCACATAGATTTCCACGTAGAGCTCAGTCTCAAACCATATCAATGGGTATAGCCACTGCAGAATTACTCTATTCTGGGCTGAATCCCTTTACTTTAATGCTGAACAATGCTGCTATATTTGTAAAACAGCTCATCTCTAACCATACCTACTATGCCAACAAATAATATAGGTAACTCAATCATCTCATTTCTACTGAAGTTCATCGAAAATTTTGTTCAAGTTTATATAGGCAATGAAGCAAGTTTTAAAGAAATAAATTATCAATGGTGCATCTATTTCTTAACTACATGTGACCTTTTCAATATGGTAACACCGTTTGGTGCCTAGTTTTCTTTTTTCTTTTTTCTTTTTTCTTTTATTTTTATTAGTCAGTTCTGTATTCAGCAAATACAGTCAGTTTGGTACCATTATTAGGCTCATCCGTGACCTACCCCCTCCCCTTGACCCCTCCTTGTTGAGGTATACCAGTCATGCATTGTGGAGTTAGCCCACAGTTATGGGTAAGCTAAATGTCTCTGCATATCATGACCCAACATGTGGCTCTGACATTCTTTCTGCCCCCTCTTCCGCAAAATTTCCCTGAGCCATGCTGGGTTCATTTTTGGTCTGCTTCAGTGATGAGGTGTTGGGGGCCTCTGAGGCTCTGGCTCTCTGATTTGGTAGGAGTTGATTTTTCTCTGTGCTGATCTCCTTCCCCCTTGTGCTGGTATCCGGTTCATCAGGAAAACAGCGCCCTTGCTTGTTTCTCCAATTTTTCTTAGTTTCAGCCGGGGCCCTTTTGAGGTATGATGGGGTGGCTCTCTCCTTAGGATCTACATCTATCTGAAAAAGAGAAGCAGATTCTCCAATGGAGAGTAAGTTAGCACCAGGACAAATGAGATAACCCTTACTTTTTTTTTTTTAATAGAGAATTTAATAGGTGTAGGCCCTCTTGTAGCCCACAATTGATGGTAGCTTGATATTGGAGAGTGGGCTTATGTTTGGATCTGGTTCTGACTTGTTTCCCAGCTCCAGCTATGGGTCCCATACCAGTGAGGGGATCAGTTAGCCAAATTGAGAGCAGTTGGTTCCCCACCATGGCTGTGTGCCACCACTGCACTTGTGTCGTTTCTGGATACTTGCTTAGTCAAGAAGTATGCATTGTCCTGTATATATAATGGAAATTATATTCTTTAAAAATACTGACTTATACTATCTGGACTTCTAATGTGGGCTAATATGTGACTTATTTCCCATGATGTTTTATATCTGCCATATGAAATTTATGACTCTAAATCCTAAATAAATCCATTATTGGCTTTGTATTTGGGAATTTTTGGATCATTGTATCTACAGAGTAAATATTAACAAGGTGAAAAATATTTCATTTCAAAGTCACTCACTCTCTGTAGAAATTGTCATTATGGGTAATTTAAGTTTCTCTTTCAGTCTCTGACATACAATACCCAGCAAAAAATTTCAGGAATTTTAAAATTATCAAGCTTAACTTTGTAACTGATGATGGAAAAGAATTATTTAATTTCAATGGTAACTCCACTTGTACATAACTTTTAATCAATGTAATAACTGGAGGTAAAGAAATATCTCACACCTGGTTGATCCTGAAGTTATTATAGTGATGTAATGAAACCAATCTCTGTAGAACAGCATCTCCCTGTCTTCCGTATCAAAATTGGTTTAGTTGAGTGTTTCAAAACTCAGACTAGGGTGAGAAATGGGCCTAGTTCTCTTGCCAAAGTAGAATTTCTTTCTTTCTTTCTTTCTTTCTTTCTTTCTTTCTTTCTTCCTTCCTTCCTTCCTTCCTTCCTTCCTTCCTTCCTTCCTTCCTTCCTTTCTTTCTTTCTTTCTTCCTTTCTTTCTTTTTCTTTTTTTTTTCAGTTTTTCGAGTAGGGTTTCACTCTAGCTCAGGCTGACCTGGAATTCTTCACTATGTAGTCTCAGGATGGCCTTGAACTCACAGTGATTCTCCTACCTCTGCCTCCCGAGTGCTGGGATTAAATGTGTGTGCCACCATGCCTAGCTTAAAGACATGATTTTTCCATCTTTTTGTTGTTGTTGTTGTTTTGTTTTGTTTTTTGAGGTAGTGGCTCACTCTAGCCCAGGCTGACCTGGAATTCACTATGTAGTCTCAGGATGGCCTCGAACTCATGGAGATCCTCCTACCTCTGCCTCCTGAGTACTGGGATTAAAGGTATGTGCCACCACTCCCAGCTATTTTCAATGTAGAATTTATAATTTTAAAACTTGGTATTATTTAAGAAATATACTATTAGATCAGATAGATGATAGATAGATGATAGATAGATAGTAGATAGATAGATAGATAGAATCATATGTAAATACGTACTGGGTTCTAGGAGAGCTGGTTTCTTTTTTTTTTTTTTTTCTTTTTTATTAGTCAGTTCTGTATTCAGCAAATACAGTCAGTTTGGTACCATTATTAGGCTCATCCGTGACCTACCCCCTCCCCTTGGCCCCTCCTTGTTGAGGTATACGGGTCATGCATTGTGGAGTTAGCCCACAGTTATGGGTAAGCTAAATGTCTCTGCATATCATGACCCAACATGTGACTCTGACATTAAGAGAGCTGGTTTCTTGTGACAAGTCAAAATCAACCAAAAATAGTTTTAAAAGAACTCAATTGAAGATTTGAAGTTTTTATTCCTGGGATTCAGTTTATATATTGATTATGAATTTTTTCATCTGTCCAAAAGGCTGGCTATAGGCAATATGTTTATGTCTGTGATTAGGGCATGAGTACAGAGTCCTCAGGAATAGGACTAGTGAGGATAGAGCAAGAAGATGCATGTCAATCAATCATGAAGCACACCCTCACAAGACAGTGAATCTTCTAGTAACATGATGCAGGACTCCCCAGCTTCCAGTACCGTAGGAAAAAAAGTCTATTGTTTATATGATACCTGCCTCTGGTATTCCATAATATAAGCCCCAGTGTATGTAGACATAAACAATTAACTTTACATTCATTATTTCAGCATTTTTGAGCTAAAGAGCTACTATAGTGTGACTGTGTCTTCCAAAGTACATGTGCTAGAAACCCAATTACTTATGTAACAGTGTTGGATGAAGCAACCTTAAAGAGTGATTTTTAGGTCATGAATGAATTAGTGATGTCACCATTGCTGTATGTTTCTATTAAGAGGATGTATTCAGCCCTTCTCTGGTGAGCATGAACTCTCTTGCTACTCCACCATTTGCCATGAGATGATACAAGAAGGTTCTCCACAATTGCAGGCCTTTCAAACTTGTACTTACTAAGTGTATGAAACTGTCATAAGTAGATTCCCATTCTTCGTTAAATTACTCTTCATTATAAAAGAACAAAATAGACTAAGACAGTATCCATTCTGTGTACAAAGAAATTTCATTGGGGCGTGGTTGTATATATGCATAAGCGAGCACTCAGGAAATAAAACAGGAAATCACATGAGTTAGAGGTCACCCTGTGCTACATAGACAGAGCCTGTTACTAAATACCAGAATTAGAAGAAAAAAGAAATTTCAAACAGAGTTAGGGTAATAATAATATTCTGATTACCTTATATTTAATAAACCTCTTGAATTTCATTATTCTTCACAATGAAGAATAATTTACCATTTTTATTTTGTTGGTAGGCCTTGTTATTTATTTCAAAATATAACAGTACTTGTAGTTAATTTTGTTGATTTAGTTGAATTATACATGTTTTGCTATAAGGTAGGCTTTTGGTTTGAATTTCAAAAAAATAATTTTAACTGAAGATCCTAACACATTCTACTTCTCCTAAATGCTTTAAAGATTGGTAGCCTTGATAGTTTCTTGGTATGTTGGAGGAATTCTAGATAACAGGGACAGGAATTACCCTATAGGTATCAAATAAAGTGAAGACATGACTTCTTTGGAGAGAAGTGATAGAATGCATTTTAAACTGAGAGGTCTACAACAACCTTTCTTGAGGTCAAATCCTGATTCTACTAGTTGTGAGCATGGTGTAACTTTGAACAAGTTATTTACTTTTCTATCCATGAGCATCTTTGTCTTAAAGTGAGGTTAATAATAGTGCTAAACACACTTAGTTATTTTGACATTCAAGTGAGTTAATACCATTTCCAACCATTTGATGCATAAAGCACTTAGAATAATGACTGGTACATAAACTACTCAATAAATGTAAGTTTTCAGTATTTTCACCCTCACCTTTTCCTGCATAAATTGGCAATCATAAGCAAAAGAAAGGTAGATTTTAAGGTCAGAATAAATTAGCTGGTGCTGGACCCCTTCTACTGAATAGCTTCAAGTATGCTTGCTACAGATACTACTGGCAACTCAAGCTGGCCAGCCTCTATTTCCCATGGTATTTCATTCACTTGTCAGTGTTCTTCATTCAAAATGGCCTTCTACGACAATCCATTATTATGCTCATTCTCCTCCCCAGCATGCCTCATACTAGTGATTTAACTCTAAGCCCTAGAATCCTTGAACATTAACTCCTTCCTAGATATTTTCTGGATGTTTCACACAACAAGTTATACAGTAAAATAATTTTTCATTCAATTTCACGTGAAGTAATTAACTTTTTTAATATCTAGCTGCTTAAATCTTAAGGTTCATATTCACTGTCCTTGATCTTCACAGAAATAACACTGATGGAAGCTGCAGGTCAACTTGATTAATTTAGAATGTCCACAAGGCAGCATTCTAGAAAGAAATATAAATTGTGATATAACCATGCATATAACTTAATAAAATAGAAAACTTACATATTAGCATATCTGATGATAATATTAGCTACATCTTTCAGTAGAAATTCCTTGGCAATATCACAATTTCCTGGATGTTCCACCAAATAAGCTGACAGTGGGGCTTTCAAAGTTGTTGAATATTATTGTACCAAATGGTAAAAAGGAAAGTTGACAAGGTATTCCACATCATGAGTAAAGTATTTCCCAAGCAAATGAAAATGTACAATTACCTTAGCCACTAAAACATTCTGTACCACTGGGATAACAGAATAACTAAATTGCACAACGGAGGTCACTCCTCTTAAGGTTTCCTGACTGTCTGTGAGACTAAGAGGTTGAGTCTGCCTTCCTCAGAAATTTTTCCTGTTATTTACTCCTTTGTATTGATTCATTCTCATAATGTAGACATAAACTGGATATAATTCCATTTCCAAGAGAAGTTTGCAAAGTGTTTTGTTCTTTATGCTATCCACTTGACAATCTAGTCACAGAAGTTTCTCCACATGGAAAGCAGGGGATAGAAACAGATTGAGAATCCCAAGAAATACTATATTAACCATGAAAAAGAAAGCTGTCCAAGATAAAATATTTTTATTTTATAAAAGATACTAAATATAGTTGATGCTTGGAGATTTGTTTGTCACTTGTAGCAAGTACTGTTTCATCCCCCCAGTTTAATTAGCTTAGAATGATAAGAAGGAATCCCAAAAAGATGGCTGTGAAGATTTGTTATTTTAATTAGCCAAGTATATAAAGAGGAAAAACATCACCTAACATGAAGATACTGAAGGCAGCTTATAGAGTATCAAAAAAAGGCCATCTCATGAGCAACACAATCTAAATTAAGAGCGTTACTGGCTAATGCAGACTCATAAAACATGTGAAATCCTCTCTGCCTTTGTATATGAGAAAAGTACTGTTCAGGTCTCAGATACTAATATCCTTGCAAAGAAAGTACCACAATAACCCTGGATTTAAAGCTACTCCAATGACTTCAAAAGGTAAGGACAACTGCCCTACATGTGTGCATTGTAATGCAGTGTATAAATGACACAGAGCATAAACACTACTTAAATGGGAGTAGAATATATTTTTGTAGTATTAAACTACAGCACTTAGAAAGATTTTGTGTTTCCTATGGCTGGAATGTCAAACATTTCACAGGATTTAGCCTGTGATTTTATGTGCATAATTTTAGATGGATTACCATACATATGTTTTTCATATCTGGCCCAGGTTTCTTTTGGCTCAGATGTTTTAAGTGCTTTTGTGTGCATGGCTTCTGCATTAATATTGTGCTGTGTCTATTTTGTGATCCTTTATTAGTATTATCAATTGGAACTCACTGCAAACTTTTATTTAAAATTGAGGCAAGAGGTGAAAATTGTCAATATCTTTTAAATGTTAACGCAAGCCTGAGGTAGTCTGTATAAGCACCCACTCTGCATTTCTAGAGGCAGCCTGTTTTCTACCTTCTCTCTCTAATTACACCATCTGGGAGACAGGAATATGTACCATTTTGCCCTTCATTTGCATCATCATAGTAATGGTAGCCTTCATGTCCCTTTGCCTGATAAGTTACAGGGTTTTTGGTTTCTGCACACTGATTATGCAGCCAAGCTCCCCTCTCCTTGGACAGCTCCAAGGACGTTGCAGTTCTTCCTGCAGGCGAACAGCACACACTTGAAAAGACCCATCTTACCTTCCATCCCACTCAAACATTGGTGCATGACAGCCCCTCAGCCCAGCTTCACCTTTCTGAAGACTGCAGTATGCACACAGAAGAGCTAAGTGCATAGACTTCTTGTTGGAGGCAGATTATATCCTTGCGTTTACTTAAGAATTAACTGTTGAGAAACATGCCTTGTAATTTGCTTGTGAGTCTGGCTTTCAGAGCAAATTCATTTTGTCCCCTTAACTGGCATAGGTAGTAAGATGCACAATGTTTGTCATGGGGCTTAATGAATATGCTTATCAGTAAAGTTATATCTAGGACATTTAGTAAACTACTTGTCTGAAGCTTTACCTTAATCTGAAAAGACAATCTTAACAAATTTCAGTTTATAAATTTCTACATGGGAGTTATATGAAACTGACTTAAAACATACAAAACAACTAATGACAATGCTGAAGAAATCAGGGTAAAAGGGTACAAAATGAAGTCTAGGGATATTTCAATCATCCAAGTTCCTTAGAATATTTTTTCATTAAAATACAAAGAATTCAGACTGGAGAGGTGGTTCAGTGGTTAAGCCGGTTACCTTTAAAGCATAATGACCTGGTTCAATTCCCTAATACTGACATAAAGCCAGATGTCATGTATCTAGAGTTTGTTCACAGTGGCTAGATGCCCTGGCATGTCCATTCTCTCTTTCTCTGTCTGTCTCTCTTCTTTCAGTTTCTCTCCTTGCAAGCAAAGTAAGAACCAAGGAAACAAATAAATAAATACAAGGAATTGGGTTTCATTATTTTTGTATTTCAAACAATTATTTGTTTCCCTTCCCTATTCCTTTCCTCTCCCTCTCCACCTTTGTGTCTTCTCTCATATATAGCCTCCCTTCTGCTTTCACACTACATGTTTCTTTTTATTTCTTCCACTTCTACTTTCTCATTTCCTCTTGTTCCTCTCTCTCATAGTCATCTACCTCAACTCAGAGTCTAGATTCACACTCACATCCCCTTATTTACTTATATGGAAACACTGAAAGTTGGCATTCCCAGTAGTCTGAAATTTCATATACTGTAATTAGTTAAGCTAGAAGATTCACCTCAAACATTTAGATCACCCTGACTAACTTTGCTGTATGTGAGTGAGTAACAGAACTCAAAGCAAATTCCACATCAAAGCCATAGGAAACCAAATTCTGTATAAGATTTGGTCAGATAATATATTCCTATAATTTAGGTTAAAATATAAAACTAATTAATAAAAACAAATAAATATAAAAAATAAAATAAAAGTACATTTTAGTATTCTACTTTTTCAAGGAGGTTCTAGATCTAGTCCAGGATGACTTGGAATTCACTATATAGTCTTAGGATGGCCTCAAACTCACTACGAACCTCCTCCTCTGCTTCCTGAGTGCTTGGATTAAAGGCATGCACTACCATACCCTGTTTACAGGTACTTTTTAAGTTGATAAAACTTAAAACTAAATTCTACTTCATACAAATAACTTCTTCCATATTAATTATTGTAGCTTAAGTGGCTAATTTCATTAGTTCTAGTTTTCATCAATAACAGAATTTTTGCTTGAAAATTACGTCATAGTTGACCAGAATTTAATAGGAGAGAATGAAATCTTTCTCTCTTGAACAGAACCATAAAGGTTTCCAAATATATTATAGTGTAATAATTTTATCAGGTGATGTTTCCATTTATTTCTTATATATAATAATTTAGTATATTTGTATGCCAAATATATAAATTAAGTATCTAACATCTAATGTGCTGTGATGACAATGAATCACAATTTGACCAACATGCAAGTCATCTGCTAGGGCCTTAATGTTTTTGTATGTATCCTCAAGATTGAGAAGTTGATATTCGAACCCCAAAAGTGTGAGATCAGGGTCCTTTCTCAAAGTTGTTAGATCATAAGAATAGGACTCTTGTCCATGAGATGGTTGCTGGGTATGTAATGCATCTCGGGTAGATTCAGGTTAGGTGCTCTAGATGGTGAGACTATGTGGCGATTTTTTTTCTGTGATTGGGTAAGTTCACTGAGAATGATCTGTTCCAGGTTCAACCATTTTGCCTCAAATTTCATTGTGTCATTTTTTTCGTACTGATATATAGAATTCCATTGTGTAGATATACCATATCTTACTTATCCATTCTTCTAGTGATGGACATCTAGGTTGATTCCAGCTCTTAGCTATTACAAATTGAGCCACTACAAACATGGTTGAGCAAATCTCTCTGGCCTGCAGTTTGAAGGTTTTAGGATAGATGCCCAGTAAGGGAATAACTGGGTCTGTTGGTATCCCTATAGTCAGCTTTTTCAGGAGTCTCCATATTGCTTTCCAAAGTGGTTGTACCATCTTACATTCCCACCAACAGTGGATGAGTGTTCCTACTTCTCCACATCCTCGCCAGCATTTATTTTCATTTGATTTTGTGATGTTTTCTATCCTTATTGGGGTAAGGTAGAATCTTACAGTTGTTTTAATTTGCATTTCTCTGATGATTAGGGATGATGAACATTTTCTTAAGTGTGTGTTTGCCATTTGTATTTCTTCCTCTGTGAACTGCCTGTTCAGCTCTTTGCCCCATTTTGTGAGTGGGGTGTTTGACTTCTCACTATTTAGATTTTTGAGTTCTTTGTAGATTCTAGAGATTAGGCCTCTGTCAATTGGATAACCTGCAAATATTTTCTCCCATTCTGTGGGTAATCTATTGGCTTTGCTTATTGTATGCTTGTCTGTTCAGAAACTCTTCAGCTTCCTGTGATCCCATTGGTTGAGTGACTGTTTAAGATCGTGAGCTACTGGGATTTTGTTCAGGAAGTCTTTTTCCATTCCTATATCATGGAAAGTACTTCCTATATTTTCTTCCAGTAGTAGTCAAGTTTCTGGTATTATGTTGAGGTCTTTGATCCATTTGGACTTGAGCGTAGTGAATGGCAAAATGTGTGGGTCAAGTTTCAGTTTCCTGCATATGGTTATCTAGTTTGTCCAGCACCATTTGTTGAAGATGCTATCTTTCTTCCAGCCTATATTGTTCGGGCCTTTGTCAAATATCAAGTAGCTATAGTTGCTTGACCCAAAGTCCCACCCTCTCCAGGGCTATTCTTTTTGGGCATTCCCCCATAAACTCCTGTTGAGTGTTATATCTTTTAGTCTACCTTCAAGGAGAAAGGTTTATATGGTACTAGTTCATTTGGGTTTTTATTTCTATCTTTATATCCTACTGGGTCTATTTTATTATAGTATCACAAAGTGATGAAGTCATCAGAATTCACTGACATATACCTTGGAGTTTTCATTGCAAGTAAAAAGTAAAAATAATATCAGAAAAAATAATGGCCTAAAGTCAACAAATTTTCTGAGTGTTTCAGGTATTTAAGACCATTTAGTGAGGCTCTGTTGTAGACAGCCATAGGTTGCTGAGATGTACTTCAAACCCAGGCACAGTATGAGAAGAAAGGATTTGTTTAAGCTTACAGATGTAGGGGAAGTTCTATAATGGCAGAAGATGTTCCCCTTTCACAGGTCCAGGCAGAGAGAAAAAACTACTCCCAGCACAAGCATGCACACTCCAAAACATGAGGTAGAACTCTGGTACTTTGCATAACTTTATATTGGAATTCTAGTTCTGCCCCTACACCTTAGGCCTGTACCCTAGCATCTATCCACAATGATACCTCCTCCAACCAGGTGGCTGTAGATCTAAACTACAAGTTTTAATAAACTCCTGAATCAATTGGGGGATATTCCATTCAAACCACCACATTCCACCCCTGGCCTCCAATAGACTCATAAGCATATCACACTGTATATTGTATTCAGTCAAAATTCAAAGGTCCCCATAGTCTTTACCATCTTAAAATAGTTCCAAAGTCCAATATCATAACCAGTGACTGACGATCTCCAGATTTTTCCAATTGTTCCCCTCCAGCTGGGCCGAATAGCCAGGGGAAACTTTCATCCCAAGCCAAGTGTGGGTCATGGGAGCCCTTGCATAGCTGTGGTATATCCAAAACATCTCTAGGTCTCCATGCAAGCCATGATCCATCACCAGCCTTTTCTTCAACATCATTATGCACTGCCTATATGGTATGCCTTAGCAGTGGTTCCTGGAACCATATACATTTCATGATCCACTCAATGAATTTTTCATGCTTCCAAAACCAATACCAGGTATGCACAACACAGCCATCACCTTAATTCAAAGAAAAAATAAATATACTTAAAAAGCAGCTTCCTTCTTCTCATATATCCTTTCAAAACAATGCATATCTACCATTGTTTCAATGTAAAGCAGTTGGGTCATCTTCCTTAAGACTGCTAATGTGTTTGACAATAGCAGTTTCAGAAACCTAAAAATAGTCTCCATGCCAGTAACTTTTAAATTCATTTGAGTCTTTCCAACTTAAAATCTTAAATTTCTCAGTCCTGTATCTTTACCAAGCACATCAGTCCATTGCAAATTTAACCTTAATCTAACTGTCTAGGCATGGAAAGCAAAACCAACCAGCCCCTATGCTAGTAGCCCAGTTACAATGAAGTCCTCTTCAGTCTTTCTTCCCCCTTAGGAAATTTATAAGCCAAGGCTCCAAATGAAATTTTCACTGGAGTTAGCATTTTCAAACTCTCATCAGAATAGTCCAGAATACTTGGACTACTCTGGAAGGCATCTTCAGTTGCAAGCACCATTCTGCCAGCACCCAAGTTTCCAAAGACCCAAAAAGGACCAAATGGTCAGATTCATCACAGTAAAACCCTACTTCTGGTACCAATTCTTTAGCAGTCAGCTTCAGTTGCTGGGATGAACTTCCTGACCAGACAGAGTTATGGAAGGATTGAAATATTGGAAACTTACAGATGTAGGGGAAGTTATGTAATGGCAAAAGAAGTTGGCTTCCTTTCACAGGTCCATGAAGAGAGAGAGAGAGAGAGAGAGAGAGAGAGAGAGAGAGAGAGAAGCAACGACCACCAAAAGCAAGCAAGCAAGCACACATTGGGAACGCCAGGCAAAGCTCAAGCACTTTGCATACCTTCAGCTGTAAATGCTGGATCTTCCCCGAAACACTTTTGGGTTGAACTTAGGATCTACCCACAGTAACACCAAGTTACAGGCTTGAATAAAACTCCTGACTCTTTTGGGGGATGTCTGTTAAAACTACCACAGGCCCAAATAGTCTTCTTCTTAATACTAATTGTCATCTTTTCTTAAAACATTATACTTTGGAACTTATCTTGAATAACCTTAAAATGTACCTGTTGTAAAAAGTCTTAAAAATATATCTTCCCACTTGCACTTCAGCCAAGGCCCAGATGACACCAGAGAGGAATTGGGGAGATAAGCAAGTGAGCTGCTCCCATGGTTAACCTGACAGTCAACACCAGAGTGAAGGAGACAGATGCAGAGGATACACAACACACACCAAAGCAGAAATTCAGAAGCTCCTGAGAGCTTTTCACTGAAATCATCTTTAAACACACCCACCAGAGCTCAGAGAATTGTGTGAAAGAGGGGGCAGAAAGATTGCAAGAGCCGCTGGTTGGGATGGCATACCCAGAGGCACTGAACCCCTCCCCAACAAATGACTGCTGTTCTCATAACTCATAACTCATAACTCACAACCCCATGGGGAATACCAGCAACCCAACTAAGGTGGGTCCTCAGCAGAATGGGGGCACAGAGGAGGAAAATGATGGTACCAACAAGTGAAGTATCCATAGAAACTATATTAATAATAGAAAAGTACCTCTCCTTTCATCAAGATTTTGAGTTCCTCATTGTATCTTTACATATTTTTAAACTTAGGTATAACTTTAAGTATATAATTTACAACCGTCCAATACTGATAATAAGTTCCTTAAATACAAGAACAGAGATACAGATGTATATAAAGTGTTGTACTTACCTGCTCATTGCTGGGACATGAACCTGACCAAAGGCATCAAATGGCAGATTTTTTTTTTTAATTTAGGTTTACCATCTTGAAAAGATGCTTCAGAATGTTAGGGGAAAGCATGGTCTGAACAGAGGTTGGAAATCACCTCTGCCACAGCAGATATAAAACAGCAGCAAGAGAGTGAGTTGAATGAGACCTGGCAAGGGAGAGCTGGCTACATGATCCCTAAGCCCATCCTCAACAACACATGTCCTTCAGCAAAGCACCCCACAAATTGCCACCAACTTGGACCACACATCAAAACACTTGATTTTATGGAGGAAAATTAATTCAAATCATCACATTCTGCCACTGTCCCCATAAACTAAAGAGTATCCTGTGATTTAAAATATAACGCATTCAGTTCAACTTTAGAAGTACCTGTGGTTTTTCACTTGTTTGCTTTTCTTTGCTGCATAATTCCTGTCTTTTGCATAATAATTACCTTTTCTGTGAAGGAGATTATCTCCTCACCTATGATCACAAAGCTGCAGACTATGATTGAAGTGGAAAACCACAGGGAATATGTAGCAGGAGGTTTGATCAATTCCAACACTGTTCAAACATCTTCACTGTCCAAGGTTTCTTAACTGCAAGCCTGTAAAACCAGAAACACATAATGGTACAGAGTAAGCCTTCACACTGCAAAATATGGCATTACAAAGAAAGACTCTACCAATGCAAGATCTAAAACAAACAGGGTAAACCTCAAATCCTGTAGCTCCAAGCCCAACATCTATAATCAGTGATGAAGTCTCTAGGGTTCCAATTCTGTCCTTCCAGTTTTAATGCTTACATCCCTGGGGACAGTTCATTCCAAGCTGGCAGCCACCCTAAGCAACCACTCTATAGTACTGAAAATTCTGAAGTCCTAATATCTATTTCAACCCACAGTTCATCTTCATGGCTCCTTTTGTCCTCCATTCAGGGACTCTAATAATCCTGCCTCACATTTTCCAGTGGCCATCCCCCAATTCAATGACCCCTTTGAATCCTGCATTTGTCATAGTTCCAAAACCAGCATCATGTGGGTTTTACCACGAAATTGTTAATCAATGGTGGAATAAAAATCTGCTCGAAGAGAGAAAAATTCTTTTAGCGTTCTTCCTTCAGGCTCCCTACTTTCAAAGATTTCAGGGTTCTTCCTGCAGTCTCAAATTGAAACAGCTGGCCCAATCTCAAAGGGAGTCATTTCTCAATTGCAGCTGAAGCAAACTTTTATTTGGTGCACCAAACCTTCATGCCATATCCTTGTGCTCACATCAGTCCATTACTTCTAAACTCAACCTAGCTCAAGTTCTCATGACACCAACAGAATGCAGCTAGCCTTTCATACAAACTGCCTATAGCTCAGTCTAGACAAAGTTATTTCTTTAAGAAAAGTCAAGCCTTCAAAGTTCTTTCTGCATTCAGGTCTTTCACACTCTGACCAAAATGGTCCATCCAACTCTGGTCACAGCATTGCAAGGCATCTCTTAATCCAATGTTTCAAAATCTTTCCACATTCCTTCCAAAAATCAGTTCCAAATGAGCAAAGACATACAGGTTTCTATCAGCAAGACTTCCACTCATCTGGTACTACTTTTTATTTTCTAGTTACCTTCTAGTTTCTGGGACACAACACCTGACCATGAATAGTGGTTGGGAGGAAAGCCTTTACTTCAGGCCTACAGTTTCATGGGTAAGCTTAATTATGGTGGGAAAAGTTGTCTTACTTCATAACATATCCCCAACGAAAAGAGAATGAACAAATACAGCTCAAGCTGGCTCTGAATACATAGTAGGCTAGATTCAAGGTCCACCCCTAGTGACAAACAGCTCTGCCTGCTTGGGACTAAGTAGAAAGCTTAATCAAAAAATACCTGAGGCTATGGGGACATTTACATTTAAATCACTACAGAAAGATATTACCTTATGATAGTGAATTTCATGGTATGTTATCATTTTACTACTCCTGCCACATAACAGTCAACCCCAACCATACCCATTATTGGAAATGATTTGCATTTCAAATCATAATTTGAAATTTAGTAGGACAGTAGAAAACCAATAAGTTTAGATTCATTGAGGCTAATACCAGAGCCGTTATGAAGATATAGATGGCTAGCCTTGCACTCCTGATCTTCCTGCCTCTGCCTCTTTAGAAATTTCCTATCAGTTTGTTCCACCACAACCAGCCAAATGTAGATGACTAAAATACAGTTCAGCAAAGATGCGTTGAACTCAAGATTTCACATGATCTTTTGGAAAGTCAAGAATACTAGTACAAATATAAATATATACTTCTTGTGGTAAAATGTAATCAAAATGTAATGTTATACAATCTTAGAAAGGTGAGGTTAATGAGTATGTGGTTATGTAAAACCTTGCTATTATATATTGTTAAATGAAAGAATTATAATTGCTTTATATATTATGGAATCTCATTTTACTAAAACAAAAAATTATCATGTGGGATAACATAAGGACACAAATGATCAGGATTGTGTTGGTTTATCTTTTTCTCTGTTTATTTTATTATTATTTTTGTCATCATCTAAGTCTTCTCATAACAAGGCTGGTTAAAGCCAAGTTAAAAATGCATAAGAGTTAAGCAGATGAACTTAAGAAATAAATATATTATACCAAAAGAAAAAATGATATATGTGAGTATTTTAGAAATCAAAGTAAATCAAGAAATATAAGCTATAGGTTATGTACAGACAGCAAAAGAGATGAGTCTATGAGTTTTTAGAATCAGGCTGGAGAATGTTATAAGATTTATTAATTATATAGTAATATGATCTCATCTTAAATGACTCTGGTAAAATTTCAGCAGGAAAGTGACATAATCAGAC
Source organism: Dipus sagitta (assembly GCA_036346955.1). Classification (NCBI taxonomy): domain Eukaryota; kingdom Metazoa; phylum Chordata; class Mammalia; order Rodentia; family Dipodidae; genus Dipus; species Dipus sagitta. Next base: position 51,715,094 of record CM070775.1, on the reverse strand, counting down.
ATAAGTCAGAAATATCACCATGTCTGCTTCCTAGACAATAGACTAAAAAAAAAAATGAGTGGAAAAAATGGAGAACATTTGTGAAGAATTTGTATAATCTTGGTTAGTGACAGTTCTGGCCCAAATGAAAGTATCACTCATAATGTTAGAGAAAATTGCTTTATTTATTAACTGATCAGGAGATAGTGCTACAAGCCATTCACTGAGACAAGGAACCCAGAGTAGAGCAGTTTACAGGAGTAGCTGAGGAATTCAGCTGAAGGCAGTGAGCTGCATTCCTGGAACATATCCACAGGAAGATGGGCAGTGCATAAACAGAGATGGATGTGAATCTAAACTGATATACTCATTTGAGATCATCAACATGTAGATGGTAGTGGTACTCTGAGCTCACACAGGAAGGCTATATGACAATAAGAGAATGTTTTTGGCTGGAAAGATGACTCAGAGGTTAAGGCACTTGCATGCAAAGCCAAATGGCCTTGATTTGATTCCCTAGGACCCATGTAAGCCAGATGCAAAAGGTGGCACATGTATCTGGAGTTAATTTGCAGTGGCTGGAGGCCATGGCACACCCATTCTCTTTGTCTCCCCCCTCCCTTCCCCTCTTTTTATCTCTCATATAAACAAAAATAAAATATTAAAGAAAGGGAAAGCTTCAATGTACTACTGGAGAATACCAACCTTTGGGGAAATAGAGAAAGAAGGGAATTTGCCAAACAAGAAAAGAAGCCAAAGGAAAAGCTGAAAGCTAGATAATAAAAACATAAGACTTGCCAATCTTGAGCAAGCAAGCAATTCATACTGGTTCAACCTTGGAGTAGGGTGTTTCATGAGACACTTATTTCTGAATTCATCATAGAGTTTTAAATGAAACATATTTATTCTTCTGTAGCAACTGAAGAGATCCACATATTGAGCAAGTTTAGGATTAATGAGAGAAGATGGATTTTCTTTATCTTTTTATGGGTTTTATCAAAACATGATGATATTTCATCAAAATCTAATAAAGTTATAGTTTATAGTTTATGGGAATGGCAGATCCCTGACATTCCCTTCCTACTCATTTTTCATAAAAAGCTCAGAAAGGTCAAATCTAGAGCCAGGCATGGTGGCACACACTTTTAATCCCAGCACTTTGGAAGCAGAAGTAGGAGGATTGCCATGAGTTTGAGGCCACTTTGAGACTACAGAGTGATTTCCAGAGCTAGAGTGAGACCCTACCTCAGAAAAGAAAAGAAAAGAAAAGAAAAGAAAAGAAAAGAAAAGAAAAGAAAGGAAAAGAAAAGAAAAGAAAAGAAAAGAAAAGAAAAGAAAAGAAAAGAAAAGAAAAGAAAAGGAAAGAAAAGAAAGGGAAAGAAAGGTCAGATCTAGGACAAATGGTCCATTTCAGTCTTTCCCTTTTTCTTGAAGTTATCATATTCATACAATCTGCAAGCACTAAACATAAGTCCATGAACACCATTCTTTTCTCTGGAATTAGTGAAAACCACATTTTATTTGCTTACTTGAAGTCATTGAATGCTACTTTTACCTTCCATGATTCTCTGAGCTACTTTTCTTGGGTAATTTAGAATATAACATTTGCTCTTGTTGCTCGGTGATGGTTAAATATATGTTTTCTTTTATGGCTCATCATTGGTACTTCCTTTATACACTATCTGCTCAAATTCCCTATCTTCATTAATATGATGCAAACCGCTGTAGGAATTAAACACCCAAACATCAGAGGCTTAGCTACAAATAAACACATCACTTTTTTTCACTTCCTAGTTATATATCAATGTTTCTGGTCGATGAGAAGTTCGTGAGCCTGTACATGATGATAGTCTCATACTCTTTTCACTCTGTTGTTTCTTCATCCCCCATGGACCCTGTGTTTACTCGATCAACTGTTGAGCAGAAAGGAAGCAAGAAATATACTCAAGAAGCAGAAAAATGGAATTTATTTCACAGTCTAATGGATTGTGTACAGACAACATCCACCAGAAAATATGCACCTACTGATAGACTTGTTCCCACCATCCATTGATTGAGGTCTCCTGGAACATTACCTTTCTTTCACTTCCAACCTGACATAACTGTGGTCCCAAAGAAAATTGTCTTTATGCAACAGATCCATGTGGTAGCTGGAATTGGGGGCCATCATGGTTCATATGCTAAAGGAACACAGATGGGATACTACCAGTAATTTTCTTGGCACTTCATCACTTCCATTAATCATTTCTACAAACACTAGATGCTCACATCTAATATGAAACACAATGAATAAGGTTCAGCACAATGAATATCATCACACTTACATAAAAGTGTAATAAAATGCTTCTACTTGGTGGGAAGCTTCCTTCCATTTGCTCTTCTCAGGCAATAATACTCCTTCCAACTTGTCACACAGTTATTCTGTAGTGGTTTGAGGCCTTTGCATTCCATCAGTTGAAAAGTATGGAGATACATCATGATTAGAAGGGACTCATATCATTTTTGCTTACATCTTGTTGCTAAGTGCTAGTTAGATGGGACCATGTGCAAACAATATGTTGCATGACATTGAGTCTAAGGCTGTGCATATTCTCCCAGCAGCCATCAAGATATCTAGGAGTCCAATTCTCAAATTCATCCACAAGACATACCTACATTTCTAACTCTATGAAAAGGGGCCACAAGGGAATTCCATATAGAATTGACTTGAACTTTTAGCCAGTTGTGTTTGCTCAGACCCTTAATCCCAAGATTTTGGAGGCTGGGACATAAGAATAATGAGAAGTTTGAGGCCATTGTGGGCAACAAAGTAAGACCCTGTCTCAAAATATATACAGAAAGAGAGGGGGTCAGAGCTGAAATCTCCTGAACACAGCAATACACAGTAGTACTAGATGCAGTTAGGCTCTTCTACAGAAGAAACTAAAATAGCTAAGCAAACACATTTTTCAAAGTTGTGTGAATGAACATTGCTCTGAATTCCTGTTCTAAACCTTGAAGCAGAATATTATACACAGAACAGAATTTCCATATGTGGAAACTGTAAAATTGCTATTTGCAAGTCATGTTCATTTGTATACCAGAAACCTGCCAGCAATGCACCCAAAATTCATTTGTAGCTACTATTTATAGCAATATCAGCATTCAAGTTTTTATGTAAAAATAGCAAAGTAAAGCTACTGGCATAATAGTAGATAACATATTTATTCATTCATACATGAAAGTTTATTTGCTGTTTGTACAGAAACATATTGGGTCCTATCTTTAACATTAGATAAAAGAAAATTGTGATGAAGCTGAAAGGAAAAGTTAAGGTCAAATATTCCAATAAAGAGTAAAGAAACATACTAATGGATTTTTGGACTCTTTCCAAATGTTTATATATTTGATATTGTGTTAACTAATAAGACTGCATGTTTAGAGGCCATTTCCATTCTCACTATAACCATTAGTATAACTACACAAACCATAACCATTTTAATTGCTTGGTGAGCCAAGATCTATCTGAAAAAGTCCGACACTACATGACCTGGTTAATCTTTATCACTGACTTTACTGGATTTAGAATCATCCATTTGGAACATGTCTCAGTATATCTGTGAGGGCTTTCCAAAGAGTTTTAACTTAGGACTGAAGACTCACCCTAATCGTGGCTAGCAAGTCTCAGACCAAATACAAAGGGGAAAATGGGAGAGCCTGTTGAACATCAACATTCATCTCTTTTTCCATACTGACAGACACACTACAGCAGTTATCTAATTCTCCTACAGTGTTACCTTCCATATCATGCTGAACTCATTTCTCTCAAATAATGGACAAACATTAATCCTTCCTTTATTAATTTTCATCAGGTATTTGATCAGAATGATGGGTAAACTATTCTATAAACCTTCAAAAAACTGCAAGCACAGCATTTGGCAGGTGAAGTGATAAAGCATTCTTCACCTACATTTGTAAGTTATAGAATTGCTTTCTTGCACAACTATTTCTTGTTTGAGCAAACATTACTTTTATAATGATATAGAGTTAAGAGATAATTCTAATTTCAGCTCCAATGTCTGAAGAACTTATAAGTTTTTACTCATTATTCCAATAGAAATAATAATCTACACAATGTGAAAATCAGAGAGACACGCACAACTAAGAAAGACAAGGAATTGAGATCAGTTTCTCAGAGATAAGGATGCTTGATCCACTTACTAAGTGGAGGAGAAAAGTTGCTGAATATGGACTAAGGTGAAAGTCAGAAACTTCTGGTGCTGCACTCTGAGGAAAACCACAGATTTTTTTATGTTATTCTATTACCCAGTACAATTTTTGGTAAAATATAACAGAGACTAAGAACTATTTTCAGAACCTCTCAACAAAAACTTCCTACACAGAGGAAGAGCATGACCACAATGCAATTTTGTAACTATCGCATTTGGGGAAAGAAAATAAATTCCAACTCTATACCCTTCATTTAAAGGAAGCAAGGCTTCCAGAAAATAGAATGGGAGCACAGAAGCCAGCAGGAACAATAAGTAAGAAAAGGGGAAATCCTGCTCCACATAAAGGAGAACAGAAAATTTTTGTGTCATTTATAAGTGTAAGACACACATTGACTCTAATACAAAAGATTCACTAAAAATACAGACCTTCCCGCAAACCCCATTATATATACATCTACTGTGTTCTAGTTTAATAGTAGTTAACCACAACCAGCACAGCTGTGAGACAGTCTCCTTTCTTGAACAACACATGGGGAGAACCAACACCAAAGTCATGGCAAATACCTACAGGAATTTGTATCTACATATATAATAAATATTAGCACAACTCAATTTCTAAACAGATCAACATATCTTCACACTAAAAGTCTATTTGCTTTAGTTATTAGTTTCTAAGGCAATATATCCAAGTTCAACAAAAAAAAATTCAAGTTTTATCAAAAGCCAGGGATAATACAACCTAACGAAAGAGACAAATCAGAACAAGATTCTAATATGACATCAATAATGAAGTTTCAGAGAGAGAGAGAGGGACTTAAATAATTATCAATCATATATTAAAGGTTCTAATGTGGAAAATATGCACAATTTAGGAATGCTGGGCTGGGGGGTAACACAGGCAGAAAAAGAAACTATATATATATATATATATATATATATATATATATATATATATATATATATGTATGTATATTCCTTGACTTATGGACTTATGGCTATGTCCTAATGAACTTACTATAGTTCAAAAATGTGTTTTACTGAGTAGGCCTGCATTTGTGGGGTGAAAAAAAGCCCCCAGATTCCCCATTCTCCTGCAGCTCCTGTGGAACAGGCAGTGGCCAGAGCATAAGTGAGGCAAACAGGCCCTGGTTCTATGGTTCCCTGGTGGTGTCATATTGTTGTAGAAATTTTTTGGAAAGATCACTTTAATGCCAGTATGAATGAAAACAGAGGAATTTATTACCTGGGGGCCAAGGAGCTTGAGATAGTCCTTTAAAATAGGTCTGATCCTGAGCTAAGATGTTATTTACATTTTATAGTTTTCATAGACAAGGGGAGGAGTAAATGAACAAACTAGATGTGGTAATTTGCATATAAATCATTTCTGTAGTCAGGCCACCCTAACAATGAACTCTAAACTGTCTTTCCTTTTTATGGTCCCTTTGGGCCCTTTCTGGACAGTTCATTTTTAGGACTTTTCCATCTGCTGACAAAGGTAAGTTTTTGTTGCTCTGCAATTAATTCTTACAGTAACACAGTGAATCAGTTCAACTTTTAGCTTCTTTTCTACCACATTCCCTCCTCTTTATCATTATAACACCTTATTTTTTGTTTTTAATGACTGGTACACCTGGTGTATCACCTGTATTTTAGTTATTTTTATCCTAGATTGGATGAACCTGGACAGAGAATTTAGAACATTGGATTTTAACATAAGTCCCAGCATAATTATTATGAGAGGCCCCATTACAGGGGCTAGCCAGTGTCCCCATGTATTCCACTTAGGGGTCAGGCACAAGGTGTGAGGTACATCAGCTGTAAGACCTCTAAAGTCTTGAGTAAGCATGACCTTGAGGGCCAAGTGTATTTCAGTTGTCACTGGGAACACTGAAACTGTTACCATTAAATATTATATTGAATTTTTAGCAGCAGGAACTTGTTATCTATGATTTCAAGTCCAAGACTTTAAAATATGGGTGGTAACACAAAAGAATTGTTATAATAAAATAAATTCAAAGAAAGAGAGCCACTAGGGCCTACTCTGTGTGGGACTAGTCAGAAGGAGTGAGTTTGACTAATCCTATTGTGAGGAGGAGAGCATAGGACATTCTTGTAGTTAGAGGGAAGGGGCTGTATCATATTTCTCAAAAAGAAACAGATATTTCTGTGGAAGGAAAAGAATATAATAGGAGGCAATAGTAAAGAACTGTATCTGTTCAGGGGTGAAAGACATAGTCTCTTGGAACCAAAATATCCTTATGGATCCCACAAGGTTATTAAATGAGCTGATCAGCATAGCAAATGGAAGGAATTAGGGTCCTATCCATGTGTCTGATTTTTTGGCATCTCATGTTAAAATCTTCAGGCTTTTGTCATGTGTAGACCAGCTAGCTTTTAGGATTGTGACTGGAGCATGGCCACTGTCTTTTTGGCAGAGGCAGATGTTCTTCAGGGCTGGAATTTGAGGGGACCCAATGGTCCCTTGTGACCTGTTAGCTGTTACAGTTAGCTGAGGAAACTGTCTTCTTGTCTTCTTGATTCTGGGGTCATGAGTTTATATTTTCTGGCTGATGAGTGTGGGCCCAATTTCCAAGGGTATGTGGATACCCTTGTGTTACAAATTTTTAAGAAGCATCATCAGTGGCAGGAGAATCTGGCTTACTTCCTTAAATCTAAGCAAGGAGATACCATCCAGAACCAGCCACCAACATTAGCAAGTACAAACAGCCAGAACTGTAAATTGTTTTTACATCTTAGGGCTAGGCTCTAGATTTGAGCAAGTGTATTTTAGGACTTGGCTCTAAGATCTGTCCTTAGTAATATACCTCCTTTTAATAAGACATATCAAAAAGAGATTGGACTAATACAAATCAATAACTATCAAATAAGCATAATCAGTGAGTACAACTTTGGATCTTTTATTTAAAGGCAAACAGTAGCTGACTAACCAGGGCTAGGCAGAGGCAGAAGGCATGAGTTAATAGTTTAGTACTGCAAGTCAGCATCAGTCAGGACATTCTATTTGCATGAATCTTGATTTATATTGTAACATCTTAATTAAGACCATATAGGCAGCCAAAATTAACTATGTATTGTATTTTATAGGTCATTTATGGCTCTTTAGGAGAGACTTTAAGGACTAGGGAGGAGTTTTATAACTTTCAGCATTTTCATCTGCTAGGATAAGTCAAGGCCATGTTTATCAAGTGGTCCTTCCTCTTTGGGGAAGCCGGGAAGACTACTTTTCTTCTAATGTGACTCTCCTGTTGTAGATACGTTGATGTGGAGTCTATCTCTGGGTTTCTGTGTCCTCACTGATCAAGAAGACAGTAACTTTCCAGAGGCTAGAAGTTAGCAATTATCACATCGTCTTTTGTATCCTTCTAACTGAGGACACGAACCAAAATATTGGTTATCTTTTTAACTCTTATGTTTCTAATTGACCTTGGCTTTTACATGTGGTTATTAATCATCCAGAGAGATGATACATATCTGATCAGCAAAACAGATTTAGTTAAAAAAGTGCAGAACATATATAGTTAGCAAAGCCATACCTGGTCAGAGAATGAAACAATAGTTTAAAATCATTTTGATTATCATTTAAGTTTAGTTGTCAGGTGACAGTGTAACATTGAAAACATACATATTTTATCTTTTAAGTATCTGTCATTTATAAGTATAGGCAGAACATATTAGCAGCTCTGGAAATAATATTTTATCTACAACTTTAAATCAATTGGTTTTGTCTAGAAATTGTATGCCAGGTAAAGAAAAGACAGTATAAAACTAGGCATCTGTGTTTGAAAACAACTTTGAGTAGTCTGCATACCTATATGGGTACCAATTATCCCACTAACTGGAAGCATAACGATAGAGTTTAAGATCATTTTTCTAGAGCGGGAAACATGTCTTAAGTATCAATATACCTGTAAGCAATGAACTTAAGACACCAGAAGTGAGACAATTACTTAAGTAAACTTTGACTGAGACTGATTATACCTAGCTTAAGAATAAAGCCAAACCTGGTCATTGTTGAGCCAAATTAGTCTTCTTTTAACATAAATTAGAGACATTAGATAGATGTGAAGTGATTTTTTTAATCAAGTACCTTTGATCATTGAACCATTTTTAAGTTTAACATCAAACAATATTTATGACTGGTAGAATATATGAAGCTTAGACAAGCTATATTAACACTGGATATTATAGGCTTTTTTAGAATAGAAAGAGTTTTCTTTGTTTTTCTAAGAACAAATTCACACTAAATCACCATTTATAAAACTTAGACAATAACCTCAGTGTTAATCACCCAGTGTAGTGGGTTGATTTAGATGTCCCCCATAAACTTAGGTGTTCTGAATGCTAGGTTAACAGCTGACGGAGTTTTGGGAAATAATGCCTTCTGGAGGCAGTGTATTGTTGGGGCAGGCTTATGGGTGGTATAGCCAGTTTCCCCATGCCAATATTTGGCACACTCTCCTGTTGCTATCTTGGCCAGGGGGTGATATTCCACCCTCTGCTCATGTCATCATTTTCCCTGCCATCATGAAGCTTCCCACTCAAGCCTGTAAGCCAAAATAAACCTCTTTTTTCCCACAAGCTTCTCTTGGTTGGGTGATTTCTACCAGCAATAAAATCCTGACTGCAAAACTCAGTAAGACAGCATGAATAAGACAGGAACCATCTTAAGGTTGCATTGTTTTTTTAAGATATCATATCCTTATAAAATATTAAAGCTTCACAAATAGTGGAACATAGCAAACTTTGTTGAGAACTTTAAAGATAGTCTTTTACAATCTTATAACTATTATTATGACCAGACTAACATCAGTAAGTTAAAGTTTTAAATTTATAACCTGAATATCATAACATCCTGTAACCAGCTAGGGCCAGCCTTTGTTAGTATGATATAAACTCTAGGCCAATAGTCACCTTAGTCTCAAGTAGTCTGTAATATGAGCAAGTACTTTTAGTTAATCAACTTTGTGTTTAAGCCTTTTTTTAAGTTTACTCATATATTTATCTACATATTTTTACCTTACAATCTGTATAATCATTTTGTAACTATCTTCTTTATCAAACATTCAATATCATCCAACATTTAAAGTGTTTTTTTCAGTTTATCCATCTATGCAATTTATCTTATAATTACCAGCAAAACTTTTATTGTATTTATCATAGATTTTTAAATATGATCATTTAAGCAATTTTTTGTCCTCAAAATGCTCTTTGAAATAATCTTTTATAAAAGAGTAGACCAGACTTTACTTACATTATTTATTCCTTTTCTTCCTTTTTTTTTCTAGGTAGGGTCTCACTCTAGCTCAGGCTGACCTGGAATTCACTATGTAGTCTCAGGGTGGCCTCGAACTCACAGCAATCCTCCTACCTCTGCCTCCTGAGTGCTGGGATTTGTGTGCCACCACACCTGGCTAGATTTTAATATTTATTGATTTTTGGAATCTTTTTATCCGCTTTATGAAACATATATTTTAAAAATATGAAAGCAGATTAGAACATATTAGAAGTTTTAGAAATTCTATGAAAAACTCAGTATTGATTACTTCTCAACCTAAACACAATCCTTGGGGCTGTTGTCTGTTAACAGTTCCATAGAAGCATATAGAGATAAAGCAAACTTTACACAGTTATAAATTTCTCATATGTCTTCATCTGTGTGCAGCAACTTGGGATTCACCTTTCATCATGCTGGGAACAAGACCTTCATATTCCCTGTGCCTCTAGCTCCCCCTGTCTCTACAAGGCAAAAGAGCTAAGAAAACAGAGCCATCAGGGATTTCCCTGGGCATGGCATAAGCCCAGAGAGGTTTGAGCCTTGTCTCCCTGTCCAATCTGGCCATCATGTAGATCAAGCCCTGCAGGTGAAACAGTAAATGACACATTGCAACTGCAGATTCCTGCTCATGTGTTGCCCCCCATTTTGTCCTTGCCTTGAAGAGCTGCTCCAGCCACAGCATGTAAGAGCAAGACAAACAAGTTTCCTCAGGTTTCTAGAACTTGCCTGGAGTTTGCACCCAGAATTTAACTATTCGTAATTGACCTTTTGTCCCTGAGGAACATAACAGGACAGAACAACCCTTTTTGGCAACTGTGGGCGGGGGGGGGGGGGGGGGCTTTCCCTCCTCTTCTGGTAGGTACATGGTTGGGCTTAGGGCTCGAGTGACTTTTATCACATCCGTTTAGCTCAGAAGCAGTTGTAAAACCTTGCAGTCAGACTTTTATCTTAGTTTGTCTTTTCCATCATTTAATGTCTTTCTCAGTATCAGGCCGTGGAGTGGTAGAATTCTCCAGTAGGCCAGGCAACATTATTTCCTTTTATCCCCATTTTTGTGTCCTTGGGTTTTGCCAACTTTAATTTTTGCCAACCAGTACCTCATTACCGGAGAGTGTGTTAAGAGGCAACTGTGTGGGGGTGATCTCTGTCCTTGAAGTTTCTTGTCCAACTGTAGCTAAGCTGCTCCCCCCACCCCAAGAGAGTTTCGGATTTCTCTCAGGGCTACAGGGCAGCTCCATACTCTTGTCATTTTATAACTTTTAAGAGTAGAGAGAGCTAAAGAGATTGGTTAGCAGTCAAGGCACATACCTGTGAAGCCTAAGGACCCAGGTTAGATTCTCCAGGTCCCATGTAAGCCAGATACACATGGTGGCACATGTATCTGGAGTTCATTTGCATTGGCTAGAAGCCCTGCCATACCCATTATCACTCTCTATCCCTCTTTCTCTCTCTCTCTCCCCCTCTCTGTCAGAAAGAAAGAAAGAAAGAAAGAAAGAAAGAAAGAAAGAAAGAAAGAAGAAAAGAAAGAAAGAAAGGAAGAAAGAAAGAAAGAAGAAAAGAAAGAAAGAAAGAAAGAATCTTTAATAAAAGTATAGGAGAATTTTGCATTTTTTCCTATCTATAATCTTAGTTATTTTCATTGCTTTCTCTGGGGCCATTCAACATTAAAAATTGGCCCTCCTAATTTACAGAGGACTTTAATTTTCCTAGTGTCATTTTAGTATTATAATCTCCTGAATTTTCCCTCCTGAAGTATGGTTTGTTTATGACCATGCTGTCTAGGACAGTGGGTCATGCGTTTATTCATTTAAAGTTTAAACATTTTTTTTAAATTTAATCCCACTGATAACCCTGATTGAGCTAGTTATAGAGACCCGAGTAACATAGGTCCTTATCTGGCTAGTTACTGAATACCAGAATACCATCAGTCCTGACTGAAATAGCTTCAGTCCACCTTAGAGAAAGGGGGCCATCACCTCGGAGCAGCATAGAGCCTCAGAGATTCCTCCTCTTGTGAAGACCATTCTATGCCAACTCCTTCAGACATGACTAGTCACAATCCTAATTTCTAATATGCCATGGGAATTCTTATCTGGTCCAGACATCTGACTCAACCTTGTCTCCTTTCACTCAGGAACTCTGGTCCAGGGTCTTACAATCTCCTTGGGTCACCTGGAAGGTGACCTCACAGTCATGTTGGGGGTGCATGCTTCCCAGTTCCAGGGACTTTTGGCAGGCTGGGAGACCTAGAAGCAGCAGTCCTTCCTGACTAACTGGGCTTGTGGTGAACGAAAATCTCACTGGGGTCTCCAGAGATATTGTAGAAATTCTTTGGAAAGATCACTCCAATGCCAGTATGAGTGAAAGTAGAGGAGTTCATTACCCGGGGCCAAGGAGCTTGAGGTAGCCCTCCAAAGAAGCTCTGGCCCTGAGCTGAGATATTATTTTTATTTTATAGCTTTACAACAATATAAATATAATATATTATGTGCATATAAGAGTGAGTAGGCACAGGCTCATGAGTTCCTTGGAGGTAGGAGCATGTGGGGAAAGTAGGCCATGGATCCCTAGTTCACTGGAAGCTCCTGTATGAGGAGTGTGTGGGTTGAGTAGTCTCTAGCTCCCAAGATCCTCTGTAGTGCATGTGTGGGGCAGGTAGTGCCCACAGCATGTGTGGGGTGAGTAGGCACCAGCTCCTGGGTACCCCCGGCTATTCACATGAGTGGCATGAGTAGTGCCCATAGAGTGTTTATGACAAGTAGCTCCTGGCAATCTTGACAACTTCAGTTCCCCTGCAGTTCCTGTGTAGTGGGTAGAGCTAGTAAGTGTCTATATGGTGAGTAGGTTCCAGTTCCCCAGTGGCGTGCATGTGTACTGTGAATAGATCCCTGTTCCCAGATTCCTTAGTGGCTTGTGTGGCCACAGCCAGGGCCATCAAGGACCAGGAAGGGAGTACCAAAGATACAACCAGAGCCTTCCTGATCACTGAGTTGACCAGGCATTCCAGGACCCCACCCAGAATTGCCCAGGAGAATGAATACACAGGAAAGTCCCAGCTTAGGCCCAAGAGCACCCAACCAAAACCTGTGAATATACCACCATTGCACTCCTATCTTGACCAAACCTGAACAATGCAATGAATACATGGTACACAAGACATACAAATTGCTACAATCCAAACAAAACAAGGCAACAACCTTAAGATGGGCAACCCCCCACACAAAATGAACCCAAGACACCAAGCCAATATATCCCTACCACAGACACCTAGCTCCATAATGAAACTCTCTACTGTAAACCTTGAGGAAACTCCAGTTATAGAACCCCCAAATGAAGCTATGACAAGTATATTCAATAAACTTAATGAGGTCATGAACAAAAGGATGGAAGAATTTAGTTGAGGTCTGACAAAAGATTTTAAAGCACGATAGAAGAAATAGAAACAAATCAGCCAAAAGCCAAAAGAGCTCAATACGCATCTCAAAATAAATCAAAACAATGAAAAAGAACTTAATACAAAGATAAAGAAAATGGATAATCAAGAAAACAATGGACTCAATGGACAGTGGAATAAACTCAATGAATATATAATTAATGCAAGAATTAACTCCAGCAAACAGTTATCAAGTTTAATCACATAATGAAATTGGGGGCTGGAGACATGGCTTAGTGGTTAAGACACTTGTCTGCGAAGCCAAAGGAGCTAAATTCAATTCCCCAGGACCCATGTAAGATAGATGCACAAGGTAACAGATGTGTCTGGAGTTTGTTTGCCGTGGCTGGAGGCCCTGGTGCTCCCGTTCTCTCCCCCCCCTCAAATAAAGACATAAAAATAAAATATTTAAAAAATAAATAAAATTGGAATTCCACAAGGAGATGGAGATGCTGAAAAAAAAATAGACAACTACACTGAATTAACTATTTTAAAAGGCCCCCAAGAAACCCTCACCAACAGAGTAGACCATATATAGGATATACTATCAGAACTTTAGACAAAAGAGACTACGGGCAGCAGTCCAAATACAATGAGAAATCCTCCAAAATATGTGCACAGAATACGAGGGAAATGTGGGACACCTTAAAGAGACCAAATACTCAAATCATTGGTATAAAAACAGGGAAGAAATACAGATCAAATGCATAGAGAACATCTTTAATGAACTTATTGAATGAAACTTGCTTAATCTCACAAAAGAAAGCCCCATCAAAGTACAAGAGGTGCTCAGAACACCAAACATAAAGAACCATAACATAAATTTCCCACATCAAAATATAATTAAAACTCTTAACATTGAAAACAAAGAAAGGGTTCTAGAAACTGCAAGTGAAAAAATCAGCTTTTTATATATAAAGGTAAACCCATCACATTCAAAACAGCTTTTTACATACAAAGGTAATCATTCATGTTCAATGGAAATTCTAAAAGCAAGAATGGGTTGGAATGGAGCATTTCAAATCCTAAAAGACAGTGGCTGCCAACCACAAACACCATAGCCAGCAAAATTATACCTCATGATTGATGGCAATATGAACACTACCTGATAAAAGCAAGAAATATCAATATAAGAGCACTAAGCCAACCCTACAGAGAATATTACATGGGAAAACCCAAACTGAAGAGATGAACAAGTACACCCAATAGTATACAAAAGGGAAAAATAACAACCCTGACTATAACAACATGAAAACACAAAGTCCAAGAAAACACAAACCTCCACAAAGCCTCCAACTTGGCAGGGATTCATTTACACCTCACAGTTATAACTCCAAACATCAGTGGTCTCAATGCCTCAAGCAAAAGGTTTAAAATCTAGATCAGAAAAATGGACCCATCCATTTGCTGTCTGTAGTAAACCCACCTTAAAAATAAAGACAAATGCCACCTTAGAATAAAAAGATTGAAAAATATATTCCAAGCTAATAGAAATAAGAAACAAGCAGGGGTGGCTATATAGATATCAGACAAAATAGACTTCAAACCAAAAGAAATCCAAAAAGATAAGGAAGGCTAATTTTTATTCATCAAAGGTACAATAGAACAAGAGGGTATTATACTCATAAACCTACATGCACCTAACACAGAAGCACAAAATTTTAGGAAAAAAACTGTGTTAAACAACAAAGCAGACATAAATCCAACATATTTACAGTTGGAGACTTGAATACTCCACTATCATCAATACACAAATTAACTAAGCAGAAAATCATGAAATAAGGGAGTTCAACATTGCCATGGATCAATTGAACTTCACAGACATCTACAGAATATTCCACCCTAATTCCACAGAATGCACATTCTTCCCAGAATCTCATGGAATCTTCTCTAAAATAGATCACATATTGGAGCACAAAACATGTCTCAACAAATTCAGAAAAATCAATACAATTCCATGCATTATATCAGACTACAATGCAATAAAACTAGAGATTAACAACTAAGGAAACAACAGAAAACCTACCAACACCTGGAGGCTGAGAAATTCACTATTAAATAATGCATGCATAATTGAAGAAATCAAAAAGGAATTTAAAAAAATTTCTGGAACTGAACCATAATGAAAATGTAGCATACCAAAACTTATGGGACACAATGAAGGCAGTCTTAAGAGGGAAGTTTATACCACTAAATGTTTTCATTACAAAAATATTGAGTTGTCAAGTCAACAATTTAGCCATCCAGCTGAAGACACTAGAACAAAGAACAATCCAAACTCAATAGTACATGACATAAATAATTAAGATCAGAGCAGAAATCAATAAATTGGAAATTAAAAAATTGATGAGTAAAAGAGCTGGTTCTTTAAAAACCTAAACTAGATTGATAGACCTTTAGCCAATTTGATCAATAGGGGAATAGAAGGGAAGCTTAAATCAGCGAGATCAGAAACAAAAAGGGAGCAGTTACAAGAGTCTCTAATGAAATTGGGAGAACCATCAGGACATATTTCAAATATCTACACTCCACAAAACTGGGAAATCTGGAAGAAATGGATGAATTCCTTAACTCATACCACCTACCAAAACTAAACACAGAAGAGGTAAACTACCTGAATAGAGACATAACATCTAATGAGATTGGAGATGTAATTAAAAGACTACCAACAAGAACAACAACAAAATGTACAGACTTAGCCAGTTTCACTGAATTCTGTTGGGCCTTGAGAGGCCCAGACGCGAGGCCTAGTGGAACTTCCTGAGCCTAGCCAAAGTTTGGCGACCTGTCTCTGGCCAGCTAGGACTCAGCAAGACGCCTAATGGCTTCTTGCCTGCTACTTCCACGTAGGAGTTGGAATTATCATTTCAATAGTCACAATTTACTATTGGCCCTTAACTCTACCCCCATCCTAGAATCCCTGCCTTCATTCTCAACATTATATAGGCAACCGCCTGTAACAATAAAGCTAGTTCCTGCTTTGACAAGACTCCCAACTCAGTGTGGTTTTTCTCCGGTGACTACGAGAGGTTCCGAGTCGTCCGACATTCACCCTCTTCCTCAATCCCTTGGGAGGAACCAGCAGGCCTGGTCCTTCCTCAGCACTACCTGCCAGGGGAGCCTGGCAGAATTCTACAAAACCTTTATTGAAGAACTAAAGCCCATGTTTCTTGTTATTCCACACAATTAAAAAAAAAAGGGATTACTAAATGTTTCCTTCCCTGAAGCCAGCATTACACTAATACCAAAACCAGACAGAGACAGAACAAGAAAAGAGAACTACAGACTGATATCCCTGATGAACTTAGATGTAATATTTCTTAACAAACTACTAACAAACCAAATACAAGAACACATCAAAAGTATCATCCACCTCAATCAAGTAGGTTTCATACCAGGGATGCAGGATTGGTTCAACATATGGAATTTGATAAATGTAATGCATTATAAGCAGGCTCAAAGTCGAGAATCACTTCAACAGATGCAAATAAGCCTTCCAAAAAATTCAGCATACCTTCATAATTAAAATACTGGAGATGACAGAGATGGAGGGACTACATATCAACAAAGGCAATATACAACAGACCTAAAGCCTTTATCATAGTAAATGGGAAAAAAACTCAAAGAATTCTCATTAAGGTCTTGAAATAGGCAGGGGTGTTCACAATTACCACTGCTTTTCAACATAGTACTCAAGCAATAAAACAAGAGAAGGAAATAAAAGGGATACACATTGGAAAAGCAGTCAAACTAGCCCTATTCACAGATGGTAGGAGTCTATATTTAAGAGAACAAAAACAAACAAACAACAACAACAACAAAAAAAAACCTTCTACAAGTGATAAATGCTTTCGGCAAATTGGCAGGATATAAAATCAGCGCACAAAAATAACTGGCCTTTGGTTTCTATCAATGACAACAATATGGAAAAAGAAATCAGAGAAGCTGTACCATTTATAATTCACACACACACACACACATAGGCACACAAAATCAAATACCTTGGAATTTCCCTAACCAAGGAAGTAAAAGAACTATATAATGAAAACATAAAAACATTGAAGAAAGAACAGAAGGAATACATGAGAAGATGGAATGATCTTCCATGCTCATGGATCAGAAGAATTAATATTGTTAAAATGGCCATCCTACCAAAATCAATATACAGATTCAATTCAATTTTCATAAAAGTTTCAGCAACATTCTTCACAGAGATAGAAAACATTCTCAAAATTCAAATGGAAGCACAAAACCCAAGATATCAAAAAAATGTACTCAGCAAAAGGAAAACTTCTGGTGCTATCAACAGACCTGATTTCAAGTTATACTGTAAGGCCATAGTAATAAAAATGGCATGACACTGGTATACAAACAGGTGCAGAGATCAATGTAATAGGATTGAAGATCCAGGTTTGAGTTCATATAATTTAAGCTACCTGATCTTTAGCAAAAGGGCCAAAATTGCCCACTGTAGCAAAGGTAGCATCTTCATCAATTTTGCTATAGAAACTGGATAGCCACATGTAGAAGATTTAATTTGGATCCCTCCTGTCACCTTGCACTAAAATCAACTTCAAATGGATGGAGAAACTGAATGTAAGACCGGAAACTTGGGCTGGAGAGATGTATCAGCAGTTAAGATGTTTGCTTGCAACACCTAATGTTCCAGATTTGATTTCCCAGTACCCACATATATTCAGGTGCACAAATTGGTGCATGCATCTGGAGTTCATTTTCAGTGGCTAGAAGCCTCTGCCTCTCTCCTGAAACTCTAAATCAACTAGTAGAAAAAGTAGAGAGAACACTCTAAGACATGGGTGTAGCTCAGGGAGTTGGCAAACACTCAACAACTGAGAATTCATGAAAATAAAATGTTATTGTACAGATAAGCACACAATCAACAGAGTCAATAGACAACCTAAGAATGGGAGAAAATCTTTACTGGCTATACCTCTGACAAAGTTTTAATATCTAGATTATACAAAGAACTCAAAGTAAACTAAGCAATAAAGAACCAACACCCCACTTAAAAAAATAGGGCAGGGAATTGAAGAGAGTTCTCAAGGGAAGAAATACAAATGGCTATTAAACACCTAAAGAGATGTTCAACATCTCTACTAATCAGGGAAATGCAAGTTAAAATGATGATGCAATTCCATCTCATTCCAGTACGAATGGCAACATCAAAAAATCAAATAGGGCTAAGGAGATAGCTTAGCAATTAAGATACTTGCTGGCAAAGGCAAAAGACCCAGATTCCATTCACCTGTATGCATGAAAAGCCAGATGCCCAAGGTAGCACATGCATCTGAAGTCTGTTTGCAGTGGTTAGAAGCCCTGGTGTTCTATCTCATTCTCTCTCTTCTTAAATAAAATATAACAAAATCAAATGACAAAACATTCTGCTAGGGGTGTGGAGTAAGACGAACCCTCATCCATTGCTAGTGGGAGTGCAAACTGGTACTGTCACTATGGGAAACAGTATGGGGACTCCTCAAAAGACTGAAAACAGAACAGCTATTAGATCCAGCTATACCTCTTTTGGGCATATGCCCTAAAGATTCTAGTATATACCACAGAGGCATTTGCTCAACTATTTTTATTGCTGGTCTATTCATAACAGCCAAGATCTAGAATCAGCCCAGATGCCCATCAACAAATGAATAGATAATGAAGATTTGACACATATGCATGATGGAATTCTACTCAGCTGTAAGGAAAAATTAAGTAATCTAATTAGAAGGGAAAATGGATGGACTTGGAAAAAATCATGCTAAGTGAGGTCACACAGGCTCAGGAGCACAATAGCTACATTGTCTCTCTCATATGTGGGTCAGTGCCAGTTAATTGTAAGCCATAATAAATTTCAACAATGTGGTCATGGTACTAGAATGAAGATAGGAAAAAGGGGAAATAAAGGAAAGAAGAGAGGAAATGCTACTTGAGAATAACTAATGTTCAGCAAAAGGAAATGAAGAAAAGTATGGAAAGTCCTTGGGGGTAGAGAGAGGATTCACAAATCTAATGGGAATATTAATTAATTCTATTGAAACCTTCTTCCTAGATATTATTCTTCAGGTCATTGCCCTCAATAAAGGGGAGAGGGTACCCAAACAGAAAAGCCCCATAAAAAATGGAGAAAGCATAACCCTATAACCATAGGTACTGGCTGGTAATTTCTATGGCCAGAATTGGGTTCTCCTCACTGCAAGCTGTTGGTCAGGGAGATACAAAGTCCCCAAAATAATGCAAGTCATTGCAACAACACTTGGTTAGGTTACCTGCAAGAGCTAACAGGTATGACTCTATTGTTGAAGATAGCACAGCCTGTGCTGTAATTGAGATGGAATCCAGTTCCCTCCCTGCTAGTCCTCATAGTACTGGAAAATGTTAGGAGAGCATTTGGAGAATAATGGAATAATGGTGGCCAATGAATTGAATAAGCAAGGAGTCCTGGCAGTTACAAAATCAGCCAGCTGAGCAAGAAGAATACAGTTGTGCAACAGTGGCACATAACTGATGCAGGAAACCAACTGCTCATGGATTGGACTTGAGATTGGCTCAGTGGGGAGAACTCATATCTGGCTCTGGGAACCAAGCCACATTCCCTGGAACAGGAAACCAATAGGCTCCAGAGAGAACAGCAACTGCTCTTTATGAGAAGTAGACATAGAAATCAATAAGTCTCTCGGATAATGAGGCTTATCCCCTTAAATTCAAACTGTTCTCACCTTTGGTTAGAGAATCTGTTCTATCTTACAGATGGTGCTGAACACTAGGGAGAACCAAGATACATCAATACATCAAGAAGAGACAGCCATCTGCCTACCATGAGATAGGTCAACTCCACCTCTTTTTCCTGGGCCCAGAAGTCATATATGAATATTGTGCTTATGGCTAGCCTGAAAACCAGTTTCAGGGAAATGGTGACAGATACTGTGGTCACTCAAACTACATGAAAACATTGATACAGAGTATACAGAGAAGGCAATACTAAATCAGATCCCTATCTTAGCAACTAGGGTTCAGGCAACATTGAAGAAGAAGGGACAAAGATTGTAAGCACATCAGGGTTGGTGGGGTTAGCCTGAGGTATCACTCCTCCCCCCATAGAGACTGGCTGAGGCCTCTAGATCCCCATGATGAATACCAATAATCCCATGGAAGAAGACCACCCTCAGGAGAATTAGGGTGGGACAGAGGGGGGTATAAAGAGTACAACTATTTTATAAAAAATAAAGAAAGAAATAAAAAACATTATAAATAAATAATGAGCAAATGAATAAAGCAGTAGCTCTCCCTCCCTCACCCAAATGTGTTTCTATATCCAATTCATCAGACATCATAGCTTAGCAATACATTACACAGTACAGCATCCATCCTGTGCTTATTATCCATGGCATTCTTTGTGTGGCTGTCGCTCCTTGCTGTGGCTCTTTGCTGTTCCCTACTATGGCATGAAAATGTCAAATTACATGTCACTAACTCAGAAAAGTGTCAAAATCCAAAGAACAGTGCTAGTTACTATGCATTACTTTCACACCATTATAAAGCCAAAATAACCACAAATCAAAACAGCATAAGTGGTGTGATAATTAACCACAATTTTCAACTTGATTGGGTCTAGAATTACCTAAGAGACAAATCTCTGACCATGCCTACTAGAGAGTTCTAGATTAGGTTAATTGAGGTGGGAAAACACACACTAACTGTGGGTAGTACCATCCCATGATGTGTGTGTAGTATTTGCGACATGTATGTATTATATATGTGCGATATGTTTGTGGTGTTTGCTGTCTGCACATCTATGTATTGAAAAAGTGTCTATTTGCACAGCTATGGTATCCATTGGGCTGGGCTCATCTATTGTGGCTGGAAATATCAGCTGTTCCCCTCTATCAGTCACTCACTTTTTAACAGGATTTTTAAAAATAAGGAGAAATTACTAGAAAAAATGATTAGATATTTATTTTTCTTATATTTCAGTTATCAAACAAACTTCACTTGTTTTTGAGACAAATAGATATTTTTATAATATTAGCAAAAAATTCATTTATGCAGTAAATGAACAATATGCATGAGTAAAATTAATGACAGCAGTGCCACAGAATAACAGACAGAGAGATTGAGAACATTTTTTACTAAGAACTTGTGATGTACATTACAAAGTATAATGTTACATGAAAGTAAACTTAAATTACTCAAAAATATATATTGGAAACTATACTGCAGCCAATGAAAATTTTCAAAAAAAATTAAATCATACCCAAAGGAAATAAAATGAATGACATAAAGAATGTAACTAAAAGTAAACAGAAAAAGAGGAAGAGGAAAGAGGAAGACATAAGTATAGTTAATAATAATCTTCAATATTAGTAATTACTTTAAATATTACTTCAATATTAGTATTACTTTAAATGTGAATGGTTTTAGGATTAGATTGCAAGTCTATATTTTTTCCTGAAACAAGTTCTTGACATATGACCAGTGCTGACTTTAAAGTCCTAGACTTAAGTAATTATCTTGCCTCAGCATCAAAGCCTTGAAGCAGCTAGGACAAACCCTACTATCCAGAATATACATACATATATATATATATAAAGGGTTTTGTGAGGTAGGGTCTCACTCTAGCCCCAGGCTGACCTGGAATTCACTATGGTGTCTCAGGGTGGCCTCAAACTCACAGCAATCCTCCTACCTCTGACTCCTGAGTGCTGGGATTAAAGGTGTGCACCACCATTCCCAGCCAGAGTATATTTTGAATAGAGACCTAAATAATGTTCCAGAAGATAACTGCTTATATTTAAAAAAATGTGAGTAGCTAAAAATAAAGATATAGTGAACGACACTATTGCAAATTTTCAAAGTGCTACCAAAGCTGTATTAATTTCAGAAAAAGCACACTTGTAGTGAAGATTATTAGAGATCAGGAACATTATACATGATTAAAAAGTCAATTCTAAATGTGTATGTAACTAAGAGTGGAGCATAAAAGTATATGAAGCAAAACTGATGGAGCTGAAGGGAGAAATTAACAAATCCACTGTTACAGTGAAAAATGCCAACTCCCTTTTGTTAGTAACTGATAGATCAAGGAGGCAGAAAGTCAATGAGGTTGTAAATGATCTCATCTCAGAAATAGTATCAAACAACTTGGTGTAATTCACATTTATGCAATTGTGTAAGCTCACCAGGAACTTCATGGGCTTGGGGTACAAATTATAGCTTAATAGGCTCAAAAATTAGAAATCATGCAAAGGGGTGAGACCACAGTGGAAGCATATTAAAAATGAAATCACAAAGATGGGTAGGGAATCTCCAATTACTTAAAACTTAGCATACTTTTTGACAACCAAAGGCTCAAAGACAGGGGACTTCCAGTCAAGATGGCATCCACCTGACCACACTGCACCTCCTGGGGAAGGAAAGGCAAGACACTTACGGTTCATTTGGTCTTCTGGGGGTGAGCAGACTTCAGTGGGAGGGAACAGAGAAGCAAAGTAAGGAATTTTCTGAGTCCCATGCCCTTCGCTAGCCCACCAGTCTCCCAAAAACCTCAAGCAGCTGTCCTGGCCATACTCCTACCCATAGGTTCCTTTGGAACTAATGGCAGGCAAGGAGACCCAGACCATGTGCATACATGCTTGCAAATGCTGTCCCACTCACTGCCAACCCCTGCCCCCTTGCGGACCCAGGACAGAAGGCTAACATTCCCCCAGGGGACCTCCATGTGAGCACAAACACCTTCCCACTAGCCACTGGCTCCCGCTCCACACGTGGGCCCATGCCAGTAGGCTACCATCCTCCCCCCTAGGCATTCCTACCACTTCAGAGCTCCACAGGAGAACTCCACTGCCCTCCGCCCCAACCCCTTGCATGAACCCAGACCAGCAGGCTAGCATTCCCTCCAGAGGACCTCCATGTAGAACACTGTCCCACTCACCACCACCCCCAACCCAGTGCTCTGACCCAGGCCAGCAGGCTAGCATTCATCCAGGGGACCTACACTTGCAAATGCCCTCCCATTCACCCCCACGCCCCACCTCCATAAGTGGACCCAGGTCAGCAGGCTAGCACTCCCACTGCTGTCACCAGGGACCTCCACACACCAATACCCCTCCATGCCCAGACCCAGGCCAGGAAGCTAGAGTTCCTCCCCTCTTCCTAGGCTCTCCCACCACAGTGGACCTCCACACCCCCAGTCCCCACATGTCACATGACCCACAGCAGTCCCAAATCCCTGCTGTGCCTTCTCACAAGACCCAGCAGTCTTATCCACCCCCTGCTACAGGGTTCCAAGTAACATGTTGTCCCATCCCTTCACCTTTCAGCACCACAGAACCACCACACATTTCCATACTTCCCACTGTCCACAGCCCAGACACAACACCAGTCTACTTTGCCCCCCCCCCCACACACACACACCCTTTCTCCTGGGGCCACCTGACCACAAAGTTCTATATCTTAAATCACAGAATAACAATACCCTTCTTCAGGTCCCCAGGACCCCACCAGAGCATCACAAACTCCTTCTATCTGAGCAGGTATCCTCCATTGACATCTGAAGCCTAGTGGAAGTAAACATAATAGGGAATAGTCTGTGAAGACACTTCATGGGTAGACTAAAGCTTCCTACTAAATTAAATAAGATTCCTACACTGTGATGGGTAGACCACAGCACAAAATTAGTAACATGAAAAATCAAATAGAAATAAATCCAACGAGATTGCCCAGTCCCACAATGGTTGTCTCTAATCAAAACATAGAAGAGACAATAGGATCAGAACCCCAAAATGAAGATACAAGTTGTGCAACCATGACCAAGAAAATAGCAGAATTTCAAGATGGTGACCGCCTAACTGTGCAGCACATCCCTGGGAAAGAAAGACCAGACATTAAGGGTTCATGGGTCTTTTAGGGGACAGCAATCTCCAATGGACTACCAGTGGGAGGACACAGAGGGGAAAAAACAGGGAATCAGCAATAGTAGCCCACCCCTCTCCCCAAGCAGCAGCCCTACCCACAGTCCAAGCTTCAGGAAACTCCCACACTTACTGTAGGAAAAGGGTCCCAGGCCAACATATTTCCACTTGCCTCACTGCACAGGGGCAATTGCCCTGCTAGCCCTGCCCATGAGTGACCTTGGCCAGGCTACGCCTGCTGGCCCATTGGAGCTCAGGCTCCTTTGATCAATTTGCCCACCAAACAGCACTGCTGCGCCGATCCCTGCTTGTGCAAGCTTAGCCAGCTTGGCCCATTTGCCAACTTACTGCTCCGGCTGCCACACATTCATGCACAAGCCCAGACCCATTGCAACTTCCCATGCAAGCTCAGATAGTCTCTGCCTGTTGCTTGCACTAGCTCAGGTGCTTTCCCCTCCCTGTCTACCATGCCGGCCCACTGCCATTGTCCTGTTTCCGGTGAGCTCAGACTGATTCTGGGTCCCAGTGTTCCGCCATGCCAGACTTTGGGCTGCTTCTGTGCTTGGTGCCTCAGTGTCCCTCCTAGTGGGAGCACAGGAAGCTTTGGCGCATTACTGCATGAGAGCACAGGCAACTTTTGTACCCCTGCCAGTCAGGAGCTCAGGCAGATTTGGCAAGTGAGAGCCAAAGACCAGGCTGCTTGGCAACTGCCTCAGGCTGATTCACCTTCCCATTGTGCTTGAGCCCAGGCTGATCCACCCACCTACGTGCCCTTACACTGGATGGGCAGACGACAGGGCAAAAGAAATAACATGAAAAATCAAATGCAAGAAAATCCAGTTAGATCACCCAGTCCTACAATGAACATCTCTAATCAAAACACAGAAGAGTCATTAGGATCAGAATACCAGGATGAAGCTATGAGCAATGCAACCCTGACCAAGCTACTGGTAGAACTTGCAGGAAAGCAACAAAGGACCGATAATCATGTGGATGCTGCCATCACTAGGCTAGACTTAATAGATAAGAAAATGTAAGGAGTTCAAATACAGTTAAGAGATATGAGGGAGAGTGACAAAAAGAGGACCTCAAAGATCATCTGGTGATGCTAAATGAAGACATAAAGAAATGCAGGGATGAATTCCAAGAAGCATCAGGAAAATCAAAAGATGATGTGAAAAGGGAGCTTGACAGAAGGATGGAAATTATACATAGAAAAGCAGCAGAAAATTCAAACCTAATTGAACAAGTCCAAAACTCTCCAGAAGCTCTCAAGAATAGAGACAGCCATGTGGAGGATAGAAACTCTGATCTGGAAGACAAGATGGAAGAAACAGTTAGAGAGTCCAACAATTTCAGTAAGTTCAAAAATTTCTGCGAACAGAACATGAGGGAATTGTGGGATACACTTAAACGTCCTAATATCAGGATCATTGGAATACCAGGAGGAGAAGAAATTCAGACCAAAGGCATGGAGAACTTATTTAACAAAATAATTGAGGAAAACTTCCCCAGTCTCTTAAACGAAAGGCCCATCAAGATACAAGAAGCTAACAGAACTTGAAACAGACTGGACCAAAGGAGAAACTGTCCAAGACATATTGTCATTAAGACTCTAAACATTGACACCAAAGAGTAAATCCTAAAAGCAGCTAGGGAAAAATAGCACACCACTTTTAAAGGTAACCCCATCAGAATTACTCCAGATTTCTCAATGGAAACCCTGAAAGCTAGAAGGGCCTGGAATGAAACACTGCAAAGTCTAAGAACCTATGGCTTCCAACCCAAACTACTGTACCCAGCAAAAACATCCCTCATAATAGATGAGGAAAGAAAAACTTTACATGACAAAACTCAGCTATAGAATTATGTGAACACAAAACCAAACCTACAAAAAGTATTTCATGAAA
This sequence comes from Dipus sagitta, assembly GCA_036346955.1. NCBI lineage: Eukaryota > Metazoa > Chordata > Mammalia > Rodentia > Dipodidae > Dipus > Dipus sagitta. The sequence goes on along the minus strand of CM070775.1, from coordinate 51,689,343 downwards.
TTCTCCACAGAAAAGAAACAAATAATCAAACTCAAATGCCTACAAGTAGAAGATCACAATAACCAAACACAGAGTAGGCACAAAAAACTTCAAAGTCCTTGAAAACACCAAACCACATATACCATCACAATATGGCAAGGATCAAGTCAAATCTCACAGTCATTACCCTAAACATTAATGGCCTTATTTCACCCATCAAGAGACACAAGCTAACAGGACGGATCAAAAAATTAGACCCGTCAATTTGTTGTCTTCAAGAAACCCACCTCAACAGTAAAGACAGACACCTCCTCAGGGTGAAAGTGTAGCAAACAATATTCCAAGCAAATAGGAATAAGAAAGAAGCAGGAGTAGCTATATTAACATCGGATAAAAAAGACTTCGAACCAAAAATAATCAAAAAAGACAAAGAAGGCCACTTCCTACTTATCAAGGGAAGGATCCATCAAAAGGACATTATAATCATAAATCTGTATGCACCAAACACAGGGGCAGCAGAGTTCATAAACCAAAACCTACTTGACAATAAAACAGAAATAAGCACCAACACCATCATAGTTGGGGACTTCAATACACCATTATCAGTAATAGACAGATTATCCAAACAGAAACTCAACAGGGAAGGAAGAGAGCTCAACAAAATCATAGATGACTTAGACCTAATGGACATCTACAGAACAGACTACACATTCTTCTCAGCAAGCCATGGAACATTCTCTAAAATAGACGATATACTGGGTCACAAATCCTACCTCCACATATTTAGGAAGATTGACATAATTCCCTGAATGATATCAGATCAAAATGCTATATTTCTAGAAATTGACAACAAAAGACCCACCAAGATTCCCAAGGGCACCTGGAAACTGAACAGCAAACTTTTAAACAATAAATGGATAGTGGATGAAATTGCAAAATTTCTAGAAATGAATGATGATGAGAACACATCATACCAAAACTTATGGGACACAAGGAAGGAGGTCCTCAGGGAAAAATTCATTGCACTCAGTGCCTTCATAAAAAAGACAGAGAGATCCCAAATCATTAACCTAACCATCCACCTAAACACTAGAAAAGCAAGAAAAATCCAACCCAAAGAGCTCCAGAAGGAAAGAAACAATTAAAATCAGAGGAGAAATTAATGAATTGGAAACTAAGAAAACAATTCAGACAACTGACATAGCAAAGAGCTGGTTCTTTGAAAAAATAAACAAGATTGACAAACTCCTGGCCAATTTGATCAAGCAAAAAAAGAGATGCTTCTAATTAAAAAAAATCAAAATGAAAAAGGAGACATCACAACAGACATAAATGAAATTGGGAGAATCATCAGGACTTATGTCAAAACCTTCTACTCCACAAAACTGGATAATGTGGAGGAGACGGATAAATTCCTAGTCGCATACCATCTATCAAAGCTAAACAAAGAGCATATTAATATCATAAACAACCATATCACACTCATTGAGATTGAAAAAGTAATAAAAAACTTCCCTAAAAGAAAAATTCAGGACCAGATGGCTTCTCAGCTGAATTCCATCAAACCATCATGGGAGAACTCAATCCAGTGTTCCTCAAACTGTGCCACACAACTGGAGAACACGGAAAGCTACCCAAGTCCTTTTTTGAAGCTAGCATCACGCTAATTCCAAAACTAGGTGGAGATGCCACAAGAAAAGAAAACTACCAGCCAATTTCCCTGATGAACTTAAACACAAAGATCCTGAACAAAATCCTCACAAACCGAATCCAACAACACAACAAAAGCATTATCCACCGTGACCCAGTGGGATTCATCCCAGGAACACAGGGGTGGTTCAACATACCGAAATGTGTCAATGTAATACACCACATAAACAAGGTTAAACAAAAAAACCACATGATCATTTCGATAGATGCATAAAAGGCCTTTGCCAAGATACAATGTCACTTCATGATGAAAACATTGGAGAGAATTGGCATGGTTGGTTCATATCTTAACATAATAAAGGCACTATACAAAGCTCCGAAAGCCCAAATAACACTTAATGGAGAGAGACAGGAGGAATCCCATTAAGATCAGGAACAAGACAGGGTTGTCCACTCTCACATCTGCTCTTCAATATAGTACTGGAAGTCTTAGCTCAAGCAATAAGACAGGAAAAGGAAATAAAATAGATACAATTTGGAATGGAAGAAATTATATTAGTTCTATTCACTGATGACATGATTATATATGTAAGAGACCTGAGAGACTCCATCCCAAATCTCCTGAAGGTGATTAACTCCTATAGCAAAGTAGCAGAATACAAAATCAATGCACAAAAATCAGTAGCATTCCTATGTGCAGATGACAAAGATATAGACAAAGAAATAAGGCACATGGTCCCATTTTCAATAGCAACCAAAAACACAAAATACCTTGGAATAACATTAACCAAGGAATTGAAAGAACTACACAATGAAAACATAAAAACACTCAAAAAAGAAATTGAGAAGGAATTGAGAAAATGGAAAGACCTCCCATGCTCCTGGATAGGCATAATTAAAATTGTGAATTTAATAGGTGCAGGCCCCCCCCCAAAAAAAATTGTGAAGATGGCAATGCTACCAAAGGCAATATACAGATTTAATGCAATTCCAATTAAAATCCCAACAGTGTCCTTCACAGAGATAGAAAAAATGATCTCAAATATCATATGTAAAGGCAGAAGGCCTCGCATATCCAAACATACCCTCAGCAAAAGAAATACATCTGCAGGTATCACCATACCTGATCTAAAGCTATATTACAAAGCCATAATAACAAAACCAGCATGGTACTGGCATCAAAACACGAGTATAGACCAATGGAATAGACTTGAGGACCCAGACTTTGAGTCAAGCAACTATAGCTACTTGATATTTCACAAAGGCCCTAACAATATAGGTGGGAAAAAAGAAAGCATCCTCAACAAATGGTGCTGGACAAACTGGATAACTGTATGCAGAAAATTGAAACTTGATCCACACATTTCACCATGCACTACACTCAATTCCAAATGGATCAAAGACCTAAATATAAGACCAGAAACTTGACTACTACTAGAAGAAAATATAGGAAGTACTTACCATGATATAGGAATGGAAAAAGACTTCCTGAACAAAACACCAGTAGCTCACAATCTTAAACAGACATTCAACCAATGGGATCACATGAAGCTGATGAGTTTCTTTACAGACAAGCATACAGTAACCAAACCCAATAGATTACCCACAGAATGGGAGAAAATATTTGCTGGTTATCCAATTGACAGAGGCCTAATCTCTAGAATCTACAAAGAACTCAAAAATCTAAACAGTAAAAAGTCAAACACCCCACTCACAAAATGGGGCAAAGAGCTGAACAGTCAGTTCACAGAGGAAGAAATACAAATGGCAAACACACACTTAACAAAATGTTCATCATCCCTAACCATCAGGGAAATGCAAATTAAAACAACTATGAGATTCCACCTAACCCCAGTAAGGATAGCAAACATCAAAAAATCAAATGAAAATAAATGCTGGAGAGGATGTGGAGAAGTAGGAACACTCATCCACTATTGGTGGGAATGTAGGATGGTACAACCACTTTGGAAAGCAATATGGAGACTCCTGAAAAAGGTGACTATAGAGATACCAACAGACCCAGTTATTCCCTTACTGGGCATCTACCCTAAAACCTTCAAACCATAGGCCAGAGAAATTTGCTCAACCATGTTTGTAGTGGCTCAATTTGTAATAGCTAAGAGCTGGAATCAACCCAGATGTCTATCACTAGAAGAATGGATAACTAAGATGTGGTATATCTACGCAATGGAATTCTGTACAGCAGTAAGAGAAAATGAAACAATGGAATTGAGGAAAAATGGTTGAACCTGGAACAGATCATTCTCAGTGAACTTACCCAATCACAGAAAAACACCACATAGTCTCACTCATCTACAGCACCTAACCTGAATCTTCCCAAGATGCCTTACATACCTAGCAAGCATCTCATGGACTAGACAATAGGACGGGTGGGGAGGGAGGGGAGGACAATGGAGGCATCAAAGGGGTGGGAAACACAAATCTAGACCCAAACAGCAATGGTACCATAAAATTCTACATCCCATAAAGAAGACCAAGTGTCTGAACCTTCACCAGGCCCTTAGAGGTAGCACCTGAGCCACCTGACACTGGAGGGGTTTGATGAAGACTGACCTTAATCTTCTACTGCTTCTCTCTCTCTCTCTCTCTCTCTCTCTCTCTCTCTCTTCTCTCTAACTCTTTTATATTAGTTACTTTTTTCATCCTTTTCTTAGTGGGCACTGACCTGTAACTCCCAGTACCAGCATATGGCTATCATCCACAATGAGCTTCTGATCAGAGACCTACAAATTTCCTAAAAGAAAGACAGATTTCTGTCAGAGTACTTGATGACCCACCAAAGGTTAGTGGTAAGACTCTACTGCTGAAGACACCTTATGTGGTTGACACATAAAATGGAATGGCATGGCAGGAAGCTGGAAGCTGGAAGACACTCATTCCCCAGACAGTCAGCGCATCTAGTACCAGAAGGTGCTACATGGGTGACTGGGGGAAAATGACCAATATCTGTCCAAGCAACTCATTGTCTAACCTACTTAGTAGCAAATAACCTGTTTTGATGCTCACACAAGTGCAGAAGTGGTGCACAGCCGTGGTGGGAAACCAACTGCTCTTTATTTGGCTAACTGATTCCCTCAGTGGTACGGGACCCATAGCTGGAGCTGGGAAACAAGTCAGAACCATATCTGCACATAAACTAGCTCTCCATTATCAAGCTACCACCAATCATGGCCTACAAGAGGGCCTACACCTATTAAATTATCTATTAAAAAATCAGGGTTATCGCATTTGTCTGGTGCTAAGTCACTCTCTGTTGGAGAATCTCCTTCTCTTTTTCAGATAGGTGTAGATCCTAAGGAGAGAGCCACCCCACCATACCTCAAAAGGGCCCCAGCTGAAACTAAGAACAACTGGCAAAACAAGCATGAGTGCTGGTTTCTTGGTGAACTGGATACCAGCACAAGGGTGAAGGAGATCAACACAGAGAGAAATCAACTCCTACCAAATCAGAGATCCAGAGACCCAGAGGCCCCCAAAAGCTCATCACTGAAGTAGACCAAAAATGAACCCAACATGGCTCAGGGAAATTTTGTGGAGGGGGGGGGGAGAATGTCAGAACCACATGTTGGGTCATGATATGCAGAGACATTTATCCTACCTATAACTGTGGGATAGCTCCAGAATATATGACCCATATACCTAAACAAGGAGGGGACAAGGAGAGTGGGTAGGTCATGGTTGAGCCTAACAATGGTACCAAATTGAGTGCATTCGCTGAGTACAAAACTAATGAATAAAAAAAAATAAAGAAAGAAATAAAAATAGCAGAATTCACTGAAAAGCAGCAAAGGGCTTTTAATCATGTGAATGCTGTCCTCACTAGATTAGACCTAATAGAAAAGAATCAGGAAGGGTTCCAAAGACAGTTAAATGATCTGAAGGAGAGGGAACAAAGGACCTCAATAACCAGCCAGCTAAGCTCAATGAAGACATAAAGAAATCTAAGGATGAATTCCATGAAGCAATAGGAAAATCAGAAAATGACATGAAAAGGGAACTTGGCAGAGGAATGGAAACTATACATAAAAAATCAGTAGAAAATAAAAAACAAGCTGGACAAGCCCAAATAGAGTCAGCCATGTGGAAGATAGAAACTCAGAACTGGAAGACAAAACAGAGGAAACAGTTCATGAGTCTAAAAGTTTTAATAAGTTCTTTTTTTTGTGAACAGAACATGAGGGAACTGTGGGATACTCTTAAACATCCCAATATTCAAATCATGGGATTACCAGAAGGGGAAGAAATTCAGACCAAAGGCATGGAGAAATTATTCAACAAAATTGTAAAGAAAACTTTCCCACTCTCTCAAGCGAAAGTCCCATCAAGTTACAAGGAGCTAACAAAACTCCAAACAGACAGGACCAAAGGAGCAATTCTCCAAGACATATTATCATTAAGACTCTAAGCATTGATACCAAAGAGAACGACCTAAAAGCAGCTAGGGAGGAAAAACACATTACATATAAATGTAACCCCATTAGAATGACTTCAGACTTCTCAATGGAAACCCTGAAAGCCTGAAGGACCAGGAATGGAACTCTGCAAAGTCTAAGAACCTATGGATTCCAACCAAAACTACTTTGCCAAGCAAAAGTGTCTCTCATAACAGATGGTGAAAGAAAACCTTTCCATGAAAAACTCAGCTTTACAACTATATGAACACAAAGCCAAACTTGCAGAGAGCACGTCAGGAATTCTCCACACAGAAAAATCAAATAACCCACCTCAATTGCTTACAAGAAGCACATCACAATAACAACTCAGAGAAGGCCAAAAACCACAAAGCCTAAGAAAACACCAAACCACATAAACCACCACAATATAGCAGGGATTAAATCAAACCTCACAGTCATTATCCAAAATATTAATGGCCTAAATTCGCCCATCAAGACACACAAGCTAACAGGGTGTAGCAGAAAATTAGACTCCTCAATCTGCTGTCTTCAATAAACTTACCTCACCACTACAGACTGACATCTCCTCAGGGTGAAAGGGTGGAAAATGATATTCCAAGTAAATAGAAATAAGAAACAAGCAGGCATAGCTATACTAATATCAGATAAAATAGACTTCAATCCAGAAGTAATCAAAAAAGACAAAGAAGGTCACTACATATTTATCAAGGGAACTATCCAACAAGAGCATATCACAATCCTCAATCTTTATGCACCAAACACAGGTGCACCACAATTCATAAAACAAAACTTATTTGACAACAAAACAGAAATAACCACCATCATAGGTGGGGACTTCAGTACTCCACTATCAGCAATATATACATCATGCAAACAGAAAATTAATAGGAAAGTGACAGAGCTCAACAAAACCACAGATGAATTAGACCTAACAGACATCTACAGAACATTCTAGCCCAAATCCACACATTACACATTCTTGTCAGCAGCCCATGGAACCTTCTCTAAAATAGATCATATACTGCGTCATAAAGCCTGCCTCCATATATTTAGGAAGATTGACATAATTTCCTGCAGGACATCAGATCCCAATTTTGTATTGCTAGAAATGAACAAGAAGTCCTGGCTCAAGAAATAAGACAGGAGAGAGAAATAAAAGGGATAGAAATTCGAAAGAAAGTTAAGTTAGCCCTGTTCACAGATGACATGATTCTATAAATAAGTGACCCAAGAACCTCCATCTCAAAACTCTTAAAGGTGATTAACTCCTTAAGCAAAGTAGCAGGAAACAAAATCAATACACAAAAATCAGTAGCCTTTCTATATGAAAAAGACAAAGATACAGAGAAAGAAATAAGTGACATTGTTCCGTTTTCAATAGCAACAACAACAAAAAATAACTTGGAATAACAATAAACAAGGATGTGAAAGACCTATACAATGAAAACATAAATACACTCAGGAAAGAAATTAAGGAGGACTTGAGAAAATGGAAAGACCTCCCATGCTGATGGGCATGCAGAATTAACATTGTAAAAATGGCAATTTTACCAAAGGCAATATACAGATTTAATGCAGCACCAATAAAAATCCCAACGGATTTCTGTAGAGAGATAGGTAAAAGTTCATATGGAATTGTAGAAGGCCTCACATAGCCAAGCATATCCTTAGCTCAAGATCTGGTGGCATCACCATCCCTGAACTAAAGTTATATTACAAAGCCATAGTAATAAAAACAACATGGTATTGGCATAAAAACAGGATTATAGACCAATGGAACAGAATGGAGGACCCAGACTTTGAGTCAAGTACAGCTACTTGATATTTGAGAAAGGCCCTAATGATGTAGGCTAGAAAAAAGACAGCTTCTTCAACAAATAGTGCTGGACAAATGGGACAACCATATGCAGGAAAGTGAAACTCAGTCCACACATCTCGCCATGCACAAAAAATCAAGTCCAAATGGATCAAAGACTTCAAGATAAGACCAGGAACTCAGCTGCTACTGGAAGAAAAACTAGAAGGAACTTTCCATGATATAGGAATCCTGAACAAAACTCTAGTAGCTCAGGAATTTAAACATTCACCCAACCATTGGGATGTCATGAAGCTGAAAAGTTTCTTCACAGACAAATATACATTAAGCAGAGCCAATTGATGACCCAAGGAATGGGACAAAATTTTTGCTGGGTATACAACTGGCTAATTTCTAGAATGTACAAAGAACTCAAAAACCTAAACAATAAAAAGTGAAACAACCCACTCACAAAATGGAGCAAAGAACTGGACAGGGAGTCCTCAGAGAAAGAAATTCAAATGGCAAACACACACTTACAAAAATGTTCATCATCCATAATCATCAGGGAAATGTAATTAAAACAACCATAACATTCCACCTTACCCCAGTAAGGACAGCAGACATTAAAAAATCAAATGAAACCAAATTCTGGCGAGGATGGGGAGAAATAAGAACCATCATTCACTGTTGATGGGAATGTAAGATGGTATAGCCAGTATGGAAATCAATATGGAGACTCCTAAAAAGGTTGATTTACCAACAAACCCAGGTATGTCTTACTGGGCATTTATCCTAAAAGCTCCATGCCTCAGTTCAGAGAAATTTGCTAAACCATTTTTTATAGCTACTCAATTCATAATAGGTAAGAGCTGAAATCAACACAGATGTCCATCATTAGACAAATGGGTAACCAAGATGTGATATATCTACATGATGAAAATCTACACAGCAGTAAGGAAAATGACACAATGAAATTTGAAGAAAAATGGGTGAACCCGGAACAGGTCATTCATAGCAAACTCACCCAATCACAGAAAGATAATTGGCACATTGTCTCACTCATTTGTGGCTCCTAACCTGAATCTGCCCAAAATGTTGACATACCTAATAAGCATCTTGAGGAACAGACAATGGAGAGGGTTGTGTGGGAGAGGAGGGTAAAGGTAGGGGTTGGGGAAACAAACCTAGACCCAAATGGCAATGCAACCAAAAAAATTCTGCCTCCTATAAGACAGACTTAACGGTGGAACCTTCATCAGGATCTTAGAGGGAACACCTGAATCACAGGGCCCTAGAGACGGCATTATTAAGACTAACTTTAATCTTCTCCTGTTTATCTCTCTCTCTCTCTCCAGTTCATCAGGAAAAAAGCACCCTTGCTTGTTTCGCCAATTTTTCTTAGTTTCAGCCGGGGCCCTTTGGAGGCATGATGGGGTGGCTCTCTCTTTAGGATCTACATCTATCTGAAAAAAAGAAGCAGATTGTCCAATGGAGAGTAAGTTAGTACCAGGACAAATGAGATAACCCTTACTTTTTTATATAGAGAATTTAATAGGTGTAGGCCCTCTTCTAGCCCATGATTGATGGTAGCTTGATATTGGAGAGTGGGCTTATGTTTGGACAAGGTTCTGACTTGTTTCCCAGCTCCATCTATGGGTCCTGTACCACTGAGGAGATCAGTTAGCCAAATTAAGAGCAGTTGGTGCCCCATCATGGCTGTGTGCCACTATTGCACTTGTGTGGGCATCACAACAAGTTATTTGCTGCTAAGTAGGTTAGACCATGAGTTGTTTGGACAGATATTGGTCATTTTCCCCCAGTTGCCCATGTAGCACATTCTGGCACTAGATGCACTGATTGTCTGTGGACTGACTCTCTTCCAACTTCCAGCCATGCCATTCCATTTTATGTGTCAATCACATAAGGTGTCTTCAGCAGTAGGGTCTTACCACTAACCTTTGGTGGATCATCAAGTACTCTGACAGAAATCTGTCTGTCTTTTAGGAGACCTAGGAGGTCTCTCTGATCCAAAGCTCATTGTCGATGATAGCCCCATGCTGGTTCTGGGAGTTACAGGTCAGTGCCCACTAAGAAAATGAGGAAAAAGATAACTAATATACAAGAGTTAGAGATAAGAGAGAGAGGGAGAGGCAGAAGGAGGGATGGAAGATGTAGAAGATTAAGGTTAGTTTTGATCCTACCCTCTCCAGTGTCTTGTGGTTCAGGTGTTCCCTGTAAGGGCCTGGTGAAGGATCAGCCATCTGGTCTGCCTTTTAGTAAGTAGAATTTTATGGTACCATTGCCATTTGGGTCTAGATTTCTGTTTCCCAACCCTTTTATGCCCTTCCCTCTCTCTCCTTCCATCCTATTGTCCAGTCCATGAGATGCTTGCTGGATATGTAAGGTATCTTGGGTAGATTCAGGTTAGGTGCTGTAGGTGAGTGAGACTATGTGGTGATTTTTTTTTTTTTCTGTGATTGGGTAAGTCCACTGAGAATGATCTGTTCCAGGTTCAACCATTTTTCCTCAAATTTCATTGTGTCATTTTTTCTTACTGCTGTATAGAATTCCACAGTGTAGATATACCATATCTTACTTATCCATTCTTCTAGTGATAGACATCTGGGTTGATTCCAGCTCTTAGCTATTACAAATTGAGCCACTACAAACATGGTTGAGCAAATCTCTCTGGCCTGTGGTTTGAAGGTTTTAGGGTAGATGCCCAGTAAGGGAATAACTGGGTCTGTTGGTATCTCTATAGTCACCTTTTTCAGGAGTCTCCATATGGCTTTCCAAAGTGGTTGTACCATCCTACATTCCCACCAACAGTGGATGAGTGTTTCTACTTCTCCACATCCTCACCAGCATTTATTTTTATTTGATTTTTTGATGTTTGCTATCCTTATTGGGGTAAGGTGGAATCTGACAGTTGTTTTAATATGCATTTCTGTGATGATTAGGGATGATGAACATTTTCTTAAGTGTGTGTTTGCCATTTGTATTTCTTCCTCTGTGAACTGCCTGTTCAGCTCTTTGCCCCATTTTGTGAGTGGGGTGTTTGACTTCTTACTGTTTAGATTTTTGAGTTCTTTGTAGATCCTAGAGATTAGGCCTCTATCAGTTGGATAACCTGCAAATATTTTCTCCCATTCTGTGGGTAATCTATTGCCTTTGCTTATTGTGTGCTTGTCTGTAAAGAAACTCTTCAGCTTCATGTGATCCCATTGGTTGAGTGATAGTTTCAGTTCGTGCACTACTGGGGTTTTGTTCAGGAAGTCTTTTTCTATTCCTATATCATGGAAAGTACTTCCTAAATTTTCTTCCAGTAGTGTTCGAGTGTCTGGTCTTATATTGAGGTCTTTGATCCATTTGGATTTGAGTGTAGTACATGGTGAAATGTGTGGGTCAAGTTTCAGTTTCCTGCATATGGTTATCCAGTTTGTCCAGCACCATTTGTTGAAGATGCTGTCTTTTTTTCTAGCCTATATTGTTTGGGCCTTTACCGAATATCAAATAGCTATAGTTGCTTGACCCAAAGTCCGGGGCCTCAAGTCTATTCCATTGGTCTATACTCCTGTTTTTATGCCAGTACCAGGCTGTTTTTATTACTATGGCTTTGTAATATCTTTTTATTTAATTATTTGAGAGAGAGAGAGAGTGAGAGTAAGGAAGAGGCATATAGAGACAATGGGCATGTCAGGGTCTCTATCCACTGCAAATGAACTCCAAATACATGTACAATCTTGTGCATCTGGCTTTGCCTGATTACTGGGTAACTGAACCCTAGTTCTTAGGCTTTGTAGGCATGCACCTTAATCACTGAGACATCTTTTCACGTTTCCTCTCTTAATCATATCACTGGCATCTTGAAAGTTTTGATCTTGGTTGCTACTACTTTTCTTTATTGATATTTGAATATATTAATTATACTGTTTTGTGTAAAGGAAAGAGAAGAATGCATTGAAGGAAAGAGGAAGAGTACTTTTCTGGTGAGAATTCTTTATTTCCATAAGACAAAACGAAATTCTGTAAACTATTCCATGAAAGCAAAGTTAACATTTGCTAATCACTTCCGTGATGTATGCACACAACATACTAGGCACAATACGAATGCATTTATTTGTATTTATTATCATAACAAATGACCTTTAGCAGATATTTTAGGTTGGCTAGTGATAAATTTTATAAATTAATCAAATTAATTAGATTACATTTAATTCAAAGTTGGAAAGTTCTTTAATAAAGTTATTTGAATAGCTACACACTTTGAATGTCTATGGAGATATTTTAATTAAACTACAGGAGATATGAATCATGAGAATTAATATATATTGGTTATGCTACATTTGCTGAGTTCTATGCTAGGGGTTCTTTAAAATAATTAAATATATTATTACTATAATCTCATTTTATATTCCTAAAAATTTACCCCATCAGCCTTGCAACAATCTTTCAAGTTAGGTATCATTATTCCCAGTGTATATGAAACTAAGCACTTGTTATATTAAGAAGCAGAGAAAATACCTTTAAAGCTAGTCTTATTTGGCCTTGAAGTCAACAATCTCTACATAATCTGTGTTACTTTCACAGATCTATGACAATATGTAGAATATTCTATATTTTATGAAGTCCAACATTATAGTGGTAATTTGAGTACATCAAACAAGTCCCTTAGCTTCTTCCTAATGAAACTAGATCAGCAGCCATGTCTTTTCCACAGAATTACAAAAAAAAAAGATACTAATGACCTGAAGGCTAACAATTTAATGTGAGATAGTACCCCTTTACCTTTATGGGGCCACTAGTCTTCATCGAATCCATTGAATGTGTGTGAGAGAATCTAAAGGGAGACAGGAAAGGATGAACAAAAACATAATAGTGACATATGTGGCATGCAATATATTTTTCAAAGGAACTAATCTTATAATTTAAGAAAATCCATTGAGGGCAGGCATCATTAACTTAGAGATAGAGGAAGCAAAAATCTGAGGAGGTAATGTATTTAGCCAAAGCATTGCAGCTTTGTAAGACAGGGAGATAGAAGGATCAATTAGGCACTTTGCACTTATACTAGAAAGAAATTGAGAACTGAGGTAAAGTTGGAGAACAAAAGAGTGATTTTTTTGAGGTGGAGGAGCAAGGAAAGAGGGCAGGTGTAGGATCACTTAATTATTCTTTCTGAAGCAGAACTCAGCTCACTGATCTTATGTCCTAGCTCTTGCTGTGCTGGTATGTACATACAACTAATTCACTTTCTTTTATCTAAGATTTTAAAGTACCTCTGAGAAAGATGAGGGTATAGAAATCAAATTAGGAACACAATAGGTTGGGAACTGATCCAAGGACTTAATATAAGACCTAAATAATAGAAAGCAAAAATAGCAGAAAACTAAGGCAGTTTGCATTCCTATGTCTTATGAATAAAACTAAAATAATGACGTCATTCCTTGTTCTTTAAAAGAATTGCTTGTTAGCATTATGACTTGAAGAAATGGAGAATAGTCTTTCAAAATAGAATGTCAATGTGATCCACTAAACATTAGTCTTATTTTCCTGACCTCTAGGTGCACCAAAACAGAGATATTGAAGATGAGTTGAGAACATACAAGTATGAACACATGTATGCATACAAACACATACATACATTTTCATGCAACTGTCAAGAGTGGGTTTTGTTTATATGGCACACCCTCCTTATCTTGATTCTATCAATTTTCTCTTCTCACACACATTGCATATTATATAAGGTGCTTCTGTTTAAGTGACTGATCCAGGGACCTCTATCAGGGATTCTCAATGTAAGTGCTTTTATAGATCTGGCATGGTGTGATTATAAGAAGATTTGCAGAAAAATTGAGCATCTGTGCACTCTGGTCTTACCTGCTATAAATAGGTTCTCATTAAACACACATATAGACTCAGCTTGAGACCAGGGATGTTATTGAATGTTCTTAATAAATCATCTGCAATATTTAGATATGCCTAAAAGGAAAGATTTAATATATGATCATCAATAAATAATTTGATTACCTTTGTGTGTATATTTGAAACTCAGATTAAATACACATATTTTATAGAAAGGAGATGAAATTTATCAGTCACATGTATTTATCTACTCAATAGCTCAATAGCAAACAATAAGTCTAAATGATCTTTTGGACAGAATTGACAACTTTTTGAGCCAAAATATTGACAGATGGTGTTTGCTAAACTATTCTAGTTGCAGAGATAAATCTATGATTATAGACATCCTTAGATATGTTTTCAGCACTAAGGAAAGCTCAGTCCAGTCATTCAGAATTAACTACATTTTAACAATTAAACAATATCTTCCTTAAAATCTAAATGTTTGACACATTTTTATTTTTCAGGGATGATATGTTGTAATGGACTAGGCAATAGAGAAAACAGGTTTTAATTTCAAAAGAGCAAGATTGTCTGAACTCAAGCCCTTTAACTGATCTAAGTATTTAAAAATTAGGTAGAAAGTTATCCCATATTCTAAATTTTCAAATCAGAAAAGTCACTAAACTTGTGGCTGAGATGAAATTTTAGCAATGTGGAACTACTGATGGTTTTCAAGTATTAAAGGCAGTAAGAGTGTATATCATCTTGATTCTAACTCAAACTACTGAATTAAAGTGATCTTTGCCCAGAAACTTATTTAAAAGTTTCCATTCTTGGAGCAATGTCTTAGTGATTAAGGTGCCTGCCTGCAAAGCCAGAGGACCCAGGTTCAATTCCCCAGGACCCATGTAAGCCAGATGCACAAAGGGGCCCATGCATTTGGAGTTCGTTTGCAGCAGCTGGAAGCCCCGGGGCACCCATTCTCTCTCTCTGTGTGTCTCTCTCTCCCTGCCTATTTCTCTCTCAAATAAATAAAGAAAAATAAAAATATGTAAAAACACTTTCATTCTTACAGCTTATATAACCTTTGCTTCTGCAATGGAGCAGTTCTTAAAAGCCAAAATATATTAAGTGAATAGTATTCAATAAACCAATATTTTTAATAGACTAATCTTACTATCAATCAGCTTACATACCCATCTGAAGAAACATTTGACACTTTGTATTTATTCATCATAGGTCTTAAATAAATTTAGTTTCATAGCATGAGTGTTCTACTTGTCCAAAATTTGGATCTTTTTCTGAGGTGGGGGTGTCTATGCTTGTAACAATGGTAAAATTAGGAAAGTTGTTTTCTGTCACATTAGTTAACATATGCAAGCTTACTTAACATGTGGACGGCAAATAAGAGTAATTATATTAAAACAAGGAGCTGCAGTGCCAAAGCAATAAAAATAGACTAGGTTGTATTATTAATTCTTGTGTTAAGGGTTTTGAGCCATGTTGATTGGCCTGAATTTTTTGATTTTGTTATGGTACAAAGGGATTGTTTGAAGTAATTTGTCCCCGAGAGAGGCTCACAATCCCAAGCGGGTTTCAATTCAGCAAAGCAAATCTAATTTTGTTTGCTTTATGCAAACCAGAAGGGGCTGTGGTTCATTCTGTTTTCACTGGAGGGGAAAGGCGCACTAATGGGACCTGCTGAAATGCATGCATTGCAAACATCATACCCCTGCATATATTAAATTGAGCTATGTGATGCACTATGCTCATCATCTCATTGTGTACACAGATATGCGTTAGAACAAAGCCTTTTAATAGAAGGGAACCTTACTACATGATGTCAATACTATATTATATGTATATTTAATGCCACCATTAGAATACCTGGCCTTAAGTAGAGTATGTTCATAGTTGTGAACATTTTACATATCAGCTGCTTCTTATGTGAAAGCTATACACTGAGGCATTTATGCTGAGCTTTAACGCTAACATCCAAAGATTAATTATATGGGCAGGGACAAAGCTTTCCCATTTTTCCAGTTCCCACCCCTACATATGAATTCCTGACATACCTGAGTTGAATTGGAGAGATGCTTGGCACCTTTTTGGAAGAATAGCACATGTCACAATCTGAACATTCAGGCTGGAATACAAATGAAACATAATAATATCTGCTCAACAGGTGCTATTAAAACTAGTGTCCATCCCTGTGACAAATGACCATCTTTCCTGCTTCTCCTTCCAATAAACTGTGCTCTTTCCTTAACTTTCCAGAGCCAGTTATCTGCCAGATGCACTTGATCAAATTCATCAAAATTACAGGGTGCCTGAAATGGGAAGGGAAACCAGAACATTATAGATGCTAATGCAGTTATTAGCTAGGTAAATTTACTCAAATAAAA
Organism: Dipus sagitta; assembly: GCA_036346955.1. Lineage (NCBI taxonomy): Eukaryota > Metazoa > Chordata > Mammalia > Rodentia > Dipodidae > Dipus > Dipus sagitta. The sequence continues at coordinate 51,673,228 of CM070775.1, read as the reverse complement.
GTAGAATTATTTGTCAATTAAAATTGCATAGTGACTGCAACTCTTGTCATGTCAGTGCCATTTTCAGTGTTTTTGTTTTGAAAACAGTTCTAGTATTTCAAATAGACAGACACGTCTCCAGACCCTTCAGTTTGACATTTGGTGGCATGTCTACTTTGCTGTTAATTTTCCAAAACTACATTAATTTGCTGAATGACTTTTGTGAATCAGTTCACATAAAACTCAAGATGACACTTGTCATGTATAAAACAGTGACTATTAAAAGCACAGGTTACTTATAAAAACATATGGAGCAAATCAGTTTCAATTTTGTGTTTTAAGTTCAAACATCGGTTAGTTTTATTGTTTTTTTCTTTCTAATGGAAATTGCTTAAAGAAAAATTACAAGAATAATCTTCCTACTGTTTTGTTTCTGCTTGTGCTTATCTGTTTCTTCAATTTATTGTGTATACATCTGTAATTTGACTTGGTTTGGAACACAAGTGATACCTCAAGCAGTTGAAACTCAATGATGCAACCAAAACTAGTTGTTTAATATTGTGACATAAGAAACTTGGTCCTCAAAGTATACTGTATTTAATAGTTGAGCAATTTAAATACTGAAAATAGATACCCTGAAAAATTATTCAAACAAAAGAGCAACTTGACTTAGGGACATTCTAATAGTTACTGGCCTTTTGTGGCATATATTTATGGAACATTATGGTTATTATTGGAAATACTTCTGTAGTTTACAGAAACACTTCCTTGATTTATAAATATGTTCACTCCAAAGAAAAATGCTACCTTTGCCCTGACATAAACATTTGTTGATCTATGACAGATATTGCAGGTCAAAGTACAGTACTATTGGGATACAAATTGCATATTTGTATATATATATATATAATCGTCATAATACTTTGACTGCATCCAATCCTATTGAATAAAATGTTTATACATATATTTCCTAATATTTGTGTAAGTATAGAATAGAATTTAACATAAATGCTTACATAAATATATATATATATATATATATATATATATATATATGTATATATATATATACATATATATATATATATGTAGATCCATCAAAATACATGGAAATATAATATACCTAATACATGTATAACACTACATATTTTACAATTATTTATTATAATAAATTTAATTATAAGTTTTTATTGTTTAAAATTATTGAAGTTGTCAATAAAATTTTTTTAAAAAAATACAAAATTTTTATAATTCTATTGGCTTAAATAGCCATAGGATCTCAATTAGCAATAAGGTAATAATATGACCCCTTAGTGACTTCCAATCTGCAACAAATACCATAAGAAATCATGTCGCCTTCAGCTGTCAGCAAAGAAAGTCAATGTGGTATAAAAGCTCCCATAGGGAATGGTAGCCAATTATGAACTCTGCCCCTATAGTTTTCAATCTGCTTCCTTTCCTTGTTTACTTTTTCACTTGGAGAAGAAAAAGGAAGCTTGGGAAAGGTATGACAAGTAGGAAAAGTGAGAATCAAAGTCTTCCTGTTGAACTATTTTGTTCAACTACTGCCAATTCTGGTTAACCTCATACCATTTGTGGTAATATTGACAAAATATGAAACCAAATGAGAATAAGTATAACTGTTTTCTAACAAGCCAACTTGCTTTAATAATTAAGATTTTTCTAGCTGTAGCTCAGATTTTCAGAAAACCATTGGAGATATCAGATTGGAAAAACTCAGTCCCTTTGTATTGTCCTGTGAAAGGCAGGGCAACCTGCAAGCTGTCCCTATTACTGTGAGTCCTATGCAGACATGTTTTCTTGACTTTGAAGGGCTGAAAGCTGTCCCTGCCCAGATTCTTGCTCAGCTCCGCATTCTCAGGTCACGTGGGAAGTTATATCAGTTTTCAGAAGGTTCTCACCCAAGCTGAGTTCTGACACATGTTGAACAATCAGCTCACTGTAATATGGGCCAATCTCAAGCTGTGATACCATCAAATGCTGTGGGAAGAGACAGAAATCTCATATAATTCCATGTTAAGTCCATCATGTAGAGCACAAAAGATAGTAAACTGCAATAAACTAGAAAGTAACAAGTTTAGTGTATTAGTTTTTCTTTTAATATAACATTGGTTTGTGTTTATATATTCTTAATAATAACTGCATATAGTAAATGGCTTGGAAAAATTTGAAAACTATTGGTTCTCATGAATTAGTGCAAGGCAGTCCCAGTGCACCTTTGCCTCCAACCCATCTCAGCTCACACAGCACACAATTAGCTTCCTGCTTCATTAGCACTGATCCAGAGTTATGCCTCATCAAATGTGAACATATTTGTTCTGGTAATAAAATAGCATCTTGCCTATGAATTGCTGCTAACATAATTGTGTAGTCTTGTATCCACCTGTATTGTTACTGGTGCCTTCCCTCTTTGTTTTCCCATCAAGGTCCATAGTGAGTCCTTCATTTTATTCAATGGCATGAGGGACATAACCACTGTCTGCATTCCTTTGTTTAGAGTATAATGATTTTACCTTCACAAATATAGGAGTGTGGAATATAGGAGCTGTATACATGGGGATAGAAATTTTATGGACAGAATTCTGGGAAGAGTGACTGATTGGTGTTTGGAACAATGCTATTTTGTTTAATTTGATATATGTGTAGATTTTGTTTTGAGGTAGGGCCTTACACTACACCAGGCTGAACTGAACCTCTGTGTAGTGCTAGGCTGCCATTGAATTCAAGGCAGTCCTCCTTCCTCTGCCTCCCATATTCTAGGATAAAAGGCTTGCACTGCTACACCAAGCCCATATGTATGATTTTTTTAATGTTTTCATTGAAATATACTTAAACAGTTGGTTCCAGTGGGAAGAGGGCAGCTGTATTAGTCAGGGTTCTCTAGAGGAACAGAACTGCTAGAATGAATTATTTTAAAGGGGGATTTATTGGATCTGCTTACAGTAGTCCAATAGCAGTTGCAGGCCTGAGAATCACCGAACCTGGTAGTTGCTCAGTCCTCATGGCCAGATGCCTCAGCAGTCCTGAACCGGCACTGCAGATGGTGCTGGAAAGCCTGGAGGCTTCCTGAGGAGCTGCTGGGTTTCAATCCATGGGGGTCTTCAGTTGATGCTGGTCTTTCGTCTGCACTGGTCTTCAAAATCCACGCTGGAAGGTAGCAAGCAGCTCCGGCAGCCAAAATGGAAGGAAGGCAGGCAGGAAGGAAGGGACTCTTTTTACCCAGAGATACCTTGTATCAAGTCCCCCTCTGGGCGGGGCTGCCCATTCTGGGGGAAGGGCTCACCCTGGGGGAAAGACTTCCTCCTTTAGTTGATCCTTCCTAGAAGCAACCTATGGAGTACTAAACAGATCAATTGGACAACACCTTAACTATCACAAGTCCACCCCTTGTCAACTTGGCATCAAATCATGTCTCCTTACATCATACTTAATTTTCAAATGAAAACAGTAACAAGCTCATAATTCCGCCTAACATGGCATAACTATCCCATGTACAACCAGAACCGCAAAATCTTCCCCCCAACACAAAGCTTAGTCTCTAGTATAATGGGTCTAATATAAATTCAACAGTTAGCTGATGATATAATCGTAATATTGGTGTAGATACATACAAACACTCTGTTATCAAGGCAGGACAGAAACATTGCAATCACAGTCCTCGTTTTTTGTAACTGGTCACGTGGCCTTAGCTGGTAATTGTAACTGCCTTCTTCTACTACCCATTCTGTATTTCCTCCACCTTCAGCAAGCACCTCAGCAGGTCTTGGTTCTTTACCTGGAGGGGTAACCCATACCTTCATTCCTGAAGGATCTGGGCCATTTATCACACTACTTCTATTGGGTTGTTGCAGTCTCCATTGACTTTAACAACAGGACATAGTAACACTAGCAGACTCCCTAAAGGATCTCCTGCACTCCAGGAATACTCTTCCTTACCTCCATTGTGGAGAAGCAGTCCAATTTCCCCCTGGTAATCTGGATCAATCACCCCTGCTATCACTCTAACTCCTTTCTCAGCCTGTTCACTCAAGGGCATTAGGAGCCCAAAGTGACCAGGGGGAAGTCTTAGCTTACAGTTCAATGGAATGTTCTCTGTGTCTCCTGACAAAAGCACTCCCCCCTCTGGGACCAAGACTTGTAGTCCAGCAGAGCATAAGGCTGCGGGAACAGGAAGCAAAAATCTAGCTAATGGGTCACTTGGAGTGATGATAAGTGGGACCATTCCCATTTCCACCCCTTGATTCCTGGACCCGTGAATCCGGGCTATAGGAGAAACAGTACCATATATAGGACGCTGATTCAGAGCATATACAGCCTGCTGGAGGACACTCCCCCAGCCCTCCAAGCTATTGAAACTTGGCTTACCACTCCAGATGACATCTTCAGTTGCAAGCACCAAGTCCATGCCTATTCCTCCAAAACAAAGGTTCCACAGGATCAACATCCACATAGTAAGGTTCATCTCACCCCACTCCTCGGTACCAAGTTCTGTAGCAGACAGCTTCAGGTTTGCTGGGATGAAATTCCAGACCAGGCACAGTTATGGAGGAAGGGATTCATTGAAGTTTACAGATCCAGGGGAAGTTCCATAATGGCAGAAGAAACTGGCCTGCCTTCACATGCCCAAGCAGAGAGAGAGAGAAGTACAAGCCTAAAGGTCAAAAGCCACAGCACACTTCAGGAACTCCAGCTAGGCACACTTTGCATATCTTTAGATTGTAATCTGAAATTCACCACCACCCCTTAAGATCCACCCAGTGACCTTGCCTCCATCCAGGAGGCTAGAGATGCAAACTACAAATAAGCAACTGAATATATTGGGGGCCATCTATTCTATTCAAACCACCACAGCAGCTTATTACAAAAAGGTTATTTATCCTTCAAGATAGCACTTGGCATTCTGTAGAAAACTGTGAAAATTTTCTTTTTGGAGGATTGCATATTACTATCCAGCCTTTGTTGAAGGAAAGCTTTCTAGGATCTCCTTAGGGGACTACTTTAGATGGACTCAAAAGAAGATGTTTCTCAGCCTTTCAAAGTACCCAGAAACCAAGTCCATCACTCATTTTGTAGCTAATTGGATATTTTACAGTCTGCATTCCTATCACTTCTGAAGATTCAATGCCAATATCAATTAACATCCTCTGTGGAAAGAGTATATTGAAGAACAGTTAAAGAAATTTTAACAGTGTAAGCACAAGTAAACTTCACTGTAACAGGCAATATTTATACTCACTATTGCTCTAAAATATTCATTTTTACATTATAATCATAACTTTTTTTCTTATTTTCTTGGTCCCAACTCAACCAGTGTTCATTCAAACTTTCACTTGAATGCAGTCAATTTCAAGTTAAGCTTTAGAGTGAGTCTTTTCCAGCAATGAGCATATTCTATAGAACTTAATTAATTGAGACTTTTCTAAGGTCACTATGATGAGATTGTAGCTGAATGACATTTATCTTACTTACTAAATAACTATTCACCAGCTGTGTGTGTGTGTGTATGTGTGTGTGTGTGTGTCTGTGTGTCTGTGTGTAAATATAATTTGGGGATACTATGATGCTTTGTGTACATATTAAAAACAATCCTGCATATTTCAATAGATCCTAATACAAGCAGAAATATATCAGATTTCGTTCTTACTTTCTAGCACTTATAAAACATCTCATTCTTGTTTGTTTGTACCCCAGGTCCTTTTCTTCCCACAGCTGTCCTAGGCACTTCTGAAATGTAAATACTCATGGTTCAGAGGCCATATCTGAGCACTCACAGTCAAGACTCAAAGGCCTCTTGGATCTTGTGTAAACATAACTGAGTGGTATTCTTCCTTTCTTCACCTCCCCCACTTCCACTAAGACATATATAATATGTGTGAGTTCAACCACCATATCTGATAATATGCAATTCATGCCAAGTAGAGAATCATTTCATCTAAGGCCAAAGATTATCAGAGTAACTCATATGATGAATTTGGGGAAAGAAAGAGGAAGAATAGACATTTAAATTGGATCTTAAGGGATGGATAATACTTCAATATACATGGGGAATTTAGCATAGTTTGACAGACACTGTTATTGAATAGAATTGGGTATTTTTCCAAACTATAAACTTAAATTATATGAGCTATATAGAATAACACTAGTCATAACCCACACAGCTGACCTTGTATCTATCAATTCTCTCTTTTGGCATGCAGACTCTGAATGCACTTGATGAGAAAGGTTTCTGGCACTATGGGACCTTGAAACCAAGTCTTTCACAGAGAGAATTGGAGGAAATATGTACGGAAACTGTGAGAAAAATAAAGTGGAAGGAGAGGAAGTCTTCCATGGCAGAAGAGCAGATTCATTGGGCAAAACCATAAGAGTCATTTTTCATTATAAATAATGAAAAGCCAAAACTTATTGGGTAATGATTATATCCTGTCAGTGTCTTTCTAAATTCTGACATTGCACAGGTGTAGGAGCATGATGAGACTCCAGGAAATTTGCAAGGCACCGTATGTCAAGCTAGCCATAAAATATGGATTAGAAATGGAGAGTTCTAAATAATTTGACTCTGAATTTCATTTTATTTTTATTTATTTATTTATTTATTTATTTTGGTTTTTCAAGGTAGGGTCTCACTCTAGCCCAGGCTGACCTGGAACTCACTATGTTGTTTCAGGGTGGCCTTGAACTCACAACCATCCTCCTACCTCTGCCTCCCAAGTGCTGGGATTAAAGGCATGCACCACCACGCCCGGCTTTTTTGAATTTCGTTTTATACAGGAGGTACAAAAGGAAATAGCTTCCCAGATTTCATGATACATATGCACTATAGAGGAAGTCCATGAGGTGCCCTAGGTTAGAGTTGAAAATGTTTGAATGTTGGCATTAGCTATAAGTTTGGAAAGAAAATATGAATCTAAGCACTTGATAAAAAGTTACTAATTGGCAAGATTTCTGGACTATCAGAATAAAAGTCAAGCAATGATAGATATAAATTAAAGTTACATTAAACTGGTTACTCTTATTGTTATGACAAAAATACCTGGCAAAGTCAACTTATAGAAAAAAATATTTAATTTTGGCTTACAGTTAAAGGGGTGTACCATTATGATGGGGAAGGCATGGTGGCAGGAACTTGAGGATCCTGACATACAATCCATATTCAGTAAACATAGAGAGATTGAATGCCTATTTGAAGCTTTTTTCTACCTCTTATTCTGTCGAACACCTCTATGTAAGGATGAAATCACCCATATTTAGTGTGGATCTTCCTTCTTTAGTTAAATTTTTCTAGGAACAGCCTCACAGACACCTAGACATGTGTTCTCATGATTAGAAATCCAGTCAAGCTAACAATGAAGATTGACCAGCACACATATCATGAGTAAATTATGCATAACGAATTTATTCTAAGTATAACTTGCATTTGAAATTCTGTATGTGTTTATAAATGAATTTGGCTATCTTCAAGTTAAACATTTTTCTTCTGATATCATTATTATTTTCAGTTACTTGGACTCTAGCAGTCTAAGTTTCCACTTGATCCTTTTTTATTGTTGTTGTTTTGTTTTGAGGGAGGGTCTCACTCTAGCTCAGGCTGACCTGGAATTCACTATGTAGTAACAGGGTGACCTCGAGCTCACAGTGATCCTCCTACCTCTGCCTCCAAAATACTGGGATTAAATGCATGCACCACCACACATGGCCCATTTGATCCTTTTATCCCAAGAATTATAATGAATTGCAAGTAGAACCTGACTTACAAAAAAGTGGGAGGAAGAGTCAATCTGACAAAGAAAAATTGTTCAGTATGACTTTGAAGTCTGTGTGGCTTTAAAAAGTTAAGGATTTGGGGCTGGAGGGATGGTTTAGTGGTTAAGGTGTTTGCCTGCAAAGCCAAAGGACCAAGGTTCAATTCCCTAGAACCCACGTTAGGCAGATGTACAAGGGGGCACATGCATCTGGAGTTCATTTGCAGTGGCTGGAGGCCCTGGCATGCTCGCTCACTCTCTCTCTCTCCCTGTCTAATAAATAAATAAAAATAAAATATTTTCTAAAAAATTAAGGATTTTTTGGACACTTTTTGGACAAAAGGAGAAAATGACACTTCATTCCAAGCTTAGTCCACACAGAGGCTTGAAAAGAACAGACAAGCAACCTCAAAAGAGGACTGGAGAGATTGCTTAGTGGTTAAGACACTTTCCTGCAAAGCCTAAGGACCCAGATTAGATTCCCCAGTTCCAACCTAAGCCAGATGCACAAGGCAGCACGTGTCTGGAGTTTGTTTGCAGTGGCTAGAGGTCCTGGTGCACCCATGCTCTCCCTCTCTCTCTCTCCCCCTTCCTTCCTCCTCCCCTTCTCTCTCTCTCTCTCTCTCTCTCTCTCTTTCTCTTTCTGCATCTCTTTCTCTCTCTCTCAAGTAAATAAATGAATATATATATATATATATATATATATATTTAAAAAAAAAACCTCAAAAGAAAGAGGAGGAAACTATGAGGCACATGGAGATATGGTGGACCAGAACATTTAGACCTGGTGGAAGGGGTTATGTCATTGGTACAAGAAAGAAACTCCTGGGATACTTCAAGCAGCACACAGGAAAAGAGATTAAAAATGCTTCAATGATTTTCTGTGTGAGAGAAAGGGAATGTCTGAGTAAATTTAAACTTACCAGAATAACTGACTAGACTAAACACTGGACCAAGACATAAGCAATAGTGATTCAATGGTGTCAAAGCAAGTCCTGTAGCTTTTCATTTGTGTATTCAAGTATCCTTCATACAGCAACTGGCATACAAAAACTGAGCACATTCTCACAGACCCTTAAGGAAATACCAGTAATGTTTATTTTTAATTTTTTTTTTTAATTTTTGAGGTAGGGTTTCACTCTAGCTGAGGCTGACCTGGAAGTCATTATATAGTCTCAGGGTAGCCTTGAACTCACAGTGATCTTCCGACCTCTGCCTCCAAAGTGCTGGGATTAAAGGCATGCACCACCATGCCTGGCTTGATTTCTATGTTTTGACAATGATTTTGGCTTTTTTAGAAAACTAATTATTATCTTACTTACATCACAGGTGTTCTAGTATGGTCATGTTCTCCCTGTTCTACCAGGTGGAGGTAAGGATCCAATACTCTACTCTCCAATATTTCCTATGGAAACAAGTTCTCTAAAACCTAAGAGAGTGCCAGTAATATCATTGAGATTTTGTGATCTCCATCATAGTGTGAGAATAAGTGCTCTCTATGGCTTTGGAGATAACATGTAAAAGTTTTAAAAAGTCAAGAGAAGGTGTAAGAAATAAGTCACAAGAAAATTGAAGAGGCAGCACCAAGAAATTTAACAGCATCTTCACATTTATGACACTGAGCTATGAGAAACATTATAAAATACATTTATGTGAAGTTAAATACACGGTAGATTCTGACTGCCCTGCAAGGCAGGGTCAGAGAAAGGAACTGGTTAAAATGTTAACCCTTTTGATTGATTCAAGAGTTGATGACACTATGTCTGCACAAATGAGTTTGAAAGCATTTGGCCAGCTCAATCCATATATTGGAGACTAGAATGTTAGAACGTATTTTGTAAGTGAAAAGATGAATGATTGGCTATCCTGGTACATGAATTATCAGTATTATTTAGAAATTATGACAGAAACTGTTGATTTTATGCTTCCACTCCTCCTTTTTTTCCATCCATCTCTACCTCCTCATTTTGTTGTTACCCATTCCTTCCTCCTTTTAGATGAAGAGTGATGCCATTTCAGATAACATAAATTCCATCCCATATTTGCAAGGAGGGGTTGGAGCTGATTTTGTAGGGAGAAACAGTGTTTGCGTCTAACAATGTTCCCAGTTTTACAGTAACCAGAACCATGCCCTCATACCCCTGTGCCAGTCTGCTAATGGATCTCTGTTTTAATTACCAGCCAGGTTCCCCTTAAGTAAATTTTCCAAAACAATGAGTTGTGCATGTAAATATTGCCTTTGCCAAGCATATTTATTGCGTGTTGATGTTGATTGTTTAAAAAGGGGTATGGCTCAATAAATTGAACAACTGTGCTGAGCGCTTTCACTATGAAATTGAGAGACGAGCAGATCAATTTAGACTCACTTCTACTTTTCGATCTGTTTAATAGATTTTTAGAGCGACACTTAGAGCCCCACAGAGTCAGAAGCGGCACTTCACATCTTCCTCCACAACCTCCCTCAGACACCTTTCATGCCAGAAGTCTTCAGCTGGTTTTGCCTGGAATAGTGGGTGTTGCTGTGAGTGGAAATTCATGGAGCATGCTCTTGGCCTCTGCCCTCTGCTGAACTGGGCTCATTTATTCAGCTGGTATTGCGAGTTTAAGGGCATGGCACTACATCTGACCCTTTTGGGGTAAAATTTGATCTGGCATTTCATTTCAAGGGCTCAGCTTCTGGTCTGTCAAATCTTCATTTTGCGGGTGCCCACTAGAAGTGCTGACGCTTGTCTCTAACTCCCTCGGCTTTCATCTTTCACTGGCAATAAACATGTCACCCTGCTGAGGTGAAACACAATCTGGAATTAAATTTACTGCATATAAAATATAGTGCCCTCTTTATTGGTTCAAATACTTGTCACTCATAATTTATTTGCCCATGTATGGCCTTCATTCAGGGGGAAGAGAGATGGCAAGTGGGAGGGGGATTAGGTGTTCATTTTTGCCTGTTATCTTTCCCACTTTCTATTCCTTTCCGTCCTTGGTACTAAAATCCCACTTACTCATTTGGGCTAATCTGTTTGCTGTGAACCACCTCAAATAAAACTAGAGGAGTTAGGGCTGGAGAGATGGCTTAGAGGTTAAGCGCTTGCCTTGTGAAGCTCAATTCCCCAGGACCTACGTTAGTCAGATGCACGTGTCTGGAGTTCGTTTTCAGTGGCTGGAGGCCCTGGCGCATCCATTCTCTCTCTCTCTCTCTCTCTCTCTCTCTCTCTCTCTCTCTCTCCCTCCCTCCCTCTCTCTCTGTCACTCTCAAATAAATAAAAATAAACAATAAAATAAAATAAAATAAAAAACTAGAGAAGTTAGCAAAGCTGGTAAGGGTGGGGGGATGTCAGTGAAGACATTGGTATCAAGCTTCCTGCTGCATTTTTGCTAGGTTGTGGGAAGAACATAGGACCTCGCAATGCCCAGTGAGCATACCTCAAATACAAATACAAAAGGGGGAGGGGGCAGCCTTCATCAGGTTCAATCTCCCACTTGCCGTGCCTTCCCTTCTGGCACTTAACTTTCTCATGGTTTATTCCAAATACTGTCGACCAGCTTTAAGTAATACAGTTCTTGTATGAAGCACCTCTCTAATCTCTTCAAACACAGATGTGGAAGCACAGCTTAGAGCATGTAGGCCAACAAAAGCCTTCTGCCTGTACCAGTGATTAGCTTTGATTGACACAGAGCCCTTCTGCTCTTCTAGGCATCCTCTCACACCCACAAATGATTGTTTGAATATGAGACACACGGAGTATGGTGTGCAGCAGCTTTAGTAAATTTTCAGTGTCACCAATTTAGCAGATAACTCATAAAACATATTACATGACTCTTACAGGGCTCCCTCCCATTGCTACTTTTTTCTATCTCTTTTAGGTTTGTCTCCTTATAAAAGCATTTTAATGACTGTTAATTTCTCACTCAGAACTATTGAAACACACACTACGTGTATTTAATCTTAATCTCTGTCTTCAGAATTCTATGCTCCCAGATATTGAAATGTAGAGTAACAGAAATGTTAGAACTTTTATTAGTTTTCAATTTGCCTTTAAATGGGTTCAAATTTTTAATTTAACTTTGAAGTAGTATTAAATATTGTCAGAAATGAGGAAATATCAGTGACACAAATCCAAAATTCCTCATACTGTTCAAATTATTTTAAACTTTTTAATAATTTCAATGATAGATACTATGTTTTTGCTTTTATCAATTCTACTGTCCTATCTCAACTTGGGTTGTAAAGCTTCCCAAGTTGCCTAGTTTAGGGGATTGTCTCCCAAGATGACAGTCAGTAAATTGTCATTCTTGGTTTAAAAAAAATGTACTTTGCAGATAGAAGCACTCTGGATTTTCTAGGTAACTCCAGGGCACATCAAAAACTGCCCTCAGGGCTTCTGTTAAATCTCCAGAGATGTCCCCAGATTGCCTGAGATCTCACATGCCTAGTTGTAAAGTATTCCAGAGTTTGAAGATGAATTTCTCTGTCTTTTTGGTCCCAGAAAACAATCACTTTATGACTAGTCATAGATGTGAAATGTCTTTCTGCCTGTCTTTTCCAAGCAGCAGTGTGAGGGAAGAGAAAGTCAGAATAGGAGTTCTTGCTTCAACCAGCTATGAACTGCCTGATTTTATTTGTATCTGCACACATATGCAGTTAGATGTTTTATTTATTACTTACACACTTACTTCCAAATGAAACTGATGAAGAAAAAAAACAGAAAAAAATACTACATTCTAGTTTTCACTTTAAAATAAAAAGATTGCAGAGTGTGTTAAAAATATTAATACTGACATTCAAAATGTTTACACAAAGTTTTTTAAATGAATTACATACCTAGGAACACAGTAAGTAGAAGGGAAATGTTAATGTCTCAGAAAGCAACTTTGAGATATAATGTGTGTTATCACATTGATTGTGTGAGTGAGTTTATAGATTAGGCTAATTTAGGTGGGATGGCTTACCCTAACTGTGGGAAGCACAATTCCATGGGATGGGGTTCAGAACTGAATAAAAATAAGAAAATAAGCTAACCACCAGTATTCACAGCTCTCCTCCTCTTAAATGTGGATACAATGTAATCTGCTAATTCATGCCCTTGGTGCTATGTTTATCCTACCATGATAGTCTCTCGTATCAAACTGTCAGTCAGAGTGAATCCTTTGTTCCTTAAGTTTTTTTTTGTTTTTTGTTTTTTTTTTTGCCTAGTGTTTTGTCACAGCAATGAGAAAAGTAACTAGAACAGCATTTCAGCTTCTAAATAACTTTATAAGATGGGAGAAACATATCATCTCCTCTACACATCATTTTTTCTGAGGAAACTGACCCTCTAAGTTTAAAATATTTGCCCAAGATTTTCCAGCTAGGGAATGAAAGATCAAACAAAAAGTACAGTTTTTTTATCCAAATTTATCCTCACTATCTATCAGAGTTATTGGAACAAATATAAAGTCACAAGAAATATCTTCTGAAGAAAGGAATGCCCACCAAGGTTGTTGAGGGCCATCAATGTCAGTCTAACTTCTCAAGGTTGGTCCAGGGGCGAAGACTCCATGCCAGACAGAATGCTTCTGCTTGTATATGAACTATTACCACAACATCTTTTGTAGTCTTTCCTACTTCACAGAGTAAATGAATCTCTGAGGAAGAACAACATGATTTACTTGAATTCACAGAAATTCTCAGTTAAAAATAAATTTTAAATGACATTTTCTGGCTTGGAATCCAAGGCTCCTTGAGAGGCATAAGATTGGTAAAAACAGAATGCCACATTCATGTTGACAATCTAGCAAACAGCTCCATACATTGGGAATCTCAGTTTTTTGTTCATTCTCCAATGACCCCATTGATGTATCACTTCCTAATCTTTCTCTGCTTTATTTTAACCATTTTCCATATGTGTCCTAATTTTCTAATGCTTTCTGACATACTTGAAACAACAACAACAAAAAATAAAAAAGTAAAAAAGGAGAAGAAATGGAAATTACTGCTTTACCCTGTATATATTTTCAGATATTATAGCATGTGTGATTGTCACTCATTGTAAGATTATATGTGGCAAGAAAACAACCAGTTATCTCTAGCCTTTGTCATAATAGTTTTATTTTTAGTAATAATATAAACTTTTGCTTATATTTTGGAGCAGTTTTTATTTATTTGTGTTTTTTTATTTTTTCTCAATTTTTATTAACATTTTCCATGATTATAAAAAAAAAATCCCATGGTAATACCCTCCCTCCCCCCACTTTCCCCTTTAAAATTCCATTCTCCATCATATCTCCTCCCCATCTCAATCAGTCTCTCTTTTACTTTGATGTCATCATCTTTTCCTCCTCTTATGATGGTCTTGTGTAGGTAGTGTCAGGCACTATGAGGTCATGGATATCCAGGCCATTTTATGTCTGGAGGGAGAACGTTGTAAGGAGTCCTACCCTTCGTTTGGCTCTGACATTCTTTCTGCCACCTCTTCTGCATTAGACTCTGAGCCTTGAAAGGTGTGACTGAGATGTTAATCAGTACTCTAGTCACTTCTTTCCAGCACCATGATACCTTCTGAGTCGTCCCAAGGTCACTGCCATCTGAAAAGAGAACATTCTCTACCCAAACTGACAGTACCATTAATATAAGGGTATGAATATTAAGAGAAGTGCTTACTGGGCAGTTTGATAAGCATACTATATACATTTATCCAGACATCAGCAGATGTTACACCCCTAGGGCTCATGACTACCTGTTTTAAGTTTTCAGTATCAGGGATGTATTCCTTCCCATGGAGCAGGCCTCCAGTCCAATTGGAGGGCAGTTGGTTTCCACCATGACAGACATGCCACTATTGCACACGTTGTTGGCTCATTTGGCCTGGCTGGCCAATTATAAGGCTTGCAGTGTCCACTGTTGTGTATCTGCACTGGTGGTATCTCTTTCTCCCATTGAACTGCATGTAGAATGGCTTCTTCCAGCTTTCTGTCAGCTGGTCTACATGGAGGAGGTTATCAGCTCAGTTCCAGCAGGATTTCTCAGTGGCCTTGCAGCCCAAGTATGTGAAGTCTTCAGCAATAGGGTCTTACCATCTGTTCCTGATGGGAAACCAAGGGCCTAAGCAATGGCCTATAATGTTTTGAGGGCATCAGGGACCTCCCTGGCCAACAACTCACTGGAGGGTATCCCACCCTGGCACTGAAAATTTTCTAGCAACGATCAATGGCTCCTAAGTGTTCCATTGTCCAAAATCAGGGGTATTCCGTATGATGTATTTATAACCTCTTAGATTTTGATTAGTCCTCTCTACACCTTTCATTTAATCAATCTCTTCAACTGACCTCACTTTGAGCCTTTTCACCCCCATTAAACTATTCTTCTACTTACATATACACAATACCAATCTATTAAGTACCCACCTCCCTTCCTTCCTCTTCCCTTTGTATCTCTTTTTTAGTTTACTGGCCACTGCTACTGAGTTTTTCCCTTCTCACACAAAAGCCCAATCATCTATAGCTAGGATCCACATATGAGAGAGAACATGCAGTGATTGGCTTTCTGGACCTGGGTTACCTCACTTAGTATAATCCTTTCTAGATCCATCCATTTTCCTGCAAATTTCATAACTTCATTTTCCTTAAATGCTGAGTAGAACTCCATTGTATAAATGTGCCATATCTTCATTATCCACTCATCAGTTGAGGGACATCTAGGCTGGCTCCATTTCCCAGCTATTATGATTTGAGAAGCAATAAACATGGTTGAGCATGTACTTCTAAGGAAAAGAGATGACTCGTTAGGATATATGCCAAGGAGTGCTGTAGCTGGGTCATATGGTAGATCAATCTTTAGCTTTTTTAGGAACGTCCACACTGATTTCCACAATGGCTGGACCAGATTGCATTCCCACCAACAGTGTAGAAGGGTTCCTCTTTTTCCACATCCCCGCCAGCATTTATGATCATTTGTTTTCATGATGGTAGCCAATCTGACAGGAGTGAGAAGGAATCTTAATGTAGTTTTAATCTGCATTTCCATGATGACTAGGGATGTAGTACTTTTTTTTAGGTGCTTATATGCCATCAGTATTTCTTCTTTTGAGAACTCTGTATATAGCTCCATAGCCCATTTTTTTAATTGGCTTATTTGATTTCTTATTAGTTAACTTTTTGAGTTCTTTGTATATCCTAGATATTAATCCTCTACCAAATATATAGCTGGCAAAGATTTTTTCCCATTCTGTAGGTTGCCTCTTTGTTTTATTCACAGTGTCCTTTGCTGTACAAAATCTTTGTAATTTCATGAGGTCCCAGTGGTTAATCTGTGTTATTATTATTATTATTATTATTATTATTATTATTATTTTTGCCTGAGCAATTGGGGTTATATTCAGAAAGTCTTTACCAAGACCAATATGTTGAAGGGTTTCCCCTACTTTTTCCTCTAGCAGTTTCAGAGTTTCTGGTTTGATGTTAAGGTCTTTAATCCATTTGGACTTAATTCTTATGCATGGAGAGAGAGAAGAATCTATTTTCATCCTTCTACAGATACATATCCAGTTTTCCCAACACTATTTGCTGAAGAGTCTGTGATTTCTCCAATGAGTATTTTTGGCATTTTTATTGAATATTAGGTGGCTATAGCTACCTGGACTTACATCTGGGTCTTCTATTCTGCTCCATTGATCTACATGTCTGCTTTTGTGCCAGTACCATGCAGTTTTTGTTACTATGGCTCTGAGGTATAGGTTAAAATCAGGTATGGCGAAACCACCAGCCTTATTTTTGTTGCTCAGTATTATTTTAGATATTCGAGGTTTTTTGTGATTCCAAATGAATTTTTGGATTTTTTTTTTCTATTTCCGTGAAGAATGCCTTTGGAATTTTGATGGGGATTGCATTAAATGTGTAGATTGCTTTTGGTAAGATTGCCATTTTCACAATATTGATTCTTCCAATCCAGGAACAAGGGATGTTTTTCCACTTCCTAGTGTGTTCTGCAATTTCTCACTTGAGTGTCTTAAAGTTCTCATTGTAGAGATCCTTTACTTCCTTGGTTAGGTTCATTCCAAGGTACTTTATTTTCTTTGATGCAATTGTGAATGGGAGTGATTCTCTGATTTCATCCTCTGTGTGTTTGTTGTTAGCATATAGGAAGGCTACTGATTTCTTTGTATTTATTTTGTATCCTGCTACATGGCTATAGGTGTTTATCAGCTCTAACAGTTTGCTGGTAGAGTCTTTAGGGTCCTTTATATATAGAATCATATCATCTGCAAATAATGATAACTTGATCTCTTCCTTTCCAATTTGTATCCCTTTTACGTATGTCTCTTGCCTTATTGCTATTACTAAGACTTCCAGTACTATATTAAATAAAAGTGGAGACAGTGGAAACAATTGTCTTGTTCCTGATTTTAGTGGAAAAGCTTCCAGTTCTTCCCCATTTAGCAATATGTTGGCTATAGGCTTGTCATGAATAGCCTTTATTATATTGAGGTATGTTCCTTCTATTCCCAGTCACTGTAAAACTTTTATCATGAAGGGACGTTGGATTTTGTCAAATGCTTTCTCTGAGTCCAATGAGATGATCATGTGATTTTTGTCCTTCAATCACTTTATATAATGTATTACATTTATCAATTGGCGTATGTTGAACCATCCCTGCATCTTTGGGATAAAGCCTACTTGGTCAGGGTGAATGACCTTTCTGATCATTCTTGTATTCTGTTTGCCAATATTTTGTTAAGAATTTTTGCATCTATATTCATAAGGGAGACTGGTCTGTAATTTTATTTTTTTGTTCTATCTTTCCTTGGTTTGGTATCAGGATGATGTTGGCTTCATAGAAGGAGTTTCATAATATTCTTTCTTTTTCTATTTTATGGAAAAGCTTAAGAAGCAATGGTGTTAGTTCTTCCCTGAAGGTCTGGTGAAATTCAGCAGTGAGTCTATCTGGGCCTGGGCTTTTTTTACTTGGGAGATTTTTGATAGCTGCTTGGATCTCCATGCTTGTTATAGGTCTATTTAAGTGATTAATCTCATCTTGATTTAATTTAGGTAGGTCCTGTAAATCAAGGAAATCATCCATTTCTTTCTGATTTTCATACTTTGTGGAGTATGTGCTTTTATAGTATGTACTTATGATTTTTTGAATTTCTCTGGAATCTGTTGTGATGTTACCTTTTTCATCTCTAATTTTATTAATTTGTGTCTTTTCTCTCTTTCTTCTGGTCATATTTGCTAAGGGTTTTTCAATCTTGTTTATCGTTTCAAAGAACCATTTCTTTGTTTCATTGACTCTTTGGATCTTTCTTTTTGGTTTCTATTTCATTAATTTCTGCCCTAATCTTTATTATTTCTTCCTATCTACTGATTTTTAGTTTGCCTTGTTCTTCTTTTTCCAAGGCTTTGAGGTGAAGCATTAGGTCATTTACTTGTGACCTTTCTAATTTCTTAATATAAGCTCTTAAAGCTACAAACTTACCTCTTAGGACTGCCTTCGTTGTGTCCCAGAGATTTCGGTATGTTGTGCTCTCATTATCATTTGACTCTATAAAATTTTGATTTCCTTCTTGATTTCTTCATTGACCCATTCATCACTTAGTAGGGTGTTGTTTAATTTCCATGTTTTTGTGTATGCTCTGTAGCCTTTCTTGCTATTGATTTGTAGTTTGATTCCATTGTGGTCAGATCGAATGC
Organism: Dipus sagitta; assembly: GCA_036346955.1. Taxonomy (NCBI): domain Eukaryota; kingdom Metazoa; phylum Chordata; class Mammalia; order Rodentia; family Dipodidae; genus Dipus; species Dipus sagitta. The sequence goes on along the minus strand of CM070775.1, from coordinate 51,654,821 downwards.
AAGGAATTGTTTCAATTTTCCTGTATTTGTTGAGATTTGCTTTGTGTCCTAATAGATGGCCTATTTTGAAGAATGTTCTATGAGCTGCTGAAAAGAATGTATATTCTGTAGCATTTGGATGAAATGTCCTGTATATATCTGTTAGGTCCTTTTCTTCTATGACCGCATTTAGCCGAGATGCCTCTTTGTTTATTTTTTCCTGGGATGACCTGTCAATTGATGAGAGTGGGGTGTTGGTCACCCACTACTACTGTGTTTGGTGTTATCTGTTACCTTAGTTCTAATAGCATTTGTTTGATGAATTTTGGGGGCCCCATTTTGGGTGCATATATGTTTAGGATTGTAAGGCCCTCCTGTTGGAGGGTGCCTCTAATCAATATAAAGTCGCCTTTCTTATCTTTCTTAACTCATGTTGGACTTCAGTCTACCTTGTCAGATAGCAACCCCTGCTTGTTTTCTAGGTCCATTTGCTTGAAACACCATTTCCCAGCCTGTCACCCTAAGACAGTGTCCATCTTTTGTAGAAAGGTGGGTTTCTTGGAGGCAACAAATTGAAGGATCCTGCTTTTTAACACAGTCTGCAAAGCTATGTCTTTTGGTTGGGGCATTGAGGCCATTGTTATTAAGAGATATTATTGAAAGGTGTGTATTCATTTTTACCATTTGTTTTTTGTAGTTCTGCCGGTTTTACCTTTGCTCTCTTGTGTTATCTAGTATTTGAGTATTGTTTATTTTTTCCTGGTTCCTTATATGTGTGCTTTTCTTTTTCTTCAGCATGGAGGATTCTTTCCAGTATTTTCTGTAGAGCTGGTTTTGTCTTCAAATAGTCATTTAGCCTGCTTTTGTTGTGGAATGTCCTTATTTCTCTGTCTATTTGAATGGATAGCTTTGCAGTATAAAGTAACCTTGGTTGACAGTTGATATCTTTCAGAACTTGGAATACATCACTCCATGTCCTTCTTGCTTTTTATGTTTGTGTTGAGTAATCTGCTGTAATCCTGATAGGCTTGCCATTGTAGGTAACTTGATTTTTCTTTCTGACTTCTTCAGTATTTTTTCTTTGGTTTGTGTGTTTGGTGGTTTGATTATAATATGGCAAGGAGAGGTTCTTTCCAGGTTTTGTCTTTCTGGTGTTCTAAAGGATTCCTGTGTCTGCATTTGCACCTCTTTCCCAATTTGGGGGGAGTTTTCTTCTATGATTTTTTTAATTTTATTTTTTTTAATTTCTTATTTTTTTATTAATTAGTTTTGTATTCAGCAAATATAGTCAGTTTGGTACCATTATTAGGCTCATCTGTGACCTACCCCCTTCCCCCTTGGCCCCTCCTTGTTGAGGTATATGGGTCATGCATTGTGGAGTTAGCCCACAGTTACGGGTAAGATAAATGTCTCTGCATATCATTACCCAACATGTGGCTCTGACATTCTTTCTGCCCCCTCTTCTCTTTGTTGGACTGTATTAGATCTCCCACCTGGTCTTCTAGCTTAGATATTATGTCCTCTCCTTCATCCATTCTACTGGTGAGATTTTCTACAGAGTTTTTTATTTCATTAACTGTGTTCTTTATTGCTTGTAATTCTAACTGGTTTGTCTTAATATTTCTATTTCCTTATTTATGTCTAGTATTGACCTCTTTTTTTCATTAAATTGGCATCCTGTGTCTTCTTTGCTTCCTTTGATTTCTTCTTTGAGTTCTTTGAACATATTTATAAACATTCTTTTGAAATCTTTCTCAGGCATTTCCTCTAACTTTTTCTCACTGAAGGTCATTTCTGATGCATTAACACTTTTTGGTGTATTTATATTGTCTTGATTTTTGGTGTTTCTTGTGTCATAATATACATATTTTTACATTCTGGATTATTTAGTGATTGGATTTTCTAATTAGCTGGGTATTATTAGATGCACCAATCAATCTGATGTTATATATCTTCAGGGTAGGAGCTTAAGGTACTAGGTATGGCTCTCAAGACTCTCAGGATATCTACAAAAGTGGCCCTAGGTGTTGGGTTTGCCTGCTATGAGAGTATTCAAGTAGGCTGAGTGGAAACAAATACAGATAGTTTCTAAAATTTTACTAAACAATGTACACTTTCAATGAAAAACAGCACAGAGTATTTATCCAAGAATAGGTGTTATGTCAACCTGATCCTCTGTCTGTCCCTTAGGCTATGTGGTGACCAGGCGAAACCCTTCCCTAATGTATAACAGAAGAGGAAACAAAGCCACTATAAATCAAGAAGCAACAAATAACAAGTCCAAAATACAACTTATTTAAGAATGGCAAATCTGACCATCCATCCGATTTAACATATAATTTATCCTGATATGGAAGGTGCAATGACCACAGGCCTATATACCAGTTTTATTAGGCAGGTACTGACCTGGTGCAATCCCAGTTACTTTTGGGATGATTTTGGTCTCAGTTAGATGCCCTCCTACTTGGGTCCTTCTTTGGTGCGCTGTTGGTTCAAGTAAGTGTGGCCAGGTCCCTGGACTGCTGCTCTGTTCAGGGGAGCTGGGCACTGTCAGTGGGGGAGGGGAGGCTTCCAATGCTGCTCTAGTTTGCTCGCTGTTGCAAGTGTTCTCCTACCTTGTGATCTGCTGCTCCATTATTCACTGCTGTTCTCCCTTCACGTTTCTTGAGTTTGCGGAGAACTCCGGTGTGAGTGGAAAATCCCCTCGCCTGGATTTTCCTGCAGCTCAAGACGAGCCTGGCAGCTGGCTGGCATGCCGCTGCCACATTCCCGTGCAGTGTTCCCCCAGATTGAGCCACTCTGCCAGCCTGTGTGGGCTCTGGATGCTCTGCTCTGGATCTCTCCTGCTGTTTCAATTTCCTATGCACCTCACTTTTTAGTAAAAGTGTGCATTTTGCTGTTTTATTTTTATTTATTTTTTTTTTTTGGCTTTTCTCCCCCTAGGCTGCTTTGGCGTGGTACCTACGCCGCCATCTTAACCAGAAGAAGTCTTTTGGAGCATTTTTGTTCTGTTGTTTTTATTCTTTTATTTTTTTTTTATTTGCAGTGTTATTGAAATGTAAATTCTACCATATAAGCATCAATAAAATATGAAAATATATATCTTCTTTAAGATTTTGTTATGTGATTATATTTGAGTATATCATTTCCAGTTGGCTATGATGGGAACTATCTTACACATCCAAACACCTATTTAAGAATAAAATATATGGGCTGGAGAGATGGCTTAGCAGTTAAGCACTTGCCTGTGAAGCCTAAGAACCCCGGTTCGAGGCTTGATTCTCCAGGACCCACGTTAGCCAGATGCACAAGGGGGCGCACGCGTCTGGAGTTCGTTTGCAGTGGCTGGAAGCCCTGGTGCACCCATTCTCTCCCTTTCTCTCTATCTGCCTCTTCCTCTCTCTGTCACTCTCAAATAAATAAATAAAACTGAACAAAAAAAACTTTAGTAAAAAAGAATAAAATATACTATATTGTAAAATACATTGCATGCCTTTTGTAAATGGCTATTATATTCCTTATTGTGCATATTAAAGACATCTACATAACATAACCTTTAAACAAGTTTCATCAAAGCAGGAGCTGGAGGTTTTTGGAATGGCCGACATGTGTTTGAATAATGGCTGTGTGTAGGTGGTATGGTCCACGGAGAGACAAATGGGAGAAGAGAAATAGGATAATGACTGAATCTAGACAAAGAAAAAAAATTAAAACACCATTTAGGGAGTACAAGGTAAAAGTGGATGCCATAGTGGAGATAGAAACAAAGGCCTGAGTGGAAGTTAAGTGAGAATGTTGGAGGCAAGGGAGACATCACAGATGCTAATGCACTGGTAAGATACAAATTTGGGTAGATCTTTGATTTAGCAAAGTAGGAATCTTCTGGATACTACAAAGCCTTCCAGCACAAATGGGAAAATATAAACCAAGCAGCAGTGAGTTAAGGAGTACAGAAAATACAAAAATGTAAAGATATAAACATGTGATTCGCTGGCTAAATAACATCACATAAATAAAATGAAACTAGGATGGAACATAGGATTGAATATATGATTATGTCATTGAAAATGTATTCATAGACAGGATTGGTGGCACATGCCTTTATTCCCAGCACTCAGGAGGCAGAGGTAGGAGGATTGCCGTGAGTTCGAGGCCACCCTGAGACTTCATAGTGAATTCCGTGTCAGCCTTGGCTACAGGTGAGAGTGAAACCCTACCTGGAAGAAAAACCAAAAAAAAAAAAAAAAAGAAAAAAGAAAATGTATTCATAGATAATTTATAAACATTAAAGGACTGTATGGGAACTTTTGGAAGCATTGGAAAAAGATCATTAAAATCATAGTAATCCAAAATCTCATTACCCACAGTAAAATTTTGATCAATTTGCTGTCAGACTTTCTCCTGTGCAGATATTTTTCTGAAGTTAGCTGTCCTACACACATAATTCCATTGCTTTTGTTCACTCATATACTCATCATAGTCTATTTTGGAATGTGTGAATTTTATACACATTTTGGCACAAAATACCTTTAGTGAGGGGAATCATTAAAAGTCCTAGTAAAATAAATTAACCACTGGATAAATATTCTAAAGATGATTAAATGGAACTGAGAAGGAATACAAAAAAAAAAAAGAAAGAAAACTAGGAAATGTAACATATAAATTCACTTGTGAGGACAAATGTCAGAGTCTGCATGAGGCTATGCACATTGCACAGTGGTATTTAACTGAGAATTTCAAGTATGAACAGGTGGATGCTTTATCACCTAGAATACAAAGCTCACTTGAAGTTGAAAACCAGGAAACCACAATGTCTGCTGTCTGTGTGGTGGTAGAATCCCCTTGCCCCAGCTGCTTTAGAGAAAAGCTGAGAACCCAAATGATTCCATTTGATACTTGACAGGAACAAAGAAGGTGTAAATCGCAAAATATTGAAAACTCTAAAAGCAAGAGTAAAATAAATAATCAGCAAGATTTTTGGAATATTTAGAGAAGGTAGGGAGAGAAAATGAAGGACACAATGGGTAGAAGACCTTTTGAGGTTGCAGGAGTATAGTGAGTAATTCAAATGCCAGCAAATGAGCAATTGTGACCAATGATGGCACAGTAGATTTTATGCTCTGTGATGAGGGCCAGAGAAGAGTAATAGGTCTACATAGGGCCTTGGAGATGGGTAGATAGATGGTTGGATTGAGTTTAAGAAGAAAGATTAAAAGATACAGAAATACAATGCCAAGAATGAACCCTGATGTAAACTATGGACTTGGGTGGTAGTGATAGGTCAATGGGAGCTCATCAGTTTTAACAAGTGAACCATTATAGTGTGAATATTAATGGTGGATGCTATGCATGTTTGAGAATGAAGAAAATGTGGAAAATCTATATACTTATTGGATAGTCTATTTTTAACAGATTACTGGAGAGAGAAAATAAAAATCTTTAGTGTTAAAGAATCAGAAGTCATGGGTCTCAACACTGAAGTCACTGAATGGTTGGCAAGTAAGAGGAAATAAAATAAGGCTAGAGATAAAGGTTTCCAGTGAGTGTGCAGCAGTCAACAGGAGGAATTGGATGATAAACAGTAGATTAAAATGCCTTGAACCACAGTGAAGGTCGTTACATGACCTGCATGCTGCCTCTGGACTCATATCAACAAAACAAGAAAGAGTGATGTGAGGATAGGGACAGTGTAAAATATACAAAGCAGTATGAGAATGGCAGTACAGTCACCACAGGGACTTGCATTTTTTCAGTGGATGAAGACAACTGACACATGGAAGATCCTGGTTTCCACATGCTAAAACACATCTCTCATGAGTTAAATCTAAGACCCAGGAGGCACCATTTCACAGACTCAACTCATGTAAAGTTATTCATGAATATTAAGTCAGTGAATAAGATTGATTTTAGAGCTTAGAATCATAATAAAATGGACTTATTAAAAGATTATTATACTAAATGCCACTGAAAAAATATGATGGGCGGCCAGAAGAAGGTTTTTGGGTTTGATTATATTTTAAGTTAGCATAAAATATAATGGGTTTCATTATGGAATTTTTGAACACATGGGTTATTGTTCTTTGTTCTAATTAATGACCCTTTCCATATCTTCCTTCCATATCACTTAGCTCCTTGTGCTAGTCTTGTTCCTGGCCTCAAATAGTTCCACTCCTACTCTCATGTCACATGTATGATGTTACCCTTTCTTTTTTAGTCCTCGTCCCATCCCTCTCTTAAGATATTGTAATCCTCTGTCACAGTCCCCTTCCTTGTTTCGTGATCTATACACACCATACCACATGCACACACACACTTGAAATGTAAGGTTTGTGTATGAGAGACAATATGTAGCATTTGTCTTTGAATCTGGCATATTTCAAATAATATAATTTCAAGCCACATAAATTTACCAACAATGCCATGATTTTACTTTCTTTATTGTTGAATCAAATTTCATCATTCATATGTGCCTCATTTTCTTCATTCATTCATTCATCTTTTGTTGGACATGTAGCCTGGTTCCATTTCCTAGATATTTGTGAACAGTGCAGCAACAAACATGGATGTGCATTACCTCTGTGATATGTCGACTTGGAGATTTTAGGGAGTTATTTAGAAGTGGTATAACTGGGCAGCATGTTAATTCCCTTTTTATTCTTTCGAGAGCCCTCAATGCTGATTTCCATAGTAGATATACCAGGTTATACTCCTACTTACAATGCATAAGTGTTTCTCTTTTATATATCACCAGAATTTGTTGTCATTTGTTTCCTTAATAATTAGTATTTCCCTATGGCTATTTTTATGTAATTTTCATGTATTTCCTGGCTATTTGTATTTTTCTTATACAGTTCATTGGCTCATGGTTTTCTTCTTTCATTATTTTCAGTTATTTATACAGTCTAGATGTCAATGCCCTGTCCAATGTGTGGTTGGAAAAATATATTTTTTCCTATGCTGTAGGCTGTCTCTTCATTGATGATTTTTTTCCCTTTGCTGTGCAGAAACATTTTAATTTCATTTAATCCCATTTTTTAGCTATTTGAGTCATTTACCATGCAATTGGAATCCTTGCTTGGAAAGACCCTGCCTATGCCTATATCTTGAAAAGTTTATCAATGTTTTTATCTAGCAGTTTGAAAACTCCAGGTATATTAAGATCTTTGATCCACTTTGCTTTCTTTCCAGGGCAAAAGACAAAAATTTTCATTTTTATACATGTAGGTAAATAGTTTTCCAAGCACCATTTGTTGATAAAAGCCTTTTTCACATAAGCATACATACGCACACGCACACATGTGTGTTCATGAGTGTGTGTGTGTGTGTGTGTGTGTGTGTGGTAAAAATTTCTTGACTATAGCTATAGGGTTTATTTCTGGGTCCTACTCCAGGGGGCTCTATGTCTGCATTTATGCCACTTCCATACAGTTTTTTATAAAATGTTCCTGCAGTATAATTTGAGAGCAAGTATTGCAATATTATATCCATCATTCATTTTTTTGCTGAGGGTTTCACTATTCAAAGTATTGTGTGTTTCCATAAAAATTTTGTAATCCTGATAGGAATTGCATTGAATCTGCAGACTTTGGGTAATATAGCCATTTTCACAATATTAATTCTGGCAATCCATGAATACAGAAGTTCTTTCCATCTTCTAATGTGTTTAATTTCTTTCTATAGTGTTTAACACCTTCTCCTGGACAGACCTTTTCCTTATATTTTGTTTTGTTTGTTAGGTTTATTCCTAGATACTTTTAGACTATTATAAATTGGATAATTTTACTGCTTTTTTTCATGAGTTCATTATTAGTATATAAAGAACTGATTTTTTGTTTGTATATTGTATGTTGTAAAATTGCTAAAATTATGCTTTCTGGTGGACTTTTTAGGGTATTTTAAGTATAGGGACTTATCAGCTTGCTTAATATTTATTATTTCATGTCAACTACTGTATTGGGGTTTGGTTTTTTCTTGTTTTTCTAGAACCTTCTAGTGCATCATTGGGTTATTTATTTGAGACCTCTCTATATTTTAAAATTCTAGTATTGTATTCCTCTATTTGATCAGAGTCTACATGTATAATGTACAGATCTCAAATTATGAGTAGATCAAATACCATTTTTTTAAGTAGAAACTTTGTATAGACATGTCAGATGTTGGTACCATCATTTTCCTCCTCCCTGCCCCCACTCCACTGAGGGCCCTCCTTAGTGGAATTGGTGGTATTCACCATGTACTTGTAGGTTATGAGTTATGAGAGCAGCAGTCTGTCATGGGGAAGGCTACATATAAATTTTTAATGTACATTTTTATAGGTATAAACTTTCCTCTCGGAACTGCCTTAGCTGTATGCCAGTAGTTTTAATAGATTGTGCTATTATTTTAATTTTATTCTAGGAATTTCTAATTCCCTTCATGATTTATTCAATAAACTACTACTCATCATTCAAGGGTGTTTTGATTGCTCTCTGAATAGTTCTGTAGATTCTCTTTGTATTGATTTCTGGTTGTATTACATTATAATGTGATGAGCTATGTATATAAGTTGAATGCTTTTGTAGTTTTGGTTTTGGTTTTTCAAGGTAGAGTCTCACTCTAGCTCAGGCTGACCTGTAATTCACTATGTAGTCTCAGAGTGGCCTCGAACTCATGGCAATCCTCCTATGTCTGCCTCCCAAATGCTGCGATTAAAGGCACATGCCACCACACCCGGCGAATGTTTTTGTACTTTTTAAGTCTTGCTTTGTGGCCTAGAGTATGGCCTATTTTTAGAAGTGGTCTCATAGACTTCTAGAATAATTTATATTCTATATCTATTGGATAGAATATTCTATAAATATCTTTTATGTCATTTGATAATGATATAGTTAAATTTACAGTTTTCTTTTTGAATTTCAGTTTGGTCAACCTATGTAAAGATGAGAATGGGATACTTAAATTGCTCACTATTATTGTATAAGGAATGCTCTGACTATTAACATTAGTGTTTGTTTTTGAAATTGTGATCCACATTAAAATTTATTTATGATTAAGATAATTGATGATATTTTTGTTTATTAATATGTGGTACCCTTATTTATCTCTTCTAATTTTGGTTGTAATCCACTATATCAAATATCAGAATAACTGTGCCAGCCAGTCCGCCTGCATTCACTGGATAGATTATTTTCCATTCTTTGACTCTCAGTGTATGGTTTTCTTTACCAGTGAGACAAAATGTAATTCAATCTCGTTTTATTAAAAGAGATGCTTTGTAATTCAATTAGTCAGTCTGACCCTCTTTATTATTGATTTGAGGCACTTACATTTAAGGTTATTATTGGTTGATGTTTACCTATTTCTGTAATTTTGTTGTTGGTTTGAATTATTCCTAGTTCTGTCTTTTTCTCCTATTAATATTAGGGGTTTACTGATTTATTGTGTTGAACATGATGAATTCTTTCTTAGATTTCCCCTTTACATACACTGCTCTCCTAAAATTTATTCTTTTTTATACCTCTCATAACCGAATCTCTCTTTCTTCCTTCTCTGTGTATATTCCTTTAAGTATCTTCTATAGTAATGGCTCCATGCTCATGAATTGCCTTAGCTTGGGTGTATTTTGAACTGTATTTATTTCTCCATCAATTCTAAAATATTTCTTTACTAGATATAATGATCTTTGTTGGCAATTATTTACTTTATGGGCTTGAAATATATAACTTTTAGGGTTGATAATGAGAGAGCTAACATTATTTAATGTTTGTTTTTGTGAGTGAATGTGCTGGCATTTTCCCTTACATCTTTTGAGTTTTTGCTTTGTACTTTTGATGTCTTGACCATAACACGTTGTGAACAGAGAGGTTTCTCCTTATACATGTCTATTGGTGGTTTTTAATGTCTTGTGTTTGGATGTCCATTTGTTTTCCTAAACTTGTAATTTTTTTCATATTATTTGTGTTTTTCTATTAATCTAGACATTAAAGTTCTATTAATAACTCAATAAGAAACTTAAATGCTTTTATGACTCTTCCTTTTTACTTATTTTTTACATAGGTTATAGTCTTATATCTTCTTACCTCCAGCCCCATTTTCCTGAAAGTCCTCCTCAATAGGGTTAGTGGTGGGTGTTTACTGTGGGGTAATTAGGGCCTCTGCCAGTCTCTGAGTGGGGCTGTGCCTCGGGATATTTCTACTCACCCTGTGGTTCTTACAGTCTCCCCACCTCCTCTTCGGCAACAATCCCTGAGCTTTAGCAGGTGTGTTATCTCACTGAATAGGCACTCTTTGCCTGTAGTATTTATCACAACTACTCCTTCTAATATGCGTCTTCATGTATTTGGTCTCATTGATTGTGTCACATATTTATTGGGTAATCTTCTAGTCATTCTTGTTTTATTTTTCCTTTATTATGTGTGTATGTGTGTGTGTGTATACACATGCCACAGTGCCAAGAAACACTTTTGGATGTTGGTCCTCACCTTCCACCTCTCTTGAGGAAGTTATCTTCTCTCATTTCTTTTTAAACATTTTTATGTATTTATTTGTATGCAGAAAGACAGAAAGAGAGAGAGAGAGAGAGAGAGAGAGAGAGAGAGAGAGAGAAAGCATACCAGGGCCTCTAGCTGCTATAAACAAACTCCAGATGCATGTGTTACTTTGAGCATCTGGCTTTACATGGATATTTGGGAATCTAACCCAGGTTGTTGGGCTCTGCAGGAAAGTGCTTTATCTGCTATACCATCTCTCCAGCCCCCGCTCTCTCATTTTTATTGTGGGTGTTGTCCACTCCTGTGCTTGTCAGTCAAGCTGGTCCATGAGCTTTGGAGCTATGGAAACTCTCCTGTTTCTGCCTTCCAACTCACTAAAAGCATTCTGGAATTACAGTAGCCCTCCATGGTTTCTGGCTTTTACATGGGGCCTGGGGATTTGAACTTGGGTACAGCTTTACCCACTTTACCATCACCTTAAACCCTTGTTTTCTTTTTGATGCTTTTATATAGTGTTTCATTAACCTTGTCTTCCATCCTTTTTTTATGCTTGGTTGAGTTTATTGTTGATTGCTTTCAACTGTGGTTTTAATTTGCTTTACTGAAACTTTCATTGACAACATTTCTATCTCAATTTTCTTGCTTTTTTTAATTCACATTTTCTTTTCATCCATACTTCTGATCTTCTAATCCATTTTACTTATCATTCCTTCCACATTTTTGACCTTGCCCTTCAGGTCCTGGATTAAATTCGTTTGCTTATTTCCATCCTCTTTCATGTCATTGATCATTTTTACCAGAGAACTGTGGAAATCTTCACCTGGCAGTTAAACCATTTCAGTATCTTTGAGTTCAGGGGTTGAAAGCATGTGGTCTTTTGGAGGAGTGATGTTACGTTGCTTCCTCATGCTTCTTGTACTTCTGTGCTATGAAGGCTGTGACTGTTGATTTAGATATCTTTGCAGGTTTTATCTGGGGATCTTACTGAGCAGCCTACTAATGAAGTCAAAATACCAGTACCACTCAAAGAGAAGACAAATCACTATAACCATTAAACAATGCAAGATATAAAAGTACACTTAAAATTGGCCAAAACCCGCTAATACATTACCAATGACTATAAAACATAAACTGGAAAAACTAATATAGAATGTACTATGGAATTAAAAGTTACATAGGATAAATGTAGAAATAGTAAATAAATAAGATTTAAAAAAGCAATAAATAATGTGGAAAATTAGAAGGCAATAAGCTTAAATGAATGAAAGGAAAATGAAGAGAAGTGGAGAAGAATATTATGGAGGGAAAACATAGGGGATTAGAAAATATGTAAACTGCAAAACAAAAAGCAAAAATTTTCTAATAACTATAATATTAAAAAACTCAATCCATTAAATATTGGGAAAATAAAAAATAAAAATTATTAGATTTTTCCAAAATGGTACAAATGAGTGAATATACACAGAGAAGTGAAAAATAAAACTTATTTTATATAAATTAAATATATTGAAATAATTATAGTAAGGAGAAAACAGTGTGCAAATCAGGTAAAGCAATGTAAACTATAAAAACAAGTGATACAGCAGCTACTTTCTGGGCCTTTGAAAAATGGAGACTGTCCAATATGCTCAGATATGACGACCACTTCAACTTGTTGACTCTCCTATGGTTTATGCTGGTGTTGAGCCCTATGTTGGACAAGTATCAAGTTCACACCACAGTTATCTTCGCTTTAGTAGCTTTCTTTTTTCATATAAGGGGCATCTGCTGAGCTGTATAGTCTATAGGCTGAGCAGGTAAAATATTCTCTATTAATAAATTGTCATGTACCTTTTCCATTTTCTCAGAGCTGACTCTGGGAATGAGGTACCACCTGCCCACCATCTCACACCCAAACATACTTATCTCTAAATTTCTGAGATACTTTGACCCAGAGCAGTCTGATCCTATGACTCTATGACAGAGAAAGGAGAACAATTGACCAAGGTAAAACAAACAGTCAAAAAACACTGCGCCCTTGAGAACAACTGGAAGGTAAGCGATTGCCCAGAATTTCCTGTGCCTCCCCCACCCCCAAAATAGCAAAGATCACTGTTGTTTATTTCATGATGTAAAAGTAACTACTGTGGATACAGATAATTGGAAGTATGAGACAATGGGAAGATGATCTGCAAAGGACCCTTGATGGATGGGTCACTCCAGCTGACTATTTTCATGAGGCTTTCCTAGTCATTCCTGCTGGATGTTGTGTATGCCTCATCTCATGCTTGCCATTGTTTCCTCTTCTTTTCAGCAGGGCTACCCTAGTCATTTCTGCTTGGAGTTGTTCAATACCTGGCTTGATATTCTGCAGGGAGCAAGAGCGAACGCCATTACAAGATGGCGCTGGCTTCCTGTCTGTATTGAGGTAAATAACTCCATATTAGGCAGTGCCTTGGTGCCAACTGTGTTCAAGGTATGCGCATGCGCTTGACGCAACCTGTCCCGAGCCTATCCCGTGGCGCCTGGTGGTGGCAAGCTGGTAGCAACAAATCAGTGGGCGCCTCGTTGCACTCCCCGCTATAAAAGTAGCTGCACATTCCGCCTCGCGCCCCTCGCCATCAACCCTCCTGTTAACCAAGAGCTCTCCAATAAAAGTGTGATCAAGAAGGATCCTCGTCTTGTGGTCGTTCTTCCCTGCGGGTCAGGGGGCTCGCCGCAATATTCTATTCTTTATCTGCTACTTTCCATTTTTTCTTTTTCTTTAGCTTGCTCTAGCCCCCAAAACTCACTCAAAAGTGAATGTGTTGGCATCATAGATCATTGTATTGGGATTATAAAAGGCTGGAATAACATCTTTTCTTATTCTCTCTACATCAATTGTATCCCCCGAGGAGGTTATTGTTCTAGATGGTGGTGGGAAGAGTTCTTCCAAGAGTATTGAAAACAAGAAACACTGAGATCTGTATGGGTAGAGGATCTGTCTTCATATTTTGAAGTCTTTTCCTACTGGAAGGATGCAACTACAGCTGTTAATCAGACTGCTGGAGCATCTGAGAGTTCAGATTCTATCTCAGGGAATGGCAGATAGGTGCTGTAGATGCTAATCCACCCCTGACCTCAGGCTCACAACTATCAAACTCCAGGATAATTTTCAGTTCACGAGTTCCTAGATACCAAAGATGGGCCAATTTTCTCTGTGTACTTCACTGCCTAGGTAAGGCCTGCTGTCACCAGTACCCTTCAGCAGGTCAGCATCTCCACTCTCCACAACTGTCTCCATGGCTATCTCTCACTCTGTGGTTATGGAAGGTTAAATTTACTATCTCTGAGTTGTGGTTATCTAAGAGCACCCCTCCTACCACTCCCCATCCCCCAAGAGAAACACAATTTTAAGTAAAGTATTTTATTTCAAGATTGTGTCTGGCCACTTCTTTCTGAGGTATAGATAGTGAAAGGTTGAGATTGAGATTCACTGTTGGCCATCTGCTGGAGGCTTACTGATGTGCCAAACCCCAAACCTGGATTTAAGGCCTGCAAATATTATGAACTTACTCTTAGGGCAGGTCTACCCATCTCTTTTCACCAGAGTCCACTGGCTTGTATTTTGGACAAGGCTTTTACTTCTCCTGTCCCCACTAGGAAGCCTTGTGGCTCAGGCTGTGGTAGGCTCACTTCTTTACAATACATTATCTATCATATTCTCAACACTTTTCAGATATTCTATCAACCTTTGTGAATTTTTGGTACTGTTCCTCTCTTTATCATTTGTGGAATAGTGTTTGTTCTTATTCTGACAGTTCTTCACCAAGTCAGATAGAGAGAGAAGCAGCTTCCATTCTGACACCATACCCTGTAGTCTTCAGCAGAGTGCTATTCTGGAAGAAGGACAAGCTGCTTCTCTTAATAAATGCTAAGAGTAAGTTAATGGAGGAATGGTTGGTTTGAATTATAATGTCTGTCTTTTCTGTGAATAATTTTCACATGGGTACAGCTCTTCTTAAAATTTTCTAATATTGGTCTACCAACTTTACTTTCTTATTTTTACTTATGTATCAATTAAATCTTCCTTAATACTCTATTGCAGGACTATTTCAAGTCTGAAATTTACTACAAAAGACAAAAATAATTTGTCCCTAAATCAGTTTCATACTACAAGTAGATAAGTCATATTACGTAATTCCCTTGAAAAGATCTTATGTCATTATATAAAATATTTGTAGCAGATGTGCTGTTTCAGAAGATGGCCTATTGTTTTTACATGTTTTATACAGCAGTGGAGAGTTGTTAGTTATAAAACTCTCAAGTTAAAAATCTATTCATTTGGGCTGGAGAGATGGCTTAGTGGTTAAGGCACTTGCCTGCAAAGCCAAAGGACCCAGGTTCAACTCCCCAGGACACATGTAAGCCAGATGCACAAGGTAGTGCATGTGTCCAAACTTTGATTGCAATTGCTGGAGGACCTGATGTGCCCATTCTCTCTCTCTCTCTCTCTCTCTCTCTCTCTCTCTCACTCTCTCTTTCTGCATCTTTCTCTCCCTCTCTCTCTTTCTCTCCATCTCTCAAATAAACAAAAATAAAATATTTAAGGAATCTATTTATTTATAATTATAGTCTAGTGTAAAACAGGGTTTAATGTTAGAAAGAATTATTTTCCTAATACTTTTCTATTTATTTTGAGCAGTACGCCATCATAATTTTCTGTTCTTTCCACTATTATATTCCCTATGATGCATGTGTTGAAACTCTCTATCAGTATTTTTAAGAAACAATTTTCTTTCTTTCTCTATTACTTTTAGACATCACTCTGATACTATGTTAAATTCTCATTTTCAGGTTGCTAGGATTTGATAGGCTATGTCTGATTCTATAAGCAGGTGTCAGCCCCTAAAGATAAGTCTTTCTTTGAAGCTAGTCATTCTGTTTAATACAAGATATGTAGGTTAGAACATGAACTTAACAGCATAATTATGGACTACCTCTTGCCTTTAAAAACATCCCAAGGAAGATTTGTGCTGATTTTAAATATCCCCAGTGTCTTCATAGCCTGTATAGCACCCTTATATGGTACTAGCCAGAGAGCTGATTTTAGGGTCATTTGCATTTTCATCTGTAATGGAGAACACTAAATGCGTAGTCCATGGGCAGATTCTTCAATTGACAGACTGTAATCGTCCTTTTGCAGCCTTCTTATCTGTTGCCAGGCACTTCTGAAAGACTTCTAATAGGGTCTTGGCAAGACGCCACAGAGAAGCACTTCCACTGTTGCTGAATCATAAATGCCTTTGGGGTTGCATTACAAATCCAGTAACCCCTGAGGTTTGGTAGGAAGGTCTGCCAAGGTTCAGCTGGGATTGCCTATTAGCCCATTGAACTCCTCTGAGCCCTAGAGATTCAAGAGTGGGTTTCATCCAAGCAGCATGGGGAGGAAAGACTTCATATCACTGTCTCTGCTGAGCAGGTAAGTTATGTATTTCATCTGAGGAGGGTGATTGGAGGAACAAATTAGTATAGTCACTAATTTCTTCCTGCAGCTAGGATGTAGGAAGCTACAAATCTAGAATAAATGATAATATGACTAATTAAATGGAGCAATGTGTTTATGTTCTGCCCTTATTTCCTTCTTCAATGTAGAAAGTATGCTTATGATATAAATGGAATGAGTACTTAGTGTTCCCCTTTTTATTGATCCTGTGTGAGTGTGTGTGTGTGTGTGTGTAGTTTCAAAAGTGAAAGAATAATGCCATTTAATCCCTAGAGACTAGCACAAGCACTGTTAGATAATCAATAAATAATTGTGAAATGAATGTTTGTTGCACAATTCAGAAAGTTCAGAAAAAGCTTTAAGAGATGACCTTTGGGAAAGTGCTCAGAATGCAATTAAATGAAAGCTAACATCTCACAAGGAAGACATGTATCAAACTTAATGACCAGTAGTCTTCCTGGGAGCAAGATTCAGCATGTTGAAGGATACTGCTATAGATGCAGGATCAAAGAAAGTAGGTCTTATGGAAAGTATGGGTGCATGAAGTGGAGTTTTATGAAGTAGGAAATGAATTAAGAAACAAGAATAGAATTATGTTGGTCAGTATTGGAATGGTGACCCCTCTATCAGCTGCTCTCTTCCAGTACCCTCTCTGGAAGACCTCACTCTCTCTGCTAATAAGTGGAGAAATGAGGTCATATGGGGAGGTACCAGACAGGGTTCACACAGTCATCCAAGCTTCTAACAGATTAAGCAGCAGTGGGCCCCACTGGAGATCCAGGAGAAGCCGCTTAATGCCACTAAAACACATTCTTCAATCATTCTAGAGGCAATCCCATGAGTGAGGAACAATGGAGGAAGGGCTTTGACCTGCTCAAAGCAATCAGTAAAGACTCCTAAATGTGGTTAATACTTCAAACGCTCACATACCAATGTGAGAGAACACAGGTTATAAAAATCAAGCTAGCTGGGCTGGAGAGATGGCTTAGCGGTTGAGCGCTTGCCTGTGAAGCCTAAGGACCGCGGTTCAAGGCTCAATTCCCCAGGACCCACGTTAGCCAGATGCACAAGGGGGCGCACGCATCTGGAGTTCGTTTGCAGTGGTTGGAGGCCCTGGCATGCCCATTCTCTCTCCCTCTCTCTATCTGCCTCTTTCTCTCTCTGACTGTCACTCTCAAATAAATAAATAATAATAAAAAATAAAAATCAAGCAAGCACATCAGCACCTAAATTATCCTAACATAACAAAGATACAAAAACTGTAACCTAACAAATATAAAACTACAGGTTTTGTTAATAAAAATTCAAAAATCAGGAAAACTTGGTGGACAGTCAATTTAGCCTACATGACAAATCCAAGATTACTGAGAGATTGTGTCTCAATAAAGTTTGTCCTCTGGTATCCATATGCACATGCACATATGCACCTACACACACATGTAACCACACAAACATAAATATGTACATTCACATAAAAACATAATGAACTATATAAAAATGAAATGATAGAAATACCATTTACAAGCACATTAGAAAGAAAAATTTGGAAATAATCACTTATAGGGTTAAACAAGGCACACATTCATTGTAAATGTTAACCACTGTTAAAAGAAGGTGAAGACAAAGTAAATGGAAATACATTCTATTTTGATGGATTCAAAGAACCAATATTACCCAAAATGCCCTAAATATTCAATAAAATTTCCATTAAAACTCCAAAGCTATTTTCACAGAAATTAGAGAACTAAATGAACTCAGGGAAAATTAGGAAAAAAAATTCTGAATTCATGGGGCACAAATGAGCCTCAATAACCAAGTTATCTTGATTGAGATAAACAAAATAAAAGGTATTGCATTTCCTGGTTACAGACCTTATTGCAAAGCTATAATGATAAAAACAGCATAGTGTTGGCAAAAAAGCAATTGCATTGAATAAATTAAATAAATAAGGCATTGAATAAAGAGTCCAGAAATGAATACAAAAACACAGCCAATAAGTCTTTGGTACAGGAACTGAAATTGTGGGAAAATTGGATAATCAGATAAAAATAGATAGTTGAAATCTTTTTTTCCCCAAAGTGAGAGTGGTAAGAATGAAATTTGTTAGGAGGTACAATTATTCACATATAAAGTGAATATGTTAAAAATTTAAGTAAGAAACATGCCTTCATTCCCCATGTTGAATAATTTAGCCAGTGGAAGGCAAATTGAAAGTTACATAATGGTATTTATTCTATAAACAATGAGTAACAAAAAGATATTACATAACTGATAAATGAATTTGGTTTTGAGACATTTAAAAGGCAGTTAAAGAAAAGAGAATTCTAATTAATGCAAGGACCATAACCTATAAACCTTTCCATGAAATTAGGGAAAGGACTGGCCCACAGAAAAAGAAGAGCACATGGAGGACTTCAGGGTAAGATGGCTGTATAGGAGCCATGCCAAACTGCCTAGGGTGGGCATTTAAGGAAAACCCCAACAAAATACACATTTCTTCTGAAAAGCAAAGGGATATAAGTTATTCTTTCACACAGTGGAGAAGCCAGAGAGACCAAGATCCACCAGAAAGGAAGAAAATGTCCCGATCCCCGCAATCCATGTACCAGGCCGGCACCAGCCTGCACAGTGCACAAAGTGGCGGCGGCAGCAGCAGCAGGGAACAAACAATTCAATTCATCAGCCTCTTTGTAAAGTTAAGAAAACAGAAGTGAAAACAGCTGAGATCAACCAAAGACCTACTGAAAAGGATAGAGGTGAAACAGCATGAGCAACTGCAAATGTCTGAACTGCCCATCCCCCACCATCAGAACCCAAAAAGCATTCAGCCTCCAGAGGCAGTGCAGCCAGCACAGCTGATCAGAACTTCAGCTCCACAACAAGGAGGGATGGAGGCGGGCACTCAGCACTGATGAGATTGCAAGCCACCCCAAAAGGTAATGAGGCTGACACAGAAAGAAAGAAAGAAAGAAAGAAAGAAAGAAAGAAAGAAAGAAAGAAAGAAAGAAAGGAAGGAAGGAAGGAAGGAAGGGAAGAGAAGAAATAGGTACATAGACCTGCATTGGAAGAGCTAATCCCTCTTTCCTTGACAGGACAGGTTATGGATTATACATTCTTGGTTGGCTTCACCATTTTCAAATAGTCTATATTTGGGGGTTGAATATGGTTGCCTTTGATGTTTTCATATTTATAAGGGCTTTGTCTTTTACTTCTGTCATTAATGGGGGGCAGAATCTGATCCAGATCCAGGTTGACCTGGAACCCAATTCAGAACCCTAACCCTCCCAGCTGACAAGATTAAGGGTGTAGGACAACATACATCCTTAGGGAATTTGGTTTTTATAAGGCTGTATATTTTAATCCTCACAATTGAGTACTACATGCTGGATTTTATTGATTGTATATGTTGATTGGTTGAAGTTTAGAATTTGCCAGTAATTTGTTTCACCCAGTCCACAAGAATACTGGGTTAGCAAGCAAACTCAACACCTAGGATTATTTTTGTGGCTGGATTGGGGTACAGGAAATACACCTGGCACCTTGAATAAATATTCTGAGGGTATATGGAGGTGGATTGTCACCTCTGGGAACACTGCAGAAAAATAGAAAACCCAACTATTAAATCAGTTCAGGATGCAAAAGTCACTACATTATAATACAAGAAACCTAAAGAATAAAGACAATACAGTCCCATCAAAAATTATAAATCCATCAGAAATGATCACCAATGAGATTAAACTGTAAATCAGAACAAGAAAAGTTAAAGAGCATAGAGAAACTCATGGAGACTAAACAGTACACTATTGAATGATCAATGGGTCATTGAAGAAATCAAAAGTAAATCAGTAAATTCATAGAATCAAATAATAATGACAATACAACATACCAAAACTTTTGGGATACAATGAAGGCAGTCCTAAGAGGGAAATTTATAGCTCTAACTGCCTATATTAGGAAATTAGAGAGTTCACAAATAAGCAATTTAATGCTTTATCTTAAGGCCTTGGAAAAAGAAGAAGGGAAACCAAAAATCAGTAGGTGAGAAGAAACAATAAAGATTAGGGCAGAAATTAATGAATTAGAAACCAAAACAACAATCCAAAGAATAGACCTATAAAAAGTATGAAGATCCAAGCAGTTATCAAAAATCTCCCAACTAAAAAAGTCCAGGCTCAGATGGACTTACTGGTGAACTTTACCAGACCTTCATGGAAGAACTAACACCACTGCTTCTGAAGCTCTTCCATAAAATAGAAGAGGAAGAAATTCTACCAAACACCTTCTATGAAGCCAGCATTACACTCATAACAAAACCAGACAAAGACAGGACAAAAAAAAGAAAATTACAGACCAATCTCCCTCATCAACATAGATGCAAAAATTCTGAACAAAATATTGGCAAACAGAATATAAGAATACATCAAAACAGACTATTGACCCTGACCAAGTTGGCTTTATCCCATAGATGCAGGAATAGTTCAATATATGCAAATCGATAAATGTAATACATCATATAAATGGTCTGGAGGACAAAAATCACATGGTCATCTCAATAGATGCACAAAAGGCATTTGACAAAATCCAACATCCTTTCATTGTAAAAGTATTAAAGAAACATGGAATAGAAGGAACATATCTCAATATAATGAAAGCCATTTATGACAAACCTACAGCCAACAGAATACTAAATGGAGAAAAACTTGAAGCATTTCCACTAAATTCAGGAACAAAACAAGGTTGTCTACTGTTCCCACTTTTATTTAATATAGTACTGGAAGTCTTAGCTATAGCAATAAGGCAAGAGACACTCATAAAAAACTTTAAAAATTCGAAATGAAGAGATCCAGTTATCACTATTTGCAGATGATATGATTCTATACATAAAAGACCATAAACACTGTACCAGCAAAGTGTTAGAGCTGATAAACAATTTTAGCAATGTAGCAAGATACAAAATAAATAAACAGAATCAGTAGCTTTCCTATATACTAACAACAAACATGCAGCAGATGAAATCAGAAAACCTCCCCATTCACAATTGCCTCAAAAATAAATGAATAATTAAATAAATAAAGTACCTTGAGGTAAACTTAACCAAGGAAGTGAAGGATCTATACAATGAGGACTTTAAAACACTCAAGCAAGAAATTACAGAAGACACAAGGAAATGGAAAGACATCCTATGCTCTTGGATTGGAAGAATCAATATTGTGAAAATGTCAATCTTACAAAAAGCAATCTACACACTTAATGCAATCCCCATTAAAATTCCAATGGCATTCTTCACAGCAATAGAAAAAAAAAATCCTAAAATTCACTGGGAAGCACAAAAAACCTCGAATAGTCAACACAATTTTGAGCAACGAAAATAAGCTGATGGTATCACCATACCCAATTTAGGCACAAACACAGACATGTAGGTCAATGGAACAGAATAGAGGTCCCAGATGTTAATTCAGGCATCTACAGCCATTTGATTTTTTACAAAAAATATTCATTGGAGAAAAGACAGCCTCTTCAACAAGTGGTGCTGGGAAAACTGGATATCTATATGTAGAAAGATGAAAATACATCCATGTCTTTCTCCATGCACAAGAATAAAATCCAAGTGGGTCAAGAACCTTAATATCAGACCTGAAACTCTGAAATTGATTGAGGAAAAGACAGGGGAAATACTTCAGCATATTGACATAGGTAATGAATTTCTGAATATAACCCTTGTTGCTCAGAAAATAAAACAACTAATCAACCACTAGGAATCTCATGAAATTACAAAGCTTTTGTATAGCAAAGGACACTGTGAATAGAGCAAAGAGACAACCTACAGAATGGGAGAAAACCTTGCTAGCTACACATCTGACAGGGGATTAGTAACCAGAATATACAAAGAACTCAGAAATCAGGACAATGAGAAATCAAACAACCCAATTAAAAAAATTTGCTGTGCAACTAAATAGAGAGTTCTCATTGGAAGAAATACAGATGACATATAAATATCTTTAAAAAGTGTCCTACATCCTTAGTCATAAGGAAAATGAAAATTAAAACTACCTTAAGATTCCATCTTTCTCCTGTCAGAATGGCTACCATCTAGAAAATAAATGACAATAAATATTGGTGAGGATATGGTAAAAAGGGAACCCTTCTACACTGTTGGTTGGAATGTTATCTGGTACATCCATTATGGAAATCAGTGAGGGGGTTCTTGACACAGCTAACAATAGTTTTACAATATGATCCAGCTATAGCACTCCTAGGCATATGTCATAATGGCATTTCTCACTACCTTACAGATACTTGCCCAACCATGTTTATTGCTGCTCTATTCAAAACAGCTAGGAAATGGAACAAGCCTACATGTCCATCCACAGATGAATGGATAATGAAGATGTGGTACATTCACAAAATGGAATTCTATTCAGTGGTAATGAAAAATGAAATTATGAAATTTTGCAGGGAAATGGATCGATCTGGGAAGTATTATACTAAGTGAAGTAACCCAGTCCCAGAAAGCCAAACATCACATGTTGTCTCTCATATGTAGATACTAGCTACAAATGTATAGACTTGTTTGTGAGCTGGAACCAAAAATCAGTAGCATAGGCCCATAAGCTAGAAAAGGGCTATAAAGGAGGGAGGAGAGGAAAGGACTTTAGGGGATGGTATTGTATATATGTAAGTAGAAGAACAGATTACAAGGAGGGGGAAATGCCAAACCTAGGCCAGGGGAAGAGATTGTGTAAAAGAAGGGTGGGGGAGGGTCAATCAAAATTCAAGATATTGTGAATAAGACATACAAAAATCTACTTTCTTCCCAAATGGCAATAGTACCATAAAATTCTACATCCTAAAAGGCAGACCAATTGGATGAACCTTCACCAGGCCCTTAGAAGGAACACCTGAGCCACAAGACACTGGAGAGGGTATGATGAAGACTGACCTTAATCTACAGTTTCCCTCTCTCTCCCTATCTCTCTCTCTCTCTCTCCTCTCTCTCTCTCTCTCTCTGCCTTCTCTCTAACTCTTTCATATTAGTTATCTTTTTCTTCCTTTTCTTAGTGGGCCAGTACTAGCATGTGGCTATCATCCACAATGAGATTTTGATCACAGAGACCTACAAGGTTTCCTAAAAGAAAGACAGATTTCTGTCAGAGTATTTGATGGCCCACCAAATGTTAGTGATAAGACACTACTGCTGAGGACACCTTATGTGGTTAACACATAAAATGGAATGGCATGGCTAGAAGCTGGAAGAGAGGCAGTCCCCAGACAGTCAGCACGTCTAGTGCCAGAAGGTGCTACATGGGCGACTGGGGAAAAATGACCAATATCTGTCCAAGCAACTCATGGACTAACCTACTTAGCAGCAAATAACCTGTCGTGATGCTCACACAAGTGCAATAGTGGTGCACAGCCATGGTGGGGAACCAACTGCTCTTGATTTGGCTAACTGATCCCCTCAGTGGTATGGGACCCCATAGCTGGATCTGGGAAACAAGTCAGAACCATATCCAAACATAAGCCTGCTCTCCATTATCAAGCTACCACCAATCGTGGGCTACAAGAGGGCCTACACCTATTAAGTTCTCTATAAAAAAGTAAGGGTTATCTCATTTATCTGGTACTAACTTATTGTCCGTTGGAGAATCTTCTTCGTTTTTTCAGATAGACATAGATCCTAAGGAGAGAGCCACCCCATAATACCTCAAAAGGGCCCCGGCTGAAACTAAAAACAATTGGCAAAACAAGGAAGGGTGCTGTTTTCTTGGTGAACTGGGTACCAGCACAAAGGGGAAGGAGATCAACACAGAGAAAAATCAACTGGTACAAAATCAGAGATCCAGAGACCAAGAGGCCCCCAACACCTCATCACTGAAACAGACCAAAAATGAGCCCAACGTGGCTCAGGGAAATTTTGTGGAAGACAGGGCGGAAAGAATGTCAGAGCCACATGTTGGGTCATGATATGCAGAGACATTTATCCTACCCATAACTGTGGGCTAACTCCACAATGCATGACCCATATACCTCAACAAGGAGGGGCCAGGGGGAGGGGATAGGACATGGATGAAACTAACAATGGTACCAAATTGACTGTATTCACTGAGTACAAAACTAATTAATAAAATAAATAAATAAATAAATAAATAAATATTTTTTTTTAAAAAACAGCAATAAACAAAAAAAAGAAAGAAAATAAAATCTACTTTCTTGAATAACAGCACATCCAAAAGCCATAGATTGTTACTAGAAAATTTGCAGTGCCAGGGATGTGATATGTTCCAGTGAGGTGTTGTCTTTGCTCTTGCCCAATTGACCTTAAAGCACTATACTTAATGTTCACATTCATATCTTAATGCTAATTTCACTTCTTGTAGGAGAAACTTCCTTTTTCAGATGGAAATGACCACTGGGATGACCCAAAAGGCAACATAGTGCTGAGAAGAAGAAACAGAGGAGTGTTCAGCACAGAAATATCTCACACCCCCAAGGCTCAGGGTCCATTGCAGAAGAGGTGGCTGAAAGAATGTAAGAGCCACAGGAAGGGTAGAACTCCTTACATACAGCTGTTTGGACAGAAATTGGCCTCAATATCCAAGAGCTTGCTATGCCTAGCAATACCTACACAAGACCCTCATAATAGGAAAAAAAGGTGATGACTTCAAAATAAACATAAAACTAAGGGAGAGAGGGGATATGGTGAAGAGCACACTTATGAAGTGGAAAGTGGAGGAGGGGAGGAAAATACCATGGTTTGTTGTCTGTAAGTATAGAAGTTGTCAATAAAGAAAATATATGTATATTTTAAAAAAGGAAGAGCATGTGGAAGTATCCCTGAGGTTTTACAGAGTGGAATGAGGAAGCCTGAGGGGTGGCATTGAGCAGAGGCAGGGAATGATCTGGCTTGCATTTTTTCCCCTCCCCGTCTCAATCACTCTCTCTTTTATTTTGATGTCATGATCTTTTCCCTCCTATTGTGATGGTCTTGTGTAGATAGTATCAGGTACTGTGAGGTCATGGATACCCAGGCCATTTTGTGTCTGGAGGAGCATGTTGTCAGGAGTCCTACCCTTCCTTTGGCTCTTACATTCTTTCCACCACCTCTACCAAAATGGACCCTGAGCCTTGGAAGGTGTGATAGAGATATTGCAGTGCTGAGACATCTTCTGTCACTTCTTCTCAGCACCATGATGCTTTCTGAGTCATCCAAAAGTCACTGCCATTTGAAAAGAGAAGGCTCTCTACCAAAAGTGAGAGTAGCATTAATATGTGTTTATGAACATTAAGAGAAGTACATACTGGGCAGTTTGATGAGCATAGTATATACATTTAGCCAGACAGCAGTAGATATGACACCACTAGTGTTCATGACTATCCCTGTTGTAGGTTTTCAGTATCAGGGATGTATTCCCTCCATGGAGCAGGCCTCCAGTCCAATTGGAAGGCAGTTGGTTTCCACCATGACAGACGTGCCACTATTGCACCCATTGGCTCATTTGGCCTGGCTGGCCAAATATAAGGCTTTCAGTGTCTACTGTTGTTCACTAGTGATTTCTCTCTCTCCCATAGAACTGCACGCAGAATGGCTTCTTCAAGCTTTCTGTCAGTTGGTCTACATGTAGGAGGTCTTCAGCTCAGTTCCAGCAGGATTTCTCAGTGGCCTTGCAGCCCAAGTATTTGGAGTCTTCAGCAATAGGGCCTTACCTGGTGGGAAACCAAGGGCTTCAGCAATGGCCTGTAATATTTTGGGGGCATAAGGGACCTCCCTGGCCAACAACTCACTGGAAGATATCCCATCCCTGGCAGTTAAAATTTTCAAGTAACAATCTATGGCTCCTGTGTGTTCCATTGTCCAAAGAAGCAGGTTTCCATATAATTTATTTATATCCTCTTAGATTTTAATTATCCCTCACTCCACATTTCCTTTACTCTATCTCTTCCCCTGACTTCACTTAGTCCTTTTCACCCCCATGAGTCTATTCTTCTTCTTACATATATACAATAGAATCCTATTAAGTCCCCCCTCCCTCCCTTTCTATTCCCTTTATATTTCCTTTCTAGCTTACTGGCCTAAGCTACTGAGTTTTCTTCCTACTCACAAAGAAGTCCGATTATCTATAGCTGGGATCCACATATGAGAGAGAACATGTGACATTTGGCTTTCTGGGCCTGTGTTACCACACTTAGCATAATCCTTTCCAGATCCATCCATTTTCCTGCAAATTTCATAACTTCATTTTTCTTTACTGCTGAGTAGAACTCCATTGTGTAAATGTGCCATATCTTCATTATCCACTTATAAGTTTAGGGACATCTAGGCTGGTTCTACTTCCCAGCTATTGTGAATAGAGTGGCAATAAACATGGGTGAGCAAGTATCTCTAAGGTAGTGAGATGGGTCCTTAGGATATATGCCTAAAAGTGTTATAGCTGGGTCATATGGTAGATCTATTTTTAGCTCTCTTAGGAACCTCCACACTGACTTCCACAAGGTCTGGACCAGATTCCATTCCAACCAACATTGTAGAAGTGTTCCTCTTTTCCACATCCTGGCCAGCATTTATGGTCATTTGTTTTCATGATGGTAGCCAATTTGATATGAGGGAGATGGAATCTGAACATAGTTTTAATCTGTATTTCCCTAATTACTAGGGATGTAGAACATTTTTTAGATGCTCATATTCCATCAGTATTTCTTCTTTCGAGGACTCTCTATTTAGTTCCATAACACATTTTAATTAGTTTGTTTGATTTCTTATTATTTAATTTTTGAGTTCTTTGAATATCCTTGATGTTAATCTTCTATCAGATGTATAGTTGGCAAAAATTTTTTTCCCATTCTGCAGGTTGCCTCTTTCCCTTATTCACAGTGTCCTTTGTCATACAAAATCTTTGTAAATTCATGAGGTCCCAGTGGTTATTCTGTGGTTTTATTGCCTGAGCAATTGGGGTTATATTCAGAGAGTCTTTGCCAATACCAATATGTTGAATGGTTTCCCCTATTTTTTCCTCTAGCAGCTTCAGAGCTTTGGATCTGATATTAAGATCTATGATCAATGTGGACTTAATTCTTGTGAATGGAGAGAGAGAAGGATCAAATTTCATCCTTCTGGAGATACATATCCAGTTTTCCCAGCACCATTTGTTGAAGATGCTGTCTTTTCTGCAATGAGTATTTTTGGCATTTTTATTGAATATCAGGTGACTATAGCTACCCAGACTTACATCTGGGTCCTCCATTCTGTTCCATTGATCTACCTGTCTGCTTTTGTGCCAATATCATGCTGATTTTGTTACTATGGCTTTGTAGTATAGGTTAAAAGCAGGTATGGTGATACCACCATCCTTATTTTTGTTGCTCAAGATTGTTTTAGATATTTGAGATTCTTTTTTGCTTCCAAATAAATTTTTGGATTGTGTTTTGTATTTCTGTGAAGAATGCCATTGGAATTTTCATGGGGATTGCATTAAATGTGTAGACTGCTTTTGGTAAGATTGCGATTTTCACAATATTGATTCCTTCGATCCATGAACAGGGGCTGTCTTTCCATTTCCTAGTGTCTTCTACAATTTCTCACTTGAGTGTTTTAAAACTTTTATTTTAGAGATCCTTCACTTACTTAGTTAGGTTTATTGCAAGGTACTTTATTAATTATTTATTTATTTTGATGAAATTGTAAATGGGAGTGATTCTCTGATTTCATCCTCTGTGTGTTTGTTGTTAGCATAGTGGGAGGCTACTGATTTCTGTGTGTTTATTTTGTATCCTGCTACATGGCTATAGGTGTTTATCAGCTCTAACAGTTTGCTGGTAGAGTCTTTAGGGTCCTTTATATATAGAATCATGTCATCTGCAAATAATAACTTGACTTCTTTCTTTCCAATTTGTATGCCTTTTATGTGTGTCTCTTGCCTTATTGCTATGGCTAAGACTTCCAGTACTATATTAAATAAAAGTGATGACAGTGGATACCTTTGTCTTGTTCCTGATTTCAGTGGAAAACTTCCAGTTTTTCCCCATTTAGTAATGTATTGGCTGTAGGATTGTCATAAATAGCCTTTATTTTGTTGATATATGTTCCTTCTACTCCCAGTCTTTATAGGAATTTTATCATGAAGGGATGTTGGATTTTGTTAAGTGTTTTCTCTGCATCTAATGAGATGATCATATGATTTTTCTTCTTCAGTCCATTTATAAAATATATTACATTTATCCATTTTCATTGAACCATCCATGAATATCTGGAATAAAGCTTACTTAGTCAGGGTGAATGATCTTTTTGATATATTCTTGCATTCTGTTTGCCAATATTTTGTTGAGAATTTTTGCATCTATGTTCATGAGGGAGATTGGTCCGTAATTTTCTTTTTTTTTTTTTTTTTGTTCCATCTTTGCCTGGTTTTGGTATCAGGGTGATGTTGGCTTCATAGAAGGAGTTTGGTAGGATTACTTCTTTTTCTATTTTATGGAAAAGCTTAAGAAGCAATGGTGATAGTTCTTCTCTGAAGTCTGGTAAAATTCAGCAGTGAATCCATCTGGGCCTGGGCTTTTTTTACTTGGTAGAGTTTTGATAACTGCTTGGATCTCCATGCTTGTTATAGGTCTATTTAAGTGATTAATCTCATCTTGATTTAATTTAGGTAGGTCATATAAATCAAAGAAATCATCCATTTCTTTCAGATTTTCATACTTTGTGGAGTATATGCTTTTATAGTATGTACCTATGATTTTTTGAATTTCTCTGGCATCTGTTGTGATGTTACCTTTGTCATCTCTAATTTTATTAATTTGTGTCTCTTCTGTCTTTCTTTTGGTCATATTTGCTAAGGGTTTACCAATCTTGTTCATCCTTACAAAGAACCATTTCTTTGTTTCATTGATTCTTTGGATTTTTTTTTTTTTTTTGGTTTCTATTTCATTAATTTCTGCCCTAATCTTTATTATTTCTTCCCATCTACTGATTTTTAGTTTGCCTTGTTCTTCTTTTTCCAAGGCTTTAAGGTAGAAGCATTAGGTCATTTACTTGTGACCTTTCTAATTTCTTAATATAGGCACTTAAAGCTATAAATATACCTCTTAGGACTGCCTTCGTTGTGTCCCAGAGATTTTGGTATGTTGCGCTCTCATTATCATTTGACTCTATAAATTTTTTGATTTCCTTCTTGATTTCTTCATTGACCCATTCGTCATTTAGTAGTGTGTTGTTTAATTTCCATGTTTTTGTGTATGCTCTGTAGCCTTTCTTGCTATTGATTTGTAATTTGTTTCCATTGTGGTCAGATAGAATGCAAGAATTATTTCAATTTTCCTGTATTTTTTAACATTTTCTTTGTGTCCTAATATATGGTTTATGTTAGAGAGTGTTTCCTGTGCTGCTGAAAAGAATGTATATTCTGCAGCATTTGGATGAAATGTCCTGTATATATCTGTTAGGTCCATTCCTTCTATGACCTCATTTAGTCCCGATGCCTCTCTGTTTACTTTTTTGCTGAGATGACCTGTCAATTGATGAAAGCGGGGTATTGAAGTCACCCACTACAACTGTGTTTTGTGGTATTTCTGACCTTAGTTATAATAGTGTTTCTTTGATGAAGTTGGGAGCCCCCATGTTAAGTGCATATAAGTTTAGGATTGTAATGTCCTCCTGTTGTAGTGTGCCTTTAATCAATATAAAGTGTCCTTCTTTATCTTTCCTAACTAATGTTGGACTGAAGTCTACCTTGTCGGACATTAGGATAGCAACCCCTGCTTGTTTTCTAGCCCCATTTGCTTGAAACACTGTTTTCCAACTTTTCATTCTAACTTAGTGTCCATCCTTTGTAAAAAAGTGAGTTTCTTGAAGGCAACAAATTGAAGGATCCTGCTATTTAACCCAGTCTGCAAACCTATGTCTTTTCTGACATCAGCATTGAGGCCATTGATATTAAGAGATATTTTTGAAAGGTGTGTATTTATTTTTGCCATTTTTTTTTTGCAGTTTTTCCAGTTTTACCTTTGATCTCTTGAATTAAATAGTTTGTTTTTTTTGGGGGGGTAGGGTCTCATTCTAGCCCAAGCTGACCTGGAATTCACTATGGAGTCTCAGGGTGGCCTCATACACACTGAAATCCTTCTCCCTCTGCCTCCTGAGTGCTTGTATTAAAGGTGTGTGCCACCATGCCCAGCTTGAATTAAGTAGTATTTGAGTATGTTTTTTTTGTTGTTGTTGTTGTTGTTTTGTTGTTTCATTCATGTTCTTTATATGTATGCTCTTCTTTCTCTTCAGCATGGAGGATCCTTTCAAGTATTTTCTGTTGAGCTGATTTCGTCTTCAAATATTCCATTAGCCTGCTTTTGTTGTGAAATGTCCTTATTTATCCATCTATTTGAATGGATAGCTTTGCAGGATAAAGTAATCTTGGTTGACAGCTGATATCTTTTTGAACTTGGAATACAACACTCCAAACCCGTCTGTCTTTTAAAGTTTATGTTGATTAATCTCCTGTGATCCTGATGGGTTTGCTTTTGTATGTAACTTGATTTTTCTCTGTAACTGCTTTCAATATATTTTCTTTGGTTTGTATGTTTGGTAGTTTGATTATAATATGGTGAGGAGAGGTTCTTTCCAGGTTTTGTCTGTTTGGTATTCTAAAGAATTTCTGTATCTGCATTGGCAGCTCTTTCTCAGTTTGGGGGAAGTTTTCTTTTATGATTTTGTTGAAAATTTCTACTATGCCTTTGGAGTAAAATTCTTCTTCTACTATACTCTGAATTCTTATGTTGGATCTTTTCGTAGTGTCCCAAATATCTTGAAATTCCCATTCATACTTTCCTATTAGTTTGTCTTTCTCTTTGTTGAGCTGAATTAGATCTGCCACCTGGTCTTCTAGTTTAGATATTCTGTCCTCTCCTTCATCCTTTCTACTGGTGAGATTTTCCACATAGTTTTTTATTTCGTTGACTGTGTTCTTCATTGCTAGTAATTCTGACTGGTGTTTCTTTATTATTTCTATTTATTTATGTCTTGTATTGACCTCTTTATTTCATTAAATTGGTTTCCTGTGTCTTCTTTGATTCCTTTGATTTCCTCTTTCATTCATTTGATTTCCTCTTTGACTTCTTTGAACATATTTATAATCATTCTTTTAAAATCTTTCTCAAGCATTTCCTCTAAATATTTCTCACTGGAGGTCATTTCTGATGCATGAATACTTTTTGGTGGATTTATATTGTCTTGATTTTTGGTCTTTCTTATGTTACAACGTACATATTTTTGCATCTTGGATTAATTTAATGTCTGGATATTTATTATTAGCTACAGTATTATTAGATGTATCAATCAATCTGATGTTATATATCGTTAGGGCAGGAGCTTAAGGTGCTAGGTGTCACTCTTAAGACCTCACAGTATCTACAAAAGTGACCCTAGATGTTGGGTTTGCCTGCTATGAGAGTATTCAAGTAGGTTGAGTGGAACAAAATACAGGCAGATTCTAAAATTTAACTAAAGAATGTACACATTCAATGAAAAACAGCACAGAGTATTTATGCAAGAGTAGGTATTATGACAACCAGATCCTCTAACAAAGTCACACTCCCTTAGGATGTGTGTTGTCCCACACTCTTAATCCTAGGGGGCTAAGCCACCTAGGGAGCTAAGATTTCTGGTCTGTTGAGGGTTCCAAGTCAGCTTGTGACCAAGTGAGACCCTTCCCTAATGAGCAACAGAAGAGGAAACAAAGGCACTATAAATCAGGAAGCAGCAAATGACAAGCACAAAATACAGCTTATTTAAGAATGGCAAATCCAACCACCCATAAGATTTAACATATAATTTATCCTGATATGGAAGGTGCAATTATCAATTCCAGCATATATACCAGGCTTATTTGGTGGGTACCGACATGGTGTAATCCCAGTTACCTTTTGGGATGGTTTTGGTTTCAGTTATGCTGCACTCCCACTTGGGTCCCTCTTTGCTGTGCTGTGGGTTCAGGTAGGCTGGCTGGGTCACTGGATCACTGCTCTGTTCACTGGTGCTGGGTGCTGTGTAGGTGTACTCCCTTCCCCAGGTCTCTGGTACTTGCTGGCATGTGCACTGGCAGTGGGGGAGGGGAGGTGTGGTTGGTGGCTCTAGTTCTCCCACTGGTCCACATGTTCCTCTTCCTTGCTAGCCACTCCTGCTTTCCTCCCTGCCATCCTCCCTTCACGTTTCTTGAGTTTGAACCAGAGCCTGTTGTGAGTGGAGAATCCCCTCACCTGGCTTTTCCTGTGGCTCAGGCTAAGCCTGGTGGCTGTGGCCCTGAAGACCTGGTGCTGCTGCTGCTTAAGTTACTACTGCCTGTTTCTGTGGGCTCTAGATGCTCTGGATCACTCTTACTTAGTAGAAGAGTGCATTTTGCTGTTTTTTTATTTATTTTTTTTTGCTGTTTTTTTTTTTTTTGCTTTTGTTTTTGTTTTATTATGCTTTGTTTTTGTTTTTGTTTTGGCTTTTTCTCCCCTGGGCTGCTTTGGTCAGTTCCCTACCTGCCATCTTAATCAGAAGTCTCCTGGCTTGCATTTTAATGAGATCACAGTAATTGCTTTGATAAGAATAGACAGAAGGATACCCAGAATATGTTGAAGTAAACAAACAACAACAACAACAAAAACTGGTCAAAGATAGAGATGTGTTAAGTCTGCTTTAGTATTGAGCTCTCAGCTTTTGGATTTCTGCTTCGATATGTTTTGAGCATCCTCAGTGTCTGTCTTCATTACCCTGGCATAAGTTGTCTGGCTTGCCATAGAAGCAGCACTCTTGCACAACTTGCCTAGTCTTCAGTCATATTTGTGAATATCCTTTTGTATGTATCTTGATGATATGACTTGCAGGATTGTTTTATTAATCATGATCCAAGATAAATGAGAAAGATGTCAAAGACAACTCCAAACTTTTCCCCTAAATGCCAGGAACAGGGAGTTATATCTCGCTCTGAGGAATGCTGTGAGAGACAGGATTTTTGGAGAAGATAAAGAACTTGTTTTAGAGCTGGAGAGATGACTTATCAGTTAAGGTATTTGCCTGCGAAGTTAAAGGACCCAGGTTCATTTCCCAAGGACCCATGTAAGCTAGATGCACAAAGTAGCACATGAGTCTGGAGTTCATTAACAGTGGCTGAAGGCCCTGGCACACCTACTGTTTCCCTCTCTCTCTATCTGTGTCTATCTCTCTCTCAAAATAAAATATAAAAAATTTAAAAAGAAATTGTTTTAGAACAAGTCTGAATACCTAATATATTTATAATATATTAGGCAAAAAGGATGTAGGCAGAAAGTATACTATTATTCTGAAGGATAGGAAAAGTCCAGAGAGGAGATGGAATTTTCAGAACTATCATTATACAGATGGTATAAAAGGGTAGAAGGCTA
The DNA here is from genome assembly GCA_036346955.1 of Dipus sagitta. Taxonomy (NCBI): domain Eukaryota; kingdom Metazoa; phylum Chordata; class Mammalia; order Rodentia; family Dipodidae; genus Dipus; species Dipus sagitta. The sequence continues at coordinate 51,621,521 of CM070775.1, read as the reverse complement.
GGAAAAAAATCACCAAAAGAGAAGGGAAAAGGAAAGAGAAAGAAAAAGAATCAACCACAAATGTTTTACCATGAATAGTCTGAAATATGTACAAAGCATGTTAAGCAAGCTTAAATCACTAAGCACAGGCCAGACCAGAGGTCTCATGTGCTCTGTGAACAATCTGAGAACTTGCCCTGCAGGCAATGGGAGACATTGCACAGTTTTAGCAAGGGCAGTGACATGATCAGGTGTGAAGCCTAGAAACCAACAAGGTTGATTACAAGGGAACAGTTATGACAGAAAGGAGCCGGGAAGAAAGTAATGGCAAGAGTCTTTATAGAGGTAATGAGGATGTGGACAGACTTGCCAGCAAAGAGGAAAGACAGCTTGAGAGAAGCTTACAAAGTCCTCTGACAGCACTTAATAACCATTTGCATAGAGGAATGAAGGAGAAAAGGGAAGCAAATTCACTCACATATTTCTTTCTGGGATAACCAATTGGAGAACAGAATCATTAACTGGAATTAAAATAAAAGACAAGGAGAGACAGAAGCTGTTGGGGAGTGATGCAGTTTGAACAAACGGAGTGGAAAGTGTCCAGGGAATATCTAACTGATGAGCCCCAGCAGCCTGGTAAGGGGTATGAACATGGGATTTAGAACAAAGGCCTTAGCAAAGATAAAGGTTGGTCATCTCTAAGAGATCATAAATGAGCCTAGATCTAAAGAGAATGCAACAGCATCTGAAGGTATATAAAGAAAGAGGAGCCAATAAGGGGATGTGCAAGATAGGGAGGTGGGATTTATTTTTGCTGAATCTGAGGGAAACCAAGTCAATTGCTTCATAAGCACTAGGAGGCTGAAGTCTATTTAGTGAGGCTTTTTTTTTAATTTTTATTTTAGTTTTTTTTAATATTTTTGTTATTTTTATTAATTTATTTGAGAGTGACAGACAGAGAGAAAGAGGCAGATAGAGAGAGGGAGAGAGAATGGGCGCGCCAGGGCCTCCAGCCACTGCAAACGAACTCCAGACGCGTGCGCCCCCTTGTGCATCTGGCTAACGTGGGTCCTGGGGAGTCGAGCCTCGAACTGGTGTCCTTAGGCTTCACAGGCAAGCGCTTAACCGCTAAGCCATCTCTCCAGCCCTTTAGTGAGGTTTTTAAGAAGACTTATTAGTGGAAGTGTTAAGCAACAGAAATAAATTTATTAGTTTCGAAAAGGTATAGAAGCATAATGGTAGAGAACAGTACACATGGCTTTTCTGAAATATTAGAATGAAATGGAAATCTAGGAATGTAGGTCCTTAGTAGAGCACTTACTTGGCTTATATGGGGTCCAGGGTTATATTCCCAGTGTTAAGAAAAGCAAACAAACCAACAAGAAAAATGAGAATTAAAACAAAACAAACAAACAAAAAACAAAGTGGGAATATAAGGTGATGTGAAAAGGTGCATTCATGCAATACCACCTTGATTAAATAGAGGTGTGTTGTTTAAATTAAGACAAGGTTAACTCCCACCTATCACAGCCAATGGAGTTCTATGTCTAGTCCTGCACAATGCATTCTGAACCCTAAGCCAGGTGCTCCCACTTACATGTTGCTGTAATCAGAGGAGAAAATCTGACAGAAAGCACAGCAATATTTTCCAAAAATATGAGAATATCCTTCAATTTCTACCCACCAGCAAATGTCTACCAAGCATCTCTCTAAGTATTCCATGAGAATCAAAATGAATGTATCCATAATCATCCCCACCCTCATAGAAGGACCAAGGTTCCCTGCCCTGTGTTTAAAAGGTTTTGGCATCCCAATTTGTGTGTGGTTAGCAAAGAACCAAAGATCCATCTGTTTTCATGGCAGGTTTTCTCATGGTATTGGAACTTTTAGGAAGTCACTACCCTTTTGAGACCTTCCTTGCACCCAGGTGGTAGATGCACAGTTTACATGGTATTTGACTTCTGCTTGGCTGTGTGTATCAACCCTTGGTTATGCTTACTCCAAAAGAACAAATTAATAGCTGTGCACTTTTTCATCACTCTGTGTGCTGTTCCTGCAGAGCTTAGATTCAAGGTGAATCTTTTCTTTATGAAATTGAATTCAAAGCAGCAGCAGGTCTTGAGTAGAAACAAATCTTGTATCATAATAAAATACTTAGAGACTCTGTAATAAGGTTTTAACCTCGCAACTTTCAGCATATTTAAAAGATGCTTTATGATGGAAATAATAATGACATTAAGGCACTGATTCTGAAAATTAAACCAAATGTAGGTGGCATTGTTTTGGCTGTGCAACTTCCCATCAACTAGTGTGAAAAATGAAGAATGGGTATGAAAAGAAGCAGAGGTAAGAGGCTCAGCTGATCCATTACTACTGCTCTTTCCTGGAAACTTCAAGTCATTTTAATAACAGATAGTGTTGAACTCTTACTTTTAGTGGTAGCTGACAAATTCTACAGGCCCTATCATGTTCTGCTCCCTAATTAGTTTGGAAGCCAGTAATTGTTTAAGGATAAGCCAGCCTATAAAGGCTGTCAACTCATTTGAGCAGGACTAATCAGGGAAAGTTGAATAAATAGCAATATATTGTTACTTGCTTATTTTTTTTTCTTTTAATGAAATCATGACTCTAATACTAAAAGAAAATAAAGAATCACATCACAGAAGGAGCTCCTTTTAAAAACCTAGGCACTGATGTTATTTCTTATTCCACAATGATTTCATGTCTGAGTGGTCCTGTTGATGTTCAAAAATTGAGCATACTTGCTTGGCATGACCCCAGGAGGTCAGCATACTTTGGATAAAATCTAAAAAAGAAAATCTTCAAAAAAAAAAAAAACAGGATTATAAGAGGGACATTTCAGCCTAATGTTAATGGGATTTGGCATGTAAGCAGCTCTACTTATCTTTCAATTTTTGTATGTTTAACAAAAATCTGGAAAAGAAAGAAGTACGTGTACAGAGAATAGTGATCACTCTGTTTAGGACTTGTCGGTGAACTCACAAGTTTACCAAGTACTAAGTTCCTATGCACCTCCCACTTGCAATATGAAAGATGTGGAGAATGATCACATTTCATTGTCTTTGTGCATTCCCTACATAACACGGCTGTTTGACTGTTGCTTCCCCTGCTCTCAGCAGTTGTGTTTACTATGAGCACAAAAGGGAGGATTATTCAAAGCTGTTGCATAATCACATAGGAAATGGCTTATATTGGCTGGAGCTACCACTTCATGAAGGAATGGTTGATGGGGATTATTTCTTAAAAATATTTTAAAGCTGCTGTTTCTGAATTTAGGCATTTTCATATGCATATGATTTTAGGGCAAAACTGTTCATTTGTAAACATTTTATTGATGATTCCAATACATGAACATACTGTAATTTGTTTGTAATCCCCTCTCAATACCTTTCAGTACCCTCTCCTCTTTCTCCCTTCCATTTTCTTTGTTTCAATTTTATTATCTTAGTGGGCATACAGAAATTGAGGTACCATTCAATACAATTTGTTTTCTTATTTTTGTTTTCTGAGGTAGAATCATACTCTAGCCTAGACTGACCTTGAATTCACTATGTAGTCTAAGCTGGCCTCAAACACAGAGCAAGCCTCCTATCTCTGCCTCCCGAGTGCTGGATTAAAGGCATGCACCACCACACCCGGCTTCATTAGGATATTTTTTAAAGCAGTTTGTTTTAGTTAATTCCCATCTCCACCTCATCTCCCCAAATGCCTATTCCACCCATTGCCCCTTCCCAAACACAAATGGCAAAGAAGTGCTTTTAAAAATGTTCCACATCACTAGCCATTAGGGAACTGCAAAGTTAAACCAACCTGAGACACCATATTATCACAATCAGAATGGCTATGAGAAAAAAAATATATTAACAACAAATGCTGATGAGATGTGGGGAAAGAGGTACTCTTACTGTTGGTGAGAGTGCAAGCTAGCACAGTCATTATGGAAATAAGTATGCAAGTATCTCAAAAAATTCAAACTAGAACTTAGAACTCCCATACGACCCACTTTACCACCCCATTCCAACTTCTTAAAGGTTTTATTTTATTAACTTTTAACATAGGTTGTAGTATGTGCCCCCCAAGTCCTCCTTTCTGTGAGTGACATCTTCAGTAGGGCTTCATTGATGGGGTAACTAGGGCCTTGGTGTCTGCTTGGAGCTGTGCCTCAGTTTCTTTCTACCTGCCTTGAGGCTCTTACAATCTTCCTGCCCCCTTCCACAAGTTGAGTCCTTGGCTGGTGAGTTACCAGATAGTGTTAACTTCTCTCCAACTTCTGTATTTCTGTTAGGATATGCTTTGGGTCCAAGGTAAATGTGGTAGAGGTGGAATAACACATTGCAAGCATTCAGCTATCTTTTCTTGTATTGATAGATCTTGGATCTCCCCAGTATTATTCACCATCTGTAAGATCAAACAGATTCTCCATCCAAGGTTGAGAGAAGCTTTGACTACAGTGGATATGCCAAGGACCTTCAAAAACATTTTGAGGAGGCTGCCCATTCCATTTGCACAGGGAACTGGGAGCACTGGAGGCTTCTCTTGGGGTATTGTGATTGTTCTGAACATGGCGTGATGACTTGGTTCCCAGAACCAGTTACGAGTTTTCTACCACTGAGTGGGCCTCATGTCTAACTGGAGGGTAGTTGGTTACCCAAAGAAGCTAGGTGCCACAGTTGCACATGTGTATATCTTGTCTAGCTTGTTGATTGTGTGGCTTGATGGGTCTCTTGCTTATTCATGTTCCTGGTGACCATTTTCACACAGAAGTTTCCATCACACTTTGTAACTCCATGGGGGTTTTCTAGGAAAGGACTCTTTTTTACTCTCAGTTTCCACATTGTCTCTTGGTGTTCTGGAATGACAGCCTTGGTGTCTTCAGCAATAGGGTCTTACCTTTTAGCTTTGTCTGGTTAAAACAAAACAAAACAAAACAAAATAAAACAATAAAGATTGGCCAAGGCTTGCACTTTTATGGGGAACTGCAGCCCTGGATCCATAAACCAAAGTCCATGGTTTAAGGATTAAGCTTTCTTCACATCTACTGGATATTTTGGTCTGGCCTGTTTACTTCCCTTACTTGGGATTCTATCTGGCATACTGGTTTTCAGGAAGAAGGTTCCTATTATGCTGACTGCTTTAGTCTTTGTCCTTGTATTGTTCACTTCCCTAACCACTCTTTCCCTGATTACCCCCGCCCCCAAAAAATATTCTTTACCTCTACTGATTTGTCTAGCATCACTATAGCTTCTATGTTTCTCTATAGTAGTCACCTTTCAGAATGGGGGCTTTTGGGAAAATTAAAACTTGCTACAGTTTGCCTCTGTGATAGAAAGAAAATGATTATGAACTGTGTACAGTTATTCTTTCAGCAACAAGCAGAAGCTATGAATCTAAAACCATATGTTTATATGTGAGAATTATGTAGTTTGAACTTTTATAGCTACCATTGGGTTCTAGGTTGCAAGGACCAATAAACATCTTTACAAGATGTTTGCTGATCACATCATGATTACTGTTTTCAAGATTTGCTCTACCAACCAAAAGTAGAGGTAGTATTATAACACAGAAAGTAACTTTTCAACCAAAATTATGGTGGCTGTTTAGTGAGCATTATGTTACTTTCTGAAAGATTTATTTTGAAGCAAAGGTCTTGTTATTTTATCTCATTATTCCCAGATTAACTAATGTTCAGTCTCAATAATTTCTCCTCAATCTGTGCACCTACCGTTCTCTGCTACCAGCTCACTTAGTCACAAATAAATCCTTCTAGCTCTGCTCTGACTTCTAGCTCTGCTCTGACTCTAGCCCTGCCCCCCCCCCTCCGCATAATGAAGAACTCAAATTATTTCCTCACCACTTGGATAGGCTTATAGAAGTGAATCAATATAACCTGCTTTCTCTCTTGCATTGCCTGTGTTCCACAACCCTCTGTGTTGATACTTCTGTGTTAAGCGACACCATCATGCAGGCAATCTGAATGCCATAACTGACTCACAAGAAAGGCTGGTTCCCCTTTCTCAACAGGCAGTGTGAATTTGGAGGCCAATTCATCTGAGCCAACTTTGTTTTTTCAAAATAATACCTCTTCCTAGACTCATCTTACTTTCTCATCTCTTCTCAAAATCAAGTGCAAACAACCACACTTAGAGTGTTCATAGCACAGTTTCCAGCTGAAATTTCAGAATGCAAAATCAATGTGCCTCTTTGCTACCCCAAATGCCCTTTGCCCCAGACATGTTGCCTCTGTGTCATTAAAGGCATGACAAAGTCTCCAGCCAGCATGCTGGCCACATCCCCCATTGCCACTATCCAGACCACTCCAGACAAAAGGGGGAGGTGCTGACTGAGATAATACACACCCAAAGCACTTTGAAATCCCAAAGGGCAGATGCTTTATGAATACCAGACATTATTATTACCCATTCTTCCACTCCCTTTCCCAGCCAACATCTGTATCTCTGACAGACCCTCACAAATGTTGTTTTTATTTTTCCAAACTGTTGCTCATTAACTTCTTGTTAATATTTCTGGCTATTCTAGCAATCTTTGTTTAAATACTTGATTAATATTGGCATTTGATGCCCTTCTGTCTTTGCAGATGTCATTTAGCACTCTTCACAAATTAGCAAAATAATTAAGCAGCACTGACTACCCATTTTTGGCCTTCTGTGTCCCCTCTCATTTTAGATATGCTAGAATTTAGGAATGTTAGAAACCAACTTAAGAAAGTATTATTCCACTTTCTGGCATGTCCAGATCAACTCAGATTGGGCTGAAGAATAGATTTTGAGTGTTTACCACTTTTTTTTTCTGAAATCTAGCTGTACAAGACACTGACCATTTTGTCTATTATTCTAATATTTTATTCCATTTTAAACTGTATATAATGTTTTATGCTTAGAATGCGAATTACTAACCTATGCCTTTTTGTCTCTCAAACTACTTTCATAGTTGAATTTTTGCCTAATTATTGAGCACTGAATAACTTGATTTGAAAAAAAGTAGTTTTTAAAATTAAAATCCTTAAAAGATTCACAAATGATTGAATAGATTTTTGTCTCATTGTAAAACTTACAATAGGCCTTTTCTGGGTTCTTGTTTGGAGACAAAAAAAAATGAGTTTTCATTATTGGATATAAATGTTAAGCTTACTAATGCAAACCCCAATGCAGATTACAAACCTAAGACCAGGAGGCAGCATTTTGGTCTCATGGTCAGGCCTGCTATATCCTAAGCAGAAATAGCAGTCTCCTGACCTCTTGGCAAGCTTGCATCAATTCTCCCTCTTTTTGGAGGCAACTCTCCCTTCCACCCAGTAATACTCTAGGAATCAGTGAGTTAATATTTCTAAACAATCAGGAGCCCTGTGATGAAATGCATTGTACCAAAAATTAGTAATCATTTGAACATCGAAACCTTTTCTCACACCACTCTTCTTGTAAGAGTCACCATTCTAAGAGCTATTTATTCCATTATTCAAATTCTTTCTGATAGTCAAATGCCTTAAGATTCAATAGACTAATATTTTGGTCATTTACAATAGAAATCTGTGTTTCCCATATGTTGCAGTACCAGATGGCTCAGGTTGGTCTTTTATTTGTCAGGATCAATATAAAACACTGCTTGCTCTCTCTCCTCTCTCAGGGTTTTAACAAAGGCCATCCAGTCTACCAGCCCCCAGCCCCCCCACACACACTCCAGGGTTTGACAACAGGCTGAACCAAAAGATGAGCAACTTCTCAGCTGCTGGCTTCAGAGGCACTCTCAGCATGGCCAGCCCCCACTTCTGTTCCTGCTGGCTTTTTATGCAGGCCCTTGATTGAGAACTGGTCCAGCTGGGCAACCTTGCCTGTTAACTACTTTAACCCATTCCTTTCCAGTTCACCTCCATCAGCATTAGGCCTGCCTTTTTCATTTTTATTAAGATTTTCATTTTAGTAAACCTACATTAAGCCCAATACCTGCCTCTTTTTGCATTATAAATACCTAGTTTTGACACAAATAGAATTAAAATGAAAGGGACTAGCAATTGTGCACCTGCTATTGGGCAAATACTGGGTTAGACTATTTTAATATTCATGATATCATTAAGATGTAGAACTCAAGAGATTCAATGCAAACCTAGTGAAAACTTTAGCAATTTCTTTAAAAGTTAACAAATGGATTTGAAACATATGTGAAAATGCAAAACCTTAAACTAACCAAGAGTTTAGAGAAAGGAGAAAATAAAAGATATTTTTAGAGTATGCTTGGAAATTGTTATTATTTCTTCCTTTAGGTGATGGAGCTTCATTTCTCCACATTGGTTATTGGTAATGCTTCCTGTCTCACTTTGATGAATGTATTCTGCGGAGGTAACTGCATGACTTCTGAGGCCAAATCAGGAAGGGCATTGCTGCTTCTTCCTTGATCTCTTGCTGACCATGCCTTCTAGGGAAGCCAGCCAGCATGTCCTGACAAAGACCACAACAGCCCTGTGGAGAGTCCTCAGTGGAGGAAAAAAAGTCACTCTTGCAGGAACTCACATGCCAGAGATGTGAGACAGCCACCTCAGTAGTGGATCCTAAAATCTCAGCTAACTCCTCAGATGATTTTGGCTCCTATTTTTTGAGTTTTCAGCTGAGACACCAGATATTCTGTTGCAATTCATGAACCCACAAACTTGTGAGTTGATCAGTGATTATTATTATATCACTAAGTTTTGGTACAATTAGTTATTCAACACTGAACAAATAATATAGAATTATTAACAGGTTATAGTAATCAGAAGCTTTGAATTGTTAAAAGGATAGACAGAGATAGGTAAAGTACACAAATAGTCACATATTAGTTACTTTCCTTTCAACAAAGGTCTAAAGTATATGAGACAGTGAAAATCTTTTCAACAAATGGTATTGGAGCAATTGTTATTAATTTTCAAGAAAAGCAAAGAGCAAAAATTATAAAAAGTACTGACGTCATGCAACTGGAGATGTAAAACCTCTAAGATAAAATTGTGGTAACTTTCTGTTAGAAAATGATTTCTTTTTTCCATTTAAAAATATTGCTGTGTATTCATTGTGTATGGAACTATGTTTTATAAGGACAATTACTTCTTGTAATTAATGTTAGTTATTTATGAGTGTGGGGTGGGTGTATGCTACAGTGTGTGTGTGTGTGTGTGTGTGTGTGTGTGTGTGTGTATGTGTGTCAGAGGACAACTTTGGGTGTTGGTCCTCACCTTTCACCTAGTTTGAAGAAGGGTCTCACACTGCTCTATGCTTTTCTCTAAGCAAGGTGGTCTGTGAGCTTCTGGAACATTCTTCTGTGCCTGCTACCTGTCTCCATCGGCTTTTACATAGATTCTGGGTATCTAAGTTAGTTACCCAAGCTTGAATGGCAGCTTTATTCACTGAATTATGTCTCAAGCCCCATAAGGATATTTTCATACAACTATAGAATGCACTTTAAGCATATTCTTCTCTATAACCTCATAGTCTCTTCTTTCTTACCCCTCACATTTTGTTAGTCCCCTTTGTTCCCCTAGAACATGGAAGCATATTTTTGTTTCAGTGTTTATGTCATATATGCATATGTTATTTTATCTTTCTAAATAAAATCTAGAATCAAAAATATTAGAGAAAACATGATTTTTATCTTACTGAGACTGACTCAGTTCTGTTAAGTCACATAATTTTGTTCTGTATGGATAAAAAAATTTGTTGTATATACATACCACATATTTTTGAACCTAAATTGATTGCATAACCATTGTAGCACTGAATAATAAACATTAATATGTAAGCATCTCTGTGATATGATGAGTTGGAATCCTTTAATACTTAGCTTGGAGATATTTCATTTGTTGTTCATATTCTATCTACCATGTATTCAAGGCTGGCCTCAAACTCACTATGTAGTTAAGGATGACTTTGAACTTCTAACCCTCCTGTTTTTACCACACAAGTGCTAGAATTACAGGCATGGGCCATCACTGCTGGTTTATGTAGTGCTGGGGAATAAATCTAAATGCCCAAGTGTATTAAACAAGTACTCTACCAGATGAGCCACATCCTCAGAAAACTTGATGTCCTTTGGGAAAATATCAAGGAGTGGTTCATATGGTGTGTCCATTTTCAGTTCGAGGAACATTCATACTGCTGGCCACAGTAGCTGGACTAGTTTACCTTCCCACCATCATTGAGGAAGTAATTCCTTTTGTATACTTTACCAGAATCTATTGTTACTTATTTTCTTTTTTGCTTGTTTTATTAATCTTGATTTTTCTTCATTCTTTTTTATTTTTCAATAAAAACTTTATTAAAAATTTATATAATCACTTCTCACCACCCTTCTCCATCACCATCCCACAAAATCCTTTCATTTTCTTTTCTATTACTCTTTCTTCTTATTCTTTCTTTTTTAATGTATTTATTTGTGAGGCATGCCCTTGTGCATGCCAGGTTGAGATAAAGAGAGAGGGAGAGAGAGAGAGAGAGAGAGAGAGAGAGAGGCAGCATGCCAGGGCCTACTGCCACTGCAAATGACTGCAGATGCCACTTTGCGCATGTGAGTACTGGACAAGCCACCTCTCAAACCTTCCCTCTTTTATTTTAATGTCTTTTTCTTTTTTGGCCTTCCTCCATTGTCCACACACACACACACACAAAAAAAAAAAAATGTTGACTTGCCCAAAATTATGTAGGTTCTGTGAAGTCATGACAGCCATTGTGAAGTCATGAAAACAAAAACTATTTTGATTTTGTGTCTGAAAGACAGCATTGCAAAGCATCCCTCCCTGTCCTTTGTCCTTTGGCTCTTACATTCTTTCTACCACCTCTTCTGCTACAGTCCTGAGCCATTGGAAGATGTAATAGATATTTTTTAGTTAGTGCTGAACATTCAACTGTCACATCTTTTCAGCTCTTCAAGGAGTTTTGAGTTTCCTCATCACTCACCACCATGTGCAAAGAGAAATATCTCTAACCAAAAGTGAGAGCAGTACTAACATATGGGCATAATATAAGTATTTAGAGTAAAATTTGGTGGCCACAGCATATTCTTGTAGCCAAACAACAGAAGTATCTTACCCCCTTGAGTTTATGGGCTTCCTGGCCAGTCTTATAACTTGGTTTTCAGTACCAGCCATGAATTACCTCCCATGGAGTGGGCCTCAAATGCAATCTGAGTGCTACTAATTATTCCCATAGTGGGAATGCCACTATTGCACTAGTGGACTCATCTTGCCTCCCTGGCAGTTTGTGTGTACGTAGCAGGGTCAATTGCTGGTTAAGACCTTCAGTGTCTTTTCTCCCCCAGCAGGCTTCACAGCCCTTTTTGTACTATGACAGGTAGTCAGCAGAGAGGAGGCTCCCAGCTCAGCTCTAGCTAAATTTCTTAGTGTTCTGCAATCAAAGAATGTGCTGTCTTCAAAAATAGGCTCATTTTTTTGTTGTTTTATTAATGATTGCCATTCTGACTTGGGTGAGAAAGAATTTCAATGTAGTTTTAATTTACATTTTTCTCATATCTAGTGAATTTTCATGTTTATTGGCTATTTATATTTCATCAATTAAGAATTACCTGTACATTTCATTAGTCCATTTATTGTTTGGGTTGTTTGATTTCTTTCTGTTTAATTGTTAGAGTTCTTTATACATTCTAGATACAAATATGCTGTCATATGTTTAACTATCCAAGGTTTTCTTCCATTCTATAGACTATCACGTGACCTTTTCCCTTTCTGAACAGTAGATAAGGATTTAGCACAGGTCTTAAATAAAGATATATTACAATTCATCAAAATTTAAGATGTGCACTTTGAATGATGCCATTATGAAAATGAAATACATGCTACAAACTTAAAGAGGGTATTTGCAAACATATTTTGTTAATGAATTTTTTTAAATCCAGAACACATAAAAAGCTCCTTCTATTCAATAGAAACAGACTCACAAGTTTTGAAGATACTTTACCAAAAAAAGGCAAATAGTAAATAAGCAGAAAATGGGCTCAATATTATCAGTGATCAGGGGACTATGAAATAAAAATATAATGTGATATAACTTTGCTCCAGTGAGAACAGGAAAAGTGAAAAATTTGTAAAGTAAAAAATATTTACAAAGATTTGCAGCACTTAGTACTCAGTACTCTTATAAGTTGCTGATAAAAATTCAAAAAAAGGGCTAGAGAGATGGCTTAGTGGTTAAGCGCTTGCCTGTAAAGCCTAAGGACCCCGGTTCGAGGCTTGATTCCCCAGGACCCACGTTAGCCAGATGCACAAAGGGGTGCATGCGTCCGGAGTTCATTTGCAGTGGCTGGAGGCCCTGGCGAGCCCATTCTTTCTCTTTCTCTGCCTCTTTCTCTCTCTGTCTGTCACTCTCAAATAAATAAATAAAAACAAAAAAAATTTTAAAAATTCAAGACAAGCAAATACTTTGGAAAATTTATTGACAGGTTTTCAAAAAGAATGAATTAAACACCTATTTGACTGACCAATTACATTCCTAGTATTTTAGTTAAGACATATGCCCCCCACAGAGGAGGTTTGTATGATAATTTACAGCAACTTTATTCACAATAGTGAAAATGTTGAACTAGTTCACACTCAGTAAGGAAAAGAAGGCAAAGTTTATTACAGTTGATCCATGCAGTTTTGATAGATTACTGACTGATACAACATTAAAGAACAGAAAAATTAAAAACAAATTATAAATAAATAAAATTGATTTAGTAGTTTCCTGAAGTTGTATAATATGTATTAGTAGATGGTGAGAGTGTAAAGATGCATACTGTAAGTTGAAGAAAATGACAAATAATCCCAAATACATATATATATGAATATAAAATTGAAAAATAAAAGTATTTAATTCAGCCAAAATAAGATAAGAAAGCAAATTCTGAGGTGCTCTACATAAGCCTAAATAAATACAATGAACATAAATGAACTAAATGTGTGAATTATATGGCAAAGTTTGTTGAACTGGTTACTAAAAAGCTGAGCACAATTAAATATGGGTGAGATGTATAATAACACACATTATATAACAATAAAAATAAATTTAAAGTTTTAAATAAAAATAGAAGAAAACCTATCACACAAATAGCACACATAAGAAATGTAATGTGACTATATTAATGCAAGAAAGAGATGTACAGAATAACAAACTGCATTAGAGTGATAAAGTGATCAATTCCTCATGATGATACAGAAATATTAAATATTTATATATCAACAGGTGTGGTGGTTTGACTCAAGCGTCTTCCATAAACTTAGGTGTTCTGAATGCTAGATTCCCAGCTGATGGAGATTTGGGAATTAACGCCTCCTGGAGGTAATGTATTGTTGGGGGCGGGCTTATGGGTGTTATAGCCAGTTTCCCCTTGCCAGTATTTGGCACACTTTCCTGTTGTTATTGTCCACCTTATGTTGGCCAGGGGGTGATGTCCACCCTCTGCTCATGCCATCATTTTCCCCTGACATCATAGAGCTTCCCCTCGAGCCTGTAAGCCAAAATAAACCTCTTTTTTCCCAAAAGCTGTTCTTGGTCAGGTGATTTCTACCAGCAATGTGAACCTGACTGCAACAACAGGTAAGCATGGAATATATGAAGAAAAACTGACACATAGAAAAGGAGAAATCAGGGGTGGAGAGATGCCTTAGCAGTTAAGGTGCTTGCCTGCAAAGCCTAAGGATGCATATTTGACTCTCCAGATCCCACGTAAGCCAGACACAGAAGCTGATGTAAGAGTGCAGGCACATGCACACAAGGTGGCACACATCTCTTGAGTTTTAAATATGTGCAGACTATTCAGTCACATATGGTGGGCCATAAATCTCATTAAACATGAAAGCGTTGAAGTCATACATAATCTCTTCTCCCAATAGCTGAGAACTAAACGATACATTTCTAAATCATAAATAAATAAAAAGAAATAAGAAGAATTTTTAATTAGTTTGATGATAGCTAATGCATAAAATATCAAAATATGTGGAATATAGTCTGAATATTCTTTGCAGAAGAATTTGTAGCATTCACTACTTGTATTTATAAAGAAGAGAAGTGAACACTTATAAAGGCTTCCTATCTAAAAATTTACACAGACACTTATATATAGAAAGTAACAAAGGAAAGGAAGCAGGGCTGGATCGATAGCTTAGTTATTAAGGTACTTACCTGTAAAGCCTAAGGACCCGGGTTCAATTCACCAGATCCCACATAAAGACAGATACACAAAGTGATGCATGTGTCCGGACTTCGTTTACAGTGGCTAGAGACCCTGATACACCCATTCTCTCTGTATCTGCCTCTCTCTCTCTCTCAAATAAACAAAATATAATGAAGAAAGCAATAAATTTAAGAGGGATAAACATAGTTAATGAATTCAATATTAATCAAGAGAAATGAAAGAAAAGACAAATTATTAATGTAGTAAATAAGGTAATACAAAACAAATCCTACAGACATGAGAGTAACACTAAGAAAATACCTAAAATTTTATGCCAGTAAATTCAGTAACATGCATAAAATGTACAACGACTTGAAAAACATAACTGTCTAAAGCTAGCACAAGAAGTATCAAACCTAATCATTTCTATATCAATTAAATAAACTGAATTCATAATCAAAATCTTTGCACAGAGATAACTACAAACCCAGATGGTTTCATTGGTAAATTTGATAACATACTTTGGTAACAAAGTTTTAACATCCTTAAAATATTTTTCTGGACACTATGACATTCATTTTCTCTAGCCAGTAAAATGTAAAATATGATAAAGACATCATAAAATATATACTACAAACTAGTAGATCTACAAATATAGATACAGAATCATTAGTAAGATAGTAGCAAACAGAATCTAGCCCCACATGCAATGGATGGCAGCTGATAGCACAGTGTGGTTATCTACGAGTACAAGACTGGTATGGCAGCAGAAAAATCAGGATAATTCACAGTATTCACAGAGGAAAAGAGAAGGACATAGTATAAGTTGTTACTCAAAAAACACAGCAATAGAAAAAAAAAAAAAAAGCATTTGAAGCAGTTGTATCAAAATGTTTCCAGTAACCATCATTAGTGGCATGGCTGGGAGAACAGCTCTTTATCAGTAGTTTCTTGTATTTTTCAAGCTTACTACAAAGACTATGTATATTTCATAACCTTATAGGGGTCTGTGTGATGACCAGTGAAAGCTAAGAGGAATGGATACATAGACTGGTGAATTTAGTACAATAAGGAGGATATTGCCTGTGCCTGCACAGTAAGGTCAGCCCAAGGAAGAGTTGAGACAGCTGCTGGAATGGAGCCTACACAGTACTGAGGAAAACATTCTGGCCTTGGAAACAAGCAAGGTTGATGGAAAGAGTCTGATGTGGGTGGCAAAACTGTACCACCTCTGTAGCTTAATGCAAAAAAGAAAACAGTCTGTTCTTTCTTGTGCATTGGGCAGTCTTGATTTTACTGAATAAATGGGGTTTCTAGTCTTGACAGTATAAATAATTCTCCAAATGGTCTTTCCCCAACCTCTCTTTTTCTTTTTTCTCTTTCCCCCTCTCTTTTTCTCTCTGCCTTCCTTGTTTCCTTCTCCCTCTTCATGCTACATGTGCCACAAAGCATTCAAAAGAGATCCCTCCACAGCCAATTCTGACTTCTTGACATTTCTGTAGAGACTTCATAACAGAATAGTCTATTTGTCTTTTCTTTCTTTTTTACCTGTCCTTTTTTTCCCCAGATAGCAGTATATTTTATTCCAGAACTCAAAACATTTTCAACAAAATGAAAGATAAATTTCAAATTTAAAGAAGCAGCACAATACTTTAAGTAGTTCATAACATCCAAATTGAGGCTAATTAGATTAATTTTAATTTTAAATGATATATTTAGATAAATTTATAAGATGATACTGCCTTAAGTGCTTAACTGCTTTCAGAAGGTCATGAGAGGGAAACCCTGAATTTCTCTCAAAAAGAGATGCTTAGTTGTGCCAGGAGTTCCACTGCTCTGAGATAACTACTGATAGCTTTTAATCTTTATCTTCTAGCAAAGAGCTATTGCTTAGGTACAAACTGAATTTGTTAAATGCATCTGAATAGAATGTAACTGAGGAAAGGAAAAGGCTTGTTTAGTTTGTGGTAGTGAACTATAGCTCATTCACATGAAGAATTTTATGATCTTCCCCATGTGGTTCCTGTTTATTCTGACATAGCAGAATAAAAACCGATGATGTGCTTGGTATAAGCCTCTTTTCCCATTAAAACTTGGACACATTAAAAACAACAGTGACATTGAGTAATGGCATAACATCACTCAATTCACCAATATTTTTATCCTTGCCAGGACAACACTTTAAATCAGAACAGCATCAGATATGAATACTGTTATGTTTCCAAAAAAAAAAAAAACAGCTACATTCCACTGAATAGCAATTTCTATAACTCTGAATAAAGCTCAAAATGTAAGACATGAATCTTAACTTTCATGTAATATGCTACTCATGATCCAGGAAAATAAAATTATAAGGCTCATGTGTAATTTTAAACAGATTGAGAAATATGCCAAGAGGAATTATACCTTAAAATTTTCTACTTTGTTTTTTATAATAAGGATAAGAAGAAAGAAATATTGTTAGTTGGCCATAAAATCATAACGAATATTAATTCAACATAATTTTCTTTTCAAAACTGTATGTGAATTGGACTAGTAAACTGTTCCATTTTCCCACATCACAAAGCATGGTGCTCAGGTTGCATGTGTCTGTGTGTGAGGCTGTGCGTGCATGTGTGTCTTTGCAGGCACTGTTGCAACCTATCTGGTCAAGCATGAACTGTCTCCAAAGATTAAGTGCATCTATTTTGAACTGGGGGCTGCATACCATAATTTTTAGCTAACCTGTTTCCTTCTTAGTGAAAACAGAAATAAAAATATATCGTGCACACTTCACTGCTCAAGCCTTTGACCTCACTGCCTGTCTAGCCAAGGCAGTGATGAATACTTTGTGTCCCTTCAGTTTTAATTGCTCATAAATTGTTATCCCACGAAACACAAAACTAGCCTTGTCCTCATTTTAGTTGGGGTTGGAGGTCAGCCTAACAGTAATACAATTAAGGAGTGTCTTTGTGTGGGGGTGTGGGAGTGAGGAGGACACTAAGGTTGCAGAATAGGGGTAAAGAAATGTAGCCATCCTTTCTAAGGAAGATACAAAGAGAATTCCTACTTTTGAGAAAAAAAAAATCACAGATATAGTAAATCATGCATGTTTGACAATTGTGTCCAAAGAGCTTTGATGGGTATTTCTGGGCAGCAACAAAGAAAATGAATTATATAATATGCTTGTGTTCAAGCAAAAATGTGATTCTTTTTCTTGTGATTCACGATGTTAAGAATAAATTAATTCCATGAAAAAAATTAAAAATCTGCTTAACCAATCCCCTCTAAACCTAGGGTGTTTCCTCATGAATTTTGAAGAAGTTAGCCTTCAGCTTTTGCTACTCTGACATCATGGGGGCAGCCCTACTCACATTTGACTCCAGAGAATTCTGGGTTTATTTTGTGAGTTTCACTGAGTCCATCATTGTTTTCGCTTATATTTCTCTATTGCTCAACACTAAGATATGACCTTAACCAGCCCCATTTCAAATATCAATGAAACTTAAGCTTTGAATTTCTTTTCTTATTTGTGAAAACTGTCAAAAACAGAGATGGTTATGCACTTTCTTTACTCTGCCTAAAGTGGTGTTTAAAGCCCAGCCAGTGGCTTACTGACTGACTTTATTATTTTGATTAAACCAAACCAAAAGCAGCATGGTTTAAATGGAGACAGAATTGTATTTGTATTAAGACCACCTTTTATTTTTCCTCTAGGTATTCTTTTGATTTCCTTAGTTTTAAACAAGTGATTTGACTTCCCTACACCTAGACTTATACTTTTTAAGTGAAATTATACCATTGATCTTTACTTTATAAAATATTATGTAGATAACAGGATATATATATATATATATATATATATATATATATATATATGTTATAGCTTTTTTATCAAAATTAAATATGTGGGAGACTTCCGGTCAAGATGGTGGCATAGGAACCAAGCCAAAGCAGCCTAGAGGAGAAAAAGCCAAAGAAAACCCAGCAAAATACACACCTTTACTAAAAAGGGAGGTGTATAAGAGATTAAAATAGCAGCAGAGAAGTAGGACAGATCCAGGGCATCCAGAGCCCACACGGGCAGGCAGAAGCAGCTCCCGGTAGCGGTGGCTCCGGCTCGGGCTCCGGCAGCGGAAGCGGCGGTGGAAGCCGTGACTCCAGCTCCAACAGCAACATCAGCGGCTCCGGCACCGGCTACAGCGGTCAGCGGCAGCGGATCCAGCAGCAGCAGTTGCAGCGGCTTCAGCGGTGAATCCAGCAGTGGCAGCTTCAGCGGCAGCAGTGGCGGATCCAGCAGTGGCAGCTTCAGCGGCTGCAGTAGCGGATCCAGCAGCAGGGGTGCTGATCTCCAGGGCCACAGTTGCCAGGCTCGGTTTGCCCTGCAGGAAAAGCCAGTGCCCAGTTCCAGAAAACAGAACAGCATCCCAACGACCCAGCCAGCAACTTGACTGAGACCAAAAGCATCCAAAAAGGTAACTGGGGTTGAACCAGGGAAGGGTCTCACTTGGTCACAAGCTGACTTGGATCCCTTAGCAGACCAGAAATCTTAACCTCTTTGTTGATAGAGGATCTGGTTCTTATAATACCTACTCTTGCATAAATACTCGGTGCTGTTTTTGACTGAATGTGTATAGGGTTTAGTTAAATTTTAGAATCTACCTGTATTTTATTCCACTCAACCTACTTGAATACTCCCATAGCAGGCAAACTCAACCCCTAGGAACACTTGTCTAGATACTCTGAGAGTGTTACGAGCCACACCTAACATCTTAATCTCCTACATTGAAGATATACAACATCAGATCAATTGATACAGCTAAGAATACCCAGCTAACTGGAAAATCTAAGCAGTAACTTAATCCAAGATGCAAAAATATATACATTATTGTCGCGACCACCTCGACCAGCAAGGAAGATGCAACACTTGGATTCTTCTTTAAGCAGTTTATTCAGGAACCTTGAACAATCTTCTGACTGACTGACTGACTGACTGACTGACCGACTGCGAGGAAAGCCAGCCCATCGTATATAAAGCCTCTGGTCGACCAACCCCAGTACGCCACGTGGTGACTGCAGATAGGCCCACATATGCGGAGGCAAGCCAGATCATCAGCCCCAGCCAAATATGGAGTTGTTTACCACAGAGAGCACTCACCATCGGGAAGGTGGAAGGCGGCAACCAGCGCCATCTTTAAGGCGCGGCACTACGCAGCTCTCTACACATTATAACACAAGAAACACCAAAAACCAAGACAATATAAATCCACCAAAAAGTATCAATGCATCAGAAATGATCTCCAGTGAGAACGAGTTAGAGGAAATGCCTGAGAAAGATTTCAAAAGAATGACTGTAAATATGTTCAATGAACTCAAAGAAGAAATCAAAGTAATCAAAGAGAAAACCAAAGGAATCAAAGAGGAAATCAAAAGAATCAAAGAAGACAAAGGACACCAATTTAACGAAATAAAGAAGTCAATACAAGACATAAATAAGGAAATAAAAATAATTAAAAAAAAACCAGTCAGAATTACTAGCAATGAAGAACACAGTTAATGAAATAAAAAACTCTGTAGAAAATCTCACCAGTAGAATGGATGAAGGAGAGGACAGAATAGAAGACCAGGTGGCAGATCTAATACAATCCAATAAAGAGAAAGACAAACTAATATAATATAAAAGTATGAATGGGAATTTCAAGATATTCGGGACACTATGAAAAGATCAAACAAGAGAATGAGAGAGAAGAGAGAATGAACTTATATTTGAGTATTTGAAGATAAAACACAACCTGTCTTTTGGCTTAAACAATGAAAAATTTCCGGCCTTTAAATTTTATTTTTCTGTTTTTTTTTTTTTTCCCAACAAAAGTAAGCTCTTTGCAGTGGCAAATAATTCTGGTGCTTAATTTCATGAATGTTGCCAATGTTGTCATATTGTCATGTCATAAGAAGGTGGGCAAAGCTAACTGGTTCATAAGGTTCCTAGTGGTCTGACTAGAAGAAAAATCTAATGGGCTCATGAGCAAATTGTTGGCTGTGTTCAGCAGCACACCAGTCTAAAATTGGTCAACTGTGCCCTCAGTAGTGACTGCTACTTGATGGTTATAAGAACTATGGATTTACATGCTGCCAAAAATGACAGTAATGATCCCCAGCAGTCATACAGAGGAAAGCTTCAGGTTTATTTTTGAAGCATCTCACGAAGATCTGCAACTGAAATAAAAACAAAAACAAGTCAGAGTATTGAATAGCAGATGTAGGAAATAAAATTTTACCAAAGTTTTGTCTATTGCATTATAGTTATAATTGAAGTTGTAATTTGTATTTAAAGATGTAAAGTATATTGGATATGAAATAGACAGTATATTTTGCATGACTTTTCAGTCTGAAATAAATAGGGCAAAGTAAGATGAAAATAAGATTAAAATACTTCTAATTGCTGTTGGAGTGTAATTTTGATAAAGTTTTTTTGTTGCTATTATTCCTATTTGAGAAGTTTCTTATAGATGTTTGCAGTTTATTATAGCTAAGTGTTAAAGCTGAGACTTTCTAGGTTATAACTTTGAAGAACATAAAAATAGGAATCACATACCAACTTGATATTTTCAATGAGTAATGGGAACAAAATAAAGTAAGTACTTATAATCTTGCAAAGGTTTCCCTATTGTTTTGTTATTGTTTTCAGTGACTATGTTTCACCATAATGTTTACTCCATTAAGAAAATGAGTTATATCTACCATTTAATCCTCACTCAAATATTCTCAGGGCCTACAATGATGACTAGCTCATAGGTGCTCACTAGACATGTATTGAATAAACTATATTGTTGTGACTTCCTGAAACATTAGCAGTGATTTGTTAGACCTCTGTAAATAAGCATGCATATCCAATGAGTTCTAATTCTAATTTTCTCAAGATGTCATGTCCTGAGTCTTTCTTTAACCATCACAGCCCTTTCAAGCTAGGATACCAATGCTAGATTTCTTTTTTTTTTTTAATTTTTTTTGTTCATTTTTATTTATTTATTTGAGAGTGACAGAGAGAGGAAGAGGCAGATCGAGAGAAAGAGAGAGAATGGGCGCGCCAGGGCTTCCAGCCACTGCAAACGAACTCCAGATGCGTGCACCCCCTTGTGCATCTGGCTAACGTGGGTCCTGGAGAATCAAGCCTTGAACCAAGGTCCTTAGGCTTCACAGGCAAGCGCTTAACTGCTAAGCCATCTCTCCAGCCCAATGCTAGATTTCTTGATATGCTGTCCCAGTGCCTTGTTTGGAGAGACAACAATAATAGTGCAGGTGGATATTCCAGTTCACAAGGTGACCAGTACTCTGTCTTTAGGCCAATGTTAGTGTTCAATTTATTTTATGAAACAATGCACAAAATCCAAAAGAGAAAAATACTCAGTAAACTGAATAAAAACATTTCCTTTAAAATTGGATTTCATTCATGGGATCTGTAAAATGTACATGATTTTATCACTTACCAGAATGTTTTATATAATGATAAACAAACTCTAAAACTGTTCACAAATTTTCCCTACTGTATTTTTTGTCATCTTGTTCTAATACGTTGTCATTTGTAGAAAATGCTACATCATTGGAAGAATCCATAGTTACATAGCTACTCACATCAGCTTAAGTTTAGTCATGAAACTGGGTCTTCATACCAGGAAAACTAACAAAGTTATGTGGAAACAGGTGAAACTGGCTTTTTGAATTAGTTATTCTAGACACATATTTTGTACTTCTCTATGGAAATTTGAATGTGGGTACCTAATATTTCATACTAAGTGAAGATGTAAATTCAGTGAAAATTGGAGTATTCCAAACCAGTCATGTAATCCTAGCTTTTGGGAACATGAAGCAAGAAGATGGTGAGTTCAAAGTTCAAATCTCTCCTGGGCTATAGCCAAGTCAAGGCCAATCTGGGCAACATAGCTAGTATCTCAGAAAGAAAAAGAAAGAGAAGAGGTAGGGGTGGGTGAAGAAAGGAAGGAAGAAAGGAAAGAGGAAAAAAGTAAGAAAGGGGGAAGGGGAGGGAATGGAAGGGAAAATTAGGGGAAGAAAAAAGAAGAGAGAAAAAAAGAGGATGTTCCCCTGTCAATTTGGAACATCATTTTTTTATTATTATTATTAATTAGTTTTGTACTCAGTGAATGCAGTCAATTTGGTACCATTATTAAGCTCATCCATTACCTACCCCCTCCCCTTGGCCCCTTCCTGTTGAGTTATATGGGTCATGCATTCTGGAGTTAGCCCACACTTATGGGTAGGATAAATCTGTGCATATCATGACCCAACATGTGGCTCTGACATTCTTTCTGCCCCCTCTTCTGCAAAATTTCCCTGAGCCATGTTGGGTTCATTGTTGGTCTGCTTCAGTGATGAGGTGTTGGGGGCCTCTGGGTCTCTGGATCTCTAATTTGGTAGGAGTTGATTTTTTTCTCTGTATTGATCTCCTTCACCCATGTGCTAGTACCCGGTTCACCAAGAAAACAGCACCCTTCCTTGTTTCACCAATTGTTCTTAGTTAAGCCAGGGCCCTTTTGAGGTATTATGAGGTGGCTCTCTCCTTAGGATCTACATATATCTGAAAAAGAGAAGCATATTTTCCAATGGAGAGTAAGTTATCACCAGACCAATGAGATAACCCTTACTTTTTTATAGAGAATTTAATAGGTATAGGCCCTCTTGTAGCCCACAATTGGTGATAGTTTGATAATGGAGAGAGGGCTTATGTTTGGATATGGTTCTGACTTGTTTTCCAGCTCCAGCTATGGGTCCTGTACCACTAAGGGGATCAGTTAGCCAAATCAAGGGCTGCTGGTTTCCCACCATGGCTGTGTGCCACTATTGCACTTGTGTGAGCATCACAACAGGTTATTTGCTGCTAAGTAGGTTAGACCATGAATTGCTTGGACAGATATTGGTCATTTTCCCCCAGTCACCCATGTAGCACCTTCTGGCACTAGATGCGCTGACTGTCTGGGGACTGCCTCTCTTCCAGCTTTCAGCCATGCCATTCCATTTTATGTGTCAACCGCATAAGGTGTCTTCAGCAGTAGAGTCTTACCACTAACCTTTGGTGGGTCATCAAGTACTCTGACAGAAATCTGTCTTTCTTTTAGGAAACCTTGTAGGTCTCTCTGATCAAAAGCTCATTGTGGATGATAGCCACATGCTGGTACTGGGAGTTACAGGTCAGTGCCCACTAAGAAAAGGAAAAAAAGATAACTAATATAAAAGAGTTAGAGAGAAGAGAAAGAGAGGGAGAGAGAGAGAGAGAGAGAGAGAGAGAGAGGCTGTAGAAGATTAAGGTCAGTCTTCATCATACCCTCTCCAGTGTCTTTTGGGTCAGGTGTTCCCTCTGAGGGCCTGGTGAAGGTTCATCCATTTGGTCTTCTTTTTGGGATGTAGAATTTTATGGTACCATTGTTGTTTAGGTCTAGATTTGTGTTTCCCACCCCTCTGTTGCCCTCCCCTCCCTCCCCACCCATCCTATTGTCTAGTTCTCGAGATGCTTTCTGGGTATGTCAGCATCTTGAATAGATTCAGGTTACGTGCTGTAGATGAGTGAGACTATGTGGTGATTTTTTTTTCTGTGATTGGGTAAGTTCACAGTGGAACATATTTTAAGAGATTATTTCATCAAAAGTGTTGGAAGCTTATCATTAGAACTCTAGCACAATTCAGTACTCTCGCCTTTTCTTAGGTAGACTAACAAAAGTAAAAGAGGATAAGGAGTAGACATAAAATATTTCTCATGTTGTGAAAATGATGTCACCACACCTTTAATTTCTTATACAAGTAGAGGTCTTGTTTTTCTGCCCAGATCTAAGAGTAATCTCCCTTGTCTTTCATGTTTATCTGCTTTAAACTTTCTGAATTAGTAGAAGGTTCTAAGTATATATTCTTTTAATTATAATGGTCACACGGTGATTTTGTAAAGATAATATCCAAACCTGTTAAACTGCACACTGTAATATTTCTAAGTGGTGACCTCTAATAACTATAACCTTGGGATTCAGTGACTCTCAGAACTATCCTAATAAAAGAGAAAATGAAATAAAGTTCTGAGATCTGTGGAGTAATCCAAGCAGCATCCAATAAGAACAATGATCTGAAATGAGAATTTTATCTGAAATGAGCCTGTGAATCTTTGCTGCATAGCCTTAGCATATGTATTTATTTTAATATTAACATCACCCAAGCATCAGATAAAATTCATGCTCCTAGGAAGAGCTCTACCTTTTCTCTTTTGGCTTTTAATATTTCCAAATGTCATACCATTTGGCAGCAGGGATATGCTTCACCCATGTTGAAGTGATAACACAATGACAAGTAATAGTAACTAAGGTTTATTTAGTTTGCCAACATTCTTCAAAACCCAACCAACATTTTGTCCTTGTCATCTGAGAAACACATGACAGATCTGCCATATTCTACTGTTAGATTTCTGTAGCAGACAGCTTCAGGTTCACTGAGATTAACTTACAGACCAGGCACAGTTATGGAAGAAGGGATACTTATTGAGGCTTAAAGATCCAGGGTAAGTTCCATAATGACAGATGAAGCTAGCCTGTTTTCACTAGACAAAACACAGAGAGAAAAGCTCAAAGCCAAAAGCTGCATAGCACACTTCAGGAACTCCAGGTTAAACTAGGCACTTTGCATATCTTTAGATTGGAAATTTAAACTCACCAAGACACCTTAGGGCTGGACCTTAAGATCCACCCAGTGACACTGCCTCCAGCCAAGTGGCTGCACATGCAAACTACAAACTAATAAAACACTGAATATATTGTGAACCATTTATGTAAAATACCACAATCTCTTTGGGAGGCTAACCAAAGCCCAGCCCAGTTGAATGATCCTATTTGCCTTAAGCTTCTATCTCTCTTATTCTTCTCCCTCCTCTTCCTCCTCCTCTGTTATTCATATATGGTATATGTGTTCTTGTGTGTGTGCACATATGTGAATGAGTGCACATGCACATGTGTGTGGAAGCTAGAGATCAATTGTGGGTCTCTTCCTTACTTGATATCCATTTTATTTTTTAAGACTAGTTCTCTAGCTGATTCTGGAGCTCACCAAGTCAACTAAACTAACTTGCCAGCAAACACCAAAGATCCTCCTGTCTGTTTCCCCAGTACTTGGGGTCACAGGAGCACATCGCTATAGCAGCTTCTTATGTGCATGCTGGAAATATAAACTCAGATGCTTCTCATTCCTGCAAGGTAATTACCAACTGAACCATCTTCTCAAATTCCTCTTCCTCCTTCCCCTTCTTTCTCTATCCTCTCAAAATTACAGCTTAAGAATAACCAAGAAATCATCAGAAGAAATATCAGTAAAAGAAAAAAAATGTTGTCTTTGTTTGGCCAGAAATCCTTTGCATGTTCTTCCTGTAGAAAAGCATGTGCAAATGACCTCTTAGGGACACCAACACTTCCTTTATATCTAGCCTAGCCTCCATCACTTCACATTCACCAAACTATAAAGTTATCTACAAAAAAATGCAGAGCTTCAGGTTTTTGATATTCTTTATTTATCAACCGCTCTACAATGGATGTCACTAATGTCACCTTTCAGTAAGATAGCCATGGCCAGCAGAAGGCCTGGAAATGTCAATTGTAATTAACTTTCTTTTCAAATGTGTTTGACAGTTTCATGCTGAGAAGTGCTTCTTACCTTTTGAACTTTCAGATTGCTTGGCTGGGCAAAATGTGTATCATTTTCTTTGAAAATTGCCTTACAAAGAGCTATGTACTATGATATTCTTGCACATGTCAGCCATTTATAAGAGATTTAGATTTTTAAGCAGATTATCCTTGTTCCAAATGAGAGACCTTCCATTTGTCTGAAACAATGGCTATGTTGAGGTGCACAGCATAGTCCCAGGACAAGGACACTCATATATTCATAAATATCGACGACAATGACATTTCCTCAGGAGATTACCATCCCAGCTGCTCCACAGGTAATGTTCCTGAGACCTGGGAAAATCAGCACCATGCCCTTTGACTGTAGTTAAAGATAGGAAAGAAAAGCTCCTTGGGTCCAGGTTCCTACAACATGGTTATTCATCATTTTTAAAATGACATAAAAAAATCAATAAAAATGGAAGAACTCTATAAATGCATCTTTTCCTAATTGAGAGGCTTAAGCTGACTTGTTGTAAGAATAAAATACCTGTGACCTACTTAAAAAATTTAGAATGTCACTCTATGGCAGCTTATTTTAGTCTTTCATTTGGCCTTCCAACATATATGGCAAGAGTACTCATGTTTAAAGAAGAAGCAGGTATAGATCCTCACCAGCATTTTTATCAAGGAGAAAGGTTTCATACTTCAATAGTGCACATAATGGAATTGGTCAGATCTGAAGCATGGGAGCACATTTTATCTTGGATCTTTAATTTTTTACAGTTCAGGGGACACAAATTTAACTAAAATGTTGGTTATGTGACCACTAAGCAGACTCTTCAAAAATAATATTTGCTTTAATTTTGCAATATATTTTTTTAGAAAAAGATTGGGAAAAAATACACTTAATTAGTTCCTTGGCTAACTAGAAATACTTTAAAATTAAAGTTCATAAGATTGTTGTTCCACCCCAAAGTACAACTATGTTGATTAGTAACAATTTTCACAGAGATCGAAAACACATGAAATTATAGGATAAAGAATGAATGTTAGAATTACCTTCCGTAGTGGTCATTAAATAGAGAAAAAGAAAACAGAGATTATTGAGGTTTTCCCTAGAGAATGAAACTATGACCTAAATATAAAAATTAGATTTGATTCCTTATTCTGTATTTCTTCAGAGCAAAAAAGCTATAATGAACTTGAAGTGCTATCAAGTTGAATATAATTTTGGAATTAGAAAGGTGTTTTGTTCCAAATATGAGTTACAAACATAGGGAATTTCCCATAAATACACTGTCTTATTTTTGTTAAGTGTGCTCCTATCATCACTTCTGAAAATCAAAATTCGATTATTTTCAATTAAATTTGGAGGAATTTCTTCAACATCTGCTACTTCCATGAAAGAAACCAAATCAAGATAGTTGTTTGAACTGAGGAAGCTATCTCAATATTTATTGAATTTGTAAAAATGTCTTGAGACTCTGAGAAATTGAATAGGTAGTCTCTTCCTAAATGGTTTTTATGTTTTGGTCATCATAAGGCTACTCAATTCCCATTACTAGGGATGGTTGACTTTTGCATAGAATATGTTCCTAAGTCAAATGTAAAAAACCTGTGTTTTTAGCCAAATCACTTTGCCACATTCTTTTTCAAGGCTAGTGGGAAAAGGATGAAATAGAAGAAGCTTTCCCTGGTATTGTAAGAGAAAAATAATATTGAATAAAATATTAGCACACACAGACACACATACATATACATATATACATATATGTCGATACATCATAAAATATTGTATGAACTAAGTTTCCTGGAGACCTCAATTTAATTTTGATTGTGAGTTTATACTCTAGTTATTTCATTCTAAGCATTATATTTCTAAAACCATAAAAGGATCTGTTCAAAAGCAGTTCCAGAATTTAAAATAATTTAAAAGAGGCAGGCTGGCAAAGAAAAAAGGTAGGCAACAGTTTTAAAGGGTCTCACAGAGGTTTTGGCAACCACAATACATGTTTATGCTTGCCCCATCACAAAGTAAAAAAGAGGAGAAGGCTTAAATGTTGCAGTGTTCAATGATAAATCTGTAACTAACAGGGATGCCTGGATCCTATTTAACTTATTGCTGGAAAGTCTTACAGTGTGTTGCTTAGTGCTTGGTTTCAGTAATAAATCTGAGGACTACCAACAAAACTCTGAAAACTTTCTAATTAATTCCAACATTGCAGGAATTCAGACCATATATCTCAACCACATATCAAAAACTCTGTTACCGGCAAGGCTCATCTACTTGTGGAAATTGTTACAGTGCAAAGAGCTGGCATATATAATTTGTCTACTTATTTGCTACCTCACTTCCTTTTCCAATTTACTTTCTACTTAGTGAGATCACTGTGTGCCTTTAAACTGGGCACATAGAATCCCAAGTGTGATCAATCCTAGAAAACACCCATGTATGAATGCAAGAAAAGACTTTGGAACTATGAAGAAGAGAACTTTTTTTGCACCATTGTATCTAATTTTAGATGTGACTGAGGAAAAAAAAAAAACATAAATTTATTATGTTCACATTGTGCCAAACCCCTAGAGATTGCTCTAATATAGTAAACTGGGCAAAAATATGGTGGGATAGAAACCAAAGAATCAAAGACTATTTTATAGTAGAATGTGTGATTTAGATTTTGAAGAAATGTATACATTTAAATTAGCAACACCTGTAAGTTTCATGAATACAGTTGATTATTCTTGAGCATAATGTTTATAAAAGTTATGTTTATATATGTAGGGTTGTTTACTGCACTACAATTAAACCTACATATAATTGAAGTAGGCATCTATATACATGTTTTATTTAATAACTTCTATTTTCCATCTTGATAGAATAGATGTATCTCACCTATTCTAATTGCACTTATTTGAATTACTGTCATTGCATGCAAATGTACTGAATGTCACAAAGCTTGACTTAGGACAAGTGAAAATGCACTGCTTTTCAATATTTGTAAATGCAACCATATAATTCTAAATACATGGAATTACCCATGTCTTGACCAGTAATTTGTTTTATTGGTGAAATACAATGGTAAAGGTAAAAAAATATCAATATGTGTAAGTAGATGCACTGTGTTTCTTAGAAGGGGAAGGAACAGGGTTGGAGAGACTGCTTAGTGGCTAAAGCACTTGCCTGTGAAGCCTTAGGACCCTGGTTCATTTCCCCAGTAACTACTTAAGCCAGATGCACATGGTAGCATATGCACATGGAATTCATTTGCAGTGGCTGGAGGCCCTGGTATAGCTGTTTCTCTCTCTCCCCTCCCCCTCTGACTCTCTCTAATAAATAAGTAAAAATAAAATATAGAAGGTGAAGAAACAGGGTAATGATAACTCAGCATAGCACAGAACAAGAATGATGAGCTGGAATTTCAAATGGCAAACATGCCAAGTGCAACTTCAGGCATGCTTAGCAAAGGTTTAGTGTCCACCTATATGTAAGACATCATTGGTCAATTCTTTTAAACATCTGAGCTGTAATTCATTTTGAAGTAAAAGTCAACTTTAACATTTTTAGCAAAAATATGTTTTATAGTGCATCCTTTTTGCTTCTTGTCTATCAGATGTCAGAACTCACAGTTATTTTCCTCAGCAAAAGTTTGAACTGCAAGCAACACTTTAATTCACAATTTCAGATCTTTTATCTTTATTTTTCATGTTCATTTATTTTGGATAACTTTTAATAAGGAAGGAATTTTGTATAGTTTTTTTCTCTTGCTATTTTTTACTTAACAATTACTTAAACCCTAGTTTAAAGCTCCTTTAAACTAGTTGGGGGCTGAAGAGATGCTTAGCAGTTAAGGCACATGTCTGCGAAGCCTAATGACCCAGGTTTGATTTCCCAGGACCCATGTCAGCCAGATGCACAAGGTGGCACATGCATCTGGAGTTCATTAGCAGTGGCTACAGGCCCTGAACACCCATTCTTTCTCTCTCTGTCTCTTTCCCTCTCTCTTTCTCTTTCCCCCTTTCTCTTTGCTTATTTCTCTAATAAATAAATAACAATAATTTTTAAAAAACTAGTTAAAAAGTAGTTAAAAAGGAACTTGTGCCTCTTCTTACCCATTACATATACATTAGTTCTTCAACTATTAGTTAAATGTCTGCCCATCCTAAATAGTAGGATGAAGAAAGAGCTAAGTGGATATGAATACAGAGATTAGAATTTTAACCATATCCTTAATGGATGTCTTTGAGCACAGAATTCATTTATTTGACAT
This sequence comes from Dipus sagitta, assembly GCA_036346955.1. Lineage (NCBI taxonomy): Eukaryota > Metazoa > Chordata > Mammalia > Rodentia > Dipodidae > Dipus > Dipus sagitta. Next base: position 51,591,481 of record CM070775.1, on the reverse strand, counting down.
AGAAAAGGAAGGAGCCCAGCACAGGATAATTGAGATACATTATTTGGAGTCAAATGTAAAGGGAAATTTGAAATAAGTTATTAGAAGGTGGAACTGGGATGCTTTGGAAAGTTCTGCCTGAGCTCCCCACTTTTTGTGTCTCAAAGCTTCTGTGGAAAGAGCATAGAGTAAGAAGCAATATGAAACTTCCTTCCCCCATCAGATGCCCACCTATAAGAGGAAGATGCAATATCAGTGAAGGGTCCTGGGGTGAGAATAATGGAAGAATGTCATGGTGATGTGCTAATGATTGTAATTCATTTTTCATTTCACACCTTTTGATATATGAACCACACCAAAGTTTCCTTTGAATTCTCTCCCGAGCCCTTGCAGAGCCTCCCCCTTCCATCTCTCAGGTATCCTGAAAGCTCTCATTCTGGCATATCCCTCAGTCATATCTATGCCATCCTACATATTACAAACTGGATAATGTTCCAAAAGCACCTTTTCTCTTTCTGTCTCAATATTTCTTTTAAAAATATCTCGTTATGGGCTGGAGTTTGCTCAGTGGTTAAGGCGAGTGTCTGCAAAGCTTACGGAACTGGGTTTGATTCCTCAGTACACACTATGACAAATAGACAGCAGGGAGAAGGCTTCCCACTCGGTTCCAGCTTGACTACCAGTTCCTGTGTACATGGCCAGCTTTCATTAATTTAGAGTCTGTTATGGGATGCTTAAAATGTTAGCCTTTTTCTTATAGGAAGTAATACTCATCTAGAAGTTTTTGAGAAGTCAGGTTACAAAAGATGTAATCTTAAATCCTTGTATCAGGGATTCTATCAGGAAGGGTAGGAAGCACGGCCTACATAAGAAACTCTTCAGTGCTTGGAGCAGCGGAAATTTAAAAAAAAGTAGACTATATTTAAAAGGAACGTTGTGATTCAGCAACTAGCTAGATGCAGAAAAATAGAGGTAAGAGTATAGTTTAGATGAGTTCATGAAAGAAAATGACTATGGAAAATTCACAGGTTGTTTCCTTACTTTTATACCAAAATCCACTGAGCAAAATTTCCATTAGGAAACACATCAATATGGAAAGTTCCAAATCTCTGCCACCAAATGAAAACTTCCAAGTTTCCTGCCATATTTATAGCATCCTAAAAGAAAATGCTTCTAGGAATTTTGTCATAAATTAAAATCCACTTGGAAAAATAATTTTATAATTCTGACAACAAATCTATTTCCTCATGGCTTTTCCATTTTTTGATACATATCCCAGCACACATCATTGGAACTCAGAATGAAATTTGAATGTTCAATACCAAGTACAGCCAATTCTTTTCTCATATTTTTCTTCACTTGTGTTTCTCTGTTTTTCATTTTTATACTTAATTTATTTTTGGATACATCACTCCAAATTTTCATATAAGTCTCTAACCAGTTTTCCTATCCATTCCCTTATTGATGAACCCTACATAAGTCTTACACTTACCCTTCTTATTCACAGGAGTGAATTACTGCTCACTTTTGTGTTCTAACTCTATATGTTCTTCCACAAATATCTAAATTTGGGAGTTTGTACTTTCTGCCAACAACCTCTTTGCCATGCTTTAACACTATTACTCTCTTAAACAAACTCCAGATTACCTAAATTAGTATTCACTATAATCTTTTTTAAAAATTATCCTTAAACTTACACCATTTTAAACTTTTTCCCACAGGAGTCACTGCCTGAAGTTATCTTTTGTCATCCACTCAAGTTCAGTTCAAATGCCTTCTCCATGATGCTTTTCAGAATTGCTCCAACAAGAAATTATTTCTAGATTTATTCAGTTCCAAACAGCTAGCCTCTTTTGAACTTCTGTTATTTGGTAAGCACCAGTTAATGGAAGATAAATGAACTGGAGTGCCTGACTCTAGAGCCATGAATGCATCATCATCATCAACCACTCATTATTTCAGTGTGAAGCATCTATTTATGTGAGATACTGTTCTTGGCTCTGAGAACATAATAAGAAATAAAACACGTGATGTATCTACTCTCAATGAGATTATATTCTACTTTGAGAGATAATAAGCACTTGAAATGTATCAAAAACATAACAGATAGTCATCAGTCTTGTGCCAATAATTATAATATGATAATGTGATATAGAGTGACTGTATGTCTAATGTGAAGAAGGAGAGTAACATCCAAAGATACACATAAAGAATAGATTGAGGGAAAATGAGGCTTGAGGAAAAAGAATTATAGACATAGAGGGAAGAAATATTATATAGACCACAGAGCAGAACTTGCTTGGCACAGTTGGAGAACAAAATGATTGCAATTAGAGATATGGGGAATCTGGGGCTATTGAAAGAGTGGACTGCAAGGTACAAGGAAAAGATTGGAGATACTACTGCTGAGGTTTTTGCAGAAAAAGGAAAGTAGCTGACAGTGGCTTAGGGAAGATAATGAGGTATATACAAATAAAAGATAACCCTGGAGGTGGTCCATGAGACTTTGTGAAGAGTAAGATGTGTATAGTCATGGGGAGCAACTACAGTGATAGTGAACAGCATGCTAGAAGAAAATGCATACAAACTCATAGCAGGGAAACATTGATTCAAATGTACATGCTGAGATTGGTGAATACGAAAGGTCCCATGAGTAGCGTTCCCTGTCCCAAGGTGGATTTTGATACCACCTCTAGAGCTTGTGCTCTGGCTGAGGGATGACTCAGGCTGGTGTGGATCCCCTCATCATGGGAATTCTGCTGCTTTACCCCATAGACCATACTTTATAGAATTACACTTCTGAGTTGTGTTTACCTTGTATCTTTGTTGTTGCTGCTGTTAACAAGCACCGTGGTGCTGTCAGTCTACATCCCGTACCAAAGCAAAGCAGCACTACAAATGAAGAAGGCCTGGCAAGGCAAGCTCCACCAGAGCGGTCACCAGTGAATGATGGGGGAGATGCTGCCACCTTTTGGTTACTGACCAGAGTGAGGTGGGAGGGGCAGGATGGGATGGAGAGTAATTTGTTGTTTTAAAGACAAATTTGCCAGGTTGCTAACTCAGAATTTTAAAACAGAATTTCTGAGATCTTCCATTTTTATTCACACAGGTTTCCATTGCCGTAGAGATTGTGAAACAAATGGCTTGTTCTTATCTGCATAGTCCAGTAAAAGAAGTGGATGCAATAATACAGTCGCAGCCTTGCTGGCTGTCTTAGAGAAGGAGTGGATTCGGGTTGATGTAAACAGTCATTTCATCATGACTGAAGTTTGCTCTTCCTGCCTCAGACATACTTGAGAGCACCTTGCATTCTGCTGCATTGGAATCACGTTTCCCTGTGTAATGAATTATGTACCATTTGTACTCTGGCCTCTTCTTAGCACTCAGCTCTAAATGTTTGCATCACTGCCAGTGAGTGTCAGGTGATCTCATTAGGACAGGAGAGGTGGAATATATATTAGTAGACATAGCATAATTCCCCAATGCCTTAATGTCAATCTATGACCAAAATGTGAATCTATATACTATTTCTTGGGAAAACTACTCAGCTAAAATTCTACCACACAGCCTGCAAGGAAAAAGTCCCTAAGTGATGACTGGTCTTACTGAACACCTTGCTGCTGTGAGATACAAAGTAGTAAAGGTCTTCAGGTAGCATGAACTCTACTGTCACTTATCTTGTTGGGTCACAGAGAACTCTAATACCCATTTGAAGGCCAGTTCTGAGGAACTGAAATCTCATATCTTATATTTCTACAAGCTGTCATGGGGTGGACATTTCTCCAATGAATGTTCTCTACTTGCTAATAATTTAAACATTTATTAGTTTCAGGTCTATATCATTTCTTAAGTAATTTAAAGGGACTTTAAAGTAGTGTATATATATATATATATTTTCTTTTTTCTAAGATGGGCATGGTGGCTTATACCTATAATCCTAACAGTTGGGAGATTGAGGTAGAAGGATTTTTATGAGAGGCCAGCCTAAGGCTACAGAGTGAGTTTCAGGTAAACCTGGGCAAAAGTAAGACACTAATTAAAAAATAGTTTATAATTTTCCATATATGGGGAATAAACCTGCACTGAATCCCTAGAATGTGATGAGGCCAGGCTACCTTCTATAATCGAATCTTGAGGCTTACCTGTTCAAGTGGGTGATTTATCCATGCATATATAATCTGTTCGATGCATGGAATTACAGGTGTTTTTTATACTTCAGATGTACAGACTGGTTGGACTTTTGCATTATGTTAGTGTGGATATCTTTTAGTTAAATATATAAATTATATTAGGCATATCCCAAACATTTGTCTTCACCCCTCCAAAAATAAAGGAGTCCTACCTATTCTAAATATCTGTAATCTGGCAGAAAGAAGTGGTGCTTTATATTGTGTATAAGACTCTATAATCTGTATGTGTAAGTATGTATGCATGTGTATAGGTGTTGCATTAACATGTTAATATTATTTATGTATGCATATTCATAAAATTGTATTATGTATATAGTGAGTATTAATATGATTGCAATAAAAGTGACTGAATATTCTGTCAGTTGGAAGTGAACACATGTTCTGAGAGCACCTCCAAAGAAACACCATCTTTGTATGTGTGCATCTGTGTTGGCAATAACAGAACAAACATAGAATGTTTATTTCTGTCTCTCTCTCTCTTTCTCTATCTGTCTTTTTGTTCCTTAGTATTTTCTCTTGAAAGAATGTAATTGGCAATGGAGAATTTTACAATCTTTTCATATCTCTCATTTTTGAGCCTTTTACTCAAGTGTTAAATTGAAAAGGTATCAAAAATAAAAGTACCCCCAAAATGAAAGGAATGCACTCAAGATAAATATACCTGAATAAGAACGAATGAATGAAGAAGTATGGAGCCAGGTAAGCTCATCTCAGGATAGCCTCTGCTCTCTGCTTTCTCTGTCTAATCCCATGCATCTGTTCATTCATTTGCCCCCCCCCCCCTCTTTACTATGATATGGCTCCTTTAGGTTGCTTGGCAACCATTATAATGCTGCTGCACATGCGTGCTACATAATAAATCCTATCTTGCTTTATTTTTCTCCTTCTTTAAAATAAGGAATTACAAAACAAGATTTTTCGCCTTTTCTAGTGGACAAAAAAATCTGTGGGAATTTCAAAAGCATATAAAATACCTGCAAGGATGCAGATAGGTAATTAAAATTCTTGACAAAGTGTAACTGATCATTCCTAATGTGTCTACATGCAGTTATTATTTGCAATGGCTTCCTCTTTTAAATATGTGTACATTAATGTACATATGTTGATGTATGTTTGCATGGTACTATTAAGAGAAAGGGAGATAAAGGGAAGAAAACAACATCTGGTACATCCTGAACAAAGAAGAGTAAGCAAATTCCTTGAAATAATCTTGGTTTATACATACATTTTTTAACAGTGGATGCAGTAGTTACATGCAGGACATGGAGTAAATCCATAGACATTTTTCTGTAAGAAATCAGACAAAGCTCATGGCCTTCCCTTCCCCTCCTTGGCAAATCCTAGGGTCCTGCTGCTTGCATTTGTTTTTGATCTGCCTCATTAAAAGACTATTGATGGCTGTAACCATTGTCCTTGTTTGGGTGCTGATTTACAAGCACTAATATCTGACTGTGCAAGATTAATGGGAGTCCAGGCAGTTTACGATTATCCTGAGGTCCCTGACCACACATGTAGGGGTTTGGGTAGGGGTCATGCACTCCTATGAAAAACTCCAAAGCAGGCTTAAACCTGGGAACGTTTTAATAGGATTGAATCTGTAATAGGATTTGGCAGCTTGGCCGAAACTAGATGGTGTGTGGTTTGTTTGGGATTTCTTTCTTCTCTCTCTCTCTCTCTCTCTCTCTCTCTCTCTCTCTCTCTCTCTCTGTGTGTGTGTGTGTGTGTGTGTGTGTGTGTTAGTCATTATTATCTTGGAATGAAAGGGTAATATTTTATGTTGAAGCCCAGATATTGTTATCATAGTTTAAAGGAGTCTTTAAGAAAAAAAATGCTGTACAATATAGGATATTAAGGAAAAAAATTGTTGGGGCATGAAATGCTATTTCTATTATGTAATAAATTAGAAGTAAAGCATAAAAGATGGTAAGAGAATAACATTTCTGTTGTGAATGGTTGTATATTTTTAGCCAAAAATGCTTTAAGAAGTCTAAAAGGAACTGGCAACGTAGAGCTGTTTATAAAAGAATATCCTCTTTTTTTTCCCCAGGCAGACAGAGTGCTGCGCTTGCTGGCATCACCTCTTGAACAGCACAGTGCCCTCAGCTTGACTACAGGGTGCACTTGGAGTGACAGCCACAATGAGGTGCATTCAATTTTTGAATAATACCACAAAGATAAATAAACTTCAACACAAAAATACCACACTCTTTATAACATTCCAAAGTGAACCCTATCAATATTTTCATTCCCATTGGATACCCAGCACTTGGGATGGGGAGCTTTGCCACACTAACTCCCATGACACTTCAGTTGATCAGAGGGTCTCCCAGCAGTGGCGGTGGAATTATTTAACCTTTTGTACTCCAGTCACTTGAACATTATAAGGAGCCTGTCACATAAATATGCTTTCATTAATTTTTTGTGGGTCAGAAACAGAAAAGCAAGATACACAGGGCAGGCCTAGAGGGTCATATCAGTGCCCTTTTACAGGACATAACCTGTAAATCTCAAAGCATAAAAGGAGTTACGGTGGCTGTAAGACCTCATAAAAAGGTAATGAGAAAATAAATTTCAAATTTTGTTTTGAGTGACTTTAAAAGTCTAGTTATAGCACAACTTTTAGGAAATATGAACTGTAAAGGTCCAGGATATATTTAAAATATCAAAGAAATTTACTTTCTCACCCAAATATATAACTCAGCCAAACCATTCCAGTATGTCATTTGCTGTCATTGTGTTTCAGAAAGTTGCACACGTTTTTCAAATAGCACTACAGAGGTGAAATAAGCTTATTTTCTCACATGGTATTCTTCAATAAAATCATGTTATTCATTTCCAATGATTATTTTCAAAATTCATTTTGTAGTGCTGTTATACCAATGATCTTTCAGAACAAAGATTTGAGGGTCTTCTGATGATTGGCTTATATTATTCTTTCTAACTATGCAGTGCCCACTTATGTACATACTATCAAAATTAAACATTTTTGTAATTGTAACTATTTTGGTATTACATAGAAGGTAGTAAGTTATCTACTTCCTCCATAAAGAAAAACAACTCAAAGCACTGATTTTAGGGTACATAGAGAATGAGAATTATAAGAACCACTAGAGTGTTGAAGGGAATATTCTCAGACCCAATGCCTTGGCCACTGGTCAGAACTGAGGAAATCCCAGGAACCCCCGAGAGCAAAGCCACAAGAGAGCTGACAGGTACTGTATACTATTTGAAAGCACATCAACTGGGGCCTTAACAGCACTCCATTCCTAATGCCCTCCAAAACGTTTTCCAAACATACGTCCACTTAGTTATACCCACTGAACTACTATCTAATAACAAAGTCTAATAATACTTCTAAATGTTCCTAGTTCAGGAAGCAATATCTGCTACCAAATACAATAATATGATATTTTATTTTATAGATACAAATTTAAATACTATTTTGTGCTAAAAAGTTATAGCGTTCTATCTTCAAGACAGAAGCTTTGACAATTCAACAAGGACCAGAACAATAGCATCTGAAAAATCTGAGATTAACTTGAAACCATTTCAGACTCTAAAATGCCCCAGAAATGAATTATAGTGATTCTCTGATTCTCTGTGTTCATGTGTTAATGGGATATATATATATATATATATATATATATATATATATAATCACTTAGAATAGATCTAAAGAAAAACTCAGGAAAATTTCTTCTAAGACTCACACACTAACTTTTTAACGCCATTGCCTTGAAATATAATCATGCTTGTTCACACACAGACAGAGCATTTCTTTGTAGTAAAGTATCTGGTTATTGTCAGAACAGCAATTAAGGCTAAAGAAATTATTAAGGATTTTCAAAAGCTTTGCTAATTTGGGAGGCAGATCTAATGCAAGCTGACACATGTCCTATGTACATGTGTACAAAGAAGAGGTTTCATTAGCTCAATTATAACATTTACCAAGCTAAAATTGCAACATTATGAGTAGTCATCTGTTTTCTAAAAATTTAGAAAACGGTAGTAAGCATCCAAGGTGCAGCCTATTTTTTAGTCGGTTGTCTGCTGCATCTCTTCATGTCAGTTAGCTAAATGCCAGTCATTCCTACTTGCAACTGAGAAGAGTTTGTTGTTGTTGTTGTTGTTCAAAGAAGTCCCAACATATCTATTTAGGGAGATAATGTTTTGTTTTTGTTTTTATCAAGATGTATCATTACACTTTACTGTATAATTTTTGAATGCAAATTGTAGTACGAACTGTGATCAGAATTATTTCTGTTTATGTTTAATTGCAATGTTCATGACTGCATGAACAAATGTAAACATTCATCAGCATGTGTGGAAACTGCTGGAAGCTCCAGTGTGCACTGCCTGTGATTCTTCTGATCCTGGTACTGTGAGGTGTCAACAATGGAGATAAGATCTGAGAGATGCTCCCTGTTCAAAAGTGTTGCAATACCAGGAGTATATGTGCTAGTTCTTCTTGCTAAAAGAACCCAAGTAGATCTGGAGGGAAATTCTTTTTTATAAAAAATATATTTATATTTGCTGGGTGTAATAGCACATGACTTTAATCCCAGCACTCATGAGACAGAGGTAGGAGGATCACTGTGAGTTCTAGGCCACCCTGAGATGATATAGTGAATTCTAGGTCAGCCAAAACTGGAGTGAAATCCTATCTCAACCCCCCAAGAAAATTATGTTTACTTTGGGACAGCAAGAGAAAGAGAGAGAGAATGGGAGTGCTATGGCCTCTATTGAACTCCAGATGCTTGTGCTACTTTGTGTGTCTGGTTTTACATGGGTACCAGAGGACTGAAACCAGACTGACAAGCTTTGCAAGCAAGCACCTTTAATGGCTGAGCCATCTATTCACTCCAAACAAATAAATTCTGACAGTTATTTCATTTAAAGTATCCATCTTTGCTTGCTGTTTACCTCTTTTCCAGGTATCACAATAGAATGATCAACATAGAGTAGTGTTTCTTAAAATAGCATATCAACCACTACTTGAGAATCTCCCCAAAAGTGAGAATTATGTCTAGGTATTCTTGGGAGGAGATGGTGATTCTTTGGACAAATGTTCATGGGGACACTTCTAGAACCATTAGTTAGAATCCTTTATCTATGGGGCAAAACTTGACAAGGTTTTCAGCCCCAGAGCAACTATAAGTTGCTCAGATAACATGAGTGAGAGTGCACCAATGCAGCAGCAATGCAGTGCAGTCATGCGTCTGGCTTAGCAAGCAAGTTTCACTGTCTGCTGTAGGACCTGATGAGGTCCCAACCCCTCTGGCTATCCCCACCAGGACGGAAAAGGAATGTCACCATGTCCAGAAAGGGAGAAGTGGATGAGGAACTAGACACCAGGTCTCTATGTTTCTGTGTTGTCCTTTCATACCTTCTTGTTCTCACTGCTTGAAACAGTCTTAGTTTCTGTGAAGGATCTCAATTATGTGACTCTGGTGAAGAGAACCCAAACTATATCTGAAGGAGATATAGTTTATCTCCTTTATAGTTTATAGCCAAGTGTGATGGCACATGCCTTTAATTCCAGCACTCAGGAGGCAGAGATAGGAGGATTGCCCAGAGTTCGAGGCCAGCCTGAGGCTACATAGTGAATTCCAGGTCAACCTGAGCTAGAGTAGGACTACTCTACCTTGGAAAACCAAAAAAAAAAAAAAAAAAAAAAAAAGGTGGTAGTTTTATTATATGGTTTTAGAGAAGAAAGCAGGGATGGCGAAATATAAAATGCAGAGCTGCTAAAAATTGAAAATAAAAACTAATACCTAATAGGAAGTCATCTGCAATGCAACCAGCTTCTACATTATCCTAATTGTTACTCAGAAAGTGACATTAAATGAAATACATATCACTGCTATAATACAACTTAGCCCAGCCAAGGGCAAAGTATCCTTAAACAAGACATCCCTGTAGTCTTTCGCTTGGATGGGTGGGCAAATCTGTGTGAAGTACCATGAGCAGTACCACATCTATTTACAAGGTACAATGGCCTGAACTAGTCACCCACATCTGACTCAGTAGCCAAAATCAGTCTAAGGAATATCTGTCAACATCACTGGGATCATTTTGGATGAGTCATATGCTATTCACAAAATAGCTCCATAGATCCCATGATTTTACGGTTATCACTCAAGAAGGAAATGATTTCTCTAGAATGCATGTGTGGAAGTATTTTTTGCTTGTAACCTTCATTAGCCGAATAGAGAATTAACTCTTGGAAATGCATGAGAGTTAAATGGAAGTATTCATTTCAAGTGAATTAGCTATGGCACATTTATTATACAGCAGGATTCTTACAAAGGAGAATTATTATTTCATTTTAAATATTTGGATTGTGCTTCTGTTTCAGTTCAATCTTTAAGGAAATTTTCCTTTATAATAGTCAGATATTATTAGTGAGGCAAATCTTCCTCACTAGAGGGCTTTTTCCTCAAGGATTCTGTTGCTATATACTCTTGTGTATATAGTAAATAAGGGAAAAATGTAAATCTCTGAGTCCCAACTGGGCAGCCAAAAGAAAAAAGTGGCTTTAGAAACAAGATGTTCCCCTTTTAGGGTGCCAGGAATGTTACAATTTTTTTGGGGGGGTGGGACTGTACCAAGTTGTACTGTTGAATCTCTCGATCATGCAGGGACAGAAGCAGGTCATCTCATCAAACTGTGAGGTCCTGGATCAACTTCTCCACAGTCAATTCATGTGAAAAGTCTTTTGCAGGAGCTCTCCCCACTCTGCCACCCCAGCAGACTTGGCCACCTTCACCCCCACCAATGTCCTCAGCTCTCTAATGCATTGTCACTGATGAGAAACCACCATGTCTGTTCCCACCCCTGTCCATTCAGTTCCTGCACATGAAGCAGTACAGGGATTTTCACTAGCCTTCTGTCTGAGGTTGGTGTCCACAGATCATAGCAAGCATCTGGATGGATACCTCAAGGACCAATCCAGTCATGTAGCAAATAAATTGTTTATTTTCCAAATAGCAGTTACTACAGCCCTTGAGAAAACTTGTCAAGCCCGCAGGGTGCAATGAGACAATGGAAGTTTGCTGGGAACTGTAATGGCTTCCTTTGTGTTGTGCTAATTGCTTGGCTCAGTGCTGACTTGGCTCAGCAGTCAGAGGGACAGTCAAAGGAAGGGCCTTGCATTTGTTCTTTACTGTCCCTATAATCTTAGGTAAACCTACAGGATGGCCCTTTTCTTGAAATATGTGCCTCTGAATGAAATACTCCATGGGGTCCCTTAATTATAAGAAGCCTGCTTACACAAAACAAGCAGAATATAAGGTTTTAAATGGTCACTACTTGCCTGTGATAAAACAGTCATTCTACTAGCAAAATAAGACAAAATAGATCAGTATGATGTACAAGATTTTATTCTTTGTTTGTTTTTTAGACAAGGTCTTCTAAGAAGCCCAGAAGGGCATACTCATTTAAATCAACCTGCCTCAGCCTCCCGAGTATTGAGATTACAGATATGTATCACTGCACCCAGCTACAAGACTTTAATTGTCCTTAACAGACCAAAATAAACTGATTACATAAGTACTATCTTGTCTCCAGTACTACGGATGATATCATACCACCCTTCTTTTAACCAAGGTCAAATATGTGTTTCTAGGAAAGGATACACAGAAGGTAGGAAACTATTTCCTACAGCTATATTCAAAACTCAGCCTCATGACTTCCCTGTCTCACATATAGTAACACAGAAGCCTGATAATGTCAGAACATGACCTGGATAATGGCCCCATCCAATAAACTGTGTTCAATGATTTCTCCAGTGAAGTGGCCAGGCTCTCACCAGACTCTCTACGCTCATCCTTACAGCTCTACAGGGACAGCTCTGACTTCTTCATTAATACCACAAGTTTAGCAGGAGTGATTCAGTTACTATAAACACACATACACACACACACACACACACACACACACACACTATTGACAAGGTTTATTCACAGAGAAAGGGGAAGATTTAAACACGGGGTTGTGAAAAATATGTGGAAATTTCAGCTGCTTACCTGGAACAATCAGGGAAACAGAATTACTCTTCCCTGGACAGCATTTTTACACAGGGGCAGAATTAACTTTGATGAAATAAGGAAGGTTATAGATGTGGCTATAAGGATTCATCCATACCAGGATATAGACAGTTCTCTGAAATACATAGAAACATTGCCATGCACACTTTAAGATCTTCTGAGTCTACACTGAGTTCTTCATTTGATCAGATACGAAGAAGATAGATATAACTTTCCCTTAACCTCAACTGTGGAAGGACATAGTAGGAGATGTAGTACTTCATGTAGTTTCTTGTGTGCATGGTGTATACATGAAGTATATGCACGTGTGTGTGTGTGTGTGTGTATGTGTGTGTGTGTGTGTGTGTGTGTGTGTGTGTGTGTGTGTGTACAGATGTATATACCCCATACAAATGGGGAGGCCAGAGGAGAACATCAGTGTTTTCTCTGTCACTCATCTGCTTGCTCCTTGTGATAGAGTCTCTCACTGGGCCTGGAACTGCCAGATATTTTTTTCCAGTCAGACTGGCTGACCAGCATGCTCCAGAAATTCTCTGTGTTCTGCTTTCCATAGGACTGGCTATTCACAGAAGTTTACATAGGTACTGAGAAATCAAGCTCAGGGTGAATCAGGATCTCCTAGGTCTTCATGCTTGCACAGTGAGCCCTTTTACCCACTGCACCATTACCTCAGCCCCTTCATTTAGTTTCCTGTAGAAGAAAGAAATAGACACACTTCCCAGAGAATACTGAAAGATAATTAATTGTAGGCCAAAATTCGAGCCATACTGCACCATCATACTAGTTCTCTATAACAAATAATCATGAACTTGGCCAGTACAAAAACATCCATTTATTTACTCACTAACTTTGTCTGAAGATGTCTGAGAGTGTGTGATCAAAGTTCTCTGCCCAGAGACTCAAAAACTGTTCTGTTCCTATAGTTACAAGACCAAGGTCTCTGTTTCCTTGCTGACTATTACTTAAAGGCTAAATTCACCTCTTAAAGTATGTTCCATTTCTTGTCATGTGCTATGCTCATTTCCAAAACTGGCAACAAACAATATCCCCTGTGTTGAATTCCTCTCACATTTTATCAGGGAAAAAGAAAAATCTATGCTTTCTAGGAATTGAACAGATTAGGTCCAGCCCACCCAGAATATTTTTTTCTTAAAGGCAAGTAATTTTGGATATTAATTCACACTATAAAAATGCCTTCTCAGAAGCACCTACAGTAATAGGTGGCTGGATATCTGCTAGGAAGATTAAGTATACTTGAAGATGGACCCATTTGGAGAGATATTAGAACTCTTCCTATCACATTGCATGGGAAAGCAAAAATCTTGGAATATAATAATCTGAACATCACTGCCCCTGTCAGGTGACCTCTAAGGAATTTCTCTGCACAAAGTAGATATGTGAGTTCCCTTTTGGAGTTTCAGGAGTTGGTGCCATAGTCTTTGTGGCCCCCATTGACTTCTACAGTGAAAAATCAGTACTCCTCTGTGGATCCTTAACAAGTGAAAGAGTCTGAGTCCAACTTCCAGAGTAAAAAGAAGCTTAAATCCCAGAGAGCATAGAGCTGCTTCCACTCCTTTGTTCACCACTCTATTCAGAGGTGAAGGTACAGCCAATTCAACCCAGCACTGACTTCAGAAGTAGTCTAAGGCACCTGCCATCTCTGCAGAGCTGCCGTTATCCTCCAGGTTCTGTGAGCATAGCTATTGAGCATACTCTATTTGCTTCACTCCATAGAATGCTACTTTCAAAAGATAGGGCTCACTCTTGGAGTAAACTTACAGAAAACTGCTAAAAAGTAAATCTTTTCATGATTCAGGAGTGGACTCAAGAATCAAAAGTGGGACTTCCGGCCAAGATGGGGGACTTCCGGCCAAGATGGCGACCGCCTAGCTGCGCTGCAAATCCCGGGGAAAGAAAGGCAAGATATTAAGGGTATATAGTGACTTTTAGGGGAGAGAAATCTGGGAGGGCACAGAGGTGGGGGAACAGGGAATCGCTGTTCCCCATTCGGGCGGGTAGGCACCCCTTGCCCCAAATAACCTCCCTGTTCAAAGCTCCACCCCTGCCGCTGCTGCTGCTCCGGAGCCCGCACGGCTGCCACCACGTGCCGATCATTCCCTCCGCGCGGAAGCTTAGACTGCTCCGCACCCTTGTCTACTCGCCCACCTACTGAGTGTGCCCAGTCCCACAAGCTCAGACTGTATCTCTCGCTTGCATCAGCTCAGGTGCCACCCCCTACCTGCCTGCCGCACTGGCGGGCCGCCATTGTCCCGTGGCGGGGGAGCGCAGACTGCTTCCGGTTCCTAGCATCCCCAGCCAAAGTCTGGGCGGCTTCAGTGCTTGGTGCCTCAGTGCCACTCCTAGCTCGAACGCAGGCAAATGTGGCACATTACCGCTTGAGAACTGAAGCAATTTTGGCGCCCCTGCCAGGTAGTAGATAGGCGGCTTTGGCAAGTGAGATTATTCCCTACGTGCGGAAGCTTAGACTGCTCCGCACTCTCGCCCACTCGCCCTCTGTCTGCCGCGCGGCTGTCCACAATTGTCCTGTGGCGGGGGAGCACAGACTGCTTCCGGTTCCCAGCGTTCCCAGCCAAAGTCTGGGCGGCTTCAGTGCTTGGTGCCTCAGTGCCACTCCTAGCTCGAACGCAGGCAGCTGGGGCACAATACCGCTTGAGAACTCAAGCAACCTTGACGCCCCTACCAGGTAGTAGATAGGCGGCTTTGGCAAGTGAGATTATTCCCTGCGTGCAGAAGCTTAGACTGCTCCGCATTCTCCTCCACTGGCCCTCTGTCTGCTGCGCGGCTGTCCACAATTGTCCTGTGGCGGGGGAGCGCAGACTGCTTCCGGTTCCCAGCGTGCCCAGCCAGAGTTCGGGCGGCACCAGTGCTTGGTGCCTCAGTGCCACTCCTAGTTCGAACGCAGGCAGCCTTGGCACATTACCGCTTGAGAACTCAGGCAACTTCGGCGCCCCTGCCAGGCAGTAGATAGGCGGCTTTGGCAAGTGACAGCCAAAGCCCAGGCTTCTTGGTAACACCCCCAGGCTGCATAAGAATCCCATTGTTCTTGAGCCCAGGCTGATACGGCCCCTTATCTGCCCATACACTGTCATGGGCAGAACACAGCGCAAAAGAAATAACATGAATAATCAAATGCAAGAAAATCCAATTAGATCACCCAGTCCCACAATGAATACTTCCAACCAAAACATAGAAGAACAAATAGGACCAGAACACCACATTGAACCTATGAGCAATGCAACTCGAACCAACCTATTGCAGGAAAGCAACAAAGGGCCGACAATCGTGTGGATGCTGCCATCACTAAACTAGAACTAATAGATAAGAAATTGGAAGGATTAGATAAGAAAATGGAAGGATTTCAAAGAGAGTTAAGAGATTTGAGGGAGAGTGAAAAAAAAGAAGACCTTAAAAATCAGCTGGCCATGCTAAATGAAGACATAAAGAAATGCAAGGATGAACTCCAAGAATCATCAAGAAAATCAGAAAATGATGTGAAAAGGGAGCTTGACAGAGGGATGGAAATTATACATAGAAAAATAATAGAAAATGCAAACTTAATTGAACAAGCCCAAAACTCACTAGAAGCTCTCAAGAATAGAGTCAGCCAAGTGGAGGATAGAAACTCTGATCTGGAAGACAAGATGGAAGAAACAGTAGAGAGTTCAAAAATTTCAGTAAGTTTAAAAGCTCCTGTGAACAGAACATGAGGGAATTGTGGGATACAGTTAAACGTCCCAATATCAGGATCATTGGAATACCAGAAGGAGAAGAAATCCAGACCAAAGGCATGGAGAACTTATTTAACAAAATAATTGAAGAAAACTTCCCCAATCTCTTAAAAGAAAGGCCCATCAAGATACAAGAAGCCAATAGAACTCCAAACAGACTGGACCAAAGGAGAAACTCTCCAAGACATATTATTATTAAGACTCTAAACATTGACACCAAAGAGAAAATCCTAAAAGCAGCTAGGGAAAAACAGCACACCACCTTCAGAGGTAATCCCATCAGAATTACTTCAGACTTCTCAATGGAAACCCTGAAAGCTAGAAGAGCCTGGAATGAAACACTGCAAAGTCTAAGAACCTATGGCTTCCAACCCAAACTACTCTACCCAGCAAAAGTATCCCTCATAATAGATGGTGAACGAAAAACTTTCCATGACAAAACTCAGCTTTACAATTATATGAACACAAAACCAAACCTACAGAGAGTATTTCAGGAAATTCTACACAGAGAAGAAAAAAATAATCAAACACAATTGCCTACAAGAAGCAGATCACAACAACCAAACTCAGAGTAAGCACAAAAAACTTCAATGTCCATGAAAACTCCAACCCACATTTACCATCACAATATGGCAGGGATCAAATCAAATCTCACAGTCATGACTCTAAATATTAATGGCCTTAATTCACCCATCAAGAGACACAAGCTAACAGGATGGATCAAAAAATTAGACCCCTCAATCTGTTGCCTTCAAGAAACCCACCTCACCATTAAAGACAGACATCTCCTCAGGGTGAAAGGGTGGAAAACAGTATTCCAAGCAAACGGGAATAAGAAACAAGCAGGTGTAGCTATATTAATATCGGATAAAATAGACTTTAAACCAAATATAATCAAAAAAGACAAAGAAGGCCACTTCCTACTTATCAAGGGAACGATCCATCAAGAGGATATTACAATCATAAATCTGTATGCACCAAACGCAGGGGCACCACAGTTCATAAAACAAAACCTACTTGACAATAAAACAGAAATAACCACAAACACCATCATAGCTGGGGACTTCAATACACCATTATCAGTAATAGACAGATCATCCAAACAGAAACTCAACAGGGAAGTAAGAGAGCTCAACAAAACCATAGATCACTTAGACCTAACGGACATCTACAGAACATTCCATCCCAAATCCACAGATTATACATTCTTCTCAGCAGTCCATGGAACATTCTCTAAAATAGACCATATATTGGGTCACAAAGACTGCCTCCACATATTTAGGAAGATTGACATAATTCCCTGCATGATATCAGATCACAATGCTATATTGCTAGAAATCAACAATAAAAGACCCACCAAGAATCCCAAAGGCACCTGGAAACTGAACAGCACACTTTTAAACAATAAATGGATAGTGGATGAAATAAAAAATGAAATTGCAAAATTTCTGGAATTGAACGACAATGAGAACACATCGTATCAAAACTTATGGGACACAATGAAGGCGGTCCTCAGGGGAAAATTCATATCACTCAATGCCTTCGTAAAAAAGACAGAAAGGTCCTAAATCAATAACCTAACCATCCACCTAAAGGCACTGGAAAAACAAGAAAAATCCAACCCAAAGAGCTCCAGAAGGAAAGAAATAATTAAAATCAGAGCAGAAATCAATGAATTGAAACCAAGGAAACAATTAAGACAATTGACAAAACAAAGAGCTGGTTCTTTGAAAAAATAAACAAGATTGACAAACCCCTGGCCAATCTGATCAAGCAAAAAAAGGTGAAGCTTCAAATTAACAAAATTCAAAATGAAAAAGGAGAGATCACAACAGACATAAGTGAAATTGGGAGAATCATCAGGACTTATTTCAAAAACCTCTACTCCACAAAACTGGATAATGTGGAGGAGATGGATAAATTCTTGGACGCATACCATCTACCAAAGCTAAACACAGAGCAGATTAATCACCTCAATCAACCCATCACACTCATGGAGATTGAAAAAGTAATAAAAAACCTCCCAAAAAAGAAGAGCCCAGGACCAGATGGCTTCTCAGCTGAATTCTATCAAACCTTCATGGAAGAACTCAAACCAATCTTCCTCAAACTGTGCCACACAATTGATGAACAGGGAAAGCTACCCAACTCCTTTTACGAAGCTAGCATCACCCTAATTCCAAAACCAGGCAGAGATGCCACAAGAAAAGAAAACTACCGGCCTATTTCCCTGATGAATTTAGATGCAAAGATCCTAAACAAAATCCTTGCAAACCGAATCCAACAACACATCAAAAGCATTATCCACCTTGACCAAGTGGGATTCATTCCAGGAACACAGGGGTGGTTCAACATACGGAAATCTGTCAATGTAATACACCACATAAACAAGGTTAAACATAAAAACCACATGATCATTTCGATAGAGGCAGAAAAGGCCTTTGACAAGATTCAACACCACTTCATGTTCAAAACATTGGAGAGAGTTGGCATGGTTGGTTCATATCTTAACCTAATAAAGGCAATATACAAAGCTCCGAAGGCCCAAATAATACTTAATGGAGAGAGACTGGAGGAATTCCCATTAAGATCAGGAACAAGACAGGGTTGTCCACTCTCACCTCTGCTTTTCAATATAGTTCTGGAAGTCCTAGCTCAAGCAATAAGACAGGAGAAGGGAATAAAAGGGATACAATTTGGAAAGGAGGAAGTTAAGTTAGCTTTATTCGCTGATGACATGATTATATATGTAAGAGACCCGAGAGACTCCATCCCAAAACTCCTGAAGGTAATTCACTCCTATAGCAAAGTAGCAGGATACAAAATCAATGCACAAAAATCAGTAGCCTTCCTTTATGCAAAGGACAAAGATACAGAAAAAGAAATATGGGACATAGTCCCATTTTCAATTGCGACAAAAAAAAATAAAATACCTTGGAATAACGTTAACCAAGGAAGTGAAAGATCTATACAATGAAAACATAAAAACACTCAAAAAAGAAATTGAGGCGGACTTGAGAAAATGGAAAGACCTCCCATGTTCCTGGATAGGCAGAATTAACATTGTGAAGATGACAATCCTACCAAAGGCAATTTACAGATTTAATGCAATACCAATTAAAATCCCCACAGTGTTCTTCACAGAGATAGAAAAAATGATCTCAAATTTCATATGGAAAGGCAGAAGGCCTCGCATTTCCAAACATATCCTCAACAAAAGAAATACCTCTGGAGGCATCACCATACCTGATCTAAAGCTATATTACAAAGCCATAGTAATAAAAACAGCATGGTACTGGCATAAAAACAGGACTATAGATCAATGGAATAGACTTGAGGACCCGGACTTTGGGTCAAGCAACTATAGCTACTTGATATTTGATAAAGGCCCAAACAATATACGCTGGAAAAAAGACAGCATCTTCAACAAATGGTGCTGGACAAACTGGATAACCATATGCAGGAAACTAAAACTTGACCCACACATTTCACCATGCACTACACTCAAGTCCAAATGGATCAAAGATCTCAATATAAGACCAGAAACTCGAATACTCCTGGAAGAAAATTTAGGAAGTACATTCCATGATATAGGAATGGAAAAAGACTTCCTGAACAAAACCCCAGTAGCTCATGAACTTAAACCATCACTCAACCAATGGGACCACATGAAGCTGAGGAGTTTCTTTACAGACAAGCATACAATTAGCAAAGCCAATAGATTACCCACAGAATGGGAGAAAATATTTGTGGGTTATCCAACTGATAGAGGACTAATCTCTAGAATCTACAAAGAACTCAAAAATCTAAACAGTAAGAAGTCAAACACCCCACTCACAAGATGGGGCAAAGAGCTGAACAGGCAGTTCACAGAGGAAGAAATAGAAATGGCAAACATACACTTAAGAAAATGTTCAGCATCCCTAATCATCAGAGAAATGCAAATTAAAACAACTATGAGATTCCACCTTACCCCAATAAGGATAGCAAGCATCAAAAAATCAAATAAAAACAAATGCTGGCGAGGATGTGGAGAAGTAGGAACACTCATCCACTGTTGGTGGGATTGTAGGATGGTACAACCACTTTGGAAAGCAATATGGAGACTTCTGAAAAAGCTGAGTATAGAGATACCAACAGACCCAGTTATTCCCTTACTGGGCATCTACCCTAAAACCTTCAAACCACAGACTAAAGAGATTTGCTCAACCATGTTTATAGCGGCTCAATTTGTAATAGCTAAGAGCTGGAATCAACCCAGATGTCCATCACTAGAAGAATGGATAACTAAGATGTGGTATATCTACACAATGGAATTCTATACAGCAGTAAGAAAAAATGACACAATGAAATTTGAGGAAAAATGGTTGAACCTGGAACAGATCATTCTCAGTGAACTTACCCAATCACAGAAAAAAAATCGCCACATAGTCTCACTCATCTACAGCACCTAACCTGAATCTACCGAAGATGCCTTACATACCCAGGAAGCATCTCCTAGATTAGACACTAGGATGGAAGGGGAGGGAGGGGAGGGCATCAAAGGGATGGGAAACACAAATCTAGATCCAAACGGCAATGGTACCATAATCTTCTACTTACTAAAAGATAGACCAAATGGCTGATCCTTCACCAGGCCCTTACAGGGAACACCTGAACCACAAGACACTGGAGAGGGTAAGATTAAGACTAACCTTAATCTCCTACATCTTCCCTCCCTCACTTCCCCTCTCCCTGTC
The DNA here is from genome assembly GCA_036346955.1 of Dipus sagitta. Taxonomy (NCBI): domain Eukaryota; kingdom Metazoa; phylum Chordata; class Mammalia; order Rodentia; family Dipodidae; genus Dipus; species Dipus sagitta. The sequence continues at coordinate 51,570,776 of CM070775.1, read as the reverse complement.
TCTCTCTCTCTTATCTCTAACTCTTGTATATTAGTTATCTTTTTCCTCATTTTCTTAGTGGGCACTGACCTGTAACTCCCAGAACCAGCATGGGGCTATCATCCACAATGAGCTTTTGATCAGTGAGACCTACAAGGTTTCCTAAAAGACAGACAGATTTCTGTCAGAGTACTTGATGACCCACCAAAGGTTAGTGGTAAGACCCTACTGCTGAAGACACCTTATGTGATTGACATGCAAATTAGAATGGCATGGCTGGAAGTTGGATGAGAGTCAGTCCCCAGACAGTCAGCGCGTCTAGTGCCAGAAGGTGCTACATGGGCGACTGGGGGAAATTGACCAATATCTATCGAAGCAACGCATGGTCTAACCTACTTAGCAGCAAATAACTTACTGTGATGCCCACACAAGTGCAGTGGTGGCACACAGCCATGGTGGGGAACCAACTGCTCTCAATTTGGCTAACTGATCCCCTCACTGGTATGGGACCCATAGCTGGCTCTGGGAAACAAGTCAGAACATATCCAAACATAAGCCCACTCTCCAGTATCAAGCTACTATCAATTGTGGGCTACAAGAGGGCCTACACCTATTAAATTCTCTATAAAAAAAAAAGTAAGGGTTATCTCATTTGTCCTGGTGCTAACTTACTCTCCGTTGGAGAATCTGCTTCTCTTTTTCAGATAGATGTAGACCCTAAGGAGAGAGCCACCCCATCATACCTCAAAAGGGCCCCGGCTGAAACTAAGAAAACTTGGAGAAACAAGCAAGGGGGCTGTTTTCCTGATGAACCGGACACCAGCACAAGGGGGAAGGAGATCAGCATAGAGAAAAATCAACTCCTACCAAATCAGAGAGCCAGAGCCTCAGAGGCCCTCAACACCTCATCACTGAAGCAGACCAAAAATGAACCCAACATGGCTCAGGGAAATTTTGCGGAAGAGGGGGCGGAAAGAATGTCAGAGTCACATGTTGGGTCATGATATGCAGAGACATTTAGCTTAGCCATAACTGTGGGCTAACTCCACAATGCATGACCCATATACCTCAACAAGGAGGGGCCAAGGGGAGGGGGTAGGTCACGGATGAGCCTAATAATGGTACCAAACTGACTGTATTTGCTGAATACAGAACTGACTAATAAAAAAAAATAAAAATAAAAAAAAATTAAAAAAAATAAATAAATTAAAAAAAAAAAAGAATCAAAAGTGAAACCGAATGCCTTCATGATGGTAGACTTTTCCTCCTGGTTTTCATCCCCCTTCATTAAAGGAAAACATGTAACCAGGATTTGGACTCAGGAATCTCTGAGTTCTTATAATCCTAACCATAGCTTTGGTCTGATGTGCTCTAAACATTCTCTCTGGGATAATTAATTTTTCTTCATTATGAATCTCAAAATGGAAATGTAACAGGTTAGTGTTTCTTCTTCAAGCAAAGAGTTCATTAGTATGTAAAAATCTATGTGGAGAATAAAATCTCCATTCCCATCTACCACCTCTGACCACAGAGTAACGGACATGTTCACTGCTAACTCATTTCCAGGGAATGCAGCCTGTCACCAGAGAGTAGGGACTGGAGAAGGCCAGGAAGCAAAAACTGAATGTGACATGACAAGAGGCATGGAAGAAGTCAGGGACATGACAGGCTGAAGAGTAGGCTGGTTAGCCTGAGGCTCATGGGCACCAAACTTCATGTGCTCTATTGACAACAGACCAGAGCAATCATATAATATTTAAGAGGACACTATTGGTGGAAGCAGGAAGAGTAAAGTGGTAGTATGGTTGAACAAATGGGATAAAGCACCCATTTTTGCTAGGCTCTTATAGTCATGAGAGTTCCTCCTATACTTTCATACAATAATAGTAATAAATGATACTGAAGAATACTGTTATCATTTAATTTTATGTGCCAAATAGTTGCTCAGATCATGAGAAAACGGTGTGTGTGTGTGTGTGTGTGTGTGTGTGTGTGTGTGTGTGTATCTATTTCTAGATGACATGAGAATATGAATCATGAAACTAAGTAGAGGTGATCTAGCCTTACCTTATGGCAGGATATCCAATCTGTTGAGAATCCCAATAGAATGAAAAGGAGGAATGAAGTGTATTTGCTCTGTTTCAGCAGGGACATTGATTTTCTTCTGCCTCAGACTTTAGCATTTCTGGTTCTTGGGCCTTCAGTCTTGGACTAGACATGAACATTGTCTCCTTCGGTTCTTGGGCTTTTGTGCTTGAATAGAAGTATACAGCTGGCTTTGCTGGACCTCCATGTCATATAGTGATCATGGGACTCCCCATGTTTCTCTGAAGCACTCTAAGGCAAATTAAAAACTCTTGTGCAACACTCATCTGAGTCATTCTTCTGAAGTGTTTATACTGACTTATTTCATCTGCAACATAAACACTCAAATAGGCTATATCATTACGCCCATTTTACAGAGTAAAGTGGGTCTCATGTAATTGTTCAAAGGTATGTAACTATCCAATACTGCAAAGAGCAACCTCAGGAACTCAGAGTGAATTGTGCATGACTTGGAGCACACTCTAAAAATGTGCTGCTGTGTGCATGACATTTATAGCACAGTGTCTTCTCTGTAGGCATGCAGTGTTTCACAAAAGAAAATCATTTATTGAAAAGAAAATCACATATATCCAAACAGAGTAGGGAAATATAAACAGGCAGGCTTCATGACAAGTGGACATTCACACAGATATTAAATTGATTATTTTCCTCATTAGTGAGGTAGGAATATTTTTTTCTTCATTTAATTGAAGTCAGTAGTTTGATATAATTCTGAGCAGCTATGAAATGGAGAGTTTCACAAGCTCATGAGATGAGCACTCCTAAGTCCCAGGAAACCTGAATTATAGCTCCACCATTTAGCCATGAAGATACTAGTGAGTTAGCTGTTGTTTTAACCAGATTCTGTTCTTATACAATGTATATAAATAGGGCTTAAATGTATATACAATGTATATAAGTAGGGCTTAAATGGTGAAACAAAACAAGTATATGTGTTTGGGAAGGAATATTTCTTTAGAACAATAGATTCCAAAATGAAATTTTGTTGCAATCAGGTTCTCATTGCTGGTAGAAATCACCCAACTAAGAGCAACTTATGGGAAAAAGAGGTTTATTTTGGCTTACAGGCTCGAGAGGAACCTCCACGTGGCAGGAAAACAATGGCATGAGCAGAGGGTGGACATCACCCCCCTGGCCAACATAAGGTGGACAATAGCAACAGGAGTGTGCCAAACACTGGCAAGGGAAAACTGGCTATAATGCCCATTAGCCCACCCCCAACAATACACTCCCTCCAGGAGGTATTAATTCCCAAATCTTCATCAGCTGGGAATCTAGCATTCAGAACACCTAAGTTTATGGGGGAAACCTGAATCAAATCACCACAAATTTCAAGGACGATAAGAGTTTATGAAGTTGCTTCTATTTATACAAGAAAAAGAGAGAGCATCTTATGGTGGAAATAGTCCAGGATTCATGAAGAACTGACTAAGACATATCACTGATATCCATTTGCAAACCAAACATCACAGGTAGAGAGCATACTGAAGAGAGGCTACCCATGGAGATCCAGTTGTGGCATACCAGGGATGTCCATTTGCAGATGACCTCTCACAGTTAGAAAGCATAATGCAGAGAGATCATGGAGATCCAACTGGGGCATACCGGGGTTATCTATTTGCAGATGACCTGCCACAGGAAAAAGCATATATAGAGAGCAAAGAAAATCATTGTGCTTATATCTGAGACAGGCTTCACCTAAATCTTCAAGAAATTGAATGGGCAAAATTTTTCAAACCACTGTTTGTTTTCGTTTCTTTTAAAATATTTTATTTATTTATTTGAGAGAGAAAGAGAGGGGGAGGCAGATAGAGAGAAAGAAAGAGAGAATGGGTGCACCAAGATCTCTAGCCAATGCAATTGAACTCCATACACATGTACCACCTTGTGCATCTCGCTTAAGGGAGCACAGGGAAATTGAATCTGGGTCCTTAGGCTTCACAGGCAAGTGCCTTAACCATTAAGCAATCTCTCCAGCCCTGAAACACTGCTTTTTTTGTGTTTTTATTTATTTATGTGAGAAAGAAAGGCAGAGAGAGAGAAAGAGAGAGAGAGAGAGAGAATGGGTGCACCAGGGTCTCTAGCTACTGCAAATGAACTCCAGATGCATGCACCACCTTGTGAATCTGGCTTGTGTGGCACTGGGAAATCAATCCTGGGTCCTTAGGCTTCAACTGCTAAGCCATTTCTCCAGCCTAAAACACTGTTTTTTGTTTGTTTGTTTTTTGAGAGAGACAAAGAGAAAGAGGGAGGGAGAGAGAGAGAGACAGACAGACAGCGCGAGAGAGAGCATGGTTATGCCAGGGCCTTCAGCTACTGTAAATGAACTCAAGATGCATGGGCCACATTGTGCATCTGGCTTGTGTGTGTCCTGGGGAATTGAACCTGGGCCCTTTGGCTTGACAGGCCAGTGCTTTAACCTCTAAGCCATTTCTCCAACCACTAAACATTGGTTTTTGAAGCAATTTGCTGTCCCTCCATGTATAAAAGTTAATTTTAGTATAGATATTCTGAATTGCTATGTATTTCTGGAGTCAACAAAAAAGATACTTAATCCATTTTCCATCAGCTTATTATCTTTTACACATATACTGTTTCTTTCTGGTGGGTGCCACAGTTTTTTGCAAACCCAAAACAATAATTTCCTAATGTTCTCTATGTTACTATTCTTTTTTTCCCTATTCTGACAAGCAGAAAAACACTTATAAAATCCCTAGCAGTTCCATGATTCTTATCAGTGCCAGAACAAATTAATAGGAATGTTCATGTCAACAAATCTTTCTTAGTTAAGTGAGTATAACTAGTGCTTAGTGTGCTGGGTACAACAGACAAGAAACAAAAAAGCCCACAAAGATGCAGTCCATGGAGGACAACAAACATGTACAGAAGCAAAGACACTATGATACAAGGGTTATGGCAGTGGGATGAAGAAAGCATTTGAGTTGAGACCTTAGGTAGACTTTTACCAGCTGTCATCCATGGAACAGACATACAGAATGAGGGTATATTTTCACCAGAAGTGTGACCTGATGGGGCAGAGATTTTATAGGGAACGTTACTGAGGATAAAATGATGGATGCAAAAATGGGAGCATAGATGTAGACACATAATTTGTGAAAATTTTTGAAAGTCAAATTACCAATTTTGACAAGATGTTTCAGCCCATCTACTGAAGTATTTTGGAAATAGCTGTGGTATAAATGGAGTGGTGCTTTAAGTTTACATCAATGTGAGTTCAGTGTGAACAGGGAAAGAATAAAGATCATGGACAGTAAGAGACTATTTGACTAGTTAGTAGGGGTAAGAGAATACAAAATAAGACAGAATCATAAGAATGAGACAGGGGGGCTAGAGAGATGGCTTAGCAGTTAAGTGCTTGCCTGTGAAGCTTAAGGACCCCTGTTTGAGGCTCGATTCCCCAGGACCCACATTAGCCAGATGCACAAGAGGACGCACGCGTCTGGAGTTCATTTGCAATGGCTGGAGGCCCTGGAACACACATTCTCTCTCTCTATCTGCCTCTTTCTCTCTCTGTCTGTTGCTCTCAAATAAATAAATAAAAATGAACAAAAAATTTTTTTAAAAGAATGAGACAGGAAGTATGACTCAGAAAGAAATAGAATAAATATTGCAAAGAACACACAAGAGCTGGGTATGGTAGCATATGTTTGAAATTTTGTCACTTGGAAGGTGTGGAGTCACTAAGATTAGGAGTTCAAAGACACTCTCAGCTGTGCAACCAGCTATGGCCATCTTGGGCTACTTGAGACACTGCTTGAAAAATAATAAAAAGAGAGTAGAATTGTGTTCTATGGGTATAATATCTGTATAAACATGATGTATGTGATGTCAATTTGTTTTCATTTCAAAGCTAAATGTGAGTTATGGAAAATTATCTGTTACATGTGAGGAGAACACCAACATTATTGACTTTCACCATATCAAATAATGACATTGCTTCCAGAGAAGATGAGGCAGCAAGTGAAGAGACAATGGGAAATCTATGAGGACTAATGTTTTTGTTTCTCAAAACATGGCCCCCAAAAGTCACTCCTGCAAAATAGAAAACTGAAACATAAATTGGGTGACTAAGGCTCTGGAGTCAACTAGAGGAAACTCATATGTCAGGAGGTTGGGGAAAATAGGGATGGGTAGATGATATCAGTGAGATAAACCTTCTAAGGATCAGCAGACAGTATCAAAAGTTGATAAATTAAGAAATAATAACACAAGGATATTGCTCAGACGTAAATCTGTGAATGTTGTCATTGAAAGCATTGAAAGTAAGTGAAAGAAATGGTGAAAAAGGACAGGATGCAGCATTTTCTTTCACAAATTCTTCAATAACCATTTAAAACTTTTACTATGTATGTATAGTAGTTTTGATAAATTTGAATTCATTTCTTATAAAAAACTATTGGAGAGCATTTGGCAGCAGCTTCAACAAAAATGTGCAGAGTAGGAGGTTGACTGGTTTTTCACATCTAATCAACTGAGAATTTGATAAGTGAAACATTTGTCCTTATTGAGGGAAAAGACAGTAGGGAAAGTTCAGAGTAAAGAAAGGTGAGATGTGGAGCTTAGTTCCACATACAAATTTTAAATTAAAGTGTGTCACAATGTCACTGTGGCAGATACCATACATCATTGTAGTCAAATGTTAGAACTGGCCAAGAACACTGCTTGGAGTAATCCAAGCTACCTGAAAGGACTAGGGAGAATATGTTGGCTGTCTTAGTGTTTTAGCAAATCCCAAGCTAACTTAGAAAAAGAATATAATGAATACCCAGAATATCTAAACTAGAGAGACTAGAACTACCCACCTTGTGTTTCTACAGCCTTTAAACTCAATGAGTTTAGCATAGTTTAAGATAATAGATGACAAAGAGGAGAAGGAAAGAGAAAGATCAAAAAGAAAAATGTATATTTTAATTAAAAATAGAAAAATATAGCATTGTCTGTTAAGGAGAATATATTATTTGAGATCATTTTGAAATAATACCAATGGAAAATATAAAAATTATCACAGTATAAAAAGGCATCTGGCATTAACCTCAGTCAATATTTGACAGATTGGAAAAGATTATTAGAAACTCTATCCCTAAAGCACTACTATTCCCTTAAGTTTTATGAAGCCATTCAAATGACCAAGAATTCAATCTGTATATAGAGAGACAGATAAGAGACAGTTGGCAAACAGTTTGGAAAAGTCATTGGAATGTCTTAATTGTCTTGTAACTAAGATGTCCTCCATTTTTTAAAAAAAGGGATAGAAGGGGACTGATATTAATAAAGAGATAAAAGACTTTTGTACCAGATTGTTCTTCATGACCAAAACCCCTCCCTTTTTAAACACTCCAGTGCAAGAACCCCTGTTTTTGATGTTGTGTCACTGGTAGCTTCCCCTCTTCTACTCCCCATCTGATCAAGACTATAAGAAAACCTGTATACTCCTCCCTGTGTTCAGGAAGAAGGTAAACCACCACAGCCTGTCCTTATGGGTGCAGATCCTCACCCCAGCCCTGCCCACCTAACCAGAATTAAAACAAGAGTTCCACCCAAGCTATTCAGGAGTGGTTGGGTACCTGTCATGCCTGCCCAGATATACTCACTGTATATCCAGTCACCTTTCTTATACCTTCTTGGTTGGATCTTGTGTGGCATCATTAGTCTTCACATCCAAATCAATTTGTGGTAGGAAATTGATTCGGCCCTCCACTGGGCAACTATAAGGCAAGAAGTTCTTATTTCCCTTAAGGTTAAAGGTAAAGCCATCATGATTGCTGGCACATACAGCACTTGCTTTGCATCTGCTACTATCCTAGAGTTTCATATTTATCAGTTCATTGTATCTGCATGAATCTCCCATAAGAGGACACTTACTATTAACCTCTGTATATAGCTGAAGATACAAAGACTGACTCAGAAAAGTTGAGCAAATGTGTCCAATGTCTCACAGCTGGGAAGAAGTACAGCAGGAGTTAAAGCCTGGCTTAAGAATCAAAGTCACCACCCTCTTCCCTATAATGCTTCAACTCTGATGGACAAACTGTATGAAGAGAGGAATAACCTGGATTTGTCTACCTTTCTAAATGCATGCTGGTACTTCCTCTGTTCCCCTAGCATGAGGCCTAGACTGCTGTTCCCCCACTCCCCGCCTTTGCCAATGCTGCTCTTATCCAGTTCACATCTCTGAAAGAAGCATCTGACCACCACCTGTTCCCTTCTTCTCCCTTATTGGTTCAAATATCCTTATTGCATGCTGCCATAATGTGTCTCACTTATGTGCTTATCAGTGTGAAAGTTTGCCTTAATTTGTGTGAAATTGCCCTCTTTTCCTCTGTAGTAAACCATAAGCTCAGTGACAGAAAGAGCTGTGTTTATTTTTACTAATTGTTACACTTTTGTAGTGCTTGGCAAAGAAATATGTCCTCTATAAATGTGATATTTACTAAATCAATAGGAAAGTAATGCACAGGCATTTCCATTTCAAGCATAGTTAGACTGCCCATAACTAGTTGGACCTCTTCTGCAAAAAATATACAAGCAAATGGACTTTATTAATGGATCCAGTTCTCCTTAGTCTAGAACTGAGATGCTTATAGACCATTTGGAGATTTATAAAGAGGAAGAAGGCATATGTTTCCTTTCTCTGTGTCTCTTTGAGTCTCATGTGAAGTGGTCACTCACTCCAGCAGGGCCTGCTTAGATTGTTTACAAGGTACCCCAAACTCTGAAGAGAGGAAGAATGTAGGCCAACCCCTGCATCACCTACACTGTTCATCTCACTCCCTGGCACAGGAGAAGATAGAACTAGGGCTGGACAGATGGCTTAGTGGTTAAGTGCTTGCCTGTGAAGCCTAGGGACCGCAGTTCAAGGCTCGATTCCCCATACCCATGTAAGCCAGCTGCACAAGGTGGTGCATGCATCTGGAATTCGTTTGCAGTGGCTGGAGGCTCTGATGTGCCCATTCTCTCTCTCTTTCTCTCTCTCTCTCTTTCTCTCTCTCTCTCTATTTCTCTCTCTATCACTCTCAAAAAAATAAATAAAAAAAATTTAAAAAGATACAACTACATATATGCATAGTATGTCATTCTCATGTTGTATCGAACCTTATGAGATTTAACTGATTTCCATCTTGAATGGACTCAAAAATCTAGAAGAAGATAAAGGTATAACAAAGAAATGATATTTACATCTTTTTGACAATTTAAGAATGAAAAAAATTCCATTGTGTAGATATACCACATCTTAGTTATCCATTCTTCTAGTGATAGACATCTGGGTTGATTCCAGCTCTTAGCGATTACAAATTCAGCTGCTAAAAACATGATTGAGCAAATCTATCTGGCCTGTGGTTTGAAGGTTTTGGGGTAGATGCCCAGTAAGGGAATAACTGGGTCTGTTGGTATCTCTATAGTAAGCTTTTTCAGGAGTCTCCATATTGCTTTCCAAAGTGGTTGTACCATCTTACATTCCCACCAACAGTGGATGGGTGTTCCTACTTCTCCACATACTCACCAGCATTTACTTTCATTTGATTTTTTGATGTTTGCTATCCTTACTGGAGTAAGGTGGAATCTCATAGTTGTTTTAATTTGCATTTCCCTGATGATTAGGGATGATGAACATTTTCTTAAGTGTGTGTTTGCCATTTGTATTTCTTCCTCTGTGAACTGCCTGTTCAGCTCTTTGCCCATTTTGTGAGTGGGGTGTTTGACTTTTTACTGTTTAGATTTTTGAGTTCTTTGTAGATTCTAGAGATTAGGCCTCTGTCAGTTGGATAACCCGCAAATATTTTCTCCCATTCTGTGGGTAATCTATTGGCTTTGCTTATTGTATGTTTGTCAGTAAAGAAACTCTTCAGCTTCATTCTAGGCTCTGTGCCTAGAAAATGGCAGAGGATACAGCAAATTTGAACTTGCTTTGAGCAGCTTCAAATCATCCATTCTCTCCATCTAAGAATAATGTCTTCCTCTTGTGTTCTACATTCAAATAGGATGTCTCATTGCACTGGAATATAAGGGATCAAATGCTGAAAATGATACCTCAAAAATTTATGAAGCAACTTTCTGGATTCATTAACAAATTAATTTTAAGGTATCATTTTACAATTCTGTGAAGAGATATTTTTATCTATTAAAATCAAAACTTTTGCTGTTAACTTAAAAAAAATCAAACTAAAGTTTTACAAATAAGAAGACAGATGGCCTAATTACTAAAGATCATTTTTGCAGATGAATAATAAAAAATGTATAAATGAATGATCACTGTCTCTTAAAATAAAATGATTCCAAGAAGTACACAGTTAACTCCTTGTCATTAGGAGGAAAGAAACAAAAGGGAAGTGGAAATAAAAATATTTTAGAATCAGCAATATGCACTTGAATATTGATATATGTATATGACATGGTTTCATATATGACAGAGAATATTTTATTTTATTTATTTATTTATTTATTTATTTTTGGTTTTTCGGTTTTTCAAGGTAGGGTCTCACTCTAGCCCAGGCTGACCTGGAATTCACTATGGATTCTCAGGGTGGCCTCGAACTCACAGTGATCCTCCTACCTCTGCTTCCCGAGTGCTGGGATTAAAGGCATGCGCCACCACGCCCGGCTGACAGAGAATATTTTAGAAAATATTAGAGAGAAATAAACAGTTGAAATGAAGAACAGTGAGTTGGGTCCCTAGACTGTAAAAATGTGCTAATTCCCATGAACGCAGGTAGAAATTGGTGAGTGTGCACTGTAGTGCACAGTCAAGAAGTGATCAAAGGGTGACATTGATATAGTCAGTGGGAGGCTTTATTAGTTTGTCCCTTTCAGGCTGATGAGAACAAGTCTTCTTTGTGGGACTGGTGTCATTTTCTAATATCATCTGGGCAAGAAGGAAGAGTTAACATCAATTTCTGTACTCTGCCACCATCAAATCACTGCTTATGCTGAGAACCTAGTAGATGCCTGAAGTCCCTTGAATGGATCTCACTCAATCACTTGACTTTTCCATTAAAGGTAACCTGAATGAGAAAAAGGGATCTAAAATAGGACCTGCACTTATCACTGTTTTGGCCTTAGGATGGAAGATGAATAGGTGTGTGTTATTTGTTAAAGGATGGTAGGATCTGGCTCAGTCTAAGTGTAACTCAGGAGGCACCTGGTGAATAATCAGTTCCAGGATGCCCACATAATGTCCAGAGTACTATTCCCTTTGTTTTTTTGTTCTCCTTGTTCACCTTCACATATATGCCCCCAAACTAAAGATATGCTTATCTTTGTGTCTAAGACAATCTTGGCATATAAACTGTCTCTAGAAAATTTTACTCAGTATAGAAAAAAACCATAAAGAAAAGTATGTGTTCATGAAACAATATCCATATAAAGTCATTTTTATAGACAGCTCCACATTGCTGGGACAAATATCCAACCAGACAGAGTTTTGGGGAAGGAACAGGATTTGTTTTAAGCTTAAAGATCCAGAAGAAGTTCTATCAATGGCTGATAAAGCTGCTTACTTCTATGGATCCAAGCAGAGAGAAAAACTGTAGCAAGATAAACACCAGCACCAGCACACACACGAACCTGCCAGTAGACAGACTTGCTCTCTCACACCTTTACGGTAGAATTCAGATCCACCTCCAGTGACAAACTCCTCCAGCCAGGTGAATAAAGATGCAAGTGACAAGTTTAATTTTAACACCTGAGTCGATGGGGACATATATTCAAACTACCCCAGTCATACAGAATTTACAGTCATAAAGAATGAAAGCTAATCCCAATTAGATTTAGAATGATGAATAGAAACTTTCATATTGAAATATACAGCTGCACAGAAATGAGGCTCTTTTCTTGAATACCAGCATCTAGAGATTCATTCTAGAGTTCCTGCGAAATGTCTTGTCCTTCATATCTGTCACTTCTAGAAGCAGAAATATCTGAGACTATGTAACCACATACTAGTTCTACTCATGGCCTTGAACAAGCAGTCAGACGAAATGGGAAGACTGTGGAGCCAAGGTAGCTAAAGTGAGCTTCTTTCACTCAGTAGTCTACTGAGAAATTCCCAGGTGAAGTCAGCAAAAGACCATATTGGTACATATTCAAAGAGCTAACCTTTTAATGAATACTTACAAGGAAATAACCATAATAAAACTTGTTTATCAGAAACTCTGGCCTTCTCTATTCAGTTTCATTTCCTTTCCCAGGTCTTGCCTGTTGCTGGATCCCCCGCCCTCCAACAGCCCTTGGGGATGGGGGTAAGAAGGCGGGGAGTCAAGACACAGACTCCGGGAGTCAGGCAAGAAGCTGAAAGCAGACTCCTTTATTGAGGAAAACAGACATCTCTACATAACCCTTCCCCGCTTCCCATTGGTCCTTTTGTTGTTTGGCGTTGTGTTGTCCCTTTTTCATTGGCTCGTTTCCTGCGTCAGCGGTGTCCGGGTGTTTAGGCAGGGTTTAGGTTGGCTCACAGGGGAAGTAGCAGTGGCATGCATGTGGTGTACTCTCAGGGCCTCCTCCCAGGGCCCCCCTGGCTATGCTTCTCCTACACTTGCCACTAACTTATATTATTTGTATTTTCTTGTTGGGTATGTGGAATGAGAAAACAAGGCAAAAACACTAGAAACACAAGGAAAAAAGACTAAGTGGAAAATTTACCTTTATATTACCATAATACTAGATGATAAATGAATTTATGTAAAATGATGGCTACTCCAGAAATCATGACATTTTTGCATCATACAATTAGTCAGTGAGGTGCGTACCTGTGCTTTGTAGTGCCCAGGAAGTGCAAGGGTGATATTTCCAGAAATGTCACTTTCACTTAGCTCTCTTCCAGGAATTCATATGGTTTTTGGAATCTCATACAAATTTGCAGAAAAATACACTGGACAAACATAAGTGAGGTCACTTAGTGCCCAGTACACCTGAACAACTCTCCTTGCCATGAGCTGGGGAGTTTCTATTATGTGGATATTTAGAGTATCTGACATTAGGCCTTAATGGTTTCCCCTGGGTGTAGGGATGGCAGTGCAGCCACATCTGATGTCAGCTTCTCCATATTCAGACTTAGTCATGGACTGTTCATTAGGACTAATTCAATCTGCATATTTTCATTGGAAATGCTTATTTTACATAAGAAAGAAATATTTGTACCCCATAATTAATGCTTACCTGAGAGTTTCTAAGGCAGCCAGCTTCTAAGGGGCATGATATGCCCCAAGAACACTAGTATAATGTAATTCATATAAGCTCAAAACATTTTTATCACATGTCCATGAAGGGTAACAAATTTTAACATTTCTAGAAGGAAGAACAATGATGTCTCCAATCACAAAAATAAATTCCTAATTACCACAAAATTCTGTGTTTTCTTGTGGTTTCAAGAAGGAGGCTGAGGGCTAGGGAGATGGCTCAGTCAGTAAAATACTTATTGCACACCCATGAGGGAGACCCTGAGTTCAGATCCTTAGCACTCATGTAAAAGCAGAGTATAACGCACTTGCCTTTAATCCTAGCACTTCAAGGGAGGTGGAGAAAGGAAGGAAACTGGGGCTTGCTGGCTGACTAGACTAGCTTATTGGGTGTGCTTCCGGCTCATTGAGTGACCCTGCCTGAAAGAATAAGATGAGAGTCATTGAGGAAGATACCTAACACATCCAACTTCGACCTCTAGCCTCTGCATGAATGTGCACACATGTGCATCACTCCACACATGTATAAGCACATATATATGTACACATAAAGAAGGAAGAGGCTATGAGCCAATGAGTTTTTCTCCCCTCAGTGTCCGAGGTGAGCTTTGAGAACAGAACAGAGGCAGAGAACTAAGGGCCTGAATAAGGAAAAAGTTCATAAAGTCCACCGAGTTTTGTCATAAATGGCTGTTGGAAATCTCTGGGGCCAAAAGCACTAAACCTTTCTTAGACACTTCCTCCCTGTTAAAGTCTTTGAGCTGACTCTTTTAAAAATATACATTTTTAATTGTTATGAATTTGAAGTTGTTTGGTAGGTCATGGGTTTCCATTTTCCATATTACAGAAAGATTCTTAAAGGAAACTTTTACAATTCCTTGTTCTTAAACAAATAACGTATGTTCTTGATCTTTCAGGAAGCTGACATTATGATAGGTGCCACTTTAAGGACTGATTATACTAAATAGCAGGGCATAACTCAGAAGAGAGGCTATATCTATTATGTAGAATTCCCTAAAGAAACATTAGAAATTTTACATGCATTGAATGCTAGTTAACATTAGAATGATGCTGCAGAGGTGCCTCCACCAAAGCCTCCACTGTTTGCACTAGCAAGAAGACAACATAAGCCAACTGATAAGAAGGCAGTGATATAATGCAATTAATACAGTTATGTCTGGTAATTAATGTTTTCCAACTGTCAAAAGAAGATGTCACTTAGAAGTCAAACTTATTTTACTGATCAAAAATTAGAATCCATCTTGTAAAACTGTACTGGACCTTCCTTTGATCTAATTAAAGAGAGAGTTTGCATACTCAAAATTTGTACCACTCTGACATAAATTAACATATTCATAAAAGAAATGGATGGGTATTTTGCAGTTAACATAAGTAGCAGGAATAAAGCTAATTAGTAAACATGCTTTCTTTATTAACTTGCAGGTCAAGCTCTGTTTTATTATAAAACCATAGTGATAGAACAGAGATGTGTTTTTTTCAAAGAAAAATTATTGGCTCTGAAATTACATGACATTTTATCACAGAAATGTGATTCATTTCTTCATTTCTAGACACCTGTTAATGAATATCCAGGAGTGTTCACAAACTGCTATTTTTCATGCCCAAGTGGAGAATTTCAGCCCCAATCAGGTTTATGGATTTCCTGATAGAGACTAATTTTGTACTCATAACCATTTCTAGACATTGTTATGCTATCTATAGAGAACAAGAGCTTTCTTCATGCTTCTAGGGACATACTTCCTTCAGTTCTGTATGTCACACTACTCATTGGATAAATGTCTTTGGTATTCTTTCATTCTCCAAGTAGCAGGAGCAGCTGGACTGTGCAGAGTGCAAATGCCTTCCTTCCAAAGTAGACTCTTGATTGGGTGCATGTTATGCTCATTTCATTTAGTAGGTTCAGATAGTTCCCAGAACATGATGCCAACAGTCTCTTCTCTAAACCCATGGGCACCACACTTTACCCTTTCTTATCTTCCTAGAAATACAATAAAGTTGGAGGGTCTCACAGAAATCAGTGCACAGAGAAACATATGGGCATGCCTCCCACTCCCACATGTCAGCTTCTGACTAGATAAATGCCAGGCTAAGGCATCCAGGAGGCTAGGAAATAAATAGACTCAGGTCTTAAATGGTCTCAAGGAGAGTTTAATATAGCACTGCCAAGATCACTCAGTATACATTTTAAGAATGAAATGGCTCACACAATACAAAAGCCCAAGAATTGTTCAATTGTTAATTGAGCAAATTTTCTTTGCTTTGCTATACTCTGGCCACAAAATGTTTCTAACATTCCTACCTGTCTTCTGAATTCTTCAGCCTGGTCCATATTTATCCATATTTCTTGCTTCTCTAATTATCTTTCACATATAAGATTTCTACCACACAAATATGTTATTGTTCTCAGTTACTTCTCTTTGTTGCCAATATCTTCTCCATTAGACCACTGAGGTAAGAAATTTAGCATCTTCCATTTCAATCTATGCAAAAGTACAATCTCTGAAATGCCTGGGCTTCTAAGCCCCTCATTTCTTTCATCTGTAACATGAGGTTTATGATGAAACCTACTTGATTCGCATAAATTATTGGAAGTATTTCAAGGAAAACCTAGCAGGTATAAAGAGCCAGCTATTGATATTAATGTTTGATATGTAGAGGTGAATTGTATTTGACACTTTTCATTTGTCAATAAATTGTTTTTATTAACTAAATTTCTGAGTTGATAAACCTAGATATGTGAGTTCAGTTAACCAGAGAAGTGCCCACTGTGTGTCTGTTAATACTCTGTGCTTAAGTTTACATTGATGTGCTTTTTCTCAGTCAACTATCTGGATGACAGCAGAGTGGCTCTGGTAGCAGATAGAACTTCAAATACCAAGGGAAGTAAGCATTTTTGTTTGCATAAGGAAACAGCTTTGTGTATAGCAACTTAATTTTCCTACTTAGTAAGAAAATCCTTTGCTGAAGTTGTTAACTTCTGATCAGAATGTGCTTTTGAAAGTCTTTTAGGACAGGGGTTGAGGTAATGTCATACCAAGTTTTCAACCCTTTAATTGACATGAAGTAATGATAGATTTCTATTTAGACATACTCCTTCCTTAGTCTCAACCCTTTTTGGTACATTCCAAATTCAACATGGAAGTTTAGCTTTAAGTATACAACCTTTATTTTCAGGGATAAAGGTCAGTTATGACCTTGATTTACTGACAGTAATCACTACTATCAGGTATGTACTTAGTATACCCGACAAAGCTGCACTGTGAATAAACGTGGCTAAAAAAATTACACTGGTAAAATTTATATTCAAACTGAGAAGAAAGCATCAAATTTTCCCTCCTGTTACCTTTATTTATTTGAACAAATGTCATAAGGAAAAGAGTCTTAGACTTAATCTCCCTCAATCAATGTCAGCTACATTACAACTTAATGGGAGTTTATACTGCATAATATTATTTCCTTTGTATGAAACATTTTCTGACACCTTACATTTACTTAAATGATTTATCCATGTACATTTTGTATGAGGATATGTATGAGAAATGGTTTATGCTTCTATTCAGTGGGATATGGACACAACTGTAAAATACAGTCAACTGGCTCAGCCACTAGGATGAAGTCAACTCAAGTTACATGTGTAGACAAAGAAAATCTTTGTGAATAGTAATGCTGATATGAGGAGAAATGCATGTTTTATGCTTGTCTGCATTTTTAGACGCTCAGAATACCCCACACCCTAAAATTCCTTCTTATTTACAGAATTCTCTTGTAGATGTTATGCATGCCATCATGGGATGCTCTCTGCTTATCTCTTGTCAGGTAACAATTCCAGGTAAGTGAACTGCCATGTTGTGAAATTTACTGTGGGTGGGGAGGGGGATAGATTTCAGCTGATAAGAAAGATATGTATTTTCCAAAGACAATTTTTCTGGCTGTGTACAACTCATATTTTAAAAAGTTTGAAACAAATTGTGTTGTGAAGTTTGTTTTTTGTTGTTATTTTTAATTTATTTTTTTAATTTTTATTTACTTGAGAGCGACGGGGGTGGGGAGAGAATGGGCACACCAGGGCCTCCCGCCACTGGAAACGAACTCCAGATGTGTGCGCCCCCTTATGCATCTGGCTAATGTGGGTCCTGTGGAATCGAGCCTCAAACCGGGGTCCTTAGGCTTCACAGGCAAGTGCTTAACCACTAAGCCATCTCTCCAGCCCTATTTTTTAATTTTTTATTTATTCATACACATGACCTTTGCTGCTGAAAACAAATATCCATCTGGCTTTAGGTTGATTCCTGGGGAACTGAACCTGGGCCAGTATGCATGGCAAACAAGCACCTTTAATCACTGAACAATCTCCCCAGTCCCAATTTTTCAGTTAACTGAAAATTCATCTAAGTTTGAGATTACCTTTGTAAAATTGTTGCTTACCCAGCAATAAATAAAAAAATACCTGGGAATTCTACAGATATTTTGATCTGTTGTTCATTACTTGTACAAATTTTATAAGGAGAGAGAGGGAGATGAAAAATTAAAGGTATTCATTTGAAGAAAAGTAGTCAGTCAGTCTTTGTGAAATAAGCTTCCATGTGCTTTACAGAGTGGAACTCATAATCCAACTAGCATCAAAAGCAACCAATTCCAGCCTTACTGACTTGGCCACAGTTCATTCTTCCTATCATTCATGGAGCTTCATACTGTTTCTTTTCTTTTTTGGCCCAAAATAAACTGAAACAAGTGGAGATGAAGTAAGACCTGACATTGGCATAACCTTGACCAAACAAAAATAAATATGGAAAGGGGTATATAAGTTTATTTGTAAAAAAAACCCTACTTTATTTATAAATTTTCTCTGTTGAAAGACTATGCCTCCAATGTGCCCTTCAAAGTACCACACATACATGCCAACTGCACTGCAAAGTATTTTGTGCTGCATTCAGGCAGAGTTAATTGTTTCTCCACCAGGATTCTCACAACAGGGTTCTTGTACATCTAGTTGGCACTTTTTTTACCCTTGTTGATCTAAAATTGATTTGTTCACAAGTCTGGCTCCCACCCTGTACCACAACCTCCAAGTTGGCAGAGTCTGTGTATCAAACACTATTTACCCTCTACTCCATGGCTAGAGCAGTGATATCTCCTTCCAGTGACCTCTTGTATGGATATTCTGCCTTTCCATCTCATCCTATTAAACAGATCTTTCAAGGAGGTCAGGGAGTTTCTGCTACTTACTTTTCTGGGTCCCAGCTTCTTATCACCCATAAGACAGGGTGAATATTTGCTGAATGAATAAACAAACAAATACTTTCTATTTATTCTTTGGAAAACCTTAAGGGTTGGCTTCCTTTTAAGTGTGTCAAATATCCCCTGAGAGTTGATATAACTGAGCAACTGAAGAGGAAGTCAAGAGGCTTTCATCAGATCAAATCTATTGTGTAATCAATTCCCCATTGCTTTCAGTTTGATAGCGCCCAGAAAATTTGCAAGAGGTTTTACCTGGCCTTGGGTCCCCTAATGCAGGAGTCACATGCTAATGAATTCACAGACTTCTATGGGCCTAGAAAAATTCCTTCAGGTCAGTATTTGCCCACTTTCTGTGTTTGTAATTCTGTAGCAGACACTTCCCTAGTTTGAGCTTCAGCCCTTTCAGAGGCTAACCTGCCTCCTGAGCAGACCTTTGATTCTACTGTAGCCCCTCCAAATCGGTTGAGTTCATATGTAATGCAGAGCCTGCCACCTTCTCAGCAGGCAGAAGGCTGTCCCCTCTCCCTCCCATCCTGCTCTGTTCAGTAGCAGTAACACATGCTTAAGAATGAAATCATCTGTGTTGTTCTGCTGTAAGAATTGCAAGAACCATTTTAAAGGATGCAAAAAAATAAATAAATAAAAGGAGAAAGAGAGAAGTCAGCTGTGACTATATGCATGTGACTGTGAGTCTGCAAAACTGCTCTCATTATATGGTGCAGCACATTGCAGGGTATGCCAGGCTGGGTATATTACCTCCGAGCTGAGGAAACCAGGTAGCAGAGAGTTAAAACACTTGCTCATTGGTTTTTCCCAGATCCTATTTTAATTTGCTCCCTCTTTTTGGACAGCTCTGTGAAGGCAGTCTGGTTCGCTGCCTCGCCATACTAATGAGACTCATCCATCTGCCTCTGTCATTGCCAGCCTCTCCTTTCTGCTGGAAGTCAGAGATGAACGCTCAGGACAGGTCCTTTCTGGGCTGCAGTACTTAATCATTTCTAAACACGCTAGATGGCCTCAGGCAGTGAAGGCAACAAGCATTTAACCCAGACTTGGCAGCTCTGGCTTCCCCACACTCTGCCTGGATCTCTGATAATGAAAAGTTGCCGTGCTTTTCCTCTCCACTTAACCAGATGCTCTTTGCTTCTTAGGGTGAAAGGTTAAATAGATATAAGAACCCATGCTAGTTTTGAAGGCTTTTATTAGCAGGAGAAGAGGATGTGTCCTGGATCCATTTGTCCCTTGGGATTCATATTTAGACCATGCCCTTGTCCTTTATGAAAGGAACAACACCTTTGCCCATGGTGCTTTTGTTGTGGTTTTGCTGTGCAGGAGTTAGTTAAACTGGAAGGTTGGATGCCTACCACTTAATTATTTGATGTTTCATTTTTATGAAAAGAATGAAATGTGGACCATATCAGTGTTGCTTCAGAGAGGCAACACCTTTATTAACAATGTAGATAAAACATTTTTTCCAGAGTGACTGGATCCTCTGATTTATTTCTCCACTCCATCTACTGCTCCATATGTCTGTAGAATCTGCCTTTTTCCCTGAGCTCATGTTAGTATAAAGCAATTGTCTGGGATGTGTAAGAATTAAGTATCCCATCATTCAGGCCAGACATGCAATTAGAAGAGTTGCACTAATTTCCACTGCTGAGACCCTGTCACTTTAATTTATCCTTACTTTCCTGCATTTTAGGCCTTTTCTGGTTGGAGGCCAAGGATTTTATATCGTTCCAATCAATGGTGCTTTGATGTAGGAACTAGAATATGTATAAAGTTTGGAATAAAGAATTGGAGGGGGGGGTTCACCTAGAACTGGGTAAGAGATACAAAAGAATTATGTGAAGAAAGACACATTCTCGATGATTTTACCATGTTAGCAAAATATTGAAGGAGAAAGATTTATTATCAGAAAAAAATTCATGGAATTGTGACAAACATTCACACATTTCTGTATGAATTTCTATATTACATTATTATTCTTAAAATATTATTCTCTGTTTGTTCCTGATCAGTATAATAACAAACATTTACCCACTACTTTACACTGTCATCTCATAAGAAGTACATGATAATATAATGCTAGTACTTGAGGGATTACAGTGAGATGAAGGCAAAAGGATCTTGAGTTTAAGACCAGCCTGGGCTGCATAGCAAGATGCTCTTAGAAGAAGAAAAGAAGAGAAAAAATGGAAGAAGGGAAAGAGGAAAGAGACATACTGAAATTTAACATAAGTTGTAAGCAGAGAAGCAAAACTCAAAAATACAGAAATGTTACCATGAAGAGGTAGAAACTATTCCTTTCTAAACATTTCTCAATGGCAATGCAATATTCCTGTGTGGGCCAGCTATTGAACATTTTGGTGTCTGTCATGCTTTAAAGCAGTCCCCAGATCACAAAAGGCTCCCATAGCCTACACTTACTTCACCTGCAGGTGAAGAGGCAGGGTGCAATTTCTAACAACTCTAGTGGGTAAAACATGTCATGATTTTGAAATAAAGACACAAATAAAATAAATAAGACACATTTACAGCAATTTTTTGTTCAAAGAAATAATAGAAAAGTTTAGCACCTAATTATTTCCCCAACACAGTTTTAAATAATTTCATACATATTTGTCCTTATTCTATAATATAAAGACAGAAAATTGATAATTTGGAGTCAACTTGATTGGACACTATCACTTTGCATTAACTTACAACTCTGAGAATCTAATGTTTTGCCTCCCTCTGACCTTACAGCTTCCCTTCTTCTTTCTGAAAGACTGAATATTGAAACAACTTCAGTATATGTTCATCAGACCCATTTGTCATGTATCTTTATTAAAAGAACTCTAACAACCTCATAAGTCACATACTCACATGAACAAGTGAGACCCACACATTCACAAAAATAAGCTATAAGAAAAAATTAGGCTTCAAGTAGTAACTTAAGGAACTCCTAATGAGAGTAGACCTATCAAAGAGCAAAAACCTATGTATGAATGTTCCTTCTGGCTCAAAATTTATACATTTTGCCCTCATAGTGCTGGAAAGGGCTACGTGAGCAGCTGGGGAAAAATGGCCTCCAATATTGTGAACAAGCAGGGAATCCTGCTATATATGAAATCAACCAGCTGGACAAGATGTACATACCTTTTGTATGTTTAACTATGCTTATCCCCTTTAACCCATGCTGCTTTCACTCTCCATTGGAGAAACTGTTTTCTCTTTTACAGGAAGCAGTAAAAAACCAGAAAGAACCAAAACCCAACAACATAACAAGAAAAGATAGTTGACTCCCTACCATGAGATAAGCCACCTCTTGCACATGAGCCAGGATCCAGGTGAAATCACAGAGGAAGTGGTGAGTTAAGCATATGCGCTGTTATCACGGAAAGTCTGAGAAACTGAGATAGCAATAGACACTGATGACAGTTATATGTATCAAAGCAGAAATCTAGAAGTGACTGAGACCTCAACACTAAAGTAGATTTATAACACACCCACCAAGGCTCAGGGAATATTGCCCAAGAGGGGCCAAAAGATTATAAGAGCCATAGGATGAGAAGGACTATCCAGAAGGACTGCCACCCCCCATGACTGACTCCTGCTCTCATAACTAACAACTCATAACCCATAACCTCATGGTGAATACCAAAAATCTCACTGAGGAGGGCCCTAAGTAGATTGAGGGCAGGGAGGAAGGGGATCAGACCAGTGCATGATTTGCCCATACAGCAATGTTTCTAATTAATTTTAATTTTAGACTTTTCTTAAGGACCAAGAGTTTAGTGTGTTGTGGAGATAATGGAAACAGAAAAAACTAGCAATTTTTCTGAAAAAATATAAAGATCATACCAAAGATTTTAGTGCATATACAAGAAATTTCTCTTAATATTGTGTTCTTTAATGATAATCTAATACTAAAAGTTATTAACCAACATTTTGATCTAGAAATATATATAAATTTAGAATATTTCACAATTGTGTCATTGTATGTCTTCCACATAGAAAATACATTACTTATCTATAAGCATATTACTTATCTATAAATAAATATATTACTTGTCTATGAACATATATTACATATCTATAAACATACTTAAAAAATAAAAAATACATGTGCATGAACATCTACTCACATAAACATTTGTGAAACATTTATGATTATGTGAACATCTATGGAAGGAGTCACTAATAGAAAGAAGGGTCCCATGAATCCCAGTATGTATAAATGACTAGTCCTCTACAGAAAAATACACTGATAAAATAAATTTTGTGTAGAATTAATTTGTGTATGATGTGTAAAAGAGAAACACAATTTTGGCTGGGAATCACTCATCAAATATTAAAGAGGTAATCAGAACATTATAACTATATTTGATGGTGCCTTACATAAATTGATTTAGAAGTTTAAAAGAAAGAGTGGGGGAAGGGAGGGCACAAATGACACGCAAAAAAGAATTGTTCAAAAAACAATGCTATTGCATGTTTTCCTTCAGGGAAGCTTTTAAAAATCAATTGGACTAATTTAAGATGAGAAAAACATGGTAACATAAAGAAATAATAAATCTGGATTTCGGGCTGGAGAGATGGCTTAGTGGTTAAGCACTCACCTGTGAAGCCTAAGGATCCTAGTTCGAGGCTTGATTCCCCAGGACCCATGTTAGCCAGATGCACAAGGGGGCACATGCGTCTGGAGTTCATCTGCAGTGGCTAGAGGCCCTGGCGTGCCCATTCTCTCTCTCTCTCTCTCTATCTGCCTCTTCCTCTCTCTGTCTACTGTTCTCAAATAAATAAACAACAAAATTTTAATAAATAAATAAATCTGGATTTGGAAAACATTAGATATTTCCAAGTAGTCTCAAAACCAGTAAAGATGCTCAAAAATGAAAAAGGAAAAGAAGACACACATCTCAAGTAAATGAGTGAATTTCTTTGGGAAGAACACAAAACTGCATCCCTTTTCCTATCTTGTTTGTTTTACTGACTATCTTAGGCTTGGATCTTGGAAATTTGGATAAGCAGAATCCATGTACTTGAACATGGTAATGCCACTCTCAATTCCTTCACCCCAATGCTTTCTATCAAGATCATCATTGCACAACAAATGTCTATGACACACCCACTAATTAAATATATGGGTTCAGTTTTTGCCTAATTCAGTATTAGTGACTTGGGGCCAGGGTGCTCAGATACTGGGTTTTACCACACATTTTTATATTGACCTCCACTCTACTTGGGGCTTCTGGAACATGAGAACTCAGTCTGGACATGTGTCAAATAAGCTATAAATAATGAATCATCATTTGGTCATTCAATTAACAAGTATTTATAGAGTGAAGGTAGTTGAGTATAAACAAGAATTCATCTTCCCCTTGAGGCAAGCCCACATTTCCACCTCAACAGGCACATCGGATTCACTTGGCACTGCTTTCTGATTTTACTTATTCAGTTGCTTGTTAATGTCTTATGGACTAAACAAAAATCTTAACACCATCCAACACAACTCTGTATGATGTATGTATATGTGTATCTGTATGTGTGTATGTATAGATAGATACATAATACTGGCATCTCTTCCAGGAGATATGCCAAGATCTATTCACAGCTTTATGTACACATGTAATTCGTGTATGTCTGTGCATATGGCAGTCGAGGGAATATATCTAATCATCTGAACATGTTTTATGCCAGATGTTTTTATCATATTTTCTTACCATCACTAATAAAAAGTCTCCATAGTTGTTCTACTTGGACAGTTTGATTGGTCTTTAATCCCAAATCTCATTGAAAAAAGGAACACAAAGTATTTTATGTTCTACAGAATACAAAAACAATGATGGCATATCAGCCACTCATGGGGCATTGTAGACAGAAAGTCCATCTTAACATAAACCAAGCTATAAACAACATGAAATGCTTTTTTTTTTTTTTAACTAGTAGTACTTCTATCTTACAGACTTTTCTGTCAATCTTCACCTCTACTTACATCATCATGGTACATCTTGTCTTCATACAGTGACTGAAAATTCTGTTGTTCCATACAGCTCAGCTCTTCCCATACTGAATTTTGATCTTTCCCTCTGTGTTCATCATTCTACTTCTCTGCAGTCTTAGAATTATCATGTCCTTAGCAATTACATGCATGTGTCTCTATTTACAGTTTCCAGTGATTCCCAATTTCTGCTTTCCTGTAGACGTATTTCAAAAAGTCATTCTTGGGCTGGAGAGAATGCTTAGATATCAAGGCACTTGCCTGAAAAGCCAAAGGACCCAGGTTCAATTCAACAGGACCCATGTAAGCCAGATGCACAAGGTGGTGCATGCATCTGGAGTTAGTTTGTAGTGGCTGGAGGCCCTGGTGCGCCCATTCTCGCTCTCTCCCTCTCTCATAAACAAACAAACAAACAAACAAACAAATAAATAAATAAATAAATAAATAAATTCTATCAAGACCCACTTCTTCAAAGTGAGAGCTCCCCAATGGTATTTTTATCCCCTTTATCTTTAGATATCTCTTGTTAACACCTTCCATGTTATTCTTTCATCTAAGTAAACTTTTAAATGATAAAGTTAACTGTTTTTGACAATTCATAGTTTATACTCTTTATACTCCTTCATTCTACATGAGACTTATTTTGTCTAATTTCCAAAGCTTTCACATCTGTTAGAGCAGTCCGCTTATACTTCAGTCCAGAGTCCTTCAAAAATATATCTATTGGCTGAATCTTTATAGATATATGCCAAGCTCATCACTCCCATTCTTATTTTCTCTGTAGACAATATTGCTGATATAGGGGAAGTTTCTACAGGCTATCTCTTGCTGGAAGTCTTCATCTCAACAACTCAACCAAAGTGGCATTCACTTTGTCTCTAAAGATTTTTTTCTAAGAACAAAGCAGAAATAATCATCAAAAGCAAATCTCACAAAGTTAACATTGTGGAGGGAAGAAAAACATGTCATACTGTGCTCCTGTAAATATCTTGAGGGCAGAAACTACACTGTATGAACTTTTTTACCTAGTTTGTTAAACATAACAGTTTAACAAATATTAAGCTAGCATGTCTATTTAATAGAATGCTACACTAAAAGAAAGTTGTCATCTGGAGAGTACTATAAAATAATGAAACCTATGAAGGAAGCAATGCTTTGTGATTCATTTTAAGTACACTTTATGATTTAATTCATACTGAGTAGGCAAAAGCAAAAGTGAAAATTGTTGCTAAAAGCAACCCATCTGAGAAATATGGAATATTCCAGAGTCAAGAGACATTGGTTCACATTGTAGCCCCTAATTTTTCTATTTCTGTAATATGGATTGGGAAAGTTACTTCATTTTATCCACATAATCCCAAATTCATTATGTAAAAAGGGACTTGATAGATGAATGATAAATTTTAATGCAATTAAAGCTTTCAGCAGTGTCTGGCCTAGAAAAGGTGCTAAGCCTATCAGTATGTCGTCATAAATGATAGAGGAGAGAAAAAAAATCAAACTACAAGGACTAATTGGAAAGAAGGGAATCAGTGAAGGGGAAATAGAAAGCACAAAATTAAAGTAATGGGAGGTGACTATGATCAAAACATATCATACACATATATGACATTTATTAATGAAATATTTTCCAAAACAAAGTATTGGTTCTTAACAGAAAATAAATATTGGTAAATTTAAGATGAGTTTTTTTCTTTCTCAATGAGCTCATGAGGCACAAAAGTTGTGTTTTACACTTTCAGAAAGAAACAAATTTTTTTTTCATAAAACTCTGAAAATGTAACAATATTACCCTCAATTCCATGCCCTAGAAGGAAAACAGATTATAGACCTCACAGTTAAATGACAGAACAGGACTTATGAAGTATCAAAAACAATGGCTGGTGAACAGTTTAAAATCAAGATCTTTTTAAAAAATGAGTCTCAATAATCTAAGCAGATAATTGTATGTAGCTCGGACCAAGGCAAGACAGCTCTCAAGCTGAGAGAAAAGTGATAGCTCACTCCAAATCCATGACTGTCAAATTCTGAGGAACATTTGCAGTCCCAGGGAAGATGAACCTGGGGAGTTTAAAAGATGTCTAGGGAGAATTATGCATATGTATTTGAGAAAAGTGGATATTCATTGATAAAGTAAAAGATAGTACTAGGGAGAAATTTCAAACTCACCTAAGAGTATATATTAAAAGTTAGCTTTACTTTTTTGTTATTTAATGTACTGACTGATTGATACTGTTTTCTTACCATTATAAAAGGGACATGTTTGGTGACAAATAGTGACTACAAGGTCTGAGGAAATGCTCAGTTAGTAAAGTGCTTGCCTCACAAGCATGAGGACCTGAGTTCAATCCTGATACCCATATAAATGACAGGTGCGAGATGACACATGCCTGTACCCCAGCACTGAGGAGCAGACTAAGTATCCCTAGGAATGGCTGACCAGACAATCTTGCCTAATTGGTGAGCTCCAGTGCAGTGAGAGACCTTGTCTCAAGAAAGGTGGACAGAATTCCTAAGGATGACACCTAATGTTGTCCCTTGGACCCTACACATAAGTGCACACATGTGCCTCCAACATACATGCAAACATGTATGTACATGTACATGCATACACACATGAGTGCATAAAAACAGTGGCTACACACAGTTTAATGCAGTGATTTTCATTTTCAAAAATTACCCAAAAACTATATAAAGAACATTTAGAAATTTTGCATTTTTGTATCTAATTCATTGTCCTTTGGGTAATGAAGCTGAATTTATAGAATTGAATTGGTAAAGGAAATATAATAGTTTTCACTGGAACATTGTATCAAAACAGATGTCTGTTAAAATGTTTGATATGAACATTAATACTCATGGTCTTGAAGTTTGCCTTCTTGATCTTACTTTATTTTATTATATTTTATTCAGTCTTTTCTATTGACTAGGTTATGTCAAGATTAACCTTTTTAGCTGGAGAAAACAGTGCCCAAAACAAATTTAAGGAAGGAAATGCTTAATTTTGGCTTACACTTTGGAAGGGAAGTTTCTTCATGCCAGAGAAAGTACGGAGAAGCAGCTAGCCATCTGGGTATCACATCTCCACAGCAGCAGAAAAAAGGAGCCTGATTACTGAGCTTGTATCTTGCATGTATAATCTCAAAGACCACCTACAGCAACACACCTCTTTCGTGAAGGATCTACCTCCCAAAGCCCAACAACCTTATTACCCATTGCTTGAGACCAAGAGTTCAAGACACATGAGGCTATGAGAGATATTTTACATTCAAGTCAACACATATTTGATTTCAAGTTTCTTATTACCATTATTTACTCTATTTCAGTGTCTGGAAGCTTAGATATGTTTGTCATAGGTTTAATGTGGCTTTGTGCTTTGGTATTATATCACAAAAGTGAACCTCTGTGGTCTAATGGTTTGGTTATTGTTCATTTATTTGTTTAATAATTTAAAAAAATCTCTAAGGCCTTTTGGTCCATACAATGAATACCAATAATCTCACCAAAGACCCTCAGTAGAAATAAGGTGGGGAGAAGTCTATGTGTGCAACATTTTTTTAAATAAATAATTTTAAGTGTAAAATATATTAAACAAGAACAAAATGTACTTTACTCAGCTATAGAAATTTATGGCTAATCCTGATTCATCTATACCAGTTAGTCCTAACTTGCTCTCTCCCCAAATTATTTAAAAATATATTTCAGACAACAATCTCCTTGGTCACTGACCATTCTCCACTTTACTTTGAAGTAAAATCTGTGTATCTTCCACACTATGTTCTATGTATCTCATCAGATTTTAAACAAGATCCTATGGGGGCTAGAGCAAGAACCTAGTGACATTTTTGACATTCCTACCTGTTTACAATTGTGGTAATGGATGGATTCTCTTCACTTTACTTATGACTATGGAATCTCTTATTCCATTACAACTATAGTTTCCCTTTGAAGATGCAGCTCTGGGCCTAGTTACTGGATCCCATTATTTTCCTATTTGTGGGATTATATGCCTTGGGTCACTCATTTGTGCTTCTGTCTCCTGCTACATCCATTCTAAGATAACTAGGTGCATGTTTTGAAGGGGAGGTAACTATATTCATATGTTTCATAAGTGCCCCTAATTCCATATATCAATGCACTTCCTATGTCAGATAAAGGAGTTAAATGAACCCCAAATGGTTTGCTTTTTTCTGTTTCTCAGGCACTTATTATACATTATGTACTAACTGGGTCCTAAGGAAACTAAAAGATGAGTCTTTTTTGACCATCAGCCTGACATGTGTTGTTGCCAGGTCAAGTAACTCTTTGTTTTCTGATTTACTCCTTTAACTCTCTAGACCATTACAGGAAATTTATGATATACCTACAAAAGTATTCATACTTTTACTATGTTTTTACAAAAAACTGAAAGGTGGGATTTGGCCACTGTCAACCAAATCAACTCTGAAATCAGGCAAGGCAAGCTAAATGTGGTTCCCAGGAAGCTTGTACAACTCATACCCTGGCAGTCATGACAACTGCAGAATTGGCACGGATGCTACACCTAGTTCTCAGGCTTTCAAACAAAATGGGGTATTTAATAATTCACTGGTAGTTTTTCATCACACTGAAATGGAAGGGATGCCTTTTCCATGAGCTCTCTGTATTCTTTATTCTCTATAACCTCTCTGTGTTCCTTATTCCTAACGATTTACCTCTTGGAGGTACCTTTCATAATTGGCAAAATTTTGATCCCTATATTTTATAAATTGTAAAATTCATCTGAGGGATTAATATGTTTAAACCTTCTGTAAATGGCTGAGCAAATGGTCCAAAGTAAAAGTCCCAGATAAACATAAACAGTGTAACAAGGCAATGAGTCACATGGTAGAGAGGTAGTACTGTGGTTGACAATGTAAATCTTAATGCCATCCTCCTGCTATATCAGCTTTATAAAGACAAAAATGCACAGGTACACCCTATGTGTATGTTTACATGGCTTTAGGAGAAAAGTCCAAATTACATCAGGAAATTTTAAAAGAAAAGTAAGATAGAAAATACTCAGCATGTGTGAGAAAGAGAGGTTATAAGTATATAGATTATAGGTATGGAAATATGCTTCTTTTTTATTAAGAACATACTTTGTATGGATGCATCATGGGTTAGCACCAGCTTTTTCCTCCTTACTGCCCCCATTCCACAGGGTATCCTCCTCAGTGGAGCTGCTGATATTCCACATGGGGTTGTGGGTTATGTCCTGTAGGAGCAGCAGTCAGTTATTGGGGGAAAGCAATGCCTCTGGGCATAATATCCTAATCTGTGGCTATTAAAATTATTCTGTCCCCTCTTTGGCAAAATTCCTGAGCCCTGGTGGCTGTGTTTTGAGTCTATTTCAGTGATGAGCCCTTAGGAGCCTCTGGATTTCTGCTTTGGTATGTGTTGAGCATCCTCAGTGTATGTCTCCTTCACGAACCTGGCACTGGCTTTCAGCCTCACTGTGGAAGCAGCACACTTGCTCATCTGCCCAGTTTGTGGTTTCACCTGAGCCTTGACTGAGATGTGAGGAGTGGTTTATCTCCTTGAGTCTCACTACCTTCTGAAAAAGAAAAACAAATTCTCCAATGGAGAGTGAAGTCAGCATATGTTAAAGTGGATAAGCGTTATTAATTTAAGGAGATTTGGATGGATGTAGCCCCTCTTTTATCCAAAGACTAGTGGGAGCTTGACATTAGAGAGCATAATATTTGTTGCCATAGGACTCAAACCTGGTTCTCAGTTCCAGATATGGGTTCCTTCCTACAGAGTGGATCTCTGAGCCAATCAGAAAGCCACTGGTTACCCGCCAAGGTTGTGTGCCACTGTTGCACTGGTGTGTACTTCTTGTCAGGCTGGTTGCTTCTAAGTAGCTTAGACCCCTGCCTGCTCACACTACTGTTGTCCATTTCCCCCAATAACTCATGTTGTAGCACTGTGTATGGTACCTCTGTTCATTCTATTATTACTTATTATCTTCTTTCATGTTTTTATTAGACTTGCTAAATAGTAGATTTTCTTATGTTTTTTACAAGCTCCTAAAGTTTGGTTAACTGTCCCCCAACTTTTCTCAGCAGTTCCTCACCTAAGCCCTTTGCAAATCCAGTACCCTTTTCCCATGTGTTCATACCACTTGTGTTCCACTACCTTCTCACTTTAAGACCACTTACACCCTACCCTTAAGCCCTTATCTAGTGCCTTGGTCTATGTAGCCAGTCCAGGTTGTACACACAGGTCTGGACATTCAAAGCTAGGGCCCACATATAAGGCAGAAGATAGAGCATTTATTCTTTGCACCTGAGTTGCTTTACCCCATGTATTTTTCCCATTTATATTCATTTCTAAAAATTTAAAATTTCATTATTCTTTACAGCTGAATAAAATTAACACATTTTTATTATCCATTTATCAATTGAGACATCTAGACTGGTTCCATTCCCTAGCTATTGTGAGTAGAGATACAATGAATATGGATGTGCAAGTATCCTGACAAGCATTAACGTTCTTTGGGCATAAGCCAAGAAGTGGTATAGCTGAATCAGAGGGTGGTTCTATTATTTAGCTTTTTGAGGAAACCCACACTGATTTCCATAGTGGCTTTACCAGTTTATACTCCCACCAGTTATTAATAGAGATTGCCTTTTCCTCACATCTTTTCCAGCATTTTTTGATTGTTTTGGAAAGAAAGGCAAGACATTAAGCATTCACTGGGTCTTTTAGGGGAGAGCAATCCCCATTAGATTGTCAGTGGGAGGGCATGGGGGGGGGCAGGGAATCGCGGGCGGGTAGCCCACCCCTCCCCCCAAACAACCGCCGTGTCCACGGCGCCGCCACAGCGCGCCAATCAATCCCTGTGTGTGGAAGCTTAGACTGCTCCGTGCCTACTCGTCCATTTACTGCTCCGGCCACCACGTGTTCAGCGTGTCCTGGCCATAACAGGGAATCCCTGATTCCCTCAGGAGTGGGTAGCCCAACCCTCCCCATATCCACAGCACAGCTGTGCGCAGATTGATCCCTGCATGTGGAAGCTTAGACTGCTCCGCCCACTCACTCATTTACTGCTCCTTCTGCCGCACCTTCAGCAAGCCCAGTCCCACAGCAACTGCCACACAAGCTCAGACTGTGTCTCTCACTTGTGCCACCTCAGGTGCCATCCCCTACCTGCCTTCCATGCCGGCCATCTGCCATTGTCCTGTGGTGGGGGAGTGCAGATTGCATCCGGGTCCCAGTGTTTCCAACCAGAGTTCGGGCTGCTTCAGTGCTTGGTGCCTCAGTGTTACTCCTAGCTCGAATGCAGTCAGCTTTGGCACATTACTGCTTGAGAATTCAGGCAACTTTGGCGCCCCTGCCAGGCAGTAGATAGGTGGCTTTGGCAAGTGAGAGCCAAAGCCCAGGCTGCTTGGTAACTGCCTCAGGCTTTCTCAGATTCCCATTGTGCTTGAGTCCACCCACCTACGTGCCCATACACGGTCATGGGCAGACCACAGCACAAAAGAAATAACATGAAAAATCAAATGCAAGAAAATACAGTTAGACGATCCAGTCCTACTGTGAATACATCTAACCAAAATGTAGAAGAGTCATTAGGTTCAGAACACCAAATTGAAGCTATGAGCAATGCAACCCTGACCAACCTACTGGTAGAACTTGCAGGAAAGCAACAAAGAACTGATAATCATGTGGATGCTGCCATCACTAAACTAGAACTAATAGATAAGAAGTTGGAAGGAGTTCAAAGAGAGTTAAGAGATTTGAGGGAGAGTGAAAAACAAAACAAACAAACAAAAAAAGAAGACCTTAAAAATCAGCTGGCCATGCTAAATGAAGACATAAAGAAATGCAAGGATGAATTCCAAGAATCATCAAGAAAATCAGAAAATGATTGTCATTTGTCTGGAGTAAGATAGAATCTTAAAGTGGTTTTAATTTCCAATTTCTTAATGACTGAGAATGTTTGAAACTGTTAAAAAATTTTTGTCCATTTTTACTTCTTCTGAGAATTCTTTGTTCAGTTCCATACCTTAGTTTTTGTATAAAAATATTTATGAGAGATAGAACAGGGGAGAATATGGTTGTGACAGGGCCTCTACCCACTGCAAACGAACTCCAGATGCATGTGCCACCTTGTGCACCTAGTTTACATGGGTGCTGGTAATCGAACCTATGAACTTGGACTTCACTGGTAAACACGTTGACCATTAAGCCATCTCTCCAGCCTCATAGCTTAGTTTTTTATTGTGTTCTTTATTTTCTTATGTTTAGTTTTGTTTTCAGTTCTTTAAGTAGTCGTCCATCCTTCTGATCAGAGAGATTATGAATCTCAGTGATTGGATTCTAATCTGTGCACATTCTCTGAAGAAGTCATTACAGAAGCAAATGACTTCAATGCTTCTAAGGAAGCGTTGGTCAACAAGACTCCATCTCTTCCCAGCAGATGGGTAGCCTCGAATTATTGGCATTCCTCCTGCCTCTGCCTCCCTAGTGTTGGGATTGGAGGTGTTGGCCACCATACATGGCTTGGAGGTGAAATTTTGACTACATGCATGATCTTAAATGTTTAGCAAATAAGTACAGCCAAAGTAACTGATAATAAAACCAAAGTTTAAAAAAAAAAGCCAGACTGAATATATATATATATATTTTGGTTTTTCTTTTTGGTTTTTCGAGGTAGGGTCTCACACTAGCTCAGGCTGACCTGGAATTCACTATGTAGTCTCAGGGTGGCCTCGAACTCACAGCGATCCTCCTACCTCTGCCTCCCAAGTGCTGGGATTAAAGGCGTGCGCCACCACACCCGGCTGGACTGGATATTTTAAAGGGACAAAAAAGTGATTCATCCCCTATAGACTTCTCCACTAACCCCAGGTACAGGCTATTGACATGCCTTTTAGGGCAACCACAGACACCCCAGCTACTATCAGGTTAAAGGACTCTAGTGCCTCTTCTCACTGTAAACAGTATTTTCTCCAGCCTGAAGCCCAAGTGGGACTTCAATCCCTAAGCAATAAATTCCTCCATTGTGTGTGGGCTTTTTACACTCCTTGACAGTTACTCTGTAATACCTTTTGATGATTTGATACAGGTGTCCCCCATAAACTTAGGTATTCTGAATGCTAGGTTCCTAGCTGATGGAGTTTTGGGAATTAATGCCTCCTGGAGGCAGTGTATTTTGGGGGGCAGGGTAATGGGTCTTATAATCAGTTTCCCCATACTAATTCTTGGCACACTCTCCTATTACTATTATTTACTTGATGCTGGCCAGGAGGTGATGTCCACCCTCTGCTCATGTCCTCATTTCCCCCTGCCATCATGGAGCTTCCCCTTGAGTCTGAAAACCAAAATAAATCCATTTTATCACTAGCTGCTCTTGGTCAGGTGATTTCTGCTAGCAATGTGAACCTGACTGCAACATATACCAATGCTGGGCATTAAAATTACTGCTCAATCTGGCTTCCCAAGACCACTTTGAAATAATAATGGTCCTTCTTTTCTTTCTCAGATCACTCAGTCCATAGGAAAATCTCTATGAATTAGATGTTACCTTTATTCCTCTTGGAAAACTCAGGAGACCAGAAAGGTAGAACATGTTTCTCATATCCAAATAGTGTCCATTATAAAACTTTGCCACAAATCTCATCTTTCCTGGATATTACTAATAGAGACCATATAGGGTTTTAGCTTCCATACAGACCCTCATTCCTCTCTCATCTTAAGTCCTTTTGAG
Source organism: Dipus sagitta (assembly GCA_036346955.1). Lineage (NCBI taxonomy): Eukaryota > Metazoa > Chordata > Mammalia > Rodentia > Dipodidae > Dipus > Dipus sagitta. The sequence goes on along the minus strand of CM070775.1, from coordinate 51,536,518 downwards.
GTGCTTTGTAGATATCTAATCCAAACGATGGAGCCCAATTTTAGGCAAACTGATCTCTAGATTCAATGAGTTCAACAGCTATCCAAAAACTTGGACCTCAGACTGCATAATCCATCCAGAGAACAAGCTGAACCTAATTAATTAATCCCCATAATGAACTAGTAGGTATACTCTAGGACTTTCCCTGATGCATGTGCAACAGATAAAATCTCCAGATCACTCTTATTTAACTGTGTCCCATCATTGCTAGTACTAACATACTGTTTTTGCTATGATCATCTAGTTTTCATGTGTCATTATGTCTATAGGACAAGAAGATATCATCTGGAATATTAAGCTATTATTATTTTTAGTTGACATACAGAGATTTGAATACATCATTTATTATTGCATTTTAAGTATATTTGTTGATTCTCAATCCCACTCTTATTTCCACTTCACTTCTCCCTCCTACAGCCCCCTTCTCCAAATATCCCCTCCACTTCTGTTTACATGTCACATATGTCCTTTTGTCATTCCCTCACCCATCTTACAGTTTCTATATAGACATAGAGAAAGAGAAAGAGAGATGGAGAGAGAGAGAAATATATAGGTATCACAAGCTAAGACCTGCATATCAGAGAGAGCATGTGGTTTGGGGATGAGTTTGGGTCACCTCACTTAATATGATTCTTTTCCAGGTCCATTCATTTTCCTAAAAATTTTATTTTTTCCATACTTCTGAATACTTAGAATGTTTAAAATCACACAGCCCAGGGAATTTTTTTTCTTATTCCTAAAGCCAAAATCCTACTACTACTAATAATAGCTGTTGTATAATTGATTTTGTATATAACCCTCATATCCACTGAGGGGTGTGGGGACATTTACATATGTATCCAGGTTAATTGCTATATGGAAATTTCTGATTATTTCATTAATGTATGATCTGTATTTCATGATCTGCAAAATCAGATTCAAACCATGTCAGACAAAACCATCCTTTTTGGTGATCACCTTTAAAATTGAATCTCCAGATTTTCATGGTGGAAATGGGTTATAGTAGTCTTTGGACCTTTTGTGCTTAACTACCGTCCTAGTTTTTCTCATCTCCTTTGTAGTAAATCTACCTTCGGATAGTCCTGTGACAGTCTTAACTCCATATATTTAGGTCCCCCTGGTCATCCTATCATGCCTGAAAGTCAGCAAGAGTGAAGACCCTAAAGCCTTCTGTACCACATTTCAGCCAGAAATAGCCATACCAGCTTGATGCTTATCTCCTATATGATTTGATGGTCTCAATTATTGAGAGACAGTTGTTAGTTAGCTAGTTAAATGCTAGAGGGATTAAAGGTCATTAGTGATGTACCTCTCCATCATAATCAAGGCTTGTAAAACCAGACCCTGAAACTGCCAGTCAGAATGAGATCAGAGCATTATCTCTGGTCATTGGTAGAGACATGATTGTTTGAGCTACCCAGAAAGTCTTAAGATTACCACTGTATGGTAAAGAGCAAAGATATATTACCATATATTTGTTCCCTTCCTTAAGAATTAATATGAAGTAGCCTGTCAATAACCTGAGCAGGAAAATGCCCATTGGGATAATCTTCCAGTTACATATACCTTAAGAATAGTATAAAGTGCACCTAAAATGTAGATATGCATAAAGGTTTCCTGGGCCATCACCTGCTGTGATCTCTTAAGAGGTTTTGCTCAACAATGGTTCCTTTCCCCATTGTCTACATTCACTGCAAGAGTGCTCCATTTTACTCTAATAAACCTCATCTTCTACATACCCCTAACATTACAGAGATGATATAATTTTATCTCTAAATATTTAATAACACTATATATAAATGGTAGTGAGCTCCTTAACCATAACTATAATACCTGTAACATACCTATGAAATAAAAGTTAAATTTCTTTGTTTATTGTCCCTTCAGTGGCAGGTACCATTCATTGCCCATAGATATCTAATCTATACATATGCTCTGTTTTTTATTTTGTTATTTCCTACTACAGAAAATATAATAACCCTTCCCCCTTAATTTGCCTACTTTGTCAATATCTAGGTGGAGAATCTGAAAAATAAGCAGCTGGATATATGACTTGAAACAATGGGTCAGTAAGTCCTACCAACAGATCTGCCAGATTGCAAACTCAACATCTGTCTGCATGGCCTTAAACATAATCTTTTGGTTTCTGGTCCCCTAAATAAACATAATATTTTAAGCTATCAAATATGGTTGTTTGAAGGGGGACAAGTGTTTGGTAAATATCATAAGCAGATAGTTCAGTGAAGCAGTTTAATATACCACTGTTGCAGTCAGGTTCACATTTCTGGCAAAAATCACCTGACCAAGAGCAGATTTTGGAAAAAAAAAAAAAAAGGTTTGTTTTGGATTTTAGACTCAAAGAGAAGCTCCATGATGGCAGGAGAAAACAATGGTATGAGTAGAGAGTGGACATCACCCCCTAGCCAACATCAGGTGGATAATGGCAACAGGAGAGTGTGCTAAACACTGGCAAAGAGAAAGTGGCTATAATACCCATAAGCCCACTCCGAACAATACATTGCTTCCAGGAGGTGCTAATTCCCATATCTCCATTAGCTGGGAACACAGCATTCAGAACACCTAAGTTTATGGGGACACGTGAATCAAACCACAATATTACAGCCCTGCCACCATGAACTGATAACCATATATCATATAAAATGCAATGCATTCATCCAACTTTAAATGTACCCATATTTTTATCAATCCTAATGATGTTCATAAATACCCATAGTTCAAGATCTTTTAACTGAGCCCTAGTAACCCCCCCCCAAAAAAACCCTCAAAAAATCCATAATGGCACAGAATAAACATTCACACTACAAAATGTCATTGGGTATAGACAAATAATTATTCAACCAATACAAGATTTAAAACAACTAGGGAAAACATCAAACTCTGTAGCTCCAAGTCCAACAACTCTAGCCAGTGACAAATCTCCAAGTCCGATAACTCTAACCAGCAACAAGTCTCTGGAGTTCCAATTCCACCCCTCCAGCTAGGCTACTCACAGTCCTAGAAAACATCTGGGGCCATCAGCTCTTCTTAACAGCCGTCTCATGGTCCTGGCATCTCCACTGGGTCTCCACAAAACCCACAGTTCATCCTCACAGCTTCATTGGGTCTTCATGCAGGCATCCAGGAAACCTGGTTCACACTGCCCATTGCCATTTCCAAAACACAAGAACTCATTAAAAACTCAGTCACCCTCAATTTTCTGCATATCTTATACTTCACAATACCAGGTAGGGTGCCAATTTGTTAATCCATGGGGGAATAAAGCAAACTTTGAAGAAAAGGACACTCCTTGAGTACTCAGGCCCCTTCCAAAGAGTCTACATTCTTTCTGTTGCCTCGGTGCAGATCAGCTGGCCAAATCTCAAAGGTTGTAATCTCTCAATTGCAGCTGGATGGGCAGCAGTTTTGGACCAAAAATTTCATTGCTGTGCCATATCCCTCTGCTCACAATGCAACCGTGTACAAATTGTCAGGACAGGGGAATAACAGCAAGCCTCTCACACAAACTTCTTCTTTCCCCTGTCTAAGCAAAGCTTTTTCTCACCCTCATAAGCCAAATTTCACAGTCCATAGTTTTTACTGCATTCAGGTCTTTCAACTCTGACCAGAATATCCCAGCAAGCTGTATGTACAGCACTATAAGGGGTCTCTTAGGCTAAGGTTTCAAATCCTTCCACATTTCTCTTGAAAATTGGCTCCAAAAGGCCAAAGCCACATAGTCAAGTGTTCATCAGCAACCCCACTTCTGGTACCAACTTTACTGTGCCAGTCAAGTTTGCATTGCTGGAAGAAATCACCGGACCAAGAGCAGCTTTAAAAAAAAAAAAAAAAAAGGATTCATTTTGTTTTACAGACTCAAGGGGAAGGTCCATGATGGCAGGGGAAAACAACAGTATGAGCAGAGGTGGACATCATCCCCTGGCCAATATCAGGTGAACAATAGCAACAGGAGAGTTTGCCAAACTTTGACAAGGGTAAATTGGCTATAATACCCATAAGCCCACCCCCAACAATACACTGCCTCTAAAAGGCTTAATTCCTAAATCTCCATCAGTATCTAGTGTTCAGGACACATTAGTTTATGGGGACACCTGAATCATACCACTACAACCACTAAAATGTATGTGCTTTAAAGTCAAGCAAACTTAATTTCAAATGTTCGCCATAACATTTATTATGTATATCTTACAGTAGCATGTTGGTAAGTACTTAGTAACTGCCTGTTCCCATGAGGTGAAATGCTCCTCTATTGCCAAATGAACTTACCACCATGACATCACTAAACAGGGAGCTGAAAAAAGATAAGCATAGTTGTTGGTTCTCTCAAGCAAGTACTAGCCAGCCTCAATTGCCACTGAATTGTGGACAGGTCACACAAATTCTCTAATCCATAATTTCATGAATTATAAAATAGGAAAATTAATACAACTTGCCTAATTGTATAATTAAGAAGATTAAATGAAATTTGTAGTAGTTACTATGTATAAAAGTGATTTCTATTATAAAGCACTATAAAGTCATCAAATGTCATCCAAGATTGTTTTCTAAACAGAATTCTTTTGAAATCACTTTTGACAATTCCTGCCTGTTTTTAAGTAGAACTCCTGAATGTTCATTGGTATTATAACTGGTGAGGTGAGATAATGTGACTATATTCAACATAATGCCATTAAAAATGACCTCATCACTGAAGCAGACCTAAAATGAACCCAACATGGCTCAGGGAAATTTGCAGGAGAGAGGGCTGAAAAAATGTCAGATCCACACAGAAATGAATGTCATGATACACAGAGTCATTGCTTCCTGCTCATAACTGATGGCTAACCCCACAAAAAACAGCCCATATACCCCAACAAGGAATTCCCTGTGGAGGGGGGCAGTCACGGAGGAGGATAACAATGGTACCAATGTGACTGTACTCACTGAGTACAAGACTAATTTTAAAAAAATGCGTTCAACCACAACAGTGCATGGTTAAAGGGGATTTAAATCTCAGGAAGAACACATTTTCCTCTCAGTTCTGTGGCCTCAGCAGAATTGATTTTGATGAGCTACAAGTTCATTTTCCCCCTTTGTTTGTTCTCAGATATAGCCTGGATGAGATAGCACTGGAGTAACAGCAGAGGAGACAGTTATTTCATGTTGACCCCAAGATGTGCATGCGTGATCAGTATATCTTGATGTATGGTTGGTATATCATCATGAGCAAAAGTAGAATTGTGAAGGTTTCAAAACATATGGAGGTTTCAAAACATATGCAAGTGTGAATGAGAAAAAGAAATTTGTAATTATTAATTGCAGTTATTAATTGCTTTCCATGGGTTGGAACGATGACCTAGTGGTCAATGGTGCTTCCTTGCAAAGCCTGAAGATCTGAGCTAAATTCTCCATTACCCACATAAAGCCAGATGTGTAAAGCAGCACATGTATCTAGAGTTTGTTTGTAGTGTAACTAGGCCCTAGCATGCCCACTCTCCTTCTCTTCTTTCCCTTCTCTTCTCTTCTCTTCTCTTCTCTTCTCTTCTCTTCTCTTCTCTTCTCTTCTCTTCTCTTCTCTTCTCTTCTCCTCTCCTCTCCTCTCCTCTCCTCTCCTCTCCTCTCCTCTCCTCTCCTCTCTCTCCTCTTCTCTTCTTTTCTCTCTCATTCTCTCTGCTTGTAAATAAAAAATAAAATAATTAAAAATGCCTTTCCCTAGTCAGGCATAATAATGTGTTCCTGAAATCCCAGTACTCTGCTGACAGAAGCAGGATTATGAGTTCAAGCCTGGCCTGAACTATAAAGAATTACTAAGAAAGACTGGTAGGAGAAAAACGTTTAAGTAAAATAAAATAAATCAGAAGTGTTCTTTTTATTATAATTTTCTGGAAATTTCACTTCTCCAGCTCTTAATCTTAGGCTCTAAAACCTCTTAGTTCTGCTCAAACCTAGTCTCTTCCTCTCTGCTTCATGCCTCTCATAAACACCCCCTTCTCTCAAGTTCAGGAAAGGTCAATAGAATTGGCCCGGCATTGGGAAGAGCCTGATTTGAACCCAGATACCAGCAGGACAGGAAAAGAAAGAAAGAAACCAAATAGTGAGTCTGCCCCATAGCCTGCTTTTGACTGGTTGCTTTGCAGAATAAAGTTTACTTCGACAGGCTTTTTTTTTTCTTTTACAAATGGTGCAATGTCAGTAACTTAGAAGTGGATAAAGGCTTGGAAGAGAGATGCAAATACCTTACCTATATGAGAAATGGTTTAGAAGAGGAAGGTGCATAATGAAGTAAAGGAAAATTTATCAAATGAGGGTTAATCCTAACATGTAACCCACTGTTGAGAGATGGGAGGGCGGGTTAAAAGTCCTCAAAATGAAATTCTCTTGTATATTTCTTGTAGAGACACTTCAGGTGATAAAATAATACCTGTGAAAAGGAATTTGTTTTGGTCCCTTCAAGGAAAAAAAAAAAAAACGAAAAGTTCCTTCTGAAACTAGCTCTTCGAATCACGAATAGTATTATTTATGGAGACTTAACCTATACAACAACATTCTCAAGTTGTTCCAGAAACAAAAATGTCAGTTGCTGAGAAATAAGACTAAAGGGTTGCAGGGCAAGAAATGTTAGCACCCAGGGATATGACAAGATGCCGTTTTTGCCAAGTATGGTCTTAGCCTCACTTCTATGTCCCCTCTCCTTTACCTTCTCCTCAGGACCCCCCCCCCCCAGACCACAGAGGAACACGTGTGACTTTTCTAGGTTTCTCCTAATTATGACTTAAAGAAGCAATCTGTACTGCTTTGTTTTGTTATGTTAGTCTTTTGTTGTCAGGAAATAAATCTGACACTTTTATTAGCCACACAAAGCCAGCCCAGTTTCTTGAAAGCCATGCAATCACACTGGCTCTCATGTCAGTTATCACTTTTACTGTCAGATCTGAAAATCTGCCACCTAAAAATCAACATTTGAACATTCCATTTCCACTCATGACATAAATCTTCTAGAGCCATGCTCAGCCATTAGCTAAGTCTTAGCCTACATCTTTGACAAGGAAAGAGGACATAAAGGGGACACCTCATTCCTACTCTAGTTCTGCTTCATGCAGAGAGATCCTCACACAGAATGTGTGCCTTGATCATTGCTGAAGTGTGCATTTCCATACAGAGAGACAAAGGAGTTGGTTTTTACTCCCAAGCCTTTTGCTACTTAAATAAAGTTATTGGCTGCCTAATGAATGTTAGCTGCAGTACTCCCTGTGGTCAGCGGGGCTGTTGTTTAATGAATTGCTTAATGTGCTTGATTACTGTTACAATGTTGAATGAGGAAAAGGCAAGAGAGATTTGAAAGATTCACTGGAGGATATGATGAAAATGAATTGGATCAATAGGAACTTTTTGCTCATCTCTGAATAGTACATTGTGGGCTGTATTGTTAGAGTTAGAGGATAATGCAATTTTGTGGTTTGTTGTCTTTTTATAATTCACAAATATAAATCTCCTTAGACAGTGAGTTTTAGGGCTGGCCTTCCTGGCGTTATAAATGATCCCCAGACTCCAGCCCTGGTTACTTACATGGACAGATAAATTAATTAGAAAAACTTTTATGCCAATTACTTTATGCCCTTGGCTTTCATATGTTTCTGAAGAGCAGCAGCTAATTAAAGATATGATTCATAATTACTGGTCGATCGAGTAGTTGAGTAATGGAATCAGGAACTGTTCCAAAGAAAATTATCCATCACATCATTACTAATTGTTACATAATACATATGAATGTAGAATTCAAATAAAAAATTACTCACTTTGAAAGGTTCATTCAATTTTTTTAAATTTAATAATTATAAACATGAAATGAGTTCTTATTATACTGAAGCATATAAGTAAGAGTTTTTTTTTTAATTTTAAGTAAATAGTTCTACAAGACTCAAATGACCCTGAAGCTTTAATTATCAATGAAAGGTTTTTCTAAAATATTTCCTGTGAAAACTGCAAACTAGAGAAACAGTTAAAATGTCTTGTCCATGTCCTTCTAGTCCCACCTATCCAGCTCCACTTAAGAGTAAGGTTGCTGGAACCCAGTGTGCCTAAGTGGGAGGGACCACCCATTGGCCTGCATTGGACTAGAAAAATTCCCAGGCTCAGAAAAGCTAAGAATGTTAATACTTGGAGAATACCAAAATCTCTCCAAAGGAGACAGTTGTCAAAGGTTGTATATATCCCAGATATATCCTAGCTTAGGATAATTGTGGGCCTTTGTTTGAGGGAAACACAGGACCAGAAGAATGGAGATAATCTCATAGAGAACAGAGCTTTGTGCGGAAGGAATGAGGGGTAGATCCCAGCCATGGGGTATGGCTTGCCTGGTAGAATTAGGGCCTTGCATCTCTGAACTTTCTGTAAGCAAGTAGCTCCTGATTTACCTGAATCTATCTTCCATATAGTCTGGGGAAAGGGGGACAAGAGTTGTCTCAGAAAAACCATCACTAAGATTTTCCTGTCTTCTGCCCTCTTCATTTCTAATCCTTGACTCCAACTCCAGTGGCAGCCTGAGTGTTCTGTATAATAACAGATCACAAGATGGACAAGAAAAAACTGCACCAAGATTAGCTAGGGTTATGAGCCTCTTTCTTTATCCACAGTGCTCATTTTGCTATAAGAACTCCCAAGGCTCTGTCCCATCTCTTCCCCAAAGGGGCTGCCTAGATCCTTTGAGTAAGTACCTAAGGCACAGAAAAGAATAGTATATTGTCTTCCTCTGTTCAAGAAGTATTCAGTGTTAGGCACATTCAATGCTTGTGCAGGGTCCTGATGAGAAAGATAAGAGTATAGTCAGGCAAGAAGCCCACTAATGGGCACCTATGGGATTGAAGAGGGAAAGAGCAACCAGCGTTCTGGCCTGTAATGTCTTCAGATACAAAGTTTTGCTAGTGAAGCAGGAATAAAGAAATCTGAGGAAGCTTTTCTCATTGCAGGTGCCTTGGAAATGGATTGTCCTGGAAGCACTGAGGCAGGCTTCTCTGAGGAGGACTGTGATGGCATGGACTGGGGGTTTACCTTGGGAAGAGAGAACCGGCTGCACAAAAACAGAAGACACAAGTTCCAACTGCACAGTCTGGAAAGCCATGTATCAAAGTAGTTTAGTACTCCAGTCAGCCAAAATTTAATTGAGTCATCTGACCCACATGATGGGCACCAAAGATGACCTTTGGATCAGCTCCCATGGTTAAAAGAAGATGCTGGTAGGAATGTGAGTAAACACTCACTATGGGGAAGCTAGTGTGTATTCTCTATCTACAGAGAGGCAAGTGCAAATAACATATATTCATTATTTAATTAGGATAATACTTCATCTCTTTCTTTGGACTGGTCCCACTTGTACTACAAGTAGGTAAGAGTTATTCAGTCTCTGGAGGCATGGACCTCAAGCCGACTGAACTAAAATCTCCTTTGCAGAGTGTGCATGGGACCACATAGAAAGCAATTACCCTGTGTCCCATGGACTCTCTGGAGCAGAAGTAGCTGTGTTTTGAGATGCAGATTTGACCAAGCAGCCTCAGCTGTCTTAGTATCAGTTTCAAAGCATCAGGCCTTGGCAAGAGCAGAGAGGAATAAGTACAAAAACAAAACAAAACAAAGAAATCAGGAAAGAAAAGGGAAAAATTATTTCAGACATGCCACCTGCTGATCTTTTCCAATTTAGCAAACTTATGTGAGGTCTGGAGAGAGCAAATGAGGGTTTCTTTGGAAATCAGATTGACCCTGTTAATACTTAGTGACAGTTTCCTATGACTGCTCCTAATGTTATCCAAGAGGCACCAAGGAGCAGCTGCATAACTCATTAAAGGAATTCTAGTCATATATATCCAGACATCAAATATGGCAGAAACAGGATGTGGAGTGTCCTCAGTTCTTGAACTACTTCTTGGCAAGCTGTGAGGGAACTAGACATATACATGGTAGTAGAAATGATTTCGATAAAGTGCAATAGTTGATTCAGGGCAGAAAGACATATTCACATTAAACTATTTTAAACAATGACAAAAGTGTGTCAACTAAAAATTGCTGTGTAACTCCTCTGAAAGCCAAACATGTGCTGGAAGGAAAGAACTTCGGGCAGTCTCCTGACTCAGCAACCCTATGCATCTCCCTCTACTGTCTACCTAGTGACAGCAGACTCCCAAAATAGAGGGATATCCAGCAGATTTACAGATTTAATTAGCACTGTCTCTGCTCTCTTCCATGTAAGTGAGAAAGTTGCTACCAGATTGTGCTCTCTGAAGAACAGACCCCAGCTCACCAGAGATAGCATTCAGCTACCACACATGTGTAGCAGAAACTGAGTGGGAAGGACCAATCTGGTACCAGGACTCCAGACTAACGCCTTTTTGGCCAGGGGGATCAAATGAGGTGTCAGGTCACCTATGAATGCCCCCATCTACAAGAGGTCTCAACAAAACAGAGGAAAGAAAGCAGGTCACAGCCAGCACCTGCAGGACCAGACCATTCTCCTTTCCTTCCCAATGGTGTCCTTCATCCATGACCTTCCAAGCTATTGACCCTCCTCCGAGGCTAGGTACTGAAGCAGGAGTTTGATATTAATCTCTCTGTTGGGATTTCCAAGCCTCTGTGAATGATGGTTGTTACTGTAACAGGGGATGTTTTATGACTGTTTCATGGATAATTTCTTCAAGAAAAAAATTATGTTAAGTTTGGCAAAATCTTGTTTTATGAATTTTAAAATGATTACCATTCCTTGTTGTTGGGCACTGCAAACTCAGAATATTTCTAAGGCCCCTGGTAGTGGCCAGTCTCAGGAGTCATGATATTACATGACTCTCTGCCAGGAAGGGAAATCACAGTGGCTGTCAGACTGACAGTGTAAGAACTACTGCCATTCAATTGTCAACCTCTGAGCTATGTCAGGAGAACCTGACCACACAGCTGAAAAGAAGAATGCTGAGGTGCTATTTCTCTTCTATGCACTCATTTGCCTTATGAGCTAAAGATATTTATTTCACCCTTCCTATTGTCATATGCTCAAATACAAGAGCTTCCAGCACCCATTGGAATCGCTATTTAGCACTTCCTTCTTTAAATAGCGTTCTGACTCAGAAGTCTTGTGTACATTGTTATTTTGAGCAAGACTCATGGAAACTCCTCAGGCTTACATCAGGCCCAGTGCAGGAATGAATGCTTCCGGACTAGCAGTGCAACGAATAAGTGAGTGATCAAGGTAGATTACACATTCTTACCTTTCAAAATCTTATTTTCAACATAATGACTAAAATGAGGTTACTAAACAAAGTCATATGTTATTTTTCTCTCAAATCCGCCAATGGATTTCTGTTATGGGAAAAACAATTCAAAACTTTCATAATGCTTACAAGACACCATGTCTTGCTGTCACATTTCTTCCTTGCCCCATTTCCAATGTCCTGTCCCTTCTTTTTGCCTCTCTCCCGACCCTCATCTTCCTTTTCTTTGGCCATATTCAACTCCTTCCAGTTCCTCAAACACCTTCACACAAAGCCTCACCTCAGGATATTTGTAACAAAGAACCCGGTGCTAGGACTGTGAGTCTTCACGGCTGGATTCCTCAACCCTCTTGGGTTTTCACACTGACTAGCGTACTTAAATTGTACCTACCACCCACATATCCTTGCTCAGTTATGTCCATTTTCTCTAAAAAATTATGCTGCTCTTAATAATGTTTATAACTTACTTTTTCTCTCTTCCCTACTACTAGAATAATATGCATTGTCTTTTTTTCTATCTTACATTTAAGACTACAAACATAGTTGATATCTTTTCATAGAGGAGTAGATAAGAGTCTTAAAAATAGATTGCCAGATTAAGCTATAGAATTTTCTTCAAAATTATAATTGATTTTTCATGTTATTTACTTTTCTTTATTATCTAAAGTTTGTTGATTTGAAAGGAATACTGTAACTAAAATTTAATTTGGGGGAATCTGTTGTCAATATCTATTTTACATCTGTTAATTACTTGTTGGGAGTTCAATACTTTTGTGAAAATTAATATTAAACAATGGTGAATTTTTAAGATATTTTATTTATTTATTAGAGAGAGAGAGAGAGAGAGAGAAACAGTAAGAGAGAGAATAGACATGCCAGTGTCTCCAGCCACTGGAAACGAACTCCAGATGCATGCACCACCTTGTGCATCTGGTTTATTTGGGTTCTAGGAAATCAAACCTGGGTCCTTATGCTTTTCAGGAAAATACCTTAAGCACTAAGCAATCTCTCTAGCCCAATAATGCTGAATTTTATGGTGAGTGTTTGTATCTATGAAATGATAAAATAGAGTGAATTTACTTACTGAACTCTAAGCTATTTAAGAAATAGGTCCCAAATATGGGCAAAGGAAGAGAAAGACATCTCTAAATGTCAGCTTTGCAAAATGTAAAACAAAAAAATGTAGGAGATAATATGTTTTAGCCTATGGCTAAAATGAGACTTCTTTCTACTAACAACCCCATTCCAATCTCCAGTATAGACCTTGATACCACCTTGGGAAGAAAGAGCTTGGTTCAGCTAAGTAAATGCTTTGACCAAGTCAAGCAAATGGGAAAATGGTAGAGCCACACTGTAAGGCATCGGAGGGCTGAGCCCACAGAGCTGCTTCTCAAAGCAGGACCAGATGTCACCAAAGTGTGCTGTCATTTGTGGTCATAACATAGCAGAACATAGTCCCACTGGAGCCACAGTTGCAAAACAGACTAAATAAAAATCTGAATTACACACCATAGGCCTTTTCCCCAAACTCACAAGTCAAGTAAAGCAATCCTCCTTGCTTGGTTTGACAATTGTGAAAGACAAAAGAAAAAAGTGGGAATCCCTCTCCTCAGGTACTTGAGATTGTGGAAAAAGAGTTCTTCCTCCAGTGAAAAAGTCATAGAAAAAAAAAAATGAAAGACAACTTAAGCATGTATATCCAATTTTTTTATCTCTCTCAAATTAGAAGACACTAGGTGGGCATGGTGGCACACACCTTTAATCCCAGCACTTGGGAGGCAGAGGTAGGAGGATCACCATGAGTTCAAGGCCACCCTGAGACTACATCATAAATTCCAGGTCAGCCTGGGCTAGAGTCAAACCATACCTCAAAAAAGCTAAAACAAAACAAACTAGGAGACACGAAACTAGATGAAGGATCTTACTTAAAATAGCTGTGTCTAAATAAAATATTTTCTACCACCCTTGTTGATATATGCATGTATATATATAGTCCTCCTTCAGATCTGAGTAACATATGTTTTCATCACCATCTCTACCAGCAAACCAATCCTTCTGAATCATCCCCCCCCCCCAACACTCCTTTTCGTGTTTGCTTCAAGAAACCTTACATTCTGGGAATTTCAGATAAAATATCACATTTGTTGTCATTGTAAAAGATCATTTAATATTTCGTGGGCATATGCCATATGTTTTGAAGGAAGATGATAAGTAATGTTTTGTCACTTTTTCTTGGCAAAATTCAAAATGGAGTGAAAACAAAGACTCTTTCCATACATGAAATTTAAAAAAATATTGAGAAAAAATATTGTAAACCAAGTTACAATGTGCCACTTTGGATCCTATTGGTTCAGAAAAAAGTTTACAGTTATTCCTCTACCACTTTACAATATTAGTTTGCACAGAGCTTGGGCAACATGGTGCTATCTCTTAGGGGAATATACATAAATTATGCCACTGAGCAAATAAAGACTTGCTTTCACCATATATGATGAACTCAGCATCTGGTTCTTTTCTTAAGTAAAAGCATCTCCTCTAGACTTGAATGAGCGAGGGAATTGTGACAATATGACTCTGTCATGGGATTAAGGTTCACACCACAGAATTAAATGCTTTTAAGATACCATACTTAACATCCAGGGGAATAATAAAGATCGGCACCAAGTAATATACCATAACAGTACCATAGTGGATAGGAACTCAATGGTAACTACTAAGTAGCCACTCTACAGTAGTCTGTTTACACTGTAACAATAAATACATGAAACTGTGTAAAAACATTGAAATTTAAATGTTTGGCATACTTACTAAAAAGTGCTATCATATAATTGGAACTAAAGAAACATTTAGTGGAAACATTTTGGAGATTGGTAGATAACATACTACAAATTCCCCTCACACTTCTAAGGAACACTACAACTGTACATATCATCACTGTTAGGCATAAAAGAAGTGTTGCAAATCAAATCAGAATCATAATCTTGTCCTTAAAAGCTTAAGACACTCCTGGTGAGGTAGTTTTAATTTTTTTTACTTATTCAGTGCACTAAAATTAATATTCTTCAATAGATAAAATAATGCTAAGAATTCAGCTTTGAATAGGTGATACCCCATTTTGAGATTACAACAGCTTCAAGTATCAAAAATACCCTCCAAATATTTTAGATATCTTGAAATGTTATAGATTATACTCCCTCCTTTATACCCCAAAAGTGGCTTACTACTTGGCTTCAGAGAAATAAACTGCTCTGTCTTGGCTTTTGTGGCTTTAAAATGGGCTTAAATGCAATAAAATATTGATATTAATATGGACTTGAAGAATATTCTGTATTTAGTACTATGTATTGCCAGAGAGGGACATAGGTAGTAGAGCACTCTGAAATAAGTTCCCTAGACTAGACTGCCATTTGGACATATAATTCCCATTATCAGAGCTCAGTGGCTGTCCTGCCAGGCATAGTGGCCTGTGCTTATAATCCCACTGTTGAGGTTGAGAAGGGAGGATCCCTGGGGCTTCCTGGCTAGCCAGCAAGTTTAAGGTTAAGAGACCATGTCTCAACAAAAGGTGAACAGAAGGCTAAGTATATGGTTCAGTGGATGAAGTGCTTGCTATGCAATGATGAGGACCTGTGTTCAGTTGCCCAGAGTACATATCTGACATCATAGAGACATCGATGAAGGGGAGACAAAGAATTCCTGGGGTTCACTGGCTAGCTAGTCTAACCAGATCATTGAGCTGTAGGTTCAGAAGAGACTCTGTCTCAAGGAATAAAGTGGAGAGCAATCAAAGAAGACACCCAATGTCTACCTCTGGCCTTCACATGAATGCATATCTGTATACTCATGTGCAGTCACACACTTATGAAGATGCATACAAACATATACACACAGTACACATACATACATATACAAAAGGTTGACAGCATTTTTGAGGAACAACACTTGAAGCTGTCCTCTGGCAACTATTATTACATACACATGTGCACTTGTATATATACTCACACAGATATGCACCTGTACATACACAAACACACACACACATACATCAAAAAAATGAGTTTATCTCTGTGGTGGTCTGATTCAGGTGTCCCCCATAAACTTAGGTGTTCTGAATGCTAGGTTACCAGCTGATGGAGATTTGGGAATTAATGCCTCCTGGAGGGAGTGTATTGTTGGGGGTGGGGTTATGGGTGTTATAGCCAGTTTCCCCAAGCCAGTATTTGACACACTCCCCTGTTACTATTATTTACCTTATGTTGACCTGTGTGTGATGTCCACTCTCTGCTAATGCCATTGTTATCCCCTGGCATAGTGGAGCTTCCCCTCAAGCCTGTAAGCCAAAATAAACCTTTTTTTTTTTTTTTCCACAAGCTGCTCTTGGTGGGTTGATTTCTACCAGCAATGCAAACATGACTGCAACAATCTCCAACAGCTTGGAAGCTTTAATCAAGGGCCTGCAAAAGACACCTAGCTAAATAAACATTTTTTTCCTCCCATATATGTTCACCTGGCTACCTGGCCAGAGCTGACATCCTACATACTGCTTTGAGTCAGGCACAACCACTGTGGTTAGCACTGTGAGAGAATAAATCATCTGTGGCTGAAGCAGCAGGCTCCAAGGAGCTCCCTAGCCTAGGTATAATCAAGCTATGTAGTATGTGCAGCAATTTGCTCAACTGCATATACAGTAATTTCCTCTGGTACTCATCATGCCCTTCTGTAGCTTCATGACATATGTGTTTAAATAACATCAACTGCAAAGGTTGAAGTATAATGCATCTTACTGATTTTTTCATAATATATTCTAAAGTCATGTCTATTGCTTTTCTTTCTTCATTAAGTTTAAAACACCAGGAAAAAACATCTACTAAATGTCTATCACATAAAACTTTAAGATATCCTGCTATAGATACTCAAAACATAAGAAATTCCATATTAACAATTTTAAATTAGGATATTTGTTGTCAACATGTATGAAATATTTAAATCTCAAACCAAACACATACTTGAAAAAAATGTGCCAAACGAAAAGAGCTTATGTACTCAAATTTACAAATTTTCAGGCCTTTGAAAAATGGTGTATATGCACATGTTTGCATGTGTATGAGCACACATATGTATGTATGCATGTGGAGGCCAGAAGTTGATATCAGGTGTCCTCCTTAATCACTCTTCACCTTATTTACTGAGGCAGAGTCTCTCACTTGCTCCCAGGGGTCTCCCATTCAGAAAGTCTACCTAGCTAGGTTGCCCTGGGTATCACAGTTCTCTTCCACATGAATGCTGGGATTACAGGTGGACCTCCATACCCAGCTGGCATTTACACATGAGCTAGGAATCTGAACTTTGGTCCTGCTGCTTGCGCAACAAGTGCTTTAGCCCTTAGCCATCTTCCTAGTTTCATTTAACTACCAACCATCAACTGATCTGAGAAATGTTTATGACAAATATATTTGGGGGACTGGATAAATTGCCGAGTTAGTAAACTGCTTTCTTTGCAAGCATAGAGACCTGAGTTTGATCCCAAGTACTCACATTTAACAAAATAAGCTGAACCTGGTGGCACATTCAGCACTGGGGAGGCGTAAATAAGTGGATCCCTGAGGTTTACTGGCCAGCTAATCCAGCCTACTTGGTGAGTTCCAAGCCAATGTGAGACCGTGCCTCAAAAAAGGTGGACAGACTCTGAGGAACTACACCCCAAACTATTGTATGCCTCCACATGCATGCATGCATGTGCACACACATACACACACACACACACACACACACAGTAACACATCCAGGAAGTGTACCTACGTACTAGTTTAACAGAGGGATATCCATTCAGGGAAAATCAAATGCATGTCACCCAATGATAACTACGTTCATCTTCTCATTATTTGCAGATTAAGCACCAATCAAAGCAGCAATAGTGTAGATAATAGAACTAGTTTGGAATTTTGACTTAGAGAAAATGCTGATTTTTTTAATTAGTAAAAATTATTTTATGAGTAAACTGGACTTTAAAGTGAAAATATGGGATAGGAAACAGATTAGGCAATAAAAACAAAATATTCAATTGGGATCTTAATAAAATAAGGTTCTAATGTCAAATATTATATTGTCTCATATACAAGTTAAAAATACCCATATATTGCATTTTAAAGCTATTATCCATCCAGATGATATGTCATTATCCATTTGGCTTAAATTGCTATGTTATTTCATGACCAGCAAGTTATCTAGAAGCAATACCTACCCTGGAAGAATTGGGTGAGTAAGCTCTTTAAGAAGGAGATGCCCATACATTTAAAGTATTAATGCCATCTTTTTCAATATATTTATGTTTATGAGTAGGTAAGAGACTGGAGAGAACAACAGCTGAGACCAGGCATTGCCACTGGAGACAAAGTCAGATGCTAAGAGAGGGGGTCAAGCTCCAGATCAGCCACCTCTGAGCTGCACTGGCCTGAGGAAAATAGAACTTCCCTTGGCTTAAGTTTTCTATTTATGTTCATTTGCTCAGTATTGTTTTCCATGGGGAAATGGTGTTAAAAGAGGATTATATAAGCTTTTCCATAAAGGGTCAGATTGTAAGCATTTTAGGCTTTACAGACTGTAATTAGATTCTGTTGCACATTTTAAAACTGTTTTTTCCCAATTTATTGCAAATTATTAGCATTTCATGGGTCAACAAGAATAGATTTTACTCTGAGACTATATAGTGAATTCCACATCAACCTGGGCTAGAGCGAGACCTTATCTCACACACACACACACACACACACAAAGAAGTTCCTGGTTTATTTGGGACCACAGACAATTCTTTACTGATCTACCAATTACAGTATTGTAAATGTTTCTAACTGTGACAAAATTACATGATGCTATGATTAGCCATTAATTCAAATCACTTCTCCAAGAGGTATGTTCAAATAATAATATCAGTGAATCCTGATAACAAAAAAGAAGAGAATGCCAACAACAGCTCAAAATTTGTTCCAAAGTATTAAACTACTGCAAAACTTTCAAGGCCAAGCATACTGGTGCATACTTTTAATCCCAGCAACTGGGAGCAGAGGTAGGAGAATCACTGTGAGCTTGAGGCCACCCAGAGACTACATAGTGAATTCCAGGTCAGCCTGGGCTCTAGCAAGTGAAGGTTCTGTATATTTACTCTAATATTTTTAAAAGATGGAAGTAAATTTATTACTTAATGGACACTAACTATGTGCCAATCCCTCTAATTATACTAATAGTGATAATAAGAAATATTCATGAGGTGCTACTCTGAGTCAGGAATTACAAATATGACTTTATATGTATTAACACTCTGAATCCTAAGAATGACCATATGTGTTAAATATTGTCATCAGTCCTATGTGCTTGATATTGTTGTCACTGATTTTTTTATTGACAACTTCTATACTTATAGACAATAAACCATGATATTTCCCTCCCCTCCCCCCTTTCTCTTTCACAACTCTACTCTCCATCATATCCCCTCCCTCTCTCTGTTAGTCTCTCTTTTAACTTGATGTCATCATCTTTTCTCCTATTATGAGTGTCTTGTGTGGGTACTGCTAGACACTGTGAGGTCATGGATATCAAGGCCAATTCCTGTCCAGACAGTTCCATTGCAAAGAGTGGTACCCTTCCTTTGGCTCTTACATTCTTTCTGCCACCTCTTCCGCAATGGATCCTGAGCCTTGGAGGGTGTGATAGCGATGTTGCAATGCTGAGTACTCTGCTGTCCCTTCTTCTCAGTACTATGTTGCCTTTTGGGTCATCCCACTGGTCATCACCATCTGAAAAGAGAAGCTTCTCTAACCAGAAGTGAGAGTAGCATTAACAAATGAATATGAACATTAAGTGTAGTGATTTCAGGGTAGTTTGGTGAGAATAACATATACATTTATCCAGACAAGATCAGGCTGTATACCACTAAGGCTCATGACCTCCCCTGCCATAGGCTTTTTATTAGATTTTCAGTACCAGGCATGCATTCCATCCCATAGAGCAGGCCTTCAGTCAATTAGAGAGCAGTTGGTTTCCCACAAAGCAGGCATGCCACTCTTGCATTTGTTCAGTCATTTGGCCTGTCTGGTCAAACGTGAGGCTTCTAGCTATTTTTACTGCTGATGACTTCTGTCTCCCATAGGGCTGCATGCAGTGCAGCTTTTACCAACTTTCAGTTGGCTGTTCTACAGGGAGAAGCACCAGCTTGATTTCTGAGTGGCCTTGCCACTCAGGTATGTGAAGTCTTTAGCAATAGGGTCTTATCATCTGTTTCTTAAAAGAAACTAAGGGCCTTGGCAATAGCCTGTAATGTTTTGAAGGCAAGAAGGACATCTCTGGCCAAAAACTCACTGGAAGGTATCCCATCCTTGGCACAGAAACTTTTCTAGTAATAAACTACATGTTCTAGATGTGCCATTATTCAAAAAAGTGGGTTTTCATATGTCTTATTTAGAATATCTTGAATTTTGTTTGACCCTCCCCCCACCCTTCTTTTACACAATCTCTTCTCCTGACCTTGCTTAGGCCTGTCTCCTCCCTGTAATCTGTTCTTCTACTTACATATATACAATACCATCCCCTTAAATCTTCCCTCTCCTCCCTCCTTGATAGCCTTTTTCTACCTTACTGGACTCTACTGTCAATTTTTGGTTCCACCTCACATACAAGTCTATACTTTTGCAGCAAGGACCCACATATGAGAGGGAACATACAACATTTGGCTTTCTGGACTTGGTTACCTCACTTAGTATAATCCTTTCCAGATCCGTCCATTTCCCTTCAAATTTCATTTTTCTTTACCACTGAATAGAACTCCATTATATAAATGTACCACATCTTTATTATCCACTCATCTGTTGAGGGACATCTAGGCTGGTTCCATTTCCTACCTTTTGTGAATAGAGCAGCAATAAACATGGTTGAGCAAGTATCTCTAAGATAGTGAGAAGAGTCATTAGTATATATGCCTAGGAGTGCTATAGCTGGATCATATGGTAACTATTTTTAGATGTCTCAAGAAACTCCACACTGATTTCCACAATGGCTATATCAGACTACATTCCCACCAACAATGTAGAAGGGTTCCCCTTTTACCGCATCCTTGCCAGCATTTGTGGTCATTTGTTTGCTTGATGGTAGCCGTTCTGACAGGAGAGACATGGAATCTCAAAGTAGTTTTAATTTGCACTTCCCTGATGGCTAGGGATGTAGAACACTTTTCTAAATGTTTATATGCCATCTGTATTTCTTGTGATGAGAACTCTCTATTTAGTTCTTTAGTAAAGCCCATTTTTAATTGGTTTGATTTCTTATTATTTTGTTTATTGAATTGTTTGTATATCCTGAATATTAATCCTCTGTCAGATGTGTAGCTGGAAAAGATTTTCTCCCATTCTATAGGTTGCCTCTTTGCTCTATTCATAATGTCCTTTGCTATACAAAAGCTTTGTCATTTCATGAAATCCCATTGGTTGATTAATGGTTTTATTTCCTGAGCAATTGGGGTTATATTCAGAAATTCATTGTCTATGTCAATATGTTGAAGAATAAACCTTACCTTTTCTTCCAGCAATTTCAAAATTTCAGGTCTGATATTAAAGTCCCTGATCCACTTGGACTTGATTCTTGTCCATGGAGAAAGACAATGATATATTTCCATCCTTCTACATATAGATATACAATTTTACCAGCATTACTTGTTGAAGAGGTTGTCTTTTCTCCAATGAATATTTTTTTACCATTTTTGTCAAAAATCAGATGTCTGTAGCTGCCTGGATTAATATTGGGTCATTGATCTACATGTCTGTTTTTGTGACAGTACCATGCCATTTTTGTTACTACAGTTTAGTAATATAGCTTAAAATTGGGTATGGTGATACCACCAGCCTTATTTTTGTTGTTCAAAATTGTTTGGGCTATTTGAGGTTTTTCTTTTTGTGTGTATTCTTCCAAATGAAATTTAGTATTTTTTTCCTTCTATTTATGTGAAGAATGCCATTGGAATTTTAATGGGGATTGCATTAAATGTCTAGACTGCTTTTGGTAAGATTGACATTTTCACAAATATTGATTCTTCCAATCCAAGAACATGGGATGTCTTTCCATTTCCTTGTGTCTTCTGCAATTTCTTACTTGAGTGTTTTAAAGTTCTCACTGTAGGGATCCTTCACATCCTTTGTTAAGTTTATTCCAAGTTTACTTATTTATTTATTTATTTTTGATGCAATTGTGAATGGGAGAGAACCCTGATTTCATCCTCCTCATGTTTGTTGTTAGTATATAGGAAAGCTACTGCTTTCTGTGTGTTTATTTTGTATCTTGCTACATTGCTAAAAGTGTTTACCAGATCAAATAGTTTGCTGGTAGAGACTTTAGGGTCCTTTATGTATAGAATCATATCATCTGCAAATAATGATAATTTGATCTCTTCCTTTCCATTTTGTATGCCTTTTATGAGTGTCACTTGAATTATTGCTACAGCTAAGTCTTCTAGCACTATATTAAATAAAAGTGGAGATAGTAGACACCCTTGTCTTGTTCCTGAATTTAGTAGAAAAGCTTCAAGTTTTTCCCTATTTAGTAGTATGTTGGCTGTAGGTTTGCCATAAATAGCTTTAATATTTTGAGATATGTTCCTTCTATTCCCAATTTCTGTTAATAGTTTTACCATGAAGGGATGTTGGATTTTGTTAAATGCCTTTTCTCCATCTATTGAGATGATCATGTGATTTTGTCCTTCAGACTAT
The DNA here is from genome assembly GCA_036346955.1 of Dipus sagitta. NCBI lineage: Eukaryota > Metazoa > Chordata > Mammalia > Rodentia > Dipodidae > Dipus > Dipus sagitta. Next base: position 51,514,485 of record CM070775.1, on the reverse strand, counting down.
GTAAATGATGTATTACATTTATCAATTTGCATGTGTTGAACCATCCCTGCATCTCTGGGATAAAGCCTACTTGGTCAGGGTGAATAATCTTTCTGATTTGTTCTTGTATTCTGTCTGCCAATATTTTGTTGAGAATTTTTGCATCTATGTTCATAAGGGAGATTGGTCCGTAATTTTCTTTTTTTATTCTATTTCTGTCTGGCTTTGGTATCAAGTTGACTCTGGCTTCATAGAAGGAATTTGGTAGAATTCCATCCTGTTCTATTTTATGGAAAAGTCTGAGAAGCATTGGTGTTAGTTTCTCCATGAAGTCTGGTAAAATTCACCAATGAATCCATCTGGGCCTGGGCTTTCTTTTTAGTTGGGAGACTTTTTATAACTTCTTGGATCTCTGTACTTGTCATAGGTCTATTTAAATGGTTTAACTGATCTTGATTTAATTCTGGTAGGTCATTGGAATCAAGGAAATCACACATTTATTCCAGATTTTCAAACTTAGAGGCATAATATATTCTTAAAGTATGTCTTTATGATTTTCTGAATTTCTTGGTTATCTGTTGTAATGGTGCCTTTTTAATCTCTAATTTTATCAATTTTTATTCATTTTTAATTTTTATTAGTTATGTACACAGTGTGTATACAGCCATGTACCATAGTGAGCTTCCTCCCTGTCCTCCCCCCTCTGAAAGGACCCTTCTCATGGGGGATTGTGGGTTGTGCATTGTAGGATTATCCATCAGTTATGAGGAGGATGCAATGTCCCTGTGCATAATGTCACAACATATAGCTTTAACCATCTTTCTGCCCCCTCTTCCACAAAGTTCCCCGAGCCATGTTGGGTTCATTTTAGGTCTACTTTGGTGATAAGGTCTTAGGAGCCTCTGTGTCTCTGGATACCTGGTTTGGTAGGAGTTGAATATTCTTTGTGTCTATCTCCTTCACCCTTGTGCTGGTACCAGGTTCACCAAGAAAGCAGCACTCATTCTTATTTCCCCAATTACTCTATGGTTTCAGCTGGGACCTGGTGAGGTGCCATGGGCTGATTATCTCCTCAGGTTCCTCATCCATCTGAAAAAGAGAAGCAAATTTTCCAATGGAGAGTGATGTCAACATCAGAGAAGTAGAATAACCATTATTATTTTAGAGAAAATTTAATAGGTATAGGCCCTCTTGTAGCCCAAGATTGGTAGGAACTTGATAGTAGAGAGTGAGCTTGTTTTTTGGATATGGTTCTGACTTGGTTCCCACATCCAGCTATGGATTCCATTCCAATGAGTGAATCAGTTAGCCAAATCAAGAGCAGTTGGTTTCCCACCATGGCTGTGGGCCACTATTGCACTTGTCTGAGCATCATGTCAGGTTGTTTGCTGCTGAGTAGATTAGAACATGAGTTGCTTGGACAGATGTTGGTCATTTTCCCCCAATCACTCTTGTAGCACCTTCTGGCACTAGAAAAGCTAACTGTCTAGGGACTGACTCTCTCCCAGATTGTCTCTTCTCTCTTTTTTTCTGGTCAGATTTGCTAAGGTTTAAGTACCAGCTCTTTATTTCATTGATTCTTTGGATTTTTTTTTTTTTTGTTTCTATTCCATTAATTTTTGCCCTAATCTTTATTATTTCTTCACATTTACTGATTTTTGTTTTTCTTTTTTCCAAGGCCTTAAGGTGAAATATTAAATTGTTGTGAACTCTCTAATTTCTTAATGTAGGTACTTTGCACTATAAATTTTCCTCTTACGGTGGCCTTCATTGTGTCCCAAAGGATTTAGTATGTTGTATTCACATCATCACTTAATTCTATGAATTTATTGATTTCCTTTTTGATTTCTTCAATGACCAATTCATCATTCAATAGTGTACTATTTAGTCTCCATGAATTTGTGTATGCTCTGTAGTTTTTCTTGTTGCTGATTTGCCATTTAATTCCACTGTTGTGCAAGGGATTACTTCAATTTTATGTATTTGTTAAGATTTGCTTTTTGTCCTAATATATGGTCTATTTTAGAGAATGTTCTAATTGCTGATGAGAAAAATATATATTCTGCAGCATTTGGATGGAATGTTCAGTATATATCTGTCAGATCCATTTGTTCTATGACATCATTTAATCCAGATGTCTCCCTGTTAATTTTCTTTTCTGGGATGACCTGTAAACTGATGAGAGTGGGATATTTAAATCACCTGCTACAATTGTGTCTGGTGTTATCTGTGACCTTAAATCTAATAATGTTTGTTTGATGAAATTGGGAGCCTCTGTGTTAGGTGTATATACATTTAAGATTGTAATGTCCTCCTGTTTGAATGTTCCTTTAATCAGTATAAAATGACTTTCTTTACCTTTCCTTACTAATGTTGGTTTGAAGTCTATCCTGTCAGATATTAAGATAGCAACCCCTGCTTGTTTCCTAGGCCCATTTGCTTGAATTAGCATTTTCCATACTTTCACCCTAAGACAGTGTCTATCTTTTATTGAGACATGACTTTCCTGGAGGCAACAAACAGCAGGATCCTGCCTTTAACAGTCTGCAAGCCTGTCTCTTGGTTGGAGCATTGAGGTCGTTGATAGTAAGAATTGTTATTGAAAGGTATATATTTATTTTCACAATTCTTCTTGTTTTGTAGTGCTTCCTATTTTTCCTTTACTCACTGTTTTAACTGTTATTTGAGTATGGTTTATTTTTTTTTCCTATTTCCTCCTGTGTGTGTTTTGCTTTCTCCTCAGCATAATGGATTCCTTCAAGTATTTTCTGTAGAGCTGGTTTAGTTGTCATAAATTCCTTTATCCTGTTTCTGTTGTGTAATGTCCTTATTTCTTCATCAATTTGGATAGATAGCTTTGCAGGATAAAGTAATCTTGGTTGACAGTTGTTATCTTTCAGAACTTGGAATACATCATTCTAAGCCCTAGGCTTTTAAAGTTTATGTTGAGTAATCTTCAGTTATTCTGATGGGCTTGCCTTTGTAGGTACCTTGCTTTTTCTCTCCAACTGCTTTCAATATATTTTCTTTGTTTTGTGTGTTTATTAGTTTAAGTATAACATGTTGAGGAGAGGTTCTTTCTTGTCTGGTGTTCTAAAAGCTTTATTTCCCAATTTGAGGAAATTTTTCTTCTATTATTTTGTTAAAAATGCCTACTAGGCCTCTGGATTGAAATTCTTCTCCTTCTACTATGCCCTGAATGTTTGATCTTTTCATAATGTTCCAGATATCTTGAAATTCCCATTCATACCTTCCTATTAGCTTGTCTTTCTCTTTGTTGTATCGCATTAGGTCTGCCACCTGGTCTTCTAGTTCTGTTCTCTCCTTCATCCATTCTACTAGCGAGACTTTCCACAGAGTTTTTTATTTGACTGACCATATTCTTCAGAGCTAGAATTTTGGCCGGGCTGTTCTTCAGTATTTCTATTTCCTTACTCATGCCTTGTAATGAACTCCTTATTTCATTAAGCTGGTTTCCTGTGTTCTCTTTCAAGAGTTTGTTTTCTTCTGTAATTCCTCTGTTTTCCTCTGTGCCCATCAACAGGGCCACAGAGAAACAGAGGGGATAGTTTGTGAGAAGAAGAAATAAGAACAAAAATGTATGAAAATAACACAATTAAACCCATTATTTTGTATGTTAGCTTAAAAAACTTTTCCTTAAATAATCTTTAAATACTCAGCTTTATTTTAGGAATCTCACTTACAGTTTAATTTCCCCTGAGTGTGTAAAATAAAACAGATTACAGAAACATCAGACTCTGTGCAAAGAAGATGAGCTCTGGTCCAGTCAGCCTAAAAATTGGATAAGAAATTATCTGCCCACCTACATATTTCATGTAAGTGACTTAACCATAAGATTTATCTTTGGAATGAGCATACAAACTATTCTCATGTTGTAGGGTTGGCCTAGAACTGGAGATAATATAAGTAGAGTATATTATAAGTGCCCAATAAAGGAGACTATTATTGTTAATTTGATACATATGAGTTTGACATGTCATGAAAAAGATGTAATATAAGCATATTACAGTCCCTTCTTTCCTTACCTGAATTGTTACAGCCTTATGATTATCCAAAAGCATTTATTTAGTTTCCCAAATGTGTAAGTCATGACACAGAGTGTCTTTATGTTAGAAACATTTGCCTTGAAAGAGAAATGTGGTGCTGTTCTTTTAAAGAAAGAAGTCTCAAAATCTAGTCCACGTATTCTAGCACCCAACCCTCCTACTAGAGTCAATGGAAAATAAGATGCATGACAGGGAATGTAGAAGTGATGAATTAAGCTATTGTAGCAAATATTTACCTGGATAGTAGACTATTTCAGAATCCAACTAAAACTAGTGGGAAAGCACCTATGGAGTATAAGTATAGAACGTAACTGCTTATGCAAATTGAACCATCCGGTGTAAGGATCATAGCTACCTTTTAGTATAAACTCTATGTCCCTACCTCTCACTGACCCTGGTACTAAACTAAAAGATTAGGTGTTCCTAACAGGTGTTTTGTTTCTGAGATTATGGCTTACCTTGCTACATTAAATACTGGGAACTCTAAGCTCAAGAATGCAATTCAATTTGAGCTCAATCAGTTTTCAAGTAAGAGAGTTTCCCCCTTGTCCTTTTCATTATTTTTTTTGAAATGTTTTAAAATCATGGCAAAATTGCGAGTACAATACAAAAATCCACATTCCTCTATGCCATTTGAAATAAGTTAGCAGTATGATTCCCCATCACCTCTGAATATTTTAGAGTATAATTCCTTCAAAGACATTCTCCCACATAACCTCAATAAAGCTATCAAAATCAGGAAGTTATGTTGATACATTATCATCATAAAACCCACAGACTTCACTCAAGTTTCACTGGTTGTTCCCATAATGCCATTAGTGACAAAAGGTGCCCCAGATTATTCATTACAGAGTTGTTTTGTCTCTTTAGTCTCCTTCATTCTCAAAAGATCCTCATTTCTTGCCTGTCTTGCATGACCTTGACATTTATAATAAAAATAATAGCTAGCTTCTATAATGTCCCTAATTTGAGTTTATCTCATATTTCTTTATGATTAATTTCAGGGATTTTATTTATTACTTATGCATTTACATATTTGCAATAGTGTTACAGAAATTGTGTTGTATTTTTCTTTTGCTTCTTATCAGATTGTACCTGATTTTGAGTTGTTTATTTGGAATGTTAAATTTTACCATTGAATTAAGTTAACAAATTTCCCCACTGTAAAATTCTACCTTTTATCTTTGTAATCAATAATTATTTAGGAGTAGTTATACTGTGACTAGATGAATGTCCCATGTCTTATCAAACATTCAATCATTGATGTTTGTCAAATAGTAACGTTCTTATTCAATCATTCCTCCTACACTTATTGGCTGAAGAAAATTTACTCTTTCCACTATTCATTCACTTATATATTGGCATGAGAGTTTTGTTGTTCTGAGGTTCAAGTTAATCCATATTTACACAGTGAGAGACTTCCATGAATCTGTGATGTTTGCTGTTTATTGTATGAGCACTTTCTTAGTTTATGGGACAAGTCGTTCCAGAGTTACCTTTTACTTCTACTGTTGTCCAAGGAGATATTGTTGCTTCTAGTAGAGAATTTTGCTTAGGGCACTTAGTATGCTCCTTGTTATGGGGATGCCATTGCTATAAGTCCCATGCATTAAAGTCTAATCCCACATCACAGAGTCGATCAGATAGTTTACTTGTCTCATGATCACATACCTCACAAGAAGTAAATTAAGGAAGGAAGTGTTTACTTTGGCTCATTGTTGGTGGGGAAGACATGGTAGTGGGAGCATGAGGTAACTACTACACAGTCTGAAAACAGAGAGAGATAAAGCATGCCTATTTCTTTCCCCTTTTTATTCAGCCCAGAATCCCAGCTCTTGGGTTAGGACTACCAATATTCAGGGTGATTTTTTTTTTATTATTTTTTCAATTAATCCTCTCTGGAAATAGCTTCACATATGTCCAGAGGTTTGTTTACATGGTGATTCTAAATCCAGTCAAATTGACAAGTAAGATTTTCCATCACACAGTTTATTTTAGCTTTCCTCTATGCATGTACTCAACTATATTTTTTTTATTAACTAGAACTTGTTTCCTACTGTTATCATTATATCAAGTAGTATAATTAATTCTCATTGCTACATTTATCACTCCAATCTTCCCCATGTCAAAAAAGTGGTTCAATATATTCTCTTTAATATGGTTACTTCTCCAGTCTCTCCTGGTTTGAAACAACCCATCATCTAAGATCTTACACTTTTTTTCTGAACCACTGCTAGCATTCATACACACAGGCAACCTCAGTCATTCCATGCAGATAATGACGATGCACAACACGGTGTTTCTCTCACTGACACTCCCACCTTCAACAACCTTTTCTCTTCAGGGGGACATTTACCTTGGTCAACACTATATGATAAATTTGGGATCAATTTATTTGGGAAGGAAAATTAGGAAATCAAAAAGATGGAAAGTGAAATTCTCATTGACCTTTTACTTGGATTATTCTGAAGGGCTTTGTTTTTGTTTTAATAGTGGCATTATATATTGATCTGTCATAATTTGCTTTCTATCTAATTGAAATGGGATAAATATTATGAAATGATGGAGGCAAAAATTTCAAATTTCAGATGGAAGCATTAGAGAATAGTTTTGAACAGTATATAAGCATGGTTTTCATCAAATCTGCATTTTAAGACATCTCAAAACATAAAAATGCATTTTCAGTAACATTTTCTACTTTACGAAAAGCAAGGTAGATAAAAAAGAATGGCCCCAGGACCTTCAGTGGTGTTTTTGATTCTGACTCCTTTCCTACTCACACATTGATGTGTACTGCTCCTATGATCTTGACCATTTTCCTTAATGTTTATTTGAGATGATTTCATCAGCCATGAAAGGCAAAGGCTTGCTCCCTTGCCTTTTCATAGAAATGTCATTTTGATTTTTACAGTGTGCTAACCATTTTGAATTTCTCAGTTATAGTGTGTATATTCTGAACCTAAGACCAGGAGAAAAGACACCATCCTAAATACATGGAGTGTGGCCCACTATAGGACAACTTTTGCATTAATTGTTAAAGAAGGAAACAATTTCTTTATCTCTTAGTATGAGGCTGCATCTATAAACCTCCTATTTATGGGATCAAGGTTTAAAAGGACGATAGAAGCAAGAAGATGGGGAAAGGAGGGAATGGAAAGTGATTTAACAAAACTAAGGATACAATGAGAAAGCTATTAGGAAACCCAGTGCTTTGTAAGCTAAATAAAATGTAGTTTAAGAAGAATTTTGAATGGAGATACCTTGCATGAGTAGATAAATGATTGCTTCCAGAAGCCATTGGTTATTAAACAAAAATCTCAGCACCAGATGTATAATACCTTCTGATGAGTTGTTGATAAGGAAATCCCAAAGACCCCCCGTATTGCTCAAGCTTGCCTACCAGAACAATATGGTAAGACTCAATAGAATTAGATAATATGATATTATTGCTAAAGACAATATACATGTTGGTTGTACAATACACAGACATCAAGTTGGAACTAAGCCAGAAGATTCCTCCCTGCTGACTAGCTTTCACAGTGCCAGAAGATAGCTGTAGCTACTACGGGAGAAAAGTCATAAATTATATTACCCAGCTTTGGACCCTGAATGTTGCAATATCAATCTAGTTGGCAAGATGTGCCCACTGGTTTAATAGTGGCATGACTGTTATGGGAGTAAACAACAGTAGCAAGTGCTTTCTCATTGCTGGGACAAAAAACCTGACCAGAAATATCTTATGAGAGGTAAGGGTTTATATCAGCTTTAGAGACTCCAGGAGAAGGTACATCATGGTACAGGAAACTGATTCATCCATAACAATGACATAACTAGTCCCAGCAAGCATGAGCTGACTCTAAAGACAGGATAGGGCTGGACTCAAGATTTGCCCAGTAACATACCTCCTCAAGCTAGAGACTTAAGTAGGAAGTTTAATCTTCTGGAAACATTTCCATTCAAATCCATTCCAACTTCTTGCCAGTTGGACTTAAGGGACACTCCGCAGGAAAGATTTCATGTCAGATTCTCTAAACCTGGCAAAGTCCATGGCTTTGGAGGTCATAGACCCTAGGAGAGAATTTACTACTATTCTCTTGCTAAAAGGACTTGTCAAAATGCCTTTTAAATATTTATACATATGTCCATAGATTGGAACAGTTCTCAGCCTTGGTCAAGAAACTTCTTTTTGCAATGTGTGAGGGCTAATGCAGAGACTCATAACTGGTCAGAGTGCTAAGAATAAATGACTTGTTGAGTGTTTCATAAATAGTGGAACCATCTTCACCCCTTTCTAGGCTCATTGTTAGGAAGTATTAGAAAGAATGGAAAATCTTGAGGATAAGTAGGATTTCTGCCCATAGCACTCATGAACCCAAAGTATCTGTGGCTAACTGCACAAGATCTGTACATTATTGGGACCTTCCAAATACTATCATGCATGGGAGTAGGGCTGGAGGCCCCATCTCTTCCTGAGGGGCTAATGGTTGCTTGCAGAGAAGATGTCATTCTCTTCAGTGGTATAGCTACTGGTAAGTTGCTCATGCTCCAATAAATAACCTTCTACCCATGCTCATGTAAATATCACCAATAAAACTCAGTGGGTAGCATGGTGGCACACGCCTTTAATTCCAGCACTTGGGAGGCAGAGGTAGGCAGGGGTAGGCAGAGGTAGGAGGATCACCATGTGTTCAAGGCCACCCTGAAACAACATAATGAATTCCAGGTCAGCTTGGGCTAGGGTGAAACCCTACCTTGAAAAAACAAACAAACAAACAAAAACAAACAAAGAAAAAACCCTCAGTGGGTCATAAGAAAAAAGGACATGAAAGAAGAAAGGGAACTAGTTGGAAAAAAGAAGGAGCTCAGTGGAATGGGGAGATGGATATGAGAGGGTAATGGAAAAAATATGATTAAAATACATTATACATATGTATGCAATTTTTAAAGAATGAAAGAAGTGGGTATGCAGTTTTTTAGTTGGTCTTCACCAGCAACTATTGATGTTAGATAAGAAAGGGAACACCCTGGTTCAGGAAACACTGTGTCTTCAAAGTGGGCAAGGCTCTTGATCTAGCCAACCATGATCTGTCTACCAGATAAATGTAAACTATGAAAGGTGCAAATCAGCAGCCCTACCTCTGTCTCTATGAGCTAAAGCATACTTCATACTCAGTAATGATTGACCCCACCATCTAAGTCTAGCTTTGACATGGACCATTATTGAGTCAAATGAAAAAACATTTATGAAAAGATCTAATTTATATTAGACTTTTAATAGATAATATAACCTTAAGTTGTTTTATCTGATACTTTAAAAGAATGTTCAAGGCTGCTTATTGCAAAATTACTTATGGTTATAAAAGCAAAAAACAAGAAACTAGAAAAAAAAGTCTAAGAATCAGATCATGACTGAGCAAGCTTGGGTTACACATATACCATTGACTGCCAGGCCAGATTTTTTTTTAATCACAGAAACTTGCATGAAGAAGCAAGTGTACAAATATGTTTATTTTCCATGAACCTAGATATTGAAAAAAATGTAATTAAAAAACAGAGCAATATCATTCTTCACTTTATTTTCGTAAATTTTGAATATGAGCTTTGTTTGTTAAACATTAATTATGTTAACTTATTATAGTTTAGCACTATTATTTTTCAAAAATTAGTGGCTAAATATTTTGGTTTCAATCCTCATCATATAAAGATGAAAAGGTAGGCACCAAATTTACTTTTTTTTCTGAAGTCTATATTTATATCTATTTTAAAGCTAGATACTTAGCTTATAGTCAGATAACAAAATGATTATTAACATCAACAATGAGGTGAGTAAGTACTAGGTCAACAACAGAGGACTCAGCATATTTGCAAAAGACATGGGCCAAAATGTACAACTGCTGCCAACTTTACTAGGAAAATACAATTGTCTGAACAGACTACTAACTATACAAAAAAAAAAATTCTGAACTTTTGGAATGATTTTTTAACATCAGTTGTTGTAGTAGGCTTTCTACTAACTAGAAAATTATTCTCCAATGAAACTAAATCTATTTTAAATCTAAAGATAAATGCAGGGGAAGATTTTTTTTTTCAGTTATTTAAACCAGGATGTTATATTGGTTACATTGTCACTGAGAGACAGAGCTTGAATTTAAACACATTGGAAGAAAGGTCATTATCAGATGAGGAGAATATCTTACATCTACCCATGAACAAGAGTTCAATAGTGGCTGGAGCATCTTCATTGTTGCTGTGGAAATCAAAGGAAGACATGACACAGACATGATTAATAATTGCATAAATATGAGAAATTATCATTTGTTTTAAAAATTATTTTTGCCCAAAGAAATTGAGACCTGACTTGAATACTTTAAGCTCCCAATGTATTACAGATAAGCCACAGAATAAATGTATTACAGATAAATGCAGGCAGGGAAAGAATCACCCAGCTCTGGACTAGCTATGTAGGATGTGAGGCCCTGCAGGCAAGAAAGAAATGATTGTCTGATCAGAGGCTGCACAATGATATTCATAGCTATTCAGCAGTATATACAGGACATCCTCAGAGAAACATAATCATGTAATATTAAATTCAAAGCACAAACTTACAGGAAAAAAAGAAATTTCAAAGAGAAAATAAATGATAACCACATTGGGGCATCTTTGTCCATAACTTTGGAAGACATAGGGTTAAAATGCCTTTGCATGTCACTTAGACCCATAGATCATGACTGCCTAATTCATGGTTCTGAGAACTATAACCTGCAAGCCTCCAAGTACCTAGGGACATTCTCTGCCATTAATTTGGGTGTAGCACTCCCTTTGCAATAAGTAGGAAATCTGGGGGAAAAATTAATGGCAAGTTATAGCCTTTATTCAGTAGACAATAGTGGCTTGTGTAAGCAGGAGACAGTTAATTGTAGTCAGTGACTGAATTCCCAGGTCTAGGCAGGAAAATACGTGTTTCTGACTAGAGAGTTGTCAGACGGAGTAAAAGGAAGGTATCTGAAACTGATTTCTACTTCAAGCATGTCCACTGAGCTGTGGATCAACATTTCTTTCTTTTTTACTTTTAAAATATATTTTATTTTTAGTTATTTATTGGAGAGAGAGAGAGAGAGAGAGAAATAAAGAGAGAGAGAATGGGCATGCCAGGGCCTCTAGCCATTGCAAATAAACTTCAGATGCATGAGCCACCATGTACATCTGTCTTACGTGGGTGCTAGGGAATTGAACCTGGGACCTTAAGCTCCACAGGCAAGAACCTTAGAAACTGAACTATCTCTATAGCCCCCAACATTCCTTTCTAACAGGGCATATATAATCCAGATACCTCAAACACTCTAGGTAACACTTCTCTTCCCCTGTGTAAAATCAAGTGTATTTTTTTTCTTAAGTTTATGTACACAGTGTATATACAGCCATTGTAACGATTGGTGCCATCGTTAGCATCCTCCCCTCCACAGGGACCCTCCTCAGGGAATGTGGGCCATACATTGTGGGGTTAGTCATCAGTTATGAGTAAAAGGCAATGTTCTGGGCATAATGTCCCAACATGTGGCTCTAACAGTCTTTCCACCCCCTCTTTCACAAATTTCCCTGAGCCATGTTGGGTTCATTTTAGAGTACTTCAGTGATGGGGTCTTGGGAGCCTCAGTGTCTCTGGCTATCTGGTTTCGTAGGAGTTGAATGTTCTCGGTGTCTATCTCCTTCACTTTTGTGCTGGTACCAGGTTCACCAAGAAAGGAGCATTCTTGCACATTTCCCCAACTACTCTTGGTTTCAGCTGGGGCCCTAGTGAGGAGTGATGGGCTGATTCTCTCCTCAGGATCTGCGTCCATTTGAAAAAGAGAAGAAAATTCTCCAACAGAGAGTGAAGTCAGCATTAGATTAATGGGATAGCCATTATTATTTTAGAGAGAATTTAATAGGTGTAGGCCATCTTCTAGCCCACAATTGCTGGGAGATTGATAATGGAGAGCAGGTTCATTTTTGGGTATGGTTCTGACTTGTTTCCCATACCCAGCTATGGGTTCCATTCCACTGACTGGATCAGTTAGCCAAGTCAAGAGCAGTTGCTTTCCCACCATGGTTATGTGCCGTGATTGCACTTGTGTATCACATCAGGTTGTTTGCTACTGAACAGCTTAAACCACTAGTTGCTTGGACAGATGTTGGTCATTTTCCCCCAGTCACTCACATAGTAACTTCTGGCACTATACAAGCTAGGTGTCTGGGGACTGACTCTCTTCCAGCTTCCAGCCAGGTCAGTCCATGTTCCACACCAACAGGTATGGGGTCTTTGGCTGTAGGGTTTTACCACTAACCTTTGGTTGACCATCAAGTACTCTGACCGAAATCTGTCTTCTTTTGGAAAACCTTGTAGTTCTCTCAGATCAGCTCATTGTGGATGTTAATCACATGCTAGTACTGGGAATTACATGCCAGTGCCAATGGAAAAAAAAGGAGGAAAAGGATAGGTAATAAAAAGAGATTGTGTGTGTGTGTGTGTGTGTGTGTGTGTGTGTGTGTGTGTTATAAAAAAAGATTACACAAGAATTATAAAACCCCTAAATAAGGATAATGGCTTTTAAAATTTTTAGCTGTGTCAGTAATATTTTGTTTCTTAACTTGAATGGTAGGTACATGGATACCATATTACATTAATTTTTGTAACTTTTCATGTTTTCATTATTTCATAATAAATTCTATAAAGGAGCAGTTCCAAAAAAGGAGATAGAGAGAAGAGAGAAAAGGGAGAGAGAGAGAGAGAAACAGTAGAAGATTAAGGTTAGTCTTCATCATACCTTCTCCAGGGCCCTGTGATTCAGGTGTTCCCTAAGGACCTGATAAAGGTTCAACCATTTATTTTGTGCTTTAGGATGTAGGATTTTATGGTACCATTGCCATTTGGGTTCAGTTTTGTGTCCCCCACCCGGACCCTTACACTCCCCTACAACCCCACCCTCCCTATTGTCTGGTCCTCAAGATGCTTATTGGGTATGTCAGCATCTCAGGCAGATTTATGTTAGAAGCCACAGATGAGTGAGACCATGCACTGATTATCTTTCTGTGATTGGTTGAGTTCGATGCAAATGATCTGTTCCAGGTTTGTCCATTTTCTCTAAATTTCATTATGTCATTTTTCCTTACTGCTGTGTAGAATTTCATCATACACATATACCACATCTTGGTTATCCATTCGTCTAATGGTGGACCTCTGGGTTGATTACAGCTCTTAGCTATTATGAGTTGAGCTGCTATAAACATGGTTGAGCAAATCTCTCTGAAGTGAGACATGAAGCTTTTAGGGTAAATGCCCAATAAGGGAATAACTAGGTCTGCTGGTTATCTCTAGAATCAACCATTTTAGGAGTCTCCATATTTCTTTCCATAGTGGTTGTACCATCTTACATTCCCACCAACAGTGAATGATGGTTCCTATCTCCCCACATCCTCACCAGCATTTGTTTTCAATTGACTTTATAATGTTTTCTATCCTTATAGAGGTAAAGTGGAATCTCATAGTTGTTTCAATTTGTATATCCTTGATGATTAGAGAGGATGAACATTTTCTTAAGTGTGTGTTTGCCATTTGTATTTCTTCTTCTGAGAACTCTCTGTCCAGTTATTTGCCCCATTTTGTGCATTGGTGGTTTGACTTTTTATTCTTTAGGTTTATGAGTTCTTTGTAGATTCTAGACATTATGCCTCTGTCAATAGTATAGCCACCCAAAATTTTCTCCCATTCTGTGGGTAATCTATTAGCTCTGCTTACTGTATTATTGTATGTTTTTCTGTGAAAATACTTTTCAGCTTCCTGAGATGCCAATGGTTGAGAGATTGTTAAACTCCTGAGCTGCTGGGGTTTTGTTCAGGAAGTCTTTTCCCATTCCTATATCATGGAAAGTTCCTCAATTTTTTTCTTCCAGTAGAGTTTCCAGTCTTATATTGAGGTCTTTGATCCATTTGGACTTGATTTTTGTGTATGGCAGGGAGTATGGATCAAGTTTCATTTTCCTGAATATGATTATCCAGTTTGTCTAAGACTATTTGTTGAAGATGCTGTCATTTTTAGAGCTTACATTTTTAGGGCCTTTGTCAAATATCAAGTAGCTGTAGTTGTACTTGACCCAAAGTCCGGGTCCTTGATTCTGTTCCATTGGTCTATAATCCTGTTTTTATGCCAGTATCATGTTGCTTTTATTACTATAGCTTTGCAATATAGCTTTAGATCAGGCATGGTGATGCCTCCATATCTTTTTCTAAGGATATGCTTGGCTATCCTAGGCCTTCTGCCATTCCATATGAATTTTGAGATCATTTTTTTCTATCTCTGTAAAGAAAAATGTTGGGATTTTATTGGTATTTCATTAAATCTATATATTGCCTTTGGTAAGATCGCCATTTTCAGAATGTTAATTCTGCTTGTCCAGGAGCATGGGAAGCCTTTCCATTTTCTCAAGTCCTTCTCAATTCCTTTCTTGAGTGTTTTTATGTTTTCATTTTATAGGTCTTTCACATCCTTGGTTAATGTTATTGCAATGTATTTTATTTTTGTTGCTATTGAAAATGGGACAATGTCACTTATTTATTTCTTTCTCTGTATGTTTGTCTTTTGCATATAGAAAGGCTACTGATTTTTTGTATTAATTTTGTATGTTTTGAGATGGATGTTCTCAAGTTTCATAGATATAGAATCATGTCGTCTGTGAATAGGCCTAACTTAACTTCTTCCTTTCCAATTTTTACCCCCGTTATTTCTTTCTCCTGTCTTATTGCTGGAGCTAGAACTTCCAGTACTATGTTCAAGAGCAGAGGTGAGAGGGGACACCCCTGTCTTGTTCCTGATATCAATGAGACTTCCTTCAGTCTTTTTCCCCTTAAGTATTATTTGGGCTTTAGGAGCTTTATTTATAGCCTTTATTATGTTGAGATATAAACCATCCACACCTATTCTCTCCAATGTTTTGATCATGCAGTGATATTGTACTTTGTCATATGTCTTTTCTGCATCTATCATTATGATCATGTGGTTTTTGTGTTTAAGCTTATTTATGAGGTGTATTACATTGGCAGATTTCTGTAGGTTGAACCATCCCTGCATTCCTTGCATGAAGCCTACTTGATCAAGGTGGATAATGCTTTTAATGTGTGCTTGAATTCCGTTTGTAAGGATTTTGTTCAGGATCTTTGCATCTAAGGTCATCAGGGAAATAAGCCTATAGTTTTCTTTTCTTATGGCATCTATGCCTGGTTTTGGTATTAGGGTGATACTAGTCTCATAAAAGGAGTTGGGAAGCTTTCCCTACTCTCTGATAGTGTGGCACAGTTTGAGAAAAAACTGGTTTCAGTTCTTCAATGGAGGTTTGATAGAATTCAGCTGAGAGTCCATCTGGTCCTGGGTGAGGTTTTTGATTAATTTTTCACTCTTGATTTGTGTGATAGATTTGTTTAGGAGAATAATCTGCTCTGAATTTAGCTTTAATAGGTGGTATCTGTCCAGAAATTCATCCATTTCATCCATATTATCCAGTTTTGTGGAGTAGAGGTTTTTGAAATAAGTTCTGATGATTCTTCCAATTTCATTTATGTTTGTTGTGAGCCCACCTTTTCCATTTCTAACTTTGTTAATTTGAAGCATCTCTTATTTTGCTTGATCAAATTAGCCAGAAGGTTATCAATTTGTTTATTTTTTAAAAGCACCAGCTATTTATTTCATCAATTTTCTTAACTGTTTTCATAGTTTCCAATTAATTAATTTCTGCTCTGATTTTAATAACTTCTTTCTGTATGGAGCTTTTTGGGTTGGGTTCTTCTTGTTTTCTAGTGCGTTTAGGTGGATGGTGAGGTTATTGATTTGGGATCTCCCTGTCTTTGTTATGAAGGCAATTAGCACTATGAATTTTCCCCTGAGAACCGCCTTCATTGTGTCCCATAAGTTTTGAGATGAAGTGATTTCATTGTCATTCATTTCTAAAAATTTCACAGTTTCATTTTTTATTTCACTCATTACCCATTTATGGTTTAAAAGAGGGTTGTTCTGTTTCCAGGAGCTGGTGGGATTCCTGGCACATATTTTGTTAATTTCTAGTGATATAGCATTGTGATCTGATATGCAGGAAAGTATGTCAATCTTTCTAAATACATGGAAGCAGATTTGATGACCCAGTATATGGTCTATTTTAGAGAAGGTTCCATGGGTGGCTGAGGAGAATGTGTAGTCTGTGGATTTTGGGTAGAATGTTGTGTAGATGTCTGTTAGGTCTAATTGATCTATAGTTTGGTTGAGCTCTCTCACTTTCCTGTTAATTTTCTGTTTCAATAATCTATCTATTGCTGATAGTGAAGTATTGAAGTCCCCAACTTTGATGGTGTTGGTGGTTATTTCTGTTTTGTTTTCATGTAGGTTTTGTTTTGTGAATTGTGGTGCACCTGTGTTTGGAGCATAAAGATTGATGATTGTGATATCCTCTTGTTGGATCATTTCCTTGATAAGTAAGATGTGTCCGTCTTTGTCTTTTCTGATTAGTTTTGGTTTGAAGTCTGTTTTATCTGATATTAGTGTAGCTATGCCTGCTTGTTTCTTATTTCCATATACTTGGAATATTTTTTTTTCTACCCTTTTTACCCTGAGGAGGTGTCTGTCTTTCGTGGTGAGGTGGGTTTCTTAAAGACAGCACATTGAGGGGTCTAATATTCTCATCCACCATGTTAGCTTGTGTCTCTTGATGGGTGAATTAAGGTCATTAATATTTAGGAAAGTGGATGTGAGGTTTGATTTAATATCTGCCATATTGTGGTGGTTTATGTGGTTTGGTGTTTCTTGGACTTTGTAATTTTTTGTGCCTTCTCTGAATTTGTTTACTGTGATCTTATTCTTGTAGGCACTTGAGGTTGGTTATTTGGTTCTTCTGTGTAGAAAATTCCCTGAAGTACTCTATGCAGGTTTGGCTTTCTGGTCATATAGTTGTAAAGCTGAGTTTTATCATGGAAAGTTTTTATTTCACCATCTGTTATAAGGGACACTTTTGCTGGGTAGAGTAGTTTGAGTTGGAAGCCATAAGTTCTTAGACTTTGCAGTATTCCATCCCAGGCCTTTGTGGCCTTCAGGGTTTCCATTGAGAAGTCTGAAGTAATTCTCATGGCATTACATTTATGTGTTGTTTCTCCCTAGCTGCTTTTAGGACTTTCACTTTGGTATCAATGTTAAAAATCTTAATGATAATATGTCTTGGAGAATTTCTCCTTTGGTCCAGTGTGTTTGCAGTTCTGCTAGCTTCTTGTATCTTGATGGGATTTTATTTTGAGAGAGAGGGAATGTTTTATTTGTAATAAGTTCTCCACGCCTTTGGTCTTAATTTCTTCCCCTTCTGGTATTCTCATTATCTGAATGTTGGGATGTTTAAGGGTATCCCACAGATACCTCATGTTCTGTTCACAAGGAAATTTTGAACTTATTGAAACTTTTGGACTCGTGAACTGTTTCTTCTATTTTGTCTTCCTGTTCTGAGTTTCTATCCACCATATGGCTCACTTTATTCTTGAGAGCTTCTGTAGACTTTTGGGCTTGTTCAATTTGGTTTCTATTTCCTAATTTTTTTAATGTATAGTTTCCATCCCTCTGTTGAATTCCCTTTTCACATCATTTTCTGATTCTATTTTTTTTTAAGATTTTACTTTTATTTATTAATTAGAGACAGAGAGAGGGAGGGAGAGAGAGAGAGAGAGAGAGAGAATGGGTGTGCCAGGGCCTCTAGCCACTGTAAACAAACTCCAGATGCATGTGCCTCCCTTGTGCATCTGGCTAATGTGGGAACTGGAGAATCAAACTGGGGTCCTTAGGCTTTGCAGGCATGTGCCTTAACCACTAAGCCACATCTCCAGCCCTTCTTTTTTTATTTATTTACTTTTCTATTTATTTAAATTCATATATATATATATATATATATATATATATATATGTGTGTGTGTGTGTGTGTGTGTGTATTGTTGTCATCATCATTGTTGTTGTTTGTTTTGTTTTGTTTTGTTTTGTTTTGTTTTGTTTTGTTTTGTTTTGTTTTGTTTTGTTTTGTTTTTTGAGGTAGGGTCTCACTCTGGTCCAGGCTGACCTCAAATTCACTATGTATTCTCAGGGTGGCCTTGAACTCATGGCGATTCTCCTACCTCTGCCTCCCTAGTGCTGGGATTAACAGTGTGCACCACCACACTTGGCTCATTAAATATATATATATATATATACATATTTATATATATATATATAATTTTTTTTTTACTGACAACTTCTATACTTACAGACAACAAACCATGGTATTTCCCTCCCTACCCCCATTTTCCCCTTCATAACTGTGCTCTCCATCATATCCCCTCCCTCTCTCCATTAGTCTCTCTTTTAATTTGATGTCATCACCTTTTTCTCCTATTACAAGTGTCTTGTATAGGTGGTATTGAGAGGTCTTGGTTATCAAGGCCAAATTCTGTCCAGTCAGTTGTATGTAAGGAGTGGTACTCTTCCTTTGACTCTTACATTCTTTCTGCCACCTCTTCCACAATAGACACTGAGCCTTAGGGGTGTGAGATATGTCTGTGCAGCACACTCCTCTGTCCCTTCTTCTCAGTGCTATGTTGCCTTTTGGGTCATACCAGTGGTAATATCCATCTGAAAAGAGAAGCTTCTCTAACCAGAAGTGAAAGTAGCATTAATATATGAGTATGAACATTAAGTTTAGTGTTTTCAGGGCAATTTGGTGAGAGTAATATCCAGACAAGAGTAGGCTTTATACCCATAAGGCTCATGACCTCCCTGCCTTAGGCTTTTGATTAGGTTTTCAATACCAGCCATGTATTCCCTCCCATAGAGTGGGCCCTCAGTCCAATTAGAGAGCAGTTGGTTTCCACCAGAGCAAACACGCCACTACTGCACTCATTCAGTCATTTGGCCTGTCTGGTCACACTTGAGGCTTCCATTGTCCACTGTTTTCATTGCTGATAACTTCTGTCTCCCATAAGGGTGCATACAGTGCAGCCTTGTCCATTTCAGTTGGCTGGGCACCAGAGAGAAGGTTTTCTGCTCAGAACCAGCTTGATTTCTCAGGGACTCTGCTGCTTAGGCATGTGAAGTCTTCAGCAATAGGATCTTATCATCTCTTTCTCATGGGAATCTAAGAGCCTTGGCAATAGCCTATAATGTTTTGGAGGCAACAGGGACCTCCCTGACCAACAACTCACTGGACCTCCCTGGCCAACAACTCACCATCCCTGGAACTGAAAGTTTCTAGTAACAATCAATGGCTTCTGAATGGGCCATTATTCAAGAGAGTAGATTTTCATATGTCTTATTCAGAATATCTTGAATTTTGATTGATCCTCCCCCTCTTCATAATTCTTCTGGGAATTCATCTTTGCATTTATTTATGTCTTCATTGAGCTTAGCCAACTGATTATTGAGGTCCTCTTTTCTCACACTCTCCTTCAGATCATTTAACTGTCTTTGGAACACTTCCTGGTTCTCTTCTGTCTAATCTAGCAAGGACAGCATTCATACAGTTATCGATCTTTTGTTGCTTATGTGAAATTTCTGCTATTTGTTTGGTCAGGGTGCATAGCTTGTATCTTCATGTTGGGGTTCTGATCCTATTTTCCCTTCTATGTTTTGATTAGAGACATCCATTGTGGCAATGGGCAATGTTATTGGACTTATTTGCATTTGATTTTTCATGTTATTCCTTTTGCACTGTGGTCTGCCAATCACAGTGTAGGAGTCTTATTTAATTTAAGAGGAAGCTGTACTCTACCCTTGAAGTGTCTTCAGTGATTATTCCCTTTTATATTTGCTTCCTCTAGGCTTCTGATGGCAATGGGGCCAGCCTGCTCAGAGGGAAGGAGCCCATGAAGCTTTGGTGGGGG
Organism: Dipus sagitta; assembly: GCA_036346955.1. Lineage (NCBI taxonomy): Eukaryota > Metazoa > Chordata > Mammalia > Rodentia > Dipodidae > Dipus > Dipus sagitta. The sequence goes on along the minus strand of CM070775.1, from coordinate 51,494,533 downwards.
CGCAGGGAACTGATGAAAGCGCTTGTTGTTCCATGATTCAGGGTATGGGACTGTGTGGTCAGGTTGCCCAAGGGGGAGAGGTTTGGGGTGAGTGGGCCAAAATAGACTAGTGTTGAGGCTGGGCTGCTGGGGGGAGAGGGGGTGGAATTGGAATGTGTGGTGGTTCCATGATGCTGAAGTGTGAAGGGATGGGACAGCAGGTCACTTGGAACCCTGTATCAGGGGGTGGATTGGACTGCTGGGTCCTGTGGTCCCCTGGGGTAACACTAGCCTTCTGGCCAGGGTTGGCACATTGGGGTAGCAGGTGGCAGTGAGTGGGATGGTGTTCCCTTGTGAAGGTCCTCTGGGGGAATGCTAGCCTGCATTATGGTGGGGGGTGGAGAGTGCATTCCATCTTGACCAAAAGTCCCCAAAAATCAAGGTTTTAATATGATTCATGGTGTCTTTGATTTTCCCTTCTAGAAACTCTGACAGCTAGAGTACTAGTGGATTTAGTAATCGGAAGATATCACACTGCACTGCAAAGAAAATTTAACTATCCTCATATATTTTAGGGACCTAAGTGAATATTTTTTAAAATATTTTTAGGCAATAAAAATTTGTACTGTATGTGACGGCTTTTATAAAAGAAAAATCAACTAATCTAATCTCCTATATTTGCAACTTACCAACTTACCATGCACTCTATTACTGGCTTTCCCTGGAAATGCACCTAAGGTATGACAAAGTAAGATGCTAGAGTGAAATCCCATCAGAAAATTCTAGGGCAGATTGAGATGGACTCTTTCCTTTTGTCTCTGCCTCACTTCTATTCAAACAAGAAATATTATGCCTCTAATTTCACTGATTACCAGTTTCAGTATCAACTTATCAAGACATGACTGGCCCTTTACAAATCCACTCCTGTTATTTTCCCAACAGAAGGAAAGCTGACCTGCAGTTCCTGGAGCTATTGTCCAAGAGCACATTGTATTTGCCATCTAACTCTTAGCCTTGCTAGCCATCTGCTTAATTGACTGTAATTGAGCCTCTACCCAAAGAACTCTGATGGAATGTTTAAAACAAAAACTGCATTTTTCCCCGGCTTTCTCAGAATTTCATTTCATTTATATAAACTTACTTAATGTCTCATGTCAGTAAAGCATATCACATTGTTAAGAGTAACCTTCCCCAAGAAAATCAAGACAGTCAAGGTGGAAAGCCAAATCATGTCAAAGCATCTAAAGTGATCTGTGACAGGTTCTTCATTCCCTTCAGGGAGAAGGTTGTAATCTTGCAAATCTGCAGCCATTGATAATTGAAAGCCTAAATCTTTTTAAAATGACACTAAAAAATAAAATAATTTTATTACTAGGCATGATGGCTCTGTCTCAGGATTGTCAAATAGGCTGCACTCCCACTTCAACACTGCAATTAGCTATGTTTCATTATTTGTTCTGGGAAGAAGAGAAATGAATGCATTAAAGAGAGATAGCAGAGACAGGGAAAATGTGACCCTTAAAATGCTTAGAAAACACTCAATTTACAATCCGGTAATGTGGATTTAAGTCCAGATCTTTTTAGTTTATTAGCTCCTGTCCTAAGTTTAGTTTCTTCTTCAAAATATGAGTGATTAAAACTAGCTCTCAGGGTTATTAGATTTTTATCAAGAAAAAAATACACAGTAGCATTTTGTAAACATTTAAGCAATACACAGATATCAAGGTTCTATCTTTTATGAAATTTTCAAAGCTATTAAAATTAGAAGTTAGAGCTATGAAGTTATGTCTACAATTTTGGGGGGGTGATTGTCATATTTTAAACAATTGACTCATTTTATTTTTTATTATCATTATTTTTTATTTATTTGTTTTTTATTAATTAGTTTTGTACTCACTGAATACAGTCAAGTTGGTACCATTGTTAGCCTCATCCATGTCCTACCTCCTCCCCCTGGCCCCTCCTTGTTGAGGTATATGAGTCATGCATTGTGGAGTTAGCCCACAGTTATGGGTCGGAGAAATGTCCCTGCATATCATGACCCAACATGTGGCTCTGACATTCTTTCCACCCCCTTTTTCTGCAAAATTTCCCTGAGCCATGTTGAGTTCATTTTTGGTCTGCTTCAGTGATGAGGTGTAGGGGTCCTCTGGGTCTCTGGATATCTGATACGGTAGTAGTTGATTGTTCTCTGTGTCGATCTCCTTCATGCTTGTGCTGGTACCTGGTTCACCAAGAAAGCAGCACCTTTGCTTGTTTCACCAATTGTTCTTAGTTTTATCTGGGGCCCTTTTGAGGTATTCATTTGATGAATGAGAAAAAGTCTATCCTATTTAACAACCATTCACTCACTATGAGCTAGGCCCTTTGCTGGAGCTAGGGAATCAAAGTTGATTAGCAGGGATCCCTGGAAGAGTTAAGTTCCAGGACTAGGAAGCATCTATCCTGCCTAAGGTTTTACAGCTTGGGGCTTAAAAGCTACAAACAAGATCAATAAAATCCTGCTCTCCTGAGCCCCTGCTCAGGACATGGCTTTCACCGCCTCTGGATTAAGACTTTTCCACCTGCCACAAATCACAGGAATTTATTTAAGTTCTTTTAACACTTTTAAAATAACCACCTTTGCTTCTCCAGACAAATGCCACACAGTGCCACCAGTTAACCTGGCTGGATTCAGACAGCCATGGATGAGGTATGACTACTCATTAGAGCAACTAACATATATTCTGTCCCTGATATGTTCTTAGTTTCTTCTGGGATGTTCTCAGAAACCAAAGATGCAAAGTACCTATAGTAACATCACTCTAGAATGCTGTCTTGTCCGACATATATCCCTCCTCCCCCTAATACCTCATGTTTTCCAGTCATAATAAATTTTTGGAATGCACTTGTATTTTCTTTTGTTTTGCACATACTTCCCAATTCCTGGAGTTCCTTTCCTCAAATTCTCAATGTGGTATATTATTACTCTCTAAAGTGGATCCATAATGCTTTCCCAGTCTTAGCCTGGAAGGATTCACTCCTTCATCCTGAAGTGCCTTGTGAATACTGTTGTCATAACATTCTCCATAATATATCATAATTGTACTTTTTCATGACTAATTTGACCATTACTAACTGATTTGATAAACACTTGTTGATTTCTCATTTTGTGCAATCACTCAAACTAGCACCAGGGACTAAAGAACACAAATGTAGAGCCCTTGTCTTTTGAGAGCTTATAATTGATTACCATTAGAGGAGAAAATACACTATAGGTGAGCTAGCTGCTAATCAAGTAGGTACTACCCAGGCAAGCTAATTAGCAGCTCAAGCTAGGTAGTACCTCAAAAGTTAATGCAGAAGATAAATTATAAAATAACTACCTGTGACCTGGGCCTCTCTGTCTCTCTCTCACTTGCACATATACTCTCTTGCTCTCTGTTTACAAATCTGTACATTCACCACCCCTTAATAGCAAACTATTCAAAATTCATCAGTGATATCTTTTTTCTCTCTCTCTCTTCCACCTTATTTCTTCTTAGTTGCTTTCATTAATGGTATCTCTATATATCTAGTTATACCTACTTTCTCCAATAAAAGTTATAAAATAATCCTAAGCTCTTCTTCCTTATTCTGTTGAATTGCTCACGCTAACTATAATGTACAAGTGAGTCTTTTCTACATCATCCACAGTGGCTTCATTGTGGCCTTTTACAGTAATGCCTCATTGTCTCTTTAGAGCCTACCTCCTTTCCTTTTACCTCACCTTGCATGTGAAAATGAAAAGAATTTTCTGAAGGAGTATCTCACAGATAATGTTGTTCAGATGCTAAAAATATTTCAGGTGACACTCAACACCTTTAGAGTAAATTCTAATTTCTCAAATAGTATAGAAAACCTCCATTTTATTGTCCCTCTTCTCCTGTGCTCTGTCTTTCAACTTAACTTGGCTCCCTGTGGCTTCCAACCATATAGAATTCTTTTGATTTTCTCCACAAAAAACATAGTTTTGCTTTGCAACATGACTTTGATTTTGATTTTAAATTAACTTTGCTTCAACTCAATCCAAAGTTTCAACCATAGGAGAAACTGAAACAACCCTACTATATATTTACGTTTACATATATTCATGGTTACATTTATAATAATACCTCTACCACCTATCAAAATTATTTGCTTAACTTTTCATCTCCGTGCTAGGTTACACTGATTTCTCATTGTCATTCTTTACACTCCTTGCTTTCTTCTTAATCCCAAAGCCAATTATATGTTAGATACTAGAACACACAGCCTTAGACCAGACACAGGTTATAAGAGGAAGAGATTTATTTGAAGCTAACAGAACCAGGGGAAGTTCCATAATGGTTGAAGAAGTTGGTCTGCTCTCACAGATCCAAGCAGAGAGAGAGAGAGAGAGAGAGAGAGAGAGAGAGAGAGAGAGAGAGAGAAAAGCACACTTCAGGATCTCCAGGTAAAGCTCAAGTATTCTGCATATCTTTAGACTAGAATTCCAAATCTACCACCACAAGTTAGGGTTACCCTAGAAGGATCCACCCACAGTGAAACCACCTCCAGACAGGTGGCTGCAGAACTAAATGGAAAACTTAAATAAAATCCTGAATACATTGGGGGCCATCCATTCAATCTACCACATTCAGCCCCTTGTCCCCAATAAATTCATAACCATCTACATTGTAAATCAAATTCAGTTCAACTTCAAAGGTACCCATAGTGTTATCTGAGATTTAATATAGTCTCTTTGCTGTGAGTCCAATAAAATCAAAACAAATTATATACTTTCAGCATATAAAGGCACAGAACAAACATTTCTAACTGCTATAAGTCATAAAAAAAGAGACACTAGAATAATGGAGACTCAATAACCATTAAGCAAATATCAAACATCTGCAGTTCAAATCCAATATAACCAGAGACTGACAGTCTGTGGATTTTCCAATTCCATCCCTCCGGTTGGGCTGAGTAGCCAGGGAAATTTCTATCCCCAGCCAGGAGCCTCCATGGTAGCCCAAACCAAGGTCCATCTTCCAACGGCTTTTCCAGCCTATCAGGTTCATCACATCCTGACACATGCCGTGTCTCAGCAGTGGCTCTTGTACCCATGTGCACTTCATGACCACCACACATTTTTCATGCTTCTGAAATCAATGCCAGGGGTGTAAGATATATCCATATTCATAATTCAGGGAGGAAATAAATCATAACCCTGAAAAGTAGGTTCCTTCTCCACTCAACTCTTTACAAAAGAATGTGCATTTCTATCAGTCTCCTCAAGCATCCTTTCCATTATTTAGTAATAAAGTAGTTGGGTTATCTTCCTTCCCAGTGTTAATATATTTGACAATAACAGCTTCAGCAACCAGTCTCTGTGCCAGTAATTTTAAACTTGTTTGAGTTTTTCCAACTTAAAATCTTAAATCTCTCAGCCTCATATCTTTAGCCAAATACATCAGTCCATTACATATTTAACCCTGATCAAACTCTCTGGGCCTAGGCAGCAGACAACCAGCCATTGTGTCAGTAACCCAGTTCCAATAAGATTTTCTGTGGTCTTTCCTTCCCCCTAGAAAGTTCATAAGCCAAACAACCAAATACAATTCTCCCTGCACTTAACATTCTCAAACTTTCATCAGAATAGTCAATAAAACTTCAAATACCACTCCAGAATGCATGTTCATTTGCAAGCACCGCATTTGCCATTCCTCCAGGACACAAGTTCCAGGACAGAAGACCAAAACCTACATAGTCATTCATCACACAGCAGTCTACCCCTCTCCTGGTAGCAATTCTGTAGCAGACAGCCTCACATTTCTGGGTGAACCTCCAGACCAGACAAAGTTTATGGGAAGAATAAGAGATTTATTTGAAGCTGACAGATCCAGTGGAAGTTCCATAACGCCAGAAGAAACTGGCCTGCTTTCACAGATCCAAGCAGAGAGAATAGCCACAAGCAAAATGCAAGAAAGCATGCTTCAGGAACTCCAGGCAAGGCTCAATCACTTTGCATATATGTAGAACGGAATTTTAAATCCACCCCTCAGCACTGCACCTTAGGATCCACCCACAGTGATACCTCCTCCAGGCAAGTGGCTGCAGATCCAAAATACAAACTTTAATAAAATCCTGAATATATTGGGGGCCATTCATTTAAAGCTACCACAGATACTCACCAAGTATTACTGAATAAGTGAGCAAACAAGCAAATTATTGAGTGAGTACATATGTCATTTCCTGACTACAGGAAAGACGCAAAGAGACCAGAACCTCACAGCTCTGTGGCATGATTTCCCCACTGTGCTGGACTATTCCTTCAAACTAAAAGCCAAAATAAACTGGTCCTTCCTTAAGGTCTTTCATGTCAGGTGTTTTTGTAAGAGCAAAGAGAAAAGCAAAATACTCCAATTGATTTGGAAATTCTTACCCTGCCAACTGCTTTGAAGAGGGGAGCTACTCTTCACTCTTCATCACTGTGGATGGAGATCTCATTATTTTCTAAGCTAGGAGAATGTTTTAATTAAGGAAACAAGAGTGTATTTTGCCTCACAATTTGGGAATACATTCCATCGTGACAGAGAAAATACAAAAGCAGGGACATTAGGAAGCTGCTGAAATTGTGTCTGTGGTCACAATACAGAAATAAATACTGTTGCTGCATTAATTTCCTCCTTTTTATTGTTTGAGATCACAGCCTGCAGAATGGTGTTATGTACAGTTTGATTGGGTCTTCCTCCTCAATTAACAAAGTTTAGAAACTCCCTTGCAAACATGCCTAGATATTTGTCTCCTAGGTAATTCTAGATCCAATCAGGTTGACATTGAGATTAACCAACACAATATCACCTTTAAACCATAGTCTTCTAACATTTGCCACCATAAACTAAAGGACATCTCATTATACAAAATGCATTTAGTTCAACTTCAAAAGTTCCTACAGTCTTTAATAGCTCCAACATTATCCAAAAGTCCAAAGTCTCCTCTGCAATGCAAAGCAATTGCTTAATTGACAGACCCTATAAAATCAATGTGTTACATACTTCCAGCATGCAATGGCAGAAACTATGCATTCCCATTGCAAAAGGGAGGAAAAGGAGAAGGAAATATTGGACATAAGCAAAACCAAAATCCAGGAGACGAAATATCAAATCATGCAGCCCCATGTGGGACATTAGTCACTCATGAGGGAATAATCTGGGCTCCAAAGAGCTTGGATGCCCTACACCTACAGTTCTGCTTCATGAAGTACACATAGCATCTCTATGGGATGGCTCCATTCCATACATCCAGTCATCTCCAGTGAAACTTGGGATTTACCTTTTTAGCTTCATTCAATGACATCTGAAGGCCTACTTGCAGAAAATTTGGCCCTGCCACACATTGTCAGGCCTCCACAATGCTCTGGAGGTATGGTAAAAGGCTCCATGATCCCTTGATCCTACATCCTGAATTCCTCCAAAACCAACATCACAAGGACCACACTGCCAAGTTTTGCTACCAGGTGGGGGTACATGTCCCCTTATACCACAGTTACACCAGCTTCTATGAGCTGACCCTAGGGAAACACTTCCCTAGGTGAGCAGGGAGGCTTTCTTTTTTCAAATTGATTTGGATTTTAACAATATGAAACCCCTGATGGGTTGAGTCTTTCCTGTTGACTCAATGAAATGAAGAGATTTATCTTTAACTGTGCTGTTCTTTTTATTTTTATTCATTTATTTGAGAGCAACAGACAGAGAAACAGGCAGATAGACACATACAGAGAGAGAGAGAATGGGCATGCCAGGGCCTCCAGCCACTGTGAACAAACTCCAGACACGTGCGCCCCTTTGTGCATCTGGCTAACATGGGTCCTGGGGAATTGAGCCTCGAACTGGGGTCCTTAGGCTTCACAGGCAAGCGCTTACCTGTTAAGCCATTTCTCCATGTGCTGTTCTTTTTAAAAATTTTATCTGCTTTCCCAACACCAATATTGCTTTCAACTTTAAACACTCTCTTTTCCTCATCAAGTGACACATTTTCGTATCTTTTTCACTCTACTTTTTGCTCTCTTAAATTGTAGAACTGGATCAGAGCAATGAACAATAACCCTGACACAGCCAAAATTTTATCCTGTCTTGAGATTCCCTCCACTCAACAAATTAATCCATTACTTTTGTTTCCAGTCTCATTAAAGTTCTCAGGACACAGGCAAAATGCAACCAGATTCACTGCCAGAATGCAACATGAATAGCCTCTAACCCAGTATCCTATAGAGTCCTTGATTGCCTCTGAGAAAGAAGCAGGAAAGCATAGGAAAATAGCTTGCCAACCCAGGATGATGCTTGGCTTAGGCACTGAACTCTTTGCACCTACCAACTTGGGACCCTAACCTGTATGGAGCTGCATGTACTCCCCACTTCAAACAATGGAAGACAACACTCCTATCCTAGATACCTTTAGTTACTCCCCTTTTGTAGTCAGTTTTTATTCAAATGTATTCAGACATAATGTCAAGTATTAGGAGACAGGGGTTGATCCACCTAGATTGGTGAGAAAGCCTAAATCCTCTGAGTGAACTTACAAAAAGACCTCATATTAAGCATCTTATCCCTATGCATAATTGGACACACATATGGTGAAAATCAGACAATTCATGAAAAGGGACACACTCAGAAGAGAAAATCTAATATAACCCATACTTATGAATCAAAATAGAGAACCTCCCACATTACTCCCCTTAGCAGTCAGTTCCCCCTTACCCTACAAACCATCAAAAGAAGCCACAAACAAAAACCAAGGCCCTTGAGTACTTTCTCACACAGAGCCTTTCTTGACAGTGTATTCTGATCTAATAAACTTCTTGCTGCTTTATTTTTGTGTGCATCTTCCCAACTCTTTGAATAAGATGCTAAGAACCTGTAAACACCCAGAGACTCAATTGTCCACTAGAATAGCTCAATAAGCTCTGCTTATATCATTCTAGGGATTTGCTAGCATTAAATACAGTTGATTTCATCTGAAAGTCAGAACAATGATAACTTTATGGGCATGTTTTTAAAGCACTAGTTTTTTTTTAAAGTTAAGATGTTTTTGCTCTTATATAAAAAGAATAGAAATTAAGCACAGATTGTGAAAGGACAAGCAGACAAACACAAAAATAAAGCATCCACAGAAGATAAGATTTACTCCTTCACAAATGCTGTAAGGCATGACTATTTAACTCTGATGCAAAAATTCCAAATTAAAATAGTAAGGAAATTGCAATATATTGGCTTTCCTACCATAGATGCTCAAAAGCAATTTTCAATTTTTAATATCTTCATTTTAATACATATATTTCCTCAAATTACCCAGGAGAGCTTTCTGTACTGCATGTGAGGCACATTCAAAGTTTAAATGCAAAGTTCACATATTCTGAGTCCAGTTTAGGGACAGCAAGGGACAAGACTTTTCAAATTGCTTCAGTAGCAGAAAAAAAAAAAAAAAAACTTACCTTAATCAGATTCCTTTTTTTTAACCTGCCTGCCAACAGTGTCCCTCAAAAATTGGACTTGACTAATTATAGCAGCCACAACATGATTCCAAGCAAAAGGAACATGATGTTTTCACACAAAATGAACGAAACTGTGACCGTTTGATATGTGAGCTTGAGTTCAGCTACTCCTTTGCCATTCCTGATCACTTATGGTAATTTGATTTTATTTCACTATTCTGCCATATCCCTTTCCCTAAACTCCCCACTCTGCAGCTCTTCTCTCTATCTCAGAAAGATAATTTTTTCCCGGAATCTACAGTGTCACACATAATAGAAAAGTAACAGAGATGACTCGCCCATTGCCAGCAGGCCACAATATACATACATGCATGCTCACATGCATGTGCATGTGTGGTGGTTTAAAATGGCAATGTATGTCCCTCGTAGACTCAGGAGTTTTATTCAGCTTGTAACCTGTATCTCTAACCACCTGGGTGGAGGAGGTGTCACTAGGGATGAATCCTGGAGTCCAGCTCTAAACTGTCATTGTGTGTGGAGGGGGATTTGAATTCCAGCCCAAAAGTGTAAGAGAGCAATGTGAGCTCTGGAGTCCTGCTTGCTGCCAATTTGTGCTGACTGTTTTTTTTTTTGTTTTGTTTTGTTTTTGTTTTTGTTTTTGTTTTTGTTTTTTTCCTGGCTATTTGGTTGTTTCTCTCTGCTCGGATGTATGGAAGCAACTTCTTCCACCAAAGATGGGACTTCCCCTGGATCTATAAGCTTGAAAAAACAATTCCTTCCTCCACAAACTGTCTGGTTTGTATGTTTATCCCAGCAACAGTTTGAAGCTGTCTACAATTGCATGTGAAAGCCTCTAACATACTCACATGATTATGACTGAAAAATAGTTCCAGTGTTTTCTTACACTTAGCTGAAGGACTTCTCTGGCACAATCTCTGCTAAAATGAGTTTTTATTTAGGAATCTGACAATACTCTAGTGAATATGTTTTCATAGAGGCATGCCAGGGGCTGTAGCAAGTATGGTAAAGAATAGCCTAGCATGCACACTGCTATGGATAGCACCCTCTCAATGACCACACAAATTGACATACTCTAGTTCCAGAAGTCACTAGAGAGACCGACTAAGAAATGAATATCATTACCTAATATACTACCACTATATTTAAAACTTTATACTGGAAATTGAAAAGAAAGCAGACTATAAAGCTTCAAAAGGTTTTTTTTAATGAATACAGCATTATTAGAGTGTTGATATTCCTTATATCTTTTTGCTGTTGTTTTGAGGTAGGGTCTTGCTCGAGCACATGCTTACTTGAAATTCACTATGCAGTCTTATGATGGCCTCAAACTTACAGTGACCCTCATGAAGCTATGAAGGAGGAAATAGCATATGCATGTTTGTACTGTCTACATATGATGTAGGAGGAGGAAGATAACTTCTAGAATATATCAGTAATAGTTATTTCAGTCTTTGGGTCTTTAATGTGGTAAAACCCTTTACCTTTTGAGATTTAGATGACTGTTAGGACCATTTAGTATTAAAATTGAGCTTTATAAATTCATGTGAGAAAGACACACAACACTTTATGTTTTGTTGAGGAAGTGTATAACACATTCTAATTATTTTAATATCTAAACATATGCTTATGACTGCAGTGGGAAAACAAGGCTCCCTAGTCCTCATGAGCTCCTGCCATATTCAGTTTTGACTTACCCTAGGTTCTGCTGAAACTCACTCTAGCAGAAGCTTTTTTATTTTAGTTTCGTGTTTGTTTATTTGTTTTTGAGATAATGTCTCACTGTGTAGCCTAGGCTAGTCTCAAATTCTAGACCTCCTACCTTATCTATTCAAATTCTGAAATTAAGTGTGTATGCTACCACTGATGGCCCCTGAAAGATGCCTTTTTATTATCCTTGGTGTTCTAGGGTGGAGCTGAAACAAGACAAAGTCAAGGCATTTTCAGCACATAGGATTTTTCACCTTAAGAAAGACAAAGCAGAGGCGGAGCTCCAGGCCGCCAGGGCGGAGGTGCAGCAGCTCCTCAAGCAGGAAGTGGTGGATGCCATGGTGAAGAACGTGGAGCGAGAGAACATCCGGAAGATGCAGGGCCTCGTGTTCCGGTGAAGCACTGCCTGTTGTGAAGACAACCAGGCATCCATACAGCAGGTGCACCAGGGCATCGAGCGCTGCCATGCGCCTCTGGCTCAGGCCCAGGCCTTGGTGACCAGTGAGCTGGAAAAGTTCCAGGACCGGCTGGCCCAGTGCACCATGCACTGCAATGACAAAGCCAGAGACGCCATGGATGTAGGGAACAAGGAGCTGCAGGTAGAACGACAGCTGGACAGCTGTGTGGCCAAGTGTGTGGGTGACCAAGAAGATGAAGGAGTCTCTCTTATCCATTTGGAAATAAACAGCTTTGCCAATAACCATTGGAACCGAGGTCAGGAATCTGTTTCAAAAGAATGGAAATGTTGTCTTTTAAGCCAAGATTATGAGTAGGGAAACCCACAATGGCAACAAATGAAACAGCTCATTGGTCTTTGAACACTGGTTTCTTTATGTTCTGATCCTAGGCAGTGAAATGGGAAAAATTGGTGCTAAGTGTTGGGTCAGAGATTGCACACACGCATGTTTAGATCCTAAATTTCATGTGGCAAGTGCTTGTCCCTGACAGTAGAGACTGCCCTCATAGCCACCCAGAGACCACGATCCCGGACTCTCTGACTGCACAGACACCCACAGGCTGGCAGTTTCCTCCAACTGGCCTATGATCTAGAGAAATTGGAGGAGGAGTGTGTCTGTTGCCAACCTGTTTACCAAAAGTATCACTACACCATTTTGTGTAAGCTATAAAACAAAACTTAGGGAAAAGGAGCCAGGCATGGTGGCACATGCCTTTAATCCCAGCACTTAGGAGGCAGAGGTAGGAAAATTGCTATGAGTTCGAGGCCACTTGGAGACTACATAGTAAATTCAGGGTCAGCCTGAGCTAGAGTGAAACTATACCTCAAAGAAAAAAAAGGGGGTGGGAGGGTTCTGGATCTTAATTTCGTTGTTATTGCTTTGTTTTATATACAAGGGCATGGTGTGGAGTTGAGAGGGAGGACAGTTTTGAGTAAGTATATTGAAAGATTGCTTGTGTTTATCTTTTTCTGGTCAGTTCTTCCATGGCATCTTTCAATCTGGAAACCCTTTAAAAAGCATGTTAATGTCACACTGAGGCTGGAAAACAGCCTTCTTCACTAGCTTATGGGGCCTGTAGACTTTCTGCAATAGAGTGACAGAACAATCTTGCAATGACATTTTCCCCCTGAAGAGAAAAGGGGCTTAGTTGTGAGATACACACATCAGAGATACCAGATTCCAGGAATAAACAGTAAAATAAGAACTGTTGGCAAATTGGGAAGTATTACACTTGGAAAAAATAAATCTGTATTTCATAAAGGCCTGAACCCCCAGCATTATGGAGCCCCCCTGAATTAACAGAGACTTGTGGAGGTAATCTTCTGACAACCAGAAGGCCAAAACAGTACACACCTTAAGCTAAGAAAAGCTGGGACTGCTACAGAGCCAAAAGGAGGCACACAATTCCCTGTGCCAAGTGACATTTTTGCCTGGGGTCATTGCACCATGCAGTGTTCCTGCCACCAGCATGGCACCTCATCTTTTGAATGAGCACCATGTTGTTTTTGTTGTTGTTGTTGTTTGTTTGTTTGTTTTTCTTAACCAACTTCTTACATGAAATAGAGATACAGCCAGTGGATTTGCTATGTCAATGCTGTGGTCTATTTTCCTAGTGGTTTGGTTTTTAAATAAAGTTATCGCCAAAAAAAAAAGAAAAAGAAAAAATAGAAAGACAAAGCAATAGCCAAAGACTATCTTTTCTTCAGCAAATGAAGAGAAGAATAGTGACCAGAGACCACAAGGAAGTGATACAATGTGAACTACACAATACAAAGCCATGGGATTTGCTCAATCAATGTCTTTAAATATGCATCCATGGTCATACTTATAATAATTATAGGAAATGGATGGTTGTTTTCTCTGTTTTACAGGTATAGCACCACAGACCCAAGGCCTAATTGTGCTCAAAATGACTGAAGGATATGTGCAACCTGGCAGGTGTTAAGATGGGCAAGTAGAGAAGCCATAGTGTATTTCAAAGCTTATTCCAAAGAGTTAGAAGAATGAATGATATGGAGATGGTATTTTGTTTGAGGAATGTTGCAGTCAGGTTCTCACTGCTGGTAGAAATCACTTAGCAAAGAGCAGCTTGTGGGGGAAAAAGAGGGTTATTTTGGCTGACAGGCTTGAGGGGGAACCTCTGTGATAGCAGGTAAAATGATGGCATGAGCAGAGGGTGGACATCACCCCCTGGCCAACATCAGGTGGACAATAGCAACATAAAAGTGTGCCAAGCACTAGCAAGGGTGAACTGGCCATAGCACCCATAAGCCCGACTCCAACAATACACTGCCTCCTAGAGGTGTTAATTCCCAAATCTTCATTGGCTAGGAACCTAGCATTCAGAACACCTAAGTTTATGGGGGACACCTGAATCAAACCACCACAAGGACTATGGTCATAGACACCATTGTTTCCAAAGGACAGCTAAACAAACCTTCCTAATCTGTGTGTAAGTGAACATTTCTTAGCATATTTTACTCTGAAGATATAATTGTGCCAGGCTGGTGGTGCATGCCTTTAATCCTAATATTCAGGAGGCAGAGGGATTGCTGTGTGTTTGAGGCCAGTCAGACTACATAATGAATTCTAGGTCAGCCTGGGTTAGAGTGAGACCCTACCTCAAACAAACATACAAAACAAAACAAACAAACAAAAAACATACTTGTGTTCTTGCCAAGATATTTTTATTTTGGATTTAGCAACTTTGAATACATGGTGTTATCCAAGACACAGAGCAGTTATAAATGTATCAGACACATCATAGCCCACATCAAGGGTTAGAGTATACAAAGGTCTGTGTGTCGAAGAGGCCACCATGGAACTCCATGACAAAGTGGAGAGAAGACATAAGGCAAGAACTGCTCAGCTTATACCAAAGACTACATCATGAAGCAAAAAATAGGCCTGCTAGAATTTCTGATTTTGTAAGTTGTAGAAAAAGCTAGAAATGTATACTTCTATATGAATTTTTCTGATATGAAATATGCCTGACCTAAAGCAGAAGAAGGGGTGGCTTTGTGTTAGAAATAGAGTGCTTCTGAGAAACAAAGTATGTTCAGGTAGTTTGGAGCCAAGGGAAACATGCTAAAGAGGTAAGAGTTATGGATAGACAATGTAGGAAGCGACAATAGGTTTGTCACAGTGCCAGGGAGATAGATATTACTATAGCATTTGAATAGTAAAGACTGTAAATGAGCATTTGTTTCTTCTAGTATTGTCTGGGAATTTGTATTAGTGAGTTGGAGTAGCAAGCTTTGATAACTTTAGATTTGAAGTGAGATCAAATGAGAGAAACAACTCTCTGGCAGGAAATGAAAAGATCCATTTGAGTGGATGGGTCTTTTGAGAAATAGCTGTGCAAACACTGTGTCTATCTGTCATAAAAGGGTTGTGTAATTAACATATGCAAAACACCACTACCATCCTGCTGGAAGCTAACTTCTCTCCCTGGAAATCCAGCCTCTATTTATTTACAACAAAATAAAGTGGACCCTTCTGGAAAGAAACATGGCTCCATGGCGGCCCGCACACTGTCGCAGCAACGCTTTAAATCTTTTATATCTCCCATACCTCCGGGGGCTGGTGCTGGATGGTATTGAGCCAGTGCCCATAAATAATTTATGCTAAGTAGCAATTTAGTTGTTTGGCTTGAGGTAAAGAAATCCAAGAAATTCATAAATAAAGTTCCCATTTTTGCTTGTGTTCCGAAGTTAATTTATGTTACTGTGCAATTAACTAACATAAAGGTGAAAAAATATGACAGGCCTAAGGTACAAATTCACACTCATAAATCTATTCTATCTTAACTAGTGATGGGTTAGTGATAGTAATCTAGTTCCCTCTGTTTTTACCAATGAACAGAAACTTTCCTTGATCTCATTCCCTGCTACCCTGTAGATCTGTAAATATATTACAATTGTTTTCAATAGACCCCAGATTGTGAAGAGACAAATAGGAACCTTAGATCTGGGACAGCTACAAATGGACCCTCTACTATATCTGAAACATTTTATCTCTTTTTAATGGTCTGAATCAAATATGACAAATGCACAGAGCTGTTCACTCAAAGGGGAAAATGAGACAATGCAAGAACTGGCAGCCAGAAGCCAGTCACTGCTGCCACAAGCCAGGGTGATTGTGGCAGGCAGCAGATAGTAGAGAGCTCAGCAACTCAGACATTCCAGGGAATGAGAAGAGCAAGAAGCAACTGAGCAAGCAGCTAAGATGACCTTTCATCAAACACAGAAGCTAGGAAGGCCCCATATTCCCATAGAACATATGCCTCTGCATTGAGCTAACAATGAAAAGTTCCTCACTTTCAAGTTCTCACTGGTAACCTCAGCCTGAAATGTTCTGCTACTTAGTTGCTCTTCCAAGTCTATCTGAGACAGTTGATATCTGAGACGCTTCTCTGTGGCATGTGACCTGTTCAACCCTGAAGATCTTACAAGCTTTATTCATGTAGTAAGACTGGAGAAAGCTACATAGTTAGATTCTATTTATTATTCATTTATTCAAATATATTTATTAAATGCCTACTAGGTGCCAGCAGAAAGTATAGAAGGCAATGTGGATCCTAAAATGAATAATAATCATAGTACTTAATCAGTTTATGAAATAAACAGAGAGAGAAAGACAGAAAAGAGTAAACTAGTAATTGCATTAGTGTGGTATTATGATAAAGTAGGTGTGGGGAGGGGTCCAGCAAGGAGCAGCACA
This sequence comes from Dipus sagitta, assembly GCA_036346955.1. NCBI lineage: Eukaryota > Metazoa > Chordata > Mammalia > Rodentia > Dipodidae > Dipus > Dipus sagitta. The sequence goes on along the minus strand of CM070775.1, from coordinate 51,478,177 downwards.
CAGACCAACCTCAAAGTAGGAGCCAGCAAAGACTCTCAGAGGAAGAGAAACATGACTGAACCTTCAGGAAGAGTTGACCAGGGAGAAGGAAAATTGTCAGGAAGCTTTGAGGAAAGGAAAACCACATCTCTTTGAGACACTGTATAACCCTAATGCAATTGTACATAGAGAGTCTAGGGAGATGAAGTGTGTAGGAAATGAGGCTAGTGAGGTGGGAATTAAAAAGGGGGAATGGAGAGATGGCTTAGCAGTTAAGGCACTTGCCTGTAAAGCCTAAGGACCCAGCTCTGACTCCCCAGAACCTACATAAGCCAGATGCACATGGTGGCACATGTGTCTGGAGTTTGTTTGCAGTGGTTAGAGGCCCAAGTATGCCCATTCTCTCCCTCTCTCTCCCTCTCTCTCTCTCTCTCTCTCTCTCTCTCTCTCTTTCTCTCTCATATAAATAAAATGTGAAAAAAGAAAATATATATATACATTACACATTACTTCCATTTTATCTTATTTTATTTTGTTGGTTTTTTTTTACTTTTTTTAAATAACATTTTGTTCATTTTTATTTATTTATTTGAAAGTGACAGAGAGAGAGAGAAAGAGGCAGATAGAGAGAGAGCAAGAATGGGCACACCAGGGCTTCCAACCACTGCAAACAAACTCCACACGTGTGTGCCCCCTTGTGCATCTGGCTAATATGGGTCCTAGGGAATCTAGCTTCGAACCGGGGTCATTAGGCTTCACAGGAAAGTGCTTAACCACTAAGCCATCTCTCCAGCCCCTTCTTGGTTTTTTGAGGTAGGGGTTTGACTCGAGTCTAGGCTGACCTGGAACTTATTCTGTAGTCACAGGCTGGCCTTGAACTCATGGTGATCCTCCTATGTCTACTCCTAAGTGATGAGATTAAAGGTGTAGGCCATCATCCATGTATAACATGTTGTAAGGAAAATATGGCATATCAGATTTTGGAAAATAAAAGACATTAAATGAGGAAAGGAGAAACCAGGGTGGGAACTAGAATGGTAATGGCTGGCTACAGCCCAGCCAGACATGCCAGTGGTGAGTAGCCTATACCACTGCTATGCTTCACCTGGAACTAGAGTAGCACGGATCTGACATCCACACCTCTCTGAGCACACTGGTTGTATTGGTACACAACTATGTGACAATAAGAAATAGCTTCTGGGCTCTTGTAAATCTAGCAATGTGATTGATGTGCCAGAAGTTGTAAAACACCAAAAGAGGCTGTTAGTGAATATACATTGAATCCTATACAGTTTCTCCTCTGAGGGAGGGGGATAAGAAAGAACAACTGATCTAAAGATGCTTATTGGATGTTAATATACATTTTGTTAAGAATTAAACAATATGAAAACCTTATTAAAAGGGAAATATTTTGCATTTTGTGTGTGTATATAAGATGAAATTGTATATATTTTAAATCTTATAAACTTATGTCAACTTTTAGTGGATTTTGAAAATGAAAATCAATTATTAGGACATTTACATGTAGAAGCTGCTCAAAAGCCAGCTATGTGAATACCTCCCCAACAACTGCATTGTTGATAGTAGTCTCATGCATTTATATATTGCATGAGTTGATGGCTTATTTATATTTTCCAAATTCTATCACTGTGTATTAACCTAAAATTTTATTTTATTTCGAGATGAAGTTTTCCAGGTGTCTATGAATAATCCTCATGCATCTCAAGTAGCTGGGATTACAGACATGGGGCAGGTTAGACCTGAAGAGTTAGCCATTGTCAATGTTTTAATGTATTACACTTATTATTAGTATCATCAAGCTTATACCACTTGTTTTTAGAATTATAATTTCAAGCAGTCATTTACAGTTTTTTCATCATGGAGAAACATTTGCACAAACCTCTTTTTACCTTTTCAGTTTGTTTATTCATTTTTGCTAAACTTATTGAAAATAGTTTTAAAGTTAGAGAAAAGCTCCTAGTTTTAGTACAAAGAACTCTTCATGCTCTGAACCATGTGTAAATTGCTAACATGTGCCCTAACCTCTTTTTAATCTATTTTTCCTACAAGTCAGAGATTTCTATACAACTATAAGACATTTGTGGTGGTTTAAATATAAGATGACCCCATAGTTTCATGTGTCTGAATATTTAATCCTCAGTTGCTGGTGCTGCTAGGCAAGATTGAGGAGCCTTTAGTAGGTGGAGCCATGATGAAGGAAGTAAGAACTGTAACTAAGTGGTGAGAAGTAAGGACTGTAATAAGTAAGGACTGAAAGTCCAGCCCTCCTTCTCTCTGGCTTTCTTTCTACTTCCTACTTTTATTTATCTACTTATTTGACAGAGAGAGAGAGAAAGAGAGAGAGAGAGAGAGAGAGAATGGGCATGCCAGGGCCTCCAGCCACTGCAAACAAACTCCAGATATATTGCACCAACTTGTGCATCTGGCTTATGTGGGTACTAGGGAATTGTACCTGGGCCCTCAGACTTCACAGGGAAGTACCTTAACCTTTAAGCCATATCTCCAGTCTCTAATTATGATGTTTTGTTCCTGTCATATCTTTCTCATTGTAATATGCACTTCCCATCAAAGCTGTAAGCCAAAAATAAACCCTTTATTTAAAAAAAATTGATGGAAGGACTGGATTTAAGCAAACCAGACTCAAGGCTCTGGCCAGAATGTTTCACCTCAGTGATAAAATGTTCTTCCTTCCTTTGTGTGATGAAAGCTCTGCTAACAGTGAGGGTTTTCTCTCTGGGATAGTTATTGCCATCCCAGAGCCAAGTAGTTTGGTTCATTGCCACAGCTTTATTGAGTCAGATTATCTTCAGGTTTGGCTTTTCTCCTTTCCTTTTAACTTCTTGGATCAAAATTTTGACATATTAATCATTTGCCTCTTATAATAACTGTTCTTTAATTTTAAGGCTCCTGAAGTTACCTCAAGGAAGGTAAATAAGGAATTCTAAATTAGATGCATACTGAGGCTTTATTAAGACAACAGGACAAGAAAAATATTAAACCCACAAGTAAATAATGGCAACAGAAAAAAAATGCAATAGCAAATTTAGCTGTCATCAAATACTGAAAGGGAAGGAAAGTAAGGGAGACAGAAAAGACTTGACTGAATTGAAAGAGTGGAATGAACCTGGCTAAAACAAGAAATGTCTATGAGAAGCACTATTAATCACAAAACCTTGATGATTTAAAGATATATGAAAAAGGAGAATAAGAGGACAGATTGGGATTATATGAAGAATACATAGTCCTCAATGTTCTGAGAAACTGGAAACACATTACCTAGAAGCATTTTACCTGAACTGACTTGAATGAGAAATGCAAGATACAGTGTGGAAGGCAGAGGCAAAGTCCACAAAAAACAGAAATACCAAAAGTATGTATCCCAAAGGATAAGCATAATGGTTCTAAGATTTTTTTTTTCTGTTCTATTCTGTCTGCTGGCAGATGTGTATACGTGTGTGTGTGTGTGTGTGTGTGTGTGTGTGTGTAGATGATAGATACATAGATAGATGTAGATAAATAGATTTGCCAGTTCAATGATTAAAACAATTGCACCTGGGGAAAAAACTATCAGCCTGAAAGAAAGGCTTACAAATTTGAGACTTCAGTAAAATAAAACTAAACAAAAAACAACTAAATATACAAAAATGAAGAAAAACGTTTACCAAGACATTCATACTCTTTTAGACATTGCTTTTAAATATTTAAGAAAGTAAAAGGTCACTAAAGATTTGATAAGTCCTCCAAAATGAAATAAGGGAGTGAAACACATCAAGAAAAAAGAAGAATTCAAAAGAATCAAAGACAATAAAGGAAGAAGGAATATGTATGTGTATGTGTGTGTGTGTACAAAGTTGATGAGATAAAGAAGAAATGAAGGACCATTTGTTGAAGATGCAGGAGTTACCAACAAGATCGGGAACAAGACAGGAGTGCCCACTCCAGCCACTGTTCTTCAACATAGTACTAGGAGTACTAGCCCAAGAAAAAAGACACGAAAAAGAAATAAAAGGAATTCAAATTGGAAAGAAAGAAGTTAAGTTAGCATGGATAGATAGAATTAGTATTGTGAAAATACCAATTCTGCCAAAAGCAATATACAGATTTAACACAATACCAATAAAAATACCAGCATCATTCTTCACAGAGATTGAGTAAATAATCTCAAAGTATATATGGAATGGTAGAAGGCCTTGGATAGCCAAACATATTCTTAGCAAAAAAATAAATAAATAAACAAACAAAAAAATACCTCTGGTGGTATTATCATATCTCATCTAAAGCTATATTACAGAGCCATAGTGACAAAAACACCATGGTACTAGAATAAAAACAGAAACATAGACAAATGGTACAGAATTGAAGAGCCAGACATTAAATCAAGTAACTACAGCTTCTTGATCTTTGACAATGGTGCCAATAATGTCAAGTGGAAAAAGACAGCGTCTTCAACAAATGCTGTTGGATAAATTGGGTGACCACATGTAGAAAAATGAAATTAGACCCACTCATTTAACCACACATTAAAATCAACTCCAAATGGACTAAAGACCTCAACATGAGACCTGAAAGTCTTCAACTACTGGAAGAAAAAATAGGAAGTACTCTCCATGATACAGCACTGGAAAAAGACTTCCTAAACAAAATCCCAGTAACCAAGGAAATTAAAAAAACACTCAACCAATGGGATCTCATGAAGCTAAAATGTTTTGGTACAGACAAACAAACCATAATAGATTACCAATAGATCACCCACTGAATGGAAGAAAATCTTTGCCAACTATGCCACTAACAGCAGCCTAATATCTAGGATCTACAAAAAACTCAAAAACTAAACAATAAAAATTCAAACAACCCACTCACAAAATGTGGCTGAAAACTAAATAGGGAGTTCACAGAGGAAGAATTACAAATGGCTAACACACATGTAAGAGAATGTTCAACATTCCTAACCATTAGGAAAATGCAAATTAAAACAACTATGAGATTCCACCTTACCCCAGTAAGGATAGGAATCATTAAAAAATCAGATGAAAAACAAAATGTTGGCGAGAGTGTGGAGAAATTGGAATACTCATTTTCTGTTGGTGGGAATGTAAGCTGGTACAACTACTATGGAAATTAATATGTAGACTCCTGAAAACATGAATATAGAGTTGCCAACAGACCCTGTTATTCCCTTATTGAGCATTTACCCTAAAAGCTCAATATCTCAGTTCAGAGATGTTTGCTCAATCACGTTTATAGCTGCTCAACTCATAATAACTAAAAACTGGAACCAACCCATTGGAGGAATGGATAAGCAAGATGTGGTATATCTACATGATGGAATTCTACTTAGCAGTTAAAAAAAAAAAAAGATGACACATTGAAATTTGTAGAAAAAGTCGGACTTAGAACAGATCATTCTAATTTTTTTAATTTTTTTGTTTATTTATTTATTCATTTGAGAGTGACATACAGAGAGAGAAAGAGGCAGATAGAAAGAGAGAGAGAGAATGGGTGCACCAGGGCTTCCAGCCACTGCAAACGAACTCCAGATGTGTGCACCCCCCTTGTGCATCTGGCTAACATGGGTCCTGGGGAATTGAGCCTCGAACCGGGGTCCTTAGCCTTCACAGGCAAGCGCTTAACCGCTAAGCCATCTCTCCAGCCCAGAACAGATCATTCTAAGTAAACTCACACAGTCACAGAAAGACAATCATCACATGGTCTCACTCATCTGCAGTTCCTAACCTGGATCAACCCAATTTGCTGGCATACCTGAATAGTATCTTGAGGCTTGGACAATAAGAAGGGTAGGGTTTGGGGGAAGAGGAAGGAGGAGGGACACAAAATTGCCTCAAATTGAATTGGTACCCTAGAATCCTATATCCTGAAGTCAGACCAAAAGGTGGAGCCCTCAGAGGACCTTAGTGGGAGCATCTGAATTGAAGGGCCCTGGAAAGGATGAGATGAAACCTAACCTTAAATTTCTTCTGTTCCTCTTTCTTCTCTCTCCTTTTCTTTTTTTCTTTTCCCTTGGCACTGGCCTGTAATACCTTGTAGCAGGATGTGGCTTACATCCACAAGGAGCTGTTGATCAGAGAGACCTACTAGTTTTCCCAAAACAAACAAGACAGACTTCTTGATTACCCACCAGAGGTTAATAGTAAGACACTACTGCTGAAGACAGCATACACTGTCAGTACAGACCATGGAGAGATCTGATTGGAATCCAGAGGAGAGCCAGTCCCCAGAAAATTAGCCAACCTAGTGCTGGAAGGTACTACATGAGCTACCAGCGGAAAGTGGTCAAAATCTGCCTGAGCAACTCAAAGTCTAAGTGACTCAGAAGCAAACAGCCCAACGTGATGCTCATTTAAGTGCAATGGTGACACATAGCCATGGTGGATAACCAACTGCTCTTGGATTGGATAACAGATCTGCTCAGTGGAAAGGAATCCATATCTGAAACTTGGAAACAAGTCAGGATCATATCCAGATAATGATTCTGTTTTCCATTGTCAAGCTCCCACTAACCTTAGGCTATAGTAGGGTCTACACACTTTAAATTTTCTCTAGATCTATAATGGTTATCCCATTTAGCCAGTGCTGACTTCACTCTCCATTCAAGAATTTGATTTTATTTTTCAGATGGGTGCTAGACCTGAGGAGATAAATGACCAAGTGCACTCCACCCTGGCCCCAGCTTAAACCACAGAGGAACTGGAGAAATGAGCAAGAGTGCTGCTTTCTTAGTGAATCTGATATCAGCACAAGGGTGATGAAGATAGACACTGAGGACTCACAAAATCTACCAACCAGAGATCCAGAGGATCCTAAGTGCCCATCAATGAAGTAGACTTAAAATGCCCCCAGTATGGCTCAGGAATTTTTTCGAAGAGGGGGCCAGAAAGATTGTTAGAGCCACAAGTTGGGACATTTTATACAAAGATATTTTCTCTCCCCCCACCTGCCATAATGCATGACCCACAATCCCCATGGGGATGACCTGCACCCCCAATGAGGAAGGTCTCTTCAGAAAAGGAGTATTTAGGTGGGAAAGGATGGTACCAACATGCGTTATTTACATACTACATATGTCCATATCTAATTAAAAAGTAAAAAAAAAAAATTAAAAAGTAAGAGAGCTGGTCTGCCAGGGCCTCCAACCACTGCAATTGAACTCCAGATGCATTTGCCATCTTGTGCACACTTGTGTAACCTTGAACACTTGTGCCACCTGAAGTAAAAGAGATAATTCCTTATTCTTTTTTTTTTCTGATACTGTGCATTGTATGGCCCAAACAGATTAGAATTCCCTGTTGGGTATTCCCCATGGGATTGTGGGTTACATCTTGTGAGAACAGTAGTCAGTTATTGAGGGAGGCAATACTTCTGGGTGTGATGTCCCAATCTACTGATACTCCCTAGTATTTTTAATTTAATATTAATTAAAAGCAATTTGTTACTTAAAAGAAATTTATACTCAATATATAAGTAGTAATAAATATATAAATATACATTCATAAGATATGATGTTATTTTACAGAGAAAAATTAGAAAATCTAAACATCATCTTTAAAATTAAGCATTTGGAGTGCATGGTCAGTTATTCAACTGAATAGGAGAAAGATAAAAGTTGAAAATATCTTGTAAAAATTCATGAAAATGTACAAACCAAAAAAAATAATAATAAAAATGAAGAAGAAAGATAAAGAAAAGAATCTGTACAATCAACTTAGGAAGTCCAACACAGAAACTGGGTGCTAGGAAAAAAGTGATGAAAGGAAAGAAGAAACCAAGGAAGTTCCCAACATAAAAGATATGGGAATGAAGGTCAAAGGGGTCCACATATGGCCAAACTCAGAATCACAAAATTTCCACCACAGAACATCATCACATGACTTAAAAACAGTCAAGGTGTGGGGGTGGAGTATGGCTTAACAGTTAAGGTGCTTGCCTGTGAAGTCTAAGGACCCAGTCTCAATTCCCCAGTACCCACATTAAGTAAGATGTATAGTGGAGCATGCATCTGGAGTTCCTTTGCAGAGGCTGAAGGCCTTGATGCACATATTCTCTCTCTCCTCTTTCTATTTCTATCTGCTTGCAAATAAATACATAAATAAAGCTTTATAAAAACAAAATAGTGGGAATAAAGAGACACTAATGTCCTCTGGAGAGACTGGACAGGCCAAGTGCAAAGAGTACCTCATCTGTCTTACTTCGGACTTTCACTATAATCATTGAGAGCTGGAGGACATGAGGACACAGACGTTAGAGTTCTGAATGAAATCATTTCCATTGTTAAACTTATGCTTTGTTTTGAAGCTACAAAGCTTGATTTCAAAGGAGAAAGTAGTATGGTGATATTAGAGGCTAGAAAAGGTAATGGGGAATGTGGACAATGTAATATTAGGCACCAAAATTGTTAGAGAGCAAGAATAAGTTCTAGTATTTGACAACACAGCACAAGGATTGTTCACAACACTATACCATGTGTATCATGAAGGGCTAGAAGAAACTACTTCAGTCTCCCAGAATGAAGAAATGACTGGGATAGACTTGTGGATTATCTCACTTTGATTATTACACTTTGCTCATGCATTACATTACATGCTGAGCCCACAAAATTGTCAAATTGTGTCATTTTACAAGAAAAAATAAAATAACAAATGGGATTTCATACAAAGTTGAACACTAAGCAGAATAAAAGAAATTGTAAGCATGCAAGCTCTGAAAAGAATGTTTATTCTCAATGTATTAGACAGATTCAGGTTCGCTGAGATGAACTTCCAAACTAGGCACAGTTATGGAGGAAAGGATTTATTGAAGCTTACAGATCCAGCGAAAGTTCCATAATGGCAGAAGAAGCTGGCCTGCCTTCACAGGCCCAAGCAGAGAGAGAGAGAGAGAGAGAGAGAAAAGCACAAGCCAAAAGCCACACAGTACAGCACACTTCAGGAACTCCAGCTAGGTACACTTTGCATATCTTTAGATTGAAATCTGAAACCCACCACCACACTTTAAGATCCACCCAGTGACACTGCCTCCAGTCAGGTGGCTGCAGATGCAAACTACAAACAATAAAAAATTGAATATATTGGGGGCCATCTATTCAAACCACCACACTCAAGAAGATAGATAGAGGAGCTAATAAAGAAGAAGGTAATATGTAATAGTTAAAGTTGTTTGCAGAGAACAAAAACTTCAGCATGGAGCAAGAAGTTGGGTAACAGAACAATAAAGGTCTCTAGTCAAATCAATTATTAAAAAGAAGAGGCTATTGGGCTGGAGAGATGGCTTAGCAGTTAAGGCATTTGCCTGCAAAGCCAAAGGATCCTGGTTTGATTCTCCAGGACCCATGTAAGCCAGATGCACAAGGGGGCACATGCATCTGGAGTTTGTTTGCAATGGCTCGAGGCCCTGACATGCCCATTCTCTCTCTCTCTCTCTCTCATTCTCCCCCCCCCCCATTTCTCTCTCAAATAAATAAATTAATTAAATTAAAAATTAAAAAATAGAAGAGGCTATTGGACTACAGATATGGCTCAGTCATGGGACACACAGAACACAAGTTCAGACGGCCAGCACCAACATAAAATTCTGTGTTCTATGGTATACACTTCTAATTACAGTGCTGGAGAGGGATAGACAGGCCAATCGCCAGAATTTGCTGACTTGCTTCTCTAGCCAACTCAGTGAACACTGGGTTCAATAAGAAACCTTGCCTAAACCCAAAATAAGGTGGAGAGAGATAAAATAAGACACTCACGTCAATCTCTGGTCTCTACGTGCATGTGTACTCATATGCATGCATACAAACATATAAGCATGTGCCCACACACATACAAACATGCACACATACACCATGTACATATAAACATGCATGCATATACATGCAAAAGGGTGCTTTTATTAATAGATAAAATGTTTGAGAACTTTAGAAGAATTATTAAGCATTTGATTGACCTACAAAACAGTATGTAAACAATAGAGAAGTTGTAGAAAACTTGAGCCAACTCTTAAAATTAAGCAATTACAGGAAGAACAACATGTTACATGAGAGAAAATCATGCACCATATTGACCCCATTGTTAACATGTGTGCAGTCATTATAATATAAACATTACTTTATATTTGATAAAAATTTATAATTTAGCTATTATAGAAAGGAGAAAATAATATTTTAGTTTGAGAGGGAGAAGAGTAAAGAAGGTGAAAATCTCTATTGAAAAAGTGTTCCCACTTAGTGCTTGGTATGCACAAGGTGACATGTAAGTTCAAAGTTCATTTGTAGCAGCAAGAGGCCCTGGTGCACCCGTTCTCATTCTCTCTCTCTCTCTGTCCCTCTTATCCCCTATTCTCTCCTTGAAATAAATCTAAAACAAATTAAGTGATGATGGTCAAAATGTAAAAGGTGATACTAAATATCCACATATATAAATATATGGAAAGTCTGAAAATTGTTTGCCATCTGGAGTAAAACCATGAGAAAAAAACAAATCCTAGCAGAATACCACTTCTGTTCTTAACCATATCAGAGTGTAGAGATGACAGACCAGAGTGATATGGAGACCAAATGAATGTCTATTGATGTGTGGGATAAAAACTTGGTCTTGGGAGAACAGAAATAGTGAATTTTACATTTTTGTTCAATTTTTCAACGGTGATACTCATTATAATGATATGAAATAGTAAAAAAAATGTACAAAGAAAATATACAAAGCCAACTCCAAATTCCACCATCCAAAAATTACTGGCATTATATTAGGTGAATAAAATTTCAGACCTTGTTTAAGTTTTGGGGAAATGAAAATAACAAATAGATGATTAACTGATTGGTTGATAAAGAGATTGGTCAATCACATTGCCTTTTGTTTAAATGAAGTTATATACAGACATTACATTTCATTAGGTATTAGAGTTAATTTTACTTTAATAAAAAGAAAAACTGAAGCAAAAATAAATTGTTGATTTTCAAATAAGTGGTTCCTCAGCATAAGACATAGAGCTCTAAGCTTGAAAAGTCATAATAGGAAGGCAGAAACAGTAAGGAATTATTAGAGCTTTTATTATATATTTCCATATTATATAGTATCAGTGCACTCCTGCTTAGAAATATGAGGATATCGTCTTTTTTCCACTTTCCAATTATCTTAATACTACTATCCATAGTTCTGATTAATAACACTCACATTTTCTTCCACAGCAGTAACTTCCTCAGTTGTTTGGTCTTAATTCTATATTTAAATGGATTCAATATCATCAGTCCTTTTTATCACAGCTTCTCAATTCCCAAGTTCTTTATGTTGATTTATCTCTTAATTAGCTAGAATTCATTGTCAAGCCTTTTTTTTTTCAAGAATGACTCAAGTGCCATTTTTCATGAATTCTTTTATGTGTAGGAATATCTTTCTCTCTTAATTCCTCCACTTTCTTTTCTTTGAAACTTTGTAAAAAGTTGTATAGCTTAATGGTATAGTGCTTGCCTAGCATGGACAAGGTTTGAGCCTCAATGCCCATCTCCAAAAAATTCAGGGAAAATATTATAGAATTAACTTTATCATAACATCTGGCATTGAATGTTACTAAGAATGAATCAGAGCTCTAGCTGCATTGTAAGCCTTATTAGGTGATTTGCACTGCTTCACCTACCAACAGGTTTAACAAATGTGTTAATCCCTGACTATGAGGAGAATTTACATTGGATATTCCACATCAAAATCCTAGGAACAGTATATATGTTTTCTGAGTAAATTTTAATGTGTTTCTTTACCAAAGAGAAATTGTTATGCATTTTATTTATTAATTCAATAGTCATTTATCTTATTGGTATTATGTGTCACTTCTAGACAGTGGGATATGCCACTAAATAAAACACATAAAAATAAACAACAAATCACTGTATAGGTTATATAGGGGGTGGAGGAGGGAAAAGTAAACAGGAACTGTAACAAATGAAAAAATAAATCACACGATGGCATCATATGATAGAAAGATACAATGGGTGGAGCTGAGCAGGACAGACTGAAAACCAGAGAAGTGAAAACTTGAAGAGAGGGGGATGGGAAGGGAAAAGATCCAGTTTCAGTTTTCAGCCTCTCAATCAGAGAAGACTTCATTCAGATAAGGGTACTCCAGCAGTGGGTTGAAGAAGTGAAGGAGGGAGCCATGAAGGACTTGGAGGAAGGGACCTTGGATAGGGAACAAGTATTCAAACCAGAGAGAATAGACAATGCTAAGGCTATATGGTACACACTAGGTATGTTTAAGAAATGGTTCTAATAGGGAGGCTGAGGCAGAGGATCTCACATTAAAGGACATCCTCAGTACCCTGTCTCAAAATTAAAAAAAAATTAATTTAAAAAGTCCAGGTGTATAGCTCATTGGGGAAGTGCCTGACTAACATGTGCCAGGCTCTAGGTTCAATCTCCAGCACTAAAAAAAATAAAAGGAATAAATAAATAAAGTAGGTGAAGATCTCTAGACTTATGGAAGGAAAGCAGTAGTTGAATTCACTAAAGTAAGAGGGGTGATGATGTAAAGATATCCAGGGGCTCATGGGCTGTTGAAAAGATTTAACTCTGAGTTCCATTTTTTTCCGTTTTATTTTTTAATTAGTTATGTACACAGTGTGTATACAGCCATGTTGGTACCATCATTACCCTCCTCCCTGTCTTGCCCCCTCCTAAGGGACCCTCCTCATTAGGGAATGTGGGTCATGCATTATGGGCATAGCCACCAGTTATGGGGAGGAGGCAATGTCTCTGTGCATAATGCCCCAACATGTGGCTCTAACAATCTTTCCAGCCCCCTCTTCTGCAAATTTCTTTGAGCCATGTTGGGTTCATTTTAGGTATACTTCAGTGATGAGGTCTTGGGAGCCTCTGTGTTTCTGGGTATCTGGTTTGGTAGGAGTTGAATGCGCTCTGTGTCTAGCTCCTTCACACTTATGCTGATACCAGGTTCACCAAGAAAGCAGCACTCTTGCTCATTTCCCCAATTACTCTATGGTTTCAGCTGGGGCCGTGGTGAGGCGCAATAGGCTAATTCTCTCCTCAGGTTCTGCATCCATTTTAAAAAGAGAAGCAAATTCTCCAATGGAGAGTGAAGTCAGCATCAGATAAATGGGATAACCATTATTATTTTAGAGGAAATTTAATAGGTGTAGGCCCTTTTGTAGCCCATGATTGGAGGGAGCTTGATAATGGAGAGTGGGCTTTTTGGATATAGTTCTGACTTTTTTTCCCAGATCCAGCTATGGGTTCCATTCCATTGAGTGGATCCATTATCCAATCAAGTGCAATTGGTTACCCACCATGGTTGTGTGCCACTATTGTACTTGAGTGAGCATCATGTCAGGTTGTGTGCTGCTGAGTAGCTTAGACCACTAGTTGCTTGGACAAATGTTGGTCATTTTGCCCCAAGCATTCATGCAGCACATCTGGCACTAGACAAGCTATCTTTCTGGGGACTAATTCTCTTCAAGATTCCAGCCAGGTCATTCCATGTTCTGTACCAACAGCATATGGTATTTCCTGCAATAGGGTCTTACCATTAATCTTTGGTGGGTCATCAAGTACTCTGACAAAAATCTGCCTTCTTTTGGGAAACCTTGTAGGTCTCTCTGATCAATAGCTCATTGTGGATGTTAACCACATGCTGGTGCTGGGAGTTACAGGCCAGCACCAAGGGAAAAGGTGGAGGGAAAAGATAGGTAATATAAAAGAGAAACAGAAAAGAGGAAGAGAGAGAGATACAGGAAAAGATTAAGGTTAGTCTTCATCATACTCTTGCTAAGACCCTGTTTCAGATGTTCCCTCTAAGGACCTGATGAAATTTCAACCATTTAGTCTGTCTTTTATAATATAGAATTTTATGTTACCATTGCCATTTGGTTCCAGTTTTGTGTCCCTCCCCCTTACTCTGTCCTCCTCCCTATTGTCCGGTCCTTGAGATGCTTATTAGGTATGTCAGCATCTCAGACAGATCCAGGTTAGGAGCCACAGATGAGGGAGATCATGTGACAATTATCTATCTGTGATTGGGTGAGTTTGCTGAGAATGATCTGTCCCTTGTTTGAACATTGTTCTTCAAATGTCATTGTGCCATTGTTCCTTACTGCTGTGTAGAATTCCGTCATGTAGATATACCAAATCTTGGTTATCCATTCTCCTAATAATGGACATCTTGATTGATTCTAACTCTTAGCAATTTTGAATTGAGCAGCTGTAAACATGGTTGAGCAAATCTCTCTGAACTGAGCCATGGAGCTTTTGGGGTAAATGCCAGTAAGGAAATAACTGGGGCTGTTAGTGACTCTATAGTCAACCTTTTTAGGAGTCTCCATATTGCTTTCCATAGTGGTTTTATCATCTTACATTCAGACCAACAGTGAATGAGGGTTCCTATTTCTCCACATCCTCACCAGCATATGATTTTATTTTACTTTTTTAATGTTTGTTTCCTTACTGGGGCAAGGTGGAATCTCATAACTGTTTAATTTAATTTGCAAATCTCTGATGATTAGGGATGATGAACATTCTCTTAAGTGTGTGTTTGCCATTTGTATTTCTTCCTCTGAGAACTTCCTGCACAGTTCTCAGCCCCATTTGGTGAGTGGATTTTTTGACTCTTTATTGTTTAGGTTTTTGAGTTCTTTGTAGATTCAATACATTAGGTCTCTGTCAGTTGTATGGCTGGCAAAATTTTTCTCCATTCTGTGGGCAATCTATTGGCTCTGCTTATTGTATATTTGTCTGTGAAGAAACTTTTCAGCTTCATGAGATCCCAATGGTTGAGATTAAGTTTCTAGCTACTGGAGTTTTGTCAAGGAAGTCCTTTCCCAATCTTACATCATGGAAAGTTCCTCCTATTTTTTTTTCCAGTAGTAGCAGAGTTTCTAGTCTTATATTGAGGTGTTTGATCCATTTGGACTTGACTTTTATGCATGGTGAGATGTGTGGATCAAGTTTCATTTTCCTGCATATGGTTATCCAGTTTGTCCTGCACCATTTATTGAAGATGCTGTCTTTATTCCAACCTACATTGTTAGGGCCTTTGTCAAATATCAAGTGGCTGTAGTTACTTGACTCAAAGTCTGGGTCCTCAATTCTGTTCCATTGGTTTATAATACTGTTTTTATGCCAGTACCATGTTGTTTGTATTATTATGGCTGTGTAATATAGCTTTAGATGAGGCATGGTAATGCCTGAAGAACTTTAGCTAAGGATATGGTTGGATATCTGAGGCCTTATGCCATTCCATATGAATTTTGGGACCATTTCTTTTCAATCCCTGTGAAGAAAACCTTTGGGATTTTTATTAATGTTACATTAAATCTGTATATTGCCTTTGGTAAGATTGCCATTTTCACAATGTTAATTCTGCCCAGCCACGAGCATGGGAGGTCTTTCCATTTTCTCAAGTCCTCTTCAATTTCTTTCTTGAGTGTTTTTATGTTTTCATTGTCTTTCATAGGTCTTTCACATCCTTGCTTAATGTTATTCCAAGGTATTTTTTGTTATTGTTGCTACTGAAAATGGGACAATGTTGCTTATTTCTTTCTCTGTATCTTTGTCTTTTGCATATATAAAAGCTGCTAATTTTTGTGCATCGATTTTGTATCCTACCACTTTGATGAAGGAGTTAATCACCTTTAAGAGGCTTCAGATGAAGGTTCCCTGGTCTCTTATGTATAGAATCATGTCATCTGTCAATAGTGCTAACTTAACTTCTTCCTTTCCAATTTTTATCCCTTTTATTTCCTTCTTCTATTTTATTGCTTGAGCTAGGACTTCCAGTACTATGGTGAAGAAAAGAGGTGAGAGTACACACCTGTATTGTTACTGATCTCAATGGGAATTCCTTCCTCTCTATTAAGGATTATTTGGGCTTTAGGAGCTTTATATATAGCTTTTATTATGTTAATATACAAACCATCTAGGCCTATTCTATCCAAAGTTTTGACCATGAAGTGATGTTGTGTTTTCTTAAAGGCCTTTTCTGTATCTATTGAAATGATCATGTGGTTTTTGTGTTTAAGCATATTTATGTGGTATATTACACTGACAGATTTTTATTTGTTGAAGCATCCATACATTTCTTGGATGAAGCCTACTTGATCAAGATGGATAATGCTTTTGACGTATTGTTGAATTCAGTTTGCAAGGATTTTGTTCAGGAAATAGTCCTATAGTTTTCTTTACTTGTGGTGCCTGGTTTTGGTAATAGGGTGGCACTAATGTCATATAAAGAGTTGGGGAGCTTTCCCTGCTGTCTAATTGTGTGTCACAGTTTGAGAAAAATTGTTTCAGTTCTTTCATGAAAGTTTGATAGAATTCAGCTGAGAAGCCATCTGGTCCTAGACTCTTCTTTTCGGGGAGGTTTTTGATTACCTTTTCAATCTTGATGAGTGTGATTGGTTTGTTTAGGAGATTAATCTACTCTGAGTTTAGCTTTGGTAGGTGGTATGTGTCCAGGAATTCATCCGTTTCCTCCATATTACCCAGTTTTGTGGAGTAGAGATTTTGAAATAAGTCCTTGTAGATCTCCCAATTTCACTTATGTCTGTTGTGATCTCTCCTTTTTCATTTCAAATTTTGTTACTTTGAAGCATCTCTTTTTTTTTTTTCACTTGTTCAAATTAGATAGGGGTTTATCAATCTTGTTTATTTTTTTCAAAGAACCAACTCTTTGTTTCATCAATTTTCTTAATTGTTTTCTTAGTTTCCAATTCATTAATTTCTGCTCTGATCTTCATTATTGCTTTCAATCTGGAGATTTTGGGATCAGATTCTTCTTGCTTTTCCAGTGCCTTTAGGCGGATGGTCAGGTTATTGATTTGGGATCTCAATGTCTTTGTTATTAAGGTATTCAGTGCTATGAATTTCCCCCTGAGGGCTGCCTTCATTGTGTCCTGTAAGTTTTGGCACATTGTGTTCTCATTGATATTCAGTTCTGGAAATTTTGCAATTTCATTTTTTATTTCATTTACTACCCATTTATTGTTTAAAAGTGTGTTGTTCAGTTTCCAGGAGCTGATGGGATTCCTGATGCATCTTTTATTGTTAATTTCTAGCAATACAGCATTATGATCTGATATCATGCAGGAAATTATGTTGATCTTCCTAAACATATGGAGGCAGGCTTTATGACTAGTATATGATCTATTTTAGAGAAAGTTCCATGGGCTGCTGAGAAAAATGTATAATCTCTGGATTTTGGGTAGAATGTTGTGTAGATGGCTGTTAGGTCTAAGTGATCTGTGATTTGTTGAGCTCTTTTAGTTCACTGTTCATTTTCTCTTTAAATGATTGATCTATTGCTGATAGTGGAGTATAGAAGTCCCCAACTATGATGGTGTTGGTGGATATTTGTGTTTTGTTGCCAAGTAGGTTTTGCTTTATGAATTGTGGGGAAATTGTGTTTGGTGCATAGAGATTGATGATTGTGATATCCTCCAATTAGATCTTTCTCTTCATAAGTAAGAAGAGGTCTTCTTTGTCTTTTGGATTAAAGTCTATTTTATCCAATATTAGTATAGCTATGCCTTCTTGTTTCTTATTTTTGTTTGCTTGGAATATCATTTTCCATCCTTTTAGCCTGAGGAGGTGTCTGTCTTTAGCAGTGAGGTGGGCTTCTTGTAGATAGCAGATTGAAGGGTCTAATTTTCTGATTCTACCTGTTAGCTTATGTCTCTTGATGGGTGAATTAAGGCCATTAATATGTAGAATAATAACTGTGAGGTTTTATATAATCTCTGCCATATTTTGCTGGTTTATGTGGTTTGGTGTTTTCTTGAACTTTTTAGTTTTTTGTGCCTTCACTGAGTTTGGTTATTGTGATCTGCTTCTTTTAGGCACCTGAAGTTGGTTATTTGATTCTTCTGTGTGGAGAATTCCCTGAAGTACTCTGCATGTTTGGCTTTGTGTTCATATGGTTGTAGAGCTGAGTTTTATCCTGGAAAGGTTTTATTTCATCATCTATTATAAGGGATAATTTTGTGGGTAGGGTACTTTGGGTTGGAAGCCATAAGAGCTTAGTTAGACTTTGCAGTGTTGCATTCCAGGCCCTTCTTGCTTTCAAGGTTTCCATTGAGAAATCTGAAGTAATTCTTTTTTTTTTTTTTTTTTTTTTTTTTTTGATTAGTCAGTTCTGTATTCAGCAAATACAGTCAGTTTGGTACCATTATTAGGCTCATCCGTGACCTACCCCCTCCCCTTGGCCCCTCCTTGTTGAGGTATACAGGTCATGCATTGTGGAGTTAGCCCACAGTTATGGGTAAGCTAAATGTCTCTGCATATCATGACCCAACATGTGACTCTGACATTCTTTCCGCCCCCTCTTCCGCAAAATTTCCCTGAGCCATGTTGGGTTCATTTTTGGTCTGCTTCAGTGATGAGGTGTTGGGGGCCTCTGAGGCTCTGGCTCTCTGATTTGGTAGGAGTTGATTTTTCTCTGCGCTGATCTCCTTCCCCCTTGTGCTGGTATCCGGTTCATCAGGAAAACAGCCCCCTTGCTTGTTTCTCCAATTTTTCTTAGTTTCAGCCGGGGCCCTTTTGAGGTATGATGGGGTGAGAAATCTGAAGTAATTCTGATGAGGTTACTTTTATATGTAATGTGTTGTTTCACCCTAGCTGCTTTTAGGACTTTCTCTTTGTTATTGTTGTTTAGTGTCTTAATGATAATTTGTCCTGGGGAATTTCTCCTTTTCTGGTCTGTTTGGAGTTCTGTTAACTTCTTTTAACTTGATGAGACTTTCTTTTGAGTGAGTGGTAAAGTTTTCCCCAATAATTTGGTTGAATAAGGTTATCCATTCCTTTGATCTGAATTTCTTCCACTTCCGGTACTTCCATGATCTGAATGTTGGGACGTTTAAGGGGATCCCACTTATTGAAACTTTTGGACTCAGAAACTGTTTCTTCTATTTTTTTCTTCCAGTTCTGAGTTTCTATCCTCCATGTGGCTGACAATATCCTTGAGAGCTTCTATAGACTTTTGGGCTTGTTCAATTTGGCTTGTGTTTTCTACTGCTTTTTATGTATAATTTTCATCACACTGTCAAGTTCCCTTATCATTAGTTTTGTATCTAATTAGTTTTGTACTCAGTGTGTACAGTCAAGTTGGTACCACTGTTAGCCTCCTCCTTATCCTCCCTTCTCCACAGGGACCTTCCTTTGTTTGGGAATATGGGTTGTGCACTGTGGGGATAGCCATCAGTTATGGGTAGGAGGAAATGCCTCTGTGTATCCTGACCCAACGTGTGGCTCTGACATACTTTCCGCTTCCTTTTCTGCAAATTTCCCTAAGCCATGTTGGGTTCATTTTAGGTCTGCTTTAGTGATGGGGTCTTGGGAGCGTCTTTGCCTCTGGATATCTGGATTTGTGGGAGTTGATTGTTCTCTGTGTCTATCTCCTTCATCCTTTTGATGGTAACAGATTCACCAAGAAAGCAACACTCTTGCTTATTCCCCAAATTACTTTTAGTTTCTGTTGGGGCCCTATTGAGGTATGTTGGGATGGTTCTCTCCTTAGGATCTGCATCTATCTGAAAAAGAGAAACAAATTTTCCAATGAAGAGTAAAGTTAGCCCCAGATAAATGGGGTAACCCTTGTTCTTTTGGGGGAGAATTTCATAGGTGTAGGTTCTCTTCTAGCCCACAATTGGTGGGAGATTGATAATGGAGAGTGAGCTCATTTTTGGATATGATTCTGACTTGATTCCCAGCTCCAGCTATGGGTTCTGTTCCACTGAGCAGATCAGTTAGCCAAATCAATAGCAGTTGGTCTCCCACCATGGCTGTGTGCCACTATTGCACTTGTGTGAGCATCACATCAGGTTGTTTGCTGCTGAGTAGCTTATACCATGAGTTTCTTGGGAAGATATTGGTCATTTTCTCCTATCCACTCATGTAGCACTTTCTGGCATTAGACAAGCTAACTGTCTGGGGACTGACTGTCTTCCAGCTTCCAGCCATGTCACTCCATGTTACCTGCCAACAGCATATAGTGTCTTTGGCTGTAGGGTCTTACCACTAACCTTTGGTGGGTCATCAAGTACTCTGACATAAATCTGCTTTCTTTTGAAAAAACTTGTAGGTCTCTCTGATCAAGAGTTCATTGTGGATGATAGCCACATGCCAGTACTGGAAGTTACAGGTCAGCTCCCAAGGAGAGAAGGAATAAAAAGATAAGTAACATAAAAAAGATAGAGAGAAGAGAAAAACAGAGAGAGAGAGAGAGAGAGAGAGAGAGAGAGAGAGAGAGAGAGAAACAGTTACAGGAGAAGATTAAGGTCAGTCTTCATTGTACCCTCTCCAGGACCTTGTGATTCACATGCTCCCTATAAGGACCTGGTGAACATTCAACCATTTGGTCTGTCTTTTGGGATTTAGAATTTTATGGTACCACTGCCATTTGGCTCCAGTTTTATGTCCCCCATCCCCACCCTTACACAACCCTTCCTCCACACCCACCCTATTTTCCAGTCCTTGAGATGCTTGTTAGATATGTAGGCATCTCAAATAGATTCAAGTTAGAAGCTGTAGATAAGAGAGACTATGCAGCGATTATCTTTCTGTGATTGGGTGATTTCACTGAGAATGATCTGTTCTAGGTTAGACTATGTTTCTTCAAATTTCTTTGTGTCATTTTTCTTACTGCTGTGTAGAATTCAAATGTGTAGATATACCACATTTTAGTTATCCATTCATCTAATGATCGACATCTGGGTTGATTCCAGCTCTTAGCTATTATGAATTGAGCAGATATAAACATGGTTGAGTAAATCTCTCTGAACTGAGGTGTGAAGCTATTAGGGTACATGCTCAATAAGGGAATAACTTGGTCTGTTGGTAACTCTATAGACAACTGTTTTAGGAATCTTCATATTGCTTTCCAAAGTGGTTATACCATCTTACATTCCCACCAACAGTGGATGAGGGTGCCTGTTTCTCAACATCCTTGCCAGCATTTGATTTCATTTGATTTTTTTTAGTGTTTGCTATCCTTACTGGGGTAAGGTGGAATCTCATAGTTGTTTTAATTTGCATTTCTCTGATGATTAGAGATGATGAACATTTTCTTAAGTGTGTATTTGCCATTTGTATTTTTTCCCTCTGTAAATTGCCTGTCCAGTTCTTTGTCAATTTTGTGAGTGGGTTGTTTGACTTTTTATTTTTTAGGTTTTTGAGTTCCTTGTATATTTTAGAAATTAGGCCTCTGTCTGTTGGATATTCAGCTAATATTTTCTCCCATTCTGTGGGTATCTATTGGCTTTGCATATTGTATGTTTGTCTGTGAAGAAACTCTTCAGCTTCATGTTATCCCATTGGTTGAGTGATTGTTTAAGATCCTCAGCTACTGGAGTTTTGTTCAGGAAGTCTTTTTCCATTCCTATATCATGGAAAGTTCCTCCCATATTTTCTTCCAATAATAGTTGTAGTTACTTGACTCAAAGTCTGGGTCCTTGATTCTGTTCCATTGTTCTATATTCCTGTTTTCATGCCAGTACAATGCTGTTTTTATTAGTGTGGATTTATAATATAGCTTTAGATCAGGTATGGTGATCCCTCCAGAAATGTTTCTTTTGATAAGGATATGTTTGGATATCTGAGGCATTCTGCCTTTACATATGAATTTTGAGATCATTTTTTTAATCTCTTTGAAGAACAATGTTGGGACTTTGATTAGTATTATATTAAATCTGTATATTGCCCTTGGTAGGATTGCCATTTTCCCATTGTTAATTCTGCCAATCCAGGAGCATGGGAGGTCTTTCCTTTTTCTCAAGTCCTCATCAATTTCTTTTTTGAGTGTTTTTTGTGTTTTCATTGTATAGATCTTCACTTCCTTGGTTTATGTTATTCCAGTTTATTTTATTTTATTTTATTGTTGCTATTGAAAATGGCACAATGTCACTTATTTCTTTCTCTGTATCTTTGTCTCTGGCATATAGATAGGCTACTGATTTTTGCATTGATTTTGTTTCCTGCTACTTTGGTGAAGGAGTTAATCACCTTTAAGAGTTTTGAGATGGAGGCTATCAGGTCTGTTAGAAATAGAATCAGGTCATCTGCGAATAGTGCTAACTTAACTTCTTTCTTTCTCATTTGTATCCTTTTTATTTCTTTCTCCTGTCTTATTGCTTGAGCTAGGGCCTCCAGTACTATATTGAGGACAGAGGGCAGAGTGGACACCCCTGTCTTGATCCTGATCTCAATGGGAATTCCTTCAGTCTCTTTCCATTAAGTATTATTTGGGCTTTAACAGCTTTATATATACTCTTTATTATGTTGAGATATAAACCGTCCATGCCAATTCTCTCAAATGTTTTCATCATGAAGTAATGTTGTATTTTGTCAAAGGCCTTTTCTGCATTTATGGAAATGATCATGTGATTTTGGGTTTAAACTTATATGTGGCATATTACATTTAAAGATTTGCATATGATGAACCCACCCTACATTCTTGGGATGAAGCCCACTTGATCAAGGTGGATAATGCTTTTGATGTGTTGTTGCATTTGGTTTGTGAGGATTTTGTTCAGGATCTTTGCATCTAAGGTCACCAGGGAAATAGGCCTGTAGTTTTCTTTTCTTGTGGCATCTCTGCCTGGTTTTGGTAGTAGGGAGATAGTAGCTTCATAGAAGGAGTTGGGAAATCTTTTCCTCTTCTCAGATTGTGTGGCGCAGTTTGAGGAAGATTGGTTTCAGTTCTTCCAGTTATAATTCAGCTGAGAATCCATCTGGTCCAGGGCCCTTCTTTTTCGGGATGTTTTTGATTACCTTTTCAATCTCCATGGTTTTGATAGGTTTGTTCAGATTAATCAGTTCTGAGTTTAACTTTGGTAGATGGTATCTGTCGAAGAGTTCATTCATTTCCTCCATATTATCCAGTTTTGTGCAGTAGAGGTTTTTGAAATAAGTCTTGATGATTTTCCCAATTTCACTTATGTCTATTGTGATCTCTACTTTTTCAATTCTAATTTTGTTAATTTGAAGTATTTTTTTTTTGGCTTGATCAATTTGGCCAGGAGTTTTTCAATCATTTTTATTTTTTCAAAGAACTAGCTCTTTGTTTCATCAATTTTCTTATTTTTTTTAAATTTCCAGTTCATTAATTCCTGCTCTTAATTTTTTTCTTTCCACCTGGAATTGTTGGATTGGATTCTTCTTGCTTTTCCAGTGCATTTAGGTGCATGGTAAGGTTATTGATTTGGGATCTCTCTCTCTTTGTGATGAAGGCATTTTACTTTTGCTGGGTAGAGTAGTTTGGTTTGGAAGCCATAGGTTCTTAGACTTCACAGTGTTCCATTCCAGGGCCTTCTGGCTTTCATGGTTTCCACTGAGAAGTCTGAAGTAATTCTGGTGAGGTTATCTTTAAATGTGATGTGTTGTTGTTTTTTTTTTTTTTTCCCCCTAGCTGCTTTTAGGATTTTCTCTTTGGTGTCAATGTTTATAGTCTTAATGACAATATGTCTTGGAGAGTTTCTCCTTTGTTACAGTCTGTTTGGAATTCTGTTAGCTTCTTGTAACTTGATTTTTTTTTTTTTTTTGAGAGACTGGGAAAGTTTTCTTAGATGACTTTGTTGAACATGTTCTCCATGCCATTGATATGAATTTCTTCCCCTACTGGTATTTCCATGATCACAGGTGGCACTGCGCTAACCTGTGCCTCCTCGCCTGCAGTTAGTGGCTGGGACTATGGCTAGAATGGCTGCTTGAGGTGATTAGAGACTGGTGGGCTACCTGATAGAATGGAAATCAGCTGATTCCCCTTTTTGCCCCTCTGTGCCTTGCCACTGGAGGTCTATTGTAGTCTTCTCTCCCCTATGAGACCCAATGAAGCTTTAATGTTTTGCATTCCCTTCCCTAAGAGGTGTAGTGCAGTTATGCAGATGCCAACTTGACTGTAAGTCCTCTTCACATCATTTTCTGATTTTCTTAATGTTTCTTGGAATTTATCCTTGCATTTCTTATGTCTTCATTGAGCTTAGCCAGCTGATTATTGAGGTGTTTTTTTTTTTTTTCTTCACTCTCCTTCAGATCATTTAACTGTATTTGGAACCCTTGCTGGTTCTTTTCTGTTAGGTCTAATCTAGGAAAGACAGCATTCATACAATTATTGGAGGTCTACTGGAATTTGCACACACCTACAAAAACCAATGAACCCTAAATGTCTTGCCTTTCCTTCCCTGGGAGGTGGTTAGGCATGGTTAGGCAGTTCCATTTTTTAACCAAAACCATGGCATAGCTCAAACGTTATGAGGATCACTTTGACTACTTTTGTTGAGAGGAGACTGAAGATGTACAATAATATAAGAAGGGAGAACACTAGGAGGCCATTACAATAATGTACAGAAGAGAAGTTAATGTGCATTTATGCATTTTATACTCATGTTTTACCTTGATGCAAATATGAATATAAAAATAAAATACCTAGGACAGAATGATATTGAAGAAGAAATATGAAATTAGAAGATTTATACCCTCTAGTTAAAAGAGTTAATCAAGAGTGTGTTATGTTAGCCAGAGAGTAGACAAATAGATCCATAGGATAGAACAGAGAGTCCAGAAATAGCCTCACTTGAATATAGTCATCTCATCTTTTACAAGGGAGCAAATGATGCCACAACTGGACATCCAAATGCAAAACGAACAAATCCAAGGTGAGATTTGATAGCCTCCACAAACATTAATTCAGTATACATCCCAGACCAAAGTGTAAAACAAAAATTAACAAGCTCATAGAAGACAATATAGATGAAAAGTTAGGTAACTTGGGTTTGGTGATAACTATTTAGATATATATCAAAGTATGTTCCAATAAAGAAATTGCTGATAAACTAGACCTCATGAAAATTTAAAATTTCTACTCCACAAAAGACACTGTCAGGCTAGGGAGATGGCTCAGTGATTGAAGGCACGTGCTTTCAAAGCCTGATGGCCTGAATTCTATTTCCCAGTACCCACATAAAGCCAGAATCACAAAGTGGGAATCTGTCTGGTGTTCATTTGAGGTGGTAAGAATCCTTAATGTACCCATACTCATTCTCTCTTTCTTTCTCTCCCACTATCTAACAAGTAAATATTTATATTTTAATCTATTGATTTTTTAAATATAAAGGTTGCACATATATACCACCTTTCCCTCACCCCAGTTCTGTTGATGGCCTTCTTCAATGGGGTTAATTGTATTCATTGTGGGGAAACACGGTGTCTCAGGCTATTTGCACCCACCCAGAAGCTCTTACAATTTTCTTCCCTCTCTTCTGAACTGTTCCCTGAGTCTTGGTGGGCAAGATAAGGATCTGATTTGGTGTTTTTTTTCTCTGTAGATTTTGGATCTCTGTTTTGATGATGTTTGAGTTACCATTCCTTTGAACTGGTTTCCAGACTAGCCATGAAAGCAATATTTGTGTCACTGCTTCCCTTATTTCCCTTATAATGATGTCTGGGCCCTGGAAGATGAGGTGGAGTTGACTCATCTCCTGGTAGACAGTCCTCTCTATCTCTCTCTCTCTCTCTCTCTCTCTCTCTTTCTCTGTCTCTCTCTTTTCTTTTTTGAGGCAAGCCCAACAGTCTGGCCTTTGTGTGTGTGTGTGAGAGAGAGAGAGAGAGAGAGAGAGGGAGGGAGAGGGAGAGGGAGAGAAAGAAAGAGAAAGAGAAAGAGAAAGAGAAAGAGAAAGAGAAAGAGAAAGAGAAAGAGAAAGAGGAAGAGGAAGAGAAAGAGGAAGAGAAATAGAAAGAGAAAAGAGAGAGAATTGGCAAGTCAGGGTCTCCAGCCACTGTAACTGAACTCCAGAAGCATGTACCACCTTGTGTGCATATGCACATGTGAGCTTGCATGCTTTTGTCATCTTGTGTGTCTGGCTTCTGTGGGACCTGGTGAGTTGAACATGGGTCCTTAGTCTTTGCAGGCAAGTGCCTTAACTACTAAGGCATCTCGCCAGGCCCCTCTTTCTTCTTGATGCATTGGTGTATCCCTGTTCTTCCTAGTATTCTTCTCCATCTCAAAGATAGATTCTCCAACCAAAAGTGAGAACAGTTTGAATAAAAGAAGCCAAGCCTAATTATTAGAGATACATTGATGTATACATACACCTCTTTAGTTAAAGACCAGTGGAGGTTCCCTCTGGAGCCTACTGGTTTCCTGTACTAGGAAATCTGGGTAGGTTCCCAGAGCCAGAGATGGGTTCTCCCCCACTGAGCAGGTCTCATGTCTAATCTGTGAGCAGTTGGTTACCAGCATCAGCTGTATGCCACTGTTGCAGAAGTGCATGTTTTTTGCTCGGCTGATTGATTATGTAACTGCCAGAATCACTGGCTTATCCAGTCTGTTGCCACCATTATTCTCTAGATATTATCATAGCACTTTCCAACACTATGAGGGCTACGTAGAAAGGAATTGGATTCCCTCTCAGTTCCAGTATGATCACTTGATGTCCTGTGACTGTAGGCTGTGGTGTCTTCAGTAATAGGGCCTTTTTTTTTTTTTTTTCCAAAGTAATGCTTCACTCTAACCCATGCTGACCTGGAATTCACTATGTAGTCTCAGGGTGGCCTTGAACTCTCAGTGATCCACCTACCTCTGCCTCACAAGTGCTGGAATTGAAAGTATGTGCCACCACACCCATCCCAGGACTTTTTTTTTAAAGACACTGTCAAGAAAAGGCAAGCCATAAAAATATTTTTTAAAAAACAGACCTAATAAAGGACTAATAACTAATATCCATATCCAAAATATGCATTGAATTTTTGAAACTCAACAATTAGAAAATTAAAGGCTAGTTTTAAGAAATGGGCCAAATCTTTAATATAGATGTCACCAAAGAAAATCCACAGATAGAAAATAAGCATATGAAAGGTACTCCACATCATATGCCCTCAGGGAAATGGAGATGAAAGCACTGAGCTATAGCTAAAATCCCTTACTGAGGGCAGATTCTGGAGCACTGACAGTATCAAATGTTGGCAAATATTTGTAGAGCAAACAGAACTGGGCTGGAGAGATGGCTTAGCAGTTAAGGCACTTACCCATGAAGCCTAAGGACCCAGATTCGATTCTTCAGGTCCCATGTAAGCCAGATGCACATAGTGACACATGCACCTGGAGTTCATTTGCAGTGGCTAGATGCCCTGATGCACCCATTCTCTCTCTCTCTCTCTCTCTTTCTCTCTCTCTCCCCCTCTCTTTGTCTAATAAATAAATAAAAATAAATAAATTTGTAAAAAAGAAAAAAAGAACTGTCACTCACTATGGTGGAAGTACATCCAGTTAGGTGGTTTCTTACCAAACTAAACATGGTTTTACCATGTGAACCAGAAATCATACTTCATGATCTTTTTGTATTCAAAGGAGTAGAAAACTTCTGTCCTCAGGAGGGTGGTATTTACAGTACCATTTTATTCATAATTTTTACATCTCAGAAGGAACCAAGATAGCTTCCATTAAGTGAATGGTTAACTGAACTCAAATATATATTAGCAATAGAATACTATTCAGCATATTATATGTGAGCTATCAAGCTATAGAAAGACATGGAATAGCATGAAGAAATAAATCTTGGGCTGGAGAGATGGCTTGGTGCTTACTTGCAAAGCCTGATGGTCTGGGTTGGATACCTAAGTACCCACATAAAACCAGATACACAAAGTGGTACATGTGTCTGGAGCCCCGTTCTCTCTCTCTCTCTCTCTCTCTCTCTCAACTAAAATATTAAAGAAGGAAGTCAATCTTAAAACATTACATAGTACACGATTTCAACTATATGACACTCTGGTGTAAAAAGGAAGTTTCTTGGTGTTGAATTTTTAAAAAAATATTTTATTTATTTCAGATAGGGAAAGAGGAAGAAAGAGAAAGAGAAAGAGAGAGAGAGAGAGAGAGAAAGAGAAAGAGAGAGAGAAAATGGGTGCACTAGGACTTCCAGCCACTGCTAACAAACTCTAAATGCATGTGGCACCTTGTACATCTGGTTTACATGGGTCCTGGGGAATTGAACCTTCGTCCTTTGGCTTTGCAGGCAAATGTCTTAACCACTAAGCTATTTATCCAGACCTCCTGGTGTTGCATTTTTGATAGATAAAATTTCATGTAATATTTTTCCAAACTGAAGAATATATGCTAAGAGTGAACCCTAACATATCATCCAGTGGACTTTGGGTAATTTTGAGTGGGTTTATTTCTTATAGCAGGTGTATCAGTCTTCTAGGAGATACTGATGATGGTGAAGTTTATTTCTATATGGAACAGGCGGTATGTGAGAAAGCTCTGTTCCTGATGTTGAATTTCACTGTAACCTCAAAACTTCTTTGAAAAATATATGTATGGGGGCTAGAGAGATTGCTTAGTGGTTAAAGCCACTTGTTTGCAAAGCCCGATGGTCCAGTTTCAATTCCCCAGTACCCACACAAATCCAAATGTACAAAGTGGCACATGCATCTAAAATTTGTTTACAGTTGCAGGAGGTCCTGGTGTATTCATACTCACTCACTCTCTGTCTGTCTGTCTATCTGTCTCTGTCTCTCCCTCTGTGTCTTAAATCAATCAATAAATAATATTTTTAAAATACTTATTTTAAATAAACTAAAATAATTATTAAAAGAAATGAAAAAGAAACTTGATTAGATATGTTGGGAACCTTTCAGTGAGATAAACTACATGACTAAAATCTCAAGGAGAACATAAAGACAAATTTAGTGTTTCAGTATACAAAGCGAATTCCCTATGGGCACAGAATCTTTTTGAAAGAGAACATTTCCATTATTTTTATCTTACTACTAGTGAAAATCTTCCTATATGATTAGAGTATCTCTAATCAATATCAGCTGCCATTTATTCAGACTAAAATCATTTCAGTTCATTCAGATTTCTTGGACAAATAAAATTATGAGTAAAGAAATTTCTTTATATTCAGTTTGCTCATTTTGCATAGGACTTCATGGATATTTATTACTACTAAATCAAATGTTTTTATCTGGTTGGATTGAAAGACAGTTGGGACTGGCATTTCACTACTGTTCTCCTTACCAAACCTTCAGCTGCTTTTTCTTTTAGTTGTTCTTTATGCAGTCATAATTACCTCCCATCATGTCCAGCTAGCATTCTATATAACTTCCTAAGCCAACCAAAAGAAACCCATGCTTCATGGAAGAATAAAGATGATGCTGCCAGCTTCTCATTGCAGTGGTAAGAGATGGTGGTCCTGGAGAGGTAAATGTGCAAGGATTTTTCCAGCAGCTCCATGAAACCAGCTCAGGATTTACCTCCCCAAGGGAAGAGAACCACTATGACAAATAGATTTCTTTGAGGGTCTCAGTCTAATGGCTCCCTTCCAATAAATGCATATGCTTTGTCTTAAGAGTTAGTCTTACTTAATCTTAGTGACAAAGCAGGAAAATTTATATTCACTGTCATGTTTCAATTCTACCCTACAAACACAAACCAGTGTCGATCACTGACCTATAAACTCTCTTTAAAAGATACGGGAGGGGGAAACCAGAAAATTTAAGGACCTACTTAATATATTTGGTATCAAATTTTACTCTTCCTAGATAATTTTAATTATGTAGTCTAAACTAACTAGAACCACTAAAGTGTTTGGGGTTGGAACAAAGACTATGAAAGAGAAAAGTCTAAAAGAGCAACATTTTCTTTAAGGGCAACACGATTAACTTGCATGAGTTTGGGACAAATGAGCTGTAGGTAGTGTGCTATAGTAAGATGGGCCTAGAGGCACAGATATCTAAAGTTTATTCCCAATTAAGTTTTGGTAATAATAAGATTAGTTGTAAGATTATTATTAATATTTTAGTAATAATAAGATGAAGGAAAAGGAGAAAGAGAAAAGAACAAAATGAAGCAGTAGCAGCTGATAGTAAGAATCAACTTACATAAGTTTTTGTTTTTATTTTAATTTTATGTATTTATTTATATATTTATTTATTTGGAAGACAGAATATAGGTATGTCATGCTGCTGCAAATTTATTCCCAATACATGAGCCACTTTGTGTGTCTGGATTTACGTGGGTACTGGGAAATCAAACAATGGTCATCAGGCTTTACAAACAAGTGCCTTTAACTGCTGAGCCATTTCTCCAGCCTAACCAACAAGTTTTGAAGAAAGGCAAATCAGGACATGCATGTATGTTGTATGTTATGTCCTATCTTCCTAGA
Source organism: Dipus sagitta (assembly GCA_036346955.1). Taxonomy (NCBI): domain Eukaryota; kingdom Metazoa; phylum Chordata; class Mammalia; order Rodentia; family Dipodidae; genus Dipus; species Dipus sagitta. The sequence goes on along the minus strand of CM070775.1, from coordinate 51,448,014 downwards.
TTTTCCAGCTTTCAGCAATATGAGCATCGCAACAACTCTGATTTTTACCAACTGTTAATTATTTCTTAATATGGCCTTTCTTCAATCATCATTACCAGAACATACACATTTCCATAGCAAAACACTCTACTTCTAGAAGGATGTACTTTTTAAATCAAGCTTGCCCAGTGCTTGGCTAGAAAAAAAAAAAACTTCAATATTAACATTATTATCTCAACTTAATGCCAGAGTGATGGGTCAGAACATAAAAGCAATCCAGTATCACAGTTGCTATTCAATAAATAGTATAAAGCTCATTTTACCTCTAACTTCACCACTAAGCTCACTGGGCAATTCTGCCATGGATGTTTCTGAGAGCATTCAATTTCTTCGAAGCAATTATCCTGACCCATAATATTGAGATTAAAATAGAAGACCAATATTGCTGTATGCATACTCATGTGCAATGCACTATTGACTGCAAAAATATATTTTAAAGTAATCTTAAAGTAACTTATAATTAATTGACAAATACTAAGCCCAATTTAGTGTACAGTTTATTTTGCTTGGATTAAAAACTAAAATAAAACTGGTAGCTCTTCTCTGTGCATTAATTATGCAGCCTAATGCCAGTTAATTGAATGTAGTCCTGTTCCTGAACACTACACAGGTAATTTCGTATCCTGAACTAGCCAATCCATCACCTAACATGCAAATTTCAGCAGATAGTTTCTTACAAGTTTGACCTACTCTGTGCAAGGTGCTTCATGTGCTTTTGCAATGGCATCTCTTCCTCACTGTCCTCATTATCTAAAAGCTTTTGTTGAATACAGGCCTGCACCAGAGCTTTCTTAGATCCTGTACAAAGTGAAGAAATGTACAATTTCCTGACCACAAGAGGCCTTTAGACCAAGCCCAAGTATGCTAAAGATACAGATGGAAAAGGGGTTCAGGTACTCGAATGTGCTTTAAGCCCTGCATGCAATAAATGGATGATACCAGCAAGATGTTCTATGGGAGCAAAGGAGATGTAAAGGAGAAGCAAGACATTGCTCCTGTCAGTAGTGGGCACATTTTAACCAAATAAAGATGTCAGATGCACAGACAGAACAAAAAAATCAAAGATAACCAGATTCTGCTTCTCAACACTCCTCTTGGGCTCCATGTTACACAGTGAGTAGAGGGGGCCACAGAAGCACTTTCTATTCTTTTTTTTTTTAAAGAGGAAATAAGGACTTTTTAACTTAATGAACTAATAATTCTGTGTAAACTTCAAAAATCATGTAGAGCATTTAAGAGGTATAGGCCCTCTTGTAGCCCAAGATTGGTGGTAGCTTGATAGTGGAGAGCAGACTTATGTTTGTATATGGTTCTGACATTCTCTATATAAAAAGTAGGGGTTATCTCATTTGTCTGGTGCTAACTTACTCTCCGTTGGAGAATCTGCTTCTCTTTTTCAGATAGATGTAGATCCTAAGGAGAGAGCCACCCCATCATACCTCAAAAGGGCCCCAGCTAAAACTAAGAACAATTGGCGAAACAAGCAAGGGTGCTGTTTTCTTGGTGAACCGGGTACCAGCACAAGGGGGGAGGAGATCAGCACAGACAAAAATCAACTCCGACCAAATCAGAGAGCCAGAGCCTCAGAGGCCCCCAACACCTCATCACTGAAGCAGACTGAAAGTGAACCCAACATGGCTCAGGGAAATTTTGCAGAAGAGTGGGTGGAAAGAATGTCAGAGCCACATGTTTGGTCATGATATGCAGAGACATTTAGCTTACCCATAACTGTGGGCTGACTCCAGAATGCATGACCCATGTACCTCAACAAGGAGGGGCCAAGGGGAGGGGGTAAGTAATGGATGAGCCTAATAATGGTACCAAATTGACTGTATTCACTGAGTACAAAGCTAATTAATAAAAAAAATATCATGTAGAGCAGTTCATTTAAACTAGACCACAATAAATAAAGGCCTTAAAATAAGATAAAGTATGAATGATACTACACAGTCTGCATGAAAGAGACTTATTTAATGAAGCTTGTTTTAAATTGACCGTCTCTCATAAGGATGTGTGCACTTCTCAGAGTCCTTCTGTGACCAGGTTTTGTTTTTGTGAGCTTAGTGAATAGGATTTAAACTTCTTAGCTTTTTTTCTTTTCAAAAAAACTACAAACGCAACCAGTTTGAGTAGATTCCATTCAACTGGTCTCTGCTTTCTGAATGCAAGAAAGACTTTCCTTTTCCTCCCCTTCATTTCATTCCAGCTGAGCTCAGGGCAGCAAACATCTCATGCTAAAATCAGTGCCTTTTAAAAACTTCAAGGGGCTTGAAAGCTCCAAACCTGCTCAGAGGTGAAGTGGTTCCAATAGATCAGCTCCAAGGCACCCCCTTTGCACTTCCCTCTGCTGTAAAGCATCACAGTCCTTTATCCCAGGCCTCATTATGAAAGCGCTCTTGCTATGAACGCCAGACCAAGGCGGGTCTCCTCTTTGGTACTGTGGCATCACTGCTCTCCATTTCACTCACGGAAGGGAATCCTGGTCACTGGCTGAAGTCTACTGTGAGATCAAGAGAAACCCAGTTCTCTTCAGTTGGGAGAGTTAATTGATCTCCCTTCCCCAAAGGCCCCTTCACTACCCCTCCTGCCTGCATTGAGTACTGACTTCTGCTTCTCTCCAAGGGCTATAACTTCCTGAGGAAAGAAGGTAGAACTAGGTAGAACTGCCCAGCTGAGTTCAGAGAGTGTGAGAGGGAGGACTTCCTGGCCGCTTAAACTCTCATAAAGCAAAACTCACAGATCCCTTCATTGCCTTCTGCAGGACGCCCAGTTCGTTCATTTTGATCCTTTTTTTATTTTTAGGTCAGCAACAAGTTTCTTAAACCAGAAGCCTTGTACAAGAGAAAAACAGAGTAAAGTTGTCTGTGCATTCTATCATGCTTTGAAAGCATGATACAATTAACCGCTTACAAGTAAGCTGTGGACTAACTGATTAATTTCCTGTGAGATGTATGGTGCTTCCCAGTCTCCTTCTGCGAATAAGCCCCATACACTATACTTCCTTTCCTTTTCCTTCAGTCTCCATGGCAGTGACCTCTGCAGAGGACATGCAAATTCCTACAGGAAAGTGTCCACCTTTTAAAGGATCATTCCACGGACTTTCCTGTACAGATGCTCAGATTGGTATGAACTGTTCAGCCCACTACTCTAAGGAGTCACATTAATTCTTGTAGCTGAATAAGGAACACCTAGTACTCATAGCTTCCTCATAAAGTAATTATTTTCCATAGTATTTAAACCTCACAGCAGTCACACACTGGGCCTGAGGAGGCTTTCCATGGAAAAAATCTTCCACCTGGATTTCTGAGCATCAACAATTATGCTCCCACTGAACTGTGTAGTCACATATTAGCTTTGTCTTAATAACTTTAGAAATCTGCATTGCCAAATCTGATTGATTTTGTTTTGCTCCTATAGTTCCAGACATTATCAGACTCAACTCTGTGAGAGTCAAAGCTAAGTTTACTGAAACCCTAAATAAGAATTCCATAGAAGAAACATTTATATTATTCTTTTTTAAAATCAGCAACATATAAGGACTATTTACAGTTTCAGATACAATGTTCTTTTCTAAGTTCTTTGCTCTATACACATTTGTACATTTTAATTGTGTATTAAATATTTTGTTTCAGATACCCAAGAGAAGGAGCTACATTTGTTTTGGAGGCACAACAAGACATTGTTAATGTTCCAGAATCAAGCATAAAACATTTGAGAAAGAGCTAAACATCAGCATTCCAAAATTCTTTTTATGTGAGTGAACATTATCTCACCTCTATTAAGGAAGTTATCTTTCACTTCGTTGTATAATTAATATTTAAAATATTACCCAATGTCAAAGGAAGTGAAATGAAGTTGATATGTTATATAACTTGGGAGTTTATATAGGTAGAAAAAGAATTTAGGGAATCAGATACAGTTCACATTGAGAGTCATGTGCTGGATATCTGTACAGTTTTTTCCTCAGTTCTACTGAACTCAATTCAATAGTGTATACCACTGGATATAAGAGGAAAATATTCCAGATTTGTCTTATAATTTTATAACTGAAAACTAATCACTATGATAGAGCAGGGATATATTTAATATTTACAGGGAGGCACCAAACATGGGCCTATCCCCTTTTCTTTTGCTGTCTAGTGATGCCAATGATGTGAAATATTTAATTTTAGTTCTTATAGTATCCAAATGCCTGCCAAATAGAATTATATGCTGCATTCTTGTAAGTCAGGCATCTGTCAGATGATACTTCACAACAAATGGGCTTCAGTTTAGTGAAATTTTAAGAAGACACTTCCTTCATTTTTTACTCCCAACCCTCAAACCTCTTCATCCCTAGCTAAGAGGCCTTGGGTTCGTATGTTCAGAAAAAAAAATGTGCAGCATTTTTTTAAATACATCTCTCTGTTTTGGCTCACAGCCAATCTTGACTTGTCACCTGTATCTCACAGACATAGGTCCAGAGCATCCAGGAATTAGGAGTAAAGGAGGGCATCTTTCTCACACACCTGCTATTTGTGCTAAAGGAACCCTTTCATGTGAACTGGGTAATTGGGACAAGTGCTAGAGAGCTTTCTCTTATTGGCTCTTGTAATGGGCTGTCCTACAGCTTTTCCTTCAATTAGTGTGAAAATAGCAGACTGTGAAGAATTTTTATCTGCTTTAGTCAAAATGAATTGTGTTAAACACTGGAAAAGTCATTTTGACCAGATTAGAATCCTGTCTTCATATAGTTTATTCTCTAGTAGTGGAAACAGACACGAAACAAGTGAACATACAAATAAATATTCCCTATAAACTTAAAATGTAAACATAAATAAGGAACAATGGGAATAAAAGGAAACATTGGAGACTGGAAAACACACTTAATGTATATTGAAAGTGTCAGATGACCGAATTCAGTGGTTATCAGTACTGCTTGGAGTTTAGAATTGGTGTTCATTTTGTACCTGTACTTCACGGCTATAGTCCATCCTGCTGCATCATTCCTTGATCTTTCATCTCAGGAACACTGAACTTCTTGCATCCCCCTCAAAATGTTATCCCAAGCCTCTATTCTTTACCATGTCCCAGTGCTTTAATGTCCTGTACTTCTTCTCTACCAGTGAAACGTCCTCATCCTCTATGGCTCACCTCAGTCATGCCTACCTGTAGAAATTCTCAGGTTCTTTCCTTCTCCACATTCCAAAGATTCTGTGTGGCTCAGTTCTAGGAGCACATCTACATTTTGTTCTCACATATCAAATTGTTGAATATCAGCAATCCTATGTGGTTCAGTCAATGAGCTGTGTGAGCAGCAGCTGTACAGTGCTCTCCACTCATGTGGACTGCAGCGAGCATGCAATTTCTGAGGCTGTGTGTCATGGGAACTCAGCTTACTAGCTGGCCTTCTTGTGTACCCATAGCACATTGTCCCTGCCTCAAAAATCAGTCTTTCATTCACTTTGAAATGATGTATTTATGTTTTGTCCTTTCTCAGTTATTTCCTCTGGTTCTCTTAGCAATTAGCAAAGAGCCTTATATTCTAACACTGAGGGTAATGATCATTTATCCTATACCAGTATCACACTATATGTCATTTTTTTAACTCTCACAATATTGACAGGTAAATAGATCAATAATTCTATCTAGTTTTTACAACTGAGACTTGAAATTTGAGTAATTTGTGTGGATACAAATCACATTAAGAGCTGGCAGAGCTCAAATTTAAATGGCACTCCAATTCTAAGACCCATATATTTTCAACTATGCTACACTAGGTCTCACCTTTTTCACTCACTCTCTCCTTCAGCAAGTATGTACAAGTTCCAGGCATTCACTGATGCCATTGGTACAACTGACCACTTCAAAGAACATCTCATGCAATCTATGAGAAAAACAAACATAGAAAACCAGTTAGTTACAAATGAGACAAAATAGTGCAGATGTGTATTAAACATAGTTAAATTTTATGGCAGATGAATTTACAGACATATTAGGATAGCCAACATAGAAAACCATGTTTTATATTATTTGGTTTTCAAATAGTAAAGGTAATTTATTTATCCTTTTATGGAAGTATAACTAGTTTATGATGAAGATAGGCTCACTTCACCAAATATTCCTCAGTTGCAAGTTAATCAACACCTTCTTAGCTATTAGCTCTTTAGTTACTGCCAATTGTAACCACAAGATATGTGACCAATTCTGAAGCTGACACCTAGAAATGAGTAGCAGATACTGTAGTGTGGGTGCTGTGTACTCTCAAGAAAAGCCTTTTGTTCTTTGCCGGGGATTTGGCTGACCTATCTAGGCTATAAAGTCACAACGTGAAATTGACCTGCCCCATCCTGGCTCCAGGCTAGCTGACGTTTGAGACATTATGGTGGAAAGATGTCAGGAACATCAGGATTTAGAGGTTTGAAATGATGAGGAAGATTGGAGATTGGTACATGATCATATGACAAAGCACAGCTTAGATGTTCTGCTTCAGAGATGTCTATCCCCATATGTAATTCTTCCCCTGCTCTTGCAACAATTCCTAAAGTGTACAATGCAGTGGTCATTTGACTGGTTGATTGGTGGTTTTCCATTAATTTTCAGATAACAGGCACTGCTTAAGATCATAAGGAAAACAGAGAATTTAAGAAGTCCAAATAGGGTTGGAGAGATTGCTTAGTGGTTAAGCTCGTGGACCCAGGTTCAATTCCCCAGTGTCCATGTAAGCCAGATACACAAGGTGGTGCATGTATCTGGTGTTTGTTTGTAGTGGCTAGAGGCCCTGGTATGTCTATTCTCTCTCTCTCTCTCTCTCTCTCTCTCTCTCTCTCTCTCTCTCAATTTCTCTCATGAATAAAAGACAAATAAATAAATAAAACATTTTAAAAGGCCAAATAGACACTGATATGGAACTCTAAAGAAACTAAAAATCATATGTCTAATTTCTAAACAGCATCTAAAGCCCACTGGGGAGACTTCTGTCCTATCTCAAACTTGAGTTAAATATTTCCGCAATCTGAAATTTCATTTCTGCACCATAACTCTTACTATAGAAAACTTTCTGTACAAATACAAAATGTGCCCTCATGCCCTCAACAAATGTGATCAATTTTATCCTTGCAGCAGCACAACCCTTGCTCCATATAGAAGTATACCTGTTAATGCTCCTTCTACATAGTTTTTGTTAATACTTTTTATTTATTTATTTGAGAGAGAGATTGGGTGTGTTGGGGCTTCTATCACTATAAACAAACTCCAGATGCATGGGCCACATTGTATGTCTGGCTTTATGTGGGTGCTAGATGAATTGAAACTCTACCATCAGGCTTTGACGGCAAGTACCTTTGCACACTCAGCCATCTTCCCTGCCCTCCCCCCTTAGGACTTCAGACTATTCGTTGTGGATTTTTCTGAAATGTCTAGAGCCATCCAACAGAACCACAGTGAGGCTGTAGATCCCATGGATACCCACTAGGCAAGCAGAGAGGAATGGGTCTCAGACACTGCTCCACACTGAATGGAAATTCAAATATTCACTAGCTGCCATGGATGATGTCCTGTGGCACAGTTAATATGTGGCTCTATTCAACAATAGAGAGTTAATGCAGATACCTGGCAGCAAAGTATTTCCAAAAAGGCTGTCTTGCTTCTCATTGACTATCGATTATTGCAACCCAGGGGAAAGTAGTACATTCATAAACATCAATCAGGGCAGGAAAGGTGCCCTCCAGTATCTTTAAAGAAGATAATGTATGTGAAATGTCTTTGTCAACTGTAAAGTGGTATACAAATGTTACAAGTTTTTACTATTGTTTTAAAAGGGATTTGGAATAAAATTACCTCTGTTGGTTTTAAAGTTTGTCTGTAGCCTACTTGGTAGAATTCTAACAAGAGCACTTGGCTTTTGTTTCCTTTTATTGCATAGACATTTGATAAAATTATTTTTAAATAGTAAGTTTCAGAATTGTTATTTGCCATGGTAAGCTCAACTTCTAGCTCCAAGTTTTTTTTTTCCAACTCTGTCTGTGTGTGTGTGTGTGCACCTGTGTTTCTGTGTTTCCATACACTCAGAAGCACCTGTGCTACAGCATATGTGTGAAGGTCAGAGGACAATTTTCAGGTCTATGCTCACCTTGGTACCTTACTTGAGACAGGATTACTCTGTCTTGATTCTTTCTCTGCTGTTTTTCCTTGCTGAACTACCCACACGTGTCTAGGAAATTCACCTGCCTCTGCTTCCCATTTTATGTGCTGGGATCATAGAAAGCGAGCATGGCTTTTGACTTTGTTACCTGGGGTTTTGAAATCAAATCCAGGTACTGCATGCAGCTTGCGGAGCAAGTACTTATACTCACTGAGCCAGCTCCATATCCCATTTCTCTAAGTTTTTAAAAACAATCTCTATTTCCTCAGTTATACATCTTATTGTAAAAATGACAGTGATTATAACTGGTGTGGGCTGAGGTAGAATTATCCTGAATAAACATGAAGGCTGAATTCTGTGAAAGACAAAGAACTACTTACTATCTGTAAAGTAGTATAGCTGCTTTGTGCTAGAGGTGTTTGGAGCTGGGTTTACATTATCTTAAGTAAACTTCATAAGATCAATTTACAGATGAGAAACTAAGAAATTATGCTGAGGTTTCAAAGCTAACAATTGGCAGATCTCAGAATCAAAAACCAGTATTCTCATCCCATGTGTCTTTTTAAAATGTCTCTAAAGAAGTTGTATAAAAAATAAAGAATGGGGCTGGAGGGATGGCTTAGTGGTTAAGGCATTTGCCTGCAAAGCCAAAGGACCTAGGTTTGATTCCCTAGGACCCACGTTAGCCAGATGCACAAGGGGGCACACATATCTGGAGTTTGTTTGTAGTGGCTGGAGGACCTGTCATGCTCGCTCTCTCTCTCTCTCTCTCTCCATCTTTCTCTGTCAAATAAATAAATAAATAATATTTTAAATAAAGAATGACTGGATGACTATTTCTGTCATTTTTATTCCCACAGATCAGTTTTGATTGCACTTTGATCTGAAAAGTTTTTGTTTGCAGGTAGTGGTGACTACAGGGGAAATTCAAAACTGGCCAAAGTGCTGAGAACAAATGAAGTCAGTGCTCAGTGCTAACTGAAATATCTATAACATCTCCTCCAAGGCTCAGAAACATTGTGGAAGAGCATGCAGAAAGAATATAAGAACCAGAGGATGGAGTGGAATACTTCGGGGCACTATCTTCTAGACATGAAGTGACTGTTAGCCAGGCATGGTAGCACACACCTTTAATCCCAGCACTCAGAAGGCAGAGGTAGGAGGATCACTGTGAGTTTGAGGCCACCCTGAGACTTCATAGTGAATTCCAGGTCAGCCTGGGTTAGAGTGAAACCGTACCTCAAAAAGCCAAAAAAAAAAAAAAAAAAAAGTGACTGTTACATTATGACCTTATAGAGATTGTCACTTCCTCCACAAAACTGAACTCATCAGCATTTGCACATGGATGAATGAGGAGGATGAAAATAACTCACCAAAATAGAATAGAATTAGAAAAAGTTCAGTGAAGGGTAATTGGCATGGGGTAGGGCAAAAAAAGATATTCTGGGGGATTGTACTCAAATTATATTATCTCCTCATATGAAAATTGTCAATAAAACATTTTTGAAAAATGTGTAGCTGAAAGGCAGATTACCATTCTCACAATGATTATGGATTTAAAAATATATTTTATTTATTTAGTTAGTTGAGAGAGAGATAGAAAGAAGAATATGTATATTATATATATATTATACATATATTATATCTATCTACCTATCTGTCTATCTATCTATCTATCTATCATCCATCTAGTCATATATATATATATATATATATATATATATATATATATATATATATAGAGAGAGAGAGAGAGAGAGAGAGAGAGAGAGAGACAGAGACAGAGAGTGCATCAGCCAGGACCTTTAGCCACTGAAAATGAAGTCTAGATGCACATGTCACCCTTGTGTACATGGGTCCTGGGGAATCAAACCTGAGTCCTTAGGCTTTTCCACCTATCCAGCCCAAAAGAATGGATTTTAACATATACTTTAATGGTATCTACATTCCTTACTTTTTTTGTTGCTGTGAAAAAATATGTGACAGAGCAATTTAAGGAAAGAAGAGCTTATTTTGTCTTACAGTTTGAAGAGATACATTCCACCATGAAGGAAAGCATGGCAATATAGTGTGAAACACCTCACCACAATATGTCCACAGTCAGGAAGCAGAGAAATGAATGCAGATGTTCTCCCTTTACTGTTTTTATTTAGTTTGCAACACCAACATCTAGAGTGGGCCTTCTCTCCTCAGTTGAACTTCTCCGAAGACAATATCACAGACACAACCAAGGATGTATCACATGAATTCCCAAGGTATTTCTTAATACAATCAAGTCAAAATTTTGAATTAATCATTGTAGTCTGTTTTCAGCTGATAGAATACTAGGTAATGTTATATAAGCATTTTCCTACTTCATACTTTTTATTTTTGAAACTTAAAATAGTAGATGTATTTCTTCTTATTTTGTCACAGGTAATGTTAGTGGTATTTTTCCCTTTTAATTAAAGTTTACATTCTGACATTTATGTGACAACACATTTAAAAATTATCTACTTATAGGCTGGAAAGATTTCCTAGTGGTTAAGGTGCTTGCCCCAGGACCCATGTAAGCCAGATGCACAAAGTGGCACATGTATCTGATGTCTGGAGTTCATTTGTAGTGGCTGAAGACTCTGACATGCCCATTCTCTCTCAAATAAATAAATGAAAATAAAATATTTTTTAAAAACATTTACAATTTTTAACCCTCTGAAAATGTATCCATAGATCTATAAAAGTCCTGAGTTGGACTACCACTTGCAAGAAGACTGAGTAGACATTTTTTTTTCTATTTTCTTCCTGCTAAGCACAATTCAGAATTGTAGGAATTACATATAAATAAAATGCAAAAGACTGTAAAATGTGGAATGGATGAGATAGACTTGTAAGTACCTTTAAGACTGAAGACCAACATAGGATTATTTTTTTAAAATATTTTACTTATTTGTTTGTTTGAGATAGAGACAGACAAAGAGGCATATAAAGAGAGGGAGAGAGAGAGAGAAAGAGGGGGGGGGAGGAGAGAATGGTCATGCCAGGGCCTCTAGCTATTGCAAACAAATTCCATACATATGTGCCTCTTTGTGCATCTGGCTTTCATAGGTACCAGGGAATTGAACCTGGGTCATTACAGCATTATAGGCAAGTGCCTTAAGTGCTAAACCATTTCTCCAGTCCAACATAGAAGATTTCATTGGGTATTTGTTGTATTTACCTTCTTGTTGCTGGAACAAACACCTACCCAAATGAAGCTGATGGGAGGAGGGGGTTTATTTTGGCTTAGAGTCTCAAGGAGAAGCTTTGTTATGGCAGGGAAAAGGATAAGCCACAACAGATAGAAAACAGAAGCAGAGGAGTGAGCCAAACTCTAGCAAGGGGAAGCTGGCTAAGACATCTCTAGACCTGCCTCCAACAGCACATCTCCTCCAGTAAGTCTTAACCATACAAGTGGCCATCTACTTTGGACCAAGTATTAAAAACACTTGAATTTGTGGGAGTCTTATGACTCAAACCACCATACTGGTCCCCTTACCTAAGCAATGAACATCAATGAAGTAAAACACAATGCATTCAGTCCACCTTTAAAAGCCAGTATAATTTATATCTATTCCAAAACTGTTCAAATATCCTTTGTTGTCCAAGGTGTCTTAACTGAGAGCCTGTAAAACCAAAAGCACATACTAGCATAGAGTAAACTTTCACACTACAAAAGATAATATTGGGCATAGAAAGAAAGGATTGGAGACGGTAGTGTGGCAGAGTAGTCTAAGAAAGAAAGGATCAGACTAATGCAAGATCTAAAACCAGCAGGGAAAATATCAATTCCTGCAATTCCATGTCCCTCAAGGACTAACAGTGAAGCCTCTGATGTTCCAATTCCACACTTCCAGACGGGATGCTGACAACCCAGGGAACAATCCATCCACAGACAGCAGCTTTCATTGGCAGTTGTCCCATAGTCCTGGCCTGTCAATAATTCTTGGGTTTCCACTGCAAACCATGGTTTGGTTCATCCTCATGGCTCAATCTGGTCTCCATTTCAGGTACTCCAAAAACCCTACCTCACTTTGCTCAGTAGCCATTAAAAAAAAATTGCAAATTCAATGAGGCTTTCTTTTCTGCATTTGTTAGACTCCTATAGTACCAGATATGTTTCCAAATTTATTAATCCAGGAAAGAATAAAGCCAACTTTGAAAGTAGGAAAACTCCTGCAGCGTCCTGGCCCCCTACTTTTAAAAGACTTAGATTTCTTTCTGCTGTCTCAATGCAGATCAGCAGGCCTAATTTCAATGGTGGTATTCTCTCAACTAATGGTTGCTGAAGTGGTTGTAGTCTTCAGCCTGAAATTTTATTTTTTTCTGTGCCATATACTTCTGTTAACACCAGGCAATTTCTTATAAATTTAACCTTTTATAATTTCTCAGTATACAAGAAGAGTACAACTAGCCTCTCACACAAACTGCCTCTAGCCTAGTCTGGATAAAGGTCTTTCTTCCACTTTCTTCTAAACCCACTTAGTCCACAATTCTTTTTGCATTTAGGTTTTAAACTCACAAAAATACATCAATCTATACCTACAGCACTGCAAGGCATCTCTTAATCAATTGTTTTAAATCCATCCACATTCCTCCTGAAAATCAGTTTCAAAATACCAAAAGCCACACAGCGAGGAGCAATACCACTCCTCTGGTACTAATTTCTGTTGAAGTTACCTTCTCATTGCTGAGACAAACAACTGACTAGAAGCAGTTGAAAGGAGGAAAGGGTATATTATGGCTTACATTATAAAGGGGAAGCTTTATGATGGTGGTGCGGGGGGGGGGGGCAGGGAAGCATAGTATGAGCAGAAGCTGGAAATCATCTGTGCCACAGCATGTGAAAGACAGCAGTAGGAGTGTGAGCTGAACTCTAGCAAGGCAGGACTGATTATAACATCCTTAAGTTAGCCTCCAACAACACACCTCCTCTAGCAAGACTCCACCTTCAAAATTGCCACCAGCTGGGGACCATGAATTCAAAACAAATCAGTTTCTGGACATCTGATTCAAACCACCACAGTATTTATAAAATATTGACATTAAAGTGTGCATTTTCATCCAGTCAATACTGAATACCAATCCATATGCTAATGAGTAGATAAAAGATAAGTAGTGGCACTTCTGGTCAAGATGGCAGACTCACAGCCATTCTACAGTTCCAGGAGTGAAACTAGAAAGCAGCAAAAACAAAACACAACCATACATTACCAACAAGATAAAAATAGGTAGCTGACTTCCTGACATGTCATGAACCACCCCTCACACAGCAGCCAGGACCCAGGTGAAACCACAGAGCAACTTATGAGCCTCACAGCCTGGACCTGGGTGATGGAGACATGCACTGAAGATACTCAAAATGTACCAAAGTATAAATCTAGAAACTACTGAAAGCTCAACCTTAAAGTGGATTTAAAGCACACCCACAAAGGATCAGGGAATTTTTTAAGAGAGGGGGCAGAAAGAACATTAGAATATATTCACAGACATAGCCCTGTCCACAATGACAGACTACAGCTCTCACACCTCATAACCTACAACTACATGGTAAATAGCATCAATCCCATTAAGGATGGTCCTCAGTGGAGTGGAGGTAAGGAGGAAGGAAATGATGCTACCAACATATGATGTGTCCATACAAAGCTTCTACAAAATAATATTGTTATTAATAATAATAATAAAGGAAAAAAAGATTTTAGGGCTTGATTTAAAAAAAAGATAAGTACTGGGATAGCCCCTGGTTTCTAGCAGTCGGGTGCCCAGTAATGAACCACAGACACATCAAGCCAAGCACAGCACTCACCATACATAGTTCACAATCAGCAACATAGAAGCTAGCATGTATTGAATATTTGCTTTTCAGCAGATATGATGCTATAAAGTTTACATGTAATCTTCCTCCACAAATAGCCCTCAAAGCTCATTTGTTGCATATAATATAAATAGAGAAACAGAAACCATAGAATGTCTAACAGAACCCAGGAATCACCAATTTGTCTTGACTACCTAGCCAGTGAGTCGGGGATCCTCCTGCATTCATGTCCACAGTACTTGAATTACAGATGCATGCCAGCACACCCATACTTTTAAAATGGGTGCTGCATATTTGAACTCCGGTCCTCATGACTGTGTATTAAGCACTTTACTATCTGAGCTCCAGCCAAGTGAAAACCTGTTTTTAAATTTGCCTTGTTTTATATATCACTTGATAAACAAAGGCTATTATTCAAATTGAAACTGCATGAGTTATAATTATATAAAAGAACTATAATCAATACTCAAAACTTATAACCACATAGTAGTTGCATATTTTACATCTATGTCTGCATGTTGGAAATATAAGATGTTTTACCACCCATATAGAGGACCTTTGCTTTTTCTACTCATGTAGGAGAACTTCATTTAAAATTTTTATATTTTAAGTTGGCTTGCCAAGTTGTAGGTTTCCATATGACTTATTCACATGTCCTTAATTTTGGTTCATTTTCCTCCTTCATCCCAATCCATTTCAATCCCTGATTAAAGCTTCCCCTCCCACTATTGCCCTCTATTTCTCTGCTTTTATGTTCCATGTATCCTAATATCCTTCTGTATAATCCCCACCCTGCCCCAGCTACTGTTGCCCTTTTCTACCTTGCTGGACTCTACAGATAATCAATCTGCCTTGTACACACTAATGAAGAAATTCAAAGCTAGGACCCTCATGTGAGAGATAATAATAGTCGTTTCACACGCCTTTAATCCCAGCACTCGGGAGGCAGAGGTAGGAGGATCGCCGTGAGTTCGAGGCCACCCTGAGACTCCATAGTGAATTCCAGGTCAGCCTGGGCTAGAGTGAAACCCTACCTCGAAAAACCAAAAATAATAATAATAATAATAATAATAATAGTCGTTTGTGTACCTGAGTCTGGGTTACTTCACTCAGTATGATCTATTCCTACTCCATCCATTTTTCTACAAATTTAATTTTTCATTAGAGCTTTACAACCACATCTTTACAGATTTATAACTCCATCTTCATTATCCATTTGTCAGTTGATGGGCATCTAGACTGGTTCCAAATCTTAGCTATTGTGAATAGACCAGCAATAAACATGACTTAATTAGTATGTCTGAAGCAGAGTATACAGTCTTTAGGGTATATGCCCACTAAGGAGTGGTATATCTAGTCATATGGAAGTTCCTTTTTTAACTCTGTGAGAACTCTGCACACTGATTTCCATAATGTCCTTCAAGAGTGAGTAATGGTCTCCTTCCCATACATCCTCACATGCATTTGTTGTCATTTTTTCTTTTCTGATATTAGCCATTCTGAGTGAAGATGGAATCCCAGGGTACTTTTAATTTGCATTTCCCTGAGGGCTAAGGATGATGAAAACTACTTTAGGCAACTATAAGACATATATATATATCTTGTTTTAAGAATTCTATGCTCTGTTTCATAGCCTACTTTTTGAGTAGTTTGTTCATTTTCTGGATGCTTAGTCTTTTGAGTTCTTTGTCAATTCTAGATATAAAATCTATGTCAAAGATTTCTGGAAATGATATTTTCCAATTCTGTAGGTTGCCTCATTACTTGGATGATCATTCCCATTTGTCATCTATTGATCTTATTTCCTGAGTTGCTCTGAGTCCTATTCATAAAATCTTATGACTCCTACTTTTTCTTTTAGCTGCTTCATTGGTTGGAGTCTTACATTAAGTTCTTTGATCCCTTTGGAGTTGAATTTGGTGCAGGGTGAGAGATAAGGTTTAACTTCATTCTTCTGCATAGGGATATCCAGTTATCCCAGCACCATTTGTAGAAGATGCTATTTCTTCTTCAGTGTACTTTTAGCATATTTGTCAAATCAAATGTCTGCAGTTGCATGAATATCTGGGTCATCTTTTCTTTTCCTTTAATCCACATTCTGTTTTTGCTTCCAGAAGAAATAGGGCATTACTCAAAAATCCTAATGCCAAAGATGAGATAACTGCCAATAAGCTGTTGATCAGGTAGACCCCAAAGGCCGCTAAAACAATATAGGCCATTGCTTGCTCTTGGTTGGCAAGCAAAACTAGGTCACTAGTCCCTACTGCTGAAGACATCACAGGATTCAGTTGCAGGAAGCAAAAATAACAAACTGAGAAAGAGCTGGAAGCTTATTCTCTATTAGATAGCTTTCTTCATGCCAGAAAGTAGTATGCAAGCTGATAGGGAAGGGAAGTCATCAGCATCTGACTCTGCTGTGGACCCTGTGTGCTTCACAACTGACCCACAAGAAAAGATGGATCCACTGGTGCAATAATGGCAGCTGGGTTATGAGAGTATCCCATTGTTGACATAAGGATTTAAAAATCTTCTCCAAAGGACAAAAATCAAGCCTGTACTATAAATCTGGCCAAAAGTCTGTAGCTAAGGGAAGAGTGGAACACAAAACTGTGGTTATGATAATTGGACAGTTTGTCAAACTACCTTCTAATACTCTGTGTTTTTTTTTTTTATTGATTAGTACTGCCTTCAACCTTTCTTTATGAAAAGATTAGAAATCATTACAGAGATCCATGGATCATAAACTTATCAAGAATAAGTGACTAGACTTCCGGTTAAGATGGCAGCATAGAGCAGGGCGTGGTGGCGCATGCCTTTAATCCCAGCACTCGGGAGGCAGAGGTAGGAGGATTGCCATGAGTTCGAGGCCACCCTGAGACTCCATAGTGAATTCCAGGTGAGCCTGGGCTAGAGTGAGACCCTACCTCGAAAAACCAAAAAAAAAAAAAAAAAAAAAAAAAAAAAAAAAAAAAAAAAGATGGCAGCATAGGTACCAGCCAAAGCAGCTTAGGGGGGAAAAGCCAAAAAAAAAAAAAAAAAAAGGGGGGCAAAATACACACTTTTACTAAAAAGTGAGGTGTATAGGAAATTGAAATAGCAGTGGAGAAGTAGGAGAGATACAGAGGATCTGGAGCCCACATAGGTCGGCAGAAGCGGCTCAGTCCACACGGGACCATGGCACGGGAACTTGGCCGCAGCAGCGGCGCACCAGCTAGCCACCAGGCTCAGCTTGAGCTGCAGGAAACTCCAGGTGAGGGGATTTTCCACTCACACAGGCGCTCTCCATAAACTCAAGAAATGTGAAGGGAGAACGGCAGTGAACAACAGAGGAGCAGATCACAAGGTATAAGAACATGTGGAACAGCGAGCAAACTATAGCAGCATCTGTAGCCTCCCCTACCCCACCGCCAGTGCCCAGCTCCCGCAAACAGAGCAGCAGTCCAGGGACCCAGCCACACCTACTTGAACCCACAGTGTACCAAAGAGGGACCCAAGCAGGAGTGCCGCTGACTGAGACCAAAATCATCCCAAAAGGTAACTGGGATTACAACACAGTACCCACTTAATAAACCTGGTATATAAGCCTGAACCAGAAGTGCTCATTGCACCTTCCATATCAGGATAAATTATATGTTAAATCGGATGGATGGTCAACTTTGCCATTCTTAAATAAGTTGTATTTTGGGCTTGTTATTTGTTGCTTCTTGATTGATGGGGGCTTTGTTTCCTCTTCTGTCATTCATTAGGGAAGGGTCTCACCTGGTCACAAGCTGACTTTGAACCCTCTATAGAGCAGAAATCTTAACCTCCTTGTTGTCAGGATTAAGGGAGTGGGTGAGGCACCACACAGCCTAAGGGACAGACAGAGGATTTGGTTGTCATAATAATTACTCTTGGGTAAATACTCTCTGCTGTTTTTCATTGCAAATATACATTGTTTAGTTAAATTTTAGAAACTATCTGTATTTGGTTCCACTAAGTATACTTGAATACTCTCAGAGCAGGCAAACCCAACACCTAGAGTCACTTTTGTACTTACTCTGAGAGTCTTGAGAGCCACACCTAGCGCCTTAAGCTCCTACCATGAAGATATATAACATCGGATTGATTGATACATCTCTTAATACCCAGATAACTAGAAAATCCAATCATTAAATAAGCCAGGATGCAAAAATATATACATTATAACACAAGAAACACCAAAAATCAAGACAATATAAATCCACCAAAAAGTATTAATGCATCAGAAATGACCTCAAGTGAGAACGAGTTAAAGGAAATGCCTGAGAAAGATGTCAAAAGAATGATTATAAATATGTTCAAAGAACTCAAAGAAGAAATTAAAGAAAGCAAAGAAGACACAGGACACCAATTTAATGAAATAAAGAGGTCAATACTAGACATAAATAAGGAAATAGAAATAATAAAGAAAAACCAGTTGGAATTACTAGCAATAAAGAATACAGTTAATGAAATTAAAAACTCTGTAGAAAATCTCACCAGTAGAATGGATGAAGGAGAGGACAGAATATCTAAACTAGAAGATCAGGTGGCAGATCTAATACAGTCCAACAAAGAGAAAGACAAACTAATAGAAAAGTATGAGTGGGAATTTCAAGAGATTCAGGACACTATGAAAAGATCAAACATGAGAATTCAGGGCAAAGTAGAATGAGAAGAATTTCACTCCAAAGGCATAGTAGGGATCTTCAACTAAATCATAGAAGAAAACTTCCCCCAAACTGTGAAAGAGGTGCCAATGCAGATACAGGAATCTTTTAGAACACCAGCCAGACAAAACCTGGAAAGAACCTCTCCTTGCCATATTATAATCAAACTACCAAACACACAAACCAAAGAAAAAATATTGAAAGCAGTCAGAGAGAAAAATCAAGTTACCTACAAAGGCAAGCCTATCAGGATTACAGCAGATTACTCAACAAAAACTTTAACAGCAAGAAGAGTGTGGGTGATGCATTCCAAGTTCTGAAAGATAACAACTTTCAACCAAGGTTACTTTATCCTGCAGAGCTATCCATTCAAATAGATGGAGAAACAAGGGCATTCCATCACAAAAGCAAGCTAAAGGAGTATTTGAAGACAAAACCAGCTCTACAGAAAATACTTGAAAGAATCCTCCATGCTTAAGAAAAAGAAAAGCACACATATAAGGAAACAGGAAAAAACAAACAATATTCAAATACCAGTTAACACAAGAGGCAAAGGTAAAACTGGAAGAACTACAAAAAATGGCAAAAATGAATACACACCTTTCTACAATATCTCTTAATATCAATGGACTCAATGCCCCAACCAAAAGACATAGGTTTATAGACTGGGTTAAAAAGCAGGATCCTTCAATTTGTTGCCTCCAAGAAACCCACCTTTCTAAAAAGGATGGACACTATCTTAGGGTGAAAGGTTGGAAACGATGTTTCAAGCAAATGGCCTAGAAAAGAAGCAGGGGTTGCTATCCTAATATCTAACAAGGTAGATTCAGTCCAACATTAGTTAAGAAAGATAAGGACGGCCACTTTATGTTGATTAAAGGCACCCTCCAACAGGAGGACATTACAATCCTAAACAGATATGCACCTAACATGGGGCCCCCAAATTCATCAAAAAAAAATGCCATTAGATCTAAAGTCACAGATAGCACCAAACACAGTGGTAGTGGGTGACTTCAACACCCCACTCTCATCAATTGGCAGGTCATCCCAGGAAAAAATAAACAGAGAGGCATCTGGACTAAATGAGGTCATAGAAGGAATGGACCTAACAGATATATACAGGACATTTCATCCATATGCTGCAGAATATACATTCTTTTCAGCAGCACATGGAACATTCTCTAAAATAGACCATATATTAGGACACAAAGCAAATCTTAACAAATACAGGAAAATTGAAATAATTCCTTGCATTCTATCTGAACACAATGGAATCAAACTACAAATCAATAGCAAGAAAGGCTATAGAGCATACGCAAAATCATGGAAATTAAACAACATGCTACTAAATGATGAATGGGACAATGAAGAAATCAAGAAGGAAATCAAAAAATTTATAGAGTCAAATGATATTAGGAACACAACATACCAAAATCTCTGGGACACAATGAAGGCAGTCCTAAGAGGTAAATTTATAGCTTTAAGTGCTTATATTAAGAAATTAGAAAGATCACAAGTAAATGACCTAATGCTTCATCTTAAAGCCTTGGAAAAAGAAGAACAAGGCAAACTAAAAATCAGTAGATGGGAAGAAATAATAAAGATTAGGGCAGAAATTAATGAAATAGAAACGAAAAAAAAAAATCCAAAGAATCAATGAAACAAAGAGTTGGTTCTTTGAAAGGACAAATAAGATTGATTAAACCCTTAGCAAATCTGAGCAAAAGAAACAGAAAAGAGACACAAATTAATAAAATTAGAGATGACAAGTGTAACATCACAACAGATGCCAGAGAAATTAAAAAAATCATAGGGACATACTATAAAAGCATATACTCCACAAAGTACGAAAATCTGAAAGAAATGGATGATTTCCTTGATTCATATGACCTACCTAAATTAAATCAAGATGAGATTAATCACTTAAATAGACCTATAACAATCATGGAGATCCAAGCAGCTATCAAAAATCTCCCAACTAAAAAAAACCCAGGCCCAGATAGACTCACTGCTGAGTTTTACCAGACCTTCAGGGAAGAACTGACACCATTGATTCTTAAGCTTTTCCCTAAAATAGAAAAAGAAGGAATCCTACCAAACTCCTTCTATGAAGCCAGCATCACCTTGATACCAAAACCAGGCAAAGATAGAAAAAAAAAAAAGAAAATTACAGACCAATCTACCTCATGAACATAGATGCAAAATTTCTCAACAAAATATTGGCAAACAGAATACAAGAATATATTACAAAGATCATTCACCCTGACCAAGTAGGCTTTATCTCAGAGATGCAGGGATGGTTCAGCATATGCAAATCTATAAATGCTATACATTATATAAATGGGTTGAAGGACAAAAATCACATGATCATCTCATTAGACACAGAGAAAGTATTTGACAAAATCCTACATCCCTTCATAATAAAAGTCCTACAGAGACTGGGAATGGAAGGAAAATATCTCAATATAATAAAAACTCTTTATTACAAGCCTACAGCCAACATATTAGTAAATGGGAAAAAACTGGAAGCTTTTCCACTAAAATCAGGTACAAGACAAGGGTGCCCACTGTCCGCATTTTTATTTAGTATAGTACTGAAAATCTTAGCCATAGCAATAAGGCAAGAGACACACATAAAAGGGATACAAATTGGAAAGGAAGAGATCAAGTTATGATTATTTGCAGATGACATGATTCTATATATAAAGGACCCTAAAGACTCTACCAGCAAACTGTTAGAGCTGATAAACACCTACAGCCATGTAGCAGGATACAAAATAAATACACAGAAATCAGTAGCCTTCCTATATGCTAACAAAAAACACACAGAGGATGAAATCAGAGAATCACTCCCATTCACAATTACATTAAAGAAAATAAAGTACCATGGAAATAACCCAACCAAGGAAGTAAAGGATCTCTACAATGAAAACTATAAAACACTCAAGCGAGAAATTGCAGAAGACACTAGGAAATGGAAAAACATCCCTTATTCCTTGATTGGAAGAATCATTATTGTGAAAATGGGAATATTACCAAAAGCAATCTACACATTTGATGCAATCCCCATCAAAATTCCAATGGCATTCTTCACGGAAATAGAAAAAGCAATCTAAAAATTCATTTGGAATCACAAAAAACTTGAATATCTAAAATAATAGTGAGCAACAAAAATAAGGCTGGTGATATCACCATACCTGATTTTAACCAATACTACAGAGCCATGGTAACAAAAACAGCATGGTACTGGCACAAAAGCAGACATGTAGATCAATAGAACAGAATAGAGGACCCAGATGTAAGTCCAGGTAGCTATAGCCACCTGATATTTGATAAAAATGCCAAGAATACTCATTGGAGAAAAGACAGCCACTTCAGCAAATGGTGTTGGGAAAACTGGATATGTATCTGTAGAAGAATGAAAATAGATTCTTCTCTCTCTCAATGCACAAGAATTAAGTCCAAACGGATTAAAGACCTTAACATCAGACCAGAAACTGTGAAACTGCTAGAGGAAAAAGTAGGGGTAACCCTTCAACATATTGGTCTTGCAAAGACTTTCTAAATATAACCCCAATTCCTCAGCAATAAAACCACATATTAACCACTGGGACCTCATGAATTACAAAGATTTTGTACTACAAAGGACACTGTGAATAAAGCAAAGAGGCAACCCACAGAATGGGAAAAAGTCTTTGCCAGCTATATATCTGATAGAGGCTTAATATCTAGGATATACAAAGAAGTCAAAATAATAAGAAATCAAACAAGCCAATTAAAAAAAGGGCTATAGAGCTAAATAGAGAGTCCTCAAAAGATGAAATACGGATATTGTGTAAGCATCTAAAAAATGTTCTACATCCCTAGTCATCAGGGAAATGCAGATTAAAACTACATTGAGATTCCATCTCACTCCTGTCAGATTGGCTGCCGTCATGAAAACAAATGATCATAAATGCTGGCAGGGGATGTGGAAAAAGAGGGACCCTTCTACACTGTTGGTGAGAATGCAATCTGGTTCAGCCATTGTGGAAATCAGTGTGGAGGTTCCTAAAACAGCTAAAGATTGATCTACCATATGACTCAGCTATAGCACTCCTAGGCATATATCCTAAGGACTCATCTCATTTCCTTAGAAGTACATGCTCAACCATGTTTCTTGCCACTCAATTTATGATAGATGGGAAATGGAACCAGCCTAGATGTCCCTCAACTGATGAATGGATAATGAAGATATGGCACATTTATACAATAGAGTTCTATTCAACGGTAAAGAAAAATGAAGTTATGAAATTTGCAGGAAAATGGATGGATCTGGAAAGGATTATACTAAGTGAGGTAACACAGGCCCAGAAAGCCAAGTGCCGCATGTTCTCTCTCATATGTGGATCCTAGCTACCGATGACTGGGCTTCTGTGTGAGAAGGAAAAAACTCAGTAGCAGAGGCCAGTAAGCTAAAAAATAGATATAAAGGGAAGAGGTAGGAAGGGAGGAGGGTACTTAATAGGTTGGTATTGTATGTATGTAAGTAGAAGAATAGATAAACGGGGGTGAAAAGGTCCAAAGTGAGGTCAGGGGAAGAGATTGAGTAAAGAAAAGGAAGAGGGAGGGATAATCAAAATCTAAGAGGATATAAATAAATCATATGGAATCCTCCAGTTTTGGACAATGGAACACTCAGGAGCTGTAGATCGTTGCTAGAAAATTTTCAGTGTGGGGATAGGATACCCTCCAGTGAGTTGTTGGACAGGGAGGTCCCTGATGCCCCAAAAACATTATAGACCATTGCTGAGGCCCTTCGTTTCCTGCCAGGAAGAGATCATAAGACTCTATTGCTGAAGACTCCACATACTTGGGCTGCAAGGCCACTGAGAAACCCTGCTGGAACTGAGCTGATAACCTTCTCCATGTAGACCAGCCGACAGAAAGCTGGAAGAAGCCATTCTACATGCAGTTCAATGGGAGAAAGAGATACCACCAGTGAAGATACTCAACAGTGGATACTGCAAGCCTTATAATTGACCAGCCAGGCCAAATGAACCAACAGGTGCAATAGTGGCACATCTATCATGGTGGAAAACAACCGCCCTCCAATGTGACTGGAGGCTTGCTCCATGGGAGGGAATACATCCCTGATACTGAAAAATAAAAAAGGGGTAGTCATGAGCCCTAGGGGTGTAACATCTGCTGATGTATGGATAAATGTATATACTATGCTTATCAAACTGTTATTTTTATTTATTTATTTGAGAGCGACAGACAGAGAGAAAGAGGCAGATAGAGAGAGGGAGAGAGAATGGGCACGCCAGGGCCTCCAGCCACTGCAAACGAACTCCAGACACATGCGCCCCCTTGTGCATCTGGCTAACGTGGGTCCTGGGGAGTCGAGCCTCGAACCGGGGTCCTTAGGTTTCACAGGCAAGCACTTAACCGCTAAGCCATCTCTCCAGCCCAAGCACTTCTCTTAATATGCATACCCTTATATTAATGCTACTCTCACTTTGGGTAGAGAATGTTCTCTTTTCAGATGGCAGTGACCTTGGGACAACTCAGAAGGTATCATAGTGCTGGAAAGAAGTGACTGGAGTACTGAGTAACATCACAATCACATCTTCCAAGGCTCAGGGTCTAATGCAGAAGAGGTGGCAGAAAGAATGTAAGAGCCAAAGGAAGGGTAGGACTCCTTACATGCTCCCTCCATACATAAAATGGCCTGGATATCCATGACCTCATAGTGCCTGACACTACCTGCACAAGACCATCATAAGAGGAGGAAAAGATCATGACACCAAAATAAAAGAGAGACTGATTGAGATGGGGAGGGGATATGATGGAGGATGGAATTTCAAAGAGGAAAGGGTGTGGGGAGGGTATTACCATGGAATATTTTTTATAATCGTGGAAAACATTAATAAAAATTGAGAAAAGGAAAAGAGACTAGTTTGTCCTCAATTCTCAACAGGACATATAAATTACACCTTACAAGGCTCAGAGACACTCATGGAAGAGGGAATGCAAAGAATGTTAAGAGCCAAAAGGTGACAAATGGGGCTACATTCGTGGACTCACAGTAGATATTAAACCTGTCAATATCTCAGTATAGATGAAGGGTGTTGTAATTACATTCCCCATTGTTGGGAGAAAGTACCAGACTGAAAGCAGTTGGTGAGAAGAAAGCTATTTTTGGCTTAAGTCTTGAGTGGAAGCTTCATGATGTCAGGGAAAATATGGTAGAGAAGAGGTGGGACAGCACTTCCTTGTTGACAGAAGGTGAAAAATAGTAACAGGAGTATGAACAGAACTATGGCATGGTGGAGCTGGCTATAATCCCCCTAATCTCCACCCTCAACAACACACCTCCCACAGCTAATTTCCACCCCCAAATTGCCATCAATTGGGAAGCAAACATCCATACACATGATTTTATGGAGGACAGGTGATTCAAACCACTACAAAGGGATTCCACAAGACCCCAAATCTCCCAAATTAAATTGTAGAGACTGATCACAGCTGGGAGAAATGTCCCTTATGAGGGTAGCCTCTGACCAAAGGATTGCTCATTGTCTAGTAAATAACCTATGACCCATAATTATGTAATATAATGTAAATAAGTGGGTCAAAATATAATAAAAATAAGTGGATCAAAAAATAATAAGTGAGGTATTAAAGCAGGATAGAAATCTCAAGAGAAGATAAAAGGTTTTAGTGGGAAGCAAGGGGAAAGAGAGAGGGTAAGTGGTGGGATTAACTTTTATTGTACACATATGTGAAATAGTCCGAAATGGAAAAAGTAATAATCAAAGTTTTTTAACTGGGTAGCTTATAACTGTGCATAGTCCTACCATGAAAGTATCAAGCATCTTTTAACCACTTGGTACCCTTCTAAGGGCTCAAACAATAAACAAAACATGGCTTGTTAAGGAAGGTAACAATATGTTGGGAAGATACTTTTAATAATGATCACTATTCTTTGTGAAGTGACTGATATGGAATATAAATTAAAAGTGGCAGAATGATATTTTTCTCTCTTACTTCCCAACCCTATAATTAGGGACATAATGTTGGTAGCCTGAAATCAACCATAGTAAGATAATTTCTACCATGAAAATCAGCAAATGCTAAAAATTTAGGCTTTGATGGGCCTGGAGAGCTGGTTGTTAACCATTTGCCAACCTACTACTGGCTGAGGGATTGATGGCTCATGTAATGTAGCATGTGCTTTCTTTCACTGAGTCTAGAAATGGCTTCATAAAGACTACTATGTATTTATTATTTCTCTAGCTGTTCTCAGACTCATGAACCACTGAACACCTTTGACCTGTTTTTAACTTTCTCAGCAAGACCAGTTTTGTCTTGAGTTATTTCCATTGCATGCTTCTTGACAATTCGATATGAGTGAACAAATACTGCAAATTATTTTAAAACTATAATTATGCCACTGTTTAATTCCCTCAACATATATATCTATAGGGGATGGCACTATTTGTTACTCTTAGAGCAGCAAATTTGCCCAAGGTTTTCTCAGCACAGCTCCTCTGTATCCTGAATTCCCTTCTGGTTGAAAGAGTACCTGACTATCTCTCATGGATAATGTGAATTTTACTCTTGTGAAATAAGTTGTTGTGCATACAAAATATTATTATCATTATAGTAATGTTCAAATCCTTGAAGACACATCTGTGCATGTTCGTAAGAAACCAGATATCTGGTTGTGATAACTTGTATGGAAAATTAGTATAAAAACAGAAGTTGCCACAATATAAAATATTTATTGTGTGCTTAAGTATACCTAATTCACTTTTTTTTCTATTTAAACTTACTTTTTATTATCATTCTTCCCAGTTATCCAGAATGCCAAAATAGGATTGCTGAGCTGGATGAAACAGAGTGAAATAAATGATTTAAAGAGATATTTACATTCATCTGATTTGTACTTAATATGCCACAATGCACTGCAACTTTCTCAAGGTGATACCATCTGGAACTGTGCGGGGGGGGGGGGGAGTGGTCTTTATGCTATGGTTTTGTCCCTGCTCTACTGGTCAGGGATAGCTCCTGGGGTGTGTGCTCAGAATGGCTTCAAGTCACTCTTTTTAATTATGCTTGTTTGTATGATAGAGTATACACAGGGATTTTAATAAATGACCTTTCTAAAGACTTCAGTTGTAATATTTCCTTTTTCTTTACAGTAGTGATAAACAAAACACACCAAACAGGCACATATTTTAAGTAGGCTAAAAAGTGTATTAAGGATGAAACTTTTCTCCTGCCATTCATTTTTCTTTACTTTTTCTGATGATGTAAGACATATATGTATACATACATATCTCACACCATATATATCCTCTTTATTTCCCTTTTATCAGCACCCAGCTTTTACTGTCATACTAATGTGCACAATCAGAACGTATCAGGAAGCACTATGGATTATTGATCTTGTGATCAACAAAAACAGAACCCTTTCTCCCAAGAAAAGGCATCTTTAGTTCAATAGCATCAAATTTTCATCTTCAATAGCAGTATTTGAGAGGAGCCTTGATATTCAGATTATGGTGACAGCAGAGTCATTACACTGTCTACATTCTCCAGCCATCATAGGTGATAAATATTAAGAAGGGAATAGATGGCCAGGCATGGGGGAAACTACTTTCTGGAGCAATGTGTATCATAAGACCTTCTAGGTGACCTTTGACTCCACACATAAGCTTCAGTTATTGGTAGAACATAGTTCTTGTGCCCAAGACTACCTGAGAAGTCTGGACATCCACAGGTGATTCTGGGCTTCCCCTACAGTATCCAATGTGAATTAAAGAAAACATATGCATCTCATCAATCTTTCAGTCCTCTCAACACTTCCTAATGGTTTCCAGCCAAATCATAATGATATACATTTATCTAGTTCACTTTTAACAGTAGATCAAAGGCAGTACTACTACATCTTTTATGCATATTTTTATTGAATGATAATAGAATATAAGCTAATGAAAAGACAATTGTATAGTTGTAACAGCATTAAAATGTAAGCCCCTGGATGCAGAGAACAAGCTTCATGGTAATTATTCTTGCTATTAAATGATAACATCCGATTGTCATCTAATCTTCAGGCTACAAATAAGCATGTAATACTGGAAATACACTCTAATTACATGGCTGTTTGTCCCTTGTAAAAGTAATGAATGAACTAGAATTATTGCAAATTCCAATGATGAATTTTATTCAGACTCTAATGAAAGATGCTAGGTGAAGCTTGTGACTTAATATACTCCCTATTTCTGTATTCAGTACCAATGATCTCACTATTTAGTTCCAGATGTCAAAGTTTGTATTCCAATATTATTATCTTTATTTGACACCATTATTACATAATGAGAACTGACTTGGTATTCTACTGAAGCCTGTATAAATCTTATTTGGAAATTGAAACAAAACATGTATTTGTCAAATGGAGCTCAAATAAAGTGACTAATTTTCCACCCTAAGTCTTTTTCAGATAATGTTATCATCTCACCTCTCTTCAGCATTTATCTAAAGCTATAATTTTGTGCTTGTGTAAGCGTCAACATAAAAAAATGATTTAATTTCTGTGTTTGAATGTTCAGGTATTCAGAACTTGATACAGTGACTTACACTTGATCTTACTGAATTATGAATTGATATAACTTAATAAGTTTTCAAGTGAATGAATGAGTGAATGAACAGTTGATTCATTTATTTCCTGAAAGTAAATGAAGTCAAAATAATTTAAGGTTTTTTTTTGACTGAGTGAATATTTGTGTGATTTCTACACAGACTAGATGCACAATTGTATGAGGTCCTAGAACATTAGTGTATCCAACACCATGGTTTTATTTTTCCTTAATAGAGAATCCTTACTCTTTTGACTTTAAGGCCATATATATATAGAATGACCATTAAGTGAACTAGAAGATACTCAAGAAAAGTTGCCATTAAGAATTAAGGCAGACCATGCATAGTGACATATGCCTTTAATCCCATCACTTGGAAGGCAGAGGTAGGAGAATCACGATGAGTGAAAGGCCACTGTGAGATTACATAGTAGATTCCTGGTCAGCCTGGGCTACAGCAAAACCTTACCTCAAAAAAAAAAAAAATCATAACTGTGGGCTAACTCCACAATGCATGACCCATATATCTCAACAAGGAGGGGCCAAGCGGAGGGGGTAGGTCACGGATGAGCCTAATAATGGTACCAAGGTGACTGTATTTGCTGAATACAAAACTAACTAATAAAGAAAAAAATCAATAAACATCTTACTATTGGTTGATTAATTAACAAGTGAAATAAAACATTTGCCACATCAAAATAATCAATAATAATATTATTATTATTATTATATATTTAGGGCTGGAGAGATTGCCTAACAGTAAGTAATTTTCCTGCAAAGCCTAAGGACCCATGTTCAATTCCCCAGAACCCACATACACCAGATACATAAGGTGGCACATGCATCTGGAGTTTTTTTGCAGTGGCTGGCAGCTCTGGCACACCCATATGCTCTCACTCTCTCTCTCTCTCCCCTTCTTTCTCTCTCAAATAAATAAAATAATTATTTGTTGGTTTTTTTTAAGAATGCAAGGGTAAGGTAGAAGAAAAGGAAAGTTTCAAGTTCAAGGAAGATTCATGACTTTTAACATTTATGTTTCTTTGGAACCTCCTTTGTTTTAGAAATGACTTATCTGAAGAGCATGGCAATCATTCTGAAACATTTTGTTTTGTTACCTTGAAATCATTTATTTTTAAGACAATAGTAGCCAGAAGTTATTGAGGGCATCCTTTGGCATCCATCTACAGATGGATCCATCTACAGATAACATGGGGGAAAGGTACATAGAGCAGCAACTTGAACCCAGAACTAGCAAGCAAAGAAAAGCAATGAGTCTCACTGCCTGTCAGGAATGAGGCCGCTGCACACCAGAGTACCTCTAAAACCTCTAGCTTCCCATGCATGTCTCCAGTTAGGATTACTTCTTCTTCTCATACTTTGCTGAAGTTCTCCCATCCCATAAGACGATTGCCTTGAGGACCACTATTTGTAATCTACTAGGGACATAATATATGGAAACAAGCAGAATGTAATAATAGACAGAAAGCAGGCAGTAACTCTGTGGACAGGATATTGTTATTGGAGTTCTTAGATGAGTGTTGACAAATTTGGTACATCTTCAGCATTTAAATATAGCTACTGGGCTGGAGAGATGGTTTAGTGGTTAAGATGCTTGCCTGCGAAGCCTAAGAGCCCAGGTTCAATTCCCCAGTACCCATGTAAACATGCACAAGGTGGCACATGCATCTGGAGTCGATTTCCAGTGGCTGAAGGCCCTGGTCTCCCCCCCTCTCTCATTCTCTCTCTCTTATAGATATAAATAAATGAAATGAAATTAATCTTTAAATACAGCTACTTTGTAGTTGTAATCAGAAGTAAATTGTTAGGTGCTTTTTATAGGGTACACATCTAAAAAACCACTTATAGAAACTTCTAGATATCAAAGGGACTGAATGGAGATGTGTCTCATTTGATCCTAAGATGAGCTTCTCTTCCAGTTTCCTGCCTTTTCTGGGAGATAAAGTGATTTGTTTGAACTTGTTGTCAGCTATTTTTGTAGAGTCTCCTTGACCTGTGCTCCTTAGACACATTGCAAAAAGGGTGGCTGCTGTTTCCAGGAACACAGTACATGAGAATAGTTTTAATCAGAACAAATCCCACAAATAACCAATAATGAGGAATTTTTTATTCTATATGTTTATGAAATAGTTTCTCTATCACACCACATAACAAAGATAGAGAGTAATCTTAAGTAACTTGTTATAAAGTGCCACATTTTCTGGTTGGTAACAAGAAAACAAATTAAATAAAAAGAGAAGAAGGAAGAAAACAAATTTCCATTCTCCATGTCTCTTTGAAGGCTTAAAAAGTAGAGACAGTAAAACAAAACATCTTGACTTTCTCTTTTTAAAAATAAGTCTCTCTCTCTCTCTCTCTCTCTCTCTCTCTCTCTCTTGTCTCCCTTGCCCCCAGCCCTCTTCACCTCTCATCTCTCCTCTCTGCTTCTAAAACTTGACCACATTGGATATCTTACTTGGTTTGCTGGCTCTTCTATATCTAAACCTCAATTTCTTTCCCATCCACCTGGGAATGTCATTGCATTTGCTATTAGGCTGCATGCTCATGATTCCAGAATTTACTGATTCAGGTTTATGTTGTCTCTTCCTTCTATCACATCTATCATCATTTTCTGCTTGTATATCTCTCCATTTGTCTTCTTTCCTTTAATTTCTGCCCCATGGTCCACAAATAGAAAATGAAATATTGGGTTTACCAAGCATATATTATTGCTTAAATGCATGGAGATGATGGGTTAAACAGATCAATCAATAAAACAAACCTCCAGTGCTTTGCAGGGGCTGCATGTGATGTTCCCTTTGGTTGTCAAAAGCCTAACAAGTCAATAACCTATTAATACAATATTCATCAGGCACCCATTAAACAATTAACATATGACTTTAGGGGGACAAAACTCTACAGGCTATGGTGAATTGAGGGAAGACTATT
Organism: Dipus sagitta; assembly: GCA_036346955.1. Classification (NCBI taxonomy): domain Eukaryota; kingdom Metazoa; phylum Chordata; class Mammalia; order Rodentia; family Dipodidae; genus Dipus; species Dipus sagitta. The sequence goes on along the minus strand of CM070775.1, from coordinate 51,416,781 downwards.
TGCAATAAATCTAAACTAAAATTTCAGCTATAAGTAAAAAAAATATGAGAAGGAAACAAGGATAATTACACAATTATCACTATGAGAAAGGCCACAACTATAACAGGTATGTCATGAATACTTTATCAAAAAATAGGCCAAATCTTTAAGCAATGAATCCAGTTAATTCACTAGTTTTTTAGCATAATACTACATACAATAATTTAACACTTAAATGATCCTCTTATGCAAAAGATAGAAGGATTGCACATTGAGGAAGCTTATATTGAAAGATGATAAGACAGAAACATCATTTAGATTATTTTTCCATCTTATGGAACAAAGAATCAAAAATTAATAGTCTAAAGATAAACTGAGAAGGGTCATGTGGGGTATCAAGAACGGAGGTTGGGAAAGAGAATTTCACAACACTAAAGACAAAAGGAATCAATAGAATAGAAATTTTCCTCCTGTATACCATCATACAAGATATATTCAGAGGTGGGTAGTCTAGACAGAAGTGCCTGATAGTAGGTGAAGAAAACTTAATCCTGAAACCATTGGCTTTGGCTAGTGAATCTTGGGAGCAGAATTGTGTTACTGCACCACCACCACATACAGTGAGCTGTTTGTCAGGCAGACTCAAGTAGTCCCCAAAACAGTGCAGGCCATTGCCAAAGCACTTGTTTACCCATGAGAGCTAAAAAGTAAGACCCTATTTCTGAAGATACTACAGGCTGCTGTCACAGGACACTGAAAGACCATGTTGTAACTAGGAGAAAAGCCAGTCCTCTTTCCTCATGGACTCAGGGAAGATCCTCATGGCCTACAAAAGTGATCGGCAAACTTCTGGAGGACAATGGTCACCAACAGCATGAATAAGCTAGGGATCCTGCAAGCTACACAATCAAGCAGCCACTCAAGAAATATATACAATATTTACATGCAATAGTGGTACACAGCCTACGTGGGCAACCAAATTCCCTCTGATTGGAGACCTGATCATTGGGAGACAATTCATACCTGGTGTCCAGAACCAAGTCAGAACCCCATGGCCAGGAAACTCACAGATCAGAGAGAGCCCACATAGCTCTCTGGATAGGTAAGAGGGGGGAGGACATACATATCAAGAAGTCTCTCAAATCACTATGCATACCCCCTTTAAACAAGGCTTTTCTCATTCTTGGTCAGAGGATATGTTTTATTTTACAGATAGCAGAGCATAATGGGGAGATGCAAGATGCATCATTATGACAATAAAGATACCTGACTGCCTACTAGAGGATATACCACCTATATGCTATAGCTATCAGGGCCCCAGAGAAGGGAGAATTATGGAAGAGGGGGCAGGAAGACTGAAAGAGTCACAAGGTTGGGGGTAGTATAGAAATATCCTGAAGCACAGCCCTTCCTAGAGACTGACTGATACCTTAATTAACCCACCTTGCACACAGATAACCTCACTGAGGAGAACCCTCATGAAAAGTGGTTCTGGGTACGAGGGAATATAAGACTATAAGGCTTTGTAAAAAAAGTAAACAAAAATGTTAACTAAAAAGATGAATGGTCTAAATATAAAAAAGGTATTTGGAAATCAGTGCTTATACTGTATATAGCAAAAAATGTTTACTTTGAACAACAGGTAATCATTTATGCAGCATCTGAGTCATAAAATTAATAAATTATTTTCAAGTTCAAGTGATTTGCTCCTTATATCTGTCTTATCTATTTGTTCTTATGTTTTCTCCTGTTTCAGAAGTAAAATGTGATTTTGAAATATTTTAAGATCACCAAATAGTAACTCAGTAATTTCCTCCTGAGTTTTCTACCATTGCTTTACACAAAACATTAACCAAGAGATCAATTACCCGGTTCTTAGAAAGAGCATTCTTCCCTGTTATGTACCTAAGAGTCAGATGTGCCCTAGAACATTACAAGAACTTCTAATCATTGGTATCACCCTTCCTAAATGGCGCTGAATGTCATGACCACAGACTCAACTCTGTGGTTTGACAAATGGTTAGGTGACATTTATGTCATTTTCATTTGTAAGATAGATATATTAACCTATAACTCAGTGGGTGTGGGGAAAGTTAAATAAAATACTTATCTTACAATAAGTGTAGCACATGTCATTAAGGACTGGGCACAGAGTAAGTATTTAATAATTGCAAAAATAGGGCTGGAGAGATGGCTTATCAGATTAGGCGTTTGCCTGCAAAGCCAAAGCACCTCGATTCGATTGCCCAGGACCCAAGTAAGCCAGATGCAGAAGGGGGCGCATGTGTCTGGAGTTCATTTGCAGTGGCTGGAGGCCCTGGCATGCCCATTCTCTCTCTTTGCCTTTCTCTTTCTCTCTCTCTCTCTCTCTCTCTCTCTGTCTTCCTCTCTCTCTTTCTTTCTCTCAAATAAATAAAATTAAAAATAATAATAATAATTGGAAAACTAACAGAGCTGATTCGACTCCTCCCAACCATGCAGGCATGCTGGTCACCATTTGTTCAAATATCCCCTTATATATTTTGAGCTCAACTACCCATTCTAACAAAAGGCTATATTTTGAGATGAACATTAAATAGTCATTAAATTAACCCAAGATCTACTTTTCTACTCTTCTGATTGACATTATTAACCATATCAAACTTATAGCCACAAAAATGAAAGATCATCTCCTAGTCTTGATGATAGTAATCAGTCAAGCCAGGAGAATATGATTTATCTGTGCAAATATATTGTGACTTAAACACAAAGATCATGAAGGTACAATTTCTCAGACTACAAAACAGATATGTGGTTGCTTCTCAGGCTACATATGATATTTCTACAGCTTCCTTCTTCAGTCCCATTATTGATTCTCATTCAATCAACAAGCATTCATTAAGCACCTAACATGTCAATACTATGGGATGTATTTAAATTTTACCTGGAAAGTCACAAGTAATCGTTGGTCCTTTGTTATTGCCCCTTTGTTCTCTAGCCACTGCCTATTTATTACTATTTGGCAAAGTAAGTTTTTATTCAAAGTTTCATCAATTATGTAAGTTGGAACTTTATTTTAAAATGATAATGAACAGGGCATGAGGAAAGCTCTCTATTTGGTCCTTATTTTGATTTTTTCCTTTTTGAATTATTTCCCATTTCTGACAGAAACTTTGATTGACCCAGACATCATATGCTGCATAAAGTTCCACCCTTTCTGACTGTGTCAAGCACAGAGTTCTAAATTTTGGATGCATTGTATAAGTTCTTGAAAAGATTCCAATGTACTGATGCCCAGGCTGCAACCCAGACATCTCATACTAGCAGCTGAAAAAGAGGATTTGAGCATCTGTTATGTTTAAATCTACCAGATAATTCTTAGGCATAGTCAAGACTGGGACATTCTACTTCAAATTTGACTTTGCAACTCCCATCCTTCTTACAGCACTTCTACTCATGCAGCAGGAAGCCACGGAGCTATTTTGTTTTCCAGTGAAGTCATCCCTAAATTCAAACTGCCTTCCACATTGGATTAGAGACACATATTTTTGTTTATAACATATTACCACACCCTTATCAAATTAAAATAACTGCATCCAGTAGCTCATACTCACATAGGTCACAGGTTGAAGTGTAGCATGCTTGGGTTATCTGTTGAGAGTGTCATAAGGTTGAAATCAAGATGCCTACTGCTATTCTGGGGAAATGGCTCAGTGGATAAAATACTTGCTGCACAAACATGAGGATCCAAATTTATATCCCCAGTAACTGTGCAAAATTCTGGGTATAGTTGTACACATATGAAATTCAATGTCGGGGGAGAGGTGAATACATGTATTTATTACTCACTGGCTAGCTAGCCTAGCTGAATCGGTGAGCTCTGAATTCAGTAAGAGACCATGTCTCAAAGTGTTTCTGTTTTCCTTTCTGTCTCTCAGTACACAGTGAACTGTAGCAATGGCCAGGCCACACTCAGCACAGAAATCAAAGCTGAGAATAGGCTCTAGGGTTTCTACCAAGGGCATGCCAAGAATTCATGCTATGCATATGACTAAGATAAATCCTTTGCACATTAGGAAATAGAACAAGCACAAATTTGGATGAAAGCTTGATCTAGGTAATATAAGAAAGATGCAACTAAGTCAATAATTTCAAAAATTAAGAAAGGGTGACTTCAAAAGAAGGTTAATAAACATAACAATATATTTTACTTTGAAGATTTTTAATTAACTTCATTGTTTATAAAATCATTGTCATAAATTATGTGTGATATTTTTTTCATTGTCTTTGAACCCATTGTGTTTGAACCCAATTTCCATTTATCAATTTTATTTTGATGATCTCACAAGTGAGTTTATCCTGTATTGACCCACATACCAAATGCATCATATATATATATATATATGATGTATATATATATATATGTATATATATGTATATATATATGTAAATCAATAAATCAATAATAATTAGTTGATATTATGCTCACAAGGCTAACTGGTAATATATCTCTTCTGCCTTGCAGGTGTTATGCATGGTGAAGACTATTTTGGCACCTACATGGTAATTCTAGCCCTCCCACCCCCACCAACCCCATTCCTTGAAGAATTACTTAACCTTTACTATCCTTAGATTATTAATGCCTAAATTAGAGATGACAATACCTCTTGGGTAAATATGGAACAAATTGAAATAAGTTATGTGGAGGACATGGGACAGAACTGATGTATTGATAACATTTTAACAGTTAAAACTACTCCCATCTCAACCCAACACTGTAAGATCTGGTGGAAAGCAGGGGGAAACAAATTCTGTATTTACCCTTCTTTTTATGGAAACTAGTTGAAATAAGAGCTAGCTATCTACAAATTTAGTCTAAAGGAGAAATAAAGTTTCAAATTCAAAATTAATTCTAAAGTACATTGTTGACAAGATCTGAGGAAAATGAAGGAAGCATAGCTAAAATAATTATAGTTAAACAGGATAAATTGTTCTTAATTATGTAGGTGGTAGAAAGATCTTGGGTTTTTTTTTTTCTATAATATAGCTCTAGACCAGCAATAGAACAGAAATAGAATGCAAGCCAAGTGGGACATATGTGCCTTACATTTTCTAGAGGCTGTATTAAAAATAATAAAAAGAAATTGGGGGAATTAATTTTATAACACATTTTTAAACCAATAGGTTCAAAATTTAATTTAATTAAAATATGGACATATGTCTTATTCTTTTCATGCTAAGTGTTCAAAGTTTTACATGTGTCTTAAACTTCTTGCATAGCTCAATGTGAACCCATAGTTGCTCAATAGTCAGATGGCATACCTTCAAATATATATTGAATGTGCATATTTATATCAGTGAATATTTGAACATATGTTTTAACTTAAAAGGAACCTTAGGACTGCAGATATTGCTCAGTGGTCAAATGTGCTTCATGCATAACAATGAGGGCCTATAGGGGACTGAAAGTGGCTAAGTGCCATCTCCAGATCCCAGGTAAACAGATGGGCATGGATGCACCTGCCTGAAATAAAAGTCCCATAGCAGGGAGCAGACACCCAAGGAATTACCCAGGCTCATGAAAACCATCAAGCTCTGGAATCAGGAAAAGACTCTGGTTCAAAATGAGAACTGGTGAAATCAATGGAGCAATGGAGCAGACACCATGGGTTTTGTTCTGGTCACAACAGGCTAGTGCCAACTACCACCCCTCCCAGTATATGAGGCCCTGAAAGGGCACCTACATGTGCATATACCACACACACACACACACACAGAGAGAGAGAGAGAGAGAGAGAGAGAGAGAGAGAGAGAGAAAGAGAGAGAGAATTAATTGCAAACAGAAACAGCAAACCAAAAGGAAAGCAAACAAGTCACACAAGGGGATCTGACTGGCAATTCTCAGTTTACCTTGCACCCTTTCTGCTGGGGCTTTCATGTGTCCTTTAGTATTCCAATAATTTTCACATTTCTTCTCTCTCTCCTTTCTCTCCCTCTGTCTCTTTCCTCCATCAACATTCTCCTCCTTTCTGCTGCTTCTTTCTCTTCCTCCCTCCTCCTCTTCCTCCTCTTAATGACACTAGGTTGGTTTGGCTAATAAAAAAGGGATTTTAACAAAATGGAAATAAATGATGTCCTTCTCTATGTCACTCCTCTTACAAAAAACAACATGTTGAGAATAGACATGGTCCTAAAATTCTAGGAGTGACTAGTTGCATGGGAAGCAGAGTTGCAAAAGAGGCCAAGAGTGGTGGAAAAAAGACACAAAATCAGAGAAATGGTAAGACTACAGTATCTTCTCTGTTTCAGATAATCTCAAGTGGAGGCAGACAAACAGGCTATATCTTCTTTTATTATTGACTTAAAAGACAATTTGTTTATTTTATCAGCCTCAAAGGGAATTGCTTAAATGGATGGTCTTAGAAGCTGTGCTTTTGCCTCATGAGAGGTCAGGATCCTTATCCTGATGCTTCATAGACTTTGTGCTAATACAATGTTTGGACATATGAGCAGAGAGTAGTAGCATCTAAATAGAGAATAAAGATGTGTTGGCTGCTCTAGAAACAATTTGAGGTGCACAGAATGCAAAATATCTGTCAAAGTTTCCCAGCTAGCAATTTTTGAAACCATTCCCAATGCAGAACCAATGTATACATGCATACATATGCATATATGAACACACACACACACCAAATAAAAAGATAGAAAAGTGTTATTGTGCGTTTTGTAATTTAGTAATGTCTTGACTTTTCTTAGGCTAGTGAGTTTTTATATTCTCAAGTAGAGCAATGTTAATAACCCCCTAGTGATCCAATTAAACATAGAATGAATGTAGTATGCAAAAAACAGAGCAAAGAAAAACAAGCTTCCTTAGCCATCTTGGTTTGACCTGTGGGAAATGTGCTCCCCTGAATGCATATGCAGTTGCAATCAGCTCCCCAACCTTAAAATAATTCAACACAATATTTAATAAGCCTTGTGCATATGTGGGCATATGAACACACACTCACGTATGCACACATACACACACACACACCCACACATACACACACACACACTATGTACATATGCTGTTCTTGTGTGAGGATGAAGTATCTGTGCTGTCTATTTTGGTGTGTGAAGATGTCATGTGAAAGGGCCACCAAGAGGCCGAGTGTCCAGTCCTCATGAAAACATCATCTTTTCATCTGCAGCTGCAACTGTACTTTTCAATGCTGAAAAGAGCAGAACTACCCAGAGACAAAGCTACAGCCAGGCCTCTGCTCTAAGACGTGGTCTCAGGAATAAATTTATGTAACTTTTTGGGTAAAACATAATATTTAAGTCCTAGTCATAATTAATGCAAAACAGCTAATTCTTACAGAGACTAAATAGGCTGAGCTTTTGTTAGTAATCAAATAGGTGAAGTTTAATGAATTATTTTGATGCATTATCTGAAAAAAATAAGAAAATAATTTTTGACTCATACTGAAAACATTTAAGGATAAATTTGAGTTTCCAACTCACTGAACATTTCTGTAAAGTTTATTATAATGCCAGAGTTTCCAGTTTAAATTGGCTTCTTCCTGAAGACCTGAGTGTGTAAATTGCGCAGAAATGAAGAAAATGGCATTGATTCTCACCAAATATGAGCTCAATTTCAAAGAAACTGGTTCAAAACTTGAATTATTCTATCAAATAGAAGTTATCTACAACCAAAAGATAGTGTGAAGTATGACAATTGCAGGTCATGTGTTCTTTCTGTCAAAGTATTTCTCAGATTTTTTTCTGCTAAATAGTCATTTTTCATCTCATCTGCATTCCTAGTCTCTGTGTTTTGTATGCTATAAAATTAGATACTTTAGGGCTGGAGAGATGGATTAGTGGTTAAATGCTTGCTTGTGAAGCCTAAGGACCCCGGTTTGAGGTTCGATTCCCCAGGACTCATGTTAGCCACATGAACAAGGAGGTGCACGCATCTGGAGTTCATTGGCAGTGGCTAGAGGCCCTGGTGCACCCATTCTCTCTCTCTCTCACTCATTCTCTCTCTCTGTCTCTGCCACTTTCTCTCTGTGTTGCTTTCACATAAATAAATAAAAATACACCAAAAAATTAGATACTTTAAAATGTCAAAAATTTGAAAATTAAAAACACCTGAAAATTGATTTTTAAAATTTCACTTTAACCTTTTTAATATAACTAATAACTCAAACCATTAACCTATTTATATAATGCATACTTAACAAGTATTGTGTCTTCCCACTTTATGAGTCCAAATAAATGTTCTTTATATGGTATGCACATACATACAAAGGAAGGTTTTTATTATGAGCAGCATTGGTATTGTGAAAACAAAGGAAATTCAAGAAATATTTAAGATGTGACTCCAAGAAATTGCAATACCTAATTTTGAAATTTTCTATAGTTTAGAAGCTGAAGATATGGGTCAGCAGGTAAAGGCAATTGCCTGCAAAGCCTGATTGCTCAGGTTTGATTCCCCAATACTCATATAAAGCCAGATGCACAATGATGGTGCATGCATCTGAAGTTCGTTTGCAATGGCAAAAGGTCCTGGTGTGCCCGTTCTTATTCTCTCACTTTCTCTTTCTCTCTCCCCCACCTCCCCTCCCTCGCTGCTTGCAAATAAATTTTTAAAAAAATATTACAAAAGAAAGAATTGCTATGGTTTCATGAAAAACACCCAGGGAAAACTTAATATATATGAAGGTGGTTTAATCTATTTTCCAGCTATTAAAACCTACTATAAATCTCTTGTCTGAAAATAACTTCAAATTCCAATTATTTTTTTATGAAATACCTTCAATTTGTAGCTGGAATCTTCATTTTCTATGCCTATTACTTTTCTCATGTTTTATTTCTTTTTTTATTGTCTGTTTGTTTTTGCTACTTTTCCTTTTTAAAGAAAAACTCTTGGAGCCACTGAGAAATCCTGCTGGAACTGAGCTGATAACCTCCTCCCTGTAGACCAGCTGACAGAAAGTTGGAAGAAGCCATTCTACATGCAGTTCAATGGGAGAAAGAGAAATCACCAGTGAAGATACTCAACAGTAGACACTGCAAGCCCTATATTTGGCCCCAGGCCAAATGAGCCAATGAGTGCAATAGTGACATGTCTATCATGGTGGAAACCATTTGTCTTCTAATTGGACTGGAGGCCCACTCCATGGGAGGGAATACATCCCTGATAGTGAAAACTTAAAACAGGGGAAGTCATGAACCCTAGGGGTGTAATGTCTGCTGCTGTCTGGCTAAATGTATATACTATGCTTATCAAACTGCCCAATAAGCACCTCTCTTAGTGTTCATACCCTTATATTAATGCTACTCTCATTTTTGGTAGAGATTCTTCTCTTTTCAGATGGCAGTGACCTTGGGAAGACTCAGAAGGCATCATGGTGCTGGAAAGAAGTGACTGCAGTGCTCAGTACGGCAATATCTCTATCACACCTTCCAAGTCTCAGGGTCTAATGTGGAAGAGGTAGGGGAAAGAATGCAAGAGCCAAAGGAAGTGTAGGACTCCTTACAACTTGCTCCCTCCAGACACAAAATGGCCTGGATATCCATGACCTCACAGTGCCTGACAGTACTAACTACACAAGACCATCATAAGAGGAGGAAAATATCATGACATCAAAATAAAAGAGAGACTAATTGAGAAGGGGAGGGGATATGATGGAGAATGGAGTTTCAAAGGGGAAAATCGGGGGAGGGAGGGTATTAGCATGGGATTTTTTTATAATCATGGAAGTTGTTAATAAAAATTTGAAAAAACAACCACAAAAATAAATAGATAAGAACAAAAAAAAAAAAGAAAAGAAAAGAAAAACTCTTGGAAATCTACTAAAAATAATCTAGGCTACTTCTAAGGTTGTCTAGCCTCAGCGATTACTTTTTGTGCTACCTCTACAGAATTAACACCTTGCAATTAACAGGGTACAAACAATGTGCATGATATTCTAAATACTGTGCACAAGTCAGTATAAAATACCAAAACTGTTGGAGTTGCAATTCTTTAAGTCTGTGAATACCAACTAGAAAGCCCAAGCTCCATCCATATGATTCAGCATAAAGATATTCATGTATCATCTCATGGAGTTGGCTGGTCACAACACACTGTGCTAGAACGCTAGTTAGCCCTGCCCTCTTTCACCATGCAATTAGTCCTGTTGTGTCTATCTTATTTACCCTAAGTATTCATACAAGGAAAGACCATGGTTTCATTTCCACCACTTTGTATATGCTGTTCCTTCTGTCTGTTACTTCTGTATGGAACATGCCCACAGACCCCCATGTCCTCCCCAACACCCTGCCCTCTAAAAGAAACTCATTGCCTGAATTTCTTTTAAATAATACATAATTTATTAAGTCATGCAAATTTAGTTTAACAATTCTTCTTTACTCGCATGTAGACACTACTTTCTTCAAAGTTTACCCATGTCTCAAACATTTTATTAACTAGTTACATAAAACTTCTATGTGTCTGCATTGTGCCATGAAGGGCATCGAGGCAGGGGAAAACCAAGAGAAACACTTGCCCTTCTGCACAGGAGTATGGATCAGAAAGAAATGTAAAACAGCAAGGTACCAGATTCAATAGCATCAGAGAAACTGGAAGTAAACACAACACCCTTGAGATTATGATTGAAGAGAAGAAAATAAAAACTGCAAACCAGCAAGCAGGAATGACCTCAATTGTCTCCTCCTCCCTTCCTCATTGCTATGCACATGCATCAGCCCCCAGTCAACTCTTAGTCTCCAATGACTCTGGAAAGGGCTGAGCCAGAGTAGGTGCAGAATATATTCTGTATATACTGAATATATTCTGTTATAACTAAAGCATGTTAGTGGGTCTGATCCTTCTCTTCCCTGCTCTGTCCTAAACCTTTAAAAGTTGTAGAATGCAGAGCCATCAAGCAAATGTTGGTGTCCTTTGAACAGCTCAGATAGCCTCAGCCCCACTTCTGAATACAAGATTGGTTATCACATGTCTTCATCATTACACAGAAGATGTCATATACTCCCACTCATTAAGAATGGGAAAAGAACCCAGTGGGAACATGGCCAATATGCAATATGTTCATACACTAGAGTTCACAATTAATTTTTTTAAATACAAAAAGGGAGAAATTTGTTGCAAATATGATCATGAGTCCAATTTAAGGATTGAAATTTGAGTGCAGCAAACATGGACCATTCAACTGATTACTCCCCACTAGTAATTCTATTACTCTGAGTGCTTCACCACTTTGGGAACTTCTCTTTTTCAAGATCACCTTTTCTCCCAGCAGATCTACAACTAAGAATAAAAATATACCTCTCATGACCCTAAATTTGTTTTCAAACTTCTTATATTTTCAGTACACTTGCAGAGAGTTTTTTTTTTCTTTTTAATTATAGGAACTCTGCAAAATGTCAAGGGAATGAGAAGTTTCAGTATTATTTGCTCATTTTGAATGTGGTTTGAGGCACCTGCTGTACTCACCTGGGATCACTCTAAAGACACAGACGTTGAGTCAGGAAATCATTCTTCTGGGCCTTTCTCTGTACATACACTCCTCCAGAAGCTTGCTAACAAGTCCAAATGTGCATTGCAAATGTGAATTGGCATCTCCTAGGTCCTCTACTGCATCTACTCAGAATTGAGAAATTTGAGTGTTCATCAGCCAGTGTAGATTAGGGGTGTGTGTGTGTGTGTGTGTGTGTGTGTGTGTGTGTGATAAAAATACCCAAAAGAAGCAATGTACAGGAGGAAGGATTTATTTTGGATTACAGTCTGATAGCATAAAGTCACTCAGGTTGAGGAGGGCAAGACAGAATGCCTGCTGGTCCTCATCTGACATTTCTCACATCTTAGTCAACCAGGACTCAGAGAGCTCAGGCTGTAGCAAGTAAGGCTCAGGCTCCAGCAACTGACACACTTCCTCCAGCTACTCCCCACTTCCCAAAGATCTCATAGCCTCCCCAGAATAGCACCAACAGCTGAGGATAAACTTTTTAAACATAGACTATAGGAGAATTTCACACTCAGACCACAAAACAATGCATACCTGATCTATTTTGACTTTCAGAAGACATGGTCTTCTACTCTTTGCTATTTCACCATCTTTGATAAACAGCCTCATTTCTAAACCATGTGCTTTAGTTTGATTACAAAGCACAATCTATATTAGAAAACCATACTATAAAACTACACGATCTTGGTTACCAGTTAGATTTCATACACTAGCTTTCTGAATCTCTGAAAATACTTTTTTTTGCTAATGAATATTTAACTCAAAACCAACATCCTACTCCATATACACCCAGTAGAGCCGCTAAGAATGTTCTGATTTCTAGGTACATTGCATATGCATAATACTTATTGTTGATTTAAGTCTTCTAATATGAAGTAGTATATAATATTTCAAGATGTTTCATGTATTAATTGGGGAAATGTGTTAATCTTAAACACCTCTACTTTATAGTATAACAGTTAATTTTTGCTTAGCATGGCGGCTCACACCAGCAGTCTCAGAACTTGGGAAGCTGAGGCAGGATTGTCATGAATTCAACACCAGCCTAGATTCCAGATTCAAACCATTCTTAATACCAAATAAACAAATAAAATAACAAAACAATTAAAGAGGAAACCAATTGCCATATTGTAAATGGGCAATAGAATCCCAAAGCATGCAAGTTTGGCTGATTTAGTAATGTGAATTTTGAGTATTCCATTAGTATTCTTCCAGATATCTTCCTGCAATGGAGGTGAACTTAACTTTTTGATTGCTTTGGACCCATACATCCTGGAAGATGATTGATTATTGAACATTTTGATACAGAGAAAGGAATTTTGACAAGACATGAATATTTTCCAACACCTTCCCATTCCCACAGACTTTTCTCCATGACATGAAAATTCAGAAGCATATATATATATATATATATATATGACCAGGAGATCAAAAAAAATTCTGTTCTTGGTTTTCCCTGCCACATATCTGTCCACTGCAAGAGAGTTAAAGAGTAATATAACTGATGTGACACTTTAGGAACCAGAAAAACAACAGAGCAGCCTGAAGAAAGGGCCAGCACAGCTACTGCACTTCAGCACTTTGTCATGAAGTCAGGATGTGGTACTATGTTTCTCTTTATGCATATTCTGTTCTGTTTTCTCATTATGGAACGCTGCTCTGTGAAATTCTCTTCCCCTCAGTCGCCACCATATCCCCTTCTATATAGACCAAAAGTCTGGTTATTTGTTTTTCTCTGACCCTGAACCACAAACACATGTTGAGAAAGACATGACAAAACATTTCCTAAAATTTTTACAACAGTCTGGGGCATTCTATAGTTACAAGTTGATTCTGTCTGGGCTTGGGGAGAAGACTCAGTGGATAAAGTATTTGATGCTTTAGTGAGAACCTGAGTTTGGATCTCCTGCCCCACATAAAGCTGGATGCTGTAAATCCCAGCACGCCTATGGGCAAGATTAGGAGAGAGAGAGACAAGAAAATAGCCAGGAAGCTCTATGCCCCCTAGCCTAATGAATAACCAAGAGACCCTTCCTTAAATGAGGTGGAAGGCATGGGACAGCACCAAGGAATTATTCTCTGGCCTTGTCAAGTGTCACAAAGTACTGTGCACTCATACTGACCCATGTGAATGCATGGAATGGCACATGAAACAAACACATGCACACACACACACACACAAACAAGATTCTTCCCTCCTAGTGTTCTGATAATTAGTGGAACTCCAAGAACATAAATCTAGCCTGCAGGGTCTTTGGGAAGATTGCAAATAATTTTAGACAGGGGCTGAATCAAGTTGAACAAAATCCTTGCTTATCCAATATTTGCATGTTCTATTAAAGCCACCTTGTTCTGTTTCAGGAAACACCTTTGACCTTTCTGGCCAGGATGATCATTTGTAAATCATTTGTATGTGTAAGGAAAGGGTAAGAGAAAAGCAAAAGAGAACACCGGATTTGATCTCTACAGACAGATTATTTATTGAGAGAAACAGTGAGGGGCAGCAATCCTCCCACAGATGAAGGCAGCAGCACTGGGCCAGGCTGGGGTGCAAGCTTATAAGGAGGATCCTAAAATCACACTGGATTCAAGCAACAGGTCCAAGGAAGTAGATAAGGAACTATAGCTATATGTGTCTTTTTTCAAAATAAGCTTTTTTAGCAAAATTGTATAGAGAGGATATCCCACCAGACGATTGCTGTTCCCTCAAGGTTTTCTGAGCTAAGGGAAGTTTATCAAACTGGGGTAGATAAGACTGTCCAGGCCACATGCCTCTGAGCTTTCTTTATTGCCTGCTGGTCTTAGGGATAGTTATTAACTCTTTAGTTCCCTCTAATCTTCAGGGGAGTTTATTAACCCTTCAGTTTGTGAACTCTTTCAATAGCAGATCACCTCATGATCCTGCCTTGACCCAGATTCTCTCTCTTTCAAACTGTCAGTCACCAAGTCCTTTCTCTCTTCTACTTTTCTTTTGTTGTTCATCTATGTGCCCCACATTCCAACCTCAGACTAGTCTCTTCCCATGTCTTCCTTCTATGTTTTAGACCCAATGGTGACCTCCAACATTTTTGGTTCTGGTGGATGACAAAGCCAGAGGCTGTCCTCATACCTTTCTCATGTGCTCGTGGGAAAGACACATGCTGATAAGCCAGAGGGTCTTAATTTCCTTTACACTAGAGCCAGATGTGGGAAGACATTGCAGTACGGAGTCATAGTTCCTTTACAAGTCCCTCCCAAAATATCTGTACACTTACTAGATACCTACTGGCTGACTAATTAAAATAAGTTACTGGCTTTGAAAAACAAAAAGGAGATTACTTCCTTAAAAATTGTAAACCGTTTATCTGAAGTCATCCCTAAAATAAATAAAAAATAATTTGTAACTCTTGACAAGATCCTCAGTTATGTTAGAGAAGAGAGCAGAGAGTTGTTATAAGGCACACAAAACCTAATGGATGCTTACAGAATGTGGTCAGGTAAGAGTCAAGGTGATCTCTTCAACCCTCAGTTCCTAGTTTGTTCCCCATTCACTCACCCACTGCAGAGATTTCAGAAAAGTGTTCAGTGCTGCTGAGGATCATGAGACAAGAGACAAGGAAGACACAGTCCTCGCCTCTGTGTAGTTTTATGGAAGGTAGATCAGGTTTCTTCTCTTTCACCTGTGTTACTATTAGACACATGAAAATAAAGTATTGCATCATTGGTTTTTTTTTTAGCAACAAAAAATAAATTACTCATTTTCTTAGAATAGTAAGTATATCTGAGTTTATTTTTAGCTGTATTATCAAGGTCTTGATAACATAGATCTATGTTTTGAATATAGATGTTCTTTATTATCAAATGATTTTTGTGTGTGTATGTATGTGTGCATGTTTGTGTGTAGGTACACATGTGGGTGGATGTGTGTGTGTGCGCGCACCTCTGTGACAGCTGCAGTTCTAGTTTTCAGAACAAAAGCTGTTTTGAGGACCTGTCATTGGCCTAAAGTTCATCAATTGAGCTAGACTGACTGGCCAATAGGCTCCAGGGATCCAACTGTGTCCACCTCCCCAGGGCTGAGATTATAAGCTCATGCCATCATGTCTGCTTTTTACATGAGTTCTGGGGATAAAATTTAGAGCCTCATATTTACAAAGCAAGCAATTTACTAACTGAGGTATCTGTCCACCACAAGTCATTTGTGTATGTACAAGGGTGTGTCTACTCTCATTGTCTACCACCTTGTCTGAGGCAGGATCTCTCTTGCTCACCACTGAGGTCACCAAGTTAATTGGCCTGCAAATTTCTAAGAGTTGATCTCTTTGTCTTTGCCCTCCTTCTCATTATAGAGGCACTGAGATGGTAGGTGCCCACTACAGTCTAGTTTTCTATGTAAGTTCTGGGGATCCAAACATAGGCACTCACTGGACTTTCTTCCCAGCCCCCAAATCACCATTTTTAAAAATATGTTTTTATTTTATTTTGAGAGAGAGAGAGAGAATGTATACACCAAGGCCCCTAGCCACTGTAAATGAACTCCAGATGCATGCACCACCTTGAGCATTGGGCTTGCATGGGTACTGGGGAATCGAACCTGATAGCTTCTCAAGCAAGTGCCTTAGAGCTAAGCCATCTCTCCAGCCCCCAAATGGTAACTTTAATTCAGTAATTACTCTTTCCATTCATATGTTTAGGTTTGATCTATTTGTTAAAATCTCCATGAGGTAATTATTCATATAAGTCACTGGGATGACTGGTGAAGCATGCAGCAGTATGAGCAGGGTAAGCTTCCTATGTGGCCAATGTAGAAGAGATGAGAAGTCTTGGAAAAAAAATATAGTTGGTGAATGGCTCCTGGGTATGTGGGCCAACCTCAGCCAATTAAAGGCCATTCATTAAAGCTCAAAAAGTGTTGCCTGGGTAGCAGATTAATAATGGTACAGACCTCTTTCAGGTTTCATGACAGGGCCCATTCTTTGCCAAATGTATCACATTTGAGAGTTTGTAGCCTGTTAACTGTATTCTTTAGGAGAAATAATTATAATCTTTCAAATTTCAGGGATTATGTCTTTGAAATTCTCTGTATTTCCAACAAATTCCTACGTCCCAATAATTTTAGAAGACAAAATTATGGTCTAAAACTATGAACTAGAAATTCTGAAAAACTTTAATATCTATGATTTGGTAAATTTGAAATGTTGGACAAAATTACAGCCATAATGTGTACTCTTCTGCTTTGTGAATTTCCCTCTTATAATGTCTTCTTTCTTCCCTTTGATGAACACAAGGAGAAAATTTGAAATAGTGAAAATGGGAAACTGGAGTTGTGTTTGAATTTCTGCTCTAACTTATCCTTTGTTTTTGGTCTTTCTCTTTCTCTCCTGTTTCCTCCCTAGATTCTTCTCTTCCTTTCATTTCTCATTTCTGTACTGGTCTTCATCTCTGTCAATTTTATACTGTTACTCTAGCACTATACTGTCATAGCATGTCATGAAATACTAGGAGAAAAGCAATACAAGTATAACATTCCTCCTGTCCCCTCCAGGATCCAGCAGCTGCATTAGATCAAATATATGCACATATTTTCCATGCTTTCTTTCCTTTAGCCAGCATGCATTTACTGATCACTTACTGCCCTATGGCATGCTCTGTGTAGGTGATAAAAACAACTCATATAGTTCCCTGTAACAATAACTAGAAGATAGTAATTCAGCCAACACAGCAAAATATAATAATTACCACATGGCTAAAAGTATCATAGAAATCAAGAAGACTAGAGATTTCACACTAAAGGAATCATAGAACCCAAGTGTGGAATATAGAAAGCATTTGGAGTTATAATTTCACAGATGTTGAAATCTGTCCTACATAAATGTGAATAACTCTTTGTCCCTTCTTTGTAAAATGTCAGATAATAAACAAACTTTTGTGGTCAATTTGGAATTGAGGATAAAAAAAAAATCTCAAAACTAATGCCAATGTTAGTCCTAATTCTATGACTCAAATAGCATTAGATAGTATTGAAAAATTTTAAATCATATCAGAGATATAAATATAACTTGTTTCTGAGACAATAAGTGATTTTCCTAGATTTTGTTCATTTGTTCTTTTAAAATGATATTTATTTTGCAAAAATAGAATTATTGAGTGAAGAGTTATTAGCAATGTTTTTTGAGGTCTCTTCAGTGCAACAAAACTAAAGGTTGTGAATTTCAATACTGAAAACCGAGAAGAGGAACTCAAACTGTGAATATACTTTGTAATACTTTTCTTTCTCTTAGGTAGGTGGAATGACACATTCTTGAATTTCACCAGATCTTTACACATTTGACCTGTGGATATCAGCAGATAGTATGGTCTGGATGTAAAATATGTTGTTGGTGGTGGTTGTGTTGTCATTTAAATTCCCACAGAGCTTCGTTCTCATATTCTTTTAAGTCTTTGTGCAGTTTTCAATCAATTTATTTACCAAATACAATGTAAGGGGATTCAGACTACAATAAACCCATTTTAATATAATCATTCTATGGTCAGCATTGCTCTTGCATTGTTATCAAAGGATTTGGATATGATACCCCTAAAAGTAAAACAGAAAAGATGCTGTGAGTATTGTGTAACAGCATGCATTTCATTGTAATGCAGAACACACAGCTTCAAGTGTTTGCAACACTCTCCAGCCAGTTCCTTTCACAGTGAAAATGGACATAGGGCCAATGTGAATGCATCGTTATTTTTTTTCTTCCCAGCTCCACTAATCTTGCAGCTGACATCTTAGCAAACAATTAAGCATTCAAGTAAGTTTACAAAATGTAAAGCCAAATGCCTAGCCACTCCCTACGGATCAGCTCAGCTTCACATGTTGTGAAAAAAAAAAATTGCACCGAGGAAATATAGTTACTTTAAAAGAAGACTCTTACTCATTATTCTGTAGCAGAACTACCTGCATCAACCTTGGTTGACTATTGAATTTATTTAAATTCTTTTTGGTTGTTGATATTATTCTTTGAAGCAGACATTTCAGAGAACCTTAGTAGGCCTACAGCTGAAAATATTGTCATTTATAAAACATTATATATTTATGTTAAAGATATTTTAAAAAAACGTTCTTTATGGAAAGATTATGGAAATGACACATAAGAGGGGCTGATCTTCCAGTACCATCAAAATCTAACTCTTAGGAATTTTCTATTCCTAAGGGCTGATAAAGAGATTGACCCAAGATCCTAGCTTAGGGAAAAGCAAACACATCATTTCTCTGATATTTTTTTTACTCAGTTATAATGAATCCTTATAGTGTTATATGGAAGTGCTTAACAGAACTACTCTGTTACCAGACCTTACCACCCCAGGTTGTAGCCACACTCAGTGGCCTATGTGGTCCTCCGGTCATTGATGGAGTTCTTTGGGAAGACAGGTCTTCCAGGCATTTCCCTCACATGGTATGATACTAATAGTTCACATCTCTGCAATACTGAACTACACTACATACCCACCTCTGCCCCAGGCAGATGACTATTGTCTGTGATTATGGCAAGTTTCATCAAAGACAGTCCAGCTCTGCTGACAGTTTTTCGGTGTTCTCACTGCATACAAACAAAACTCACACTTCAGGAATCCTGGCTCCAAGCCAGAACAGGCTTAAGCCACACAGCTTTACATAGCATTGAAATTGACAATTTTCTTTCTTTTTTTTCTTTTCTAATATTTTCTTTATTTGTAAGCAGAGAGAGATATAGAGATAGAAGAGAAAAGAGACAGAGAGATTGGCCATGCCATTGGGTTTGCAAACCAACCCCAGACACATATGCCACTTTGTGCATCTGGCTTTAGGTAGGTACTGGGGAATTGATCCCAGATCATTAGGCTTCTCAGGCAAGCACCTTAGCCACTGCGCCATCTCTCCAGCCCAAAATTTGCAATTTTCAATCAAAATTGCAAGTCTTCTGAGCATGGTGGTGCATATCTTTAATCTCAGCACTCTGGTGGTAGAGGCAGGAGGGTCGCTGGGAGTTTGAGGCCAGCATGAGACTACAGAGTTCCAGGTCAACCTGGGTTTAGCGTGAGACTGCCCTATTTGGGGGAGGGGGGTATATCCCTGATTTAGAATAAAACTAACCTCAGGAACTTTCCTACCTAGAAGTGAGAAAACTGCTTCTGAGAGCAGAGCCTGAGAGGTGAGTGAGCTCCTGATACTCCTGTCTCAGAGCTTGCTGCCTCTAGCAGTAGCCTGAGGAGAAAAGGAAACTGAAAAGAAGTTTAGTTTAAGCCAGTAGTAAACCTGTGGCATCTGCTGTTGGTGCTGTTCTGATGTCACTACAGCTATATGTATTTCTCAGCATAAAGGCCTCCATTGGCACTTTTATTGAATAGAAAAAAAGAGTAATACATAACCAAGTAGTATGTTGCATGAGCAAAGTGAAAGAAACTTACAACTTTGGATAATCTTTAAACATCTGTTAAAGGAAGGGATTTGGGATTGTGACCTGCTAGACTCTGGTGATCCAGAACACACACACACACTGATCACAAGTGATATCACATTAAGCCCACCTGTTGCCTTCAACAGATCTGTGGGCCCTTCATTATTGACCTTGTTGTCTTCAATGCTATGACCAGCACTTCTTATACATGTATATTTGCTCCCAGTTGAGTTTAGCCCCTGAGGAAAACAGCATAAGGAATATCTTAAGATCAATCAGCATCTCTAAACATTGCTTGTCAGTATTGGTCATCTGTGCTGTTCAGGCTAAAGGTACACCAAGGTAGAGTAAACCTAGTCACATTATGTTAAGCAGGTGGGTTATATAGTTGCAAGGTACCTTTAAAAAAGTTACAAGTAAGGAATTTATCATCTCACAGCAATAAATATCACAAAAGATATTTGTAAGGTCCATAAGAAATATTCCCACAGTTTATTGCTATAGCTCATTACCACAGGAGACCCAACCAAACAAAAAATTATAAAGTATAAAGAACTTAATAGACATGGCTGTATCCATGGGGATATTCCTATCTACAGTTCCTACTACACTTTTGTTGCTTTTGCAATTTCAGAGGTGCCATCTTTCCTTTGCTCATCCATATCTTCTTTTCCTTCCTTTACTTCTGAGGACATTGTCACGAAGGTTCTTTCTCATCTGTTCAAATCATTTGTATTTACTCAGAATTCCAGTAGCTTGCTACCTTACATGTTAATTGCCTTTTTAGACATAATTTTTCCCGCAAAAATTACAAGGCAAAACAAAATATATGCAGAGTTTGTATTATCATGCATGGCGAACTGAATTATGATATTTCAGACTTTATTAATGATGGTTTCTACACCAATAACAGAAGAATAAATGCATAGACTCAAAACTGATGGCTTGCATATAGTGATTTTAAATTTTCCATATGGAAATCACACAAAAACATTGAATGTCAGAAGGAGGCAAGCTGCTTGTTGGGTCATTTTCTAGAGTACATAATCCTAAACTGATCCCAATTTCAAATACAGTCTTTGTTTGGCTCAATCCCAAAGCCCTCTGGGATCTTTGAAAAGTTAGTTTATTATCACTTTATTTCGGTATTATTTCTGATTTAATTATTTTGAATTTAATTTATTTATTATCAATTCATTGCAATTTGCTCTTTTCTTGGGAAGGTAATTAAGATAAACATTCCCTAGAAATGTGGTGACACATTAAGTTATTGAAGAACCAAGCTAATGAAATACTCATTGCTATTTCAGAAGGTATTTCAAAAGAAACAACATTCAAAAGAAACAACTTATTCTTCTTTGATTGGCTTTCCCCCTTTACTACTTATCTACCAAAAATCAGTGTTGTTGATCTTTGTGAGTCTGACTATCTATCATTTGTTCTATTCTCTTTCACTTTATCATAGAGAGAGAACCTGTTATAGGCAAGCTAGCTGCTGCCAAAGCACTAAAGCTATTTTAACTTTTTAAAACATTCCCCACATTCTGCATGTAACTATTTATTTGTTTTGCTTTTATTTTTCACAAAATGCTCCCAGAGCTCTAATGGCATTAGATACCCTACATTCAGTAGTTTGGATGGCATTTTGTGGCACTGGCCTCTGAGGATACAGCCAGAATACTGTTTGATTCCTTTTCATTTTAATTGCTGGAATGGCTGTGGATATAAGTTGCTCTACACAAAAGGGTGACAAATAATGATGAAAGACACCAGAGTGCTCTCATGTGTGGCGTCGTCAAGAAGGAGAAAAGAGATTATTGCAGCTGAACTGATCACATGGAATTTGCTGGGCCTTTTCTTACCCACCACCCCACCCCCACAGCCATCATGTCCCTCTTCTGAAATGCAGTTCTTAAGGTCCATGAACAATCCAGTTGAATAACACACAAAAATTGATCCTATTAACAATGATCTTTAGAATGTTCAAGGACATAACGCCGCCTTTGTGAGGTTCCAACATAAGCATTCTTAAACCCTTAAAGGAGCAAATTGTTTCTGGTTCTGTCGGTTTCTTCCTGAGGAACTATTGCCTCAAAACAGTGCTTCTTTGGGGGTGTTAGAGGCTAGGAGCTGAACAAGCCTTCAGTTAAAACAATGCTCCATGGGTCTTTCCTGCAATGGAGATGTCACTTGCATTTTTTA
This sequence comes from Dipus sagitta, assembly GCA_036346955.1. Classification (NCBI taxonomy): domain Eukaryota; kingdom Metazoa; phylum Chordata; class Mammalia; order Rodentia; family Dipodidae; genus Dipus; species Dipus sagitta. The sequence goes on along the minus strand of CM070775.1, from coordinate 51,394,709 downwards.
ATTAACATTTTAATCCTTTAAAATCATTTAATGCTAGACAAATATGTTAATGCCACAAAATCAATGCTAAGAAAAGTGTCAGAAAAGATAATAGGTAAAATTAATTATTTTTATGATCTACCAGGTTTTTAATTGTTCTTTTTGATGTTTTTTCTTAAGAAAAAATATAAAAGTTTTCCATTACCCTTACAGAAATTATTAATGATCTTGAAGGAAAGAATGAATCATTGTCTCAAATTACTGAGGATTAACATATAACACAATCTGAGTTTTTCGTTCCCCTTTGGTAGCAAAGTGACTTCTATGTTCAGCAGTACTGAGGAAACCTGCTTTCTCTGCTGAGGTCTGCTCCTCTAGGTTTTCTTCCCTCTGTTTTGGGAATTGCTTCTGCTACCTACAATACAGCTTTACAAATATCTGCAGCTCTTGACTATTTTGGTGTCCCCTACCCTACACTGCCAGCATCCGATCTTGATGTCTGTAACCCTTACTGCTGGCTTTTCATTTAAAGCTTTCCAGGTAGCTTTGTTATTGAAGCCAGGAGAAGCATCATATAAATAAATGTAACTCATAATAGGATAAGCTGTGTACATAATTATGCAAACATTTCAGCAAGGAAATGCTTCTCTCTCTCTCTCTCTCTCTCTCTCTCTCTCTGTGTGTGTGTGTGTGTGTGTGTGTGTGTGTGTGTGTGTGTGTCTTCCCCTCCCCACATGCCTAATCAATCTGTTTCTTGCAAGTATTTTCATCATTACATAGTAGCCTAATGCACAAAAACTTGTGCTCTGGAATCACAATATGCTGTCAGTCTTTACAGGACCCAGGGAAACCTCACTGATGAATGGAGATAAAGGTTCTGTCTTGAACTTTTCTCAGTCAGCACTCTGTGACTAACACCAATTGGGACAAGTCTATATTAATAGAAAACATTTATACTTAGGCTGTTGGATACACAATAAATGAGGAAACATTATGTCTTCTCACAATAGAGTTCAATCATTTCATCAGAATCAGTCAGAGAAATATTTTCCTCCATCGAAGTTCTCATTCCGTGTTCTTAAATGCCTAAAGTCAAGGCAGGAGATTTGTTTGGAAGAACAACAACCCCCCTCAACTCTTCCAAACTAATTCTTAGAATAGGAAAAGCAATGCACCTTAGCCATCGTTTTTTAACCCCAATGCCCCTTTTTATGGTAATATGGTTTTCTATTGAAGGTCTAGCATTGGTGGAGTATTCATGTCTGAGCACAAATAATGCTCCCAGTGTCAGGCAAAATGTGGTAGTATCTAAGACTGAAAGAATTTTTTTTTATTATAAGAAAAGATAAAAAGATGGAGGGAGGGTATATATATATATATAATGAAAATGAATCTGGCTAGAAATGGAGGGAGCTCTTTCACATCTTAGAAAGCAACTCCCTGTAACACTAGCATCTATCTCCTCACTGCTGAAGAGATACAAAGGTTTCTGGAAGTCACTTATGCTACATCACATCTCTGAGGGTAGTTTCAGTCCCCATCCGTCCACTGCAAATAGCATTGTTGTGTAAAAAGTGCATACACATATATACATGTATGCATACATATACATATATGATAATAATGAGTTAAGAGGTTTCTTTGCTGTTTGTTTTAGTAATATATTTGATCAAAGAAGAAAGTTTTAAAATTAGAATTAATGTATTAGATTTTTCAAGCAGACTTCTCAATTTTCATGAAATGTGAAAAAATACTTTTAACACACACACACACACACACAGAGAGAGAGAGAGAGAGAGAGAGAGAGAACTCTAAAACAATGTAGATGTCCTAACTTTCCTATGGTTTTGGTCAGATAATTGCTTTTTTGTTTGTTTGTTTGTTTTTTGTTTTTTTTTTTTTTTTTTCGTGGTGGTGGGGGATCTGTAGATTGCTATGGAAGCTATTGCTCTAGGTTTAAGAGTACCTTTGACCACTCTTGACCACTCTGCCCAAGACAGTGAGCCCAGAACACAGCTAGGAATGATTCCTTTTTCTGTTTAAAATTAATCTCCTCAAGAAACAAACAAAAGCAAATATTGCTGATCTGAATAGTTTAAAACATTTTTCATGGAAAGTGAGAGAGATGGCTCTTCCTGTCAGGAAAAGGTCTTTGTTGGTGCCTCTGAGGAGTCTAGCATTTTATTCTTGTGTCCCATGTACAGTGGGAGGGAAGCTGAGAAGTTTGAATGGGAACTGAAAGGCCCATTCTTTGAGCAGCTCCCTCTCTCCTGATGTGGTGTGTGTTCCAAGAAAGAGGACAGGCACTGAGACTAAACACAAAAATCAAAATGGATTTTACTCCGCCTTCGGTAAACAGCATGGCACAAAAGTCCATTGTGCTATGAGATAACTGCTAAGATGAATGGAGCTGGCTGTCAAGGAGGTGATGTGGGGCCGTCTCTATTGGATCACAGTCCGGGGCTAAATTCCTTTCTGGTTCATCAGGGTCTGTTGGTACCACAGGAAGTGTCGTGATCCTGTTTTTCACCAAGGCCAGATGGTGTCCTTTTTGAGGCCTTACTAATGCCCAGTTTTCCACATGTAAAACTCCTGGGAAAATGACCTAACTCACAGCTGCTCAGTGAGGCTTGAGCAAGTCTTTAAAAAGACTTCTGTCAGGAACAAGAAGACTGTACCACTGGCAGCGTTACAGGGGTGGCAGAGACCAGAAATGTATCAATTACAAACTATTTTTGAAAGACTATCATAATTTGAATCGCGATTTGCACAGTGTGTGTCTTCACAGGCAGCGGCTGACAGGGTATTTCACAAAAGCAATTAATTGCTAGGGACTCTGATTGTTTTCTTAACAGAAGTTTTACCTTCCTTGAGAGCAGATGGCCTGAATGAGAAGAGAAAATGTGCTCCAGAAGGGTCGGGAAAGGACAAAAAGTGAAAGATTCCCTAGATAGCTGCAAGGAGCCTGGGGAGAGGGGAGGGACCCTGGTGTTAAAAAGAACTGTAGAAAGTGGAGACTTCTGATGTATGTGGTAGTGTTTATCAATGAATTGCATGGTTCCCAAGGGTAGGCAACTGCAGGTGTGATATTTAGAAAGTAGGATGCCTTTTCTATTAACTTAGTTATCATGAGAAGACATCAAAGTTTTTTACAGGGATCACTAAGATTCATACTGAAAGCTACTATAGGATTTTTCTCCCATCCCAAAAGCATGGGCAATAATTGCATTGGAGATATAGTCACTTTCAACAGTATTTCAGAATCCTTACCGTTTTCTAGGAGTTAGGCAGCAATTGGATGTAGCTTGTTTGTAGCGTATTTTGCACGTTGTTGGAATTCTTTGTAACTATTGTTTACACCCGCCTTAAAGGAGCACTTTCTCAATGTTAAGGTTTTGATTAACATTTTATTTAATTAATTTGTAATAAATAATAGATTTTTAAGTCACATTTGGATGATTTTTATTTAAAAAATTTTGATATAAAAAGGAGTTTGTATTTTTTGTCACAAACAATAACAAAAATAAAACAAAATAAAACAATAAAGTCAAGTAAGGCATCTGAGGAGTTACTGTGAAAATCTCTGTGGACAGTTACTCTTTTTGAAGCTTGAAATATTTATGCAAATTTGCTTAACTTTTAGGTCATGAAAATCTATTACTGGAGAGAGTTAGAGAATTGATATAAAACATTTGCTTTTGTTTTGAACTAAGTGCCCAACAATTCTGACAGTAATGTCTTATCTATTGTACATCTAACAATTATTCTGTGCCAAATGGCAGATCTGCCACATAAGAAGGGAATGACATCTTTACAATTTTTCATTCCACTTGAGAATTTTAGATAACAAGATTTAAAATGGTAATGACCTATCTTTATTATTGTGATCCTGAACAAAACATTGATATGCATACTACTTTGCAGATACCTTTATTTTGACTTTACTTTTGTTAATATTTTATAGACTTACTTCCCATATGTAATTGATCATGATTAAAGGCAGGGTGTGAATTGGAACAAAGTAGTAATAAATGTAACATGAAAACAATTTGGTAAGAAGCTGCCAGCTCAGAGGATGATTGAGACATTTCTACTCAAGTGGTACTGGTTTTGTTCACCCTGTAAAAGGTCCTTGTCTTTGGGGAACTTAGAATTATACATGTGTGGCACTAATCTGAGAGAGTAGGGGGAAAAGTGCATGCTCTTTTCATTCAATCAGAAGCGGTGCAACAAAGAGCCAACAACTTATTAAAGGCATCATTTATTTATTTGGTTGGCTTCATATTTAAATAATAACACAACTCCATAGGAAGAGCTTCAAATATCATTCTGGTGATTGTTTGAAAAATGTACTCCACTGCTGGAACCCAGGGTCAGCAGGTGAGCAGATACAGGTATCCTACATACACATAAGATCCACGTTGTACAGCTAATGAGCTCTGGAGATAGAACCAGGATTTCCTCCACTGGGTCAGTTACATGCAGCCCAGCTTTCAGCAAAAGCTATCCTTCTGTCTCCTTTCTTTCATGAGCAGGGTTATGTTTTGTTGTGGCACAAAGAAATCCTTCCCTCCCTTGTTCACAAAGCCCCACAGCACTGGCTGTCCTTTATCAACTGCTCTTTTCTTTCTCTGAATGCTATATTTTTTTATTTACATAAGAATCCTTGTAGATGTTTTATTTACATATGTATTCACTCATTTCAGATGAATGAAAGGAAATGATGAAACCTTAAACCCAAAAGCACAGCTTCACAAGGACTAAAAACCATCTCTAGAGCTGTCACTGTGCCAGAAAGTAACTCCAGTCTTGCTTTTAATTGTTTTAATTGTTGACAATTGTCTTAATTAGCTTGCTCTTCATATCTTGGGCAGAAATTTAGAGGCTTTACAATATGTTTTCAAGAGTCAAGTTTGATGTTGTGTAGCTTTGTTGTAAGGAAAGAGAAGGTGCCATTTGAAAATCAGTGTCCTCAAAGAAAGAGTTATATACATATGTATGTATAAATGAGTATAATAAATTTGTATATGATTTTTAACATATGACTAAAGTCAAAAATTGATCAGTTGTCACACCCACAGTTTAAATAACTTCTGACTTTTTCAAGGATATTCATTCAGTCTACAGACAACAAAAATTTTAAGTGACCATTATAACATTATCTTCTAACAAACTAGAACCTCCATTTTGTTTTTTTTTTTTTTCATTATTAGAACTTCTACAGATAGGAGAAGGACCTCCTTATTGAACATTTTAAAGTACATTTTTCCAACAAAAGACTTAGTTAATTAAAAAGAAACAAAAAAAAAAAACCCCTTCAGTTAATTTTTCCTTTCATGGGAAGACAGAGAACATACAATTTCCATTATTTTAAAACTATTATAAAATAAAAAGCAATTCTTTTTTCTTTTGAGGCTTCTGATATGTTAAAATAGATAATTATTCAGGATTTAACCTATGAACTCTTGGTGTCTTTCAGAAAAGATTTTACTTACATTATGGGTGTTGTGTTAACAAATAGACATTAGAGTTCCTACTCTAGCCATGGATCTAATGAGGCTGAATAGTAGCAATACAAAACATAAAAGAAATAGATGCTTTCTCCAAGATGCTTATAGTACCTTTAACGATAAGTCCATTAGGGACAGGCAGTACATATCCTGAAGGATCCAGCAGGACCTCTGAGATATATCAACCTACAAGTCATATTATATTGTTTTCCTCAATTCCTGAAAACACAGTAGAAGGCTATATTATATACTACAAATGTAGTACTAAAAATGTTGCTGCTCTAACCTGTCATAAAAAGTTTCATTTGACTTGTTCTTTACACTATTCCCAAGAGATAAAATATGCTGGCATAATTGCTGCTATTCTCATTTATTGTTTAATGGATTATTCAGGTTATTCTCAAAATATTTTCACTAATTATAATTTATAAAATCACTCTCTCTGCCCTATGATCGCTGCCTGGGTACACATAAGTCGGTAAATCTGGCTTACTCTACCCTGTCAGCTTGGCTTGGTGGTGGTGAGAGGGGCAGAGCACTTTTTCTGCGCCTGGGCTTGGGTGATTTTGTGCTTGCCTCTGATCTATGCTTTGAGGTAACTTCTCACCTTAATTACATGTATGACTTTCCTCTGATCTATGGGCCTAAACTCACTGTGACCATAGTCATAACTTTCTTTACTACCCATTTCTCACTGCCTTGGCATTCTGTCACTCTCCTACTTTTAAACCATCACCACTTACTTTTAACTTTCTTCCATGGGGAAGCTCAAGATGGATGACGTGCCTTCCACATGAGTGCATGATTCTTCTAAATATCTCTATGTAGGTCTTAACCTCCCATGTGCTCATGGCTGTGCTCTAGCCTCTTCTTAGACCTCTCTCTATTTATCTTAAGTGAACCTCATGAACTATGCTGTGTTTTACACATGAGTGTGTTTCTTATCTTCCACATGCTTGTGATTCCTCTCCCAACTCTTCCTAGACCTAAATTCCCTTAAATAAGCACAACTTTTGATTTCTCCTTAAATAAACTCAATAATACATAATTTAAAAATCATCTTCAGTTAACTGAGAAGCATATTTGTAAAGTCCCTCATAGAAGTGAAGAATCTGGAAGCTTGATCACCCTTCAGAATCTTTCTGAGTATTTCTCATTGAAAACATTCACTTTCAGGCCAGGCAAGAAAGGACACTTGGCCATGTGGGGACCTGGGCCATGGACATCCATTAAGAAAGTCTGGACTACAAATCTGCACACTATCCAACAACCCCATTCCTCATAATAGAAAAGTCAAAAGAGAGGAGGAAGTTTGTCACATTCATCTAAAGCAGGGCAAAATGGAAGTGGAAAATCTGTGTCTACTACAGTACCCAACCTTTTGTTACCACTGTTTTATTCTCACCATAAAAGTTGAGATATCTACTAATTTATGTGTTTTTCCAAAATATAAAACTGAGAATTTCAAAGGTCAAATACAAGTTAATTAGAGGTATAAACAAAAAATGTGACTCTGTGCCCCAAATTCCTTTCAGTAACTATTATTCTGGGTGATTTTATGATTTTTCTAGAAGATAATAAAAATGGTTTTGAACTTGAAATGCTAAAACTTCCTATTCAGTAGATTCAAGTATTGGAGAAAGAAAAGAAGAGCAGAGAGGGAAAGGAGGGGAAGGACAAAGGAGAGGTGAATATAAAAAGAGAAAGAAATTCCATTACTATAAATTCAGAATTTTGAATGTAGAATTTGTGTTTTTTGCCTCCAGCCCTATATTACAATTCTTAAAATTAAGTTCCCCCAGACTAATATCTAATGACTTTTAATTGATAAAAGTATTAGGTCAGTGGAATAGAAGTTACTATGTATTTTAAAAAACTTATTGGCTGCAGAGATTGCTAAATGGTTAAGGGCATTTGCTTGCAAAGCCTACAAGTCTGGGTTCAATTCCCCAGCGACCCATGTAAAGCTGTACAGGCTTTTCTTCCTTTGCAGCAGCAAGAGACTGTAGTGTATCTATGCACCCATCCACACATACATGCATGCAAATGAATGAATAAATGAACTTAATATTAACCTAAAAGCAACATTGTTAGTTCACTGAACTGGAACATCATATTAAACCTCTACATTATAAACTTTAATATTCAATAACCTGAATATAGTTTAGAAATCAAATATATAATCTTCCTCATAGTTGGTTCACATTGCATTTTATGTAAACTATTAAAGATACTGAAAGTAATGCCTATAATCCTAGATATTTTAGAACTATTTTAGTTCATTTTATATCTTACTTTTATTTTTGATTTTATGTATTTGTAAGTATCATATATGTTTTTTCATGTTTATCCTAGTATACATGTGTTAAATATGTAGAATAGTACGTTAGTCTTTAAAAATAAACAAAATATATGTAATTCTTCTGTAATTTTCATGATACAAACTACACAGCATAGTACACATTAAGACAAAATGTTACTACAATGTATGGATGAGACGTTTGTCATAGATAATGTTGGTTTCACTACTTCTCAGGTGTCATTATCATACATTTTTACATTGTAAAATAGGCCTTAAATTCATTATCACTGATATTATATTTAAGTTATTTGTTTTCTTAATGAACTATTACTGCTGTTAAGCAATCATTAATTCTGTGCATGACCCAGAGCCAGGCATTACCACAGATTCAAATAAGTGCTCCTAGAGGAATGACCATTGTGCTTCTTTTTTCTTCTGACAGTTTATTTTCTGGTTCTTTGATTTTTAAATATTTTAAGTTTATAGAGACTGAAGGAATAAATGACAAAAAAAAGTCATTTGTTTCAGTTCAGCTTTTACCTCAGGCCAGATTGTTTACAAAATTCTCTGATTGAAAATTTTGCACTTAGCTTATGTGACATTCTAGACTGATTTTAGCTACTTGCATGAAAAAGAAAAAAAAAAAACATGTTGCATTGAACTAAGATAATTTTGAGACAATTGTTCCATAATGGTATGAATTGAGACAATCATTTTATCAGGTCAGGCTAACACCCCTGATTGGCCTAACTAACTCCACTCATATTTTTAGTCAGCTATTCTCCACACAGATTTCTGTGTTATTGTAAGAGAAAAACAAAGATGATATGCTTCCACAAAATTAGAAAACCTGAGTTCTAATCATGACAGTTAAGAGAAGGGCATGCTGACATTAGTTATACTCAGCCTAACAATCAGACATAAGGTCATGGAATACAGATTTCTTTCCTTGCAAAAAGAAAGAATGCTGGGTGGAGGGAAGTGCTGATTATCTTAAGGATATGCAGCATCTTGAGGAAGAATCCAGATGCATTCTTCTAGAGCAAGGAAAAGATGGAAAGCACATAGGCCAGAATTTCAAAAGAGAAAATTTAATTAAGAATAAGGTAATGTTTCACTGTAGAATAACGATATACTGCAACAGATTAAACAAAAATTTGTTTTTAAAACTTTATATTAGTTAAGGCTTTGATCCTCCAGGAAAAAGAGAAGTAAGCTAAAAAAGAAAAAACTCAATTCAGTGAAATGCAGTTATCTGTTGATATATCTTCCTGATAGGCTCCAGAAAGCATTTTCATTTTGCATGAATGATAGCTATTGGCCTTGCTTTCTTTCATGTATGTTACTATTACTGACACTCCAGTCAAGCTATTATTCATGATTAGCAAAGGACACAAAATGTGACCATAAATGTTTACCTCCCTATTCTCCATATATATGAAGACTCTTTTCATTAATTTCCACTCATGCTATAAGTAATCACAGAACCCACCCAACTCTAATGTCTATATGCTAAATGATCTTCATTGTTCCAAAGATTCTTGTACTGTTATATTCTTCCATTGTTTTGTATCATATGATTCCAAAGATGGCTTAATGTGGCAATGGCATTATTTATGTTTTCTACCAATAATCCAGTAAGTAAAATGCCTAGTTAAAAAATGAAGTTATTCATATCAATCTTAATTAGTTTAGATCACAAACTAATTAGAAGAAGTAGAAAAGGAAGAAAAATATTTGAGGAAACTAGAGACACACAAAGCATATGAGAGGTTTTATCTGAAGATGAAAAATCTGCTGCCGTTTCAAAAATGACCTAAAACCACACTCACTGATGAGTTACCAGAGGAGAGTCTTTTGACCTTGTTGTCTCACTGCTAACACAGCACAAGTAACCAAGAATCTCAAATTAATACTCTAATACTCTTGTTATTGAAGCACAGTGACACTTGTAATCCTGCCTGGTCCCAGGACAGTCATTGGCAGAAACTAACATAAAAGAAAGTTTTATGCTTATCTCCACCTTCCAATTTCTTGCAGATACTACATTGGCAAATACTTACAGCAAATCTACAAAACCAGCGAACAAGTAAATGATAACACAAAGTTTGCAGACTTTCAGTCCCAGAAATCAAAAAGATGATATGAAATGGTGAAAGTGGTTTGAAGAATATACAATGTGCAGGTGCCTGTCACCTAGCTTGAGTTTGGGGATATTTACATAATTGGTGAATGAAAGGAATAGCTAAATGTTAATTAAAATTTTTTAGTTATGTTCATTCTATTTCCCCAAAGATTTTTGAATTGCTTATTTAAATAGCTGCAAAAGCAGAAAATTAAAGAGAAGATAAAATAAGAATGAATGAGTTAGGTTGGCAGTTTTAAAAGAAAGCTGGGTTACAACAAAATCAAGGCTACTTTGTTTATCTGCTTCTAAAGTTCAGTTGCCAGGTAAATTACAGATTATTCAGTCAGAGTTGAATATTGTATGGGAAATGATCGTATTATAATTAAACTGTGTGCCTATAATTTTATTCTCTAGATTAGGTAATACCGTGACAGAGGAGATATGGTTTCCTTTATTCTGTTTCTTGTTATTTAATATCACAAAATGGCCTACAGAAATGTAACAGGACTTATTAGCACTAAACAATAATTACCAGACTAAAATCATTTATTTTACTATAAAATACAAATATTTTGATGTCTCCAAAAAGGGATAAAATTAAAATGCTGATTTACATTTAATAACATTTCATATTTATAATTTCTCACCTAGCATTATTTTAAGGCATATTACATAGGAAATGTGCCTAATTACTCTTATATATCAAATTTTATAAAAATGACTCATAACACTTAAGTAATTGTATAATGTCAAGCAATTAGTATACATGCTTCCACTTAAATTTCTTTTCCTTCATCTCCGTGGACTTTCTGTAGCCCTATGCCTTAAATACTGAAATGAAAACTAGACTAATATGAACTCAAAGGGCTAGTCCAGCAAAAAACATAAGAGCCCAAACAAAATTTTAGAAGAAGGAGAAGGAATTCCATTTGCTTTGCATTCAAAAAATAACATGGCTAGAATATATTGTGTATCACTTGTGTATTGTCAAGCATGGGTACCTTTCAGAGTCAGGCATTGCACTAAATGTTCAGTGTGCAAAGATAAGTACCATATTGCACAACTATAAACATATAATCTAAAATAAAAAGATAATTCTGTTTGAAGGAAAGTTGAATGACCCAACCTTCTACTACAAGAAGACATAAACTGGGGTCTGTTGACTAATGTTGCATTTAAATCCCTAAAAGGGTTCTGCCTCCCCATGGTTTCATTCATTACTTCCATATATTTGTGGGCTCAGAGTTTTTAATAAATGTGATATACAGTATATATTAGGTATATATGTGCTTTATGTAGTATGTAATAAATACATAAATTAGCATATATATATATATTTATATATATTCATACACCCATTACTGAAGCACTTCAGAAGTAAGAATAGTACTCATTTTATAGACATATAATGATGGACTTTATGCATATAATTATGACAATTTGGACAGAAAAACTTTAGCCATGCATGTGAGGGAATTTGAGGATGGTCTCTGCCATTTTTAGAGTACTGATAATACAAGGCAGAGCTCTCATAGGGGCCTATGGAGGTTACCCCTGCTATTCTCCTGGTCTTATAATAGAAATCATACGTTTCCTCCCTATTCTTACACTAAACAGACAATGGCTTGGTGTGCCTACTCTGCAGTCAATATAGATAATTTTAAGAAATATATATTTATTCATATAATATGAATGTTTAACCACCCCAAACTCTAAATGATTGTACATTTATGGAATTATATCACAATTTTCGGCTCAAGCTTGAACAAAAGGTATTCTAAACCAAACAATCATAGTTAAGTGCTTGCAGCTCGGTTAGTGTTGCTCACTCTAGATTAGTTTTATTTGGGTGGACCATCTGTGATTAAACTGTTTCTCCCTCTGATAAACTTCCCTTTGAATAATTATTCCATGTTCATCTGAGTTTATCAGGATAAATGATTGGTTTAAAATTTTATATGGTACATGTGAGTCATATTTTCATATTTAACTACATGAGTAATTTTTGTTCATTTCCTAGTAGACTGCATCTGGATAGTGGGTAAACAGAGGAGCTACTCCTGCTTCCTGGGGGTTTATAATGAGAATATTCTGTCTGATCAGGTGCATGCACCCTGCTGTCATTTGCAGCCTGACCAATAGGTCAAGGGTGATGTGAGCTGGCTCAGGGATGCATACAAATCACATCCTCTTGTCTGTCTGTTTTGTTGACTGGTTCTCCTCAGGGTCATGGCTATCTTAAGTAGCAGCCTGAAGGATAAAGTGTGCACTGTCCGAGCTGTAAAACTTTGACTATGGACCAATTGTATCTGACATACAGCAGCATGAGGTTTGGCTTAGCCTTTGGATTCAGAACAAATCACCGGCTCTCAATAACTGATAGTGACACACAGTTTACTGAATCTCTCCTCTCTAAGAACTCAATATAGGGAAGTAAGGAAACTTTTGAGTTTGTACATTAAAATAAACTGCATGATTATTCTATATAGAATGAAAAGTAATAAATTTCAAATGTTAAAAAGGTAAATTCCTTTATTTTTACACTGCTGGTGATGTACAACATCAAACTACAAAAGGATACATTTCCTCTGGAATTCATCAGGTATCTGGAACACATAAGTGTGTTAAATGTTTTAATGACATTTTTTTCCTATATTGGTTGAATGCATATAAATTTATAACATTTATTGCTTTCACTGAAATGTACCTTTGATCACATAACATATTTAATAGAGAGGTAAATTTAATGTTTTCCCAGTATCACTGCACCTAGCAGCACATTTTGTCAATATAATATCAAATTAGATTTTATCCATAGCCTGCTCTGGAATTTACAGAATGCTATGATAATTTTATTTGAAAACATTTGAGCTGCCAATTTCACTGCATCAGTGATCATTGGACCCCTCAAAAAGCTATAATCTACCAAGGCAGATAAAGTATAAATACAAAATAAAACAAATCAGGATAAATACTATGAAAAAGTCCCAAGACGTTATTCATTTGTAGCTGGTGCCTGGGGATAAGCAAGGAAGTTACACTAGTAAAACAAAGAATCACTCAGATGTGTTGCTTAGAGCAGAGCATATGTAAAGAGGTCAAATATTAGGTGGGTTATAAAAGTAGCATGGTAATATTTGGTGAAGTGAGATATTAACAGGAGGTAGCTAGGGCTGGAATGTTTTTCAAGAAATGTTTTGGTCATCAAATGAATGTGAACTTTATTTGGAGAACCAACTTCCAGAGATATTATCCCTTAAACACATGTACACATAGTTCTTTGATGACTTCCAAGATGTCAAACACCACTGAGCAAGGACCTATCATAAATATTACAACTGACTTTTCTAAAACCATACCTTCTAAACTCAGCTCCTTCTGAGATGCATTTTTCTTTATCTCCAGGACAGTGTAAATGATTATTGATTAAATGGTTGAATAAATACATCATTACAATATTTTGTCTCTGGCTCACTTGAGAATTACTACATGTTTCTTAAGGAAAACAAATGCAGGAAAAGGAGGACTTTCAAGGACAGTGACTTCAGTTATAGAAACTCTCCACTTAGGTCAGAGGCCTATAGAAAGGCATAGTGAGAATTCCAGGCAGCTTTATGAGTCAGGATTTTGGATTATTCACAAAATCAATTATGTAATTGTGACATTTTAGTAACCTATTACTCTAAGATGTCTAACACAATCTCTGTGTCCATTGGCAGTCTAAGTTCTCTATTGATATTTACAATGGAATTATACTATGATGTCAATTAAATGTAAAGGGTGAGTTGAGATTGATATTTGCATCTAAGACCTTGTGTTAGAATAAAAGTGAATATAAAAACATTAAGCCTTTAAGATTATAGGGTGAAGAGCCTGTAACCCAAGTCTTATGATCATAGACTTGATTTAAACAAGTTAGTTCCCAATCTTCTATGCCATTTAAATTTCTCATGTATAGATTTTCATAAAACTGTTCCCACATGATTTGTGTATATGTGCTACATTTCAAGATAGGTCTTAATAAGATAGGTCTAAAAAGAGAGATTATAAGAGGAAATTCTAGAAGTTTATATTCAGGGTGTACTTATCAAATATGTTGTTAAGTCCAGTCTGTATTTTTAGCATTTTATCAACTTGGGACCATAGTTTTATTAGATGAACTAAGAAAGTTGTTATGTGAAGCCATCCTGTATTTTTCATGGTCTAGAGAATATGATGGGCAAGTTCACCCAGGTCATTTGTCAATTGTGGGAACTGAGATAGAATAAGAAAGAAAGCTAAATGAAAGTCACTTTTGTGCCATAAAGTGACCTGCAAATAAGTTCAGTATGTTACCTTGCTCCCTGTCTTCAAATGGGTTTCCCAACAAAAGAATGTTCAGATAATCTCACTAAAGTGTCATTAGGGATACCAGTAGCACCTGGCTCTATTGTCTCCAGGTTATGCCATTTTCTCTCTTCCTTTGTCTCTCCAGGACAATGATAGCTCAATTTTCTAGCCCTAGGATATAGCACTATTCTTTGTATTTTCACTGCCTTCCTTTTGAATGGATTGTCTCCTTATTGAATATGTCTTAAATTTTCTCAATTTAACTATCCTATCACATCCCTGCTAAAACACTAGCTGATGCACTAGTCAAAAGAGATAAAATATACTAGTTTAAAGAGCTTCTGCTATTTTACTCATATTTAAATTTTATTCACACTGACAGTGTATTGCTTTTAACCCATAAGTAAAATTATCAAGAAACATTTCTACAATTTATTCTGGAAGTAAAAGGAAACTATTAGAAGAATCTCAGAAAAAGGTTGAGCAACTAGTCAAATAAACAGATAATTACCTGGAAAGAAATTATAGATATTAAAAATATGAAAATATGGCAAAGGTGATAGTAGACAAATAAAGATATGATCTTAAATAAAATTCAATACCACACAGAGTATGACTTTTTCTGATTATCCTAATGGATATTTTCAACTTTGGAATGCTGCAGACATCAATATTAAACTCTTGCCTTTAATTTACTCATTCATTGTGATATTTCAGCCAGTCTCACAACTTTAAGGATAACATGTGCACTCTCACTTCTAGATGGAATGGAGTGGGTCACAAAAAACCAACATTTACACCAGTAATAACTGTGAAGACCAAATAAAATTCAGAAATAACCTGATACCAAAAGAGATCTGCTGAGGCAGCAATATCTTGGAGGTGCTAAAATTTGAAAGAGATTGAAAATAAAACTTTCTAGAAGTCATCTAACTTCTTCAGTCATTTTACTTTGGTCAAATTATCAATTCTAAGTAAATAGAAGCCTTGAAATCAACCCTTTAAAGCAATAGGGAGGGCATTTGTAGGAAATAATATGATCTACACGTGTTGCTCTTAGATTTGAATCTGCAGTTTACATTTCTTCATCTTCAAGACTTCACTGAGATGACTCATCTACATTTTAAACCGAAAAGTGCAAAAAAAAAAAAAATCTTCAGATCCTACCACCCAAAACTCTTCTTTCATAGACATCCCCATTATTCATAAATAGCCTTGCCTTTCAGTTGTCCAAGCCCAAAAGTCTCTCCTTTGTCCTTTACAGCTTATGTCAACAAATCCATATGTTTCTAGATGAGAGCTACAATGATCTCTTGATCTTCATTTCTCTTGTCCCTGCTATTTCCCTCTATTGGACATTTTTGTCAAATAAGCTAGAATAACTCAATTGGTAAAGAAAACTGATTATATAAATCCCAGGTTGAAATACCTCTGATGATTTACAATTCAGTAACAAGTACAAAATCACAGTGACCTCAAACAACCTGGGTATTTCCAATTCATGTGATTTTCTCCATATAGGTCAAGAAAGTACTCTGTTCCATATGATTTCACTTTGAATATCTCAGGTCTCAAAATACTGTAGGAGTTACCAACTGTAACATCATCACTGACAGTTCAGAGGAAAAGAGAGCAAGGCCAGGCACACAAGGCTTTTCAGAGTGACAATGTCACTGCTGCTCACATTGCGGTGGCCTAAGCAAGTTAACACGAAATTCAAAGATTCTACTTCATCCTGTGTCACCTTGTCTGTCTCACTGTATCTTATTACTCTTCCTGTTCCTCACACTACTCCAGTCTCTCCTCCTTGTAATGCCCTCATATAGCCTGTTCTTTGTTCAAAAGTGACCTCACAAGCCTTCTCTCACCATCCTATTTTTTCCCATCTTTAAATATCTCCCCTTGCCATTTTATACTCAGATTTTCTTATTTCATTTTTTTTCTGTATAGGTAATATTTCATTTTGGTGTTATCTACCTCCCCTCACTAGAATATAAGATTCATGAGGGCAGGTATTTTTCCTCCTAATTTTTCACCAATGCTTACAAGAATGATGAATACATAATAGGTGCTAAATAAATATTTGTCACATAAGTGTAATGCCCATCATATTTTTATAGGACTATAATGTACACAGATAATTCTGATGTGCATGTTCTCACTTAATATCAATAACCAGCTAGAAAGGGCATAGCATGTAAATACATAAAAACCTGCCTTAATAAGATGTGCAATGTAACTTTAAGCAATGCAGTCTGAAGTACTCACTGATAGTCACAAAGTTTAATAAAACAAGAAATGGGCAAGAGGGTAACTCAAGTAATTTACTGAAATGCAAATATTTTACTGCCTGCACATCTCCAATAATAATTGATGCACTGTGTCATCTTGATAGTAAACAGGGTTCATAGACTATTTCCTATAAGGTAAGATTACCACATATATGAAATATACACTGGATATGGGTAATATTTCAAGTGTGACATAAAATGATAAATGAAAATAATTCAATTTAAAGTAGCACACTTATCACTGATGTTACCATGTCTTTAAATTTTAGTGTTTTCTGAACTATGGCACCTGTCCAGGACAATCTCAACCTAAGTTTCTGATACAGAGAAAGAAATTAAGTTCTGGGTTTTCTTTCTGGGTTTAAATTATCTTGTTTCCTTATGATGCTGTCCTCATTGTATTGAAATATTATTAAGATTTGTGATATAAATGGTAAAAACAATAGATATTAATAGCACTGCTATCAAGAGAGTCAACACTTTCTTATCATTATAAGTTGAAATGCTATGCATTAATGTACCTTAAAAGGAGTTAATTTTGCCATAGGAAAAAAAAAAACAACCAATTATCCATGTATATTGTGTGCAATGGATCTTTATTGAGAGGGTTTTTATTGTCTCCCTGTGTATAACAGAGTAAGAGTATGTCTGAATGTATAAACTAAACAAAATAATAATCATCTCTCTCTCTCTCTCTTACACATACACAAAAAAAAAAACCTCTAGGGTACTATGATCTTCTGAGGAATCAATGATTTGTTCCATTGCTTTGCTATTATGCAAAACGTATTTTTCAGAAATAGAATAGACAGATATATATGACATAAACAGTGTAAAAGGAAGCTATGGTTTATAGTCTATATAGGCCCAACTATATATACAAGTGAACAAGTAAAAATTAAGCAAAATATTTCTTTTTGAATCAAATGCAAACTAAAATGGTTATGAGAAGGGGATACACAGTGAGGCTTCCTCTTTTGTCTTTCATATGTACGATTGTGCTGCTCAAGAATGATATGAGTCTAAGGACCATGGACAGTGTCTTGAGTTTCCATATAATGTATGTTTTTATAAGAAACAATAGCAATTCTTAAAAATACATTGTAAGCAATGTTTTTGATGTTTGCTCCATTACTAATATATTAAAATTAGTTATTATTAAAACCCTTCACAAAAGACCCTGGAACACTAGCATACTAGTTTCTTTCCTAAAGGGATTTCAAGCCACATTTTACATGTTTCCTTACATCATAATGATCAAATAACCATATTTAGATTAAGATTACTTCACTTTTTTCCAAAATAAGATACAGACCATGGGATATTTGCTAATTTAGTTTAGGAGAATCAAGGACAGTGCATTATGCATCATTTCCTCTGTGTCAGTTTCATGTTAGTGAAATAACACAGACATGTTCTTGTTCAAAACATGATCTCAGATCATTTCATCATAAATTATGTGCTTATTACACTTTCCCTTATATTTATCATATTATATTGTCTTCTGCTCTTGGTTCAAATAAAAGTACACTTGTCCTAACTTCCAGATCAGGCATTCTAATCACAAGTCTTGGGCAGGGAAGTGGATGTTTGATAATCTTCACTGCAAAGCTGGTGATGTTTGCTTGAGAGCATGTTAGCATTAATGTATTTGTCCTCACATTTAATTCAAAGCAGCTTACAGAGACACCATTAATGGTATTTTGCTAGCACTTTCAAATGACTTCTAATGTAATTTAAATCAATTCAATTTAACAGCCATTTATTGTGCAAAGATCTTCACTCTGTGCGCTTTAAATGACACAAACACATAGTTCCTATCATAAAGGATATTCTGACCTACGGAAGAAAATGGAGATAGGTACCACTCCCATGACACAATGAGGATTCCAAGAAGGCTGCAATGAACTCCTAGCATAGTCCTAAAGGAATGAAAACGATGTAGATGGATTCTTGTGGCAATAAAATAAAACAGAAATAAATTCAATGAACTCATTAAAGTCTTGAAGAAAACAGGGTTTCAATAACCACAGACATTTAACAGAGAGAAACAAGTTTCAATGAATGTTTGAGGTATGGAATGAAGATTCTGGTGCATTGATAAATTCAATGTGGAGAAAATAAAAGGCATAATGTGTACAGAACACCAGGTAGAAACAGTACTAATATGGAAAATATAGCTTAAGGGAAAAGTGGGACTAGGCATGGGAAGCTTTGAAAATTCAACTATAACATGAACCCTAATTCTTAGGCAATGCAGTTTTTTTTTAATATGATGCTAGTGTTTCATAGATAAACTGGAGAGTTCAAAAGAGAATGCTTATGCAGAAGCTGAAGGAAGCATTTTGAAAGATGTTTATGATTCTGACTCAGGGAGGCTGAGAAGATAGCCCTGCAATGCTAAGATACTAAGAATGCTAGAGGGATGGAGAGATGGTTTAGCAGTTAAGGCATTTGCTGCAAAGCCTAAGGACCCATGTTCAACTCTCCAGTTCCCATGAAAGCCAGATGCACAAAGTGATGCAAGTGCAAGGCTCTGGAAGAAACCAATTCGTTCTATCTTTCTCTCTCCCTTTCTCTCTGTTTATCATAAAAACAGCCATGAGTGGTGGCACACACTTTAAAGCCCAGCACTTGGGAGGCAGAAGTAGGAACATCATTGTAAGTTTGAGAACAGCCTGAGACTACATAGTGAACTCCAGGTCAGCCTGGGCTAGAGTGAGACCCTACCTCAAGGGAAGGGAGGGGGTGGGAGACACAAATCTAGACCCAAACAGCAATGGTACCATAAAATTCTAAACCATAAAAGGCAGACCAAATGGTTGAACCTTCACCAGGCCCTTAGAGAGAACACCTGAGCCAAAAGACACTGGAGAGTGCATGATGAAGACTTGCCTTAAGCTTCTACAGCCTCTCTCTCTCTCTCTCCTCTCTAACTCTTCTATATCAGTTATCTTCTTCTTCCTTTTCTTAGTGGGAACTGACGTGTAATTCCCAGTACCAGCATGTGGCTATCATTCACAATGAGCTTTTGATCAGAGAGACCTACAAGGTTTCCTAAAAGAAAGACAGATTTCTGTCAGAGTACTTGATGACCCACCAAAGGTTAGTGGTAAGACCCTACTGCTGAAGACACCATATGTGATTGACACGTAAAATGGAATGACATGGCTGGAATTTGGAAGAGAGGCAGTCCCCAGACAGTCAGCGTGTCTAGTGCCAGAAGGTACTACATGGGCAACTGGGGGAAAATGACCAATATGTGTGCAAGCAACTCATGGTCTAACCAACTTACTAGCAAATAACCTGTCATGATGCTCACACAAGTGCAATAGTGGTGCACATCCATGGTGGGAAACCAACTCCTCTTGATTTGGCTAACTGATCCCCTCATTGGAATGGGACCCATAGCTGGAGGTGGGAAACAATTCAGAACCATATCCAAACATGAGCCAGCTCTCCATTATCAAGCTACCAACAATTGTGGGATACAAGAGGGCCTACGCCTATTAAATTCTCTCTGAAAAAATAATAATAAGGGTAAGCCCATTTGTCTGGTGCTAACTTTACTCTCCATTGGAGAATCCGCTTCTCTTTTTCAGATAGGGCCAGATCCTAAGGAGAGAACCACCGCATCATACCCCAACAGGGCCCCAGCTGAAACTAAGAATAATTGGCAAAACAAGCAAGGGTGCTGTTTTCTTGGTGAATTGGGTTCTAGGACAAGGGTGAAGGAGATCAACACAGAAAACAATCAACTCGTATCAAATCAGATATCCAGAGACCCAGAGGCCCCCCAACACCTCATCACTGAAGCAGACCAAAAATGAACCCAACATGGCTCCGGGAAATTTTGCAGAAGAGGGGGTGGAAAGAATGTCAGAGCCACATGTTGGTTCATGATATACAGAGACATTTCTCCTACCCATAACTGTGGGCTAACTCCACAATGCATGACCCATATACCTCAAAAAGGAGGGGCCAGGAAGAGGGGGTAGGACATGGATGAGCCTAACAATGGTACCACCTTGACTGTATTCACTGAGTACAAAACTAATTAATAAAATATTAATTAATTAAAAATAAAATTTAAAAAAAGAATGCTAGAAAGGCAGATGTAAACTGAAATTCATTATTTGTGATTTTTAAGTTGTGGCCAGTATCTACGCAAAAAAATAATATGTGTATTTTATATAATCATAATAAATAAATATGACTCTACTTTCAAGGAAAAAAAGAAATTTACATTTCTGGAATTTAATAACAGGAATTAGCAATTGAAATAATTATTTGAAATTCATATTTTGGCTTTTTAAGCATTTTCATATCAGAAAAAAATACAAATCACTTTTATAAATTTTGGAGAAAAATAGGCTTAGAAAAAAGAAAAATTTCAATTCATCCTGTAGTTCCAAAATTTTAATATTGACATTTTAATTTGGAGATTTCAGCTTTTAACCATGAGTTAATATATGTGTGCACACAGCATGTATGCATGAATGCATGCACATATGTTGAAAATGGAAATAAGGCCACAGAATTTATTATATTCATATTATTATTATATTCAGCATTTTCAGGGCATTACACAAACCTCTGTGCTCTCATTTTTAAATAGTAGATGGTTTAGTTTTTTAGAAAAGTTATGCAGAAAATACAGTTCTCATATATGTTCTTCCTACCTATAGTTTTGTTATCTTGCATTACTAAGGTACCACTATGAAAATTGATGATCAACATTAATATGTTATTAGTAAACAAAGTTCATGGTTTATATTGATTGACTTTTCTTTCCATTATTCTTCTTATGCAGTCTATAAATTTTAACAAATGATAGTGTCATATATCCACCATTAAAGTACACTATAAATTAACTGTTCTGAATATTCCCAGGCTACATCTATTAAACCCTCTTTCCTATCTGCACCACTTTAATCTTTTGATAGAGTTATAGTTTTGACTTATTCAAAATGTCATAAAGTTGGAACTCTGTAGCCTGGTTTGTGCAATTAGAAATATGATTTTAAATAGTTTTCATAAAAATTAAGAATGATCTCAGAAGATGGAAAGAGTCTTTTCATGCTCCTTAATTTGAAGAATTCATATTGTAAAATTAGCCATACTTCTAGAAAGCAATATACAAATTCACTACAACACCAATCAAAATTTCAGTACCAGAATTTGCATAAATAAATATAATAATCTTAACCAGGTGTGGCGGCATATGACTTAATCCCAGCACTCAGAAGGCAGAGATAGGAGGATTGCCATGAGTTCTAGGCCACCCTGAGACTACAGAGTGAACTCCAGGTTAACCTGGGCTAGAGCGAAACCCTACCTCAAAAAAAAAAAAAAAAAAAATAGAACCAGGCATGGTAGTGCATGCTTTTAATCCCAGCACTCGGGAGACCGAGGTAGGAGGATCTCCGTGAGTTTGGGGCCACCCTGGGAATACAGAGTGAATTCCAGGTCAGCATGTGCTACCTTGAAAAAAATAAATAAATAAACAAACAAAAAATCTTAAAATTCATATGGGAGCACAAAAGACCCAGTTAAAATTATCCTCAGCAAAAGAACAATGCTGGAGACATCTCTATACCTGTCTCAAGATATTCTACAGAGCCATGTAATACAAACAGTGTGCTACTGGCAAAAACAGACACATAGGACAATGGAATAGAATAGAATTCATTCTGAGAATTGCTGAGGGTACCAGAAATTGAGAGTTGTTTCATTAGTACCTAGCCTAAATGAAGGCCAGATAAATTCTACTGTGAGGTACAGTTTGTGAGTCTTGAATTCAGAATTGAAGAAAGAAAATAGATTAAAAATCTCGATTCAGTACCCTTTGTGGCAGATAGAAGCAACAATGTTTTGGAATTGTCATTGAGAGTATCCAATTCCAAGCCTGACAGACCATGTCAGTGGTGTGCTCATCTCATGGTGAACAGTTCTGCAGGTGTCTTTGAGAATTTCATTGGCCCATTTTCCATTGCTGTAGAAAAATTCCTGGAGCTGAGTAATATGTAAGAAAAAAATCAATTTAGATTACAGTTTGGGAGGTTCAAGAACATGAGTCTGGCATCAGTGTGGCTCTGATGAAGAAATCCCATCATATATGTGCATTCCAGTTGTGGGAGTGCGTAATGAAGGAAAAAATACATACAAGAAGGTTACTTAGAGAGCAATGAATAGCCAATCTTTCTCTTCTTTAACAAATCTCTCTTGGCAAAACTGGCTTGGATGCCACAGGAAGTAATTGATTCTTTTCTAGCCCCTAAGGTCTTATTTTCTTGCATCAAACTCCACCTCTTAAAGGTTCAACAACCTGCCCATACTGAAGTCCATCCTCCAACATACAAGTCCTTTGGGAACACACTCAGACCATATCCAAAGCATGCAGAAGTCATTCTTAGAAGGTCAACGTTGTTTTCAACTATCTTAGGGATTCCAGAAACTACATAGTGTCTTGTCATAAATTGCTTCCAGCTAGATATAGAATGTATTATGTACTTTTTGCTCTATATCCTTCTCTCTCAACATTGGTGATGACAGAGCCTCTAGAAAAACTGTTTATTACGTGAGTTTTTCTATCAAATATTTGAATGTGAGAATGTCCATTTTCTTAGGCCCATGCATTACAATTTTAAACAACTTTTAAATTGATAAATTGTAAATAATATGTTTATATATTTCATTCTAAATATTTTTACCAGAACAATTAAACTTACTATATTTTAATGTCATTCTCTAATCAACTCCTATGTCAAATTTTTACTGAAAAACATGTAGTCATTTAAAATCAAAAATATTAACAGATACATAAATAGTAATTGAATTGATCCCAAGTAGTAATGTATTTTGGTATTTGTTTAATTTTTGTCATTTTATTTATTTATTTATTAGATACCAAAGGACAGAGGGACAGAGGGTGTGAGGAAGATAGAATGGGCACCCCAGGGCCTGCAAAAAAACTCCAGACGCATGTGCCACAATGTGCATCTGGCTAACATGGGACAAAAAAAAATGGAACACTTCATGAATTTGCATGTCATCCTTGCACAGGGGCCATGTTAATCTTCTTGGTATCATTCAAGTTTTAGTATATGTGCTGCCGAAGTGAGCACTATTTTGGTATTTTTACCCCACCTTGTTTTATTTTTAAATGGAAGTGTTAGCAACACTAATAGATTCTTGTTAAAAACTTTCAAAAAGTCAAGTTGACAAAATAGAAAGAAGCAAGTGGCTACATGATGAAAAGGGACATTCATGCCTAAAAGAAATTTAACACAGATATGTAATACAAGATGAATTACATCACAAGTAAATTATCCTGCTGACTTTTTCATTAGACATATGCTTACTGGAGGCATAAGAGATTATAATTTTAATTGTCCCCTTTACATTCCCTATTGTGTTAAAGTGAAAAATGTTGCAAGTTTTTAAGGGTGGTTAGACTTCATGTGATTCTCACTTGGTCCCTTACCAGTTGCATATTTGCAACAAGATGCTTACTTTCTCCAGGCTTCAGTTTTTCTCATGGAAGCAGTGGGCACATGATAATTCTTGAATAAACAAACTATAAATTTTCTAGGTACTCAGTGAATATTAACTGAGCCCCCTTGGCTTCTTCTTCTGTCTTGAGTGTAGCTTATTTTCAACTCCAGTTTGCTATAAATATCTCAATAATACCTATTATACTTTGCAAGAAGTTTTGTATGGATACATCATGTGTTGGTACCCTCTTTTCCCTCACCCCTACTCCCATTCCATTGGGGACACTCCTCAGTAGGGTTGCAGGTATTCCCCATAGTGTTGTAGTTTATGCGTTGTGGGATCAGTAGTCAGTTATTGCGGTTGGCGGGGGGGGGGGGGGGGGGGAATGCCACTGGGCATGACGTCTCAACCTGTGGCTCTTACAATCTTTTCACCCCCTCTTCTGCAAAATTTCCCGAGCTGTGGTGGTTGGGTTTTAAGTCTACTTTTTAGGAGCCTCTGGATCTCTACTTGGTTAGGTGTTGAGTGTTCTTAGGGTCTGTTTTCTACACCCTGGTGCTGATTAACAGGAACAGCATGGAAGTAGCACTCTTGCTTATCTCCCTATTCCTCTGTGGATTCAGCTGAATAACTCCTCTTTGTAAAGACCAAACTGAGTTCTGCTGTCTTTTTTTTTTTTTTTTCACTATCCTTAACTACACAGAAATACTTACCTGTCATCCATTCAGGAAATAATTAGCAAATTAACAATTCTGTGGGATCATTATATTGACATTTTGTCATCATTACATTATTTATATCACATTATTTTGAGGTATTGATTTAAGATCCTAATGACTTCACACAACAAAGAGAATGACCCTTCAACTCTAAACATGGATGATGAGTATACCTTAATAGAGTTCCCATAGAGGCAGGCAATTTGTGTTCTTACCATTACTGAGACAATACCTGCTTTTGGCCACATTCATTGTAGGTAGTACAACTTTACAAAAACAACTGAATCCTGAGGCAGTGAAAGTTTTGTTTAAATGCGTATTACTGAGAGGGAGAAGAAGAATAGAGCTTTAAATTATTCCTTAGCCCTATAGCCCACTCAAATTTCAAACTACACCGAGAATACATGTGAAGTCATAATTTTAGCATCAAATTACTTTTCTACCGGTGGCTTTGTCTTACACTGTAGAGTAGAAAACCAAGATATTTTAGTTTACTAGACCCCCAACTCACACACACACACAATACTTGGAGGACTCCTCATGTATACAAAAATAAATAGAAGAAGAGTATATTCACCATAACCAAAACAGATTTATCAGGCTGGAGAGATAGCTTAGTGGTTAAGATGCTTACCAGCATAGCCAAAGGACCCTGGTTTGGTTTCCCAGTACCCAGTACCCAGTACCCACATAAATCCCTATGCATTAGGTGCTCATGCAGCTGGAGTTCATTTGCAGTGGCAACAGGCCCTGATGAGCCCATTCTCTCTCTCTCTCTCTCTCTCTCTCTCTGTCTGTCTGGCTCATTCTGCCTCTTTCCCTTAAATAAATAAATAAATAAATAAATAAATAAATAAATAAAATATAAAAAAATATTTCCTATGTTGAGAGACAAACAGAGAGAGAGAGAGACAATGTGCACACCAGGGCTTCCAGCCACTGCTAACGAACTCCAGACACATGTGCCACCTTGTGCATCTGGCTTACATGGGTCCTGGGGAATTGAACCAAGGTCCTTTTAGCTTTGCAGGCAAGTGCCTTAACCACTAAGCCATCTCTCCAACCCTAGAAATTTAAAAAAAAAAAAAACAGATTTATCACAGGGAATTCCAGGGTACTTTAAAATTAGAAAGCCAGTAAACATCATTTACCAGTTTAATAGATTATAAGAAAAACTATTTAACCTTCTCAAGAAATGTACATAAGTTAGCTGATCTATTTCAACATGTCACCTTAACCATCAAAGGTCTGTACTCTATAGGAGAATTATCTGACAGTGGTTATCTCTTTAGAAAGAAGAAAAAGTCTATGAACATGGAATATTAGAAGAATTTTTCTTAAAAGACAAAAATAAAACAAAAATTTCTGTAATTTCTACTTTAATCAACACTATCCTCAGTAGTACAGTAATTCAAGGAAACTATTTAAATATAAGCAGAATGGAAAGGAAGAATTGAAGTTATAAGCCTTCGTGTGATATACACATAAAAAAAGCCTCTGTAACCCAGGTATGAGAAATAAAGAGTTGAGTAAAAGGAAATGATAACATCATTTGAACATCAAGGAAATGTTAATTAAAAAAATAACCATTTTCACCTGGCAAAGTCCTCTCAAGTGGCAATGTGCAGTGTTAGTTGATATGTAAGAACATAAACTCATGTATAGATGCTGTTCAGAAGGCTTTTGCTACAATTTTTATGAGTACCTTGAAAAATATATTTTTCAAGACATAAACCTTTGAAATACTACCTCACAGAAACCTGGATGTGCAGCACAAATATATTTGTTTGGAGAGAAGATTATGATAATGTTTATAGTAAAATGGATCTAAGTAACAAATGACCAAAACTATGATAGCAATGGCGCAGATGTTATTGTTTGCCTTAGAAGAGCCCTTGTGTCTTTCCTCCATGCTTAATAATACTCAGTTTGACTCCTGTTGGATGGCTTCAGTGAGAACAAGCCATCTCCAGCAAGGGCTTGCAAAACCTGAAAGAATAATTCCATGTCTACTGTGTGGTTTCAATGAGCATGTGACATGTTTCTAACCACTGAAATACAAAGGCTAGTCTTTAGACTTTTGCAATGCTTGCCTTGCATCTGTCAGAGCCTCTCTGTTTTCTTCTTGTTCACTTGGATGTACCCACATGCAAATGCCAGGAAGGGAGCCAGCATCTTTCAACCACTGGTGTACCTGTACATTACAGCTAGTTCAAGAACTCCACATGCTGAGAAAAAAAAGAGTAAGGAGGCAGCAAGAATGTGGGACACTGAGCCTGTGATGGACCTACTGGACTATCCCATCTCTGCACTTCTTAGTAACTGATAGATCCTTATTATCAAAACAGTTTTGATTGGATTTTCTGTCACCATGAGTTAAAAGCCAACTCACTGAAAGACATAGTTATATTGTTTGTAATGTAACCACAAAAAATGTGCTTCCCTTAAAAGCTATTTCAAACATTATTTAGCAGTAAGTCTTTGTGATATACTTGAAAAAACAGTAACAAACTATTTCTAAAGAACGTTTGGCTGGAGAGATTTCCCAGTGGTTAAGGCACCTGCCTGAATATCCCCAATGTCCTAGGTCTGACTCACCCATACCCATGTATAGCCAGATGTACAAAGTGGTGCATGCATATGGAATTTGTTTGCAGCAGCTGGAGGCCCTGGCATGCCCATTCTCTCTTTTTTTTTCTCTCTCTCTCTCTCTTCCTCCTCCACTTCCTCTGTCTCTCCTTGTAAATAAATAAAAATATAAAAAAGAAGAATGTTAATACATCTTCTCAATGTTACTATGAGCCCATGAGTGGGAAATGCTTCGTTTGAGTTGGCCACCAGTAAATTGAGAAGTGGTAGCCTGATTTACTACCCTTGCCTCTCACTATAGTGTGTACCTCTAAAAGAAGACAAGCTGGGCTGGAGAGATTGCTTAATGGTTAAGGTGCTTGCCTCCAAAGCCAAAGGATCCAAGACCCATGTAAGCCAAATGCACAAGGGGACACATGTTTCTCAAATTCGTTTGCAGTGGCTGGAGACCCTGGTGTACCAATTCTCACTCTCTACCTGCCTATTTTCTTTTCCAGGTTTTTGAGGTAGGGTCTCACTGTAGCTCAGGCTAACCTGGAATTCACTATGGAGTCTCAGGGGGGCCTCGAACTCACGGCAATCCTCCTACCTCTGCCTCCCAAGTGCTGGGATTAAAGGCGTGTGCCACCACACCCGGCTGCCTGCCTATTTCTCTCTCTCTCTCTCTCTCTCTCTCTGTCTCTCTCATAAATAAATAAATAAAAATAAATAAAACAAATAAACACACAAACAAATAAATAAACATAAAAGAAGGGAAGCTGATTTGCTGTGTCAATAGAACACATATAAATTGGTGCATACATATGCATGGAACAGAAGATGCAGTGAACATTAATGCTTTAAAAATGGTCATCTCTGAGTTCTAGCCTTACAGTTGTTTTTTTTTATTTATTTATTTGAGAGCGACAGACAGAGAGAGAAAGAGGCAGATAGAGAGAGGGAGAGAGAATGGGCGCGCCAGGGCCTCCAGCCACTGCAAACGAACTCCAGACGCGTGCACCCCCTTGTGCATCTGGCTAACGTAGGTCCTGGGGAGTCGAGCCTCGAACTGAGGTCCTTAGGCTTCACAGGCAAGTGCTTAACCGCTAAGCCATCTCTCCAGCCTCCTTATAGTTGATTTTTATTTGATTCATTAAACTTTCCTTTATTTCCACAAATACTCTGCAACAAACAAATAACTGTTACATAATAAGTGTCAGACTAAAGGTTATATAAAAAAATGTCAATTGGAAGGTTCTTCTTTAAAAGGTAAAGGCATTTTAAATAAAGATAACCTTTTATGAGACTGAGTATGATACACTTCTGAAACTATTACATAAGATATGTAATTCAACTCAAAATAAAAGCTGTCAAATTTTATTTTAAAACCTAAAATAGTGATGTTATATCTAGAAATTAAAAAGGTAGGAAAATATGTTACTTTAAATGGCCATTGTGGTGGTTTGAATAGAATAGATGGCCCCCAATATATTCAGTTGTTTATTTGTTTGTAGTTTGCATCTCTAGCCATCTGGCTGGAGGCAATGCCATTGTGTGGATCTTAAGGTGTGGTGGTGGGTTTGAGATTTCAATCTAAAGATATGCAAAGTGTGCCTAGCTGGAGTTCCTGAAGTGTGCTGTGGCCTTTGGCTTTTAGGCTTGTGCTTCTCTCTCTCTGCTTTGGCCTGTGAAAGCAGGCCAGTTTCTTCAGCTTTTATGAAACTTCCCCTGGATCTGTAAGCTCCAATAAATCCCTTCCTCCATAACTGTGCCTGGTCTGAAAGTTCATCTCAGCGAACCTGAAGCTGACTGCAACAGAACTTGGTACCAGGAGTGGGGTGAGATGAACCTGACCGTGTGGATGTTGATCTTGTGGAACCTTTGTTTTGGAGGAATACACATGGACTTGGTGTTTGCAACTGAAGATGTCGTCTGGAGTGGTAAGCCAAGTTTTATGGACTATTCTGATGAGAGTCTAAGAATGCTAAGTGCAGATAGCACTGAACTTCAAGGCTTGGCTTATGAGCTTTCTAAGGGGAAGGAAAGACTGCAGAGGACTTTGTTGGAACTGGGCTACTGGCATAAGGGCTGGCTGCATCCTGCTGCCCAGGCCCAGAGAGTTTGATCAAGGTTAAATTTGTAATGGACTGATGTGCTTGGCTAGAGATATTGGACTGAGAGATTTAAGATTTTAAGCTGGAAAACCTCAAACAAGTTAAAATTACAGGCACTGAGACTGGTTTTAGGTTACTAAACCTGCTATTGTCAAACACATTAGCAATCTTAAGAAAGATGGTCCAACTGCTTTACATTAAAACAATGGAAAGGATGCCTGAGGAAAGACTATTATAGATATGCAAACTCTTTTGGAAGGAGTTGACTGGAGAAGGAACCTGCTTTTCAAGGCTATGATTTGTTTTGTCCCTGAATTATGAATATGGCTGTGTCCTGCACACCTGGTATTGGTTTCAGAAACATGAGGTAGGGCCTGATGCCCTGATAGGCTGAAAGAGCCTTTAGAAAATGTAAAGAGTGGTCATAAATTGCACATGGTTCCAGGAGCTGCTGCTGAGATGTGACATGAGGCTGGGCATGATGCCCTGATAGGCTGAAAGAGCCTTTGAAAGATGGACCGTGGTTTGCATGAAGACCTGAAGATGTTTTGTATATACCAGGACTGTGCAAGGGCTACCATAGAGCACACTGTTGGCCTGGGATGGAAGTGTTCCCCGGCTACTCTGCCCAGCTGGAGGGGCGGAATTGGAAAGTCTGGAGACTGTTAGTCTCTGGGTATATTGAACTTGAACTGCAGAAGTTTGATGTTTGTTTGATGGTGGTTGGGTTTGCATTGTTTTAGTCTCTCCTTGCTATGCATTATACCAGTTAAAAATGTTTACTCTGTGCCTTTATATGTTAGGAGTGTTTAACTTGTTTGATTTTACAGGTCTTCATATCTTAATTTGGTCAAGACTGTGGGGACCTTTGAAATTGAACTGAGTACAATTTATAATGTGTGATGGTTATAAATCTATTGGGGGCCAGGGGTGGAATGTGGTAGTTTGAATAGAATAGATGACCCCCAATATATTCAGTTGTTTATTTGTTTGTAGTTTGCATCTCTAGCCATCTGGCTGGAGGCAATGCCATTGTGTGGATCTTAAGGTGTGGTGGTGGGTTTGAGATTTCAATCTAAAGATATGCAAAGTGTGCCTAGCTGGAGTTCCTGAAGTGTGCTGTGGCCTTTGGCTTTTAGGCTTGTGCTTCTCTCTCTCTGCTTTGGCCTGTGAAAGCAGGCCAGTTTCTTCAGCTTTTATGAAACTTCCCCTGGATCTGTAAGCTCCAATAAATCCCTTCCTCCATAACTGTGCCTGGTCTGAAAGTTCATCTCAGCGAACCTAAAGCTGACTGCTACAGCCATATAACAAGTACATATTTTTAATCAAAACTGCTGTAAGGCCTGTTTTTTTTAATACATTCATTTATTTATTTATTTATTTATTTATTTATTTGACAGAGAGAAAGAGAGAGAATGGGTGTGCTAGGGCCTCCAGCCACTGCAAACAAACTCCACACATGTGGGCCACCATGTGCATCTGGCTAATGTGGGTCCTGGGGAATCAGACCATGGTCCTTTGGCTTTGCAGGCAAATGCCTTAACCACTAAGTCATCTCTCCAGCCCCAGGCCTGTTCCCCTCAGCCGCCTTCCCCCTACTCCCCCACCCCCGCCTTGGGGAACAACCTTTGGGGAAACTTTGGTGTGATAACTTCTAAGAAAGCAAACTGAGCTTTGGCAATGCAAAGGGAATAATAATAGTCATACCCTGAATTACAGTGAAGCCTACATTTTCATTACAAGAAGTCCACTTTAAACTTTTTAACATAAAACAGCATTTACGATAGCCATAATACCATATGTTGTGCCCAGCACATTCTCAAGGTGTCCACGTTAACTTATTTAAAACTCAAAACTCAACCTCACAGGTGCCTCATTACCTTCAGTTTACACGTGAGGGAACAGAGGCACAGAGCACCTGGGTAATTTGGTCAACATTCTTTAACTAGTATATGCAGTATTAAAATCATGGCAGTCCCTGTTTATCACTGCTGTTTTTATTTATTTATTATTCCTTTTTTATTTTTACCCAATTACTCTTAATCTGGTGGACTCTAATTTTGAAACTCAAATTACAGGTCTTCATAATAATCCATGTTCGTTAGCATTGTCTAACTCGCCTTTTTGTTTTTACATGGCATTGTACAAAACAAAGGACTGAGAATATGTGTGGAAGAAGTCTGTAATTTCATGTTCATATGGTGTACTGACTATCCAGTGGTCCAGTTAGACACTGAAGATTCAATGTACTTGTAATAGTAACATACTTACCATCAAATAAATACATATTTTTATTTATATGCCTTGTAAAATATGTTTGTGCTATATCGCTTATGTGTACACTTATATTCAGAAATAAATTGATGAAACCAGCTATACACTAGATAGAGATAGAAATATATAGATCCATATAGACACAGATACGCAGAGATTGACACAAAAATATTTTTATACCTTAGAGTAAGCACACACTGAAATGTGCAATGAGCTGTAATTTGAATGGTGCTCTCTGTGCCTTGTATTAGCCTCTCCTGGCTTCAACTGAAGCCATAAATTTAGATGTCTTTGTTCCATTTGCTTTTTGGTTCAGCACACACAGACTGGCCCAGCCAACATGCAGAAGCTTCTTTCTCCGCCCCTACGAGAGCTAAAAGACTGATTCTGTATGCTCTGAGCCCAGAGTAATGCAATATCCAGAGCTTTATTCACTGAGGCAGTCAACCATTCTTTCACACTCTGACTTCCTGGCCGCTGCTAATCGGTGGACCTCTCAGAAGTCTCCAGATAAGGGAGATGTTGAGCATGTGCTCCTGCATCAGCAGGGGCCCACAGAGCTTGTCTCGGGCCAACGGCCCAGACCTCTCATTTAAACAGGACAAAATCTTTAGGTACAAGACCATCGATAAACAGGATGGACTACGAAACCATCAGAAATGACCACCGCTGCATTAAAAATTGCTAACAAACACTTTTATAACTCTTTCTTAATGTCGCATATAAGCAATGGACCATGGTTCAAAAAGCTTTCAGTCCTTCCTTACACAAAGGCAGCCTTCTTCCTTATTTCTGCTCAAGAAGACAGGACGCTCATGCACAGGCAACCACTTCGAAGAACAGCTCTGTCCTTTTTGCCACTGGCTTCGGCATTAAATTGTGCAATTTAAACTACAATTATGGTGCATGTGATGACCTTGTTGCATTATTTTCCTACATTTATGTATCATCCAAAGTCAAGTAAAAATTCATATGCATTCATTATCCTTTAGAAATATAAAGAAAGAATTTCGAACTGCATTTTTTTCTTTTATTCTCAATGCCCATATTCAAACGTTTTAATAACATATCCTAGAATATGGTTGCACTTTAAAAATTCTATTGAAGTTCCTTATTTTATTTCTTGAGATAGGCTGGCCTTGCTATATACTCCTGATCCTCCCAGTTTCACCTCCCAAGTGCTAGGTTTATAGATATGTGCCTGGCTTATCTGAGGAGGAAACCTTGGACTTGGTCACTGTACCAAATGAGCTATAGCCCTAGTTTGAAGATATATGCTACTCTTTTTCTTCATTGACACATAAAATCAAGCATATCCACGGGGTACCACATGAGGTTTCTACATGTGAAGCCATTGTGTGTCAAATCAATATAAGTAATCATATCCAACTCATAATTTATTATTTCTTCGTGGTAGAAGAAACATTTCTTTCACCTTTTTTGGAAACACACAACTCATCATTACTATTTATAGTCATCCTCTCTTGTGTGCCATCCTGAATAGTATGACGTAGTCTCACATTGTCCTATTCTACACTACCTAGGCTGTGAAATACCTTTTTGTCTAAACTATCCATGCTGTATAACTACTAACCTATAAGTCACTATCTAAGGTATAAGGTTGACTGCCATGGTACTGTAGTGCTCATTTTGAAGTACTCTTATATCATAGCCTAGCATAATGTCACAATGACTATACCAGTTACTTCACTTCATCTCTTCAAACAGGCATTGTCTCATCTCACATCATCAAAAGAAAATGGTGAATAAGATATTCTGAGAGAAGTCACACTTACATAACATTTAACACAATTGCTATAAATTCTCTATTTTATTTTTAGTTGTCAATAATACCACGGTGCCCATTATAAATGAAACTTTATTATAGTCAGATTATTCTAGAACTTAGAATATCTAGTAGAAAATGTTCAATTCACAAATGGTGTCCATTTGACACAATACTGGAGTGAGACGCACTATTGTTGCACCATGAAGCTGCTATATCTGGCACCAATTCTGAGAAGTCACAAGACAATGGAATAATAAAAAGTTTCTCTCAGATATCCAGCCTTCATCAACTCAGTTTCATTGATAAAATGCATTTAACAGTGAAAGACAAAAGTGTAACAAAAACCAAACTTAAAATAGGAGGCTACAAGTCAGTGCACACTAAGAAAATGAGGAAAAAGATAACTAATATACAAGAGTTAGAGATAAGAGAGAGAGAGGGAGAGGGGAAGTGAGGAAGGGAAGATGTAGAAGATTAAGGTTAGTCTTGATCCTACCCTCTCCAGTGTCTTGTAGTTCAGGTGTTCCCTGTAAGGGCCTGGTGAAGGATCAGCCATTTGGTCTGTCTTTTAGTAAGTAGAAAATTATGGTACCATTGCTGTTTGGGTCTAGATTTGTGTTTCCCACCCCTTTGATGCCCTCCCCTCCTTCCCCTTCCATCCTAGTGTCTAGTCTAGGAGATGCTTGCTGGGAATGTAAGGTATCTTGGGTAGATTCAGGTTAGGTGCTGTAGATGAGTGAGACTATGTGGCGATCTTTTTTCTATGATTGGGTAAGTTCACTGAGAATGATCTGTTCCAGGTTCAATATCTGTAAGCAAACACTTGGCAAAATAAATAGAAAAAGATGAATTTTCAAGCTGAATCCAATTAGGAAAACCAGCTTCTGGCTACACCTCTGTGAGCTGGATGTTCATGTATGTGAAGGGAAGGAGGTGGGAATTGAATTATCTTTGTCTTTCACTAACAAAGGTCTCTAGAGGGTGCTGTGATGATAGAAATGTTCTATATCTTCCCCCACACAGCCCAAGAAAGGTGGCCACTAGCCACTTGTAGCTACTGAGTACTTGAAATGTGCTTTTTTAACTGAGAAATTGAATTGACTTTTCAATTTTGATTAATTGTAATTAGGCACATTTGACTAGTGGCCACTATATTGGGCAGCATAGCTGCATAAGGCATGTTTGGTATTAGGGGAGATAAAAACTGCATGACTGCTCTAATGATAAAAATCTTACAGTGCTGGGAGATGACTTGCCTAGGAGGAGGACACAACAGTAGATCTTCTTTTACAAAATGATCTTGAGCTAGCCATATCAAGTGACTGTGCAGTCTATCCTGATCAATTCTGCTTTCTTTCAAGTAGAAGGACAAATACAAACCTTCAGATTTTTAGATGGAAGTTGGTAAAGCAAATTATCTGACTAAATTTTTTTAAACTACCAATGACTCCATAGGTTTTGTTAGCTGATTATAAATCTATTCTTTACGTATAAAAACAGTAAGAAAAAGATATGAAGTGTGGGAAAACATTTTTTCACAGACATAACTATAATGAACATTCCTATTATTAGAATATAGATTTTTTAAGTTAAAGGGTTTAATAAGACATTAGATGATATTTAGCCAGAGCCTGAGGCATTTATGACTATTCAATGGCAAAGATAATACTGGGATCTCTGAAGTAATCAAAGAAATGTTTGCCACATGTCATGTTCAACGAATTGTTCTAGGTGTTGTAGGTAAAATAGAAGTTGTCTCTTAAAGACAAAATGTTGTGAATTTCTAGCTTCACTTTGAACTGCTTTCCTAAAAGCCTATTCTAATGAGCCATCAAGGATAGCTGCAGCCCTCGTGGCTCCTGCATGCAAGGAAGGCAGTGCTAATGAACTGCGGCACTTTTTCCTGCTGATTATCTCATCCAGGGCCCCTCCAACGGTCTGTTGAGATTGACATTGGGGCTGAAAACCAAATTTCCAACTCCTATACAGCTACAAACACCTTCATCTTTCTGAAGTGTGTCATAAAAGTTGTGAGCAGGTAGCAAGGTCTCATTTTGTATTAAAATGTTGGTGAAAGCTCCCTAGAGAATCTAGTTATACCTTATGAAAAAAATATAAAAGCAAGGTTTATTGTTTTTTTTTTCCCTACAAATTATTTCTCAAGCAGACACCCATCTAAGTTCCAGAAACAGCAGGAACTCTGTATTGAATCAAGGAATTTCCAATCAATGTGAAGAAGAGAGAAATCTATGAGGTGAAATTATTAGAACTGGTAAAACAAAAATGGTCTTTTTCTCAAATATATATGT
The DNA here is from genome assembly GCA_036346955.1 of Dipus sagitta. NCBI lineage: Eukaryota > Metazoa > Chordata > Mammalia > Rodentia > Dipodidae > Dipus > Dipus sagitta. Next base: position 51,358,900 of record CM070775.1, on the reverse strand, counting down.
TTGGATAACTAGTCAAATATGACTAACAATTTACATCAAGAGTCATAATTAAAATTTGCTGCATACAAGGATAACTAAAACTTAATCATTTCACACTCTAACACATGCCTGAGGTAAATAGTCACTGACTATGGCTAAATTACATTTTACCAAGTAAACTTATCAGCTTTTTAATTGCACCAAAGGGTATTCTTAAAGGGTATTCTTCCTTTTTTTTACCTTTCTTTCTTTTCTCCATTTTCTATTTACACTTCTTAATAGCGATTTCTTAAAGTACAGATAGATTTGTATATTGTCTCTGTTGTAAGCTGCAAGCATCTGACGGTTGCTTTAAATGGCCCTGTTTGCATATAAGCAGCTAGTTAAGACTGTGTGACCAGGAACTTCCCCAGAGACTTGAGAAAAGCCTGAGGTCCTTCCAAAGCCTACAGCAGAAACTAACTTTTTAAGCAAAGAGTGTTAACAGGAAGAAATATTCACACACACACACACACACACACACACACACACACACACACAATCTATATTAGGAAGCAGAATTAAAGGAAAAGGAAACTACCCTCATTTGGTGTGGGGTAATTTAAATATCTTACAGCAATTTAAGCATCATTAAAATGATTAATTTTTTCCTAAGATAAGAAGTAATTTTTTATCTTCAGTTGACAGCATTTCAAGTGTCTTTTATTATTTTCTTTCAGAGACAAGTATTCATGTATCCCAGGCAGGAGGATAACTTTGAACTCCTCATATTCCTGCCTCTAACTCCCAAGCCTATTTTTCCTTGGGAATTCACCCTATAACTACTATTCCTATATTTGTCAGGTACACTTTGAAATTGTTTCTGATCATCTTCGCAGAGAACTTCATTCCTTGTTTGTGGTTTTTTAGAGGTGGTGTTTCACTGTGGTATACTAGCAAAGCAAAATTGGGTTTGGAGATAGCTAATTACATCATTAAAGCCAAAATCTTCAGGAAATTCAGGTCAACGAGGACACTAGGCATCAATTATTCAGAGGATTATATCAGTTATTCATTTCAATGGTGACACCATGCTCTTTAATTACCCTTAATTAATACTACTGCCAGATCTATCAGTTACTTTTTAATTTAATTCTGTATGTTATATGTCATTCTTACTATGCAAGTTTCAGTTTGTAAAAGCAAACTTCTTGAATTTTTACTATCATAATTTCACATAATTGAGAAATAAGTAACTTTATGTCAGTGAATTACTTTTGTATTACCTGAATCTTATGCAAAGAGAAGCAGAATCTGCTAGAAAAAAGTCTATGCAGTACAATACCCAAGACTCAAGTTACTGTAGCTTGATCAACAACATGTGTCGCAAACATTTTTTGTTCTCATTGTATCATAGATGTCCCTTCCAATGCAATTCAAGTCAACCTTTAATCCCATCATATATAATCTCACCACTGACACCAAAAATCAAGCTTAGTCATTATAAGAAGCTTATTGCAGTTTTCTATACAGCTCATGCTATTATCTAGCTGTGATTTAGCATTTACTGTCCCTACAGCTTCAAATATTCTGTCCATAATACACACACACACACACACACACACACACACACACACACACACATATATATAAGCCTGAGGTCCTTCCAAAGCCTACAGCAGAAACTAACTTTTTTAAAGCAAAGACAGTGTTAACGGGAAGAAGTATTTACACACACACACACACAAACAAAAAAAAAACTATATTAGGACGCAGAATTAAAGGAAAAGGAAACTACCTTCATTTAGTGTGGGATAATTTAATAAAACTAAATATAACTTAATATATAATTTAATTATATATAATATATAATTAAAATATAAATGAATACATGTACATATTTATTAATTTATATTTAATTTGCTTTTTATTAATTTGGGGTGATGATATAAAGTAAGGAATTTCATAGTAGCATCATCATTCATGTGTCATTATACTTTGCTCTGATTGATTTTCCTATCCCACTGTTTTCCCTCCTGTGCCTCCCTAGCTGGTTCCCTTTCTGCCTGCAGATAGTAGCCCACCCAGCTCCCTGTTCCTTCCTTTCTTACAATTTCACCCTCTTTTCTCATGATCCCTTTTCAAGTTTTATGATCTTCGCATATATAACTATATACAAACAGACACACACACACACACACACAATTTCCAATAAGTGAAAACATATAATATTGGTTTTTCTGAGTCTGTCTTGTTTTAATTAACATAACTATCTTTAGTTGATTCCATTTTTCTGCAAATAATCATGATTTAGATTCTTTAAGACTCAATTTTTTATATATATATATATATATATATATATATATATAGATGTTGTCTTTATCTATTCATCTGCTGATGGACATCTAAACCAGTTCCATTTCTTAGCTATTGTGAATACTAAAACCATAAACATAGATGTGTAAGTATCTCTGTGGTATGTTGACTAGAGTCCTTTGGGTGTATATCAAAAAGTTATATGGGTGTTTTCATTTTAGCATTTTGACAAATCTCCATGCTGATTACTGGAGAGGTTGCACCAGTTTACACTTGCACCAACAGTGAATAGGATTCCACTTCACCCAGATCCTCTCTAGCATTTGTTGTCAGTTTTCTTGATGACAGTCATTTGACTGGGATGAGATGGAATCTGAAAGCAGATTACTTGGCAGTTCTTTGATATAAATTAATGATTCATTTTTGTTGTTGTTCTGGTGATGATCAAACTCAGGACCGTGTGCATGCTACGATAACAGGGTTCCACTGAGCTATATCTACAGACCTCTGCTCCTCATTTCTGCCTAGCAAACTTGTAGAGGTACCTTGATATTAGTTTATCTATGAATCTCCCTATTTCTATGTCCTTAGCCCTTTGTCTGCATCTGCAGTATCTGCTGGAACAAGCTCCTGTGTAAGATCTGCTACTCCAAGATATGAGGCAGGGGCTGGAAAAGATGACCTAGTTGGTTAAATGCTTTCTGGGCAAGCATGATGGCCTGAGTTCAGGTCCTCAGCACCCACATAAAAGCCAAACATGGAGGCTTATGCATGAAATCCCAGTGTAGGAGAGGCAGACAGGGGAATTCCTGGGTCTTGCTGGCTACTCTAGCCAAATGGGTGTGCTGTAGATTTTGAGAGACTGTCTCAAAAAAAAGATGGGGAATGAATAATAAAGATACTCCATGTTGCCCTCTAGCCTACACACACACATATACACACACACACAAGAACCTACACACATACAAACACACATACATAAAAGAACTGGGGACTGGGAGAGGTAGTACATGCCTTTAATACCAGCACTCAGGAGACAGAGGTAGTAGGATTGCTGTGAGTTCAAGGCCAGGCTGAGACTACATAGTGAATTCTGGGACAGCCTGGGCTAGAGTGAGACCCTAGCTCAAAAGAAACAGAGAGAGAGAGAGGAAGGGGGGAGGGGACCCATACTAAGCAATGACAAAACTTTGAGGAAACCTCTGAAGATAAAGCCTAGGATGATAACATTATTTAAAGATTCTGGAATATAATTATTTGAAGAATAAAGAAATACTAGACTATTACATTAGTGTTTTCAGATTTCCCTAACGCAGAATGTGAAATACCTGCTGAATCCTTGGTTTGCAAAACAAATATTTTCCCCATGTTTATGGTTATAACCTCAGTACAATACTCTCTGGCTTTCTAAAATGTGCAGCCACAATAAACTCAAAGTGACATTAAGGATTCCATGCAACCTTATAAAGGTGTTATTTATGAAAATCAGAGAAGAAACATGAATTCTGAAAGAAAAAATAAACAGACCTGACAGATAGAATTTCTTTCCTCAGTTTCTGTGATAGCAGTAGCATTCCAGAACTTTTTTTTGGTTTTAAGTAGAAGCCCTCTTCACTTTGCTACAAAACTTTAAATACACTATTGTTTCTCTATATTTCTGTTGGAGTTTATTAAAAACAGTGATTTCAAAGATAAGTATGATTCTTTAATCGCATTTTTTAACTTCATTACACCATGAAGATGCTGCACATTTGACTCAGTGGCTAATCTATATCAGGAAGTTCTTCAAATATAGGTAAATACCATTGTAAAAGAAATAATTAAATAACTTATAACATGAATCAGCTCAAAATAAATTGCATGTAATTTTCTTTGCCCACTACTTAGAAATAAGGAGTGCATGTGACTATGCAGGGACTCCCTGAACTATACTATGACTCACTTGACTCTCATACCACATATGTCTAGTTAAAAGTGACTTGCTTAAGTACAAGGACACATGGAAAGTGTGGATACTGCTGCAATTAATATATTACATCATATGGATAATTGTGGTCCAGTATTCTTTCATTATGTTCTTTTTGCATCTAACTTCCTCTCAATAAGTCAAGTTCTAAACTCTTAAGTGGGATGTGAGCTACTTCATACTTGTTCTTTTATGGCCTACAGAGATACTGCCCTACAGTACATTCCTTTGTGAGGTAATTTGGGTTACCTTGGATATGAAAAGCAGTACAAGAAAAGCACATTTCCTCATACAGCCAAGAGCCAACAAAGAAATGGAGTCCCAAGATAGTCTCTACAGCAAATTAAATTGCAAGGATCCGTTATGAAATGGAGTTCTCCAGCCAGCCAGACAGTTTTGGCTAAGCTACTAGGAATGACTTGTTCACAGAGATAGAAAAAAAAATGGTCTCAAATTTTATATACAAAGGCAGAAGGTCTCAGATAATCAAGCATATCCTCAGCAAAAGAAATACCTCTGGTGGTATCATCATACCTGATCTAAAGCTATATTACAAAGCCATAGTAATAAAAACGGCATGGTACTGGCATAAAAACAGGAGTATAGACCAATGGAATAGACTTGAGGACCAGGACTCTGGGTCAAGCAACTACAGCTACTTGATATGTGACAAAGGCCCTAACAGTATAGGCTGGAAAAAAGATAGCATCTTCAACAAATGGTGCTGGATAAACTGGATAACCATATGCAGGAAATTGAAACTTGAATTAAGAAAACATCTCACCATGCACTACACTCAAGTCCAAATGGATCAAGGACATCAATACAAGACCAGAAACTCGACTACTACTGGAACAAAATATAGGAAGAACTTTCCTGATATAGGAATGGAAAAAGACTTCCTGAACAAAACCACAGTAGCTCACAATCTTAAACAGTCACTCAACCAATGGGATCACATGAAGCTGAAGAGCTTCTTTACAGACAAGCATACAATAAGCAAAGCCAATATATTACCCACAGAATGGGAGAAAATATTTGCTGATTATCCAACTGACAGAGGCCTAATCTCTAGAATCTACAAAGAACTCACTCAAAAACCTAATGAATAAAAAGTCAAACAGCACACTCACAAAATGGGGCAAAGAGCTGGACAGGCAGTTCACAGAGGAAGAAATACAAATGGCAAACACACTTAAGAAAATGTTCATCATACCTAACCATCAGGGAAATGCAAATTAAAACAACTATGAGATTCCATCTTACCCCAGTAAGGATAGCAAACATCAAAAAATCAAATGAAAATAAATGCTGGCGAGGTTCTGGAGAATTAGGAATCCTCATCCACTGTTGGTGGGAATGTGAGATGGTACAACCTCTTTGGAAAGCAATATGGAGACTCCTGAAAAAGCTGACTATAGAATTACCAATAGACCCAGTTATTCCCTTACTGGGCATGTACCCTAAAACCTTTAAACCACAGTCCAGAGAGATTTGCTCAACCATGTTTATAGCAGCTCAATTCGTAATAGCTAAGAGCTGGAATCAATCCAGATGTCCATCACTAGAAGAACGGGTAACTAAAATGTGGTATATCTACACAATGGAATTCTACACAGCAGTAAGAAAGAATGACACAATGAAATTTGAGGCAAAATGGTTGAACCTGGAACAGATCACTCTCAGTGAACTAACCCAATCAAAGAAAGAAAATCACCACACAGTCTCACTCATCTACAGCACCTAACCTGAATCTACTCAATATGCTGACATACCCAGCAAGGATCTTGAGGACTAGACAATAGGGTGGGTGGTGCAGGAGGGGAGGGCAAGGGAAAGGATGGAAGACACAAATCTAGACCCAAACAGCAATGGTGTCCATAAAATTCTACATCCTAAAAGGCAGACCAAATGGTAGAACCTTCACCAGGCCCTTAGAGAGAACACCTGAGCCACAAGATACTAGAGAGGGTGTGAATAAGACTGACCTTAATCTTCTACAGCTTCTCTCCCTCTCCTTTTCAGTCTCTCTTCTCTCTAACTCTTTTATATTAGTTGGCTTTTACTTCCTTTTCTTAGTGGGCACTGACCTGTAACTCCCAGTACCAGCATGTGGCTTTCATCCACAATGAGCTTTTGATCACAGAGACCTAAAAGGTTTCCTAAAAGAAAGACAGAATTCTGTCAGAGTACTTGATGACCCACAAAAGGTTTGTGGTAAGACCCTACTGCTGAAAACACCATATGCAGTTGACACGTAAAATGGAATGACATGGCAGGAAGCTGGAAGACAGTCAGTCTCCAGGCAGTCACCGTGTCTACTGCCAGAAGGTGCTGCATGGGTTACTGGGGGAAAATGACCATTATCTGTCCAAGCAAGTCATGGTCTAACCTACTTAGCAGCAAATAACCTGTTGTGATGCCCACACAAGTGCAATAGTGGTGCACAGCCATGGTGGGAAACCAACTGCTCTTGATTTGGCTAACTGATCCCCTCAGTGATATGGGACCCATAGCTGGATCTGGGAAACAAGTCAGAACCATATCCAAACATAAGGTCGCTCTCCATTATCAAGCTACCACCAATCATGGGCTATAAGCGGGCCTACACCTATTAAATTCTCTATAAAAACATAAGGATTATCCCATTTGTCTGGTGCTAACTTTACTCTCCAATGGAGAATCTGCTTCTCTTTTCTAGAAAGATGCAGATCCTAAGGAGAGAACCACCCCATCATACCTCAAAAGGGCCCCAACTGAAACTAAGAACAATGGGTGAGACAAGCAAGGGTGCTGTTCTCTTGGTGAACCGGGTACCAGCACAAGGGTGAAGGAGATCAACACAGAGAACAGTCAACTCCTTCCATATCAGATATCCAGAGACCTAGAGGCCCCCAACACCTCATCACTGAAGCAGACCAAAAATGAACCCAACATGGCTCAAAAGGGCCCCAGGTGAAACTAAGAACAATGGGCAAAACAAGCAAGGGTGCTGTTCTCTTGGTGAATTGGGTACCAGTACAAGGGTGAAGGAGATAGACACAGAGAACAATAAACTCCTACCATATCAGATATCCAGAGACCCAGAGTCCACCAACACCTCATCACTGAAGCAGACCAAAAATGAGCCCAACATAGCTCAGGGAAATTTTGTGGAAGAGGGGGCAGAAAGAATGTCAGAGCCACATGTTGGTTCATGATATACAGAGACATTTCTCCTACCCATAACTGTGGGCTAACTCCACAATGCATGACTCATATGCCTCCACAAGGAGGGTCCGGGGGAGGGGGTAGTACATGGATGAGTCTAACAATGGGACCAACTTGACTGTATTCGCTGAGTACAAAACTAATTAGTAAAAAATAATTAATAAGTTAAAAAAATAAAAAAATAAGAAATGACTGGAAATATAGGAATTGAGTGTTTTTTGGGTAACCCCACATGGATAACCTATTTCTGATACAATATGCTATATTTTACTGATACCTCAGGTATTTTTCTTACCCAACACTCATAATCAAAAATAGTGTCACTTGCATCATTCTGTGGACAGATGCAATGACTTTTCTGCTGTTTTGACTTGGCTTACTTGGGCTGTTAAAACAAGGCAGCAGCTACTCTATGCTGGAAATTCCAAAGTGCCCTCAATGTGTGTCTGGCAGTTAGTGTTTGCTATTAGCTGGGAAGATCTGAACTCTCACATCGCATGATTTCAGGGTTGTACATAACATTATGGACTCATACTTACAAGATGAATATAGAAACTTGTAAGTTTTTCAAGGTGCTGGAGCTCATTCACTTGCTGAATTCTTTTGGTTAAAGAAAGTAATATGGTCAATTTATATTAAATAAGGAGAAAAAAACACTCAAAAATGGGAGCAGTTTTTGGACATGGTGGCTCATACCTTTATTCAAGCACTTGAGAGACTGAGGGAGGAGGATCACTGAGTGCTCCAATATTCATTCATTGTGGTCCTGTGTGGTCCAATATTAATTTCATGTTCTGTAGCCTGGGCTACAGAGTGGCTTCCAAGTCAGCTTGAGCTAGAAGAAGACCCTATCTCAAGAAAAGAAAAATGGGAGCAGAAGCCTCATGTTGCCAATGAGTATAGGCAGAGTGGTCTGGCTTATCAAATGCTGTTTTATTATAATAATCCACTGCAATGGAAAAATCTTACAAAATGAACCAGTGTTTCTTGTGTTTGGTAAGAATTATATCTATCCTTTCTCTCCAAGGAATGTTCATTTTAACTTAAGTGTGAACTCATGTGTTATAAGACAATAACTTTTCCATGCATGCATTTATTTGCCATTTTCTGATGTTCATATTTATACTACATGGTATTGAGAATTGTTCCCAGATGTTTAAAATGATACTGCTTGCAGTAAATTGGATGTAAGTTTATATGAGAGTTGCCCCTCTGTATCATGGGTTTCAAAAATCTGTATCAATGGGAACAAAAAAGATTCAGAAGGCCTTGTTTCTAAGACATGACAGGAGACCTGATTAGGAGTAATTTTAACAGAAAAATCAATGAAGGAAGATAAAGAGGGCAAACTTACAAAATTCAAATGTTAATGACTGTACAAACATATATTTTAAATTGTAATGGACTTGTATAAATTGGTCCAGCATATAGTGAAGAGCTTTTAAATGATGGTTAGTGGTTACATTTCTATGTCACCTCTAGTGATATCAACAATGACATAAAACATGATGTTATAACAATCTTTAGAAAGATTGAACTGACCAAATTTCTGCAATAAATATCTTCCACAATTACCCAATTTTTCTTAAACAAAAAACAGCTTGGCAGAGTTCTGTTAAGATATATACAGACCATGTCTTAGGAAAAATCACCTGCTATGATATCATTACTGTACTCTCCTAAATTGTATCACCTTACTAAAAATACTCTCAGCAGTATAGGCTCTTCAACTCCAAAAAGTAGAAGAAACGAATTCTCGTTAATTATGGGAAATACATCTCATAAATTTCATGACATAGAAGCAAACACATTGTTAATGATTAGCATTTATACATTTATTTGCCTTGTTTTCATTTTTCTTTATATCAAAAGTTAAATAATTATGTGTTTAACCATTGGCTAGAATGAAAATTTCACTTTTTAACCATTCAGATATTAAATAAATTATTTTTTTTGTTTGACACTACATTTCCAGGCTCTGTATCCAGAACTACAGGTGGGTGTAATGATGAAGACCCTCAAGCCAGAGTTTGGCCCTGGGCAATTTTGCAGGTACCTTGTATATGATACTGGTCACTAAGTCTTACTAATGAAATTCACTTGAAATTCAGCTGAGTTGGGTGGCTGAACTGAATTTGGTTGTTATTTTCTTTTCTAATCCTGAACTGATAGTGATTTCCTATTTGCCCTTCATTTTCTTTCTTTCTTTTTTTTCATTATTTTTTTTCTTTATTAGTTAGTTTTGTATTCAGTAAATACAGTCAGTTTGGTACCATTATTAGGCTCATCCGTGACCTACCCCCTCCCCTTGGCCCCTCCTTATTGAGGTATATGGGTCATGCATTGTGGAGTTAGCACACAGTTATGGGTAAGCTAAATGTCTCTGCATATCATGACCCAACATGTGGCTCTGACATTCTTTCTGCCCCCTCTTCCGCAAAATTTCCCTGAGCCATGTCGGGTTCATTTTTGGTCTGCTTCAGTGATGAGGTGTTGGGGGCCTCTGAGGATCTGGGTCTCTGATTTGGTAGGAGTTGAATTTTCTCTGTGTTGATCTCCTTCCCCCTTGTGCTGGTATCCAGGTTCATCAGGAAAACAGCACCCTTGCTTGTTTCGCCAATTTTTCTTAGTTTCAGCCGGGCCCTTTTGAGGTATGATGGGATGGCTCTCTCCTTAGGATCTACATCTATCTGAAAAAGAGAAGCAGATTCTCCAACGGAGAGTAAGTTAGTACCAGGACAAATGAGATAACCCTTACTTTTTTTTTTATAAAGAATTTAATAGGTGTAGGCCCTCTTGTAGCCCACAATTGATGGTAGCTTGATATTGGAGAGTGGGCTTATGTTTAGATATGGTTCTGACTTGTTTCCCAGCTCCAGCTATGGGTCCCATACCAGTGAGGGGATCAGTTAGCCAAATTGAGAGCAGTTGGTTCCCCACCATGGCTGTGTGCAACCACTGCACTTGTGTGGGCATCACAACAAGTTTTTTGCTGCTAAGTGGGTTAGACCATGTGTTGCTTTGACAGATATTGGTCATTTTCCTCCAGTCGCCCATGTAGCACCTTCTGGCACTGGACGCGCTGACTGTCTGGGGACTGACTCTCTTCCAACTTCCAGCCATGCCATTCTAATTTGCATGTCAATCACATAAGGTGTCTTCAGCAGTAGGGTCTTACCACTAGCCTTTGGTGGGTCATCAAGTACTCTGACAGAAATCTGTCTGTCTTTTAGGAAACCTTGTAGGTCTCTCTGATCAAAAGCTCATTGTGGATGATAGCTCGAAGCTGGTTCTGGGAGTTATAGGTCAGTGCCCACTAAGAAAATGAGGAAAAAGATAACTAATATACAAGAGTTAGAGAGAAGAGAGAGAGAGAGAGGGAGAGGGGAAGTGAGGCTGATCCTTCACCAGGCCCTTACAGGGAACACTTGAACCACAAGAAACTGGAGAGGGTAAGATCAAGACTTGCCCTTCATTTTCTTTCCCCAAAGCCAAATGTCACAGGAATGTATAAACATGGAATCTGGGAAGAGTCAATAAAATTATCAAGTCATTTTAAGGAGACTGATCAGAAATCATGGTGCAACTAGAGTGATGTCAACAAATTTTTCTATCACTAACAGCTTAAAATAAGGTTAACTGTTTTTAATAAAAAAGCTATAACTGTATGCATTACTGGCCAAAGCTTTCTTTGGCCTTTCTGAAGCATCACTAAGAACTGATGACCATGAGAAGTGGTGATGACTGTGGTGCTATATCACCTAGATCCCTTTAAAAAGTCCTTATAAGGTTACATATAAGTTTGAAGATAAAATTTTTCTGCACTAAATTACACTTTTACCTCTCCAATTTTAAGTTACTTGTGTGGTAGAATTTTTTCTCTTAATAATGTGATTTCATTAACCAAATAAGCTAGCCAAAACCTAAAGAAAATTATGCCCATTAAAAATTTCTTGGTGGGCTGGAGAGATGGCTTAGTGGTTAAACGCTTACCTGTGAAGCCTAAGGAGCCCGGTTCAAGGCTCGATTCCCTAGGACCCACGTTAGCCAGATGCACAACGGGGCACACACGTCTGGAGTTCATTTGCAATGGCTGGAGGCCCTGGCGTGCCCATTCTATCTCTCTCTCTATCTGCCTCTTTCTGTCTCTGTCTGTCACTTTCAAATAAATAAGTAAAAATAAACAAAAAAAAATTTAAAAAAGTTCTTTGTAACCTTTTTAAATATCAGTGCTGAATAAGCAGGGAGCAGGTATATGATTTAATTCGGGGAATACTAAGGTTCGTTATTAGCAAACAGAACCCAACAATCTATAAAAAGAATTGTTCACCAAACTAAATAGAATTTATCCTAGGTATATAACCCTTGTTCAACATTTGAAATCACTTAATGCAATCCATCAATCACACTGACAAGGTAAGAAAGAAAACTTAGGGCTGGGGCTGTAACTTCAAAGTGGAATACTTGCAAAGGTGTGATCCATGAGAGAGAGAATGGATAGGCTTAATTGAACTCATAGAACATCTTCTGCCCAGCCAAGGAAATAAGATAAGACACAGACTGAGGAAAATACAAGTAGAAAGCACATTTAATAAATTACCATTATTTAAAATATACAAACAAGTCTTAAAACTCAGCACTAGGAAAGCCAACAACCTGATTTTAAACTGAGCCAAATGTCAGGTGCCTCATCAAAAAATATCCACAGGTGGAGAATAAGGATAGAAAATGATATTCCACATTATATGTCAACAGAGAGATGTAAATCTAATCAATATTGAGATACACTGATAAGAATAGCCAAAATTGGGGATGAGGAGATGGTTCTGCAAAGCATAATGACCTGAGTTTGAGACAAGAACCCACTTTAGTCAGGCATGGTGCATATTCCTGTAACCATAGCACTGGGGGGAAGCAGACACAGGAGGGTCACTGGGATTTCCTGGTCTGCCAGTGTAACTGAAAACTGAGGAGCTCCAGCTTTAGTTTTCAGGAAATATGGTAGAAGAGGAATGGAGGAGAGCACCTCCCATTTTTCTCTTGGCTCCATATGTGCGTGCATGAGGCACACAAAACAGCACACATGTGTGCATACCCCACGCACACATCACTGTACACATACACATACCAAAAAGAAAAAATCAAAATCCAGACACTGACCCAACAAGTGCTTGAAGGGTATGTGCAGCAACAACTATTAAGTCATTTTGCTGATGATACAAACTGTTGCAGCCACTTTGGAAGATAGGTCAACAGTTCTTTAAAGTTAATTATATTTTCCCCACAAGATTCTTACTCCTGAAAGTGTATGAATCCTGCACGTGGATGTTAATAGCTGCTAACCTGCTGAATTTTCTTATCAACAGCACATGGAACATGGTGGCATGGTATGCTAGAATGATCATTATATCTTCCTATGAGTTTTGGCAGGAGACTAAGTCTTCTCTTACAGAAGTACTGGGAGAAAAGCTAAAGGGAAAGGGAGGAGGGAGGATTTAATAGGATGGTATTGTATATATGTAAATGGAAAAACAGATTAATGGTGTGAAAAAGCCAAAGTGGGGTCAGGGAAAATCCTGCTGGAGCTGAAATGAGAACCTCCTCCTTGTAGACCAGCTGACAGAAAGCTGGAAAAAGCTATGCTGCATGCAGTTCAATGGGAGAGAGAGAAATCATCAGTGAAGATACTCAACAGTGACACTGAAAGCCTTATATTTGGCCAGCCAGGCCAAATGAGCCAACTGGTGCAATAGTGGCATGTCTGTTATGGAGGAAACCAACTTCCCTCTAATTGGACTGGAGGCCCACTCCATGGGAGTGAATACATCCCTGATACTGAAAACCTACAAAGGGGATAGTCATGAGCCCTAGGGTTATAACGTCTGCTGCTATATGACTAAATGTATATGCTATGCTCACCAAACTTCCCAGTAAACAATCTTACTGTTCATAACTATATATTAATGCTGCTCTCACTTGAGGTTAGAGAACCTTCTCTTTTCAGATGACAGTGACCTTGCAATGACTCAGAAGGCATCATGGTGCTGAGAAGAAGTGACAGAGGAGTGCTCAGCACTGAAATATCTCTATCATACCTTCCCAGGCTCAGAGTCCATCACGGAAGAGGTGGTAGAAAAAAATGTAAGAGCCAAAGGAAGTGTAGGACTCCTTACAACGTGCTCCTCCAGACACAAAATGGCCTGGATATCCATGACCTCACAGTGCCTGATTCATAACAGGAGGAAAAGATGCTGACATCAAAATAAAGGAGAGACTGATTGAGAGGGGGAGAAGACATGATGGAGAGTGGAGTTTCAAAGGGGAAAGTGGGGGAGGCAAGGAATTACTATGGGATACTGTTTACAATTATGGAAGTTATCAATAAAAACATCTGAAAGAAAAGAAAAAATAAACAAACCAAAGAATATCAAAATATTTGCCAAGAAAGGGATGAAATATTGTTCCTAATGTTAGTTGCCAGATGATATCCTTATTTCATATATATAAATAACTGTCGAAATCAGTCTACCTTCAGAACCTGAGAATAAATACAATGAAAATAAAGCTAGACTATGACAATATATACACAAACCTACATCAAAACAACCATCCTATGGGAGAGGCTAGAGGGTGACGAAGGAATGCTATCAAAGACTGACTTCCATATTTCACTCATTTGTCTAGAACCTCTTCCAAGTGCCTAGAGAATGTGTCTCTCTATAAACTTCTCATTTTCTCCAAAACTCCAGAAGTAGAAATAAGGCCCCACCTTTATAACTCTAATGACCTCCAATTTGCTTTTCCACACAATCCCATCAACCTCTTCTTAATGAACAATAGGAGTGGAGCTAGAATGGCATCTCTACCTCTTATAGGGCCACACACTAAGTTAGCTATTCTGCACTGACTAGTGTGTCCCATTGGTCATACACTGAGTCAGCTGTTCAGGTTATCATATGTTTGTAGTTTTCAACACCATGTTAGTGCCAATTCTATGACCTCTCTCAATCCAAATGCAACCTTTCTTTTAAAGTCCAGAACCTCCTGTCCCATATAACCTTTCCTGACTCACCTGTAATGCTATATCTCCCTACTATGAGCCCTGTCAGGACTTTAAATGGGAGATATATTATAACTCTTAGTTTTATCTTCCATTATTATAATTTCTGAGACATGGGACTAGATTTAGACTCTCTTCCACATGTCGTCATACTTGATACAGGACTATTCTCAAAGAGGACATTTATTGCCCATTTATTGGTTGATATTCCAGTTTCTAATTTACTTCTCCTTAAAAAGCCCATTACGATCACAGCAATTAAGTTCAAAAACATATATATATATATATATATATATATATATATATATATATATATATATGCTGTAAAGGGTTAATGTTCAGGAAGGGAGGTTTTATAGTACTCATTAATTGATATATTTCATCTTTTAATCTAAATTGTTAGTGACCTGCTTAGTCTATTGAAACATATTGCTGTGATATTGAAGCTGCTCTCCAGTCTTTTATTTCTGGTGCCTGTTCTCACATCCAATTACTAATGAGCCCTGACCCTGTTTAGCTTTTGAGATGTGACAAAAACACACCCAAGTGTGTTCAAGGTGATATGGCTAAGACTCTGGCATATGTTGTAATGTTCTACACAGGGATGCAAGCCTTCTGTACAAGGCAATGAAAATTACCTTGGAGGACTTTACAATTCACTATGCCTCATGTTCAAGAACCAGAAGAGAAAATTTAGTTCAGTGGCTAAGAAACACAAGAGACTTTGCAGAAGAGCCCACTAAAGTCCGATGAGCATATAGCTGGGAACCAAGTTTTAATGAGGCTTCCAGTCAAGATGGTGTCCTCTTAAAAATGCTTTAGATCCCAGGGTAATAACAGGGAAGATCTGTGGGGCCCCAGTGTAAGTAGGTCTTAGCACACCTCCAGTGGGTGGGCACTGAGGACCACAGTTAGCAATCTGCTGATTGTCATGCTGTCAAGTAGGCACTGGACCCTCAGGTCCCCCAACCACCAAGCCCAGCAGCCATACTCCTGACTCCCAAACTAGGTTCTCTGCTGTGCTATGTGTAAGCTCTGCCAAATGTGGCCCACGCACCATCACTGTCTCCTGCAGACACCCTTCCCCACTACATCTGTTGGTGATCCCAGCACCTTCCCTGACTCCCAGAGCCACCCCCCCATACTTTCAGTGGGATGCACAGCATCTGTCCAGGACCTGTGTGCCTTCCCTGTCTCCCAAGATCCACCCCTCACTGCATCTGTGGAGTATCCCTGCACAGCATCTGTAGGTGGCCCATGTGCCTTCCCTGTTTGGTAGTCCTTGTGCACATCACTGGCTTCTGGAGACAACTTTGCCTGTCAGTTACCCCTGCACACTCTGTCTGTCAGTGGTCTGTGCTTTTCCAGTCTCCCAGATGTCCCACCCCACTGTATCTGGTGCACACCTTGCTCCCACGGACTGCACCAACTGAGCCCACAGCCCATCTGAATTCCTGTCTCCTGCTGTGCTCCCTGCTTTGCATCTTTGGTGGGCTGGCCTGAAGGCTGCCTCCACTCCCCTTGATCTCAGGCCTTCAACACCCTGTGTTGCCTATAGCTACTGTTCTGTGTGCCCCATGACCAGTGCCCCTTTCTCCCCCACACCAGCCAACTCCCTATTCCAGCCTGGGCTGTGGAAGCCAGAGACCCTCATCGTCTCTCCAACACTCCATCCCACTCCCAGTGACTACTTTGGGCATCACATGACCTCAGAAGGTGAACACAGGAAAATAAGTCAAACACCTGCCCAGGGGGAACCAGTGAGTCCTCCACAACCTTCCCATCTGAGTTTAGTAGGAGAGCAAGGGCAAGTGCTCTGGCCCTGGAGCCATAGGCAAAACACAGCTGAGAACATGTCAAAGGGATCCCAGACCTCCAATCCCACCATTGATATTAAGCACCAGCCCAGAGCAGCTGGTGCACTTAGGCCCTTCACAACCTGTGCATTTCAAAATACAAAGCCCTCATTAGACTACTCTATTCAAACATAAAACAGAACACTCGCTAAGACACTACAAAGGAAAATGCTTGCTTCCTCCTTAATTAAATAAGAGTACCACAGTGTGATGGGGAGACCACAACACAAAAGAAAAAAGAAATGGAGGGACAACAAACATGAAATATCAAATGGAGGGAGCTCCAACAAAGTTTCCTATTCCCATAATGGAAGTCTCCAATGAAAACAGAGGAGACAACGGAAGTAGAACCTCAAAATAAAGATCCAAGATATGTGACACTATCCAGGATAATAGCAGAATTAGCAACAAATCCAAAAAACACCAACACTTCCATAAATAAAATCCATGTAGCTGTCTTCAATACCAGAGAGACCTTAAAAGAGAGTTCAGTGAACAGAAGCTGAGCCAAAGAATGGAGACTCTCAATAACCAGTTGGTTAAACTTAATGAAAACATAAGTAAATGCAAGAATGAATTCCAAGAAGCATTAAGAACATCAAAATATGACCTGAAATTAGAACTCAACAAAGGGGTAGATACTATACAAAAAAGGCAGCAGAAAATACAAACTAAATTGAACCAATGAAAACCTCTCTAGAAACCCTCAAGAACAGAGTTAATCATGTGGATGGGAGAACCCCAGAGTGGAAGACAAACAGAAGAAACAATTTGGGAGCCTAAAACCATTAATAAGTTCAAAAACTTTTGTGAACAGAATATGAGGGAACTGTGGGATAACCTAAAATGTCCCAACATTCATATCATTGGTATACAGCAAGGGGAAGAAATGCAGACCAAAGGAATGGCGAACTTATTGAACAAAATTATTGAAGAAAAAATTTCCACTCATTCAAAAGAAAGTCCCATCAAGACACAAGAAGCTCACAGAACTCCAAATGAACTGGATGAAAGAAGAAACTTTCCAAGGCACATCACTGTTAAAACTCTAAACAATGATAAAAAACAGAGAATGCTAAAAGCAGCAAGAGAGAAGAACATACTACATACAAAGGAAATTGCATCAAAATTACCTCAGATTTCTCAATGGAAACCCTGAAAGCCAGAAGGGCCTGGAATGGAATGCTTCAAAGTCTAAAAACCTATGGTTTCCAAACCAAACTACTGTACCCAGATAAAGTATCCCTCATAAGAGACAGTAAAAGAAAAACATTCCATGATAAAAGCCAGCTCTATGAACACAAAGCCAAACCCACAGAGAATACTTTAGGGAATTCTCCACACTGAAGAGTCAAACAATCTCAAGAGCCTACAAGAAGATCACAATAATCAAAAATAAAGCAAACTCAAAAAAGTACAAAGTCCAATACAACACTAGACCCAAAAAAGCATGCCAACATGGCAGGGATTATATCAAACCTCATAGTCATAATCTAAAATATGAATAGACTTAACTCACCCATCAAAAGACAAAATTACCAGGGAGGACCAAAAAAAATGACCCTTCTGTTTGCTGTCTTCAAGAAACTTACCTCATCACTAAAGACAAATACCTCCTCAGGGTGAAAAGATGTAAAATAATATGCCAAGCAAATGGAAATAAGAAGCAAGCAGGTGTTGCTATATTAATATCTGATAAAAATAGACTTCAAACCAAAAATAATTTTAAAAAAGGACAAAGAAGGCCACTTCTTACTCATCAAGGGGATGATCCAGAAAGAGGATATCACAACCATAAATCAACATAGACCAAACACAGTGCACCACAGTTTACTAAACAAAACCTAGTTGACAACAAAACAGAAATAAACACCAACACCATCATAGTTGGGGACTTCAATACTCCAATATAATCAACAGACACATCATTCAAATATAAAATCAAGAGCTCAACAACACCATAGATCAAATAGATGTAATGGACATCTACAGAACATTGCACCTGAATTCTATAGAAAACACATTCTTCTCAGCATCCCATAGAACCTTCTCCAAAATTGATCATATGTTAGGCTATAAAGCATGCCTACATAAGTTCAGGAAAATTGATTTAAATTCCTGCATCATGTCATATCACAATGCTGTAAAGCCAGAAATTAACAAGAGATGCTTCAGGAAGTCCACCAACTCCTAGAGACTAAAAAACAAACTTTTAAACAATAAATAGGTTTTGAAAAGAAACCAAATCTAAAATTGTAAAATTTCTACAAAGAATGACAATGAGAACAAAACTTATCAAAATTTATGGGTCACAATGAAGGCAGTCCTAAAGGAAAATTAATAGCACAAAATGCCATCATAACAAAGAGAGAGAGAATTCAAATTAATAACTTAACCATGCCCTAAAACTATTAGAGAAAGAAGAAAAATTCAGACCAAAAAGATCTAGATAGAGAGAAATAATCAAGACTAGAATAGAAATTAATTAATTGGAAACAAATATAGTTAAGAATTAAAATGAAGAACTGGTTCATTGAAAAAATAAACAAGATTGATAAACTCTTGACCAATTTGATCAAATAAAAAGAAGCCTCAAATTAACAAAATCAGAAATGAAAAAGGAGAGGTCACAATAGACATGAACGAAACTGAAAGAATCATCATGACTTACTTCTACTATGCAAAACTAGATAATTTGGAAGAAAGAGTTGAATTCCTAGACATATACTATCTACCAAAACTGAACTAGAAGCAAATTAATCTCCTAAACAAATCTGTCATATCCATGGAGATTGAAAAGGTAATGAAAAACATCCCCCAAAAGAAAAGTTCAGGACTGGATGGCTTCTTGGCTAAATTCTATCAAACCTTCATTAAAGAAATGAAAGCAATTTTTTCAAACTGTTCCACATAATCAGAGAACAGGGAATGCTCCCCAACCCCTTTAATAAACATGGCATCACTGTAACACCAAAACCAGTCAGAGATACCACAAGAAAACTATAGACCTATACCCATGATGAGCTTAGATTCAAACATCCTGAACAAAATCCTCACAAAGCAATTTGAACAGCACATCAAAAGAATTATCCACTTTGATCAAGCAGGCTTCATTCCAGGGATACAGGGATGGTTCAACATATGAAATCAGTAAACATATGACACCACATAAATACAAACTTAATCACAAGAAGCACATGATAATTTCAGTAGGTGTAGAGAAAGCCTTTGAAAAAATACAACATCCATGATCAAAACTCTGGAGAGAATCAGCATGGATGGTTTTTATCTCAACACAACAAAGGCTATATATAAAGCACCTAAAGCTCTAATATTACTTAGTGTGGAAAGACTCAAGGAGTTCCCACTGAGGTCAGTAACAAGACAGGGGTGCTCACTCTCATCACTGCTCTTCAACATAGTACTAGAAGTCCTAGCCAAAGCAATAATACAGGAGAAGGAAATAAAAGGGATACAAATTGGAAAGGAAGAAGTCAAGTTACCCTATGTGCAGATGATATGATCCTGTACATAAGTAACCTGAAAGTCTCCATCTCAAAACTCCAAAAGGTGATTAAGTACTTCAATAAAGTGGCAGGATACAAAATCAATGCACAAAATCAGTAGTGTTTCTATATGCAAAGGACAAATACACAGAGAAAGAAATCAGTGAGGCTGTCCCATTTTCAGTAGCAACCAAAAATAAATACTTTAGAACAACAGTAATCAAAGATGTGAAAGACCTATAGAATGAAAACATTAAAACAATCAAAAAAGAAATTGAGAAGGACATGAGATGGAAAGACTTCCCATGCTCCTTGACAGATAGAATTATGGTGAAATTAGCAATTCTACCAAAAGTAATATACAGAGTTAATGCAATTTGAATAAAAATGCTAGCATAATTCTTCAAAGAGACAAAATTCATATGGAATGGCAGCATGCCTCAGATATCCAAACATATCCTCACATATCCTCACCAAAAGAAACATCTCTGGATGTAGCACCATACCTGATCAAAAGCAATATTGCAAAGCCATAGCAACAACAACAAAAAAAAGTATGACACTGGCACAACAACAGAAATATAGACCAAATGGAACATAATTCAAGACCCGGACATTAGGTCAAGTAACTACAGCTACTTGATCTTTGACAAAGTTGCCAATAACATAAACTGGAGAAAAGACAGCATCTTCAACAAATGGTGCTGGACAAATTGGATAACCATATGTAGAAAAATGAAACTGGACCCACTCATCTCAACATACACAAAAAGCAATTCTAAATTAATTAAAGATCTCAGTATAAGACCTGATATTCTTCTTCTACTGGAAGAAAAATTAGCAGGAACTATTCATGATATAGGAGTGAGGAAAGACTTCCTAAACACAACCCCTGTAGCCCAGGAAATTAACTTGCTCAACCAATGGGATCTCATGAAGCTAAAAAGATTTTGCACAGACAAGCATACCATAATCAAAGACAATAGATTACCCACAGAACGAGAGAAAAAAAAATTGCCAGCTATACCACTGATAGAGGCCTAATATCTAGAATCTACAAATAACTCAAAAAACTAAACAATAAAAATTCAACAACTCACTCAAAATATGGGGCAGAGAACTGAATAGAGAGTTCTCAGAGGAAGAAATACAAATGTCTAACACATAGTTAAGAAAATGTTCAACAGTGCTAACCCAGGGAAATGCAAATCCAAAAAAACTATGAGGTTCTACCTTACTCCAGTAAGGATGGCAATCATTAAAAAAAATCTAACAACAAACGGTGGTGAGGATGTAGAGAAAGAGGAACCTTCATTCACTGTTGGTGGGAATGTAAACTTGTACAACCACTGTGGAAATCAATATGGAGATTGCTGAAAAGGATGAATAAAAAACTACCAAAAGACCCAGTTATTCCCTTATTGGCCATTTAAAATAAGTGCCCAATGCTTCATGACAGAGATATTTCCTCACCATGTTTATAGCTGCTCCATTCATAATAGATAAGAACTGGAATCAACCCAGGTGTCCATCATTGCATGAATGGATAACAAAATTATGCAACATTTCCACAATAGAATTCTACTTAGCAGTAAGAAAATAATGACACAATGAAATTTGGAGAAAAATGAATGGACTTGGAACAGATCATACTCAGCAAACTCACACAATCAGAGAGTCAATTGGTACATGATCTCACTCATCTGTGGTTTCTAACCTGGATCAGCTGGAGTTGCTCAAATACCTGATAGGTAGCTCAGGGCCAACTCAATAGGGAGTGAAGGGTTTGGGAGGAAGCGAAGGGGAAAGTGGGAGAAACCACAAAAGTAAACCCAAAGTGAACTGATACCATAGAAATCTTTATACTTCAAGATAGACTAAAAGATTGAACCTTCAACAGGAGTATGGTGGTTGCACATGAAAAGAAGGGCCATAGAGAGGGTTGCATGAAGCCTAACATTAACTTTTTTATTTTTCTACTTTGTCCCTGACCTGTAATCTCAGTAGTCAAAATCAATTGCTACCCACAATGAGCTGTTGATCAGAGAGCTCTACATGGTTCCCAAAACAAGACAGGCTTCTCTTAAAGCACTTGATTACCCACCTGAGGTAAAATGCAAGTTTCTATTGCTGAAGACATTATAAGCTGCCAGCTCAGAACACAGAGAAACCTGGCTGACATCTGCAAGAGAGCCAGACACCAAAAAGCCCATTTAGCGCTGGAAAGCACTACTTGAGCTACTGAGAGAATGTGGCCCACAATGGTATGAGCAACCAGGGGTCTAAGTTACTCAGAAGCAAACACCCTGACTCGATGTACATGTCAGTGCAGCAGTTGCACACTGTTTTGTGAGGTAACCAGTAGCTTTCTGATTAGCTAAGAGATTCAGTCAGTGTAAAGAAACCCATATCTGGTATTCGGAACCAGCTCAGAATCCCATAAAGACAAATATTATGCTGTCCAATGCCAACCTCCCACTAGTCTTTGGCTAAAAGAGGCACTACATCCATCAAATTCTCCCTAAATTAATAAAGCTTATTCCATTTAATAAAGAGTTCTGACTTCACTCTCCATTGGAGAATCTGTTTTTCTTTTACAGAAAGTAGTGAAACCCAAGAAGGTAAACTACTCCTTGCACTTCAGCCAAGCCCCAGGTGAAACCACACAGAGGAACTGGGGAGATAAGGAAGAATGCAGCTTCCATGGTGAGCCTTACCATCAGCACCAGGGTGAAGGAGACAGACGCTGAGGATATTCAACACCTACCAAAGCAGAGATCCAGAGGCTTCTAAGAGCTCATCACTGAAGAAGACTTAAAACACATCCCCACGGCTCAGGGAATTTTGAGGAAGAGGGGGTTGAAAGATTGTAAAATCCACAGGTTGGGACATCATGCCAAGGGGCATTGTCTCACCCCAACAACTGAATACTGTTCCCACAATGCATAACCCACAACCCCAATAAGATGGCCTTCCTGTGAAATGGGTGCAGGGATGAGGGAAAGGATTGTACCAACACATGATGTATCCATAGCACTTATGTCTGTAATAAAAAATAATAATAAATTCTTATACATGATCATGTCTGACAACTAAAACTCCTTTGTACTTCTGACAAAAAATTTATTGTTCTAAGAAAAAATTTTATTGTTCCACTTGAAATAAACAAGTTTTAGATTTTGGATTAAATAACATAAGCACATTCCCAAATACTGTTTCTTTCAAAAAATAAAAAAGAAGATGCTGAAAAAACAAGAAGAGGACATTAAAATGTATGGATTAATATTAGCAAGCATAAATCATGTTGCAATAAATTGAGTTTCTCACCAGAAAAAAGAAATCCATAGAATTTTATGCTAAGATTTAATTGTAAGACAGGCATTATGGTACATGTCTTTAACCCAAGCACTTTCTAGGCTGTGGCAGGAAGATGACACTTTTGAGGCCAGCTTGTGTTGCGCATGGAATTCCAAATCCAGCCTAGGATACATAGTGAGCCCATGTCCTGAAATAAACAAAAGATGTAATCATGAGCAAATGAGTATCACAGTGAAAGTAATAGTTCAGAGCATGGTTTTGTTCAGTTATGTAGTAGAACTAAAAATAGAGGCACTCAACTTACCCTAGGTTCACTGCGTCTTCACCTACAGAATGGTTATTCATTCACATACTCTCACTTTCTATTGATACTCCAGTTTGGGTCTATAGAGAAAACCCAAACTGTATGAAGAATACTCCAACTTTCTGAGTGGTTAATAGATAATGTATCCTTAAATTATCTGGAAAGACTCCACCTCTCTCATTAAATGTCATATACTAATCAATTCTTATACTAATCTATAATAATCATCATGTAAGTTAGAAAACAAACTTTTATAGAATCACTGACCTTGTATTTTATGTAAAAAAAAAAACTCAAAGTCTCCTAACCAACATGGCAAAACTTAAAAACATATATATGTTTTATTGTTCATTAATCATGTCCCCTAACTTTTAAAATCTATCAGAATTTGTTTCAAATGCTAGGAAATGATAGCAAGTAATAGCACCCATAAACACTCAATTGCAAAGAATGTTTAAAGAACAGTAGAGGCTTCAACAGGATTTGGAATAAAAAAGCTAGAGGAAAAAATCAGGATATAGACAGTAAGTTCTTCCAAAATTGAAAGGTTGCCTAGAGTGTTTTAGTCCTCCCTGGAGAGAGGAGAATAATGGCCAAAGCAGATTTATGATGGAGAAATTGCAAGAGTAGGAAGTGATGATTAGAGGCCAAATAAAGATGCAATGGATGAGGAGTCAGAACAAGGCTAAATCCTGGCTTAATTTCTAAGGCAAATGATGCTTTATTTATATATCAATATTTGTAAGTGAAGACAAGATGCAGGACACTTCCTTGGGGAGTGCCAATTTGCCCACGCCTCCCTTGTTGACTGCTCACAGACAGCTGTGTAAACAAGCACACCTTGCATACATTTCACCTGGGTGGGGAGGACTAGGAAGGATTGCTTCTACCATCGACTTCTTTACTGATTTGAGATTCTTTCTAAAGTCTAATGTTTTTGCAAGAAAATTATTACATGTTTTGCTCAGTTTTACATATTTTCCAGGGGTGTTGATAATAAAATTCATAAAAGGAAAATATATATCATTTGTAAAGAAATATTTTAAAATAGTGTGGATGGCTCAGTGTGTGTGGTTAGTCAACACAGGCTCAAAAAGCAAAACACTCTGCCATTCCATAAGACCTCATTAAAGCCCAGTCTTGATATAGCCTATGCCATTCTGAAGAAGGCAGTAAATAAAAATGCTATGGCATTTTTAACCACATATGCTAATTATGTCATCTAATAATGATGACATGATTCTAGTCATGCAAGGACATCATATACTCATTATGATTCAAGTTATGGTCGATGACATTGACATAACTTAGAAGAGAATAAGATAGAGGGAATATTTCATAGTAAATAGACCAAGTATGATTCCCCTTGGAATAGTAAAGGTACAAATTGCTTGAGTTTTCATTTCTATGATACTAAATTTGTATTTCATATAAGGTCCTATAATTGATGACTGCTTGCTAGTCTAGGTAAAAAGGGATAAAAAAATAGATTATGATTGTCAAGGTTGTATATGTTAGTAGCTAAAACATTAAGCAGAACCCTGAAGTCTTTGTAAATAACACATTTTTTTTTTCCTTTTTAAGGAAAACAAGAAAATGTTGGTCAACATTGCACAGCAAGATACCCTGTGTAGTTCAGCTGACATGTTACACACCATTCCCCTGAGTCAACTAACAGCTAAACCAACTCCAGTGGTCTCACCCAGGATTAGGCCCAGATTTTCTCAAGAGCTTTACAGGATTGCAGGGTTTTTTTTTTTTTTCCCCAGAATACAAAATACCTGAAGTTGTTCTACATTTTGGTATTCTCTTTTAAGAAAATTTTCTAAGTTGACTAACAAAAGCATTCCAATGTTGCTATACTTAGTAAATAATTTAAAAATTCATCATAATTACTTCCATATGTCAAATTCTATTCTCCCCCAAATTCCCACTTGTCTCTCATTATCTTAGATAATCCTATTTCTAAGTTTCTCTTGATGTGTTATGGATAACTATTATGTCCTACTTCTGAGAATAATTTATTACCATTGTGTGTATTGAAGTATTAATTTATATAAGAAATGCAATCTCATTTAATTAAGAAAAATAAGCTATTGTTCTAGTGAGCATTAACTTTAGTTGCTAACCATATAAGTGTGTATGTATGTGTGCATATGCATGAATGTGTATATAAACTAAATAAAAAAACAACAAATCTTCACTTTAATTCAAAAGTTTAATATATGCTTCTCATTATAACTATCATTTTAAAAGTCTAACTTGAAAATGATCATAAGTTCTATAGTTATTTTTAATAGTACCT
Source organism: Dipus sagitta (assembly GCA_036346955.1). Classification (NCBI taxonomy): domain Eukaryota; kingdom Metazoa; phylum Chordata; class Mammalia; order Rodentia; family Dipodidae; genus Dipus; species Dipus sagitta. The sequence continues at coordinate 51,333,101 of CM070775.1, read as the reverse complement.
GATATCCAGTGTAATATGTTTAAAAATTAAAAAAAAATAGGACAGAAAGACAAAGACAGGAAGGAATCAAACAGGGGAGAAGGAAAGAAGGAAGAAGAAATCCTTTTTGCTTCTCAAATTACCAGTGCAAATGGACTAGCACTTGTGTACTATGCCATATTGTGGGTGTATCTGAATATTTTCTCTCAATTCCACCCACATCATCTCCTTGGAGATTACTAACCAATAACATTTGCTTAGAGCTTGGTGCCTTTTTTCTAAGAGTCAACCTCTAAATTCTATCAAATGGAAAGCAAAGGATTGTATTTTAAAGAACTTTACTAAATACTACATTCATTTTTGTAAAAGCAGACAAATCCTCATTTTTTTTCCAAGCAAAAATAGAGGCTAGTGACAGACAAATAGTTTTAGCTGGCATAACATCTGAACATCTGAAGAGGTGGAAGACATAGAGAAGACACAAAAGGTAGCCCACAACACATCTATCTCCAGGAGCAGGGCAAAGGAGCAACAGAGCAAGGGGCAGGTCTACATTACCATTGTCAGCCCTATGAATTTTCAAAGAAGCTTATTGGGGTAACTAATAATATTTTAAGAAGTTTGTTTTTAATATTTTATTTATTTATTTGCAAGGGCAGAGAAAGAAAGAGGGAGAGGATGGGTATGCCAGAGCCTCTAGCCATTACAAACAATTCTAGATGCATGTACCATTTTATACACCTGGATTTACATGAGTACCAGGGAACTAAACCTGGATAGTTAGGCATTACTGGCAAGCACATTAACCATTTAGCTATCTCCCCAGCCCATCTAACAGAAGTTTTTAAGGTCATATTTGAGGAAATTTTAGTCCCATTCATTCATAAATTACATAATGACTTGTCATATTAATGTCGTTTGTGATTGGAGGAGCGACAGAACTCAAAGACAGGTCTGAAACTGCCTTTCAAGTATCATACTCTGTAGTAAAGGTGCCAACATCTACCTTTTATGTCCAACATATCTTCAACTCTCATTTCTTAACTTTCTACTCCTTTACATTACAACAATGCTTGACATGGAATCAAGAGAGATGATCATTCAAGGCCCCAAAGAAATGTCTGCTGCAATGCCCCACAAAGTGATGAGTAGCCTGAGGCTAAGGTCTGACCAGGCAAGACAAGAACATTCTAAGTGTTCAGCTGCTGTCTCCCTAGTATACTCATGACATAATTAGTTTAAATCAAATGGCTTTCAAGGTCACATTTTTTCTATAAAAGATAATTGTTACATTAAGTTCTCACAGGCATGGGAAATGGACAAGAATATGGAATGCTGTTATGGGCACCCACGAAATCTTGCTGGTTTGCACCCACAAAATCTTGCTGGTTTGAAAGGAAGCATTTTCTCTGCTGAGATGATACTGAGAATGTTTCCTTTATTTCTTGTGACTTCGTTCTCACAATGTTCCCAATCCTTTATACTTTGCCTCTAAGAACTGAATTTCCCCAAAGCTACATGGTGAAAATTGTTTAAGATCTTACGTAGCAAACATGCTTCTATTTGCATGAGGCAAGCTGGAATATATCTGAAATTTACTAAAGGACAGAGAGATAAATCTCTAATAGTAGAAGATGCCACACTGAAAAAAAAACATGTTTTGAAGAAAGGCATAGCATTTCCACTGTGCCCTTCAACTCACATGCCCATGGCTGCATTCAGCACCTGTGCCATCTGTAAAAAAGGTTTTTCTGGGAGAGTGGTAACCTAAAACACTGCATCCACCTGTCAGATCAGGTGTCTCTGACCATGTGTCTTCATTGCTAGTTCAGAAAATATGGCTCCCGAATTTATGTCAGCTTTATTTATGTCCTCTTTATACTCATTATTAACCGAAACGTCATTGGTTTGGGCTTAGAAAAATGATTGCGACCTTACCCTTAGTGAATATGAAGAAAGAGATTTACCACAGACATCTCATTTCTACTTAAAAACTAGTGTTAATTTTCTTTCTTCTGCCATTTAGTTGGATAAATGAGCTCAGTCCACCCAGGCTTGTACAAAAATTCAAATGTCCCAGTCACTGGTATTAGGAAGCAGAAAGCATCTCGTAGGACAATCTTCAATATTTTCTCACTTTCCTTCCCTTCTTCCCCATACACATGGGAGCCGCTCTAGCCAAGATTCAGAACTTAATGGACTCTAGAGGATAAATAATCAATAAGCATTCAATGGAAAAAGGAAGGAGAAGAGCACTCCATTCCACAGAGCACCAGAATCTGAATTTTCCAGGATTTTGCATGTTGGACTATAGTTACTAAGATTAGTACAGCACGGCAGTCAGAACTTGAGTAACGCTCAGATTAGCATAAATACTGTGCTTATAGCATCAACTAATTATCTACATTTATTATAATATGACCTTACAATGAACTGTAATTCTCTAGAAACAGATGTTTGAGGGGGTGTGCAACAATTATGAGCTTTCAGATAAACAGTGTGCTCTGTGCATGTATCCAGATGCAGCATGTGTGAATGGACATACCAGTTATGGTTATCTTGATAAGTTTTGGTACTTTTTGAATATTTTACCTAAGTGAGTATGTTTGGTGCTGTCAAAACTTAAACTGGGAATTTCTTACATATTAGTTAAAACATATTTTTCTATTTTGTGTGCATATATGCATTGTGCCCAAAGTGTATATCACATGGTTGTATGTATGTGGGTGCACAATTGTGAGTGAGTGTATGTGTATGTGTGTGAACATATATGTGAAGTCCAGAAATCTTCTTCAACCACTCTCTATCTCAATTTTTGAGACAGAGTCTCTTGCTAAAACTAGAGCTTTCTGATTTGGCTAGACTTGCTATGGACCAAGCTCTGGGTTCCTTCTGTCTCTGCCTCCCCAGTTCTAGGACTAGAGGTGCATGGCACAACAGTTAGTAATTTTTCGGTATTTTTAAATTAAATTAATGTATTTTATACCTGTATACAGTGCATTTTGATCCCACTCTCCCCAGTTATCCTCTTTCTTGCCCCCTTCCCTCCCACTTCCAGTTAGATCCCCCAACTACTAGCAAGATTTGTTGTTTTTCCACAAATTGAAACTAGGGTAAGAAGCTATTTTCTGAAGAGTGGACAATCTTTCAGTGGCTACACCACTAAAGGACAGGACTCTCCTTTTCCCAGAAATCATTATTTTCCATTATTTACTCACAAATGTGTAGAATCTCATGGACCACTCTCTCATTTTTGATGAAACTGATGACTCAAACTTATTCAGTAACCACATCTGCTGGGCATTTGGGAGTGCAGCGGACTTGTGTATTCAGAAGACAACATTCCAGGACCCCAATTCCCATCTTCCCATTCTTACATTCTTTCAGTCCCCTATTCCTCAAGGTTGCCTGAGCATGTACACTATGCCTCAAATCCAACTGGAGATCATTGGTAATGCCAATAATTTTCCTCCCATTTGCACCAGATCAGTTGTAAAGCACACAGGGTCCACAGCTCAGTAAGTTTGTCAAGATTTTCTCCTCTGAACTGTTAAATAGTGCTTCCTGGCATGAGGAAAGCTGGCTGGTACAGTGGAAGCTTCCTGCTCAGGTCTACCATGGCTTCTTTACTTCCCACAACCGAGGTGTGTGGTGCCTTCAGCAACAGAAACTTAATACCTAGTTTTGGTGGGCAATCAGTAGCCAGCATTGCTGTAGGGCCTCTGTGTCCTCCCTGAAGAACAACTTATTGAGAATTATCTCATCCCTTGCACTGACATTTTCAATTAATACCCTGTGACAAGTGAGAACAGTTTTATCTACCCACATAAATGATCTCCATTTAAACATGCTCTTTTTAATTATGTCTAAGTTGGCTTAACAGAGAGTAAATTTCCATATGACTTATTTATTTGTCCTTAATTTTGGTTCATCTTCTCACCAACCTGATCCCTGTCTCTGATAAGCCTTTCCCTCCCACTCTTACCTCCTTCTATTTTGTGTCCTATATATTTTACTATGCCCATGCATAACCTCCTCACCATGGCCATTTTCTAGCTTCCTGGTCTGTACAGATACTCGTTCAGACTTATACCTCTCAATCTGCAAGTCCACAGCTAGTATCTAAACGTGAGAGAGAACATGCAGTGTTTGTGTTTCTGAGCCTGTGCTACCTCATTTAGTATGACCTTTTCCAGTTCCATTAATTTTCCTGTAAATTTCATTCTTCTTTACACCTGAGCAAAACTCCACTGTGTGCATGTACCACATCATCATAATCCATTCATCAATTGATGAGCATCTATTATTGTTCTGTTTCCTAGCTTTTGTGAAAAAAGTACCAAAAAAACATGGCTAAGCAGGTATTTTTGATGTACAGTGTAGAATCCTTAGGGTATATGCCAGGAGTGAATTATCTGAGCCATATGGTAGATTGATGATTACCTTTTGGGAAAAGTCCACAATAATTTCTACAATGGCTCTACCAACTTGCATTCCCACCAACAGTAAATAAGGGTTTTCCTTTCCCCACATCCTTATCATCATTTGTATTTATATGTGTTTGGTTGTTGTTCTTGCTTCGTTGGGAATTTTTTTTTATTTACAGATTTTTTTTTCTTTATTAATTAGTTTTGTATTCAGCAAATACAGTCAGTTTGGTACCATTATTAGGCTCATCCGTGACCAACCCATCCCCTTGGCCCCTCCTTGTTGAGGTATATGGATCATGAATTGTGGAGTTAGCCCACACTTATGGGTAAATGTCTCTGCATATCATGACCCAACATGTGGCTTGGACATTCTTTCTGCCCCCTCTTCCCCAAAATTTCCCTGAGCCGTGTTGGGTTCATTTTTGGTCTGCTTCAGTGATGAGGTGTTGGGGGCGTCTGAGGCTCTGGCTCTCTGATTTGGTAGGAGTTGATTTTTCTCTGTGTTGATCTCCTTCCCCCTTCTGCTGGTATCTGGTTCATCAGGAAAACAGCGCCCTTGCTTGTTTTGCCAATTTTTCTTAGGTTCAGCCGGGGCCCTTTTGAGGTATGATGAGGTGGCTTTCTCTTTAGGATCTACATCTATCTGAAAAAGAGAAGCAGATTCTCCAACGGAGAGTAAGTTAGCACCAGGACAAATGAGATAACCCTTACTTTTTTCTACAGAGAATTTAATAGGTATAGGCCCTCTTGTAGCCCATGATTGATGGTAGCTTGATATTGGAGAGTGGGCTTATGTTTGCATATGGTTCTGACATGTTTCCCACCTCCAGCTATGGGTCCCATGCCACTGAGGGGATCAGTTAGCCAAATTGAGAGAAGCTGGTTCTTCACCATGCTGTGTACCACTATTGCACTTGTTTGGACAACACAACAAGTTTTTGCTGCTAAGTAGGTTAAACCATGAGTTGCTTGGACAGATATTGGTCATTTTCGCCCAGTCGCCCATGTAGCACCTTCTGGCACTAGACGCACTGACTGTCTGGGGACTGACTCCCTCCAACTTCCAGCCATGACATTCCATTTTGCATGTCAACCACATAAGGTGTCTTTCAGCGGTAGGGTCTTACCACTAACCTTTGGTGGGCCATCAAGTACTCTGACAGAAATCTGTCTGTCTTTTAGGAAACCTTGTAGATCTCTCTGATAAAAAGCTCATTGAGGATGATAGCCCCATGCTGGTTCTGGGAGTTACAGGTCAGTGCCCACTAAGAAAATGAGGGAAAATATAACTAATATACAAGAGTTACAGAGAAGAGAGAGATAGAGATAGAGAAAGGGAGAGGGAGGGAGGGAAGATGTAGAAGATTAAGGTTAGTCTTGATCCTACCCTCTCCGGTGTCTTGTGGTTCAGGTGCTCCCTGTAAGGGCCTGGTGAAGGTTCAGCCATTTGGTCTGCCTTTTTGGAAGCAGAATTTTATGGTACCATTGCCGTTTGGGTGCAGATTTGTGTTTCCGACCCCTTGGATGCACTCCCTTCCCTCCCCATCCATCCTAGTGTCTAGTCTTGGAGATGCTTGCTGGGTATGCAAGGTATCATGGGTAGATTCATGTTAGGTGCTGTAGATGAGTGAGACTATGTGGTGATTTTTTTTCTGTGATTGGGTAAGTTCACTCAGAATGATCTGTTCCAGGTTCAACCATTTTTCCTCAAATTTCATTGTGTCGTTTTTTTTCTTACTGCTGTATAGAATTCCATTGTGTAGATATACCACATTCAGTTATCCATTCTTCTAGAGATGGACATCTGGGTTGATTACAGTTCTTAGCTATTACAAATTGAGCCACTACAAACATGGTTGAGCAAACCTCTCTAGCCTGTGGTTTGAAGGTTTTAGGGTAGAGACCTGGTAAGGGAATAACTGGGTCTGTTGGCATCTCTATACTCAGCTTTTTCAGAAGTCTCCATATTGCTTTCCAAAGTGGTTGTGCCATCCTACATTCACACCAACAGTGCAAAAGTGTTCCTACTTCTCCACATCCTCACCAGCATTTATTTTCAATTGATTTTTTAATGTTTGCTATCCTTATTGGGGTAAGGTGGAATCTTGTACTGATTTTAATTTGCATTTCTCTGCTGATAATGGATGATGAACATTTTCTTAAGTGTGTGTTTGCCATTTGTATTTCTTCCTCTGTCAACTGCCTGTTCAGCTCTTTGCCCCATTTTGACTTCTTACTGTTTAGGTTTTTGAGTTCTTTGTAGATTCTGGAGATTAGGCTTCTATCCGTTGGATAACCCACAAATATTTTCTCCCATTCTGTGGGTAATCTATTGGCTTTGCTTATTGTATGCTTGTCTGTAAAGAAACTCTTCAGCTTCATGTGATCCCATTGGTTGAGTGACTGTTTAAGATCATGAGCTACTGGGATTTTGCTCAGGAAGCCTTTTTCCATTCCTATATCATGGAAAGGACTTCCTAAATTTTTCTCCAGTAGTATTCGAGTTTCTGGTCTTATATTGAGGTCTTTGATCCAGTTAGACTTCAGTGTAGTGCATGGTGAAATGTGTGGATCAAGTTTCAGTTTCCTGCATATGGTTAACCAGTTTGTGCAGCACCATTTATTGAAGATGCTGTCTTTTTTCCAGCCTATATTGTTAGGGCCTTTGTCAAATATCAAGTAGCTATAGTTGCTTGACCCAAAGTCCGGGTCCTCAAGCCTATTCCATTAGTCTATACTCCTGTTTTGATGCGAGTGCCATGCTGTTTTTATTACTATGGATTTGTAATATAGCTTTAGATAAGGTACAGTGATGCCCCCAGAGGTATTTCTTTTGCTGTGGATATATTTGGATATGCGAGGCCTTCTGCCTTTCCATATGAAATTTGAGATCATTTTTTCTATCTCTGTGAAGAACACTGTAGGGATTTTAATTGGAATTGCATTAAATCTGTATATTGCCTCTGGTAGGATTGTCATCTTCACAATGTTAATTCTTCCTGTCCAGGAGCATGAGAGGTTTTTCCATTTTCTCAAGTCCTCCTCAATTTCTTTTTTGAGTGTTTTTATGTTTTTGTTGTATAGATCTCTCACTTCCTTGGTTAATGTTATTCCAAGGTATGTTATTTTTTTTGTTGTTGTTGCTATTGAAAATGGGACTATGTCCCTTATTTCTTTCTCTGCATCTTTGTCATTTGCATAAAGGAAGGCTACTGATTTTTGTGCATTGATTTTGAATCCTGCTACTTTACTATAGGAGTTAATTACCTTCAGGAGTTTTGGGATGGAGTCTCTCTTGTGTCTTACAAATACAATCATGTCATCAATGAATAGAGCTAACTTAACTTCTTCCTTTCCAAATTGTATCCCTTTTATTTCCTTCTCCTGTCTTATTGCTTGAGCTAGGACTTCCAGTACATTAAGATCAGGAACAAGATAGGGTTGTCCACTCTCACCTCTGCTTTTCAATACAGTACTGCTTTGGGGAAAGAAAATGAAGGGCAAGTCTTGATCTTACCCTCTCCAGTTTCTTGTGGTTCAAGTGTTCCCTGTAAGGGCCTGGTGAAGGATCAGCCTCACTTCCCCTCTCCCTCTCTCTCTCTCTCTTCTCTCTAACTCTTGTATATTAGTTATCTTTTTCCTCATTTTCTTAGTGGGCACTGACCTGTAACTCCCAGAACCAGCTTCGGGCTATCATCCACAATGAGCTTTTGATCAGAGAGACCTACAAAGTTTCCTAAAAGGCAGACAGATTTCTGTCAGAGTACTTGATGACCCACCAAAGGCTAATGGTAAGACCCTACTGTTGAAGACACCTTATGTGATTGACATGCAAATTAGAATGGCATGGCTGGAAGTTGGAAGAGCGTCAGTCCCCAGACAGTCAGCGTGTCTAGTGCCAGAAGGTGCTACATGGACGACTGGGGGAAAATGACCAATATCTGTCGAAGCAACACATGGTCTAACCCACTTAGCAGCAAATAACTTGTTGTGATGCCCACACAAGTGCAGTGGTGGCACACAGCCATGGTGGGGAACCAACTGCTCTCAATTCGGCTAACTGATCACCTCAGTGGTATGGGACCCATAGCTGGAGCTGGGAAACAAGTCAGAACCATATCCAAACATAAGCCCACTCTCCAATATCAAGCTACCATCAATTGTGGGCTACAAGGGGGCTACACCTATTAAATTCTCTATTAAAAAAAAAGTAAGGGTTATCTCATTTGTCCTGGTGCTAACTTACTCTCCGTTGGAGAATCTGCTTCTCTTTTTCAGATAGATGTAGATCCTAAGGAGAGAGCCACCCCATCATACCTCAAAAGGGCCCCGGCTGAAACTAAGAAAAATTGGCAAAATAAGCAAGGGCGCTGTTTTCCTGATGAACAGGATACCAGCACAAGGGGGAAGGAGATCAGCACAGAGAAAAATCAACTCCTACGAAATCAGAGATCCAGAGCCTCAGAGGCCCCCAACACCTCATCACTGAAGCAGACCAAAGAAGAACCCAACATGGCTCAGGGAAATTTTGGGGAAGAGGGGGCGGAAAGAATGTCAGAGCCTTATGTTGGGTTATGATATGCAGAGACATTTAGTTTACCCATAACTGTGGGCTAGCCCCACAATGCATGACCCGTATATCTCAACAAGGAGGGGCCAAGGGGAGGGGGTAGGTCATGGATGAGCCTAATAATGGTACCAAACTGACTGTATTTGCTGAATACAAAACTAATTAATAAAGAAAAAAAAGAATATATTCAGTAGAGTGTTCCTCTCTCTCTCTCTTTATATATATATATATATATATATATATATATATATATATATATATATCTCCAGCAGTGTGAGCCACTCTCTATGTCTATATCTAGCAGTATGCTACCCTCCCTATGTCTATATGCATTAGTGTTTTCCCCTACCTATCCTATGTCTATATCTAGCACTGTGCTCCTCTACCTATATCTAGATCCAGTAGTGTGCTCCATTACCTATGTCTATATCCACAAGTATGCTCATCTCCCAATATCTGTATCCAGTAATTTGCTCCTCTCCCTATGTATATATCCAGGAGTGTGCTCCTCTACCTAAATCTATATCAAAGATTGTGATTGTCTACCTATGTCTATACCCAGCAGTATGCTCCCCTACCCATGTCTATATCCAGAAGCGTATTCTTCTACCTGTGTCTATATCCAGCAGTGTGCTCCACTACTGATACTTATATTCAGGAGTGTGCTGATCTACCTATGTCTATATCCAGGTGAATATTCCCCTACTATACCTCTACCTAGTAATGTGCTCCTCTACCTCTGTCTACATCCATCAGTTTACTCAACTACCTATGTCTATATCCAGGACTGTGCTCCTCTACCTATATCTATGTGCAGCTTGCTTCCCTTGCTGTATCTATATCCAGCAGTGTGCTCATCCACCTGTGTCTATATCTACTAGTGTGCTCCTCTACCTATCTATATCTATACCCAGTAGAGTGCTCACCTACCTATCTCTATATCTCTATATCCAGAAATGTGCTTCTCTACCTATGTCTATATCCAAGACTCTCCTCTAACAATGTCTGTATCCAGTAGAGTAGTCCTCTACCTATGGCTATATCCAGTGCTGTGCTCCCCTACCTATGTTTCTGTTCAGTAGTGTAATCTTCTACCTATGTCTATATCTAGTAGTGTGCTATGTACCTATGTTGATTTCCAGTACAGTGGCCTCTACCTATGTCTATATCCAGCTTTGTGCTTCCCTACTTTTGTCTATATCTGGTGGTGTACTCCTTTACCTATGTGGATATACAGCACTGTGCTCCTCTACCTATATCTATATCTATATCTATATCCAGGAGTGTTGTTGTCTTCCTATGTCCATATCCAGTACTGTTTTCTTCTACCTAAGTCTATATCCAGTAGTGTGCTCACTAACTATGACTATATCCAGTAATGTGCTCTTTTACTTATGTCTATATCCATTACTATGCTCCAAACCTGTGTCCATATCCAGTACTGTAATATTCTACCTAACCTATGCCTACATCCAGTAGTTGGCTCCTCTACCTATGTCTATATCCAGCAGTGGGCTCAACTACCTATGTATATATCCAGCAGTTTGCTTAACTACTGTATCTATATCTAGTAGTGTGCTCCTCTCCCTATATTTATATCCAGCAGTATGCTCAACTACTTATGGCTATATCCAGTAGTTTTTTGCATAATGTATCTATAGCTAGTAGAGTGCTCCTCTACCTAACAGTACAGTAGTGTGTTCCTCTACCTATGTCTATATTCAGGAGTGAGCTCCCCTACCTATAGCTCTATCCTGTTTTGAAATCACCTACCTATGTCTATATCCAGTAGAGTGTTCCTCTACCTATGTCTGTATCCAGCTGTGTGATTCCTACATAGGCCTATATCCAGTAGTGTGCTCCCTTACCAATGTCTATTTCCAGCACTGTTCTCCCCTATCTGTGTCATGTCTCTATCGAGTAGTGGGCTCTTCTAGTTATGTGTATATATGCTAGTGTGCACCTCTAGCTACATCTATATCCCATAGTGTGCTCCTCCACATTTGTCTATACCCATCATTTTGCTCCTGTACCTATGTCTATATGCAGTAGTGTACTCCCCTAACTATGTCTGTATTAAGTAATGTGCTTCTTTACCTATGTTTACATATAGCAATGTGCTACTCTATCTATGTATAGATGTAGCAGTATATTCCCATACCTATTTATATCCAGTAGTGTGATCCTCTACCTTTGTCTGTATAGAGTAATGTGCTCCTCTAACTATGTCTATATCCACAGTGTTCTCCTCTACCTATGTCTATATCTAGCAGTGTTTTTTACTACCTATGTCTATATCCACTTCTTTGCTCCTCTACTTATGTCTATATCCAGTGGTGTGTTTCTCTACTTACGTCTATATCCAGTAGTCTGCTCCCCTACCTATGTCTATATACACTCGTGTGTTCCATTACCTATGTCTATATTCAGCACTGTGATTTCCTACCTATGTCTACACTCAGTGCACCCCTACCTATGTCTATATCCAGTAATCTTCTTCCCTACCTATGTCTATATCCAATAGTGTCTTCCTTTACCTATGTCTATATTCATTAGTGTGCTCTCTTACCTATGACTATACCCAAGAGTGTGCTTGCCTACCTATGTGTACATCCATTAGTGTACTCCTCTACCTATGTCTATATCTCCCACTGTGCTCCTCTTCCTATGTCTATATCCAATATTGTGCTCCCCACCTATGTCTGTATCCGATAGTGTACTCCCCTAACTATGTTTGTATCCTTTAGTGTGTTCTCTGACTTCTGTCTGTATTCAGAAGTGTGCTCCCCTACCTAGGTCTATATCCAGTAGAGTGGTCCTCTACCTATGTGAGTATCGTGTAGTGTGCTGCCTTACTTATGTCATTATTCAGTACAGTGCTCCTCTAACTATGCATATCTAATAGTGTGCTCCTCTCCATGTGTCAGTATCTACCAGCATGCTCCTCTACCTATGTCTATATCCAGCAGTGGGCTCCCCTACCTATGTCTACATCCCATAGTTTGCTCCTCTACCTATATCTATATTCAGTAGTGTGCTCCCCTATCTATGTCTCTGTTGAGTAGTGTCCTCCTTTACCTATGTCTATATACAGCTGCATGCTCCTCTACATATATGTATATCCACTAGTGTGCTCCCCTACCTATATCTATATCCAGTAGAGGACTCTTCTACCTATGTCTATAAACAGTTGTGTGCTCCTCTACCTATATATATGTCCAGTCATATGCTCCCCTACCTATGTCTATATCCAGTAGTGTGCTCACTTACCTATGTCTATATCCAGTAGAGTGCTTTTCTACCTATATCTATATACAGCAGGGTGCTCCTCTACCTATATGTATATCTAGTAGTGTGCACCCCTACCTATGTCTATATCCACTAGTGTGTTGTCCTACCTGTGTCTACATACAGTAGTGTTGCTCCTCTATTTATGTCTATATACAGCAGTATTCTCCTTTACCTGTGTCTACAGGCATCAGTGTTGTCTTCTACCTATGTCTATATATATCTCTGTACTCCTCTACTTATATCTGTATCCAATAATGTGACTCTCTACTTATGTCTATATGCAGTAGTGTGCTCCCTTACCTATGTCTATATCCAGTAGTCTGCTCTCCTACCTATGTCTGTATTCAGTAGAGTGCTCCTCTACCTATATCTATATCCACTTCTGTGCTACACTACCATGTTTATATACAGCACTAAGATCCCCTACCTATGTCTATATCAAGGAATGTGCTCATCTCCCTATGTCTATATCCAGAAATGTGCTTCCCTACCTACCTATGTCTATATCCAGTAGTGTGAATCCCTACCTATGTCTATATCTATTAGTATGCTCCCTTAAATATGTCTATATCCAGGAGAATGCTTGCCTACCTATGTCTATATGCAGTAGTGTACTCCTCTACCTATGTCCATATGATGGTTAAGTTTGTGTCAGCTTGATCTGTTTAGGAATCCACAGACATTCCTCATAAGTGGGTCTCTGAGGTTACTTCCAGGAAGGATTAACTAAAGGAGGAATATTTCCCCCATGGTGAGCCCTTCGCCCAGAGTGGGTGGCTCCTCTTGGAGGAGTCTTTATCAAAAGAAGCTCTGAGAAGAAAGGTGTTCCCCTTCCCACCTGGCTGCGGGTGCTGCTTGTTGCTTTCTGTTTGTTGTTTTGCTGCATTCCAGTGTGGACCGAAGACCAGCATGGACTGAAGAGCAGCGTCTCTCCAGGACACTTCCAGGCCTTCAGTGCTTGATTGGGACTGCTGAGGCATCCAGCCTCATGGACTGAGCAGCTACCAGGTTCCTTGACTCTCAGGCCTGTAATCTGCTGTTGTTGGATGGTCTTAAACTAATCCAATAAATTCCCTTTTAATACAATTCATTCTATCAGCTCTGTTCCTCTAGAGAACCCTGACTAATACAGTCCATATCCTGGAGTTTGCTCCTCTACCTACATCTGTATCCACCACTGTGTTCCTTTACCTATGTCATTATCTAGCACTGAGCATTGTGCTCCTCTACCTATTTCTATATCCAATAGTGTGCTCCCCTACATATGTCTGTATCCTGTCATGTGCTTTTTGACCTCTGTCTCTATTCAGCAGTGTTCACCTCTATCTATGTCTATGTCCAGCATTGTGCTCCCCTACCAAAGTCTATATCCAGTAGAGTGCTCCTCTACCTATGTTTATATCTAGTAGCATGCACCCTACTTATGTTGATATCCAGGAGTGGGCACCCCTACCTATTTCTATATCCAGTAGTGTGCTTTCCTGCTTATGTCTATATTCAGAAGTGTGCACCCCTAGCCATGTTTATACCCAGTATCATGCTCCCATACCAATGTTGTGTCCAGTAGGGTGCTCCCCTATCTGTGTCTATATCCATGAGTGTGTTCATATCCCAATGGCTATATTTAGTACTATACTCCACTACCTATGTCTATATTCAGCAGTGTGCTCCTCTACCTATTATATCCATATCCAGGAATGTGCTCCCCATGTATGTCTATATATCTAGAAGTATGCACCTATACCAGTGTCTACATCCAGCTCTGTGCTATTCTATTTATCTCTACACCCAGTAGAGTGACCCTCTGATTAAGTCTATATCCAGTAGTTAGCTACCCTGCCTATGTCTATATCACATAGTATGCTCCCCTACCTATGTCTATACCCAGTATTATGCTCCTCTACCTTGTCTATACCCAGTTGTGTGCTCCACTACCTATAACTATAACCAGCACTATGATACCTACCTACATCTATATCAAGGAGTGTGCTCCTTTACTTATGTCAATACCCAGCACTTTGTTCCTCTAACTGTGTATATATGCAGCAGTGTATTCCCCTACCTATGTCTGTATACAGTAGGGTCTACCTTTACCAAAATATCTACCCAGTAATGTGCTCCCCTATCTATGCTTATATCCACAAGTGTGTACCCCACATATGTCTATATCCAGTAATGTGCTCCTCTACATATGTCTCTATCCAGCAGTGTGTTTCCCTACCTAGGTCTATATCCAGTAGAGTGCTCCTCTACCAATGTGACTATCCTGTAGTGTGATCCCTTACCAATGCCAATATCCACTAGAGAGCTCCTCTAACTATGTCTGTATCTACTAGTGTGGTCTTCTCCTTGTGTCAAAATCCAGCAGTGTGCTCCCCTACCTATGTCTGTATCGAGGAGTGCTCTAATAACTACTCTATATCTGGTAGTGTGCTCCTCAACCTATGTATACGTCCAGTAGTATGCTCTTCTACTTAAGCCTATAACCAGCAGTGTGCTCCACTGCCTATGTCTATATCCAGCCATGTGTTCCCCTACATATGTCTATATCAACTAGTATGCTCCTCTACCTATGTCTATATTCAGTACTGCATACCCCTATCTATGTATATATCCAGTAGTTTGCTCCTCTACCTGTGTCTGTATCCACCACTGTAATCCTCAACCTATATCTATAACCAGTAGTGTGCTCCCCTACCTGTGTCTATATCTACTAGAGTGCTCCTAAAACTATGTTGGTATACCGTATAGTGCCCTTCTACCTATATGTATATCCAGTAGTGCCCTCCCCTACCTATGTCTGTATCCAGTAATCTGCTCCTTTACCTATGTCTATAAAGAGTAGTGTGCTCCTCTATCTATGTCTATATCCAGCAGTGTTCTACCTATGCCTATATCCAACAGTGTTGTCTTCTAACTACATCTATATCTAGCTCTGTGCTGTTCTACTTATGTATCTATATCCAGTAGTGTGTCCATCTACTTATGTCTATATGCAGTAGTCTGCTCCTCTACCTCTGTATCCAGTAGGGTGCCCCCTACCTATGTCTATATCCATGTCTGTGCTCCATTACCTATATTTATATCCAGTAGTGTGCTCCACTTATATGTCTATATCCAGAAGTGTGGTCCTCTACCTATGTCTACATCCAGCTCTGTGCTATTCCATTTATCACCATATCCAGTAGAGTCCTCCTCTACTTATTTCTATATCCAGTAGTGAACTCCCCTACCTATGTCTATATCCAGTATTGTGCTCTGCTACCTGTATCTATGTCCAGTTGTGTGCTCCTCTAACTATGTCTATATTCATTATTCTGCTCCCTATCCATGTCTATATCAAGGTGTGTGTTCCTCCACTTATGTCAATATCCAGCACTGCTCCACTAACTATGTATATGTGCAGCAGTGTATTCCCATACCTGTGTCTATGTCCAGTACTGTGCATCTCTACCAATTTCTGTATCTAATAATGTGCTCCCCTACCTATGTCTATATCCACTAGTGTGCACCCTACCTATGTCTATATCCAGCACAGTGATCCTCTACCTATATTTATATCCAATAGTGTGCTCCCCTACCTATGTCTATGGCCAGAAAACTCCAGATGCATGCACCATGTGCATCTGGCTTAAGTGGGTACTGGGGAATCAAACCTGGGTCTTTAGGCTTCACAGGCAATTACTTAAACACTAAGCCATCTCTTCAGCCCATAAATGTAATTTCAAATTTTTGTCTGAAATTTACTCTTATTAGATGTAATGGTTTGAATGTAAAATGGCCCTCCGGAGCCTCATGGTTTTGTGATTAAGCCTCACAATTATTTCCCAGCTGGTAGAGCTGTTGGGAGTTGGGCCTTTGTTGAAGGAAGTGTGTCAATGGAAGCAGGCTTTAGGGTGTTATAGCCCAGGTCCAGTGGTTGCACTTAGCTTACTATCTTCTCTTCCCAAAAGCTGTCTGCTCTTGCCATGGTAGAAACTGCCCCTCAAATAAACCCTTTCCTTCCATAAACTGCATATGACCAGGTCTTTTGTCCCAGCAACAAGAAGGCAACTGCTATAATAACTCCTGTGTTGAGTCTCTGCTATGAAACTTGGCATTGTTGGTGGGAACATATTGCCTTGGGGATTTGTGTGTTTGTGTGTGTGATTTATGTTAGGATTTTCCCATTTAGCCATATTCCATTTATCAAGAATTCTGGGATTCACACAAGGTAGGAGTAAGGTCAGAGGATGGGCACATAGAGCTGTGGTTGGGGGGTGGGCCCACACATGGTATGTAACTAATCTAGGCAGTGGGAGAGGAGTTTTCAGAGGAGGCAAATGGTTGTACAAGGTGTTGCAGTATAGCCGTCTGGCATAATAAGGGTATATAGGGTGGGATGATATTGGTTTACCCATAGTGAGTGGAAGGGGCACAAAGAACAGGATAATATCCACAGAGTTTCACTTGGGTGGTAAGCCTGGGTGATTGGGCAGGATGCCAGGGTGAGAGGACATCAGGGAGCTGGGAATTCAACAATAGAATAATGGCACATAAGTGAGCAGGAACAATTTGAGACCTCACACATGGGTGTAGAACAACCAAGTGGGCAGGCCAAACCTGGCTTTTACTTGAGTGCCATAGATACAAATTCTATCCCAAAGGTTTATAAAACTAGTACTTTATCAATTGTTCCATCTTCCCAGTTGCAAAATAATATCTTTGTTGACTAACTACTGAATACCAAATACTATTTTTCCTATAGGACAAATAAAAAGCGTCAGAATGTGTAATATATATGAAGCTGTTACACTCATAGAATTTGTGCTCAAAGAAACACAGTTTTAAAATATGAACAAATAAATAAATCATTTATCCCACATAGTGGTAGAAAGTGCTGCATGAGCTGCTGGGAGAAAATGATGAACAACATTGTGAGCCCTCAGGAGACACTGCTATTCAAAAGTAACCAGCCTGAGAAGACATGCATACCTGTGCAATGGTGCCACCAAGCCTAGGTGAGTAACTAAGGGCTCTCTGATTGGTTAAGAGATCTTCTCAGTGGACACTAATCCAAACCTGGAACTGGCAACCAAATCAGAACCCTGTGGAGACAAAGATTATGGTCTCCGATGACAAGGTCACACTAATTTGGAGCCAAAAGAGGGCCTACATCCATCAAAATCTCCCTAAATTAACATTGCTTATCCCCTTTAATGTATGCTGATCTCACTCTCCATTGAAGAGTCTGTTTTTATTTTTCTGAAGGCCATGAGAACTGAGGATAACCAAAATATATCAAGACAAGAAAAGCTAGCTGATTCCCTGGCAGGATATGGACCATCACACATTGCTAGGTCCCAGGTGAAACGACAGAGGAATTGGCAAGATGAGCAAGAGTGCTGCTTCCAAGGCGAGCCTGACAAAGTGCACCAGGATGAAAGAGACAGACACTGAGGATAATCAACACAAACCAGGGCAGAAATCCAGAAACTCCTAAGAGCTCAACCCTAAAAGAGACATAAAACACACCCACCACAGCTCAGGAAATTTTGGGAAGAAGGGGTAGAAAGACTGTAAAATCCACAGGTTGGAAGCGAATATCCAGAATTAAGTTAGAAAACCTGAATATTGTCCACCCAACCCCTACAATGATTGACTGCTGCTCTCACAACATATAACCCACAGCCCCATGGGGAATACCAACAATCCCACTGACGAGAGCCCTCAGTGCAATGGGGACAGGGAGGAGGGAAATGATGGTACCAAACACATGATGTGTCCATACAAAATTTCTACTTAATAAAATCATATATATATATATTCCCCCTGAGTTTCCTTTTCTTCCCCCATAGCAGCCAAGCTCAGCAAAGGAGCTGATGAAGCAGTGGAGTCCTCACAGTTCACAGGCAACCCAGCCAATTATCCAGTCTGGGGCAAAGAGTAATGGTTCCTTATCATTTGGTATTCCCTGACCTCTGTGAGATAGTGATGAAAGTGATAGGCTATCTCCCCAAAGGGGAAATTCCATATGCTTGCAAGGAAGTAATGATTAGGAACTCCTGCTGTCATAGGGTCTGGAACCATGATGTGTGCTTATTATCTGACAGGCCTGTCCTCAGGGAGTCCTCCTGAGCCCACCACCAGTTGCACCATGAAGGAACTGACCACATACTGAGAGAGCCTAATCCAGCTACTTCAGTCACAGCTAACACCACTGACAAATAAGAAACAAAAACCTCACAAACACAAAATCATGAAGAGAGAATCACATTCTACAAAGGAAGTTACATAATGCTCACTAACCAACAGACACTATCTGAAGATCCACCAGGCTTGATTCTGTGCTAAGTGACAGGACAACAAAGGCACTTTTCCTGATCAAGAGCAGCTTAGAAATGAAGTTAGGAAAGCAGGAAGTAAAGCAGCCATAAAATAGCAAGAAAAAAAATAAAAACACAGCTTTCAATTTAAGGTGCAGGAGCATCTCTGAATATAAAATTGAAGGCAGGAAACAGAATGGATGTAGTTATCATAACAATTCAAACATGAATAATTACAATAATAATTATAGTCTACCAACTTTATTTCCATTATGAATAAACACAGTCATTCAAGTGACACCAAAAGTGAGAAATGACATCTAGGGAAAGAAAGTCTAAATTCTTTTACCCTTGAGCCAGCCTCCTTCAGCCTCTGCAAATTCCTCTGCTTTGTCAAAGTTTCTGATGCACAATGTCAATGAGATGATCACCAAGAGGAATAGTGAATACACAGGGCCTCAGAAATTCTTAACCCATCTGCTTGATTTACATATTTATTCAAAACCAAACATAACTCTTCTGTCCACCCTTTAGACTGTACTGCACCTTGACTTTGAGGCAAACACTGCCATGGTAAGAAGTCCCCCAGGGCTGCCTGTCACATTGCTTTAAGATAGCTCCTCCACCCCCACTAACATATTATCACCTATTCATCATTATATTGGCATGTTCTAATGTCCCATATTTTCATTTATGAAGCCTAAGACTTCCTATGACACAGTGCTGGCTACTTTTCTTTTAAGTGTGTCCACATCATGATTAGACTCAGTGACTAAGTGTTCAAAAGATCAGAAATGTATTTTCACTAGAGCTTATAAGATGGTGCTAAACTGACCAGTCTGTTTTCTTTTCTTCTTGCTGTCTTAGTTCTGATCTTTTGTTTCACTTTTGTTTTCTGAGATAACTAATCCTACTTATTTCTCCAATTCTCTTTGGATTTGAACTTGCAAATATATTTCACTTGTAATTCTCATTCTTATTTAATCTCCAACTATAACAATAGTAATTGTCAATTTTATTAATTTATTACACCTAACACTACAATCAAATTTTATGTACATTATTTTATTAAATATTCATAACAGGATAGGAGTTTCTGTCATTCCCCCACTGCTAAAGGACTGAAACACCACAATTTAAGTTAGAAAACCTGAATCTCTATCATGAGATTAGCCACCTCTCTCAAATTAGCCAAGGTTCAGACGAAATCATAGAGGAATGGGTGAGTTAAGCAAGACTGTTGTTCCCACAGCAAGCTTGACAACCTGTGCCAGCATAATGTGATAGACAATTAGGACACTCAAAATGTCTCAAAGCAGACGTTCAGAAATTGCTGAGCTCAACCCTAGCGTAGACTTAAAACACACCCAACCAGGCTCAGGAAATTTTGTAGAAGACTGGTCATTAAGATTGTAAGAGCCACAGGGTGGGAAGATGTATTGAGGGTCATTGTCTCCCCTCTCCCCAAAACATACAAAATGACTGACTACTGCTCTCACAATTCATAACCCATAACCCCAGCAGCCTCACTGAGGAGGGCCCTCAGTGGAATGGGGGCAGGGAGGAAGGGAATGGTACCAACACATGGTTTGTTAATACAAATTTCTACTTAACTAAAGAAAAAAAACTAACAAGGTGTAAAGTAATATTATTCATAAATAAATAATACAAAAGAAAATTCCCTTAAAAAAAGTAAGAGATGGAAAGACCTTAGGGATAGAGGGGACAGAGGATGGGGAAAATACTCAAAACTAGTAGCAATCTCATAGATATCTTCCTGGATACCATTCTACAAGTCATTGCTCTCAATAAAGGCAAAAGGGGACCCAAACAGAAGAGCCCCATAAAATATAGAGAAAGCATAATCCTAAAGCCATAGGCACTGGCTGATATCCCCATGTCCAGAATTGGGTTCCCCCCACAATGAGCTGTTGGTCAGGATGATATGAGGTACCCAAAATAATACAGGTCATTGCCAAAATACTTGGTTACCTGCACAAGCTAAAAGGTAAGTCCCTATTTCTGAAGACACCACAGCCTGAAGCCACAATGCATCAAGTGACCATGTTGGAACTGAGAGGGAATCCAGTTGCCTCTGGGTTAGCCCCATAGTGCTGGAAAGTGCTATGAGAGTGGCTGGAGAATAACAGTTGCCAACAGATTGAATAAGCAGGAGATCCTGCCAGATAAAGAATCCACCAGCCAAGCAAAAAGTATATAGTTGTGCAATAGTGACACACAGCTGATATAGGTACCCAGGTGTTCATGGATGGGATATGAAACCCACTCAGTGGGGGTGGACTCACATCTGGCTCTGGGAACCAAGCCAGGTTCCCTAGAATAGAAAACCAATAGGCTCCAGAGAGAATCTCCACTTTTTGTTTGTGTTTGTGTTTTTGTTTTTTTGAGGTAGGTTCTCACTCTAGCCTAGGCTGACCTGGAGTTCACTATGTAGTCTCAGGATGGCATTGAACTCACAGTGATCCACCTACCTCTGCCTCCCAAGTTCTGGGATTAAAGGCATGAGCCACCATGCCTGGCTCCATGGCTCATTAAGAAGAGTGGACATGCACATCCATAAGTCTCCCTAACAGCTAGGCTTATCCCCTTCAATTAAAATTGCTCTCACCTTTGGTTGGATAATCTGTTTCATCTTACAGATGGTAGAGAATACTGGGGTGAACCAGGACACATCAATAATAGAGAGCCAACTGCCTACCATGAGATGGGTCCCCTCCACCTCATCTGCCCAGGCCCAGAAGTCATTACAGAGGAAGTGGTGACACAAATACTTCCCTCATGACTAGCTTGAAAACCAGTTCCAGGGAGATGAAAACAGACACTGTGATCACTCAAATCTCATCCAAACAGAGACCAAGAGGCTACAGAGAAAGCAATATTAAATCAAATCCTTATCTTGCCTACCAAGGCTCAGGGAACATTGATGAAGACAGACGGGGCAGACAGGTTGTAAAATCCTCCAGGTGGATAGCCTGAGACATTGTATCCCTCCCTGCCCCCAGAGGCTGAGGCCTATTGTTGCCCACAATGAATATAAATAACCCCACCAAAGAAGACTCTCAGCAGAACTGGGGGAGGGTAAGAGGGTCTAAAAGTATAGCATTTTTTATAAAAAATAAATAAATAATAATAGAGCTTTACTCAAGTGCTAACTTCCAGTACCTTCAATTTTAACTATACATGGAAGTGGGTCAATTGCAGAGGCAAGTAATTAGATGGAATCATACTGATATATGATAAATTACTGTCTCTATAAGAAGACATTGTGTGAAAACAGAGATATCAGGAGAACACAGGTGCAAACACAAGACCCAAGTGATGCATCTGTAAGACAAGGGAAACCGAAGATTTCTGGCTAGAAATAGGCAAGAAAGAATCCATACAGGTTTCTGACGGAATACATGGACTGGCCATGACCTTGATTTCAGACATCTGTCCTTCAAAACTAGAAAAATAAAGTCCTGTTATTTTAGGACCACTTATAGGACCTCTCTTACAGAAGTTCAAGGATTCCACAGAGGTGACAACTCTCCATTTTCCTCACAATTACTTCTTCAAGTCATAATATATGTCTAGCATATTTCATATAGTCAATATCTATTTCAAAACAAGTGGAATAAGTAAGTGATAAAATTTTCCATGGGTTTCTCTATCTAGCCCAAGCCCTAGATCCATTTGAGAACTTCTCCATCATGATATGAATATAATTCTTCTTCAGATTAAATTCTGTTCAAAATATGAAAAAGAAAAATCTTCCATGTCACCAGTAGTCAAATAATGTGAAATAAAATAACACATTCATTAGCACAGAACAAAATGATATCAGTATTTTCATTAAAGTGGGAAATGTTCACTTAAAATTGCTGTGAAGATTGCGTAAGTGGGCTGTTGGCAGAATAAACTGGCATAACCTCTCAGGCTATGATATTCATTACATGCCCTTAAAAATCTAATACACTGACTTTGACCCTGAAATTGTACTAATAGTGAATCAAAAGGGAAAAAAAGTTTACAAGAACATTACCCATATATGCAAAGTTGCTCTTATATAGTCCATAACTGTCTATACAAAAGAAAAAAGTTGAAAGTCAGAAACAGCCCAACTACTCACCAGTGATAGAAAGTTTAAGCCAATTATCACTCATCAAAATTGTGGAATAGGAATACTATGAGGACATCATATGAAATTCAGATGTTTATGATAATCAAAATATCAAGCAGTCTGAATAGTATACAAGTAATATTGTGACAGTGAGTATGTGTTCACCAACATAAAGTTAAATCAAAGAGAACAACTGCAGAACCTTGGCTTTTTTGAGTAATAAGTCATAAAAGTCATTAAATATCTTTTACTTCATTATATACAGTGAATAACTTTTTTCAGCGTGACCTATTTTTTTAAATTTATTTTTTATTAGTTATGGACATACTTAGTATGTAAAGAACTCATGTTTATACCATTCTTTCCCTCACCCCTGCCCCTTTTCCTCAGGAGCCCTCCTCACTGGGGATGCAGGTCATCCCCATGGGAATTGTGGCTTCTGCATTGTGGGGGCAGCAGTCCGTTATGGGATAGAGGCAATGCATCTGTGCATAATGTACCAACTTGTGGCTCTAACAATCTTTCTGCCCCTTCTTCCACAAAATTCCCGAGCCATGTTGGGTGTATTTTAAGTCTACTTCAATGATA
Source organism: Dipus sagitta (assembly GCA_036346955.1). Taxonomy (NCBI): domain Eukaryota; kingdom Metazoa; phylum Chordata; class Mammalia; order Rodentia; family Dipodidae; genus Dipus; species Dipus sagitta. The sequence goes on along the minus strand of CM070775.1, from coordinate 51,309,815 downwards.
GGCTCTTAGGAGCCTCTGGATTTCTGGTTTTGTAGGTGTTGAGTGTCTTCAGTGTCTATCTCCTTCACCCCTGTGCTGATAACAGGTTCACAGAGAAAGTAGAACTCTTGCTTGTAGCCCGCGTAGTCGTCTCGCCAGCAAGAACGCACGCGGACACCAGGATCCTTCTGCAGCAAGCGTTTATTCCAGTTAACAGATGAAAAGAGGAAAGACCCAGAGCCCCGAAATGGCGCCGCTTATATAGCCCCTAGGAGGCGTGTACTCTGCTGATTGGCTGCGCGCTCATTACCCCAAATGACGCCCCGGGCTGGGCAGTGACTTGGCGCGCTTTTACCACTTGCACATGCGCTATTCTACTTGTTCACCAGGACTGAGGCCGGATGTCAGCGCCATCTTGTAATGGCGATCACACTCTCTCGGCTCTCCACATCTCCCCCTTTTTGTTTTAATAAGATGACAACTGCCTCATAGCCCAACCAGCGCAGCACCAAACAACCCTATGCTCGATCAAGCAAATTCCTTCCTTGGGGAATAAGCGATCAAGAGCTCACTCCCTCACCTTATCAGGTGCAATGGAGACAAGTCCTCTGAGTGCAAAGGCCAAGGGAGAGACAAAAAGGGGAGTTGACACCCATCCCCGTGCAATGGAATATTGTTCCTGGGGATGCAAGGGCTGTCAATCTCATATTTTGGTGCTGCAGCCACTTAGGCAAGGTCTGATTAGACTTAGATCTCCCATCGACTCAGTGCAATGGGCTAAACCCCTGAGGTGCATCGACTGAGGGTCTCAGTCTAATTAATTAACCAAATTTCAGGAGATGATCCCTGTTCCATAGCCACAAGTGCTTGCGCAATAACGGCCTTGTCACGTTGCTGTTGAGCTCTGAGCTTGCAGAACAACCAAAGCAGGAACACTAAGCCACAACATAGGGCTGCACCAAACAACGCCACTCCCACCCACTCCTTAAAGAAAGAGAAGGCTGAAGAAATCCAGGATGTCAGGCCCACAGCTAGGGAGGGGTCAACTCTAGTAGAATAGGGTCTTCATAATGGATCTTGTCCACTTCTTCGGCTCCCGCACAGGATCTCGATGATTCGTCAGGTATCACAAGTCTACGTGTTAGGCGTTCTGGTAGCCAGAATGGATTGTCTTCTTCCTGTGGAAAAACACAAACAGCTCCCCTGGATCTTATTAAAATAGGATCCGGGCCTCTCCATTGACCAGTCAAAACATCTTTCCACTTAACCATCTCCTGTGGCCTGTTAGGCTCTGAGCAATGACGGTCAGCCGCCGAATGGCCCTGACTGTCCAAATTTAAAAAATTAAGAGTAAAGAGTGCTATGGATATAGTCACTCGTGGGACTGAGGGCAGAGCCTCATCGACTCCCCCTTTTTGTTTTATTAAATAAGACTTTAGAGTGCGATGAGCCCGTTCTATAATACCCTGTCCTTGAGGATTATACGGGAGACCTGTCAAATGGGTCACTCCCATCTGGTGACAGAACTGTCCAAATTTTTGAGAAGTATAAGCTGGTCCATTGTCAGTTTTAAGAATTTTGGGCTTCCCCCAGGCACTCCACGCCTCGAGGCAGTGTTGAATAACATGGGCTGCTTTCTCCCCGGTTAATGGGGAAGCAAACATAACTCCAGAACAAGTATCAATGGAAGCATGTAAATATTGTAATTTGCCAAAAGATGGGACGTGAGTAACATCCATCTGCCAAATTTGTAATGGGCGAATTCCTCTGGGATTAATTCCTACATGAGGCACAGGTAAAAATTGACAGCAATTTTGACATTGAGTTACTATGTCTCTAGCCTCTTTTCTAGTGATGTCAAACCGACGACGCAATGTCTCAGCTGTGACATGAAACCTTTTATGAAAACTTTTAGCCAACTCCAATTTTGATGAAAGAACAAGCATGATAAACTTCGTGGCCCGATCTGCCAAGTCATTTCCACGGGACATGGGCCCCGGTAGGCCCGAATGAGCCCTGATATGCGTAATGAAAACAGGAGATCTCCTATTAATCAAGGCAAACTGAATCTTTTGAAAAATTGTTGCAAGCTTGCTAGATGCCTTAATCAACCCAGCAGCCTCTAAAGTTTTTGTTGCATTTACTACATAACAGGAATCCGAAACAATATTCAGGGGACCTGGGAATTTTTCCAAAACTTCTAATACTACCAAACATTCCACAATTTGAGGTGAGGTTTCATGATATTGTTTAGATATAATCTTATCATTAACCACATAGGCCCCTACTCCTGTTTTTGACCCATCTGTATAGACCACCAGCCCATCTTGAAGTGGCTCCCGAGATATAATGCGCGGGAACACAACCTCTTGGGTTAAGGCAAATTGTAAAATAGGGTGTCTAGGGTAATGATTGTCTATTAAACCACCAAAGGAGGTGATTAACACCGCCCAAGTATCAGAAGTAGCGGTTAATATCTGAACTTGATGGGCTGTATAAGGCACAATTAAAGACTTGGGTTCTTTTCCAAAATGAGTAATGGCTGCCTTTAATCCATGAAGGGCAAGCAGAGCAATTGCATCTGGGTACCAATCAATAATCTTAGCAGGAGAAGCGTTGGGATGAACCCACAATAAGGGTCCATCTTGCCACAGCACGGCAGTTGGTAAATGTCTAGTTTTAAAAACGCACAGGTCGAAAGTTTTGGCTTCCTCTATGCGTTTCAACTGAGCATCTTGTAAAGCTTCTTCTACCACTTTTAGGGCGCGGCTTGCAGCTGGTGTTAAGGCTCTAGGTGAAGAAATATGAGCATCTCCTTCCAGGATGTCAAACAATGGCTTCAATTCAGCAGAGGGAATTTTTAGAAACGGTCTCAACCAATTTATATCACCCAATAATTTCTGAAAATCATTTAATGTTCGTAAATGATCTCTGCGAATCTCTAATTTTTGAGGAACTATTTTTTCTGGGTAAATAACCGTCCCTAAAAAGGAACCTACTTCTGAAACTTGAACCTTCTCGGAAGCAATATGCAGGCCCCATTGTCTTAAGGTTTTTAATAATAAAGGATATACAGTCTGTAAAACAACTAATTCCTTATGGCACATAAGAATATCATCCATATAATGGATTAACAGCAGAGAGGGAAATTGTTTTCTAACTGGTTCAAGGGCCAATTGCACATATAACTGACATATGGTGGGGCTATTGGCCATGCCTTGAGGCAAAACTTTCCATTGATATCTTTTATCTGGCTCAAAATGATTAACAGCAGGTAGAGTAAATGCAAATCTATGTCTATCTTGTGGGCATAAAGGAATGGAGAAGAAGCAATCCTTAATATCTATAATTATAATTTTCCATTGTTTAGGCAAAGCAGAGAGCAAAGGCAGGCCTCGTTGCACAGAGCCAAATAGCCACATCTGTGCATTGATGGCCCTCAAATCATGGAGAAGTCTCCATTTTCCAGATTTCTTTTTTATAACAAAAATAGGTGTATTCCAAGGAGAGGTAGAGGGCTCCAAATGACCAAGCTGTACTTGTTCTTTAACCAGCCTCGTAGCAGCTTCTAACTTTTCAGAGGAAAGAGGCCATTGAGGAACCCATATGGCTTCCTCTGTGAGCCAGGATATGGGCATGGAACCCTCAATGGCAGCTAATGAAAACCCAGACCTTGCTTCCCTGCATTACCTTCTTGTGGGATCGGGCTTAATCTCCCTTGCTCTTTTTTGCCAAGGCCTCTTCCTTCCTTATATCCCATCCTTTTCATAATATCCAGAGCTTGCTGAGAGTATTCGTTAGTCAATGCTAGTCCTAATTCCTGTAAAATGTCTCTTCCCCATAGATTAACAGGGAGAGGGAGCACATAGGGTATAAAGCTTCCTGTTTGACCTTCTAGTGTTTGCCAAGTCAATGACCGTGAACTCACTGCAGGGCTGGCCTCATACCCTAACCCTTGTAAAGAGTGAGACGATTGTGTAACAGGCCACGCCTTAGGCCACCATTGGGAGGAAATGATACTTTTATCAGCTCCAGTGTCCAAAATGCCGGAAAAGCTCTTCCCTTCTATCTGTAGTTGTAAAGTAGGCCTAGTTGAAAGATCAACTACCAAATGAGCGCAGTCAGTTCCTGAAGAACCAAGCCCCTTTGTGCCTCTTGGCATTTGGGTGGAAGGAAAATGGTCGTGCAAGCTGGGGAGGAGAACTAATTGAGCAATCTTATCCCCAGGGGAAATTGAAAATATGCCTTGCGGGCAAGAGCAAAGAACCTGAAGCCTTCCAGTATAGTCTTGATCCATTATTCCAGGATGAATCATAAGCCCCTTTAGGGTAAGAGAGGAGCGTCCTAAAATAAGGCCGACACTTCCTTTAGGGAGGGGACCTTCAAATTCAACCGGGACTGGTTGCACTCCCATATGTGGCATTAATAAGAATTGGGAGGTGGAACGGAGGTCCAGTCCTGCGGAACCTCTTGTTGCTCTACAGCTAGACATGCCCTCCTGTTGTCCACTTGTGTCCCATATCTTTTGGGGCCCTGAGACCTGGGGCCCTGAGACCCGTTTTTTGGAACATTCTCATTTCTTTCTTCAGAAGGGGTATCATGCTGAATAAGTTTTCCCTGAATATCTCTAACTGAGCGACACTCATTGGCCCAGTGATTGCCCTTCTTACACTTGGGGCATAGTCCTGGAATTTTCTTTTGTGCAGGAGCACGACAATCTTGTTTTAAATGACCCGCTTTGCCGCAGTTATAACAAGCTTTATTGCCTCCGAGACTCTGGCGGTTTTTAGCCTGTAATATAGCCGCTGCAAGGCCAGCATTAGTGAGTGGGCCTCCGAGTCCTCGGCAAACCTTTATCCAGTCTGTCAGCCCTTTGCTTCTCCTAGGAGCAATGACTGTCTTACACTCTGGGGAGGCATTTTCAAACACTAGTTGTTCTATCATTGGCTTAACTCGTTCTGGGTCCCCAAATATCCTGCCCGCTGCATCCGTCATCCTGGCTACAAAGTCCGAGAATGACTCCTGGGGGCCTTGAATAATCTTTGTTAGGTGTCCCCCGGCCTCGCCCTTTTTTGAGAGGGCTTTCCATGCTTTAATAGCAGCGGCAGAGATCTGACCATATGCTCCCCAGTCATAGTTTTTCTGATTATGAACAAATTGGCCTTGCCCTGTTAGTAAATCAAAGGTCCAGTGCCGTTGATTATCTTCTGCATTGGCATTAGCCCTTGCCTGAGTTTGAGAAGCATCGTGCCAAAGGGCTTTCCATTCTAAATATTGTCCCATATTAGGAAGAGCAGCTTTTACTGTAACTTGCCAATCATTTGGAGTCATTGCCATAGTGGCGAGTCTCTCAAGCTGCATAACTGTAAAATTAGCATCTACTCCATACTTATTAACTGATTCAGCAAGTTCCTTAATGAGGGCATACTCTACCGGCGCATGGATGCGGCCTCCATCCGCAGCCTCAAACACCGGGAAGGCTTGTAAGCACCTCCTTCTGTCCCCCTCTGAAAGGAAGGAATCTGAACAATGCTTGCCGGCATAAGGCAGAGGAGCACTGGGAATGGCAGGGGCGGCAGATTGAAAAGCCGCGCAGTTCTTATCTCCTATCTTCTTTTGTTTTCGATTTTGCGGTAGCGGCTGCTCGTCAAAATAATATCTCTCCTCCCCATAGCGAGCCACTTCCCCATCTAATTCTTCCTCCTCGGAGGGACTAAGATCCTCAGACTCTGAGCTATCAATTTCTAAAGCCTCCAATTCTTTTATCGGATAAAGAGGCCTCCTTTTTGGACTTCTCTTTTCCCTCTCATGTTTCTCTCCCAGGGCGTCTTTTCCCTTGTCTTTTCTTTCTGTGGACTTAGCGTCCGCGGAAAGGCCTTTTTTCTTAGAGACGTCTTTTTCTTTTTCCTCAAGGGCCCCTAACCTTTTATCCCGTTCTGTTTCTGACATGCTGTCTTGTAGCTCCGAATGTGAGGCTCCCATGTTCAAAAAGAAGAGAACGAGAGCCACCATCACAATAGGGAGAGCAAAAATTGCTCCTACCAATTTGGATGAGAGATGAGACAAGTCAAGACCAAACATGCCTCTCAGAACCTACCTCAGTCCTGCAGTTCTGAATCCTTCCCTGTGAATGGGGGGTCTCCTCGGCGCCGGCGATGACAGGCACCCGGCATCCCGGGTTTTTCGGCACCAGCTGTAGCCTGCGTAGTCGTCTCGCCAGCAAGAACACACGCGGACACCAGGATCCTTCTGCAGCAAGCGTTTATTCCAGTTAACAGATGAAAAGAGGAAAGACCCAGAGCCCCGAAATGGCGCCGCTTATATAGCCCCTAGGCGGCGTGTACTCTGCTGATTGGCTGCGCGCTCATTACCCCAAATGACGCCCCGGGCTGGGCAGTGACTTGGTGCGCTTTTACCACTTGCACATGCGGTATTCTACTTGTTCACCAGGACTGAGGCCGGATGTCAGCGCCATCTTGTAATGGCGATCACACTCTCTCGGCTCTCCACACTTGCTCATTTCCCCAATTCCTCTGTTGTTTCAGCTGGGGCTGGGCTGAAGTGTGATGGGTCATTAATCTTCTCAGGTACCACTCCCATCTTAATAAGAGAAGCAGATTCTTCAATGGAGAGTGAATTCAGCCCAGGTTAGATGGGATAAGCATTATTAATTTAGAGAGAAGTTAATGGGTGTAGTCCCTCTTATAGCCCAAAATTAGTGGGAGGTTAATATTGAAGAGCAAAATCATTATCTGGATATGATTTTGACTTGTTTCCCAGTTCCAGATGTGGGTTACTTTCCACTGAGTGGATTTATAGCCAATCCAAGAGCAGTTGGTTACCCACCATGGATGCAGGGTCGCCCAAAACAAGACAGACATCTGTCAGAGCACTTGATTACCCACCAGAAGTTAATGGTAAGACCCTACTGCTGAATACATGAATACATGCTGTTGGCATGGAACATGGAAGGACCTGACTGGAATCCAGAAGAGAGCCAGTCCCCAGACAGCCCATCTAGTGCTGAAAGGTACTACATGAGCTACTGGTGTGGTGGGGGAGTGCCCAACATCTGTCTGAGCAACTCAAGGTCTAAGCTACTCAGAAGCAAGCAACCTGATATGATGCTCACACAGGTGTAATACTTTTTATTATCCTGAATTATTTTGATAAATGAGGGGGGGGTGAACTAGAAGACACGAGACATCACATCAAAGACAGTGCCTTATACATGTGATTTCACCAAGGGAGAAAATTGGGATGCATGTTTGTCAAATCCAGGGTACCACATTAGGAGTGTAACCTGTCCCAGGGAAAGAACCTCCCAAATAAAATCTCACTTCTCAAAATTTTCATTGTTAACATTATTGCAGTTTGTTACTTTTACATACTTTTCAGGCTCCATTTGGTCTTATTCATACTAAAACGTCAGAGGCTATTCATACTACAGCAGAGTTCAGCGACTGAACACTGTTGAACTGTCAAACACCTACACACCCAGTGGATTCTTATTTACATGTGTGTTTTTGTTATCCTGAACACGTTCTCCAGGCCTCAGAGGGACTGTGGTGTCACTGCAGCTAACAACAGCACAGCTCCTGATTTTGGAGCCCAGGATGTAGCCTGGGGCAGCAGGAGATCTGCCTCTCCTCAAAATGTCCTGCTCTTCTTCTAGTCCCTACTTTCTCTGACTACTGTTTTCAGCAAAAAAAAGGAAAATATTTCCTCCTAAAATACCCTGAGATTGGAAATAACACAACAGTACAGTAAATGCTGTTAGAAGGGCTTTTCAGCAATGCCTGAGTCAACATGAAGCAAGAGAACAGTTTCATGTGTGAACTAAAGCTCATTTGTTATTCTCAAATTCTATGTATAACAAAGGGTACCTTGGATATGTAGAAATTGGGGTAACTTTTCTGAAACATGAATTTTCTCTTTCAAAGAAAAGTAATGGTTTGCTCTTGACATTCTCTTCTTGTCTCCTTCCTGCTATTGGGCCCAGATGCAGAGCAATGTCTGACATATAGGTGCTTGGTATATGGCTGCAGCATTGAGTTGAAGCTCTTTTCTGGGATGTTGCCTTGCTTTCATGAGAAGTACAATGTGTGCTTCATACAAAATAAAGAGAACAGTCCTGGGGAAAGGGCTCAATGGCTCAAGGTGATTGCTTGCCAAGCCTACCATCCTGGGTTTGATTCTCTAGTACCCACATAAAGCCAGATTCATAAAGTGGCCCATCTGTCTGGGCTTATTTTGTAGTGGCAAGACCCTTTCATTCTCCATCTATCTCCCCCCTCCAATAAATAAATACATAAAAATTTTAAAATATTAAAGGAATAGAAAACTGAGTTGGTGACCCAAAAGAAACATTTTACCTTTGATAAATGTGCTCCAAGAAGCAATAGTAATGTCTGTATTACTCTTGATTTTCAATGAGCAAAGCTACTCCTGCATGCCCTGGGCATCCTCAGACTTGCCCTTTGCTCCATCCTCAGGGGTAGCAACTGCTCCTGCCCACTAGGAACACATGGGATTTCATCTCTTGTCTCTTTCTAAGAATCAAATTATCTTCAACTCTGTCTTCAATTTTCAATTTCATCAAAAAGCATCAAGCCATAGTGGGCTGTTCTATGGTAAAACTGGTGTGGACTGGTGTGTGACTGTCAGATACACCTGAAATGCTCTGATGACTTTTCCTATTTTAAATATCAGATTTTCAGAGTAAGCTATTTAAGATCCATCTTCCTATTTATTCCATAAATAGCTTCATTCCTGACACCTTTCCAGAGGATGGTTCTGTGCAATGTCCTTTCAGCAGAAGGCTCTGCAGCCTAAGCAGTTTTGGTCACAATACCCAAACACACTGATTAAATTAAAAGAACACCTGTGAGATAATGTTTCTGTTTTATTTCTTTGGAAATGCTCTAATAAATAGGTTAAATTATCTGTGGCTGAAGAGAAGGCAGTCCTCTCCCATTGGCTTCCTTCTCTATTAGATTGCTTTAATAGAAACCAACCTTCATTCAATTAACAGGCTTACAGCTCCACAATTCTTCTCACAATTAACTGATAGCTATTCCTTACCAAAAATTCACCCCAATTCACTGAGTCACCTGTATATTTCTACACTCTTATTAGATCTCACCCTAAATGAATACTATATTGCATAAAAGGCTGTTTTCCAAAGTACTGTATTATATGCTGGTGTTTCTTCCAGTAACTTCTCATAGCCTGTCAGAGCACAAGCTTAACTTGGCCAATTACCACAGGTGAAACAGACCAGTGCTCCTAAGGAGAATTTGATAAGCTTGATTTCTCATTTCTATTACCTTTTAGTTAGAATTTCACAGGGCTTACATCAAGCAGCTTCTCTTAGGGGGTTCAGAGCTGTTCCTTTCTTATGAGCACAGGGAGAAGGGCAGGGAAATGACACTCTTATCAAATTCAGACTTCATGCAGTTGACAATCAGTAGGCTTTCACATTTGGTCTGGAATGTTTGTTCAACTTCAGTGTTAGGCCATGGATAACAGTGGCCAATAAAGCATAAAAGCCTATGTCTTGTAACATGGCTTCTACCTGTTCTCAAGAGTACCTTGTAGAGTACCTGAGAATAATGTAATTAGTAGAAATGTGCCATTGTCTAGGAAGGATAAGAAAGAGAAAGGCAAGTTTATTTCTGCATATAAATAATGTGTAACTTAATTCAGCAATGCAGTAGACAAAATGCAACAGAAAACCTGTTCACTTCAAAGCCAGAGGCAGCAAAGTCAAGAATTTGAGCTTATTGAAAGGCAGAAAAATGGCAGAGTTTTGTGTGGCTTAACCAGCATGGTGGTATAAACATGCATATTCATCTCTGGCCTCTCAGAAGTATTTTTTTTATTAATGCCACTATGCTGTGTAAAGAAATACAAATTGATTTTAAAGTCAGCCAATAGAACCCTGGAGGAGGGCAGAGACTTAAAATAATTATGATAGTGAAAAATTTGAACTGTATCATTGTGATTAATAACAGCGGATTCATAACAGTAGCACTGAGCATGATGGCAGGTAGAGACACATGCAGTCCTCCCTATGACCAAATAAGGCTTATTCCATTGCTACTCCTATCCTATAGATGAAAAACTGAAGATGGGTAAGGGTAAATGACTCACTGAGGTCATAGCACTCTATAGTGGCAAAGCCAGGAATTGACTCAAAGCCACACAGTGAATCATGACCCCTATTTTCCTGGTTACATCTTAGGTCACAGATAATTTTCAGAAGTGAATCATGTGCCAAAACTATTTTTTCTTCAGGTAGAAACATATATTTGAGTGATAATTGTAGCAAATATTGGCCTGGAGAAAATTGACAGTAAACATACTCCATTAGAATTTTGCTTTCAACACACCATAGAACATGTTGCCCTACACACTCTCTATGTGTCACAGTTATTATGGTGTTTGTCCCACAAGGCCTTCTTCCAGAAACTTCATCTACTCTACTTCCATCTGAAAACAAAAATAAAAACAACTGGGCTGGAGGGATGGCTTAGCAGTTAAGGCATTTTCCTGCAAAGCCAAAGGACCCAAGTTTGATTCCCCAGGGGCCGCATGCATCTGGACATCGTTTGCAGTGTCTGGAGGCCGGGGAGCACCCCATTCTCTCTCTCTTAGTCTCTCTCTTCCTCCCTCTTTACATAAATAAATAAATAATAAAAATTTAAAAAACAACTATTATAGACTTTACATATAGTGTCATGTTCTCCAAAAACAGCAGAAGAACTTGCCTGGTACCTAGCAATTGTACTTTCCTCCCCCAAAGTAGTCTCCTCTCCACCTCCCCCCTTACTGTCTTCACTTCCATATTCTATTCCTTCCTTTACTTCCCTTTTTAATCATAAATTGGGGCTCCCAGAGACTGGATACATGATGTACTTACTAAGTTGTCTTTCTTCTATTTACTCTCCTGTGAGAATCCTGGGATGTTTGTTTCTTTGATTTTAAAATTATATTCTTGACATGAAATTCATCTGGATTAAGGTGTCCAGAAATTCAATATGTAGTGACAACTGAAATTCAGTTCTTTTCCTTTTTCTCCACTATAGTATTTTTACTATATTTATTGTTTGTCTTTTTATGATTATTAATATTAGTACTCAGATTTTTTTAAAGAACGGAAGTAAGGAGAAAGACTAGGAAGAAGAGACAGGTGGAAGCTGAAGGATTGGGAGGACAGTCTCTTGGGCAGCATGTATATGCTGAGTTTTCTCATTCTCATTCCTTCTACCATATATATAACCCTCCTGTCTGGCACTCACATGCTCCATGCACATAGGATGATGTAAGGTATCAGAAAGCTGAGTTAGTAAATAAACTTTTACACACTGAGATGTGAATGAATGTGCTGGTACACACCTTTCAATCCAGCATTCAGGAAACTAAGGTAGGAGGATCACCATGAGTTTAAGACCAGCCTAGAGCTACAGAGTGAGTTTGAGGGTTCCAGGTCTGCCTGAGCTAGAGTAAGATCTTACCTCAAAAAAAAAAAAAAAAAGAGGCCACAACTCAGAAAAATATCCCTCCATTCTCTGTATCCTACCACAGGAGTTTATCTGATGGAAGACTGAAGGCACCTCACTCATGGATGGGTTAGACTTCTCCTTTTACATCTGCCAAATCACTCCTTTTAGATGGTTGCCTACTCGGGTTCTAAAATAATTAATTCTTACAAAGAACTAAATATCCCCTCACGTTAATGCAGGTACTTAGGAATACTTTGTGCTTCCTGACTTCAAAGTAGGCTCCCAATCCCTGTTAATCTGCACAGTCTTCCACATCTTTGTAAGTGGATACAAAGACTTGAACCCATTTGGATCTGAAATTCTCAGAAAATCTTTGTTATTAGTCTCCAAAGTTGGCTCCTCTATGAAATGTGCATCCTGGGTTTGAAGCCTTTTGTACATCCTGGCTCATTGAATGTTGAATGGCTCCAATGGCTTCCTTTTGGCAGAAGTAGTGTGTCATGACTCTGGATACCAGGTAACAAAATCTTGTGCTCTGATTTAGGTCTCTGATAACACTTACTGTGAGAAAAGTAGCTACTATGTAACATGGACTAGCCCTGGGATCATCTGCTTCGAATAAGTTCAGCTAGTCAGAGACAAGAAGGACATGGCAAGTTAGACATACTTGGCCTTCCTAGTGTCCCAGCATTCTCAGAGGATATATCTGAGATGGAAGAGAAGGCATCATGTTGGACATACTTCACATGACTCAGTCACAGCCTCTACCTGAACACAAATGCAGGACAAGGGTCCCAGCTATTTCAAAGAACCTTGAGGAATCATTAGCAACCCTTGTTATGTCATAAGCTAGATAGTCACTTGTTACCCAGTTAACTGTGGCAGTTAACTAAAACATGAGTGTTTTATCAGAGCCATTTCCAAACTATACCTGTACTCAGAAACGACTATTTCCTTTCAGTCTCCTTTCAGTCTACTAAGTCTTCACAATGTCCCAAGTTGCACCCTGAAAGCTGGGACAAAAGAGTTTAGGGAACTCAATAGCAAAGGGCAGGAAGGTACAAAGGGGGCAATTATGACATACAGAAGGCAGCCTAACTAGGCTCTCTCTTTTCTTAATTAAAGACAATGTCTAAACCAGCAGTCTAGGATATATATACATTAAAATATCAAAAAGAATCAAAGATCTTGAATAAATAAGGCAATAGAATTCATGATATACAAGATCTGGTAAATCCAAAATTTATAATTTTTACATGCATTTATGTGGGTTCCTGGATTCTTGCTCCAGGGACCAGCCATGGTCCCCCCCAACACATCCAGGGAACTGGGGGGGTTGAGCACGTGATGAGAGAAAAATACTCCTGGGAGAAAGTTGAACAGCTCTCTCAGTTTATTGTAGTGAAATGGGTTTATGAGCATCTGAGGGTGGGGGGAGGGTCCTAAGGGGATTGGACTACCAAGTTCATTTCTGATGCCTAATTAGCATATGGGGACATTCATTCTAGCATGTAGGCAATGGGGGGGGGGGATTCAGGTGATCTAGGGTCTTGGAAGGATGGGCTGTGTGAGGGCTGATAAGGAGTTTCCTAGGCAACTGGCCAAAAGTCACAGGGCTATGGGAAGAGCCTAAGTTCAGGTGTGCTAAGACTGGAGAGGGAGTGGTCTCCTGTAGCCTGGGGGGTCCATAGCCATTCCTGGAAGCTCATGCCCCTCTCCTGCAGGCACCAGCCTGTGCCTGGCAGTGCCCGACCACTCCCCCTTTGTTTTTTATAATGGGGCAGTGCCCATTTATATATATATATTATATATATATATATATATATATATAATTTACCACAGGTCCAGATAGAGCTAGGTATTATACAAGGACCTGATTACTAGGAACCTTAGCAATATTAGTTATTTGTTATCTGAGAAATTTGATGAGACAGGCGGCTACAAGCAACAGTGTTACTATAGTAAGGAAGGGGCTAAGGAGAAGCCAAGTAACTGAAGGGTTAGAGAACCAGGTAGTGGGGTCCTCAGGCTTGTAGAAGTCAAGCAGCTTAACATTTGATTTGTTCACAAAGAAAATAATAATCTTGTCCCAAGACCATACATGCTCCCCAAGTTGAGCAGTAATGAAATCTAAGGCTAGATGGTTTTGAAGTCACACCTGTGAGAAAGTTCAATTGTCTCTGGAGAAATTCAAGGCTGTTGGTCACCAAAGGCACCCAGAGACAGGGTCACACTGAGGGATGATGATCTTCAGTTGGTTCATGCACGTAGTTGGCATAGGTGGAGTTTGTAGATTTTTTTGTAGAGATACACCTGTGAAGCAATCAAGACTGGGGAGAGGAAATATTTATGTATGGGGTGGTTACTCCTTTTGTACCAAAGGAGAGCTGGTATCTTGACACAACTGGTCCTGTTTATGGAAATATTGAGTAGGCATTCAGCTCTAGTAGACTTAGAGCTGAACAGGCATAGCAACATAACTTGACCTGCACCAAAGAGGGTGAGGCCTGTCCTTTGTAGAGCCAGGGACTCAGAGCACACATGGAAAAACAGGTTTTCAGAAATGGGCAAGAGATTAAAAAAAAAAAGACCTTTTTTTGTCCTTTTTACCTTCAGGGGTCCAGTCATCCTAATTCTATCCCCCTTTATTTCTCCCTTTCATGAGAAGACTCTCTAACTACTTTTAGGGGACTGGAACAAAGACATCAGATCATTTACTATTTCCTGCTAAATGGGACATGAAGTGGGGACTTGTTGCAGTTAGAGTCTCTCCCAGAGAGTGGAACTGTACTAATGGACCCCAGAGTGTAGGAAGATAGTCTTGGAAGAGAACATTGGACAGAAAGAATAAAAGTAAGGAGTTAATGAGAAGTGAGCACACAGTAAAATGGTCCTTTTTGAGGTCGAGGGAATCCAGGCAGACAGGCTTGGATCATCTCCAGGATGATCTGATGATGAACTGGCTGAGATTTTCTTGCAGAACTGTTCATTAAATTGCACAGTAGTATTTCACATGCTTGTAAAACAGATGAAATATTAGCAGAGTTATCAGAAACATACACACAACATTTAACCTTGATAATAGAGAGGTATTGGGTGCCATTAAAGGCTGTACAAATATATTTTTTGGTCCCAGAATTTATTTATGTATTTTAGATTTGAAAATAACCCTTTTGATGTCTAAATTTTTTTATACAATTAGAACTATGGGGAAAAGATGTCTTAATGTTTGTTTGTTTCCCCTCTTGGAAAGCTCTTGTTGTATTACTTAATAGGCCATTCATGTATTTAATTTATTTTTACCTTCAGTTATACATTTCTCTCTGAGTGATTAAGACCATGCAGATAGCCAAAATTTAATTAAGGATTATTTTTGGAGGTCACTAATGGCTCTCCAAAGAGACTTTAAGGACCCAGGAGTAGCCCTATAACTTACTGGTATTTTCTGTCTGTCAGGATGAGTCAGGGCCATACTGGCCAAGTAGTTTTCCCTTCTTTGGGAAGTCAGGAGGACTGATTGCTCCTCAATTGTGACTCTCCTGTTTCAGACTGTACATCAGTTTTGTTTGGGTCTCCGTATCCTCCCTGCTCAGGAAGACAGGTGACTTACCAGGGGGCCAGTGTAGAAGTGTCCCATCATCTCCAGTGGCTTCATGACCTGGGAGCACAGGCCAAAATATTGGCCCTTTTTGCTCCAATGATTCCAGTTGGCTTTGGCTTCTACATAGGTAATTAACACACTTAGAAAGGAAGTTACACCAGCCTGGATGTATGTACATATAGAGCACATTTGATTACTGAAATAGAATTAGTTTAAGAATGGCACAAGGGCTTCAAAAATCATTTGTCCAATCTTTTAAATTTTTATTATACTGCTGCATAATCCATATATCTGAGGCATAGGAAGTAGGCACATCCCACACTTTAAATAACATTTATAAATATAGGCAGAACCTGTTATCAGTCTTGAAAACAATACCAATTAATTTATAAACTAATTAATTTAACTCAGAAATTGTTAGAAAAGGACAAGTAAGACAGTATAAAGTCTTAGCACCTGTGTTTGAAAACATCTTTGATTAGTTTAGATACCTGTGTGGCAACCAATTACCCAGAGAACATTGGAAACAAAACCACGGAGCTTGAAATTATTTTTGTCAGATGAGGACCATTGTTTGAGCATAAGGCTGTACCCTAAAGTAGGGAATATATCCTAAGAGTTACTTTTGTTGTAAGCACTGGACTTAAAATGCCAGAAATGAGACAGTTACTTTACATGCAATAGAGCAGAATCTGGTCTTTTTAGAGCCAAAACAGCAAGCTAACTATTAATATAACCCTTGATTAATCTTTTTTAAAGAAAAAACATTATTTGGCAACCAATGATTTTGGCTTAAACTTGATAGCTATTGATTTTATGTACCACAGAAATTTTTATTAACATAAAACAATTTTATGTTTTACCCATGACTTAAATTTGATAAAGCTTAAGCAAGCTATCCCAACATATTTTAGCCTGAAAATTAGTTTATTTTTTTCTTAAGAGTTTGTAAACAGTTGAAAAATCTCTAACTTTAGGCATGGTGTTTAGGTTTAGTCTGAAAATTCTTTCCTGCATATGCACATCTTTATGCACATACTTTAACATTCTGATCTAAGTACCACTCAAAAAGCATTTTTAATGAGCATTCTATGTCCCAACCTTAAAAATTCCTTCCCAGTTCCTTCAATCAACTCATCTTTCTTATAAGGCTATTAAGAAAAATGACACCAAATTGATTAATCCTATTACTCACTAACAAGCAAGTAGTATAAAGACAATTTTTATGTCATTAATACCAATAACACACTTGGAAATGATTTTATTAGGAGTAGCTAAGGCAAATCTTGTTGCTATCTTGAGGCAGGCTGGCCTAGAAGTCAGGTCAGTTACCTCCTCATTTTAAGTAACAGGACATTACAATCTTTTTTTTTTTTTTAAATACCTGACAAATTATAAGTTACCACTTCAGAGAGAATTCTGTTATTTTCAATAATCTCTATGTAAGTTGAAGTTGACCTAGAACATAAGCTCAGTAATTATATTTATGATATCATGTACCAAAGTATGTAAAACTCCAGTTTAGCATAGACTTTAGTTAAACATAACCCCCTTTTTTTTTTCTTTCTTGCTGCTTTTTGGTGTACTGCAGTGGCTGGGTGGGGCATGCATACATCTTGGATCAGCCCTGCCTAGCTTCCACCCTGCCCTACTCCCAGGCACTCACCCGGGGTCGGGTCTAGTACACATAGA
Source organism: Dipus sagitta (assembly GCA_036346955.1). Lineage (NCBI taxonomy): Eukaryota > Metazoa > Chordata > Mammalia > Rodentia > Dipodidae > Dipus > Dipus sagitta. Next base: position 51,293,036 of record CM070775.1, on the reverse strand, counting down.
AGTAATGGCCGAGACAGGACAAGAGTAGCCAAGGACTCTGGCTACCTGAAGGGGAAGGGGGGGGTCCCTGGGACTGTTAGGAAAAGAGGAGGCCTCCAGGAGGCCACTGAAGAAGGGGGCCTGCTGGAGGGCCACTGGGAAAATAGGGGACCTCTGGGACCACCTGGAGACTGATGAGGAAAGGAGGCCTGCTGGCAGGCCACTGGGAAAAGAGAGGGCCACAAGGATCACTGGGAGACTGATGAAGGAGGGGGCCTGCTGGGAAAATAAGGGGCCTCCAGGGCCACCGGCAGGCTGCTGGAAAAAGAGGGTTCCTACTCAGGGGCCACTGGGAGAGGAGGTGGAGATGTGGCACTTGCACGGGCTGAGGTGCCTTTGTCTGTCTGCCTCCTGACTCTGACCTGAGCCACTTTGGAGCGCTTGCAGAACCGGCTTGTAGTTCCACTGCTTAAAGGGAGCAAGAGGAAATTTCCTTCCTGAACTTTTAGTTTTCTTGCCTGATAAGCTATGTGGGTCCACATGTCTGGGTTATGTGGATGCCCAGAAATCCAGGGTATGACCTGGCGGACTTCTTCCCAAAAGGAGCCTGCCTCCCTCTGGGAGAGCTTAATTCCCTTAACTTTCAGAAGAGCTCTTATTCCATGAATCTGAGATTTATTTTGGCAGGAGGCAATGTTACCCATGACAGAGATAGATTAGAAACACCAAGACCAGAGGGGAAAGTTCCCGAGGGCTGATTAGCACATGGGGGATTCCCCAAAGATCTGGATGTGAGCCTGTCCACAAGTTTAAGAGGCCAGTGACCTGCCCTACAGGCTTTTAAGAGGTCAATGTGTTACCTGTTCTTTTTTCTGTCAGAGAGAAATACATAGAGGGTTTTTGCCAATACCCAATGGGCTGTTGGGGTCCAGGCAGAGGACAGCTGGCCTTCAGTCAATACCAAAGAGTGGTCTTGGCCAAGAGAAATCAGTTGCCAGTTCATCGTGTCTGGTCCCATGCAATGGCGTGAACCAAAAATAAAGGAGGAAAAAGAGAAACCTGCCAGCCCTCAAAAATGTGGAGACAAGGCCACATGGGCTGATGTCTCCCAGTCCCTCTGGGAAAGCACTCACCTACCCTGACCATCTCATAAGTTCCCTGTTCAGGCGCCAGCTGTGGGTTCCTGGATTCTTGTTTCGGGGGCCTGCCTCAGTCCCCCCCCCAACACATCCAGGCAACGGAGGAGGGGGGTGAGCACATGATGAGAGAAAAACACTTCCAGGAGAAAGTTGATCAGCTCTCTCAGTTTATTGTCATTGAAATGGGTTTATAAGCATCTGAGGGTGGGGGGAAGTGTCCTAAGAGGATTGGACATACCAAGTTCATTTCTGATGCCTAATTAGCATATGGGGACATTCATTCTAGCATGTAGGCAATGGGGAGGGGGTTCAGGTAATCAAGGGTCTCAGGAGGATGGGCTACATGAGAGATGATAAGGAGTTTCCTAGACAACTGGCCAAAGGTCACAGGGCTATGGGCAGAGCCTAAATTCAGGTGTGCTGGGATTGTAGAAGGAGTGGCCTCCTGTAGCCAGGGGGTCCATAGCCATTCCTGGAAGCTCAGGCCCCTCTCCTGAAGGCTCCAGCCTGTGCCTGGCAGTGCTCAACACATTTATAGTTTAAAATATTCATGTCAACACAGTAAGGATTAAATTAAAAGATAAAGTTGTCTATATCAGAGATAATACAAATATTGAGGCTTTCTTTATTTACGAAGACAAATAATGTAGATGAAAAGCAGCACATATCACATGTGCAATAAATGCTCATTCCGTATCTTTCTTACTATAATAGACAAATATATACAAATTCCCCAGAACACTGAGGGACTGGAGAGAAATGAACCGAGAAAATTTGGGGGAGAGTACTCTCTAATTGAACCAAAAGCAATATGACCAACACTTGGTATAGTTTCCAGGATTAGAAAAGTTGTCCTACAATTATACATGGTGTGTACTCAAATGTGCCTGTCACTCACATATGACTACACATGTATGTGATCCCAATGTGCCTCTATCTCACATACTACTACAAATTTATATGATGTTGCTATTCTTATTTAGCTTAAAATAAATCAAGGGACACTTCAGAGTTTAATATCTGCAACAGTAGCCCCTATGATCTGTTTATTTGTATGCATCAAACATTTTATTTAGAGTTAATTTGAGCCCTGTGTTAGAATTCTTTCTTTCAAAACTAGTTAATTGCAAGACATATGAACTAGAAACTGAAACATAAGCCATAAGTATTATTATGTTTGTTTATAACTTGTTTCACAAACAACCAGTATATTATTTAATCCACAAAGAAAAATTGAATGGGAATTCAGATCACTTCTTAAATTACTAGGAAAGTATGAGTGCATTTCTTTAACATAGATTCATTTTGATTGGTTTAAAAGTTAAAGTTATTAAGAATCAATTAATGATTTCATGAAGTTTGGGGGAAAGTATATGATGTTTTGATGATGGAAAAGAAATGTTAGATGACAATGAATCACAACTTTTTCTTTGGCTAATTTCCCACAGATTACAGACTTCTAGTAGTCATTATATGCTGATTCTGGTTTTTCTGAATTACCACCATTTCCTCAGCCCCTCTTGTCCCTTTAGTTTGCACTGTTTTTAATTGACGACAATTGAATGCCAATGACTGACATGGCCTCAGGTACTTTTTAAACAATTTATTTAGTTAGTTACTTGAGAGAGAAAAAATAGAGAAAGAGATATATAAAGAGAATAGGAGCACCAGGGCTTCCAGCTGCTGCAAACAAACTCCAGATACATGTGCCACTTTCTGCATTTGGCTTACCTGGGTCCTGGGGCTTTGCAGGCAAGCACCTTAACCACTTAGCAATCTCTCTGCCCCAACCTCAGGTATTTTTGACTAAGCTTTCTACTTAGTCCCCAACTAGTAGTCTTTGAGAAGTGGAGCCTTGCTGTAGAAGATGAATGGCTAGAAGCAGACCTTGGGGTTGTAGAGTCCAGCCTTATTGTGTAGTCAGAGCCAGCTCATGCTTTCTGTTCTTTCTCTGCTGTGGATGTCTCATGAAGTTTGCTAGCATCCTCAGCCACAATGAAGCATTCCTTCACAACTGTTATCTGAAATAAGCCTATTCTTCCCATAAGCTGCATTTGGTAGGTACTTTGCCCCAGCACCAAGAAGCTAACTATTACATGACATATTGGCAAAACCTCAGTTCTCTTTATGCTTCTCTCCTAGGAGAAAAGTTCAGTCCCATAGTCAGAGATTCTGCTTAACTCCAGACATGTTCTAAATGTGTTTTCAAAACCCTATAGAAGTCTAGACTTGCCACATAGAGCTGATATAATTTGGGTATGAAAAGTTAGTCCTGATTACAAGGTGTACTGAGGAAGTAGATGCAGCTAAACTTATCACCACCACTACAAAATTAAAGTCTAAACCAAAAAAACAGAGTAGAATACCTGATAGGCAACTCAAGGCCCAGACTGGGGATGGAAAGGGATGGTAGGATCAGAAGGGGAAGGTGGGAAAAAAACACAAAACTAAACCTAAAATGAACTGGTACAATAGAAACCTTTATCTTTGGAGACAGACTAAACGATTGAACCCACAGTAGGAGTATGGGGAGAGTGCCTGAATAGAAGGGCCCTGGAGAGGATGGGATGAAGCCTAATCTTAATTTTTTGGCTCTGGCCTATAACTTCCGGTACCAGAAAGCAGTTGCTACCCACAATGAGCTATTGATCAGAGAGACCTATAAGGTCTGGAAAAAACAAGACAGGATTCTGTCAAAGCATTTGGTTACCCACCCTAGGTAAGAGTTAAGATCCTATAGCTGAAGATACCATATGCTGCCAGCCCAGAAGATGGAGAGGCCTGGCTGGAATTTAGAAGAAATCCAGTCTCCTGACAGTTAGCCTTTCTAGCACTACTTGGGCTACTGGGGGCAAGTGGCCAATGATGTCTGAGAAGCCCAGAGTTTAAGCTACTTAGAAGCAAACACCCTGACAAGATGTACACAGAGTGCAATAGTGGCACACAGCCTTGGAGGGTAACCAATAGCTTCCTGATTGGCTAAGAGATCCACTCCATGGAAAGAAACCCATATCTGGAAATTGGAACCAGGTCAGAATCCTTTAGAGACAAAGATTATGCTCTCCAATGCCAAATACCCACTAGTCTTTGGCTAAAAGAGGGGTTACATACATCAAATTCTCCCTAAATTAATAATGTTTATCCCATTAACCTATGCTGACTTTGCACTCCATTGGAGAATCTGTTTTTCTTTTTCAGAAAGAAGCAAGACTCAAGGAGATAAACTACTCTTCTCACTTCAGCCAAGCCACAACTGAAATTACAGGACAACTGGGAAGATGAGCAAGAATGCAGCTTCCATGTGAGCCTGACAATCAGCACCAGGGTGAAGGAGACAGATGCTGACGACACTCAACGCCTACCAAAGCAGAGATGCAGACGTTACTAAGATCCCATCACTGAAGAAAATTTAAAACACACCCAACATGGCTCAGGGAATTTTGTGGAGAAGGAAAGAAAGATCATTAGAGCCACAGGTGGGGACATCATGCATAGAGACACTGCCTTCCCCCAACAACTGACTGCTGATCCCTCAATGCATAACCTACAATCCCAGTGGGAATACCAGCAACCCCACTAAAGAGGGACCAGGAGCCAAGTGGGGGCAGAGACATGGGAAAGGATGGTACCAACACATGATGTATCCAAATTAAGTATGTCCATAATTTTAAAAAAGGATGAAGGAAAAAATCAGAGTAGAATTAACTTTTAAAGCATTTGCATTGTGTTCCTTTAATTTTCTAAATATGTAAATATTTTTACAGGGTAAAATTTCCTAAGAATAACCCATGCAGGCCGGGCCTGGTGGTTCATGTCATTAATCCCAGCACTTGGAGGCAGACATAGGAGGATCACTATGAGTTCAAGGCCACCTTGAGACTACATAGTGAATTCCAGGTCAGCCTGGGCTAGAGTGAGACCACCTAGAAAAACAAACAAAAAGAAAAAAACAACAATCCATGCTATGTTTTTGTCTTGCAACACTGTCTTAATAGCCTCAAAAAATTCTAAAATTATGCAGTATAATCATGTTACTGTGTTCTTTCCTAATCTCCATTTTAAGCTCAGCACTGGAGTCAAATGATGTGCTTCTGTCGAATATTTCTTGCTGAATGGCTATAATAAATATAAATCATTGTTGGATCTTCTTTCAATCTTACTACATTTTTCACTTATCATGAAAGATAAAGTAATTTATTTATAGGATTATTTTTGAGGATGAAACAAGACATTGTGGAAAAAGACTAAACTGCTAAATAGTCTCTAAACATTTTTTTTTTAATTTTTAGGGAGAGAAAGAGAGAGAAAGAGAGAATTGGCAAGCCAGGGCCTCACTCTCTGCAATCAAACTCCAGATGCTTGCACTACCTAGCGGGCAGGGACAACCTTGTCCTTGCCTCACCTTTTTGCATCTGCCTAACATGGGATCTGGAGAGCAGAACATGAGTCCTTAGGCTTTGCAGGCAATCACCTTAACCACTAAGCCATCTCTCCAGCCCTCTAAACATAATTTTTAACAACCATATCATCAGTGAATTCACATTTAATCTCAGGGTATGAGAATAAAAGAAACAAGAGTAAAAAGTAAAGATTATCAAACAAGAAGCCACTTGCACCTAAAGGGCAAGAAGAGACTCTCCTAGTGTTTGGACTGGCACAGTCTAGGTGTCTGCAGGGCTCCCACCTATGCTTTGAAGACACAGTCATGACTCTCCATGGCTACCCACCCTACTGCCTTCCACCAGCCTCAGACTTAGCCATCTGCTGATTCTCATAAGAGGAGCATGCTTCACAACAATTCAGGAAATCATCCCGCATGATATATAGAAGGGCTCTTTTTAGGTTAGGAAAGTCTATCATTAATCCATGAGATGATAAACTGTAGTATCAAAAGCAGATCTCTGAAGTACTATAGTCCAGAAAATATGGCTGATAGTATATCTACCTTGAACTATATTCAGTACCTTGAAATATAGCTTATTATATTTATTATGATTTCCATACAATATTTTGCACATATGCTAATATTACAGAAGTTGCCTCCAGGAAACAACACTATGTTTATATTCTATCACAGTATTGATTATTGGTTCTGTTTCCTATGTTTTGTCTGTAAAATATGTAGGAAAATGGATAGAATTGGAAAATATATTAACAAAGATAACCCAGGCTCAAGTAGACAAATATCACATGTTCCCTCTCTTATGCAAATCTTAACTTCTAATAGAGTTTCTTTACAGACAAGCATACAATAAGCAAAGCCAATAGATTACCCACAGAATGGGAGAAAATATTTGCGGGTTATCCAACTGATAGAGGCCTAATCTCTAGAATCTACAAAGAACTCAAAATTCTAAACAGTAAGAAGTCAAACACCCCACTCACAAAATGGGGCAAAGAGCTGAACAGGCAGTTCACAGAGGAAGAAATACAAATGGCAAACACACACTTAAGAAAATGTTCATCATCCCTAATCATCTGAGAAATGCAAATTAAAACAACTATGAGATTCCACCTCACCCCAATAAGAATAGCAAACATCAAAAAATCAATTGAAAATAAATGCTGGCAAGGATGTGGAGAAGTAGGAACACTCATCCACTGTTGGTGGGAATGTAGGATGGTACAACCACTTTGGAAAGCAATATGGAGTCTTCCAAAAAAGCTGACTATAGAGATACCAACAGACATCTGTATTTCTGTAGGAGTCAGTGTGAGAAGAGGTCACAAGACAGCAAAGGGGCCTATAATTGGGAAAAAAGAAGATTTAAGGAACAGGGTGAGAAAGGTAATAGAACACATGATGCAAGAAAATAGAAAGGGCAATATTGTGGGGTGGAAGAATATTAGGTGGGGAGTGAAGATGAGAGAGTGGGGAGACCTGAGTTGTCAGCCTAATCACAACATACTTCAGAACAGCATCTCCCTTTGAATAACTTAAATATACTAGAAAATTCCAACTTCATACTTCTTATGTCCAATCTGATCATTTTGACTATGGATTTTTTTCTTTATTCCTTTATTAAGGCTCTCTTCATTTCTCCTTCAAAACAAAAAGAGCACTGTAAAAAGCCCCCCTGATATTAGCCTTTGCCTTACACTGATGCCCAGGCAATATTTCTAAATTGTTAACCTGATGGCATTGGTTCTATTCTGGAATGAGCCATAGAGCCCCATCTCTACATGGAGAAGTCCATATTCTTAGGGTATCTCTGTAGGCAAGCCCTACAAAGTTATTGAGTACCCAACAAGATCCTCCATCAGTTGCCCTCACCACCTTATCCAGATTTCTTTATCTCTACCTCACAGGCATCCACCCCAGCTGGATCCCAAATATGTCATGTATGCTTTCACCTCTACACCATGGCACATGCTTCCTTCTGCCCCTATGACCCTTTTTCTCTTTCTCTGTTTGATACCTACTTGTCTAAAGACACAATTCAGTCGACACCTCATTCAGTAAGCTTCCCAGGTACAATCCACTCTGAGATGGATGAGTACCTGAATTCATCTGCAAACACAATGACTATAGGCCTTACTGGGCTATAGTGAAGTGTCTCATTTGTTTACCTGTACCTTTGTGTCTTCAGTCCCAATGCCAAGGTTAGTTTCTGACAACACATTGACACCAATCACTTAGTAAATTGATTGAACATCAGTTTCATTAAGTGACTCCTGCAAACATACATGATATACATTTTTAACACTAGCCCTCCCATATAAACAGTCCCATATTTTCAACCAAGTGATGTACATATCTACATTATCATACCATTGTCACTGCAAAAGCAAACATCTAAAAATGAATTTGTCATCTTCACTCTGTAATAGGTTCCTCTTCTGTCATTCTTATTTCTATTCCTGCACCCAGTATTTTATCAATTACGCCTCCTTCAAGCCTCCAAGTCATCTTGGCTGCCTCCTATCTTCACCTTGCAGGCAAAATCTCTTCCCAAATCCAGTCATGTTTCTTACTTGGATTTTGCCCCTTCCTTCCCTACTCCTACAGCATCCATTCAAACCCTCCTCACCTAATCCTGTAAAGTTCTCCTTGCTAATTTATTCCCTGTCCCATGCATGCAACACAAAACTTCAAAGTTCTTCATAAACCTGGACTTTTATCTTTTCAAGCTTCTTTTCATATTCAATCAGCTGATCATCAGTCTCTAAGGAATAAAGGAGAAAACAGTCTATGTCTTACCCCCCTGTGTAATACCTGAACTAAAAGTGAGTGCTGGCATTCTTTTATCCCCCCCCCAAAAAAAAAATTTAATGAAATGAATCTTCTCACTGTCTTCTGACAGGTTGTATTTTAAATCCTTCTTTCTACCTGCATTATGCTTTCTGGAAACTCCCCAACCTAAATAGCCTTCAGTTTCATCTCAGTCTTTACAAAGCATACTCATCTTTCAAATTCTGATTTCCTGCATAGTCATGCCTCAGAATCAAAATATACAGCTAGACAGATTGGCAAGAGACTTCCTTTGAGCATCTGGTGGATATTTACCTGTGATTCTATATGAGAAAACTTCATGCTGTCTAGGAAAGAATCATGTGAAAGTATTAGAGTTAATCACACCCAGAGCTCACAAAAGGCTGGAAAAAGTGTTGGTTTCCTTAGCCTGGAAAACCTTACAACTCACAATACATTTGGTAGAATACACAATAAGGATTTGACTCAGTAGCAGGAAATAATTAGCCCTTCACTGAGCTCTCCTCCAGATCTGTGTAACAAATAAATAGAAGAAGGCAAGATACAAAAGATCAAGCTATTTCACATAACGTAATTGATTCTCACAATATACTTAAGACTATATACTAAAATTAAAAAAAGTGGAGTGCCTAATAAGTTCACTAATATCCAATTTAAAAAATCACCAGGTTGGTGAAGAAGCATAAAAAATTACCTATATTGACAAGGAATATTAATAAATATAACACAAATATTGCAATTAACATTCAAAGGCATTAGAAATAGGGACAAATCAAGAAATAACTATCATATTATGTTTAACAACAAATGCCCTGTTTATAGTATTAGCTTATACTCTGCACATAAAAGATTGCAATTATTGTATAAGTATATACCCGTTGCTCAGCTTGTTGATTTTGTAACTGGCAGGATCTCCTGCTTATTCAATCTAATGGCAACTGCTTTCTCCAGCCACTCTCATAGCACTTTCCAGCACTATGCGGGCTAGTAAGGAAGGAACTGGATTCCCTCTCAGTTCCAGCATGGTCACTTAATGTCCAGTGGCTGCAGGCTATGGTATCTTCAGCAATAGAGACTTATCTTTTAGTTCTTTTAGATAACCAAATGTTTTGCCGATGACTTGTATATTTTGGCGACCTCATTCCTACCTTACCAACAGCTCAGTCATGGGAAATCCAATTCTAGCCATGGGAATTACCAGACAGAACCCATGGTTTTGGGGTAATGCTTTCTCCACCTTTTATGGAGTTCTTCTGTTCAGCTCTCCTCTCCTCCTTATTGAGTGTAATGCCTTGTAGAATGGTATACAGGAAGAAGGTTTCTATGGAATTGATTCATATTGCAATTAGTTTTGTGTATCACCCCCCACTGTCCTTCCCCATTTATCTAGCCCCCAAGCCTTCATTCTAGTAGCATGTCCATACTGTTGTTATTCATAACAGCTTAGAATTAACTATGTGGGTCCAGGTTAGGAACTGCATATGAGAGAGGACGTGCAATGATTGTCTTTTAGAGCATTTGTGACCTCGGCAAGTTTGATTTTTTTCCAAGTCCCTCCATTTTCCTGAAAATTTGATTATTTCATTTTTCCTTAATGCTGAGTAGAATTATATTGTGTACATGTACCACATATTCATTCACCATTCATTTGCTGATGGACATCTGAGCTGATTTCACTTCCTGGCTATTGTGAATATAGCAGTAATAAGAATGGTTAAGCAAGTGTCTATGGCATATAGTAAAGACTTTAGGGTGTATTACAAAAAAGGTACAGCTAGATCAAATGGTGGTTCTATTTTTAGCATTTTTAGGCATCATGTTACTGATTTCCATAGGGATGTACAAGTGTGCACTCCCACCACAACTGGATGAGAGTCGTTCTTTCCCCACACCCCTTCCAGCATGTGCTGTCATTTGATTTTTTGATGGTTGCCACTCTGACTGGGTTGAGACAGAATCTCACAGTCATTTTAATTTGCATTTCTCTGATTAGTAGAGATGTTTAACACCACTTTAGGTACTTAATGGCCATTTGTATTTCTTCCTTTGAGAACTCTATTCAATTCCCTGTCCCACTTTTTGAGTGCAGTGCTTGATTTATTTTTATTGTTTCGTTTTTTTTTTTTTTTTAAGTTCTTTGTAGACCCTAGGTATTAAACCTTTGTTGGAAACATAGCCCATGAAGATTTTTCTCCCATTTAGGAGGTTGTCTATTGATTCTGTTGGTAGCTTGATTATCTGTGCAATAGCTTTTTATTTTCATGAGTTTCCAGTTGTTGAGTGTTTGCCTGATTCCCTGAACTACTGTAGTCTTATTCAGAAAATCTTTCCCTATGTCTATAACTTGAAATGTTCTCCCTACTTTTTCTTCTAGTTCATCAAGAGTTTCAGGTCTTAAATTGAGGCCCTTGATCCCTTTGGAGTTGATTTAAGTGCAAGGTGAGAGGAGGGAGTACAAATTTACTCTTCTACATGTGAATATCCAGTTTCTCCAGCAACATTTGCTATCTAAAGATGTTGTCTTTGCTTCAGCGAGCATTTTTGGCCCCTTTGTCAAAGATCCAGTAGCTGGAGTTACTCAGAGTCATACCTGGATCTTCATTTCTATTCCATTGATCTATGTGCCTGTTTTTATATTACTTCTATGATGTCTTTATTACTATATGCTTATATAACTTGAATTCAGGTATGGTGATACCACCAGAGTTGTTCCTTTTGCTGAGTACATTTTCAGCTATTGGAGGCCTTTTGTGGCTATAAATTTCAATACTGTTTTTTCTACCTCTGTGAGGAATGTTACTGGGATTTTGGTTTGAATTCCATTGAGTCTGTAAATTGCTTTTGGTAGGATTGCCATTTTAGCAATAGTAATTTTTCCAATCCAAGAGCATGGAATTCATTCCATCTTCCCATGTCTTCTAATCCTTTGTTCAATGTTTTCATTTTTGAGGTCTTTTATTTCCTTGTTTAGGAAGATTCCAAGGTATTTGATTTTGTGTGTGTGTGTATGTGGCTATTATAAAGGGAAAAGTTCCCTGATTTCTTTTTCCATATAGTTGTCATTGGTGTATACAAAGGCCAGTGATTTTTGTGTGTTGATTTTATATCCTGCCACTTTTTTAAAAAAGTTTATCATTTGTAAGAGTTTTTTGGTAACTTTAAGTATAGAATCAAGTCATTTGTGAATAAGGCCAGTTTGATTTCTTCCTTTTCAATTTGTATACTTTTTATTTCCTTCTCTTGTCTTATTGCTTGAGCTAAACATTCAAGTACTATGCTGAAAAGCAGTGCTGAGAATGGGCACCCCTGTGTATTCTATCTCAATTGGAATGCTTCAATCTTTTCACCATTCAGCCTGTTCTATATTGCCCTTATTATACTGAGATATGTTCTCTCCATCACCGTCTCCACTAATGCTTTAATCATAAAGGGATGTTGAATTTTGTCGAAGCCCTTTTCTGTATCTATCAAAATGATCATGTAGTTCCTGAATTTGAGTCTGTTTATGTGACATTCATTCATTTCTTCATGTGAAACCAACCCTGTATCCCTAGGATGAAACCTACTTGATCAAGGTGGATGATGCTTTTAATGTGTTCTTTAATTTGGTTTGCAAGAATTTTATTGAGAGATTTGTGTCTAAGTTCACCAGGGATATCAGTCTGTACTTCTCTTTCTTGTTGTATCTCTGTCTAGTTTTGGTATTAGTATAATGCTGCCTTCATGGAAAGAATCAGGGCATGTTTTCTCCTTTTAATTTGTGTGAAATAAATTCTTAGCCTGTCTTTTGATTGGAGCATTGAGACCATTAACCTTTAGAATCATAACTGTGAGATATGAGTTAATCCCTGTCAAGTTGGAGATTTTGTAGAGTTTGATGCTTTTTGGACTTTATATGTTTTCCTATCTGGTCTACTCATGGTTATTATTTTTCCCTCTTGTAGCCTCTTGGGTGTGATTATTCATCTCTTTAGTTTGGATTATTCTATGCAATATTCTCTGTCAGATTGTCTTAGTGCTCATATAATCATATTGTTGGCTTTTATTATGCAAAGTTTTCCTTTTGCTTTCAATTATGAGGGATAATTTTCCTGGCTATAGTATTTATGGTTGGCATCATGATCTTTTAGGATTTGAAATGCTCCATTACCAATCTCTTCTGGCTTTAAGAGTTTCCATTGAAAAATCAAAGTTAATTCTGATGGGTTGACCTTTGTATGTAACAAACTTTCTTTCCCTTGCAGCTTTTAGAACCCTTTCTAAAGGGTTTTCAGTATTGAGAGTTTTAACTATAATGTGACATGGAAATTTCTTCTCTAGTCCTGTCTGTTTGGTGTTCTGAGTGCCTATAGTACTTTGATGGGGCTCTCTTTATAAAGTTAAGAATATTTTCTTCAATAATTTTGTTTAAGTTATCCTCCATGCCTTTGGTCTGTATTTCTTCCCCTTCTTATATGCCAATAATATAATATTTAGTGTCTTTAATGTGTCCCACATTTCCCTCATATTCTGTGCATATTTTTCTGGAAATTTATCATTTTTGGGGCTGTTGGACTATTTCCTATATTGTGTCCTCAAGTTCTGAGAGTCTGTCCTCCATATGGTCTACTTTGTTGGTGAGGTTTTCTTGAGAGCCCATTAAAAGAGGTATTTCATTCTTGTTGTCTAGTATATGTTTTTGTCCTCTCCAACACTATCTCTTGGTGGAATTCCAATTTTGTTTCTTGATTAGACTTACTAGTTTTTTGTTGGGATCATTCCTGCATTTGATTATTGAGTTTATTCCACTGCCGTTTGAGATTTTTTTTTTTTTTTGGTTGGTTCTCCTCTATTTTCTTTATCCTTCTATCAAGCTCTTTTTGCTAATTCCTGCTTGGGAGGCTGCTCCAATTTCTCTTGTGTGGGTATTCAGTGCTTCTCTAACCATTCCACATGCATGCTGGGGAACCTGGGAGCTCGGGCTTATTCATACACAACACCTGTTAGGCTCTACCTACACCACAGGAGTTGCCAGAAAACTGGGGAGCTGGAGCCTACATCAAAGTAGTAATTTAAAATATTCTTGAAAGTTACCAGGCATGGTGGCACACACCTTTAATCCTAGCACTCAGGAGGCAGAGGTAGAAGGATTGATGTGAGTTCAAGGACAGCGTGAAAGTTACATAGTGAATTCCAGGTCATCCTGGGAGAGAGAAAAAACCTATCTCAAAAAAACAAACAAAAATAAAATCTTGAAAGATTAGAAAAAGGACATGCAAGGGGACAGAAAAAGATAACAGCAAAATTTTTCATCTTCAAGAAAATTTAAAGAGAAAATAAATTAGACTGTTTACAATTAAGATCTACAGGGCTGAAGAGATGGCTTAGCGGTTAAGCCCTTGCCTGTGAAGCCTAAGGTCCCCGGTTCAAGGCTCCATTCACCAAGACCCACATTAGCCAGATGCACAAGGGGACTCATGCGTCTGGAGTTCATTTTGCAGTCACTGGAAGTCCTGGCATGCCCATTCTCTCTGTCTCTCCCTCTTTCTCTCTCTGTATGTTGCTCTCAAATAAATAAATAAATAAATTTTAAAAATTAAGATCTACATAAAGGTATGAAGAGCACAGAAAATTACATCTACATGGTAAATATCATTTTACTATGATTTAAATAACTTTACAAACATAACTAATAGTTTGAATTAAAACGAAAATAGAACTTATAAGTTAAAGTAAAATGTGTGATAGCAATACAAAGTCCTGGAGAGAAGAAGTGGAACTGTATTACAATAATATTTTTATACTATGCATAAATTTATACACTACAGCATGGCTGTAGACAAATAAAAGTGTACACAAACCAATCAACAAGATACTAAATTAAAGCGTTAATCCCGTGGTATAGCAGCCAATGAATAAGATAAAATGGAATCATAAGAGATATTCAGTCAATCCAAAACTAGTCAGATAAAGAATAGAAAGAAAAAAAGACAAATAACAACTTTATAGTGCTAAATCAAATTACAGATAAATATTTTCATTAAGTGTCAACCTTCTGAATTTTCTATTTTAAAAGTATATTATCTCAGATTAAATAATATAATAAAATTTCCTGGTTCTAGTAGGTCCACCCTGGGGCTGGATTGGGGCTGCTTGGACCCAGCAAGATAGCTACAGAAGCAGGCCCCTTGATCTGCCTTCCTGATCAAAGTGCTCTGGGTCCCCAATTTCCAGATACCCTGTGCCAGTGGGTGCAGCATTGTGCAGAGTGAGTAGGGCAGATCCCTGTTCCCAGTGCTGGGCAGCTGGCTTGGGGATGCTTAGAACTTGTGAACTTTCTGCGAAACGAGACTCCTTGCTCCACCTTCTGGATCAAAGTGCCTCTGGGTCCCCAATTCCCAGATACCTTGTGTCAGAGGGTGCATGGCACTGAGTAGGCCAGATCCCTGTTCCCTGACTCCTCCCAGTTCCCTGGTCCTGGTAGGTCCCCTGTGTCTGGCTTGGGAAGGCCTGGATCCTGTGTGAGGGCTGTGGAAGACAGCCTTTTGCTCTGGTATCATGACTGGCTCCTGAGTACCAACAGCCCTATTCCCCTTAGTCAGAGGGTGCACAGCCACTGTAGGAGCAGGCCTCTTGCTTCTGGTTCTCCAGCTTCATGGTGACTAGTTACAAAACATTTGATTTGAATGTGCTGAAGAGGACTTGCAAGTGGAGTGATTAGGCCAGAGCTCCCAGATCCCAGGTACCTTTGGTGTACCTCCAATCTCCACAATCTGAGCATCTGTGGTTATAACCCCATAATACACCAGTAAATCAATCTGGATTACTTTTAAAACAGAACACCCTCTACAGATCCTACAAGGTAAAGTCTTGCTTCCTTCTCAATAGAATAAAATGTGTTCCCAAGATGGGTAGTCCACAGTACAAAAAAGCCAATGAAAGTCAAAAAAACTGAGAGATCGCCACCAAGGATGCCTAGTCTCATGATGGGAGACTGCAATGAAATCATAGAGAAATCAACAGAAATGCAATCCAAAAACACAACAACCAATGAGACCCTAATCAAATGAATTGCCGAACTGGAAGTAAACCATCAAAAAAAAAAAAAAAATTGTATCCATGAAATGGAACAGGATCATTTCCTAGAGAATTCATTTTTGACAGTAGGCTTAACTTGAAGAATATGTTAGAACCTGCCAAAGAAATATGAATAAATTTAAGGTAAGTCAAGAAATGGAAGATCTCAACAACCAGTTGATTAAAGCTTAATGAAGACTTGATCAAATGCAAGAATGAACTGCAAGAAACATCAAGAAAGTCAAAACATGAATTGAAATCACACCTCCAAAAAGAGATGGACACAATTCAAAAAAAAAAAAAAAAACAGCAGGAAAAAAAAAACAAGTAGAAATTATAAAAAACTCTCTATAACCCCTCACCAAGAGAGTTACTCATATGGAAGACAGAAATTCTGACTGGGAAGACAAGACAGAAGAAATTGATTGGGAGGCCAAAAACTTTGCAAAGTTTAAAAAAATCAAGTGAACTGAATATGAGAGAACTGTGGGACACCCTAAAACGACCAAACATCTAGATCATGGTAATACTTGAAGGCGAATAAATCCAGGCCAGAGACATAGAGAACATATTCAACAAAATTACTGAAGAAAATTTTCCAAATCTCACAAAAGAAAGGCCCATCCAGATACAATAAGCCCACAGTACACCAAATAGACAGGACCAAAGAAGAAACTCTCTAAGACACATCATAGTTAAAACTCTTAATAATAAAAACAAAGAGACAGTGATAAAAGCAGAGAAAAAATTCCCAACATACAAAGGTAATTCAACCAGAATTACATTAGATTTCTCAATGGAAACCCTGAAAGCCAGAAGGGCCTGGAATGGAACACTTCAAAGTCAGAAAAAAATATAGCTTCCAACCCAAGCTACTTTAGCCAACAAAAGTATCCCTCATAGTATATGGTTAGAGAAAATTTTTCCATGAATAAAGTCAACTCTGTGATTATCTTAACACAAAGCCAAATGTACAGAGAATACTTGAAGGAATACTCCACACAGAACAGTCAAACAGCCAATCTCAAGATCCAACAAGAAGAAGATCACAATAACCAAAATAGATCAAGTTCAAAAGAGTAAATAAAACCAGAAAGCACCAAACCCCAGAGAATACCTCATTATGGAAAGGATTAATTCAAACATCACAGTAATAATCTTAAATATTAATGGTCTTAACTCACCCATCAAAAGACACAGGTTGTCAGGATGGATCAAAAAACTGGATCCTTCTATCTGCTGTCTTCAAGAAACCCATCTCACCACTAAAGACATACACCTCCTCAGGGTGAAAGGTTAGAAAGTGATATTCCAAGCAAATTGAAATAAAAAAGCAAGTATTGCTATATTAATATATGACCAAACAAACTTCAAAACAAAAGAAGGCCACTTCTTATGGGAATGATCTAACATGAGCATATCAAAGTCATAAATATATATGCACCAAACACAGGTGCACCACAGTTTGTAAAAAAAAAAAAAAAAAACAACTCTACTCGACAGCAAAACAGAAATAAACACCAACATCATTAGAGTTGGAGACTTCAATATGCCACTATTACCAATAGACAGATCATCCAAGCAGAAAATCAACAGGGAAATAATAGTGCTCAACAACATCATACATCAACTAGACCTAACAGATGTCTACAGAACTTTCCACCCTAACTCTACAGAATACATATTCTTCTCAGCAGCCCACTGAACCTTCTCCAAAATTGACCATATATTAGGCCATAAAGCATGCCTTCATAAAGTGAAGAAAATTGAAGTAACTTCCTGCGTCATGTGAGAACACAATACTTTAAAGCTAGAAATTAACAACAAGAGACACATCAAGAACTACACCAGCTCCCAAAGCTTAAGCAACACACTTGTAAACAATGAATGGCTCATGGAAAAAAATCAAAAAATAAAAAAATAAATTGCAAAATTTCTAGAATTAAATGATAATGAAAACACAACCTACCCAAACTTATGGAACACAATGAAAGCAATCCTAAGGGGAAATTTCATAGCCTTAAATGACTTCATTACAAAGACAGAGAGATTCCAAATCAATAACCTGATGACCCACCTAAAGGTGATGGAAAAACAACAAGAGTCTAACCCAAAGAGCTCCAGATGGAAATAAAAGCAGAAATTAATAAATTGGAAACTAAGAAAATATTTTTTAAGTTGATGAAACAAATATCTGGTCCTTTGAAAAATTAAACAAGATTGACAAATCCCTGGCCAAATTGATCAAGCAAAAAAAAAAAAAAGAAAGAAAGAAAGAAAGAAAGAAAGAAAGAAAGAAAGAAAGGAAGGAGAGAGAGAAGTCTCAAAAGACAAAATCAGAATTGAAAAAGGAGAGATCACAGCAGACATCAATGAAATTGGAAGAATCATCAGGGCATACTTACAAAACCTCTACTCCACATATTAAATAGTCTGGAAGTCCTAGAGAAATACCACCTACCAAAATTTATCTCAAAGCAGATTAATCTCCTAAACAAACATATCACACCCACAGTGATTGAAAAGGTAATCAAAAACCTCCCCAAAAGAAAAGTCCAGGACTGGATGGCTTCTCAGCTGAATTCTATCAAACTTTCATAAAAGAACTGAAACCAATTTTTCTCAAACTTTTTCATATAATCAGAGACCAGCGAATCCTCCCTGATTCCTTTTATGAAGCTCTCAACACCAGACAGAGATGCAACAAGGAAAGAACATTATAGCCCTATATCCCTGATGAACTTGTATACAGAGATCCTGAATAAAATCCT
Organism: Dipus sagitta; assembly: GCA_036346955.1. Classification (NCBI taxonomy): domain Eukaryota; kingdom Metazoa; phylum Chordata; class Mammalia; order Rodentia; family Dipodidae; genus Dipus; species Dipus sagitta. Next base: position 51,274,878 of record CM070775.1, on the reverse strand, counting down.
TGCAAACCAAATTCAACAACACATCAGAGCATTATCCACCTTGATCAAATAGGCTTCATCCCAGGGATTCAGGTTGGATTATCATAAGGAAATCAGTCACTGTAATACACCACATAAAAGAAATTGACCATAAGAACCACACAATCATCTGAATTGATGCAGAGGAAGCATTTGACAAAATACAACACCTTCATGATGAAAACACTGGAAAGAACAGGCATGGAGGGGTTATACCTCTACACAATAAAGGCTATTTATAAAGCTCCTGAAACCCAAAAAATTCTTCTTCTTTTTTTTTCCTTTGGTTTTTCAAGGTAGGGTCTAACCTGGAATTCTCTATGTAGTATCAGGGTGGCCTCAAACTCATGGTGATCCTCCTACCTCTGCCTCATGAGTGCTGGGATTAAAGGTGTGTACCACCATACCCATCCCAAAAAATTCTTAATGGAGAAACTCAAGGAGTTCCCACTGAGATCTGAAACAAGACATGCATGCTCACTCTCACCACTGCTCTTCGACATAGGACTAGAAGTACTAGCCCAAGCAATAAGACAGGAGAAAAAAATAAAAGGGATTCAAATTGGAAAGGAAGTAGTCAAGTTAGCCCTATTTGAAAATGACATGATCTTATGTATAAGGGATCCTAAAGTCTGTATCACAAAACTTCTGAAGGTGAAAAATTGTCTCAGCAAAGGGGCATGATACAAAGTCAATGCAAAAAAGTAGCTTTTCTACATGCAAAAAGCAAATACACAGAGAAAGAAATCAGTGAGGCTGTCCCATTTTCAGTATCAAGAAAAAATTAGATACCTTGGAATAGCACTAACCAAGAATGTGAAAGACCTATATAATGAAAACATAAAAATACTCAAGAAACAAATAGAGGAAGACTTGATAAGATGGGAAGTCCTCCCATGCTCCTGTACAGGTAGAATGAATATTGTGAAAAATAGCAATTCTACCAAAACCAATATACAGATTTAACACAATGCCAATAAATATACCAACATCTTTCTTCACAGAGATTGAAAAAAAATGATCTTAAAATTCATACTGAATGGCAGAAGGCCTCAGATATTCAAACATATCCTCAGCAAAAAAAAAAAGAATCTCTGGTGGTATCAACATACCTGACCTAAAGCTATTTTACAAAGCCACAGTGACAAAAGTAGCATGGTACTAGAATAAAAACAGAAAGATAGACCAATGGAATAGAACTGAAGACCCAGACTTTATGTCGAGTAACTACAGCTGCTTGATCTTTGACAAAGGTACCGATAATGTAGACAGGAGAAAAGACAGCATCTTCAACAAATGGTGTTGGACAAATTGGATGACCATATGTAGAAAAATGAATTAGACCCACTCATTTTGCCATACACAAAAATCATGTCCAAATGGTTTAAAGCCGACAATAAAAGACATGAAATTCTTCAATTACTGGAAGAAAAAATAGGATGCACTCTCCACAATATAGGACTAGGATAAGACTTTATGAACAAAACCCCAGTAGCCAAGGAAATTAAACTAGCACTCAAGCAATGTGTTCTAATGAAGCTAAAAAGCTTTTACACAGTGTTGCAATCAGGTTCACATTGCTGGTAGAAATCACCCAACCAAGAGCAGCTAGTGGGAAAAAGAAGTTTTATTTTGGCTTACAGGCTCACGTAGGAAACTCCATGATGGCAGGGAAAATGATGACATCTTCAGAGGGTGGACATCACCCCCTGGCCAACATAAGGTAGACAACAGCAACAGGAGAGTGTGCCAAACATTGGCAAGGGGAAACTGGTTGTAACACCCATAAGCCTACCCCCAACAATACACTCCCTCCAGGAGGTGTTAATTCCCAAATCTCCATCAGCTTGGAATCTAGCATTCAAAGCACCTAAGTTTATGGGAGACATCTGAATCAAACCGCCACATTGCACCCCTGGCCCCCATAAACTGATAGCCATCCATGCTATAAAATGCAATGCATTCAGTCCAACTTTAAAAGTCCCTATATTTCTTATCAATCCCAATAATGTTCATATATCCCCATAATCCAAAGTCTTTTAACTGAGCCATAATACCAAAAAATAACCTCAAAAAAACCATAATGGCACAGAATAAACATTCATACTGCAAAAGATGATACTGGCCATAGCAAAGAAATATTCAACCAATACAAAGTTTAAAACAACCAGGGCAAACAGCAAACTCCATAGTTTCAAGTCCAATAACTCTAGCAGCCAGTGACAAATCCCCAAGTCTGATAATTCTAACCAGCAACAAATCTCTGGCATTCTAATTCCACCCCTCCAGCTAAGCTACTCACAGTTCTGGAAAACTTCATCAGGGCAGAAGCTTTCCTTAGCAGCCATCTCATGGTCCCAGCATCTCCACTGGGTCTCCACTGCAATACACAGCTCATCCTCATGGCTCCATCAGGTCTCCATGCAGGCATCCAGCAAACTGTTTCACACTGCCCATGACCATTTCCAAAACACAAGACTGTGTTGCAAACTCAATGACCCTCTCTTTTCTGCATTTTTATACTCCATAATACCAGATACAGTGCCAATTTGTTAATCCAGGCTGGAATAAAGCAAACTTTGAAGAACAGGATGCTCCTTGGGCACTCAGGCCCCTTCAAAAGAATCTACATTCTTTCTGTTACCCCAGTGCAGATCAGCTGGCCCAATATCAATGGTTGTAATCTCTCAAACAATTTGCAGGTGAATGGGCAGCAGTTTAGGCTGAAAGATTTCATTATTTCTGTGCCATATCACTCTTCTCACACCATTTCATTCTACACAAAAAAACCCTGCATAACTTCTCAGGACCCAGGCATAGCAGCAAGATTTTCACACAAACTGCTAGCCCAATCCAAGCAAAGCTGTTTCTCACCTTCTTAAGCCAACCTCACAGTCCATAGTTCTTACTGCATTCATGTTTTTCAACTCTGGCCAGAATAGTCTATCAATCTGTACTTACTGCACCGCAAGGTGTCTCTTAGGCCAAGGTTTCAAATCCTCCCACATTCCTCTTGAAAATCAGCTCTGAAAGGCCAAAATCACACAGTCAGGTGTCTAACAACAATCCCACTCCTTGGTACCACTTTACTGTTGCAGTCAGGTTCATATTGCTGTTAGAAATCACCCAACCAAGAGCAGCTTGTGGGAAAAAGAGGTTTATTTTGGCTTACAGGCTCAAGTAGGAAGCTCCATGATGGCAGGGAAAACTATGACATGAGCAGAGGGTGGATATCACCTCCTGGTCAACATAAGGTGGATAACAGTAACAGGAGAGTGTGCCAAACCCTGGCAAGGAGAAAGTGGCTATAACACCCATAAGCCCACCCCCAACAATACACTCCCTCCTAGAGGTGTCAATTCCCAAATCTTCATCAGCTGGGAATCTAGCATTCAGAACACCTAAGTTTATGGGGGACATATGAATCAAACCACCACACACAGAAAAACATACCATAAGCAGATCAAATAGATTACCCACTGAATGTTAGAAAATCTTTGCCAGCTATACCATTGACAGATCTCACTTATCTGAAGTTCCTAACATAGATCAGTCCAAGTTGCTGACACAACTAAATAGCATCTTGAGGCATGGACAATAGGGATGGTAGGGCTTAGCGGAAGGTAAGAGTGGGAGTGACACAAAACTGAACCCAAATTGACCTAGTACCATAGAATCATATATGCTGGAAGTCAGACGAAAAGGTGGAATCCTAAGAGGACCTTAGGGGGAGCATCTTAATCAAAGGGCCCTAGAGAGAGTGAGATGCAGCCTAACCTCAAATTTCTCCTGCTTTTCTTCTCTGGCTTTTTCTTTTTTTTTTTCTTTTCCCTTGGTGCTAGCCTGTAACCCCCTGTACCAGGATATGGTCTATATCCACAATGAACTGTTGATCCAAGAGACTTATTAGATGTCCCAAAATAAACAAGACAGACTTCTATCACAGCACTTGATTACCTACCAGAGGTTAATGGTAAGACCCTATTGCTGAAGAGACCAAATACTGTTGGCATGGACCATGGAGAAACCTTGTTGTAATCCAGAGGAGAGCCAGCCCCGCCCCCCAAATTAGCCCATCCAGTGCTGGAAGGCACTACTTGAGCTACCAGGGGAAAGTGGCCAACATCTGTCTAAGCTACTCAAAGTGTAAGCAACTCAGAACAAAACAACTTGACATGATGCTCACACAAATGCAATAGTGGCACACAGCCATGGTGGGTAACCAGCTGCTCTTGGATTGGATAATAGATCCACGAAGTAGAATGGAACCCATATCTGGAACTTGGAAACAAGTCAGAATCATATCCAAATAATGATTCTGCTTTCCATTATTAAGCTCCCACTAACCTTAGACAATAAGAATGCATAAACCCTTTAAATTCTCTCTAAATTAATAATTTTTTATCCCATTTAACTGGCACTGACTTCACTCTCCATTTGAGAATCTGCTTCTCTTTTTCAGATGGGAACTGGAACTGGGGAGATAAATAACCTAGCACACTCTACTCTGGCCCCAGCTGAAACCACAGAGGAACTGGGGAAATGAGCAAAAATGATGACTTCTTAGTTAAGCTGATATCAGAACAAGGGTGATGGAGAAAGATACTGAGGTCACTCAACACCTACCAAACAAGAGATTCAGATGCTCCTAAGTGCCCATCAGTGAAGTAAACTTAAAGTGCTCCAGCATGGCTCAGGGAATTTTGTGGAAGAGGGGATGGAAAGACTGTTAGAGCCACAAGTTGGGACATTATGCACAGAGACATTGCCACCCTCCCCCCATAATGCATGACCTACAATCACCATGGGTTTGATCTGCATCACCAATGAGGTAGGCCTCTTCAGTAAAGGGGCAGGGAGGAGGGAAAGGATGGTACCAACTTGTATTGTTTACAAACAAAATATGTCCATACCTTTAAAAAAATGTTGCTTAAATAAAAAAAAACTACAGTACAGTATGAAATGACGACTGAGTCATTGAAAAAAGCAAGAAGGAAATAAGTAAATTCATAGAATCAAATGATGATGATAATACAACATACCAAAACCTTTGGGATACATGTAGGCAGTCCTAAGAGGGAAATTTATATGTCTAAGTGTCTATATTAAGAAATTAGAAATTAGAGAGCTCATAAGTAAACAATTTGGTGCTTCACCTTAAGGCCTTGGAAAAAGAAGAACAAGGCAAACCAAAAATCAGTAGATGGGAAGAATTAATAAAGATTAGGGCAGAAATTAATGAGATAGAAACCAAAGAAACAAACCAAAGAATCAATGAAACAAAGAGTTGGTTCTTTGAAAGGATAAAGAAGATTTATAAACCCTTAGCAAATCTGGCCAGAAGAAAAAGAGAAGAGACACAAATTAATAAAATTAGAGATGAAATAGGTACCATTACAACAGATATGGAAGAAATTCAGAAAATTATAAGAATATACTTCAAGAATATATATGGCTCTAAATTTGAAAATCTGAAAAAATGCATAATTTTTTGATTAATATGACCTAACAAAATTAAATCAAGATGAGATAAACTGTATAAATAGACCTATAACAAAGTACAGAAAAGAGACCTATAACAAGTACAGATATGCAAGCAGTTATAAAAAGTCTCCCAACTAAAACAAGTCAAGGCCCAGATGGATTCACTGGTGAATTTTACCAGACCTTCATAAAAGAACCACTGTTTCTCAAACTTTTCAATAAAAATAGAAAAAGAAAGAATTCTACTGAACCCCTTCTATGAACCTAGCATCACTCTGATACCAAAACCAGGCAAAGACAGAATGGGAAAAGAAAATTACAGACCAATCTCCCTCATGACCATAGGTATAAAATTCTCAACAAAATATTGGCAAACAGAATACAAGAATTTATCAGAATGATCAATCACTGGACCAAGCAGGCTTCATCCTAGAGATTCAGGGATGGTTCAACACACACAAATTGATAAATGTATTGCACTATATAAATGGACTGAAGAACAAAAATCACATGATCATCTCAATAGATGCAGAAAAGGTATATGACAGAATCCAAAAGCCCTTCATGGAGGCTGGAGAGATGGCTGAGCAGTTAAGGCACATGCCTGTGTAGCCTAAGGACATAGGTTAGATTCTCCAGGTCCCACATAAGCCAGATGCATATGGTGGAGTTTGTTTGCAGTGACTAGAGGCCCTGGTGTACCCATTCTCACTCTCTCTGTCTGTCCCCCCCCCTCTGTCTCTAATAAATAAATAAAAATAAATCTTTAAAAAAAATCCCTTCATGGTAAAAATCCTACAGAAACTGGGAATAGAAGGAATATGCCTCAACATAATAAAGGCTATTTATGACAAACCTACAGCCAACATAATACTAAATGGAGAAAAACTTGAAGCTTTTCCACTAAAATCAGGAACAAGACAAGGATATCCACTGTCCCCACTCTTATTTAACATAGTACTGGAAGTCTTAGATATAGCAATAAGGCAAGTGATGCTCATAAAAGGGATACAAATTGGAAAGGAAAAGATAAAATTAGTATTATTTGCAGATGATATGACTCTATACATAAAGGACCCTGAAGACTCTACCAGCAAACTGTTAGAGCTGATAAACAATTTTAACAATGTAACAGGATACAAAATAAATACACACAAATCAGAAGCTTTTCTATATACTAAAAACAAACATGTAGAGGATGAAATCTGGGAATCACTCCCATTCACAATTGCCTCAAAAAAAGGTACAAAAAAAGTACCTTGCTACTGAAGGTTTTCTCCCATTCTTCAGGTATTCTGTTTATGGTATATTGGTCTATACAAAACCATATTACCTTCATGAGATCCCACTGGTTGAGTGATTATTTGATTTCCTGGGCTACTGTGCATTGTTTAGGCAGTTTTTCCAGAGTTCCACAAATTTTTTCTTCCAGGTGTTTAAGAGTTTTGGGTCTTATGTTTATGTCTTTAATACATTTGAAGTTTATTTCTGTGTATGATGATTTGTGTATGATTTTGTGTATGAAGTGTATGTGATTTTCTACATGTGATTATCCAATTTGTCCAGCACAATTTCTTGAAGATGCTGTCTTTTCTCCAATGTATATTGTTGACTCCTTTGTCAAAAATCAAGTAGCTATAGGTACTTGAACTAAGGGCTGGGTCATCAGTTATGTTCCATTGCTTTATATGTCTGTTTTTATGTCAGTACCATGTTGTTTTTGTTACTATGGCTTTGTAGTGTAGCTTTAGATTAGGTATGGTGATACCTCCAGAGGTATTTCTTTTGCTGAGGATTTTTTGGGGGGGGTATCCAGGACCTTCTGTCATTCCATATGAATTATGAGATTATATTTTCTATCCCTCTGAATAAAGGTGTTGGAATTTTTATTGGTATTCCATTGCTTCTGTGTATTTCTTTTGGCAAAATCACCACTTTCACAATATTAATTCTATCCACCATGACCATGAATGATCTTTATATCTTCCTATGTCCTCCTAAGTTTCTTTCTTGAATATTTTTATGTTTTCAGTATACAGGTCTTTCCATCCTTGGTTAATGTTATTCAAACACATTTGATTTTTTTGTATGTGTGATTATTGAAAATGTGACAGCCTTACAGATGTCTTTCTAAAATTGGCCAGGATTTTATCAAACTTATTTACTTTGTAAAAGAACCAGCTCTTCATTTCATCAATTTTAATTGTCTTCTTAGCTTCAAATTCATTAATTTCATCTCTGATCTTAATTTATTATTTCTTTCCCACTAGAACTCTTAGGATTATATTGCTCTTATTTTTTTTTACAGTATAAGAAAATGTATTTTCCTAAGATATTCATTATGGACCAGTAATGCATTTAAATACAATGCTTTAAAACATTATGCACAAAGAGCTTACAGATCACATTTGATAATAAAACATATATAGTTGCTTAATACATGTTTTTATGATTACAATTTAATTTTCAAAAAGGAACATGTAAGTATTAAATATATCACTTTATAGTAAAGGACATTTAAGTGGATTGTACAAACAACAGGCAGACTTGTGTTATAAGAGGAGAAAGAAGACAATTATAATTAAGCCCAGAACTTAAAAGACAGTATTCAGACACTTCTGTTTAACTGAGGCCTAATTTTATAAAGAGCCAGGTCACTGAATGCTAGATTTTTATAAAAATAATTACCTGTATCAGCTGGTACCCCCTGCTTTGATAATTTGTGATTGATATCTAGTAATTTCCTAAACCGTTAATGTAGCTTTCAGAAGCTGTGTGTGTTACACTTTCTTATAAATAAACTGAGGCAATGTAACACTCAAACATGTCAAGGTAAAACTTGGTCCTAGAGCTTTATCCATGAATGCAGTGAGTATTTAGTGAGAACCTGCCTTCCCCTTGCCTCCACAGCGCACTACTGAAAATGCAGCTGCTCAAGCCCCAGTTCTGAGTCATGAGCCTTTAATTCATCCTTAAGACAGCAGAGATGGAGTTTTTCTCTGTACAGACAAATCTTTCTTTGGGCCTTCATCAAGGGTCTTTCGGAAGTGTTCACATTCATATAATATAGCCTCCTCTCTGTCTGTCATTTGGTACTTAAGTCTATGTCATGCATTTTGTCTTCCCTTTCAGTTTTCTGCAACCTATTCTTTTAGGTTTGTCCAGCCTGTGCACTTTTCCTGCAGCTCGGTGCTGTTCCTTGTCACTGCTGCCCTTTGCTTTCCTTGACCCAGTCTGGTCATCTGGGCTTTCCCATCTTCCCTCCCCAGGCTTCTTACCCACTAGATGACTAGTAGTGACACTTCCTTAAAGGCTAGGTCTTCAGTGAGTTATGCTCATCAGCACTTCCAGTCAGTGCTTCTTTGCTCAAAGCCACGTTGTACAATTCAGATCTCCTCTGCAACAACATTCTGAACGCTATTCAAAAATATCCTCAAACAATGGTTTCTTGAGGATTTCTGTCATGTAAGTTGGTATTAAAAGAATACATAACTCAATAAAAGATGTTTCTACTTTTGTCAATTCAATTATAAATACTGAATTTTTCAAGATCACAGTTAAACTATTTGGTGTAAGACATCAATTTATAGATACACTGGAAAGATCTAAAAATTCACTTTTTGGCTTCATGATGAGAAATTAAGATTTATAGGATATATTAAGGTTGAAACTTATAAAAAACTCTAGACAATAAAAAACTAAGATTTTTCATTGAAATATCTATTAACATCATCAGACTATATACTAATCAAATTACGAGTTAGCAAGTAAGATAATATCAAGTCAATTGTTATCCATGACCCATAATCCTTTTATATTTTAACTCAAATACAAGTATGACAGTGAACTTTAACTTTCCAAATGTTCTGGCTAAGAATTATTAGTCAAGTCAGATAATCCATTTGTCACAAGTGAACTCTCAGTTGTTGTGAGGTAGCAGTCATCAATTGTACCACCTTCTCTGGAGGTCGTGCCCTCAACTCATAAGGCTTCCCATTTCATATGAAAAGTATGAACAACAAGGGACAGAAGAGCCACCATTCACTTTTTCTTTGATTCTTGTTATTTTCATAATATCTTAAATACCTGATTTCAATTTTACAGCAACAAACATCAATATTTATTCTGGTCGGTAAATGTGCTCCAAGTTGCATGTATTAATGACTTCCAACATGATCTCTAGGAGTAATTCGTAGTTATGAACCATGCTTTAGAAAAACATTTCCAGCAGTCTGAGCAGGATTTATTCCTATTCCATCATTGGTAATAATTGCACTTGTTGCTGCAGGAACTTTAAATTCTTCTGCTGCAAACTTTAAGATTGCTGTAAAAGGTGTACTTTCAGGAACACTGAGTACTTTGTAGGGCAGCCGCGGGTCCCATGTGAGCGTGATCTTAAAAGACACTTTCGACATGGTGGAGCCCCACCGACGCCCCGCAGCCGGGGTCTTGAGCCCAGATTGCTCTTATTTTCCCATGCCTTTAGGTGGATTATTAGGTTAATAATTAAGATCTCTCTGTCTTTGTTATGAAGGCAGTTAGTCCAATATACTTTCCCCTTAGCACTACCTTCACGGTAGCCCATAAGTTTTGGTATGTTGTATTTTCATTATCATTCATTTCTAGAAATTTTACAATTCCCTTTTTTTATTTCTTCCATGACTCATTCATTGTTTAATAGTGTACTATTCAATCTCCAGGAGCTTGTGTAATTTCTGCTGTTTCTTTTGTTTTTAATTTCTACCTTTAATGCATTGTGGTCTGATATTATGTAAAAGTAATGCCAATTTTCCTGAATATATGTAGGCATGCTTTATGTGCTAGTATGATGTATTTTGAAGAAGATCCCATGACCTTCTGAGAAGGAGGTGTATTCTGCAGAATTGTGGTGGTAAGGGCTGTAGATGTCTTGTAGGTCTAATTGCTCTATGGTGCTTTTTAGATCTATTATTTTCCAGTTTATTTTCTGCTTGGATTATCTATTTGTGATTGTAGGGACTTGAGATCCCCTACTATGATGCTATTTGGATTTATTTCTGGATTGCTGTCAATTAGGTTATGCTTTACAAACTGTGGTGTTTCAGCATTTGGGGCACATAATTTATGGTTGTGATGTCCACTTATTTGATTGTACCCTTGATGAATAAAAAGTAGCCTTCTGTGTCCTTTTTGATTACTTTTAGTTTGAAGTCCATTTTCTTCAGATATTAATATAGCCATAATTGCTTGTTTCTTATTTCTGCTTGCTTGTAAAATTATTTTCCATCCTTTCACTCTTAGAAGGTGTCTATACATGGTAATGAGGTTTCTTGAAGTTTCTTGCAGACAGAAAATGGAAGGGCCATTTTTCTGATCCACCCTGTTAACTTGTGTCTCCCTGAATGGGTGAGTTAAGACCACTGATGATTAGAGTTATAACTCTGAGGTTTAATTTAATCCCTAATATGTTGGAAGCTTTATAGGATTTTGTGCTATTTGGGCTTTGAACATTTTTTTTTTTTACTCAGTAGTGAATTTCAAAGGTTCTAAAAGCCAAAATAGTTTCACTCCATTGAAACAAATACTAACATTTGTCATATACATATAAGTTAAGAGAAATATATATTTATACATAGTATAAAATAAAGTTATTTATATGATAATAATAATTTATTTATTTAATATTATTTTAATTAATTTTTTTACTAATTAGTTTTTTACTCATTGAATACAGTCAAGTTGGTACCATTGTTAGGCTCATCCATGTACTACCTGCTCCCCCCGGCCCCTCCTTGTTGACGTATATGAGTCATGCATTGTGGAGTTAGCCCACAGTTATGGGTAGGAGAAATGTCTCTGCATATCATGAACCAACATGTGGCTCTGACATTCTTTCTGCCCCCTCTTCCACAAAATTTCCCTGAGCTATGTTGGGTTCATTTTTGGTCTGCTTCTGTGATGAGGTGTTGGTGGACTCTGGGTCTCTGGATATCTGATATGGTAGGAGTTTATTGTTCTCTGTGTCTATCTCCTTCACCCTTGTGCTGGTACCCATTTCACCAAGAGAACAGCACTCTTGCTTGTTTTGCCCATTGTTCTTAGTTTCACCTGGGGCCCTTTTGAGGAATGATGGGATGGTTCTTTCCTTAGGATATGTGTCTATCTGAAAAAGAGAAGCAGATTCTCCAATGGAGAGTAATGTCAGCACCAGAAATATGGGATTATCCTTATTTTTTTATAGAGAATTTAATAGGTGTAGGCCCACTTGTAGCCCACAATTGGTGGTAGCTTGATAATGGAGAGCAGGCTTATGTTTGCATATAGTTCTGACTTGTTTTCCAGATCCAGCTATGGGTCCTGTACCACTCAGGGGGATCAGTTAGCCAAATCAAGAGCAGTTGCTTTCCCACCATGGCTGTGCACCACTACTGCACTACAGTGAGTACCACAACAGGTTATTTGCTGCTAAGTAGGTTAGACCATGAGTTGCTTGGACAGATATTGGTCATTTTCCCCCAGTCACCCATGTAGCACAAGATGTGCTGACCGTCTGGGGAATGACTCTCTTCCAGCTTCCAGCCATGGCATTCCATTTTATGTGTCAACTGCATAAGGTGTCTTCAGCAGTAGGGTTTTACCACTAACCTTTGGTGGGTCATCAAGTATTCTGACAGAAATCTGTCTTTCTTTTAGGAAACCTTCTAGGTCTCTCTGATCAAAAGCTCATTGTGGATGATATCCACATGCTGGTACTGAGAGTTACAGGTCAGTGCCCATTAAGAAAAGGAAGAAATAGATAACTAATATAAAAGAGTTAGAGAGAACAGAGACTGAAAGAGATAGGGAGAGAAGCTGTAGAAGATTAAGATCAGTCTTCATCATAACCTCTCCAGTGTTTTGTGGCTCAGGTGTTCTCTCTAAGGGCCTGGTGAAGGTTCAACCATTTGGTCTGCCTTTTAGGATGGAGAGTTATATGGTACCATTGCCATTTGGATCTAGATTTCTGTCTGCCACCCCCTCCCTTACCTTCCCCTCCCATCCCACCCTCCCTATTGTCTAGTCCTCAAGATGCTTGCTGGGTATGTCAGCATCTTGGGTAGACTCAGATAAGGTGCTGTAGATGAATGAGACTATGTGGTGATTTTCTTTCTTTGATTGGGTAAGTTCACTGAGAATGATCTGTTCCAGGTTCAAATATTTTTCCTCAATTTTCATTGTGTCATTCTTTCTTACTGCTGTGTAGAATCATTCTTTCTTCCTGCTGTGTGGAATCATTGTGAAGATATACATTTTAGTTATCCATTCTTCTAGTGATGGACATCTAGGTTGATTCCAACTCTTAGCTATTACGAATTGAGCCTCTATAAACATGGTTGAGCAAATGTCTCTGGACTGAGGTTTAAAGGTTTTACGGTACATGCCCAGTAAGGGAATAACTTGGTCTGTTGGTAATTCTACAGTCAGCTTTTTCAGGAGTCTCCATATTGCTTTCCAAAGAGGTTGTACCATCTTACATTCCCACCAACAGTGGATGAGAGTTCCTAATTCTTCACATCCTCTCCAGCATTTATTTTCATTTGATTTTTTGATGTTTGCTGTCCTTACTGGGGTAAAGTGGAATCTCATAGTTGTTTTAATTTGCATTTCCCTGATGGTTAGGGATGATGAACATTTTCTTATGTGTGTGTATGCCATTTGTATTTCTTCCTCTGTGAACTGCCTGTCCAGCTCTTTGACCCATTTTGTGAGTGGGGTGTTTGAATTTTTATTTGTTAGGTTTTTGATTTCTTTATAGATTCTAGAGATTAGGCCTCTGTCAGTTGGATAATCAGAAAATATTTTCTCCCATTCTGTGGGTAATCTATTGGCTTTGCTTATTGTATGCTTATCTGTAAAGAAGCTCTTCAGCTTCATGTGATCCCAATGGTTGAGTGACTGTTTAAGATTGTGAGCTACTGGGGTTTTGTTCAGGAAGACTTTTTTCATTCCTATATCATGGAAAGTTCTTCCTATATTTTCTTCCAGTAGTAGTTGAGTTTCTGGCCTTATATTGACGTCCTTGGTCCATTTAGACTTGAGTGTTGTGCATGGCGAAATGTGTGGAACAAGTTTCATTTTCCTGCATATGGTTATCCAGTTTGTCCAGCACCATTTGTTGAAGATGCTATCTTTTTTCCAGCCTATATTGTTAGAGCCTTTGTCAAGTATCAGGTAGCTGTAGTTGCCTGACCCAAAGTCTGGGTCCTCAAGTCTATTCCATTGGTTTATACTCCTGTTTTGATGCCAGTACCATGCTGTTTTTATTAATATATCTTTGTAATATAGCTTTAGGTCAGGTATGGTGATGCCTCCAGAGGTATTTCTTTTGCTGAGGATATTCTTGGATATCTGAGGCCTCCTGCCTTTCCATATGAAATTTGAGATCATTTTTTCTATCTCTGAAGAACACTGTTGGGATTTTAATTGGAATTGCATTATATCTGTATATTGCCTTTGGTAGGATTGCCATCTTCACAATGTTAATTTTGCCTATCCAGGAGCACTGGAGGTCATTCCATTTACTGAAGTCCTCCTCAATTTCTTTGAACATTTTTATTCCTACTCTAGTTTTGGTTGTTGTGCTCTTCTTTGGTCCATCTGTTTGGTGTTCTATGAGCTTCTTGTATTCAGTTGGGTCACTCTTTTGAGGGTGTGGAAAGTTTTCTTCAATAATCTTGTGGAAATGTTCTCCATGCTTTTGGCATTGAGTTTCTTTCCCTTCTGGTGTAGTCATGATCCAGATGTTTGGTATTTTTAGTGTATTCTACAATTCTTTCATATTCTGGATACATGATTTTTTTAAACTTAGCAAAGTTTTGGGGTCTTGATCAATGTCTCCTGTCTTTTCTTCTGGATCTAAGGTTCTGTCTCCCACATGATCCACTGTGTTAGAGAGGCTTTTACAAATTCTATTTTATTTTTGTTTTCTGTTCAAATTTCAGATTGTGATTTGATTTTCTTGATGCTTCTTTGGAACTCATTGTATTTAATCTTGTCATCATTAAGCTTTATCAGCTGGTTATCAGGATTCTCTATTTTTTCACTCACCTTCAATTCATTTATCTCTCTTTTGAGGCTAATCTGATTTTTTTCAATTAAGTTAGACCTATTAATAAAATCAGTGTGTTGTAAGGTAGTTCCACTCAATTTCATTTATGAAGTTATTGTTTTTTATTTATTATTTGCTTTCAGTTCAGTGATTTGCTTGGTAAGAGTCACATAGTTTATTGTGCTTTTATTTTGGGACTTAATTTCTTTTTTTAACTATTTTTTAATTTTTTGTTTATATTCATTTATTTATTTATTTGAGAGTGATAGACAGAGAAAGAGGCACATAGAGAAAGAGTAATAATGGGCTCTCCAGGGCCTCCGGTCACTGCAAACAAACTCCAGACACATGCGCCCCCTTGTGCATCTGGCTAACGTGGGTCCTGGGGAATCAAGCCTCAAACCAGGGTCCTTAGGCTTCACAGCCAAGCGCTTAACCACTAGGCCATCTCTCCAGCCCTTGGGATTTAATTTCTGTTGTCATCTCT
Organism: Dipus sagitta; assembly: GCA_036346955.1. Classification (NCBI taxonomy): domain Eukaryota; kingdom Metazoa; phylum Chordata; class Mammalia; order Rodentia; family Dipodidae; genus Dipus; species Dipus sagitta. The sequence goes on along the minus strand of CM070775.1, from coordinate 51,259,822 downwards.
ATGTTTTCATTGGTGACTTCCACTGTGCAAGTAGGAAACTTTGTTTAAGATCTCTTAGTTTTTTGTGTTCCACTTTTCTTTTTATTTTGCATTGGGGTCTGCCGATGTTGGGCTGAATGTCTTATTTTATTAAGGAGGAAGCAAGTGTTTATCATTGTTAGATTTCCAGTTATTGTTCTGTTTTGGGTTTGTACTAGATTGGAGTGTGATGACACTGTATCCACAGATATATAAGTTGTGGAGGTTGTAGGTCCACCAGGAGCTTTGGCTGGTCTCTGATATTAAAGCTGCAATTAGAGGTCCAGAATATGGTCTATGTAGCAGGGCAGGACCCAGTCTATAGATTTAATATGTGTGTAGGCTTTGGTGTGTGGACGTGGCTAACAATCAGAGGCAACTAAAAACAAAAAGAAGATCTGCTGAGGCTGGTGGTATAAGGTGGGGATGATGGTAAGCTGTGTGGACTAGTGTGGTGGTTGAGGGGGACCCACCAGGGCTTGTGCAAGCACGGTGGATTGGTACATGCCAGGAAAGTGGGCCCTCAATGATGTACATGGGATTTTGTGGGCTGTGCCCCCCCCCAGCTTTGTGTGCAAGGCAGTGCAGGATGTGGAAGGCACCCCAGGGCAGCTCTTCTTAGGATAGCTCCAGACTTGGGAGGCACTCCAGTGAAGCACGGTGGGTGCAGGGTGGCATGGGTGTGTGGGTGCTTTGGACAGTGAAGGGTGGCAGTAGGCATGGGGGACCCTCTCTGGCACATGCAGGGGTCATGCATGGGGTGCATAGAATTGTGTGGTTGTTGCTGGTTGTGGGGGGAGTCCTCTGGGGCATGTTATGGAGGTTTGGGGGCATGAAGTGCCCTCCAGGGTGTGTACAGGGCTGCACACGGTTTTGCAGATTGGTGCCAGATATAAGTCACCCTCTGGAGTTGTATAGGTTGGAGCATGGCAGCATGAGACAGTGCAAGGTGTGAGAAGTCCTGAACACATGCAAGCTCAAGACAAAGTGTGGTGTAATGTGGAAGCATTTGTGCTGGCTACCTTACTGTGTGTACTGGCTCAGTAATTTGTTCCCCTATCTGAATGCAAGAGGTGTTGGAAAAGGCCAATTGAGGGACTACCCTGCTAGTATGACCTCGATCACCCAAGTTATATAGACACTTAACAGCCCTAGCATGAGGGGCTAGTTCCATTCCTGAGAGCATAAGAATCAATTCAGTCCTGAGATTTCACCCCAGAAACCCATGCAGAGCCAGTCCACTAAGACCTACTAGTACTGGAGCCTTACAATTATTGAGCTATTTAACCCCAGGAGCTCTAGCATGGTTAGGAGTGCACTATATTGATGGGAAGTCCCAAGACAGAATTTCCAACATTGTGTTTAGTGCTAACTGGAAATATACACATGTAGAAGAACAAAATTGCATCCTTGGGCTGGAGAGATGGCTTAGTGGTTAAGTGCTTGCCTGTGAAGCCTAAGGACCCCGGTTCAAGGCTTTATTCCCCAGGACCCACATTAGCCCGATGCACAATGGGGTGCATGCATCTGGAGTTCGTTTGCAGTGGCTGGAGGCCCTGGCAGACCCATTCTCTCTCCCTCTTTCTCTCTCTCTCTCTCTCAATCTCTCTCTTCCTATCTGCCTCTTTCTCTGCCTGTCACTTTCAAATAAATAAATTTTTAAAAATAAATTAAATTACATCCTTATTTCTTACCATGAACAAGAATGGCTAAAATGCTTATTTAATATAATACCTAAAACCCTGTAACTGATGGAATAAAAAGTAGAGAAAACATTTCAAGATATAGGCATAGGAAAGTGTTTTCTGAATAACACTCAAGAAATAACATTCAAGAAATAATGATAACAATTGACAAGTAGTGTCTCATGAAGTTTAAAGAGTCTCTACAATAAGGAAAACAGTGAATTGAATGAAGAGATAGCCTACAGAATGGGGAAAGTATGTACACCTCACTAAGGATTACTATTTAGAATATATAAAGAACTAAAACTAACAAGAAATCAAACAATCCAACCAATAAATAGACTGATGTGTTGGGCCTTGAGAGGCCCAGAAACGAGGCCTAGTGGAACTTCCTGAGCCTATTTGAAGTTTGGCAACCTGTCTCTGGCCAGCTATGTCTCAGCAGGGTGCCAAATTGCCTCTGGCCTGCTACTTCTGCAACAAAGTTAGAGTTCCCGCGAACACTTAGAACCAATCATTTCAAAAGTCGCGGTACACTATTGGCCCTTACCTCTCCCCCCATCCTAGAATCCCCACCCTCGTTCTCAACACTATATAGGCAACCGCCTGTAACAATAAAGTGAGATCCTGCTTCAACAAGTCTCCCGACTCAGTGTGGTTTTTCTCCAGTGACTAGGAGAGGTTCTGAGTTGTCAACACTCACCATCCCGCTCAGCCCCAGGAAGAGACCGGCGGGACCGGCTCTCCAACAGCCCTACCTGCTGGTGGACCCAGCAGATTAGCGCCCAACATGGGGCATCTCTCTGACGGAAGAACGCTGATGGGCCAGTTGGTCTGTGGGTGAGTGTACCCTCATAAATTATGAGGCAGTCCTCATATCTAATGTGCTGACCTTTGCTTCTGTAACCTGTGCTTGCTTATCAACATCTCTTCATTCCCTTTCTCTTTCTTTTCACTTTTGGTTTGCTGGCAAGCTGCGTCTGTGGCGTCTATATTTCTGAACGGGTCATACGTCCCTGGTGGACACACCATGTGGGCAGACATGGAGAAGACTCGAGGCATATTTCTCCCTCATTTGAGTGGGGACTCCATCCCAGAAGACAGAGCAAACCTGCTGGGGAGATCTGGTCTCATCCGTACCGTGTTTGGTATCATCGAGCCATCACGTCTGGCTTCACAACTCATCTGGCCATCATGGATCTAAATCTGAACTTAATTCTGCAGCACGTTTAGCTATTTTTTTTGGTCCTTTGTGTTTGTGTTGTACTCCTGTGTCTGTGTGTTGCTGTTGCCCTAGGCCTTAAAAAGGCTGTCTCAGAGGATGGACCTAATTCCCCCTGGGTGGAGACCATCCTCCAGGGTTTGGCTTCTCATCAGTTTACTACCCGAGATTGGAAAAGCCTTCCTAAAGCCATTCTTTCTGCCCCCCTGTACATAAAGTGGTGTGCCTTCTTTCAGGATGAGTGCCATACTCAGGTTGAGTGGAATCAGGCCGCTCAGCCCCCAGTCCCAATCACCTTTGGCATGCTCTTTGGCACCACTGATGCATTTTCCACAGGCTTCCAGCAAGCTGCCATCCCTGATCCAAACTGGGATCAGGTGCGGGCTTTGGGAATGGCCGCATGGAGGAAACTAGAGGAAGGCCCATCTGAGTCCCCCATCACAGGAATCACACGAAAGGCTAGTGAAGACTTGGCCACCTTCATAGAGAGGGTTGAAAATAGCCTACAGAGAAAGTTCCCCCCTGACCCCCTGTGAGACCAGTTCATTAAAATGCTGGTCTGGGAAGGCATGATGAGTGACCATAAGTTGGCCTGCACTGGACTAAAAGACTACTCTATGAGTAAATAGATTATAGCCACCAAAGACGTGGGATCCAGCTCCCATCAGGCAAGGCCATGGTGTCGGCCCTACAGAGTGCCCACCATGGAGATATGGTCACCCTAGTTTGTGCCCTTCAACAGGCCTCGGGGGGAAAGGGGAGATCTTGTTTTGAGTGTGGCAAAGAGGGTCACTTTAAAAGGGAGTGCCCCAATCAGGCAAAAAATACCCCAATAGTCCCTGTGGCCCCTAATGTGCCTCGTACCCCTTGCCCCAGGTGCAAGAAGGGGTTCCACTGGGCCAAGGATTGCAACTCCAAGTTTAGCCTTCAGGGTGAGCCTTTAAACTCCCCCAGGGGCTATCCCCAGCCCCATTAAATAAGGGGAAGAAGGTGGTTAGGACACATTGGACCATACCCCTGATTCCAGGACTAAGGCCAAAAATGACCCTGACGGTTGCTGAAAAAACTTTCAACTTCCTCATTGACAGTGGGGCCGACCATACTGTAATTAGAAAGGAGGAAGTCCCTCCTTCATGTCAGTTATTCCCTGGTCCACCTTTACTTGGTGTGGGCGGACAGTCAATGTCCTGGGAAACAGCCAATTGGCAGCCCTGGACTGATCCTGATGGTAACCATGGGGAGGTGTGCCCTCTGGTGGTGTCCTGCCTAACAACCAACCTCCTAGGTCAGGATATACTTGGAGAAGCTTAGGCTTATATCACCACCGATCACAAGGGCCTCTATGAGGGGATACTAGACCAGGAAGAATATGAACAACAGTTTAAACAAGGAAGGGCAAGCTTCCCTAACCACAGAAATGACCCTTATTTTGAAAAGATTAGACAAAAACACTCTCTGGTCCACCCCCAATTCTAAGGGCCACTGCTCACCTCTCAGTACCAAAAATTCAATGGGTACCTGGGGATCCCATGTGGATTGAGCAGTGGCCTATACCTACCCCTAAACTCCAACATCTTCAGCTAGCTTTGGGACATATACGGCCTTCAATAAGTCCTTTGAATTCCCCTGTTTTTGTTATAAAAAGCTTAATGGCTCTTGGAGACTTTTACATGATTTAAGAAAAATAAATGAGAGGATGATACCTTTTGGGATCCCCCAGAGAGGACTCCCTTGGATTCCAGCCATCCCCAACACTTATTACCTATTATTGATATTAAAGATTGTTTCTTTTCTATCTCATTACATCCAGATGATATTGAAAATTTTGCATTTTCCATACCCTCAACTAATTTTTGTGGGCCAGACTTGAGGTTTGAATGGACTGTCCTGCCCCAAGGCATGGCCAAGAGTCCCCCTATCTGTCAGTACTATATATTATATATCTTTTCTTCTTTGATTGGCCATTCTGATATTCTATTTTATATTTAGATAGATGATATAATCTTAGGTTGTTCCAACCCGTCTGATCTCCAAGACCTTACTGCCAAATGCCTTGCATTTTACAGAACAATGACTTTAAGGTAGCCACTGAAAAGATTCAGACTGTTCCTCCCTTTAAGATTTTGGGCTCTGTACTATCCCTTGATACTGTTTCTCCTGTCAAACCCCAACTTCATATTCAGGATTCTTATACTCTGACCCAGCTCCAAAAGCTATTGGGAGAAATTAATTGGATGAGGCCTTGGATACCCATAACTACTGAAGAGCTGTCCCCTTTGTTTGACATCCTAAAGGATCTTAACTTCTCCTCTCAGGTAATTTTGTCCCCTTGTCATCAACAAATTTTTCATTAGGTCCAACAAGCTATAGATGCTGCGGCCCTAAAGAGGTTCAATCCTGATTTGCCCATCTCCTTCTACATTTTCTCTGGGGAAACATTATGCACCGCACTGTTGGCCCAGGAAGGTGAGCCCATCCAATGGGCTCACCTCTCAATTGGTGGGGTCCCCAGAGTTTATTCTATAACCAACCAGGTTGCTGATTGCATTATCAAGGGCAGAGACACCTCTGTCCGGTTGTTTGGCACAGAACCTCAACTTATTGTCACTCCCTTTAAGATAACAGATTTTACCTGGCTTCAGAGAAATAATAACAGAGTTGCTACAGCTCTCGAGGGGTTTCTAGGTAAAATTGATTGCCATTATGGCCCCACAAATGCATGAGTTCTTTCTCCGGGTTAGAATGGAAGCCCCCCCCCCCCCCAGGCTTTTTCTGTCTCAACCTAACCCTGATTTTCTTACCATGTTTACTGATGGAGGGCACCTGGGGGCTTCCCTAGTTGTTTACCCTCCCTTAAAACAGGAAAAAGAGCCTATGCCCATAAAGTCAGTCTCCCATGAGGTTGAGGGGTCAGCACAATTCAAAGTACTATTTGCTGTCATTCTAGCTTTGGACACTATTCAAGAGCCATTTAACTTGTTTTCTGACAGCCTTTATGTTGTTAATTTATTACCCAACCTGGTTGAGGCTCATATTAGACTGGACTCCAACCCTATATCTCCTCGGGTGATTCAAGCTCGTTCCCAACTCAAACAAAGAATTAACCCTATGTTTCCTCAACATCTCAGGGGTCATTAAAACTTACCAGGATTTCTCTCTCAAGGAAACAATTTGGCTGATAAAATGGCTTCTATGCCTCAGTGTAATACTATCACAGAAGATACACACTTCCACTTATTGACCCATGTCAACTGGAGAGGTCTCAATCACAAATTTCCACAGGTACCAGTCAAGGACCTTAAAAAAATTGTCCAGACTTGTAAGTCCTGTCAGCCTTTGCTCCAAGTACCCCCCCTTCAAACTACAGGAATCAATCCTTGAGGGCTCCGCCCTAATCATCTTTGACAAATTGATGTCACACACTATTATCCATGTGGAAAGCTTAAATATATTTTTCTTTCAGTCGATACCTTATCCAGGGCCTGCTGGACATTGGCACATGCTGGGGAAAAATCTAAACATGCTATTAGCCATATGCTTCAATGCTTTGCCACCCTTGGACTACCTGACCAAGTTACAACAGCTAGATTCCCTGGCTGAGGTAGTCCTACAAAACAGGACTAGACCTACTAATGGCTGAAAAGGGAGGCTTATGCTTGTTTTTACAGGAAAAACGCTGCTTTTATGCCAATAAATCAGGAATCGTCCAGGACAAGATTAAGAGGCTCCAGGAAGACTTGGAGAGGAGGCGGCAGGACCTCCAGGACAACCCACTGTGGACGGGCCTACATGGCTTCTTACCCTACCTTCTCCCTCTACTTAGGCCCCTCCTTCTCCTTCTCCTCCTCCTTATCCTGTTGGGCCTTGTATAATTAATAAAATTACACAATTCATTCACCAGCAGCTAGAGGCAATAAAAATCCATCAGGCTGAGATACATTACCACAGGCTGGCAACTCAGGAATTAAGTTCCTCCTATGACCCACTACCATCTTCTCTGCCCTCCATGTGACCGATGATGGGTAAGATCTCAGACTGACTGAGACAACCTAAGACAGGTCATGGAGTGGGTTCTCAGCGAGCTAAACACATGGTACCCAGTGACTGGTAAGATCCCCAGAAGGGGACAACCTAAGACAGGGGCCATGATGACTGATGCTCTTACAAAAACAAAAGGGGGAGATGTTGGGCCTTGACAGGCCTGGACATGAGGCCTAGTGGAACTTCCTGAGCCTAGCTAAAGTTTGGTGGCCTGTCTCTGGCCAGCTATGACTCAGCAGGGTGCCAAATTGCCTCTGGCCTGCTACTTCTGCAACAAAGTTAGAGTTCCCGCAAGCACTTGGAACCAATCATTTCAAAATTGTGGTATACTATTGGTCCTTACCTCTCCCTTCATCCTAGAATCCCCACCCTCATTCTCAACACTATATAGGCAACCACCTGTAACAATAAAGTGAGATCCTGCTTCGACACGTCTCCCGACTCAGTGTGGTTTTTCTCTGGTGACTAGGAGAGGTTCTGAGTTGTCAACACTCACCATCCCGCTCAGCCCCAGGAAGAGACCGGCGGGACCGGCTCTCCAACAGCCCTACCTGCCGGTGGACCCGGCAGATGTGAAATGGATATTTCTCAAAATATCAAACACAAGTGGCCCTCCTCACTAGCCACCAGGGAAATGCAAATTGATTCTACATTGGAATTCTATCTAAGTCCAGTCAGAATGTCAGCCTTCAAGAAAAAATAATAATAAATATTCATGAGGTTGTGGACAGAAGGGAACCCATAGACACTGTGGTGGGAACATAAATTATTTCAGTCACTATAGAAATCGGTATGGACGATTCTCAAAAAAAAAGATGGCTTAGCAGTTAAGGTGTTTGTCTATAAGGCCAAAGGATCCCAATCCCTGGCATGCCCATCCCCTCTCTCTCTCTCTCTCTCAATCTCTCTCTCTCTCTCTCTCTCTCTCTCTCAAATCAATAAATAAAAATATTTATAAAATAAAAACTAAAATTACTGCTGGAGAGATGGCTCAGTGGTTGAGGCATTAGCCAGCAAAGCCCGTGGATCTGAGTTACATTCTCCAGTACCCACATAGAGTTTGTTTGCAGCCCACTGTGGTAGTATATGACTTTAATCTCAGCACTTGGGAGGCAGAGGTAGGTGGATCACTATAAGTTGGAGGCCAGCCTGAGACTAGATAGTCAATTCCAGATAAGCGTGGGCTAGAGTGAGACCCTATCTTGAAACCCACAACCTCAAAAGAAGGCTGACAAATTTTGGGGGCTGAAGCAGTTAAGGCACTGGCCTGCAAAGCCAAAGGACCCAGGTTCAGTTCCCCAGTATCTACATAAGCCAGATGTACAAGGTGGAACATGTGTCCAGAGTTCATTTCCAGTAGTTAGAGGCCCTGGCATGTTGGCATGCCCTCTCTCTGTCTGTCTGTCTGTCTGTCTCTTTTTCTGCTCCCCTCTCTATCTGTATCTATCTCTCAAATAAATATTCTTTTATAAAAAGTGTTTGCAGTGACTAGAGGCACTGGCATGCCCATCTACCTTCTTCTCTCTGTGTCTAAGAAATAAATAAAACTAATAGGGCTAGCGTGATGGCTCAGCAGTTAAAGGTGCTTGCTTGAAAAGCCTGACAGCCTGGGTTCAATTCCCCAGTACCCACATAAAGTCAGATGCACAAAGTGGTACATGCATCTGGAGTTCATTCTCAGAGTTGAGAGGTCCTAGCAGCCTATTCTCATTCATTCACTCATTCTCTTTGTATGGGTCTCTGGTTACAAATAGATAAATAAAGTATTTTTAAAAACTAAAAATAGATCCACCCTATGTCCTAGCTATACCACTCCCAAGAACTTCAAGTCAACATACCACATAGTTACTTGTACATTAATGTTTATTGCTGCACTACTCACAATAACTAAGTTATGAAACCAGCCAAATTGTCTGAAAACAGAGAAATGGATAGAGAAAATTATATATATGAAATTATTTCCAGTTATAAAGGAGAATGAATATATGTCATTTTGGAAAAGTAAATGCAACTGGAGATAATCATATTAAGCAAATAAGCCAATTTCAGACAATTACGATATGTTCCCATATTTGTGGCTACTACATTTCATACAGATACATAATAAAATTATATATGTATATATGACATGAAAGTAGAAGTAAAACTGTCTGGGGAATAGAGAAGACTAAGAGGAGGAGAAGGGGAAAGAATAAGGAGAGTTCATGGAACATGTTCAAAGAACATCATATACTTATATGGAAATATCTTTATATGGCATTGTATCATATACAATAACTATATTCAATAAATAAATATCTTTTGAAAGTAGGCAAATGGTTTGATCATATATTTCATTGATGAAGGTATATAGACAGTACAATAGACACATAAAATATGCTAAACATCCTCATTCATTAGGGAAATTAAAACAAATCTAAGCACAGAGAAATTGCCTTTCCCATAACTCTCAGCTGCCCCCACAATGCACAACCTATAATCCCCACAGGGAAAAACCAGCATCCCCAATGAGGAGGGTCCCTTTGGAGAAGGGACAGGGATGAGGGAGAAGATACTACCAACATGTGCTTTTTACATACTATGCCCATAACTAATAAAAAATTAAATTAAATTAAAAATCACAATGAGAGACTATCAATTATTATTATTATTATTATTATTATTATTATTATTATATTTATTTGAGAGTGACAGAGAGAGAGAAAGAGAGAGAAAATGAGTTCACCAGGGCCTCCAGCCACTGCAAACGAACAGCAGACGTGTGCGCCTCCTTGTGCATCTGGCTAACATAGGTCCTGGAGAATCAAGCCTCAAACCGAGGTCCTTATGCTTCACAGGCAAGTGATTAACTGCTAAGCCATCTCTCCAGCCCCATTTATTATTATTTATTTGAGAAAATGTATATGCTTCTATAGTGAAAGAAAGTAGACTTTGAGTATGGGAAGTTTATTATATATCAATTATATCTCAGAGAATATATTTTAAGTTTTAAAAGAAAAGGAATAAGAGGGCTGGAGAGATGGCTTATCAGTTAAGATGCTTGCCTGCAAAGCCAAAAGACCCAGGTTAGACTCCCCAGGATCCATGTAAGCCAGATGCACAAGGGACTGCACCCATCCAGAGTTCATTTGCAGTGGCTGGAGGCCCTGGTGTTGTGCCCACTTTCTCTCTCTGTCTCTCTCTGTCTCTCTCTCTCTCTTTATCTGCCTATTTCTATATATCTCTCTCTCAAATAAATAAATAAAATATTTTAAGAAAAAGAAAAAAAAGCTGGGCATGGTGGCTCACGCCTTTCATCCAAGCACTCGGGAGGGAGAGATAGGAGGATCACCATGAGTTAGAGGCCACCCTGAGACTCCATAGTTAATTCCAGATCAGCCTGGGCTAGAGTGAGACCCTATCTTGAAAAACAAAAACAAAACAAAACAAAAAAAAGGAACAAGAAAATTTATGAATCAAAAAGGCTCCCAAAGCTTTCTTACAACTTGGTGGAAAGTTCAAGCAGGGTCCCAGTGCCTCATTTTATGTAGTAAGCTTTACAGAATCAAAAGTAGGAAAGTAAACATGGACACTTCAGTTGACAGATGTCATTTCAAAAAGCTCTACTTCACTAAATCTGTTCCTCAAATTTAAACTTTGGTGCCAGAAGTGGACTGTACAGTCACTGTGAATAGTAATAGTGATGCAGATGTTCAGAACTAAGCCAGCCCACAGCAGGAATTCAATAACTGATAGTTATCTTTAAAACACAGAAGCCCAGAAAAATGAATTAAGCTGTTCAAGAATACAGTTATTTTATAGCAAGGACAACAATAGAAGGCCATTCCTTCCTCCTAGGCTTGTGTCTTTTACCCCAGGAATGGTGATCCTTCAAATGGTCTTGGAATATCAAGCATACTGCTTGACAACCGAAGTGAAATCAACAGCACCACGTGTAGGTCATAGCATCACATAGACCCAGCTCTAGTAGAAAGGCAAAATGCAAAATTCTACACAGCCATTCAATGCAGGCTTTGTGGTCAGACTACTCATATGGAACACAGCACAGACTTCAGATGAGATTTACTTGGACAGAGGCCAGAAAATGGGGCTATAAGAAGCAGGAACTATGATGTCACTATCACAGTTTCTTTTTTAATATTTTATCTATTTATTACAGATAGAGAGAGAAAGACAGAGAAAGAGAATGGACATGCCAGGGCCTTTAGCCACTGCAAACAAATTCCAAACGCATGTACCATCATGTGTACTTAATATGGCATCTGAAGAATGGAACCTGGGTCCTTAGGCTTCACAGGCAAGCACCTTAACCACTAAGCCATCACTCCAGCCCAGTATCACAGTTTCCTGATCTAAAGCCTAAGAACCTTAGAGTCCAGATAGTCATTTAGGACCCCATGAATCCCCTGAAATCTTGTGAAGAAAGCATTTATATATCTCCCCTTTCCAGCTTTTGTCTCTAAAATATTAAGAAGCTCAAGCAGTAAGCTGGTTGTAGCGGGAAATAAGTGAGAAAAATCATAATCATGAAGAAGTATTATAGGACTATAACTTGAAATGGTAAATTTGATCTACTTCTCTAGTACTTGTATTGGCTGAATTGTTCATGGGGCAAGAGAAGGGAAACACTTTGAAAGGGGTGATAATTAAAACTTCTTTCCTCAGGATATATAGTGCAATCAAAGCTCAAAATGCTCCCATAGAAAGAGCAGGGAGGGACTGGAGAGATGAAATAGCAGTTAAGGCCTTTGCCTGCAAAGCCAAAGGATCCTGGTTCTACTCTCCAGGACACACATAAGCCAGACGCACAAGGGGGCACATGCATCTGGAGTTTGTTTGCAGTGGGTGAAGGCCCTGGAGCACCCATTCTCTCTCTCTCTCTCTCTCTCTCTCTCTCCCTCTAATAAATAAATATTTTTTTAAAAAGAGCAGGGAAGCTGGGTGTGGTGGTGCTCGCCTTTAATTCCAGCATTCAGGAGGCAGAGGTAGGAGGATCACCATGTGTTCAAGGCCACCCTGAGACTACATAGTGAATTCCAGGTCAGCCTAAGCCAAGTGAGAGCTTACCTCAAAAAAGAAATAAACAAACAACAACAACAAAAAAAAAAGAGCAGGGAGACAATGAAAATGTAACCACAATATAAAATTTTTGAAATGTAAATTTTATGAACAAAATGTGGCATATTAGGATAAGAAGTAGCAATGAGGGAAAATGGGTAGAGGTAGGAGTTTTGCTCAGTGATAGTAAGAAACATGGATTGAGTTTGCAGGGCTTTCAGAACACCTCTGAAAAATATACTTTCATTTGAACACCCAAGGGGTGAAAAGTATGAGAGGTAAGAGGAAAGAAGAGTATTGAACCAAATTCAGTTCACTTGTAGCATTACCACGGGTCTTGCTCAAAGGAGAGGGGAAAGAAAAGAGAAGGGAAAGAGATGGGAGGGAAAGGGAAGGGAACGAAAGAGGACAGAGAAAAATGTTTAACACTGGTTTGTGCTTTGACTTCCAGTGCCTAGCATTTTCAATTTTCTTCCCACCCCTTTATTCCCATTAATACCGCTACTCCTCTCAAACCTATTCCAGTTCTTCTCTAATATTTATGTATAAATTTCCTCCTTTTAACTAAGCCCCCTTTGAAATGCCTTCTTTTGTGTGTATCCAGGCAGGGGGTAGGGTCTTTGCTCTCCTCTTTGGCCCGTTTACTGGGGCTTGGGGCTTCACTGGGAGCTCTCAGGAGAATTGTGCAAATTGCTCTCGGGCTTCATTGGATGAGCCACTCACTCGGGAGACCCCGTGCTGTGCCTAAGTGCATCAAGGCCATGTCAAACCCTTGAAGCCGCCTCACGCTGTGATCTTCCTTTGCACCGTGTCATATGTCAGGATGGGTTCTCCTCACAATGCATTCTTTAGTTCAGTGTCAGAGAAAAAGAACAAATAACGCGCTCCTGTGGCCTACAAACATGCTACCTGCAAGGCTGGAGAGCAGGAAATTTTCCAGAGTGAATTCCCTCAGTTGAAGCTGTCTTGTTCTCCCCGTTATTCTCTCTGCTTCCCGCCCTTCCCGAGCCCAGCAGCTCCTCTGCCAAGTGTCAGAGCGTTTATCTGGAGGAAAATCTGAAATCACAAAAAAAGAAAAGAAAAGAAAAGAAAAAGAAAATCACTCTGAATTCATTGATCAGCCGGTGCTAAATACACTTACACAAAAAGTAATGGCATACCTATATTGTGCGTCAACAGCTTAGTGATGAAATCTTGTGAAATTTTACAGATGACAGAAGGTTCCACAGGAATAAACCAGAGAAAAATAATCACTAAATACATCAAAGTATCTATTTTAATTACTAGTTCACTTAATTCTCAGTTTATCTTTTTGTTTGTTGAAAAGAGAAAAAAAAATCCTATTTATTATTTAGTGTAACCAAGTGCCAATTTTTTTGCAGTTCATACTTTCTGGAGTAAAAAGTGATCTTTTCTCTGATGAGATTATTTACTCCCTGACTCATGCCACCCCTTGTACTCACGCCACAGGCTGCAGCACACAGGCTCATTAGAGGGACATAGAAGTTTCTTAAGCCCACACATCCTGTAGAAGATGGGAAAGAAACAAATTGAAAATCCTTGAAGCAGCTGAAGGATTAATGGAAAAAAAATGAGACTGCCTCCTTATCTCTGGAGATTGCATGGATTACTCATAATGTAAAAAATACAAAGGTCAGATCAGAGAACAGTTGTGTAGTATGTAAAGGCAGTTCTTCACACACCTGCCATTCACCACCACCACCAGAGGAGGTGTCAGCAGTGCATGATCACAGGCCCACCCAGAGCTGCCAATTCATAATCTGGATTTCAGTGAGATCCCCAGATAGCTTGCTAATGCCTTAATGTGTGAGAAGCATGGCCCATGCTGAGAAGATTCCTAAAGATTTATCCTGATCCAATCATAACCAGAACTTCTGTCCTGAAAGCACACACAGCCACCCTACTTTGTTCAGGTATGGACACAACACATGCTCAATACTACAAGTGGTAATTTCCATAGCCACTGAGGAAAATAAAGCTACATATAAACACTAGATACAAACATCTGTTTCAATTTGTAGAGAAATGCATATAAATAATATGAATTTCATATATTTATGTATATCTATATTATTATACATGAAAATGGCTTAGTAGCAAAATAGAGGCAGATCTTAGATTGCTGTAATACCAAATGGAGGGTGGAAATGCTAGCAAAGGTTAAAATAAAACAATTCAAATTTTCAGGTTGTGCTGACTGTATAATTCTGAAGGAGTTTACCATATGATATTCTACATTAAGTCGTTTAGATATTTACACCACATACAAATTGAAAAGTGATATTTTCCCTGTAAAATGAGCTATTCACTTCACATGAACCTAGCTCTAAGAAGTTTTCTTTCTTTCTCATCTCTTTCTTCCTTTTTCAACATTCATGTAATCAAAGTATAAATGGCTGGTGCTATACCATATCTCCTATTGCTAGTAAAAGTATTTTTCTTAACTTTGTGGTAGAATTTATACCCACTCCAGATCTATTCCATCTCTGCCCTTACAAATACACACACACCCACACACACACACACACACACACACTTATTTTGCTAGTTTTTAAATTTGTAATAAAGCAAATTATTGAGAAATATTTATTATAGAGTCCATGCTTGCTTATTAACAGTTATTCTTCCTCATGTTTGTAAATGAGAAAATATCATTTCACTAATGATAAAGATGAGTTCAAAAAATACTTTTATAGTGTAGTATGTACACAATCATGAGAGTGCTCCCAACAAGAATGAGCCAGGCCCAATTCATATTCCTGATACTGACATAACAAGAGAAGCATTAAGTGAATTCTATTAATTACATTAATTTCTTATCATTTCACCTTACTGATTTATTTAATTATCTAAACATATATTTTCTACTTGATAAGTTTTTCTGGGGCAGTTTCGGATTTACAGAAAATCTGAATAGAAACCCCACAGTTCTCCTATAGCCCTTCACACTGCTGGTTTCCTTTATCTTTACCATCTTGCACTAGTATTTTATTTATTTATTTATTTATTTATTTATTTATTTATTTATTTCCTAGAAGAAAACGACAGAGAGAAGAGGCACACACACACACAGAGAGAGAGAGAGAGAGAGAGAATAGGCACACCAAGGCCTCTAGTCCCTGCAAACAAACTCCAGATGCATGTGCTACTTTGTGCATCTGACTTTATTTGGGTACAACGGAATTGAACCCAGGTTATTAAGCTTTGCAGGCAAGCTACTTAACTGCTGAGCCATCTCTACATACCCCCAGGACTGTTTTTGTGAAAATATTGATTCATTTTGTTTGTTTGTTTTTTGAGGTATGGTTTCACTTTAGCCCAGGCTGACTTGTAATTCACTATGTAGTCTCAGGGTGGACTTGAACTCACAGTGGCCTTTCTACCTCTGCCTCCCCAGTGATGAGATTAAAGGCATGTGCCACCATACCTGGCAGTTGATTCTTTGTATTAATGAAATTCAGTAAAGGATATTAGAGATTGTTGTACATTATACATTCTATGAGTGCAAATGTCCATTTTTCATTATGTCACTGATATTTTGGAATTTTCTTTGCTTCTAAAAGAAATATATCTGGTGAAAATGAATACATTTCTATTAATCACATTATTAGAGTTCAATAACAACTATTGTTTCTACTGGTTTTGTGTTCTTTCCAACTCTATATACAATCTCTTTCTCATGAAGCCATCCGTCTAAGTAATATTCACTAAGCAACTTGGAGCCTCTAAAGAGGTACTTTCCAGGTTCTAGGGGATTAAATACTCTCAGAGCTAGCCTGAGAACCTCATCCAGAAGGTTGACATAGATACTGGGGAGACTCAAAACTCATCAAAGCAGAAAATCAGAGGCTTCTCAGAGCTGAACACTCAAGGAAATTTATAACATGAACTCCAAGGCTCAGGGATCATTATAGAAGAGGGAGCAAAAATAATGTAAGAGCTCCAGGATAATAAGGTGTATGTGAGGCATTGTTCTCCCCTACAGTGACTGATTGGAGCATTCATGTTCCCACACTGATGACCACTAACCTCACTGAAGGGGACTGTCAACATAATGGGATGAAGGACAGTGTAATCCGAAAAATATGACCAATTTACAACATGTTCATTTATTAAAACTCTCAGTATAAAAAAGAGGTACTTTTAAGGGAGATACCTGCTCTTAAAGCCAAATTTCTCATAGCATGATATGTGGGTAATCTGAACAAAGCCTACCTTCTTGTTTATTTCCAGATTCATCTAATTAAAATCTAGGGCAAAGGCATGATCAAAAGAGCATATTTTCACAAATATTCCAGGTGATCCTCATATACACTGAACTGAGAGAACTGCTGATAAATCACCAGGACAGCTGGAACATGGACAATAACAAAATATTCTTTTATTTCATATATTTTTTGAATTATAATCTTATTATGTAGCCCAGGCTGGCTTTGAACTCATGATCCACCTGCCTCAGTCCCCAGAGTACTGAAAGTACAGGCATGTACCATCACTTCTAGCCATAATTATTTTTTAATTTGATACAACAACAAATACAAGGTTTTAAAATTAAGTGCAATATTTCAAAATCTTAATCAATATTGTCAATACAACTCACTGTCCTCTCTCCTGGGAACAGGCCTAGAATGCATGAAAAATACTAGACCAAAAGCAGACAAAAGACTCAAATAAGCTGCTAATATAAAAAAATGCATGCATATTCTTTGACATAAACTCTGCAAAAATATCTTATAAATCCCATGCTCTCTGCAGGGATCAATTTTTTTGCCTCCTCTATACCTACCCTGGTTTGATGACAGACCATCATAACATCACTTGGCTATTCTTGAAAAAAAGCTACTAAAGGTTGATGACACTTACTGCAGCAGTATTTATGTGTGACTTCTAGAATACTTGGGGAAATGTCCTGAAGGTGCTAAGGCTGGCATAACCATAAATTCTGAGTAATGTTGCAGCTAGGCAGATATATAAAGTTCAATGGCCTCTGCTCTCTGGTACTGCTTTATTCATTGCTTGGTGTACTCATGGGACACCTTCTGGCTGGACTTAGAGCTCTTCTGAATAGGTTAACCATTGAACTAAAGAACTGAGGGATGCCATTATTTCCTGAGTTCCATTTTCTTCTTGCATAATCCTTATCTAATCTATCCAGTCTGAAATCAGATAACCAAATTATGATTCTGGCCCATTTATCTCAGAATATCAGGAAAAAACTTTATATATCTATCAAAACAAGTAAAAACAGAAGGAAAATTAAAACTTTCATTACAGAATGTGCCTGAACATGAGGGTGCTATAACAAAAATGTGAAATTCTCCTTTGAAGGAAATAGCAAAAGCACTGAATTTACCAAGCAATATCAGCATATGTGATCTATACCATCCAATCAGGAAAATTGTGTGGACAACACAGCCAGCCCCTGACCACAACACCAACATATCAGTCATTTACAAGAGCAAATGACTGCTATTCTGCCCAAATTCCCACCACCCACCAACATGCAGGCACATGAGTATTGGGCACACAACAGGATCATTCAAGTTAGGTTTCTCCCTGACTACCTCAGTGGACTCAGCAGAAGTGTGGGTAGTGTGTTGCCAAACAATACAGGTGCTGAGTTGAACCAGATCTCTGAGTTACTTTACTATTCTCTGTGCCACTAATTTCTGCCTAAGGAATTAGTTTGGCTTGACCAATTTCCTCACAATTTCTGCCATAGAAATTGTTCTTCTGGATGGAGGTGAGCAATGGCACTGGTTCCTCCCCATTCATAGAATAATATCTGCTCAAATAAAGAGAATCATGTTATTTTTCTTTTTCTTCATTCAAATATTTTAGGTTAGCAATCATTTTTCAAGTACATTTTATTGAGGTTTTGTATTTTCTACAAGTGACCACTCCAATCAATATGTTCCTGTCACTATTGTCAGCAGCATGCCCCTCTTTGCAACTTAGTATATATCTGGAGTGCACCGGGAGCATTTGGTGGCTACATCCATCTCATTAGGCACCATGCTTCTACCTTTTTTTCATTAGAAGTAATTTTTAATGGTTGTATCTGAATTCCATAGCATAACTTCTCATCTTACCTAAGTTTCTATCCTTTGAGGGTTAGTTCAAACAATCACATCCATATTTTTTAAGGTCTACCTTCATAGTGCTTTTCTAGCTGAACTTGGGAAGGAGTACCTTAAGAGAAGAAAAAGAGAGCTTCTGCTATGCCAAAGCTCTTCAAGAAAAGAAAAAAAAAAAAGCAGATCATAAGGCACTTGAGAAAGAATTGTGTCCAAAACATACTTCAAAGGGCAAGAAGAACACTTATCTATGGCAAAGATAAGCACATGCAAGGAACAAAAGGCAACCTGAAGACCTGAGATTCAAACAGCTATGATGGAAAGACAAAAGCTGGCAACTTCTATTACCTGCTGGATCTGGATTAGTATATGTCATCAGGTTTGGAGGTATCAGTGGAATGAGCCCAAAGGTTTGTAAGATCTTGCAGCTTCTGTTCATTTTCCAGATCTTTAATGACATTTCTGTGAAGTTCAACAAGGTTTCCAGAACATGTTGAGGACTGTGGAACTGTGTGTGTGAGTGTGTATGTGTGTGTGGTTTCCAGTGTCTGGGTCAGTAAATGAACTACTCCACAAGTACGGGCTTAGCAAAATCAATAAACAGCTAATTGCCTTGATAGATAACTCTTTGATTGCTCAATCACTTGACAAATATGACTTTTCTGAATGGGAAATCTGATTCATAATGTCTGAACTGTTGGGAAGTCTTAAAGAAACCAAATAATTTGCTGTGACCATTTTCTTCAAGAGGTGAATTTAATAAAATAAAAAAACATTTTATGTAAGTTGGAGATGTTTCCAAAAGGGAAGACCAGATCAATAATCTGACTAGAAGTAAAAGCTGAAGTGTATATTATGGTAATGTTTTATATCTAGTCCATAACCCCTGCAGAGAGAGAAGGGAAAAGAGAGGAGACAGGGAAAATGTTGAGGAGACAGAAAGAGGGGAGATGAAAACAGGAGGGATATAGAAATTGATATTGTCAGACACAGACATGTATATGTATAATTCTAATCTGGAAAGTAGAGGCAAAAGGATCAGAAATTCAAGGTCATCTTCTGCTCCAGGGTGAGTTCAAAACCAGCCTGGGCTGCATGAGGTCCTGTCTCAAAAGAAATCCCCAAAAATATCAAGAAGAAAGGAAGGAAGCAAGGAAGGAGACAATGAAGGAAGGAAGGGAGGGAGGGAGGGAGGGACGGAGGGAGGGAGAGAGGGAGGGCGGGAGGGAGGAAGGAAGGAAGGAAGGAAGGAGGGAAGGAAAAAGGAAGGAGGGAGGAAGGAGGGAGTGAGGAAGGGAGGGAAATTTGATCTCACAAAATCCAAGTTTCATCCAGTAATTTCACTTTTCTAGCTTTTGTCATATTAAAACTGTAAACTGAACAGTATTTTTTCCTATGGTTTAATTATTTTCACGTTCATCATAATTCTTCCTTACTCATTCTATAACAAATAAAACTAATTCCTCCTAACCCCACCATTACAATTCATTAAAACATATATGTGGGGATGGAAAGATGGCTTAGTGTTTAAGCACTTGCCTGTGAAGTGTAAGGATCCCGGTTGGAGGCTCGATTCCCCAGGACCCATGTTAGCTAGATGCACAAAGGGGCACATGCGTCTGGAGTTCATTTGCAGTGGCTGGAGGCCCGGGAGCACCCATCTCCCCCCCCTCCATCTGCCTCTTTCTCTGTCTGTTGCTCTCAAATAAATAAATAAAAATAAACAAAAATTTTAAATCTGCATGCCACACTTCTTTCTCTATGTTCTAAAATATTGTTAGGCTTCTCAAATATTCTAAGAAGAAACCATATGTTTGGAGTCATAGTTGTGAAAATGAAAGGCTACTTCAACTTCTCCATAACTATAACCTCATGAATACTCTGACTTTTTTCAAGACAACTAAGGAATGTGTTCGAGACTAGACTTTGCTAGAGCCAACAGAAGTTCAAGTACTTTATTTGAGGTCTTTCATCTAACCCTGTTATTCCCATAACCTAGAATGTATAGCATATTCCATATCCTCCTCTGTTTGGTCAACCTTCAAGTTAATAAGAGTATTACATAGATAGATCATATGTAGATAGATACTGCATAGCTACCAGATGATGAGGAAGATATATAGATGATAGATTAGTAGTATCTATATACAGCAATACATTCCACATAGATATTACAATTATGCATAGACACATGGGAATGCTTTTTGCCTGTATAGCTCTGTGCTTCCAGAACTATTTGTCTGTTAAGTGTAAGCAGTTTCATGACAACTGTCTGGAACCTCTTTTTCCTATCTTTGCCTCTTTGCCTAGTCAATAAAAATTCAGCACTTATATTTAATAGCAATTCAGCATAAGAGAAAGAAAATGCCTAGCTACCCACCCTTGAGTTTAGAGTGGCAAAGGATGCAAAGTTATGATAGCATTCTGGCTTTGAGGTACTCATAGTGCCTATTTATTTCTCTTTGTGAAAGTGCACTTGAAAAGTGAACCATGAAACCCTGCCCCAGTGTGAGATGAAAAGCAGAGGGAGGTTTTCCTCATAACTACAAATGATTTACATAGAGTGAATCGTGATAAGCTTTTGAAAATAGTATGATTGCAACAATCTGGTGTCCTGCAAGAACTTGCCAAATTGCAAAATCACCACATACCTGAAGAAGCTGCAACATGCTCTAACTTCATAGGCTTTCTGGCCTCAGTAAGTGGAGGAGGTGTTGGCAGCAGGAATGCTTTTCTTCTTTGGGGAGCCATTGGACCTTCTAAGTCATGAGATATGGGGTTTAGCTGTGTGATCTTCATCTGAGGAGTTAAAGGCTAATAGCTGCAGGACACAGGGCAGTTGAGATATCTGTAAACTCATTTCTATCATGGCTTCAGGGGCATGAATCTGTTGGTTTTATTAAATGTGATGACTGCTGCCTTGTTATGACTATTAACAGGGTCTACAAGTGACTTTCACCATTCACTACATGGTTCCCTATGGACCAAGTTTTATCTTGCAAGGCTCAAGCAAAGTGAAGCCAGTTTAAAGAAAGGGGCTTCTTTATGTGCAGATAAAATGGTGGGGCAGGGTGGAGGGTCTCTCAAAGCTAATGGTCATCTATTTGAAACTAACTCCTTCATATCTATAGACCAAAATCCTGACCTAGGATAAAATTATTTGTTATTTTAGAATGAAACTAAGATCAAATATAATGTTAAGACCTAAACAAGAAAATATTCAGATACTAATATGTACTTTGATCTGTTGAGACCCACCTGCCCTTTGTTAGGTAGTTGTGGTGTTTGTAACTTCAGGTTATAGATAAAAAATTGGACTTCAGGGATTCTAAGAGAGAAAATGATCTCCTTATCCACATCAGGTATTATTCCTTGAGCATTCTGTTGGTGAGAAAATCCACTCTTCCCCAATGTTGCCACAGTGCTATGCAGAGCACCAACGAGCCACTCCCCAAAACTCCCTCTTGGCCCTTCCTGACACCTGACATGAGTTCTTGATGATAACATTTACCTTCTTGTTGCTGGGGAAAACACCTGACCAATGCAACATATGGGAGGAGTTTATTTCAGTTAACAGTTTAGAAGGGAAGCTTCATCATGATGAAGAAAGCATAACAGAACAGGAAACCGGCCTATGTCTTCATAGATCAGCACAGAGTGGGAGCAGCAAGAGTGAATTAATTCTTACATGCAAGTGGGTTAAAGTATAAAATACCAAGGCTTGCGCCTGCCAAGCAAGACTCCAGAAACAGATTAATCATTTTATTTTTTCTTCTTAAACTTTATACTAAACGTCACATCTTAATTCGATTGAATTTTATGGCAGGACATTGAATTTTTTTTAGGTATCTGATCTCATTAGTGCACTCAGCTTTCATTATTTTATTTATTAACAATTTTTTAAAAGAATGTTTTGAAAACCTCCTACTTCTTTCCCTTTTACCTTATAAAGTACCTTGTTCCTGAGTTTTGTTGCAATTGTCACTAGTCATAACTAGTACTTGCTATTCTTCAATTATTTCACATAAACATTTCTGAACTGCTTTTATTTCCATTGATCATTGCATATTGTGATACATTCTCTTCCTAGTCATTCTAAGGAATGAATTTTTCTACCTCTGCAGCCTATGTTTAAAATTTTCCATTATTTGCTATACGTTTCTTTCCTTTGCAGAATAATTATAACTACAATGTACAACGAAGACTTAATCATCACCTCCATTCTGTTCAATGATCCCTTTACTAAGTGGAATTGCATCTCATGTTAACACTCTTATCAACTGCTAGTTTTCAAAGAGCAAGCTATGCAGTCTTGCTGAGTTTTCCCCAGCACTCGCCTATTCCAGAACAAAGCATGCTTACAGGGTGAATGGTACAGATACCTGATAGCAATTCTGTCTGGTAGGTAAAGGAAAACTCTGTTTTAGCCATATACAGGCATGAAAGAACTGTGAAACTGAATCTAACTTCAGAGTTCAGAAATTTTCAGACAGATTAAACATTTTACATTTTAAATTTTTTAAAAATGATTTTAAGACTTATTTGTATTGAGCTTTTAACATATTGAAAGCTCTTACTCTTCCAATGTTTGCTTTTTGTCATATATTTTGTTGAAAATAAAATAAGTAAAATTAATATATTATCCCCATTTAACCTTGATTTGCATTTTATCACTATAAATCCTTTATTAAAAATAGACTGTTCACCAAAGAATAAATAAATGCATTTATTAAGAATATTTATTTCAAGCTCATATGCTCTGGGTACCCTCAATTTATAGATGAGCTAACAGTTTTTTAAAAAGTTAGATGACAAAAAAAAGCCAGGCACGGTGGCACATACCTTTAATACCAGCACTTGGGAGATAGGATAGAGATAGGATTGCCATGAGTTTGAGGCCACCCTGAGATTACCTAGTGAATTCCAGGTCAGCCTGAGCTAAAGTAAGACCTTACCTCCCCCCCCAAAAAAAAAAGATAAAAAGGAAGATTAGATGACTTTTCAAAGTATCACAGCCATTGTGATTATAGCATCAATAATAAGTGGCTTCATCTGAACCAACAAGCTGCTGAGGTTTGTGAACTTTAGGGTCATATAAGTTAAATGGGATTTCTAAATGTCATAATGGGAAAATCAAAGTCCAGTACTTTGAGCTCATCAAGACATGGCAAAGTCATATTTTCAAGTACTTTAAGGATCCAACACATGGATATAATGTGCCCAAAAGTGTCTTGTGAGATCAGACCATGGACACAATAGATGAAAATTTTAAATCACTCTTGACACCACATTGCTGTTGTAGTATCATTTTATTGATATATATTTACTGTACACATATTGAGTTTCATAAAGATAATTTTAATGTGTAACTTGAATTCTTATCATATTCATTACACACATTAACCTTTTCCTCTTTGACTTTTCCCCTCCCTGTAGTCTTTTTCCTCCCCATAGCCTCCTTTCTGCTCTCATGCTTATATGTATCATATATACATTTATGTGTTTATGAGAAATCTAGGCTCAACAAATGAGAAAAATGTGCACTATTTTCCATTCTGAGCCTGGCTTATATTTTTAATGTAATAACCTCCAGTTGCATCTATTTTCCAACAAATGGCATAGTTTTGGTCTTATTTATGGAATATATATGTATGTATGTATGTATGTATGTATATATATATATATATGTGTATATATATATATATACATATATATATATATATATATATTCTTCACATTTTCTTTACCCATCCATATGCTATATGTTGATGGATACCTGGACTAAGTCCACAGTTTATCTAATTGTAAGTAGTGGTACAATAAGCATGAATATGCAGGTTGCTCTTTAGTATATTGACCTAGAGTCTTTTGAGAATGAAATCTTAAGTGGTATAGCTGGGTCATATGATAGTGCTATATTTAGTTTTCTGAGGAACTGCCATACTGATTTCTATAATAGGACTAATTTACATTCTACCAACAGGGCATAAGGTCTCCATGTTCTCTCTATCCCCACAAGCACTTGTCACAGTGTTTTTTTCTTTCTTTATAAGACCCATTCTGACTCAGCTGAAATGGAATATGTAGTTTTAATTTACATTAGCCTAATGGTTAAGGGTGTTGAACATTTCTTCGCATATTTATTGGCCATTTGTACTTCATTTTTTGGGAACTATCTATTCATTTCATTGGCCTGTATAACCAGATTGCTTGAATTTTGATATTTCATATTCATTTATTTATTTGAAAGAAATAGAGACAGAGAGAAAGAAAGAGAGACAGAGAGAGAGAGAATAGGTATGCCACTACCTCAGCCATTACAAATGAACTGCAGATGCATGCACTACCTAGTGCATCTGGCTTATGTGTGTACTGGGGGATTGAACCTGGGTCCATAGGCTTTATAGGAAGTGCAATTGATCACTAAGTCATCTCTCCAGCACTCGGTATTTAAGTTTAATTAATATTCTGTACACAAATCTTCTGATATATATATATATATATATATATATATATACATATTTATATATGTATACATGTATGTATATATGTATATATATATATATATATATATATATATATATATATATATATATATATCAAAGTTTACTTTTCATTCTGCAGGTTATCTCTTAACTCAGTTGTTTCATTTTCTCTACAGCATTTTAATTTCATGCAATCCCATTTGTCAATTCTTGGTATTAATTATTGACTTATTAGAATCCATTTCAGAAAGTCCTTGTCTCTGCCTATATCTTGGTGGATTTTACCTTTGTTTTACTCTAGTGATTTCAGAATATCAATTCTTATATTAAAGCCTTTGATAATTTTGAGTTGATGTATATACAAGGTGAGAGGTAGAATCTAGTTTCATTCTCTCTTAGCACCACTTACTGAAAATATTGACTTTACTCTAATATATGTTTTTGGTAAATGTTTGGCAAATATATGTTTTTTGAACATTCCAGTGACTGTAATATATGTTCTGTTCCATTGACATATCTGTCTGTTTTGTGCCAGCTCTGTGCAGATTTTGCTACTAAAGCTGTATAATATAACTTGAATTCAAGATTAGCTATCAAGAGTCTTTTATGCTTCCATATTAATTAATATTAGGATGTCTTGTTATAGTTATATTAACAATGCCATTGTGGGCTGGAGAGATGGCTTAGAGGTTAAGGCACTTACCTGCAAAGCCAAAGGACCCAGGTTCAATTCCCCAGGACCTATATTAGCCAGATGCACAAGATGTGTAAGCGTCTGGAGTTCGTGTGCAGTGGCTGCAAGCCCTGGCACTCCCATTCTCATTCATTCTCTCTCCCTTTCTCTTCCTCTCTCTCTCTCTCTCTCTCTCTCTCTCTCTCTCTGACTTTAATAAATAAATAAAAATAAATTTTAAAAAATGCCACTGGAATTTTGATAGAGATTGAATAGAATCCGTTGATTTTTTTGGCCATCTGTATTAACTCTTCAGTGATGAGGACTTGGGAGCCTCTGTGTCTCTGAATATCTGGTTTGGTAGGACTTGACTGTTCTCTGTGTCTATCATCCTTGTGCTGGTACCAGGTTCACCAAGAAAGCAGCACTATTTCTCATTTCCCCAATTTCTCTATGGTTTCAGCTGGGGCCCTGGTGAGGTGCAATGGCCTGATTCTCTCTTCAGGTTCTGCGTCCAACACCTCTGCTCATGTCATTGTTTTCTCCTGCCATCATGGCACTTCCCCATGAGTCTATAAGTCAAAATAAACCTTTTATTTTCCCCCACAAGCTGATCTTGGTCAGGTGTTTTCTGCCAGAAATGTGAACGTGACTTCAACAGTGGGTATCCAATAGCTTTCTGATGGCTAAGACATCTGCTCAGAGGAAAGGAATCCATATCTGGAATTGGGAAACAGGTCAGAATCCTAAGGAGACAAAAATTATGCTCTCCAGTGTCAAGCTCTTACTAGTTTTTCACTAAAAGAGGTACTACATATATCAAATTCTACCTAAATTAACAATGCTTATCCCATTTAAACTATACTGATTTCACTCTCCATTGGAGAATCTGTTTTTCTTTTTTAGAAGGTAGTGAGACCTGAGGAGATAAACTACCCCTTGCACTTCAGCACATTCACAGCTGAAACTACAGAGGACTTGAGGAGATGAACAAGAGTACTGTTTCCATGGTGAACCTGACAATCAGAGGTAGACCCTAAGTATACTCAAAACTTACCAAGGCAGAGATCCAGTGGCTCTCAACAGCTCAGTTCTGAGGAAGACTTAAAATATATTCACCATGGCTCAGGGAATTTTGTGGAAGAGGGGGCAGAAAGAGTGTGAGTGCCACTGGCTGAGACATCATGCACAGAGGCATGCCTCCTTCCCAAACTGACTGCTGCTCCCACAACATTTAACCTACAACCCCGTGGAGAATACCTGCAACCCCACAGAAGAGGGCCCCAAGCAAAACAGTAACAGGGATGAGGGAAAAGAGGTTACTAACATATGATGTATCCATACAAAGTATGTTATTAATAATAGATCAATAAATATAATTCTTAAAAATACATGGTCAAGAAGCTGACAAAATCAGACAGAGCATGGGAGAATGCTGGGCTAGTTTGTTGACTTGAAAAAAAAATATTTTGTAGCTTTCCTATGTGAACATGCTGAGAAAGAAGTCAGGGTAACAATCCTATTAAAAATAGTTTAAAAAAACATCAGATGGACAACATCAGCAGAAGATGGTGCCAAACACTGGCAAAGGAAAACTGGCTATAATACCCATTAGCCCACCCCCAACAATATACAGCCTCTAGGAGGCTTTAACTCCCAAATTGTCATCAGCTGCAATGCATTCAGTCCAACTTTAAAGTCCCCATAGTATTTATCAATTCTAATGATGTTCAAACATTCCCATAGCCCAAGATCTTTTTTGATTTAATTTTTTTTATTTTTTTATTTTTTTATTTTTATTTGAGACAGAAAGAGAGAGAGGGAGCCACTGCAAACCAAACTCCAGATGCATGTGCCACTTTGTGCATCTGGCTTACATGGTATCTGGAGAATCAAACCTGGGTCCTTAGGCTATGCAGGCAAGCACCCTAACTGCTAAGCCATCTCTCCAGCCCTAGTCCAAGGTTATTTGACTGATCCATAATACCAAACAAACAAAAAAAAACTCCACAATAGTATAGAATAAACAGTCACACTGCAAAAGATAGCAGTGGGCATAGCAAAGAAATATTTAAACAATACAAGATTTAGACAGGGCAAACATCAAACTCTGTAGCTCCAAGTCCAGCAACTCTAGTCAGTGACAAATCTCCAAGTCTGATAATTTATTTTTTTAAGGTAGGGTCTCAAGTATTTTCTACTACTTTTTGCCTTCTAGTTCCATTTTCTTGGAATATACTTTTTCTATCCTTTCTTCCTAAATTTGTGTTTTTCTTTCTTTCTTTCTTTCTTTTTTTTTTTTTTTTTTTTTTTTTTTTTTTTTTTTTTTTTTTTTTTGGTTTTTCGAGGCAAGGTTTCACTCTAGCCCAGGCTGACCTGGAATTCACTATGGAGTCTCAGGGTGGCCTCAGACTCACGGTGATCCTCCTACCTCTGCCTCCCGAGTGCTGGGATTAAAGGTGTGCACCACCACACCTGGCTTTGTGTTTTTCTTTGACAGTGACATGTGTTTCTTAGTGGCAATACATAGATTTATGCAATCTGTTGGTTTGTATCTTTTGATTAGAAAAATGAGACAGTTAACAGTCAGAGTTATTACTGAGAGGTATGTATACATTCATGTCATCTTATGTTTTTATAATGTTCTGCAATTTCCTCATCTGCTTGTTTACTATTCTAGTTAATTAGTTTTTTCCTGTAACTTCATGGATATATTTATCTTTGTCTTTAGTATGTAGGATTATACCAAATAGCTTATGTACTGTTATTTTAGTAGTCATGAATTCCCTTACCATATATTTATCTTGGAAGTTTTTCTTTCTCCTTAAATTATAAAGGATAGCTTTGCTATACATAGTAATCTGGGGTGGCAATTAATATCTTTCATTATTTAAGACTGATATTTTCATGCCTTCCTAACTTTGAGTTTCTATTGTAAACTAGCCATTGTTCTGATGAATTGGCCTTTATATGTGATATAATGTGTTTTCTTTTCCCTTACAGCTTTCAGTATTCTTTGTGGTATATACTTAATGCTTTAATATATTGTTACATGTGGAAGTTATCTTCTGGTATTTCTATTTCATGTTCTAAATGCTTCCTTACCTGGAATGCCAACTCTTTCCCTAGGTTTTGTGAAATTCTGCTGTAATTTTGTTGAATATTTTCTATACCTTTACTTGAGCTTCCTTTCCTTCAATGCTCATGATTCTTCATCTTGGTTTCTTAGTGTACCAGATATCTTGCATGTTCTGTCCATACTTTCATATTTTTTGTAATTATATAAATGTTTTACTTCATCTGCCTTGCTTTTAAGCCCTGAGTTTATCTTCCAATTGATTCATGTTATTAGTGAGGTTTTCCACTGAGCTTTGTATTTCAGTTTTAAATTTTCAAAATTTCAATTTGACCTTTTCAGTACTTGTTTTTATTGAATTTGCTTTTAATATCCTGTATTGGCTTCCCAATGTTATCTAGCTCTTTATTTGTATTCCTCCTGAATTCTTTCAGGAGTTATTTATTTTCTATAATTTCATTTCTCTTTGATTTCATTTAACATTCTTTTAATCCTGCTTTTGAATTCCTTGTCTGGGACTTCATTTATTTCACTAATATTGGAATTCATTTTATAGAATGGATAACTTTAGGAAAAGCCATGTCCTTGTTTCTTCATGGAAACTTGTATATCTGGTACTAGGTCATTGGTTGCACTCAATTAATCACATATAGTCTTTCACCTGCTCTTTTGTAATGTTCAAGTGAGACTCTTTTGTTGTAGTGTTGGAGTATGGATTTCCCAACTATACTGGGAGCATTTCTCAGTATCTATAGCCCACATGGTCAAGATTTCAGTGATGATATCTCCAGCATTGCTCTAAGAGTGGGACTCCCAAAGTAACTTCAACTGATGAGTAAACCCAAAATAAAAATGTAGTAAAGTCCAGTTGAAAACAATTACCACCTCAAAAGGCAAAAAAAAAAAAAAATCACCTTTTCAATTTCATTAACTTTGAGGAATAAAGAAATAAAGGCAGTAACATGAAAATAAGGACATCAAGTACTCATGGTAACAATGTAAAGGAAAAAGAGCGAGGAAGGCTAGAAATGAGTAATAGAGATAAAATAGAAGAGGAAAAATAAATGGAATAGAGGAACAATGTAGAAAGGAGGAAACATGTCAAGGAAGACAGAAAGCTAAACAAAGATACAAAGAACCAAGTAGTATGAAGTTGGTCCAAAAAATTAAATATGAGCTAAGGCAAGTATGAAGATGAGCATAAAAGTGATAAAAAAGAAAACAAGGCAAAAGTCATAATTTATGTCTAAGGATTTGTCTTGCTGTATCTAATTGAATCAGTTTCACTTATCATTGCTATGAAAAGTCTATCATGAAAGAAAAGAGAAAAAAGTAAAAAGGAGAAGAAAATGAAATAAAAACAGAAATATTTTCATTAAAAAAATGAAAACAGTAACCAAAGAAATAAAAATAAAGATAACTAGTTCCCCACCCTTCTGAGCTGTTAATTATCTGAATCTTTGGGATGTCTTGCTTTTCATTGGTGTCTATTTGGTTGGTGTCTCATTGGGAGCAGAAATTTTGTGGTATTTCACTCCCTTGTGGACTTTTGAATTGTTTGTCCTGTGGGTATAAGGCATATTTATGTGCTGAGTAGCAGTCATTTGTGCACTGGGTAATGTTTCTATCTTTAGGGGCTTCATTGAGCTGAGAAGAACCTGTTTACTAGTGGACAGACTCTAGCACCTTTAAACTTTTAGAATCACAACAAGGCATAATGGCTCTGACACCTTGTCTGGGTGGTTTGTTGCATGGAAGAGCTTTAGTAATTATCATCCCTTACTAGCACCAAAATGAGGACATGAGCTCCCCTGTGATCTATGGCTGAGAACAAATGGCAAACAAGCGGAGTTATCCATGATACTGATTCAGAATTTTCTTCCTCTAGCTAGGTGGATTCTATAGGCCTACTCTTGTTATAATCTCCAGATTCTTGTCCTTGACTCCCAGAGTAGGCTTCAAAAAGGAACAATCTCTCCTATTGTATCCACCTAGCTGCCAACTCATTAGAGATTCTTTCAAAATGGCTTCATACTAATGCTTCAGTGGGTCAAGTGATCATATTTTTCTGGTATCTATATGGTATGTGGACTCCGGCATTCTATCTGCATGGGATACAAAACTGCTCAGTAATAAATCCAGTGTTCACTGTTTTCTGAGTCATCCCCCACCACTGTGGTCTCTGTCCCTGCTGCCTCCTGAGCTTCCTTTCCTCTTTTGCTTCTTCCTTCCTTCCCCTCATTCTGCTTTCTGATTTTTCAGGTACTTCATGATCAGTGCATATTATTTGAAGTTTTCTCTTTGTCTTTAGCCCAGGTTTCTGCAATTGCATTCACTCCCCATGCAAATATGAGCATTCCTCACTTGGGCTGAG
The DNA here is from genome assembly GCA_036346955.1 of Dipus sagitta. NCBI lineage: Eukaryota > Metazoa > Chordata > Mammalia > Rodentia > Dipodidae > Dipus > Dipus sagitta. Next base: position 51,229,092 of record CM070775.1, on the reverse strand, counting down.
CTTTTCAGAACAGACTCTACCCTGCTTTGTTCCACATTCTGGAGTTTTCTTCATGTCTGTGTTGTCATTATCTTTTAAGTACCACCCAACTTAGAATATGGATGCTTTCCAAAAATTCCTATATTATTCCCTGGAAGGAGATTCTAGCAGTCAGTGTGCAGGTGACATCCATCACTTTCTTCCTCAACATATTTCTCTAAAAAAAAAAATAGTTTGGGGATGGAGAGACGGCTTAGCAGTTAAGGCATTTGCCTGCAAAACCAAAGGATCCTGGTTCAACTCTCCAGGACCCACGTAAGCCAGTTGCACTAAGGGGCACATGCATCTGGAGTTCGTTTGCAGTGGCTGGAGGCCCTGGTGTGCCCATTCTCTCTCTCTTTCTCTCTCAAATAAATAAATAACAATAAAGTTTAAAAATTTGTTTATTTATTTATTTACTTATTCATTAGAGAGAAAGATAGAATGGGCATATCAGGGCCTCTAGCCACTGCAAATGAACTCCAAACACATGTGCCACCAAGTGCAACTGGCTTACATGTTCTCGGGAATTGAACCTATGTCCTTAGGCTTTGTAGCCAAAGGGCTTAGCTGTTAAGCCATCTCTCCAGCCCCTTAACATATATTTTTTTACTTTTTTATATTGAGAAAATGCATTGTATGGATTCATCATGTGTTAGTACCATCTTTTCCCTCCTCCCTGTCCCCATCCCACAGGGGGCCCTTCTCAGTGTGGTTGCTGGTATTCCCTGTGGGGTTGTAGGTTATGCATTGTGGGAGCAGCAGTCAGCTATTTTTCATTGGTGTCTATTTGGATGCAATGCCTCTGAGCATGGCATCCCAAATTTTGGCTCTTATATTCTTATTTGTTTATATTATTAACAACATATTTTGTAAGAATATGTCATGTGTTGGAACCCTCTTCTCCCTTGTCCCTGCCCCCATTGCACTGGGAACCCTACTCAGTGGGGTTACAGGTACTCTCCATGAGATTGTGGGTTATACAATGTGGGAGCAGCAGCCAGTTTTTTTGGGGGGGAGGATAGGCAATGCTTCTGGGCATGATGTCTCAACCTGTGGCTCTTACAATCTTTCTTCCCCTTCTTCTGCAAAATTCCCTGAATCATGGTGAGAATATTCTAAGTCTAGTCAGTGATGAGCTCTTAGGAGCCTTGGATCTCTGCTTTGGTAAGTGGTGAGTATCCTCAGGGTCTGTCTTCTTCACACTGCCACTGATTTTCAGGTTCACCATGGAAGCAGCATTCTTGCTCCTCTCCCCAGCTCCCCTGTGGTTTCAGCTTCAATTCATTTATTTCTCTTTTGATGCTTCTCTGGCTTTCTTCAATTACGTTAAGCCTAGTGACAAAAGCTGAGTGCTCTAAGAGATGGTTCTGCTCAATTCCATTGATGTGATTGTTGGGTTTTTTGATGGTTTGCTTCCAGTTCAGTAACTCTTTTGATCAGGGTCACATAGCTTATTGTGTTTTTATTTTGTGATTCAATTCTGTTGTTTTTACTCTATGATTTCATTGGAAGGTCCCATTGTGGGACTAGGCATCCTTGATAGAGATCTCTCAGTTTTCTGATATTCATTGTGTGGTGTGTGTGTGTGTGTGTGTGTGTGTGTGTGTATTGTGTGTTGTGGTCTACCCATTTTGTAGAAAATTTTTATTTTATTGAGGAGGAAGCAAGTATTTGTCCTTGTGGGATCTCCAGTTAGTGTTCTGTTTGAAATATGAACTGGGTTGGTGTGTGATGGGGTTAAACCCACAGATGTGCAGATTGTGGAAATTGCAAGTACTTCAAAGGAACCTGGGGAACTGTGTCCTCTGGCCTACTCACTACACTTGTGTGTACTCTTCAACACAAAGGGACCAGGGGTTGGGGACCCAGGAAGCTGGGGAGCCACAGCAAGAGGCCATGTCCCACAGTCACTGGTGTACCCTGTGGCTCAGGGGAATAGGAATTTGGGGACCAGGGTATGGTCATTGAGGAACCCAAGCAAAAGACCTACTCACTCCACACATGAACCCTTTGGATCAGGGAATCTGAGAGTTTGACTCTTACAATCTTTCTGCCCCCCTCTTCTATAAAATTCCCTGAGCCTTAGTGGGTGTGTTTTAAATATACTTCAGCAATGAGCTCTTAGGATTTCTGCTTTGGTATGTGTTGAGTGTACTCAGGGTCTATCTCCTTCACCCTGGTGCTGATAATTGTCAGAGTCATCATGGAAGCAGCACTTTTGGTCAACTCCCATTCCTCTGTGCTTTCTTCTGGGCCTTGACTGAGATGAAAGGGGTGGTTTATCTCCTATGATCTTGCTACCTTCTGAAAAAGCAAAAAACAGATTCTCCATCAGAGAGTGAAGTTCAGCATAGGTTAAATTGGATAAGGATTATTAATTTAGGAATGGTTTGATGCATGTAGGTCCTCTTAGCCAAAGACTAGTGGGATCTTAATATTGGAGAGCATAATCTTTGTCTCCATAGGATTCAGTCCTCATTTTCAGTTCCAGATATGGGTTCCTTTCCACTGCACGGAAACTACATAGTCAATTCCAGGTCAAAAAAATTAAAAAAAAAAAAAAAAACAAGGAAAAGAAAAGAAAAAGAAAGCAAGTGAAAATGAATACTAATATGGATATAAAGAAATAGGATTCCTTATTCACTGTTCTTTGAAGTGTAATCTGGTCCAGCCCTGAGTAATAACGTTTCTCCAAAACAGAAAGCAGAACTTCCATATGACCAAAATATACCACTCCTGGGTATATACCCAAAGTACTCTAACTCCTACCACAGAGATACCAACAAATTCATGTTTTTTTATTGAATTATTCAAAGTAGCTAGAAATGAAACCCACCTAGATGTTCACTCGCAGATGAATGGGTAAAGAAAATATGACTCATATGCACAATGACATTATAGTCGGCTAAAGAAAAATGATCTCATGACATTTGCAAGAAAATGGATGGAACTGGAAATTATTATCATAAGAATTTCAGACTCAGAAACACAATTCCACATGTTTCCTCTCATATAAAGAACCTAGATGTTAATTTTAATGTGTGTGTGTTTTATGAACTGAGAAAAGGAACTGTTAGAGGTAAAATGAGGTCTTAGTGGAGAAAGCAGAGAGAAAAACAAACTAGCCAAGTTCAGGTGAAAGGACAGGGGACTGATGGGGGAAGGGAACTAGCAAGAGAGGGGGAATTTTAAGGATAGGAAATAGTGGGAAAGGATCAATAACCAGTGTGTGAAAAATCCCATATTGAAGTCCATTGCTTTGTATAGTATCTTAAAAATAAAAGTTAATTTAAAAACAAACATATGAAACATAATTTTTATGATCCCATACTTTTAGAAGTTACTGCAATATTACAGGATTATTTCTGCTTAAAGAATTCAAAATCAACAAACTAATAAGTCAATTTAATGTTTCTTTAGATTCTGAAGAGATTATAAGATTTTGCATTGTTTCAAACTTATGTTACATATTAATAGTATCATTTCATCAATGAATCACAATCATGCCAATTAATAAAAATTTCCATGAGCAAGATACTGATAATGGGCATTATGTTATTTACACACACACATACTTCTATCAATAAACATCATCAACAAATAAACTGAAGGGAGTATTTCACTTCACAAACACTCAGTAAAATCATTTACATTATTTTCAGCCTGGTTGCCCATAAAACTTTCAACAGCTGAATAAATGCCAGTGTTTTACTCTTTCTTTGTTTCAATTTACCTGGCATACCTCTGAGTCCCTTTCACTGCCCCAGATAGAACACTGGAAGGTAGTTCCTAGTGGTGTTAATAGGAGTTGAGTGCTTAATTTCTTGTGTGCTGCACATAAAAGCACCCTTATGTGTCAGTCTGCAAGGCATAATACAAAAGGAATAAACACTGATTTTATATGTAATGCTTCATATACAAATTATTCCAAAGAGCTTTACAAACAATGAATTCAGCACTATAGTTTAGAGATGGTACAAGCAAATGAGGCAGTCATGGAGCACTCAACAATAACTCACACAGAGAGGCTTCTCTGAAATGCCAAAAAGTGTAGTTCTCGCAAGTATTCCTTCTCAAAATGGTGTCTGCCTAGGAAGCCTGCTGTCAGTCATAGACTTCCACTCACACTTTATGTGAGTGAACTGAAAAGCTTTAAAGTGGCTGATACAGTGATTTACACAGAAAATTCCCAAGGGAGAATATGGTGTGCCAAAGTTAAATCAATTTACTTGGTAGTAGGTTACTAGGCCCATTTACTATTGATTGCTCTTAAGTATGGTTTAAAAGTGGCCCACCACACCAAATGCCCATTGTTCCCTCCTCTCCCACATACCTCTAAATATCACTTTTGAGCAATCAATGACAGAGTATTTTAATACTTAACTAATATTCATCAATTTCTCTTCCCTTATTTTCTTATTCATTCCATTGTATTGCTTGTGTACATGTTTTCTTTAACAAGTTATAAGTTTCAAGAGAATCTGTGTACTACCACTGCTCCACACTACTACCCATGACCAGGTTCCATCAAAACCAACACTGTAATAATAGGTTCCACGAAAAGCCAACTATATAGCATAATACAGATATTCCAGAGCACCAGGTACATCATCAAAGAGAAAGTTAGGACTGAGGATCTAGATCAGTCGGTATTTCCTGCTTTGCAAGCACTAGAACCTGACAAATCTCCAGTACCTGCAGAAAATGCTGGGCATGGTAGTGTGCACCCTGTGTTCGGGAACTAAGGCAAGAGTTTCTCTGGGGCTCACTGGTCAGACTGTCTACCCAAATTGGGGTGCTCAAAGCCAATGAAAAACCCTGTCTCAAAAAGAAGTGGAGAATATCACTGAAGAACAACACCTGATCATTACACATTGGCCTCCATAACTGTGCACTCATGTGTACCTATATACACACACACAAGCACACACATGCACAGATATACACATAAGCATGAAAAACAAGAAAGTTACATGTTGTGTGTTTAGTTTTTCAGAACCTATATCTAAATGACTAGAATTAGGAATTTGTATTAGGGATTTTTAAAATGTAATTGGAAATAACCTTTCCAATAACCTATATAGTAACACCCATATACACATTAACATTTCTGTGTGTTCCTTTGGGTGTCAGCCAGCTGCTTCTGATGACACAATGTGACAAGCAGAACTTCACATCTTTGGCCAGTGCCCTCAGGAGCTTCTCCACTTGTGAAGAGCAGCTGCTCATGTCCTCTTAGAACAAGGAGCCAGTCGTGGTAGGATTCCTAGTGATCCTGACTGAACAGGGAGGAGAGAGAAAAATTTCTCTCCTCCTGGGGTTTTCAAAAATGGTCCTTAGGTCACTGGGGTCTTGGCTCACCTCACATCAGTGCTGATGCTCTTTGAAATATTTTTAAGAGCAATGGGGTAAAATGCCCTAGTCCTAGCCCCTGGCACATTGATAAATTTCCCTCTCCCATCATTGTGTCTTGCTTTCTCTGCAAAAGGAGGCTGTGTGAGAGGTCAACCAGGGCTGCAAAAGAACCTCATTCTAATCCAGGTCCATTAGTGTCACTGAAAGCACTGGGCAATGTTCACTCAATCTATCTCTTCCTACCCACCTTCTTCAAGGTTCCAAATTCAGGCCTTAATTCACTTACCATCAATCACTCTTATCCATCTCTTATATCAGCTTCATTCTTATCTATGTTCATGGTGCAGAGAAACCCATGGCACTCAAGAAGTCCAACCATAGGGGTAAATCTTACTGTGTTCTCTTAATTAAAGAATCATAGTTTATTTTCTAAAGAAAGTTTACTTTGGGGCACTCTCCAGATGGTAAAGTTGTAATAAAGTGGTCTCTGGAGCTAGACTGCCCCGGTTCAAATACTGTCTGTACTATCTCAAGTTTGTGATGCTGGATAAGTTAGTGCTTAGTGCCTTGTTTGGATTGTTACAGGTAAAATGCATTTGCTAAATAAAAGTCCTAGATATGTGTCAGTAACTTGTATTATTACTAAAACTGAATTAGTTTATCTATACTATCTTATGTAACAGAAAAAACACTGACATGTAAGTGGCTTAACAGAACAGAAATTTATCTCCTGCCTTTTCAAGTCCTATTAGATATTCTGATCATATGGGTAGATTTCTTCCTTGTGGTAGTTCAGTGACCTTCCCATGGACCATCCTTCTATTGTTTGGTTCCGACTAGCTCCTTGGGCCTTAAATCCATTGCAGGATCTTTACTCTGGCAATCAGGCTAGGAAAGACAGCAGGCAAACACAAGCAGGAGCAAGGAACATTAGGAAGTAAGTGTCTATAGGCCTGGCCTGGAAGAGGCTGATTCCACCCTTTGCACACCTCACTGGTCAGTGCTGGATTACCTCACCACACCTCACTGCAGGGGAGCTTTACTCTAGTCTGCACGTAAGTGGAAAAAAGACTACTGATCACATTAGTATACTTTCTTCCACAACCTCCTAGTGGCCTTCAAGGGAAATTGTTCCTGAACAAAACCTATGGTCTACCACAAAATGAAAGCAATTTAGTTGCTAATCAACTCACTTAACTATTAAGAATATTATTTCTTAGAACCACTATCTGTCTTTACTTTCATTTATTTGCCCTTACAACAGTGAGACCTTCATTGGAATGGCCGTAGGGTCAGGGAGCGGGTTGGGAAAGAGTTATGTTTCCAGCACATACACACACACACACACACACACGCGCGCGCGCGCGCGCGCGCGCATGTGAAAATATTATTTTGGAATGACTTATTTGGGCTCAGTGATAGAGTGATTACTTAATATGCATAATGTTCTGTGTTCAATCCCTAGCAACACACACACATACAGTTCCTATGCCAAGTACCTACTCATTGGAGTCATAGAGTTAATGCTCAAAACTTAAAGAATAGATATCCAGCACTTGGAAGACTGAGGCAGGTTGATTACAAGTGTCAGACCAGCCTGAGCTATGGAGTGAGATCTTGTGAGAAAGAAAGAAAGATGTTTTGAAATCACTACAAACTCAAAAGACATGCCTCTGACATCACACAGGCTGTTTATTTAGTTCACTCTTTGTGCAATTGCTTCATTCAAGAGATAGGATATAGCCGGGCGTGGTGGCGCACGCCTTTAATCCCAGCACTCGGGAGGCAGAGGTAGGAGGATTGCCGTGAGTTCGAGGCCACCCTGAGACTCCATAGTGAATTCCAGGTCAGCCTGGGCTAGAGTGAGACCCTACCTCGAAAAACCAAAAAAAAAAAAAAAAAAAAAAAAGAGAGATAGGATATACGCAGTCAAGAGCTCTAGAGACTGATTGTATAGGTCCACAATTTGGCTCAATTACTATGACATTGTGATGGCTAATTTCTATTGTCAAATCAATCATATTAGGAGTCAAGTAAGAGTCACACCTCTAGGGGGATCTGTGAGGGTGTTTCCAAGAAAGATTGATGGTGAGTGGAATACCTTACCTTAGAGTAGGCAGTCCTTCTAGTATGCGGTTTTATATAAGGAAGCTCCAAGAGAACATAGAGCCTTTTACCTGATTGCCCATGCTACTTGCTGGTGTATGCATCTAGTCTGTTGCTGCTATCCTTAAAGGTGGACATTGGAATCCAGCTTCATCAACCTTCCAATGTGGACTGAAGACCAATAGATTTTCAGGAATCCTCCAGGCTTCCAGTGCCAGATTGAGGCTGTTGAGAAATCCAGCCTCATGAATTGAGCAGCTAGGGGATTCGCAGACTCTCCAGCCTGCCAACAGCTGTTTTTCGACTACCCACCCCAGATCCTTTAAGCCAATTCAGTAATTTCCAATGACTTTTTAATGAATTCAATTTATCAGTTCTATTCCTCCAGAGACCCCTGGCTAATACATATTATGGTAGCAGGAATGATTCTGGAGAAACAGAATTATAAGGATGAATGTCTCTAGCGGTCTTGGTGTAATATTGGGGCTGACTCCCCAACTGTAGTGCTACTAAAGACACTCTTGGCCTCAAGGAGAGCACTGATAACCCATGGTGTGAACTATTTAAAGAACTATAAGGAGTAAGTGTATTTAATGATCTTGAGGACAGAAAGGAATTTAGCAATTCTACATAAAACTTAAATATATGTAAAACCCATATACCCTCACAAGGAGGGTCCCTGTGGAGGTGGGAGGACAGGGAGGAGGCTAACAATGGTACCAACTTGACCATATTCACTGACTACAAAATAAATGAGACTTAAACATGTGTGGGAAAAGTAAGAAGTATTATCATGCAGGTAGGTTGTTTCTATTATCTCTGGATAAACATGGGAAAGCATAAGTCCAGAGTTGAAATTTCCCAGCTCAAGATGGATGCTCCAAGTGACCTAAAGGTTTGTAAATGTTCCCCAGAAGAGGAACTTCCTTCTGGAAGCCATAGGACACAGCTTCAGAAAATCTAACCCTCACTGTATGATTGAACAACGCAAGTTCAAGACCCAACCTTAAAGGGTGATAGCAGTTAAAGTGAAGGCACAGATTGTTCATTATAAATCCAGGGATTTTCTACCAATATATAATTTCTAAGACTTCCGGTTAAGATGGCGGCATAGGTACCACGCCAAGGCAGCCTAGGGGGGAAAGAGCCAGAAAAAAAAAAGCAGCAAAATACACAATTTTACAAAAAAGTGAGGTGAATAGCAAATTGAAACGGCAGTGGAGAAGTAGGAGAGATCCATAGCATCCAGAGCCCACCCAGACCGGCAGGAGCAGCTCCAGCAGGTCTGCGGACCACGGCAGTGGCTGAGGCGGTGGCAGCCAGAAAGCCGCCAGGCTCGGCTTGAGCCACAGGAAAAGCCAGGTGAGAGGATTTTCCACTCACACCGGAGCTCTCTGCAAACTCAAGAAACGTGAAGGGAGAACGGCAGTGAACAACGGAGGAGAAGATCACAAGGTAGAAGAACACGTGGAACAGCGGGTGAACTAGAGCAGCATCGGCAGCCTCCCCTCCCCCACCGCCAGTGCCCGGCTCCAGCAAACAGAGCAGTGGTCCAGGGACCCGGCCACGCCAACTTGAACCTACAGCGGGACCCAAGCAGGAGCAGAGGTAACTGGGATTACACCAGGGAAGGGTCTCACCTGGTCACAAACTGACTTGGAACCTTCAACAGATCAGAACTCTTAACCTCCTTGGTGTCAGGATTAAGGCTGTGGGTGGGGCACCACTCACCCTCAGGGACAGTAAGAGGATCTGGTTATCATAATACCTACTGTTGGATAAGTATTCTGAGCTGTTTTTTTCATTGAAAGTGTACATTGTTTAATTGAATTTCAGAATCTATCTGTATTTTGTTCCACTCAGCCTACTTGAATACTCTCATAGCAGGCAAACCCAACACCTAGGGTCACTTTTGTAGATACTCTGAGAGTCTTGAGAGCCACACCTAATGCCTTAAGCTACTACCCTGAATTTATATAACATCAGATTGACTGATACATCTAATAATACCCAGCTAACTAGAAAATCCAATCATTAAATAATCCAGGATGCAAAAATATATACATTATAACACAAGAAACACCAAAAGTCAAGACAATATAAATCCGCCAAAAAGTATTAATACATCAGAAATTACCTCTAGTGACAGTGAGTTAGAGGAAATGCAAGAGAAAGATTTCAAAGAATGATTATAAATATGTTTAAAGAAGTCAAAGAAGAAATCAAAGGAATGAAAGAGGAAATCAAAGGAATCAAAGAAAATATAATTTCTAAGAGTGCAGTGGTGAGGCATATTTCTGTTTAGTGAACAGGCTAGAGAGATGGCTCAGTGGTTAAAGGCACTTCCTTGCAAAGCCTGACAACCTGGATTCAATTCCCCAGTACTCACTTAAAGACAGATGCACAAACTTGCTCAGGCATCTGGAGTTCAGTTGAAGTAGCAGGAGGTCCTGGCACACCCATATTCATTCTCTCTCTAATAAATAATAATTAAATAAACAAATATTTTGTAAAAAAAAAAAAAAAAAAAAGACCTAAAAGATAAGTTGTTACATCTGGCCCCTTCTACCACCAAGAAACTTTCACAGTGCCTAGTGGGCATATTTGGATTTTTGGAGGCAGTACATTCCTCACTGGGTGTGTGTCACCAAGTGACTCAGAAAGCTGCTAGTTTTCATTGGGGTCCAGAACAAGAGAAGGCATTTCAATGGGTCTTGGGTCCAGGCTAATCTGTCACTTAGGCCATATGATCCAGTAGAATTGATGGTACTAGAGGTGTCAGTGATAGATAAGGATGTTGTCTGGAGCCTTTAACAGGCCTCTATGTTTAAATCACAGCAGAGACCCTCGAGAATTTGGAGCAAGGCCTTGCCAACATGTACAGATATTCAATCTCTCTTTTAGAGACAGCTCTTGGCCTGCCTTTGAGACCTAATGAAAACTGATGGCTTGTTGGTTAGTTACCAAGTTACCATGTGACTTGAGCTACTGATCTTGAGCTGGGTGGTCTCTTACCCACAAAGCCATAAAATTGAATGTGCACAGCAGTAGTACAACATGAAATGAAAGTGGAACACACCCGATCAGGCTTGAGAGTTAAGACACAAGTAAGATACATGGAGAAGTTGCCCATATGCCTGGTTCTTAACCCTGTTATAAGGCCTTCTTTCCCTAAGCAGGCATCTATGGCATTGTGGGCATGGTGTCCTGTAATTGATTGACAGAGATAAAATACAAGGACCTGACTCTGCACGTTATGCACCCAGAAATGGACATATACAGCATTATATCTCCTTTCTGGAACAACCCTGAAGGACAGTGGTGAAGAGCATCATATTAGAAGAAGGAAAACCAGAGGATACCAGAATTTCTAAAGCTCTGATCTGTAAATTTCTATAAGTGGTGCTTGAACCAGGAAATATGGATAGTGCAGATGTTTCCATTCCCATGGCATGATGTTCCCATGGGAACATGCAGTACTCACTATTCTGTGGTGGCAAAGCCTGACCCTCTCAACCTTTCAAGCTATAAACTAAAGGGCTCCTCTATGCTCACACTGATAGCCATGTCATCAAAATATTTAGTCTGGCTTCTTACAACCATTCATAGAATAAATTCAGATAGTGGCTATATAGTAACCTAAATGTCAAACATTAAAAAAAAATGTAGACCAACTGCCAGACCTGTGAGTTTGAAAACAGTACTGTGAGGCAAGAACGTGAGTAATAAATTGAAGAATTTTACCAGACATTTAAGAGTCAATCCAGCACGAGTTCAAAGCCAAATTCTGAACTATTTTTACTTTGCTTGAAACCTACATCAAGTTGTCCCACAACAAAAATGTGTGATTAATATGGCATTTCTGTCTGAAGACTACTGTAAAAAAATATATATATCATTTTGTAGAAACAATTATCATATTGCTTTGTTTAAAACATTTTAGTTTCATTTACAAATTCATTGATATTTGTCATTTTGTACCCTAAAACAAACTAAAATTCATTTTATTGCACTCATTTTTTTTTTTTTTTTACCAATTTTAAGTATTCTTGAAAAGCCACTTACAGCTGGTCATAACAGGGATTATGGGGGAGCCATGATTGGGCCTTTTATAGAAAATATATATATATATATATATATATATATATATATATGTGTGTGTGTGTGTGTGTGTGTGTGTGTGTGTGTGTGTATGTGTGTGTGTGTGTGTCTGTGTGTGTGTTTGCTGGACTTGGTGGTGCACACCTTTAATCCCAGCACTCGGGTGGCAGAGGTAGGAGGATCACCATGAGTTCGAGGCCACCCTGAAACTCCATAGTGAATTCCAGGTCAACCTGAGCTAGAGTGAGACTCTACCTCAAAAAACCAAAAAAGTTTTTTTTTTTTTTTATTTTAGAGAGAGTGAGAGAGAGACACAGAGAGGGCAGACAGAGAGAGAGAGAGAGACAATTGGCTCACTAGAGGCTTAGCCACTGAAATCAAACTCCAGATGCATTTGCCACCTAGTGGGCATGTGTGACCTTATGCTTGCTTCACCTTTATGTGTCAGGGTTATGTGGGATCTGGAGACTCAAACATGGGTCTTTAGGCTTTGCAGGAAAGTGCCTTAACTGCTAAGCCTTCTTTTCAGCAAGATTTTTCTCATATTATATAGAAATAACGAAATTATAAAAAGAGCATTTCCAAGCTCTGTATGCCAGAAAAATGCCACCAAAAGGTTTTCTCACTTCTTCACTAGAAGGAATAGCACATTCTTTAAAACCCAAATTGACTTGAGACCTTTGAGAACAAGAGCAAGAGGTGACTGCTCAAAGGACTAACCCAGTTACTATGGATTGGCATTGCTTCCAGAATGAAGGTTTGTTCCCTGAAGTTCCCATAACCTCTCAATACCATTACACTGGGAATCAAATTTCATCCTGGATATTTGAGAGAACACAACATACTTACAGATGCCCTATTAATGTCAATATCTCTTCAGCACACAATATATAATAAGTAAGCTCTTGATTAATAATTGTTTAACTAATTAGTAGAGTACCTGCTCTGAGGTCTTCCAAAATTGATACCACACTTAGAGTTGATTAAACTGATGATCACAACATAACATTCAAATTATAGGAAGTGTTGGTTTATCCACAAACCAAGCCACATCTTCATCTTACTAATTCCAATCTAATACTAATAACTCCTACCATTCATAGTCAAATATTTTATGATGTATAAAAATGTACATTTTCTTTTTTTTCTTTTTTTTTTTTTTTGGTTTTCCTTTTTTTTTTTTTTTTTTTTTTTTGGTTTTTCGAGGTAGGGTCTCACTCTAGCTTAGGCTGACCTGGAATTCACTCTGCATTCTCAGGGTGGCCTCGAACTCATGGCGATCCTCCTACCTCTGCCTCCTGAGTGCTGGGATTAAAGGCGTGCGCCACCACGCCCGGCATAAAATGTACATTTTAAATTGTGAGTTATGCATCAACTTGATGAACAATAGAAGATTTTGTGTCATGATATGATGAGGGAGACAAGCTGCACTTCTGTGAAAGGTGTCCATCATCTGACAAGTAGGTGTTCTTTGTCAATTTGTCATTGAACACTTTTCTATTAGAATTTCCCATCAGTTTGACCTTAAAATTTTTATATTGTGATATTGAGACTTCTGGCCAAAATGGTGACATCCTAACTGGCCTCACGGCCCCGGGAAAGAAAGGCAAGGCATTAAGGGTTCACTGAGTCTTTCAGCAGAGAGAAATCTCTAATAGATTGCCAGTAGGAGGGCAGAGAGGGGAAAAATACAGGGAATCACTGATTCCCTCACTTACAGGTAGCCCAAGTCCCCCAAACCCCAAGCAGCCACTGTACCCAAAGTACCAGCTTAAAGATATCCCTACACTTACTGTAGAAAAGGGGTCCCAGGCCAACATAGTTCCACTTGTCTCATTGCATAGGGGCTATTGTCCTGCTGCTCCAGCCCACGCCCACATGTGACCTTGGGCAGGCTCCACCCACCTGCTCACTGGAGCTCAGGCTCCGTTTTCCTGCATAGCTAGCTGACTGCCATTGTCCTGTTGCAGGTGAGCTCAGACTGCTTCTTGATCCCAGTGTTCCACCACAAGTGAGTTTAGAGTGCTGTGGTGGTGGGTGCTTTAGCGTCCCTCTGACCACCAGTGCAGGCAGCTTTGGCGCATCACTGCATGAGAGCTCAGGCTGCTTTGGCATTCTGTTAAGTGAGAGCTCAGAGGTCTTGGCATCCGCCTCAGGTGGCTTCAGCTTCCCACTGTGCTTAAATTCAGGCTGATTCACCCAACTACATGCTAGCTCAAGACCACACAGCCCTTCTGCTTGCCTGCCAGCTAGCTCAGGACAGCTCACCCAAGAGGCACCACTTCAGCTGCCCATCCAGACCACAGTCCTACTCTCCCTGCCCATACACTATGATGGGCAAACCACAGCGCAAAAAAAAAAAAAAAAAAAAAATCATGAAAAATCAAATGCAAGAAAATCCAGTTATATCACCCAGTCCTACAATGAGCATCTCTATCCAAAACATAGAACAATCCATAGGACCAGAACACCAAAAAAAAAAAAAAAAAAACTCTATGAGCAATGCAACACTGACCAAGCTACTGGTAGAACTTGCAGAAAAGCAACACAGGATTGATAATCATGTGGATGCTTCCATCACTAGACTAGACATAATCGATAAAAAAATGCAAGGAATTCAAAGACAGTTAAGAGATATGAAAGACACCACAAAAAAAGATTACCTCAAAATTCAGCTGGAGATGCTCAATGAAGACATAAAGAAATGCAAGGATGAATTCCAAGAAGCATCAAGAAAATAAGAAAATGATGTGAAAAGGGAGCTTGACAGAGGGATGGAAACTATACATAGAAAAGTAGTAGAAAATGCAAACCTACTTGAACAAGTCCAAAACTCTCAAGAAGCTCTCAAGAACAGAGTCAGCCATGTGGAAGACAGAACCTCAGATTTGGAAGAAAGATGGAAGAAACAGTTTGAGAGTTCAAAAGTTTCAATAAGTTCAAAAGTTTCTGTGAACAGAACATGAAGGAATGTGGGATACCATTAAATGTCCTAATATCAGGATCATTGGCATACCAGAAGGAGAAGAAATTCAGACCAAAGGCATGGAGAACTTATTTAACAAAATAATTGAAGAAAACTTCCCCACTCTCTCAAAAAAAAAAAAAAAAAAAAAAAAAAAAAAAAAGGCCCATCAAGATACAAGAAGCTCATGAAGTGATGTTGTACCTTGTCAAAGGCCTTTTCTGCATCTGTCGAAATGATCATGTGGTTATTATGTTTAACCTTGTTTATATGGTGTATTACATTGACAGATTTCCATATGTTGAACCACCCCTGTGTTCCTGGGATGAATCCCACTTGGTCAAGATGGATAATGCTTTTGATTTGTTGTTGGATTCAGATTGCGAGAATTTTGTTCAGGATCTTTGCATCTAAATTCACCAGGGAAATAGGCCAGTAGTTTTCTTTTCTTGTGGCATCTCTGCCTGGTTTTTGAATTAGGGTAATGCTGACTTCATAAAAGGAGTTGGGTAGCTATCCCTGTTCACAAATTGTGTGGCACAGTGTGAGGAAGTTAGGAAAAATGGTTGAACCTAGAACAGATCATTCTCAGTGAACTCACCCAATCACAGAAAAAAAATTGCCACATAGTCTCACTCATCTACAGCACCTAACCTGAATCTACCCAAGATATCTTACATACTCAGCAAGCATTTCATTGACTAGACACTAGGATGGAAGGAGAGGGAGGGGAGGGCATCAAAGGGGTGGGAAACACAAATCTAGACCCAAATGGCAATAGTACCATAAAATTCTACTTACTAAAAGACAGACCAAATGGCTGATCCTTCACCAGGCCCTTACAGGGAACACCTGAACGACAAGACACTGGAGAGGGTAGGATGAAGACTAACCTTAATCTTCCACATCTTCCCTCCCTCATTCTTCCTCTCCCTCTCTCTCTTTCTCTCTCTTCTCTCTAATGCATGTATATTCGTTATCTTTTTCCTCATTTTCTTAATGGGCACTGACCTGTAACTCCCAGAACCAGCATGGGGCTATCATCCACAGTGAGCTTTTGATCACAGAGACCTACAAGGTTTCCTAAAAGACAGACAGATTTCTGTCAGAGTACTTGATGACCCACAAAAGGTTAGTGGTAAGACCCAACTGCTGAAGACACCTTATGTGGTTGACATGAAAAATAGAATGGCATGGCTGGAAGTTGGAAGACAGTCAGTCCCCAGACAGTCAGCGCATCTACTGGCAGAAGGTGCTACATGGGCGACTGGGAGAAAATGACCAATATGTGTCCACACAACTCATGGTCTAAACTACTTAGCAGCAAATAACCTGTTGTGATGCCCAAAGAAGTGCAATAGTGGCACACAGCCATGGTGGGGAACCAACTGCTCTTAATTTGGCTAACTGATCTCCTCAGTGGTACGGGACCCATAGCTGGAGCTGGGAAACAAGTCAGAACCATATCCAACCATAAGCCCACTTGCCAATATCAAGCTACCATCAATCATGGGCTACAAGAGGGCCTACACCTATTAAATTCTCTATAATAAAAGTAAGGGTTATCTCATTTGTCCTGGTGCTAACTTACTCTCCATTGGAGAATCTGCTTCTCTTTTTCAGATAGACGTAGATCCTAAGGAGAGAGCCACCCCATCATACCTCGAAAGCGGCCCTGCTGAAACTAAGAAAAATTGGCAAAATAAGCAAGGGTGCTGTTTTCCTGATGAACCGGATACCAGCACAAGGGGGAAGGAGATCAGCACAGAGAAAAATCAACTCCTACCAAATCAGAGAGTCAGAGCCTCAGAGGCCCCCAACACCTCATCACTGAAGCAGGCCAAAAATGAACCCAACATGGCTCAGGGAAATTTTGTGGAAGAGGGGGCGGAAAAAATGTCAGAGCCACATGTTGGGTCATGATATGCAGAGACATTCATCTTACACATAACTGTGGGCTGACTCCACAATGCAGGACCCATATACCTCAACAAAGAAGGGGCCAAGGGGAGGGGGTAGGTCACGGATGAGCCTAATAATGGTACCAAACTGACTGTATTTGCTGAATAAAAAACTAACTAATAAAGAAAAAAAGAAAAACCAATAAAATAAAATTAAAATAAATGAATAAAAATAAAGAAAATTTCCACACACACAAACACACACACACACACACACACACACACACAAAGATACAAGAAGCTAACAGAACTCCAAACAGACTGGACGAAAGGAGAAACTCTCCAAGACACATTGTCATTAAGACTCTAAACATTGACACCAAAGAGAAAATGCTAAATGCAGCTAGGGAAAAACAGCACATCACTGTTAAAGGTAACCCCATCAGAATTACTTCAGTATTCTCAATGGAAACCCTGAAAGCCAGAAGGGCCTGGAATGACACTCTGCAAAGTCTAAGAAACTATGGCTTCCAACCCAAACTTGTGTACCCAGCAAAAGTATCCCTCATAATAGATGGTGAAAGAAAAATTTTCCATGACAAAAGTCAGCTTTACAACTATATGAACACAAAACCAAACATACAGAGAGTATTTTAGGAAATTCTCCACACAGAAGAATCAAATAATCAAACTGAAATGACTACAAGAAACAGATCACAATTACCAAACCCAGAGAAGGCACAAAAAACATCAAAGTCCATGAAAACACCACACCACATAGACCAACACAATATGGCAGGTATCAAATCAAACCTCACACTCACTACCCTAAATATAAAGGGCATTAATTCACCTATCAAGAGATACAAGCTAACAGGATGGATCAAAAATTAGATCCCTCAATCTGTTGTCCTCAAGAAACCCACCTCACCACTAAAGACAGACACCTCCTCAGGGAGAAAGGGTGGAAAACAATATTCCATGCAAACAGGAATAAGAAGCAAGCAGGCACAGCTATATTAATATTGGATAAAATAGATTTCAGACCAAAAATAATCAAAAAAGACAAAGAAGGCCACTTCCTACTTATCAAGGGAATAACCCATCAAGTGGATATAATCATAAATCTGTATGCACCAAACACAGGGCACCACAGTTCATAAACCAAAACATACTTGACAATAAAACAGAAATAAGCACCAATACCATCATAGTTGGGGACTTCAATACACCATTATCAGTAATAGACAGATCATCCAAACGGAAACTCAACAGGGAAGTAAGAGAGCTCAACAAAACCATAGATCAGTTAGACCTAACAGAGATCTATAGAACTTTCCATCCCAAATCCACAGACTACACATTCTTCTCAGCAGCCCAAGGAACATTCTCTAAAATAGATCATATACTGGGTCACAAAGCCTGCCTCCATATAATCAGGAAGATTGACATAATTCCCTGTATGACATCAGATCACAATCCTATATTTCTAGAACAACAAAAGACCCAACAAGAATCCCATCAGCTCCTGGAAACTGAACAGCACACTTTTAAACAATTACTGGATAGTGGAGGAAATAACAAATGAAATTGAAAATTTTTAGAAATGAATGAAAATGAGAACACATCACACCAAAATGTATGGGACATGAGAAAGGGAGTCCTCACTGGAAAATTCATAGCAATAAGTGCCTTCATAACAAAGACAGAGAGATCCCAAATCAATAACCTAACCATCCACCTAAAGGCACTGGAAAAGCAAGAAAAATCCAACCCAGAAAGCTTCAGAAGGAAAGAAATAATTAAGATCAGGGCAGAAATTAATGAATTGGAAACTAAGAAAGCAATTAAGAAAACTGACAAATCAAAGAGCTGGTTCTTTGAAAACATAAACAAGATTGACAAACCCCTGGCCAATTTGGTCAAGCAAACAAAAGGAAAAAAAACAAAGAGATGCTTCAAAATAACAAAATTCGAAATGAAAAAGGAGAGATCAGAACAGACATAAGTGAAATTGGGAGAATCATCAGGACTTATTTCAAAACCTCTACTACAAAAAATTGGATAATGTGGAGGAGATATATAAATTCCTGGACACATGCTATCTGTCAAAGCTAAACTCAGAGCAGATTAATCTCCTAAACAAAACTATCACACTCATTGAGATTCAAAAAATAATTTTTAAAAAAAACCTCCCCAAAAAGAAGAGTCCAGGACCAGATGGCTTCTCAGCTGAATTCTGTCAAACCTTCATGGAAGAATTCAAACCAATATTTCTCAAAATGTACCACACTATTGGAGAACAGGGAAAGCTACCCAACTCCTTCTATGAAGCCAGTATCACACTACTTCCAAAACCAGGCAGAGATGCCACAAGAGAAGAAAACTACCAGCCTATTTCCCTGATGAACTTACATGCAGAGATTCTGAACAAAATCCTCACAAACTGGATCCAACAACACATCAAAAGCATTATATACCATGACCAAGTGGGATTCATCCCAGGAACACAGGGGTGGTTCAACATATGGAAATCTGTCAATGTAATACACCACATAAACAAGGTTAAAAACAAAAACCACATGATCATTTCGATAGATGCAGAAAAGGCCTTTGACAAGGTACAACATCACTTCATGATCAAAACATTGGAGAGCATTGGCATGGTTGGCTCATATCTTAACATAATGAAGGCAATATACAAAGCTCCTAAAGCCCAAATAATGCTTTGTGGAGAGAGACTGGAGGAATTCCCATTGAGATCAGGAACAAGACAGGGTTGTCCACTCTCACCTCTGCTCTTCAATATAGTACTGGAAGTCCTAGCTCAAGCAATAAGACAGGAGAAAGAAATAAAAGGATACAATTTGGAAAGGAAGAAGGTAAGTTACCTCAATTTCCTGATGACACAATTGTATATATAAGAGATCCAAGAGATTCCATCCCAAAATTCCTGAAGGTCAGATTAACTCCTATAGCAAAGTGGCAGGATACAAAATCAATGCACAAAAAACAGTAGCCTTTCTATATGCAAATGACAAAGATACGGAGAAAGAAATAAGGGACATGGTCCCATTTTCAATAGCAATCAAAAACATAAAATACCTTGGAATAATATTTACCAAGGAAGTGAAAGATCTACACAACAAAAACATAAAAACACTGAAAAAAGAAAGTGAGGATTTGAAAAAATGGAATGACCTCCCTTGCTCCTGGATAGGCAGAATTAATATTGTGAAGATGGCAATCCTACCAAAGGCAATATACAGATTTAATGCAATTCCAATTCAAATCCCAACAGTGTTCTTCAGAGAGATAGAAAAAATGATCTCAAATTTCATATGGAAAGGCAGAAGGATTCAGATATTGAAGCATATCCTCAGAAAAAGAAATACCGCTGTAGGCATCACCATACATGATCTAAAGCTATATTACAAAGCCATAGTAATAAAAACAGCATGGTACTGGCATAAAAAACAGCAGTATAGACCAAAGGAATAGACTTGAGGATCCGGACTTTGGGTCAAGCAACTACAGCTACTTGATATTTGACAAAGGCTCTAACAATATAGGCTGGAAAAAAGACAGCATCTTCAACAAATGGTCCTGGATGAACTGGATAACCATATGCAGGAAATTGAAACTTGATCCACACATCTCGCCATGCACTACACTCAGTCCAAATGGATTAAGGACATCAATATAAGTACAGAAGCTCGACTACTACTGGAACAAAATATAGGAAGAACTTTCCTGATACGGGAATGGAAAAAGACTTCCTGAACAAAACCACAGTAGCTCGCAATCTTAAACAGTCACTCAACCAATGGGATCACATGAAGGTGAAGAGCTTCTTTACAGACAAGCATACAATAAGGAAAGCCAATAGGTTACCTACAGAATGGGAGAAAATACTTGCTGATTATCCAACTGACAGAGGCCTAATCTCTAGAATCTACAAAGAACTCAAAAATCTAATGGATAAAAAGTCAAACAGCCCACTCACAAAATGGGGCAAAGAGCCAGACAGGCAGTTCACAGAGGAAGAAATACAAATGGCAAACATGCACTTATGTTTATCATCCCTAATCATCAGAGAAATGCAAAAAAAGAAAACTATGAGATTCCACCTTACCCCAGTAATGATAGCAAACATCAAAAAATCAAATGATAATAAGTGCTGGCGAGGTTGTGGAGAATTAGGAATCCTGATCCACTGTTGGTGGGAATGTAAGATGGTACAACCTCTTTGGAAAGCAATATGGAGACTCCTGAAAAAGCTGACTATAGAATTACCAACAGACCCAGTTATTCCCTTACTGGGCATGTACCCTAAAACCTTTATTTATTTTTTCTTTTCTTTATTAATCAGTTTTGTATTCAGCAAATACATTCAGTTTGGTACCATTATTAGGCTCATCCGTGACCTACCCCCTCCCCTTGGCCCCTCCTTGTTGAGGTATACGGGTCATGCATTGTGGAGTTAGCACACAGTTATGGGTAAGCTAAATGTCTCTGCATATCATGACCCAACATGTAGCTCTGACATTCTTTCTGCCCCCTCTTCCGCAAAATTTCCCTGAGCCATGTTGGGTTCATTTTTGGTCTGCTTCAGTGATGAGGTGTTGGGGGCCTCTGTGGATCTGGCTTTCTGATTTGGTAGGAGTTGATTTTTCTCTGTGCTGATCTCCTTCCCCCTTGTGCTGGTATCTGGTTCATCAGGAAAAGAGCCCCCTTGCTTGTTTCCCCAATTTTTCTTAGTTTCAGCCAGGGCCCTTTTGAGGTATGATGGGGTGGCTCTCTCCTTAGGATCTACGTCTATCTGAAAAAGAGAAGCAGATTCTCCAATGGAGAGTAAGTTAGCACCAGGACAAATGAGATAACCCTTACTTTTTTTTTTATAGAGAATTTAATAGGTGTAGGCCATGGTTGTTTCCGTAGTGTAGTGGGTATCACGTTCGCCTAACCCTAAAACCTTTTAACCACAGTCCAGAGAGATTTGCTCAACCATGTTTACAGCGGCTAATTCATAATAGCTAAGAGCTGGAATCAACCCAGATGTCCATCACCAGAAGAATGGGTAACTAAAATGTGGTATATCTATACAATGGAATTCTATACAGCAGTAAGAAAGAATGAAACAAGGAAATTTGAGGAAAAATGGTTGAACCTGGAACAGATTATTCTCAGTGAACTTACCCAATCAAAGGAAGAAAATCACCACATAGTCTCACTCATCTACAGCACCTAACCTGAATCTACCCAATATGCTGACATACCCAGACAATAGGGTGGGTGGGGCAGGAGGGGAGGGCAAAGGAGAGGGTGGGAGAGACAAATCTAGACCCAAATGGCAATAAAGTTCTACATCCTAAAAGGCAGACCAAATGGTTGGACCTTCCCCAGTCCCTTACAGAGAACACCTGGGCCACAAGACACCAGAGAGGGTATGAATAAGACTGACCTTAATCTTCTACAGCTTCTCTCCCTCTCTCTTTCAGAGTCTCTTCTCTCTAACTCTTTTATATTAGTTATCTTTTTCTTCCTTTTCTTAGTGGGCACTGACCTGTAACGCCCAGTACCAGCATGTGGCTTTCATCCACAATGAGGTTTTGATCAGAGAGACCTACAAGGTTTCCTAAAAGAAAGACAGCATTCTGTCTGAATACTTGATGACCCACCAAAGGCTAGTGGTAAGACTCTACTGCTGAAGAGACCATATGCAGTTGACACGTAAAATGGAATGACATGGCAGGAAGATGGAAGAGAGTCAGTCCCAAGACAGCCAGCGCATCTAGTGCCAGAAGGTGCTACATGGGCGACTGGGGGAAAATGACCAATATCTGTCCAAGCAAGTCATGGTCTAACCTACTTAGCAGCAAATAACCTGTTGTGATGCTCACACAAGTGCAATAGTGGCACACAACCATGGTGGGAAACCAACTGCTCTTGATTTGGCTAACTGATCCCCTCAGTGGTACAAGACCCATAGCTAGATCTGGGAAACAAGTCAGAACCATATCCAAACATGAGCTCGCTCTACATCATCAAGCTACCACCAATCATGGGCTAAAAGCGGGCCTACATCTATTAAATTCTCTATAAAAATAAATAAGGATTATCCCATTTGTCTGGTGCTAACTTTACTCTCTGTTGGAGAATCTGCTTCTCTTTTCCAGATAGACACACATCCTAAGGAGAGAACCATCCCATCATACCTCAAAAAGTCACCAGCTGAAACTAAAGAACAATGGGTGAGACACGCAAGGGTGCTGTTTTCTTGGTGAACTGGTACCAGCACAAGGGTGAAGGAGATTGACGCAGAGAACAATAAACTCCTACCATATCAGATATCCAGAGACCCAGAGGCTCCCAACACCTCATCACTGAAGCAGAGCAAAAATGAACCCAACATGGCTCAGGGAAATTTTGTGGAAGAGGGGGTGGAAAGAATGTCAGAGCCACATGTTGGGTCATGATATGCAGAGACATTTCTCCTACCCATAACTGTGGGCTAACTCCACAATGCATGACCCATATACCTCAACAAGGAGGTGTCAGGGGGAGTGGGTAGTACATGAATGAGCCTAACAATGGTACCAATTTGACTGTAAACACTGAGTACAAAACTAATTAGTAAAAAAAATAATAAATTAAATTTAAAAAATAAAATAGATCATATCTTAGAACACAAAGCAAACTTAAAAAATACAGGAAACTTGAAATTTCTTGTATTCTTTCTGAACACAGTGGAATAAAGCTACAAATCAACAGCAAAAAAAAAAAAATTTATATTGTGAGGGGCTACAGATATTGCTCAGTGCAAAAAGACCCTTTCTTACAAAGCATGCTGGCCTGCGTTCAATTCCCAAGCCACTCATGTAAAGCCAGATGGGTATTACCAGTGGAAAAAGACCATGGCTTCCAACCAGCAACAAAAGCACATGTACGAATAAATAAATAAAAAACTTTAAAACTTTATCTAACATTGCTTTGTTTTTAACAAAGTAGTTCTAGGTAAATATATTGCAAATAATCATTTTAATAAATTAATGGATTTGATATTTCATGTGTGAGTGAAATTCAGTTGCCAATTTCACATAGGCACAATTAGTGGTTAGCAATGCTGTATTACCATGGTAAAATCAGAAGGATTTAATTTATTGGCATTAATTTGTCTCTTGGTGTTTTACATTCTTCCTTTTCTTTTGAAAAGAACTTTTTTTTTTTTTTTTTTGGTTTTTAGAGGTAGGGTCTCACTCTAGCCCAGGTTGACCTGGAATTCACTATGGAGTCTCAGGGCGGCCTCAACCTCACGGCAGTCCTCCTACCTCTGCCTCCTGAGTGCTGGGATTCAAGGCGTGTGCCACCATGCTCAGCTGAAGAGAACTTTTAAATCATCTTTTACCCACCTATTGCACAAAAATTCTAATAGTTTTAGTATTTATATACTTTTGTTGTCATAGTCAGATGACAGTTCATGGTAAAACTTATTTCTTCATTCTTGATAATGGAGTTTTTACCATTATTTGAAGATTTGTATGATTTCAGCAAAAACTTTACATTTCCATTTGTACAGATGTAAAACAATTGAGTATTAGAATGTCCATATTAGCTAGGTAAATATGAGCACATGGCTATGCCTTAAATTGTAGAAACTAAATTTTAAATTTTAACACTTATTTTTTGGAAAACTTGATAATTTAGAAGTAATTATAAACAAACATGATTTTCAATCTCTGGTCTGCTTATCTACTAGCTTGTAAAAATCTTAATTTTCACAATTGTTAAATGGTATTGCTACCTGGAAAATTATTGTGAGGGTTAAATTTAAAAATCATGGTCTAGAGATATGGGTTAGAGGTTAAGGTGCTTGGCTGCAAAGCCAAAGGACCCAGGTTCGATTCCCCAGGACCCACATAAGCCAGATGCACAAGGTGGCACATGTGTCTGGAGTTCATTTTCAGTGGTTGGAGGCCATGGAATACCCATTCTTTCCCCCCTCCCTCTCTCTCTGTCTACCTCTGTCTCTGTTTCTTTCTTTCTCTCTCTCTCTCTCTCAAATAAATAAATTAAATTAAATATTTTAAAAAGCAACATGCTTGTCTGACATTATCATTGAGGAGTATACAACAAAATATTTAATCTCCCTCCTTATATCTTCCTTTTCCAAGACAGAAATTTAATTGGCACCAAAAAGAGTAGTCTGAAGAGCAATTGACAAATTAATTTTAAAAGCAACACAATTTTTCTTTGTGAATTAGGGTGTGTGCATGAATGTGAGTGGGTGGGTGTGTGTGCAGTGAGACAGGCTACATATCACACTGCAATTTGATTTTCCTATGTGGCACAAGCTTCTTTTATTAACTGCCTCCCATTTATTTTTATGTCAATTATATATTCAGGGAAAATTTTTGTTACAAAAAAATCCATATTATGAATTACTACTTATTTAACAAATTCATTAGATTATATCACTATTACTTATCCAGTGACTTTTAAAATGCATTTGTTGCCTGAATTTTGCAACTATGACACTAACTATCAGTGAAAATTGGAATCTTTTTCCTTCTAAATGATTTCCTTGTTGTACACTTTGGGAAACTAATGAGCAGTGAGTTTCAATCCTTCCTTAACTGTAATTTTCCTTTAAGAAAAAATCTCCACTAAGAATTTGTATCATGTCTACAGTGATTTGAAAATTTATAGCACTAGAAGAAAATAATTTAAATTATTTCTACTTTTGCAAAATTGCGTTCAAAGGAGACACAATGAAATAAATAGTAATTTTTAACATCCCAGTGTTCACAGGGCCAAATGCTTGTTTGTAGTTTTGGGTTTTTGTTTTAAAAAAAAAAAAATCTGTAATCTGTACAGGTTCATTCCAGAGTTTCATTGAAACCTTACGAAGTTTCTGGTGGGGGCTTCAGTGTTTCATGCTTCAGTGTTTTATACACTTCTGCTTTTGTCTGCAGAGTCAAGATGGCGGTCTTCCTCAATTTCTACCTTTAAAGAATGGGAAGTGTGCTGGGCATGGGCATGGTGATGCATGACTTTAATCCTAGCATTTGGAAGGGAGAGTAGGAGGATCTTTGTGAGTTCAAGGCACCCTGAGACTACATAGTGAATTCCAGGGCAACCTGAACTAGAGTGAGACCCTAATTTGAAAAATAAAAAGAAAGAGAGAAAGAATGTAGGCTAGAGAGATGGCTTAGTTGTTAAGACACTTGCCTACAAAGCCTAAGTACCCAGGTTCAATTCTCTAGTACCCACATAAGCCAGAGGCACAGCGTGGCTCATGCATCTAGGGTTTGTTTGCAGTAGCTAGAGCCTCTGGTGAACCCATTCTCTCTCTCTCTCTCTCTGTCTCTCTCTCATTCTCTCTCTCTCTCTCTCCTTGCAAATAAACAAATAAAAAGTTCTTAAAAGAATGGCAAGCTAGAGGCAGTTAAAGAAAAAAATAAGAAAAAAATATTATTCAAAATAGCTATACCTTACCTGATTAAGTTTGGATTATATTTAGTATGTGAAAAATACATTGTTCCATTAAAGACATTGTATTTCAGCTCTCTAGGTTTGATATGCTGCTTCCAAGATTAGAGTGTTACTTCATCTACCCCAGGTCATATTCAATGACAGCAGTACAGATGATGTTTCTATAATATAGAGACTTTTGCCACCTCCCATCAAAATTGCTATTGAGCTCAATTTGTATCTAAATAAAAGTTAAAGTCCTTTCTAGGAGTCAGTGTTCATTGATCTGCTAAATTTTTATTTATATGGGTGTAAATTCTATTGGGTAGGTCTTCCTAGCCCCAAAGATCCAGTCCTTCTCCAACCCAGGGAAGTAGAGGTACATACATCGAAGACCTACAAGTGTCCAGTCCTCCAAGCAGGGGTACAAATCTGAGAAAAAGGTTGAAACTGTAAAGATATAAAGGTAGTTGACACCCTCCCTCATTGACATAAGGTAGCAGTGTTAATTATTGAATGAAGACACAACCACTAGCAATATCCTAAAGGTTTGCTTCTTCTTTTTTTTTTTTTTTTCCATTCTTTGGTTCCAGTCCATTCTCCAAAGCTATTTCTCCATGTTTCCCCTCAGTCAAGAATGCTCTCCATGACTTTAAAGGAAACTCCTCCCAGCTTGTGAATTTCATTCATCTAAATTGTGCTGCTAAAATAAAATACCACAGATGAGGTTTATTTCTCACCATTCAAATTTCTGAGAAGGGCGATCAAGGTGCTGGGGAGGGCTTTTTGACCATGTGTTCACATGATGGAAGATGAAAGGGCAGTAGAGTGAATTCACTCACACAAGCTAGTGATGGTAGCACTACTCTATCCATGAGTACTGAGTCCTTGTGACCAACACATTTCCAAGTTTCTCACTTCCTAAAGTGATGTTATTAGGAATTAAGTTTCAATGCTTTATGTGGTGGTTTGATTCAGGTGCCCTCCATAAACTTAGGTGTTCTGAATTCTGAGCCCCCTCAGTTGATGGCAATTTGGGAATTGAAGCTTCCTGGATACAGTGTATTGTTGGGGACAGGCTTGTGGGTATTACAGCCAGATTCCTCTTGCCAGTGTTGGGCACATTTTCGTGTTGCTGTTGTATATCTGATGTTGGCCAGAGGGTGATGTTCACCCTCTGCTCATGTCTACATTTCCCCCTGCCATCATAGAGCTTTCCCTTGAGTCTGTAAGCCAAAATAAACCCTTTTTTCCAATAAGCTGTTCTCAGTCACATGTTTTCTACCAGCAATGCGAATCTGACTGCAACACCTTACCAGCTACATCCATGGTTTGAAACCAAAGACCTCATGAACCCATGTACTAGGAGCAGCCAATTTTACCAAATTCTCCTCCATGCTGGTAGCAATCAATCAGTTTCACTAAGTGTCCTTCCTTTTTAAAAAAAAAAAAAAAGATAGGGTCTCATGTATATCAAGCAGGTCTTGAACTGGCTATATAGCTGAGTATAACTATGAACTTATGATTTTCCTGCATCTCTCTACCTCTCAAGTATTGGGATCACAGAAATTGCATACATATACCACCAGAGCATGTTTACGTGGTGCTAAGGATCAAACTCAAGGCTTTACACATGCTAGGCAAGCATTCTAGCAACTGAGCCACATCTCCCAACCCACGGATAATCATTCCATGCCTCAGATGTCTAAACATATTTTCTGCTTGGTACATCTAGCTCTCTACTGATAGATATTTTCATTCTTTTCCTGTATGGCTGATTTCTTTTCTTTTCTTGACTCTTAATTCAAATATCACCAAGTAAGAGAAAACATCCCAAGTGGTAGAAACAAATCCTGTTCTCATACTGCCTCTCTCTTCTCTCCTCTTTGTTCTGTGACATGCAGCTTAGTCCCTTAGCAATGCTGAATTGTTGTGAGTACACAAATGGTACACCAAATATTCTTATGTCTTTAGTAAAGAAGACACGAAAATTTTATTGCTACTATTATTACCAATTAATATTAATATTTATTGCATTCAAATGGTGTACATTCATTTGAAGAGAAGTTTAAGCCATAAAGAACGTATAAATACAACTGTTGTATAGTTCTCACCAAAAATTGGCAGATATAATCCTCAAACCACAAGATGAATTATGTAAAGAGGCTTGAACATTTGTATAAGAGAGGAATGAAATTTTGGAATATATGCTTTAATTTAACTTTATGCCAAGAAACATTTCCTTAATATCTATTCTAATGTCAATAAAACGAGACTAATGTCTCAAAATTCTTTAGCTTCTTATAAAAGTAAACTTCCAGGCCTTTTGCTGGGTTTTGTTAAAACAATCCTCTTACAAGACTCTCATATTTTCCCCCAATGCTTGGGGACATTAAAATGAATATCTTTCAGACTATAAATTGGAAATACTGAGACTTGGAGGACACAGAATTAATCTGTGCTGAAGAAGCAAGTAAAGATGACAGCAGAGATTGAAAGATTCCCCTTGGCTTTCTTGAGACCCCAGTGTGGAGGATATATATCAAAAATATGATATGTATATTATATACATATTGTGGGGCTGCAGCACAGAGCCTTTGAGAAAGCCATGATGAGAGCAGGCTATAGGCATGCTAAAGAGCACAATGCTCTGGGCACAATGCCTGCTTTTTGGAATAAAATATTCTTTCTTTTCCTTTTACAGAGCTGCAAAAAGAGTGCCACAATACTCTACCAATTCTCCTTCACGTTATTATGCTCTTCACCCCTTCATTACAGCACTGGTATGCAAGAGATCATTCCTAATAAAAGGCTCTCCACTATTAGAAGTGGGCCTGTTTCATTTTTCACCAAATTATGAAACAGCTTCCCATTATAACGTATGTTCCGTATACTCTGGCCAAGACATTTCTCTCATCTTAAAATGCTCTGTTTTAAATGGGCTTCTAATGTATAATTTTATTGTTTGAGCATTTCATTTCCTTTTTTGATTTATGTTTCTTTATAGCTGGTTAGACAGCTCCTTGTGATCTTTTGATGAAAGATTCTACATAAATAAAATTGACTGAGAAGAAGGACCTTGATGGTAGCTTTGGAGATGCACTCTGCACTCTGCAAGCTGGAGATCAAGATGCAAATCCAAAAGAAAGATTTTAAGGGTGCTCCTACTTTCCTTCTTTCTAAGTTTTGCTTTAAATTTCAGATTATCATTGCTTATTTGGTCTTATGCTGGATTTAAACTGCAGTACAATAATGAAGGGGTAGTTTTCACCAAATATATATTGAGCTGCCAAGACTAGAATAAGTGAATAATTTTCCTGATTGTGCTGAGTGAATTCAATACCACTTAGCCATTAAGCCTCCAATTTTAAAAAATGACAACACATATTTTGTATTTAAAACAGACATCCACATAGATGCTTTGTTTTTACAAACCAACAGTTACCTGAACACTTTGAAGTCTTAGTTGTTTCCAAAACTCTTTCTCTCTCACTCTCTCCGCCCCCCCCCCCCCCGTGTGTGTGTGTGTGTGTGTGTGTGTGTGTGTGTGCCACAGGGTCTCCTGCAAATAGAATGCAAGATGCTTGCAGTACCTTTTGAATCCACCTTTACCTGGGTGGCTAGATAATTGAACCTGCGCCAACAGACTTTGCAAGAAAACACCTATAACCAGTGAGCAATCTCCACAGACTCTTCTAAAACTCTTTCTAAAAGAATTTTTTAGTGTTTCCCAATTCACATCTTAAATCAATTTGCTCCTAAGTCATTGGCAAATTTTAACTGTTAATGAAACATGGATATTTCCTAAGAAAATACTTTATTCTGAAATCATGTTCATATGTCCATGATGTGTTAATGGCCAATCTTTCTAGCTTCTATTTCACATACTCAGTCAACAAGCCATGCTTAATGTAAAGAATTAAGTTTTTTCATGAACTTTAGAAAAGTGGCCAATATTAGTACATTCTTTTCTTCTTTGAAATAGAAGCTTTCAATTTTACATAAAATACATGTCTTTTTTGTTTGTTTGTTTTGTTTTATTTTTCAAGATAGGGTTTAGCTCTAGTTCAATTTGACCTGGAATTCACTATGTAGTCTCAGGATGGCCTTGAACTCATGGTGATCCTCCTACCTCTGCCTCCTGAGTGCTGGGATTAAAGGTGTGCACCACCACACCTGGCTAATACATGTCATTTTTAACAATTGTTTCCTGAAGAATCATAATAAAGATAAATTCTGAAAGACTGGGACTATAGCTTAGTAGTATAGCACTTGCCTAGTATGTTCAAAGTCCTAGGTTAAAACCCAATATGAAATAAGAGAAAAGACAGAAAGAAAGACAGCCAGGAAGGAAGGACGGAAGGGAGGGAGGAACAAAGGGAGAGGGTGGAGAGATGGCCCAGAGTTTAAAGGTGCTTGCTTACAAAACCTGATGGCCTGGTTCAATTCCCTAGTACCCATGTAAATCCAGATGCAAAAAGTGCCTGGATGTGCCCATTCTCTCTCTCTATCTATCTATCTATCTATCTATCTATCTATCTATCTATCTATCTCTATCTATCTATCTATCTATCTATCTATCTATCTATCTATCTCTCCCAAATCCTAAATAAATAAATAAACATATTTTTAAAGCAATGACTATATTAAAAAAAAAAACAAAGAAAGAGGAAATGAGCAGAAAACAGGAAGAAAAGGAAAAAAGGAAGGAAGTAGGGAATGGAGGGAGGTAGGAAGGAAGAAGGAAGGGAACAAAGGAAGAAAGGATAATTAGTAAATGAAGAAAAGTTTCACTTCTTGACATAATGGGTGCTTAAAAGACCCTTGACTCATATTTTCATAATGGTTAGCATTTGTTGAGCATGTACAAAGTGTTGGGCAGTGTTCAGCTGTCTAAAATTGTAATTTCATTTCCATGAAACAAAGAAAAAAAAAATCTATGACATAGGTACCATGGTCAGTGCCAAAAGGCAACTGGATTTGAAGATGAGCTTGAAAGTGTCTGCTATACTTTGGAATATACTGAATCTGAAGTGTTGGCAGACCAGCTAAGATGCACAGAACAGAATTATAAATACAGATGAAGGACTCTGAAAAAAGATTGGGAGATGTAAATTCAGGAGTGGTCTGCTCCTGATGAAAGAGCAAAAATAAGAAAAAGAACAAGAATGCCAGGCTCCCCCGGCAGGTAGTGCTGAGGAAGGACCAGGCCCACTGGTTCCTCCCAAGGGGTTGAGGAGGAGGGTGAGTGTCGACCGCCAGGAACAAACCACCGAGCTGGGAGTCTTGTTGAAGCGGGAACTCACTTCATTGTTACAGGCGGGTGTTTATATAATGTTGAGAAGGAAGGCAGGGACTTTAGGGTGGGGTGAGATGTAAGGGCCAATAGCATACCACAACCTCTGAGATGATTGGTTCTAAGTGCACATGGGTGGGAACTCTAACTTCCTGTGCAGGAGTAGCAGGCCAGAGGCCATTTGGCCCCCTGCTGAGTCATAGCTGGGTGGAGGCAGTTCGCCAAACTTTAGCTAGGCTCAGGAAGTTCCACTTGGCCTCACGTCTGGGACTCTCAAGGCCCAACATCTCCCCCTTTTGTTTTTGTAACAGCATTAGTCACCATGACTCCTGTCTTACATTGTCCCCCTCTGGGGATCTTACCCGTCACTGGGTACCATGTGTTTAGCTTGCTAAGAACCCACTCCATGGCCTGTCTTAGGTTGTCTCAGTCAGTCTGAGATCTTACCCATCATCGGTCACATGGAGGGCAGAGGAGGTGGCAGGGGGTCATCTGAGGAACTTAATTCCTGAGTTGCCAGCCTGTGATAATGTATCTCAACCTGATGGATTTTTATTGCCTCTAGCTGCTGGTGAATGAATTGTGTAATTTTGTTAATTACACAAGGCCCAACAGTGAGGATAAGGAAAAGGAGAAGAAGGGGCCCAAATAGGGGGAGATGGCAGGGTAAGAAGCCATGTAAGCCCATCCACAGTGGGTTGTCTTGAAGGTCCCGCCGTCTCCTCTCCAGGTTCTCTTGAAGTTTTTTGATCTCGTCCTGAACGATTTCCGATCTACTGGCACAGAAATGGCATCTTTCTTGTAAAAACAAGCATATGCCTCCCTTTTTGGTCATTAATAGGTCTAGTCCCCTCCTGTTTTGTAGGACTACCTGAGCCAGGGAATCTAGCTGTTGTTGGATATCAAGGATAGTGTTGGACATGGCTTTTATGTCACTGATCAACTGGAGAGAGAGCTTATCATGGAGATGGACTGCCATACCCATACCAG
Source organism: Dipus sagitta (assembly GCA_036346955.1). NCBI lineage: Eukaryota > Metazoa > Chordata > Mammalia > Rodentia > Dipodidae > Dipus > Dipus sagitta. The sequence goes on along the minus strand of CM070775.1, from coordinate 51,196,883 downwards.
CTGTCCTGGTGGCCATGCCTCTGGTTATTCCCAACCCAATGAGTAGGGTAGTATGGGCAACTGTAGTTGTATCATTGGTGATTACTGTAAGCAGCCGAGGAGGCCCAGATCAGAGGCAAAGCCAGCAATCTTCCACAAGGGAGGGAATTGTTTGGTTTAGCAGGGTGAAGACCACTTTAGGAACAGTCCTCAGGGGTGGGACACTCCCTGGAGGGGTGATTATCAGTGTCCCCTTATTGGGGTAAATATTTTAGGTCCCTTGCTGGTACCCAAATAGGTCTTTTTTCATCTTGAGGGAAGACACATCCAAACCCTCTCCCTGCTATGAGGAGTGGGTCTGGTCCTCTCCAGGCCCCAGTCAATGGGTCTCTCCATTTGACTTTGATTGAGCTGTATGTGACAGAGGATGACCAATGTTTTTGAAATGGAGACATTTTTTCATTTCTAGAAAAATTTAAAATATTTAAGGTGAATAATGCTTTCTTTAGCTGATCATGGGTGGGTAGTGATTCCCCCTTTTGTTTTTGTAATTGTGATTTAAGTGTTTGGTTATATCTTTCAATGATAGCTTGGCCTCGAGGGTTATATGGAATGTCTGTGGCATGTGTAATTTGTCACATCTGGAGGAAACTTGTAAAGTTTTTACTTACAAAGCAGGGGCCATTATCTGTTTTTACTTGATTGGGAAGCCCAAGAGTGGCAAAACATTGAAGCATATGACTAACGGTATGTTTAGATTTTTCCCCGGCATGTGCACATGCCAAACAGGCACGGGAGAAAGTATCAATTGATAAGAAGATATATTTAAGTTTTCCAAAGAGGGAATAATGAGTAACATCTATTTGCCAAAGATGGTTGGGGCGAAGGCCCCAAGGGTTACTCCCAGAAGTTTGGAGGGGGGGAACCTGGAGGAAGGGTTGGCAAGACTTGCATGGCCTAATAATCTTTCTAACATTTTTATGTGGTATTTGGGGGAATCTTTGTTTAAGGCCTCTCCAGTTGGTGTGGGTTAGGGAATGAAATTGGATAGCCTCTGAGACAGTGTGACAGTGAGTTGCAGAGGCCAATTGATCGGCCAAGCTGTTTCCTTCAGACAGGAAACCTGGTAAATTTTGATGGCCTCAAAGATGTTGTATGAAGATAGGGTGGACTCTTTATTTTAGTAGGGCACAAGCCTGGATCATTAAGGGGGACATAGGGTTGGAATCAAGTCTAATGTGAGCTTCAATAAGATTGGGCAGTAGGTTTACCACATAGAGGCTGTCAGAAAACAAGTTGAACGGCTCCTGAATAGTATGTAGAGCCAGAACAACTGCAAAAAGCTCTTTGTACTGTGCTGATCCCTCTATTTCCTGAGAGATAGACTTGATGGGCTCAAGTTTAAAGGGGGGATACACAACCAGGGAAGCCCCTAGGCGTCCCCCATCTGTAAAGGCAATGAGGAAGTCAGGGTTGGATTGAGGTAGGAAAAGCCTGGGGGATCTCCACTCCAACCTGGAAAAAGAGCTCATTCACTTATGAGGGCCATAATGGCAGTCAATGGTACCCAGGAACCCTTCAAGTGTCATAGCGACCCTTATATTATTTCTTTGAAGCCAAGTGAAATCAGTTATCTTATATGGGGTAATAATGGAGTGAGGCTCAATACCAAAGAGTCTAATGGCAGCTTCCCTTCCTTTAATGATGCAATCAGCTACTTGGTTACTTAAAGAATAGACCCTAGGGGCCCCACTGATCGACAGGTGAATCCACTGAATAGGCTCGCCCTTTTGAGCCAACAGGGCAGTGGTCAGGGTATCCCCAGGGAAAAGGTAGAGGGAAAGAGGGATATCAGGGTCGAATCATTTGAGATTAGAGTTATCTATGGCCTCCTGGACTCTATGGAGGACTTGTCTCTGCCCAGGTGCTAGGGTTACCTGGGACGAAAGATCAAGGCCCCTTAGTAGGTCGAACAAGGGGGATAGTTCCTCAGTGGTTATAGGTATCCAGGGCCTCATCCAGTTAATTTCTCCCAAGGGCTTCTGGAGTTGAGGCAAGGTGTAAAAATCCTGAATATAAAGTTGTGGTTTAACAGGTGAAACTGTATCTAGGGTAAGGATAGAGCCCAAGATCTTAAAGGGAGGCACAGTTTGAACTTTATCAGGAGCTACTTTAAAGCTGTGAGTATGAAGCATAGTTAAACATTGGTGGGTAAAGTCCTGGAGTGTGGAGGAATCTAGGCACCCAAGAATAATATTATCCATGTAAATATAAAACAAGCTATTGGGGAGATTGATAAGAGAAGACAAAATGGATAACAGGTAATATTGACAAATGGGTGGGCTATTAGCCATGCCCTGAGGTAAGACAGTCTGCTCAAATCTCCTATCTGGTCCACAAAAATTAACAGCAGTACAGAGAATGCAAATTTTTCCATGTCTCCTGGATGGAGAGGGATAGAGAAGAAGCAATCTTTAATGTCAATGATAGTAATATGGTATATATTGGGAATAGCTGGGATCCATGTGAGTCCCCTCTCAAGGGTTCCAAAGGGGATCATGCATTCATTGATCTTCCTTAAATAATGTAAAAATCTCCAGGACCCATTAGGCTTTTTTATGACAAAGACAGGAGAGGTCCAGGGACTAGTGGAGGGATGGATATGTCCGGCCTCCAACTGTTGATCAATAAGTATGTGGAGTTGGTGTAACTTAGAAGAAGGGAGAGGCCACTGCTCAACCCATATAGGATCCCCTGGTCTCCGCTGGATTTTAAATGGTGGGGGGGGGGCTGGGCAGAGGCCCTTAGAATTGGGGTGTGCATTGGAGTACTTTTGTCTGAGTTGCTCAAAGTAAGAGTCATCTCTATAATTGGGATGACATTCCCTCCCTTCCTCAAACTGTTGTTGATATTCTTTTTTATCTAACAAATCATTATAAAAGGCCTTATGGTCAGTAGTGATGAAAGCCTCGGCATCTCCAAGGATGTCTTGTCCCAGTAAGTTAGCAATGAGCCCAGTCACCACGAGAGGGTAGACTTTTCCCCTGTCCCCACCTGGGTCAGTCCAAGGGAGCCACGTGGCAGTCTCCTAGGAGGTGGATTGCCCACCAAGTCCCAGTAGGTGAGGGCCAGGCACAAACTGCCAGGAGAGGGGCACTTTTTCCTTTCTCAGGACCATTCAGTCTGCTCCAGTGTCAATGAGAAGTTTGAATCTTTTATTGCCAATATTTAAAATAATTTTGGGTCTAAGTCTGGGCACCAGAGGGACAGCCCAATAGGCTTTGATGGTCTCTTTCCCCTTATTTAATGGGGCTGGGGGAGCCACAGGTGGAGTTTAAAGTCTTTCCTTGTATGTCAAACTTTGACCAGCACTCCCTAGCCCAACAAAACCCCATTTTGCATTTAGGGAAGCGGGTGTGAGGGGCGTTGGTCATCCCCCAAAGGGCGGGGGAGGCTTTATCTTGTTGGGGCACTCCTTTTTAAAGTGGCCCTCATCCCTGCACCTGAAACATGTTGATTTTTTAGGATTTAACTGTAATGCGCAGATTGCAGTGGCCAAATCTCTCTGTTTATTTTTCTGAAGGGCAGCAGCCATGGCCCTAGCCTGATGGGAGATAGTGCCAATGTCCTTGGTGAGTACATTCCATCTACTCATGGAGTTGTCCTTGAGACCTGTGCAGGTGAGGCAGTGATCAGCCATCATCCCTTCCCAGACCAACATTTTAGTAAACTGATTCCATAATGCCCCTGGGGGAAATTTTCTTTGGAGACTTTTTCTACCCTATTTATAAATGTAGCCAAGTCCTAAGATGGTTTTTGAGTAATACCCATAAGGGGGGTTTCAGAGGGTCCCTCATCAAGACTTTTCCATGCCCCCAAGCCCAGTGCCCTGACCTGGTCCCTATACAGATCAGGTATAGCTGCCTGTTGAGTGCCTGTGGCATATTGATCAGAGATACCGGAGAGCATACCAAAAGTTATCGGCACAGGGGGCTGTTGGCTTTGGTTTTGTTCTGCCTGTGTATGGCACTCATCTTTAAAAAAGGCACACCACTTAGTGTATAGGGGACCCAACAAGACAGCTCTGACTAGATTTTTCCATCTTGGGTTGTACAAGGTTGATGGGCAAGTCCCTCTAACAGGGTCTCAGCCCAAGGAGAGTTAGGTCCGTCCTCCGAGACTGCCTTTTTAAGCTCCTTAAGGTCCTGAGCTTCCCATAGGTACCAGGCAGCAGGCCGATTGCCCCCAGGATTTAGATGGATGGAAAATAAAAAAGTAGCTTTATTTTCTGGTGGATTGGTGGCTGAATATGAAGGAGGAGCCGAGGGGTTCCAGAAAGGGTTAGTCTATGGAGGAGGTGGAAGGTGGAGGAGGTCCCCCGGAAGGCCAGGGAGCACTCTCAAAGGGATCGAGTGAGGGGTATAAAGATGTACCCTTTTCTGGGGATTTTAAAGCTGTATCTCCAGGAGGAGTACCCGGATCAGGCTGTATACTATCTTTCTCCTCTGTCTTTTGTTTTTGTTTGGTTGGCCTTGGAGGGAAGCAGCCCTCGAGGGCTGAGATCATAGGGAGGACCCCTAAGGGGGTATTTGACCCTTCTCCACATGTGCCCGACAAACAAGGGCCTTTACCCTATCCCAGTGTCCCAATCAAAGAGATTTCCTTCTGGCAGCCATGACACCAGCTTAAGAAGGCAATCCCAGGTCTGTCAAGCCTGATTATCAGTCAAATCAAGCCCTCTACTCTTTAGGAGTGCCCTGAGAGATTCTAAGGCAGGATTGGATTTAGAGGTAGACTGTCCCATATTATAAAGTCGAGAGAGAAATGTCCATAAAATTAGGGCAATAGCAACCCACAGACACACGAGTACAACACAAACACAAGGATCCAAAAGATAGGTAAACATGCTGTACAAAAGCTGCAGATGTAGCTTGCTGGTGAACCGAAAGTGAAAGGAAAGAGAAAGAGAATGAAGAGATGTTGACAAGCAAGTACAGGTAATAGAAGCAAAGTTTAGCACATTAAATATGAAGACTGCCTCATAATTTATGAGGGTACACTCACCAGCGTACTGATTGACCTCCTCAATGAATGCCTCTCACGGGGCACTAGTCTGCCAGGTTTCTGTAGCCCCACATTGGGCGCCACACTGCTGAGCTCCCCCAGCAGGTAGTGCTGAGGAAGGACCAGGCCCGCTGGTTCCTCCCAAGGGCTTGGGGAGGAGGGTGAGTGTCGACCGCCAGGAACAAACCACCGAGCCAGTTGTCTTGTCAAAGCAGGAACTCACTTTATTGTTACAGTCGGGTGTTTATATAATGTTGAGAAGGAAGGCAGGGACTTTAGGGTGGGGTGAGATGTAAGGGCCAATAGCATGCCACGACCTCTGAGATGATTGGTTCTAAGCGCGCATGGGCGGGAACTCTAACTTCCTGTACAGAACTAGCAGGCCAGAGGCCATTTGGCCCCCTGCTGAGTCATAGCTGGGTGGAGGCAGTTCTCCAAACTTTAGCTAGGCTCAGGAAGTTCCACTAGGCCTCACGTCCGGGCCTCTCAAGGCCCAACACAAGAAAGCACCCTCTTTCACATCTTTGTGTGCAATTATAAAGAGAAAGCAGGATAGTTCAGGAAAGGAGGAGGATAATCATAAAATGCATGATACTATGTTGACCTATCACCTAGGATAGTGTATCTACCATGTTTAAGGCACTATGTCACCAAACAGAAATAGAAAGGAAGCCAAGGGTTATGAAGAGATAAAGATGTAAACAACAAAGGAAGTATGTTGACAGAGTGGATGTAGAGGCAGGTATATAGACAGATAATGTCTTAAGGGTAGGACACACCCATTTTTGTATCCTGCTTAATGAATCCTTCCTAACTCAGGTTTGAGAGCAAATAACAAAGGCTACAGTAAGTCAAATTTCCAATTATCACATCTGATTCAAAGATTAGACATTTTTTTTTATTAGTTATGTATATAGTGTGTATACAGCCATGATAGCACCATCGTTAGCCTTCTCACTGTCTCCACCCATGGGAATTGTGGGTCTTGCATTGTGGTAGTGGCCATCAGTTATGGGTGAGTTGCACTGTCTCTGTACATAATGACCCAATTTATAGCTCTAACAATTTTTCGGTCCACTCTTCTGCAAATTTCCTGAGCTATGTTGGGCTCATTTTAGTTCTATTTCAGTGATGAGGTCTTTGGAGTCTCTGTGTCTCTGGATATATGATTGGGTAGGAGTTGAGTGTTCTCTGTGTCTGTCTCCTTGACACGTGTGCTGATACCAGGTTCACTGAGAAAGCAGCTCTTGTTCATTTCCCCACTAACTCTATGGCTTGAGCTGGTGCCCTGGTGAGGTGCAATGGGTTGATTTTCTCCTCAGGTTCTGCGTCCATCTGAAAAATAGAAGCAAATTCTCCAACAGACAGTGAAGTCAGTGCAAAATAAATGGATACCCATTATTATTTGAGAGAGAATTTAACAGGTGTAGGCCCTCTTGTAAGCCACTATTGGTGGGACCTAAATATTGGAGAGTAGGCTCATTTTTGATATGGTTCTGACTTGTTTCCCTAATCCAGGTATGGGTTCCATTCCACTGAGCAGATTCGTTAGCCAAATCAAGAGCCGTTGGTAACCAAACATGGCTGTGTCCCAGTATTGCACTTCTGTGAGCATCATGTCATGTTGATTGTTGTTAAGTAGCTTAGACCATGAGTTTTTTAGACAGATGTTGGTCATTTTCCCCCAGTCACTCATGTAATACCTTCTGACGCCAGAGAAGCTAACTGTATGGGGATTGACTCTTCCATTTTCCAGCCAGGCCACTCCATGTTCTGTCCCAACAATATATGGTGTCTTTGGCAGAGGGTCTTACCATTAACTTTTGGTGAGTCATCAAGTACTATGACAGAATTCTGTCTTATTTTGGGAAACCTTGTATATTTCTCTGATCAACAGCTCATTGTGGATGTTACCCACATGCTGGTACTGGAAGTTACAGGTCAGTTCCAAGGGAAAAGAAGGAAGAAAAATATAGGTGATATAAAAGACAAAGAGAAAAAAGAAAGAAAGGGGGTGAGATAGAGAGAAACAGGAGAAGATTGAAGATAGTCTTTATCGTACCCTCTCCAGGACCCTGTGATTCAGGTGTTCTCTCCAAGCACCTGATGAAGGTTTGACTTTTTAGTATGTCTTCCTGGATGTAGGATTTTATGGTACCATTTCCATTTTGGTCCAGCTTTTTGTCCTCTCCCACACTTACACTCCCCTGCTGTCCCACCCTCCCTATTGTCCAGTCCTTGAGATGTTTATTAGGTATGTCAGCATCAGATGAGTGAGACCATGCAATGACCATCTTTCTGTAATTGTGTGAGTTTGCTGAGGATGACCTGCTCCAAGTTTGACCATTTTTCTTCAAATTTCATTGTGTCATTTTTGCTTACTGCTGTGTAGAATTTCATCATGTAGATACATCAGATCTTAGTTATCCATTTGTCTAAAGATGTACATCTGGGTTGACTCTATCTCAGTGAAGGAAGATGTTGGGATTTTTATTGGTATTGCATGAAATCAATGTATTGCTTTTGGTAAGATTGCCATTTTCAAAATGCTAATTCTGCCTATCCAAGAAGATGGTAGGTCTTCCATTTTCTCAACTCCTCCTCAATTTCTTTCTTGAGTGTATTTTTATGTTTTCATTGCAAAGGTCTTTCACCTCCTTGGTTAATGTTATTCCAAGGTATTTTTTTATGCTATTGAAAATAGGACAATGTCACTTATTTCTTTCTCTGTATCTTTATATTTTACATATGGAAAGGCTACTGATTTTTGTGCATTGATTTTTGTATCCTGCTACATTGCTGAAGGAGTTAATCATTTTTAAGAGTTTTGAGATGGAGGCTCTTGGGTCTCTTATGTATAGAATCATGTCATCTGAAAATAGGGCTAAGTTAACTTCTTCTTTTCCAATTTGTATCCCTTTTATTTCTTTCTCATGTCTTATTGCTTGAGCTAGGACTTCCAGAACTGTGTTGAACAGTGGAGGTGAGAGTGGACACTCCTGTCCTTTTCCTGATCTCAATGAGAATTCCTTCAATCTCTCCCCATTAAGTATTATTTAGGTTTAGGATCTTTATATATAGCCTTTATTATGTTGATATATAGGCCATAAATGCCTATTCTCTCCAAAGTTTTGATCATGAAGTGATGTTGTATTTTGTCAAAGGCCTTTTTCTGTATCTATAGAAATGATCATGTGTTTTTTGTGTTTAAGCTTATTTATGTGGCGTTGACAGATTACTGCATGTTGAACCATCCCTGTGTTCCTGGGATGAAGCCTACTTGATCCAGATGGATAATGATTTTGATATGCTATTGGAGTCCATTTGTGAAGATTTTGTTCAGGATCTTTGCATCTAAGTTCATCAGGGAAATAGATCTGTAGTTTTCTTTTCCTGTGGCATCTGTGCCTGGTTTTGGTATTAGGGTAATACTAGGATCATAGAGGATTTGGGGAGCTTTCCCTGTTCTCCAATTGTGTGACACAATTTGAGAAAAATTTGTCTCAGTTCTTCCATGAAGGTTTGATATAATTCAGCTGAGAAGCCATCTGGTCCTGAACTCTTCTGTTTAGGGAGGTTTTTGATTACCCTTTTGATAGGTTTGTTTAGGAGATTAATCTGCTCTGAGTTTAGCTCTGATAGGTGCTATGTGTCCAGGAATTCATCCATTTCCTCCATATTATCCAGTTTTCTGGAGTAGAGGTTTTTGAAGTAAGTCTTGATGATTTTACTCCTCTCTCCATTTGAATTATTTTTTGTTTTATTTATTTATTTATTTGAGAGCAATGGACAGACACAGAGAGAAAGAGGCAGAGAGAGGAAAAGAGAGAATGGGTGTGTCAGGGCCTCCAGCCACTGCAAACGAACTCCAGATGCACATGCCACCTTGTGCATCCAACCCACATGGGTCCTGGAGAATCAAGCCTCTAACCAGGGTCCTCAGGCTTCACAGGCAAGTGATTTTTTTTTTCTTTTTTGCTTGATCAAATTGGCCAGAGGTTTATCAATGTTATTTATTTTTTTCAAAGAACCAGCTCTTTGTTTCATCAATTTTCTTAGTTGTTTTCTTAGTTTCCAATTCATTAATTTCTGCTCTGATCTTATTTATTTCTTTAGATCTGGAGCTTTTGGGTTAGATAATTTTTGTTTTCCCAATGCCTGTAGGTGGATGGTTAGGTTATTGATATAGGATCTCTTTGTCTTTGTTATGAAGTCATTTAGCACAATGAATTTTCCCCTGAGGAGCAACTTCATTCTGTCCCATGAGATTTGGTACATTATGTTCTCATTGTCATTCATTTCTATAAATTTTGAAATTTCATTTTTTAGTTTTTTCACTACCATTTTTTTATTTAAGAGTGTTATTTGGTTTCCAGGAGTTGTTTGGGTTTCTGGCAATTGTTTTGTTGTAAATTTCTAACAATACACCATTGTGATCTGATATCATGCAGGAAATCTTCTTGATCCTCTTAAATATATGGAGGCAGGCTTTATGTCCCAGTCTATGATCTATTTTAGAGAAAGTTCCATGAGATACTGAAAAGAATGTGCAATCTGTGGGTTTGAGGGAGAATGTTCTGTATGTGTCCGTTAGGCCTAATTGAACTATGGTGGTGTTGAGCTTTCTTCCCTGTTAATTTTCTGTTAGTGGATCATTGAAGTCTTCAACTATGATAGTGTTGCTGGTTATTTCTGTTTTATTGTCAAGTATTTTTTTTTTATGAATTGTGGTACCCATGTGTTTGGTGCATAAAGATTAATGATTGTGATATCCTCTTCTTGGATTTTTCCCTTAATAAGTAAGAGTAGCCTTCTTTGTCTTTTTTGATTACTTTGGTTTGAAGTGTATTTTATCTGATATAAGTATAGCTACACGTGCTTGTTTCTTATTTCTGTTTGCTTGGAATATCATTTTCCACCCTTCCACCCTGAGGAGGTATCTGTATTTAATGGTGAGGTAGGTTTCTTGAAGACATCAGATTGAGGGGTCTAATTGTCTGATCCACCTTATTAGCTTTTCTCTCTTGATGGGTGAATTAAGGCAACTAATATTTAGGGTGATAACTGTGAGGTTTGACGTAATACCTAGCATCTTGTGGTGGTTTACTAGGTTTGGCACTCTACAGGTTTGGCTTTGTCTTAATGTACTTGTAAAGCTGAGTTTTATTATGAAAAGTTTTTATTTTACCATCTATTATGAGGGATAATTTTGCTGGGTAGAGTAGTTTGGGTTGGAAGCCATAGGTTCTTAGGCTTTGCAGCATTCCACTCCAGGGCCTTTGAGTTTTTTGTGTTTCCATTAAGGAGTCTGAAGTAATTCTGAAGGGGTTTCCTTAGTATATAATGTGTTGTTTCTCCCTCACTGCCTTTAGGACTTTCTCTTTCTGATAGATGTTTATAGTCTTAATGAAAATATGTCTTGGAGAATTTCTCCTTTGGTCAAGTCCAATTGGAGTTCTGCTAGATTCTTGTAACTTGAAGAGACTTTCTTTTGAGAGAGTGGGAAATTATTTTAGTATAATTTTGTTGAATAAGTTTTCCATGCCTTTGGTCTGCATTTCTTCCCCTTCTAAAGTTGCCATTATCCAAATGTTGGGATGATTAAGGGTATCCCACAGTTCCCTTATGTTCTGTTCACAGAAATATTTGAACTTATTGAAACTTTTAGACTCATGAACTGTTTCATGTGCTTTATCTTCCAGTTCTGAGTTTCTTTCCTCCACATCGCTGACTGTATTCTTGAGAGCTTCTATAGCTTGTTCTATAGCTTCTTCTATATAGCTTGTTCAATTTAATTCATATTTCCTACTACTTTTTTATGTATAGTTTACAACCCTCTGTCAAGCGCCCTTTTCCTGACATTTTCTGGTTTTCTTAATGCTGCTTGAAGTTCATCCTTGCATTTTGTGTGTGTATGCCTTCATTGAGCTTAGCCAGCTGGTTACCAAGGTCATCTCTTTTCTTTCTCTCTTTCTTTCTTTCTTTTTTTTTCTTTTTCTTTTTTTTTTTTTGTTCTTTTCTACTAGGTCTAATCTGTGTGCTGGAAAGCACACCATTCATATAATTATTAGTCCTTTGTTGAGTTTCTGCAAGTTCTGCTATTTGCTTGGGCAGGGCTGCACAGTTTATATCTTCATTTGGGGGTACTGATCCGACTCCCGCTTATATATTTTGATTAGAGACATCAATTTTGTGTCTTGCTAATCTAGCTGGATTTACTTGCATCTGATTTTTCATGCTATTCCTTTTTTGCTGTGGTCTGCCAAACATGTGAGCCCAGGCCCATTTCAACTCACCACATGAGCTCAGACTGTGTCTGTCACTTGCGCTACCTCAGGTGCCATCCCCTCCCTGTCTGCCATGCCAGCCAAACCCCAATGTCTTGTTGCAGGGGAGCACAACTGCTTCAGGGTCCCAGTGTTCCACCATGCCACAGTTTGGGCTGCTTCAGTGCTTGGTGCATCAGTGTCCCTCCTAGTGTGAGTGCAGTCACCTTTGATGCATTTGTGAGAGCTCAGACAACTTTGGTGCCCTGGCCATGCAGAAGCTCAGGTGGCTTTGGCAAGTGACAGCCAAAGCCCAGGCTGCTTGGCAACTGCCTCAGGCTGCTTCAGATTCCCATGGTGCTTGAGCCCAGGCTGATCCACCCACCTGCATGCCCATACACTGTGATGGGAAGACCACAGCGCAAAAGAAATAACATGAAAAATAAAATGCAAGAAAATCCAGTTTGATGGCCCAGTCCTACAATGAAAATCTCTAATCAAAACACAGAAGAGTCATTAGGATCACAACACCAAAATTAAGCTATGAGCAATGCAACCCTGACCAAGCTACTGGTAGAACTTGCAGAAAATCAACAAAGGGCAGATAATTGTGTGGATGCTGCCATCACTAGACTAGACCTAAGACATAAGAAAATGGAAGGTATTCAAAGACAGTTAAGAGATATGAGGGAGAGTGAAAAAAAGAGGACCTCATAACACAGCTGGTGATGCTAAATGAAGACATAAAGAAATGCAAGGATGAATACCAAGAAGCATCAAGAAAATCAGAAAATGATGTGAAAAGGGAGCTTGACAAAGAGATGGAAATTATATATGGAAAAGTAGTAGAAAATTCAAACCTAATTGAACAAGTCCAAAACTCTCTAGAAGCTCTCACGAATAGAGTCAACCATGTGGAGCATAGAAACTCTGATCTGAAAGACAAGATGGAAGAAAGAGTCTGAAAGTTCAAAAATTTCAGTAAGTTCAAAATTTTCTGTGAACAGATCATGAGGAAACTGTGGGATACACTTAAGCATCCTAATATCAGGATCATTGGAATACCAGAAAGAGAAGAAATTCAGATCAAAGGCATGGAGAACTTATTTAACAAAATAATTGAAGAAAACCTCCCCAGTCTCTTAAAAGAAAGGCCCATAGAGATACAAGAAGCCAACAGAACTCCAAACAGACTGGACTAAAGGAAAACTCTCCAAGGCATGTTGTCAATAAGACTCTAAACAATGACACCAAAGAGAAAATCCTAAAAGCAGCTAGGGAAAAACAGCACACCACTTTCAAAGGTAACCCCATCAGAATTACTCCAGACTCCTCAATGGAAAACCTGAAAGCTAGAAGGGCCTGCAATGAAACACTGCAAAGTCTAAGAACCTATGGCTTCCAACCCAAACCACTCTACCCAGCAAAAGTATCCCTCATAATAGATGGTGAAAGAAAAAGTTTCCATGAGAAAACTCAGCTTTACAATTATATGAACACAAAACCAAATGTACAGACAGTATTTCAGGAAATCCCCCACAGAGAAGAAACAAATAATCAAACTCAAATGCCTACAAGAATCAGATCACAATAACCAAACTCAGAGTAGGCATAAAAAAAAGTCAAAGTCAGGCTGGAGAGATGGTGTAGTGGTTAAGGGCTTGCCTGTGAAGCCTAAGGACCCCAGTTCGAGGCTCGATTCCCCAGGACCCATATTAGCCAGATGCACAAGGGGGCGCACACATCTGGAGTTGATTTGCAGTGGCTGGAAGCCCTGGCATGCCCATTCTCTCTCTCGCTCTCTATCTGCCTCTTTCTCTCTCTGTCACTCTCAAATAAATAAATAAATAAATACCTTAAAAAAAAAAAAACAAGTCAAAGTCCATGAATACACCAAACCACAGATACCATCACAATATGGCAGGGATCAAATCAAATCTCAGTCATTACACTAAATATTAATGGCCTTAATTCACCCATTAAGAAACACAAGCTAACAGGATGGATCAAAAACTTAGAACCCTTAATCTGTTGTCTTCAAGAAACCCACCTCACCAGTAAAGACAGACACCTTCTCAGGGAGAAAGGGTGGAAAACAATATTCCAAGCAAAAGGGAGTAAGAAACAAGCAGGCGTAGCTATATTTCTATCGGATAAAATAGACTTCAAACCAAAAATAATCAAAAAAGACAAAGAAGGCCACTTCCTACTTATCAAGGGAATGATCCATCAAGAGGATATTGCAATCATAAATCTGTATGCACCAAACACAGGGGCACCACAGTTCATAAACCAAAACATACTTGACAAAAAATAGAAATAAGCAGCAACACCATCATAGTTGGGGACTTCAATACACCATTGTCAGTAATAGTAATAGACAGATCATCCAAACAGAAACTCAACAGGGAAATAAGAGAGCTCAACAAAACCATAGATCACTTAGACGTAATGGACATCTACAGAACTTTGCATCACAAATCCACAAACTACACATTCTTCTCAGCAACCCATGGAACATTCTGTAAAACAGATCATATGCTGGATCACAAAGCCTGCCTCCACATATTTAGGAAGAGTGACATAATTCCCTGCATATCAGATCACAATCCTACGTTGCTAGAAATTAACAACAAAAGACCCACCAAGAATCCCAACAGCACTTTGAAACCGAACAGCACACTTTTAAATGATAAATGGATAGTGGATGAAATAAAAAATGAAATTGCAAAATTTCTAGAATTGAATGACAATGAGAACACATTGTGCCAAAACTTATGAGATACAGTAAAAGTGGTCCTCAGGGGAAAATTCATAGCACTCAATGCCTTCAGAACAAAAACACAGAAATCCCAAAACAATAACCTGACCATCCACCTAAAGGCACTGGAAAAGCAAGAAAAATCCAACCCCCCAAAAAAAACTCCAGAAGGAAAGAAATAATTAAAATCAGAGCAGAAATTAATGAATTGGCAACTAAAAAACTATTAGGACAATTGCCAAAACAAAGAGCTGGTTCTTTGAAAAAATAAACAAGGCCAATTTGATCAAGCAAAAAAAAAAAAAAAAAAAAGAGATGCTTCAAATTAACAAAATTCGAAATGAAAAAGGAGAGATCACAACAGACATAAGTGAAATTGGGAGAATCACCAGGACTTATTTCAAAAACCTCTGCTCCACAAAACTGGAAAATATGGAGAGATGGATAAATTCTTAGATGCATACCATGTATCAAAGCTAAACTTATAGGAGATTAATCTCCTAAACAAACCTATCACACTCATTGAGATTGAAAAAGTAATAAGAAACCCCCCCCAAAAAGAAGAGTCCAGGACCAGATGGCTTCTGAGCTGAATTCTATCAAACATTCATGGAAGAACACAAACTAATCTTCCTGAAACTGTACCACACAATTCGAGAACAGGGAAAGCTACCAACCTCCTATCAGCCTAATTCCAAAACCAGGCAGAAATGCCAAAAGAAAAGAAAACTACTGACCGATTTTCCTGATGAACTGAGATGCAAGAACCCTGAACAAAATCATCACAAACTGAATCCAACACACATCATAAGCATTATACACCATGACCAAGTAGGACTCATCCCAGGAACACAGGGGTGGTTCAACATATGGATATCTGTCAATGTAAAACACTGCAAAAACAAGGTTAAACACAAAAACCACATCATCATTTTGATAGACACAGGAATGGCCTTTGACAAGATACACCATCACTTCATGATTAAAACATTGGAGAGAATTGCCATGGCTGGTTCATATCTTAACATAATAAAGGCAATATACAAAGCTCCTAAGGCCCAAATAATACTTAGTGGAGAGAGACTGGAGGAATTCCCATTAAGATCAGGAACAAGACAGGGTTGTCCACTCTCACCTCTGCTGTTCAATATAGTACTGGAAGTCCTAGCTCAAGCAATAAGGCAGGAGAAGGAAATAAAAGAGATAAAATTTAGAAAGGAAGAAGTTAAGTTAGCTCTATTCACTGATGACATGATTGTATATGTGCGAGACTCTATCCCAAAACTCCTGAAGGTGATTAACTCCTATGGCATATTAGCAGGATACAAAATCAATGCACAAAAATCAGTAGCCTTTCTATATGTAAATGACAAAGATATAGAGAAAGAAATAAGGGACATGGTCCCATTTTCAATAGCAATCAAAAAAATAAAACAAAATACCTTGGAAAAACCTTAACCAAGGACGTGAAATATCTATACAAGGAAAACATAAAAACACTGAAAAAAGAAATTGAGGAGGACTGGAGAAAATGGAAAAACATCCCATGCTCCTGGATAGGCAGAATTAACATCGCGATGATGGCAATACTACCAAAGGCAATATATAGATTTAATGCAATTCCAATTCAAATCCCAACAGTGTTCTTCACAGAGATAGAAAAAATAATCTCAAATTTCATATGGAAAGGCACAAGGATTCAGATATCGAAGCATATCCTCAGAAATAGAAATACCGCTGTAGGCATCACCAAACCTGACCTAAAGCTATATTACAAAGCCATAGTAATAAAAACAGCATGGTACTGGCATAAAAACAGGAGTATAGACCAATTTAATAGACTTGAAGACCCGGACTTTGGGTCAAGCAATTATAGCTACTTGATATTTGACAAAGGCCCTAACAATATAGGCTGGAAAAAAAGACAGCATCTTCAACAAATGGTGCTGGAGAAACTGGATAACAATATGCAGGAAATTGAAACTTGTCCACACATCTCTCCATGCACTACACTCAAGTACAAATGGATCAAGGACCTCAATATAAGACCAGAAATTCAACTACTACTGCAAGAAAATATAGGAAGAACGTTCCATGATATAGGATTGGAAAAAGACGCCCTGAACAAAACCCCAGTAGCTCACAGTATTAAACAGTCACTCAACCAATGGGATCACATGAAGCTGAAGAGTTTCTTTACAGACAAGCATACAATAAGCAAAGCCAATAGATTACCGACAGAATGGGAGAAAATATTTTCCTGTCATCCAACTGACAGAGACCTAATCTTTAGAATCTACAAAGAACCCAAAAATCTAAACAGTAAAAAGTCAAACACCCCACTCACAAAATGGGGCAAAGAGCTGAACAGGCAGTTCACAGAGGAAGAAATACATGTGGCAAACACACACTTAAGAAAAATGTTCATCATCCTGAGTCATCAGAGAAATGCAAATTAAAACAACTATGAGATTCCACCTTACCCCAATAAGGATAGCAAACATCAAAAAATCAAATGAAAATAAATGCTGGTGAGGATGTGTAGAAGTAGGAACACTCTTCCACTGTTGCTGGGAATGTAAGATGGTAAAACCACTTTGGAAAGCAATCTGGAGACTCCTGAAAAAGCTGACTATAGAGATACCAACAGCCCAGTTATTCCCTTACTGGGCATCTACCCTAAAACCTTCAAGCCACTGGCCAGAGAGATTTGTTCAACCATGTTTGTAGCTGCTCAATTCGTAATAGCTAAGAGCTGAAATCAACACAGATGTCCATCACTAGAAGAATGTATAACTAACATGTGGTATATCTACATAATGGAATTCTATACAGCAGTCAGAAAAAAATGACACAATGAAATTTGAGGAAAAATAGTTGAACCTGGAACAGATCATTCTCAGTGAATTTACCCACAGGAAAAAAAAAATCGCCACAGAGTCTCACTCATCTACAGCACCTAACCTGAATCTACGCAAGATGCCTTACATACCCAGGAAGCTTCTCATGGACTAGACAATAGAATGGGTGGGGAGGGAGGGGGAGGGATGGAAGGGCAATGGAGGGGGTGGGAAACACAAATCTAGACCTGAACGGCAATGGTACCATAAAATTCTACATCCTAAAGGCAGACCAATTGGCTGAACCTTCACCAGGCCCTTAGAGGGAATATCTGAGCCACAAGACACTGGAGAGGGTGTGATGAAGACTGACCTTAATCTTCTACAGCTTCTCTCTCTCTCTCTTCTCTCTAACTCTTTTATATTAGTTATCTTTTTCTTCCTTTTCTTACTGGGCACTAACCTGTAACTCCCAGTACCAGCATATGGCTATCATCCACAATGAGCTTTTGATCAGAGAGACCTACAAGGTTTCCTAAAAGAACGACAGATTTCTGTCAGAGTACTAGATGTCCCAGCAAAGGTTAGTGGTAAGACCCTACTACTGAAGACACCTTATCTGGTGGACACGTACAATGGAATGGCATGGCTGGAATCTGGAGGAGAGTCAATCCCCAGACAGTTAGCGTGTCTAGTATAGTGCCAGAAGGTGCTACATGGGCGACTAGGGGAAAATGACCAATATCTGTCCAAGCAACTCATGGTCTAACCTATTTAGCAGCAAATAACCTGTCATGATGCTCACACAAGTGCAATAGGGGCACACAGCCATGGTGGGAAACCAACTGCTCTTGATTTGGCTAACTGATTCCCTCAGTGGTACGGGACTCATAGCTGGAGCTGGGAAATAAGTCAGAACCATATCCAAACATAAGCCCACTCTTCATTATCAAGATACCACCAATTGTGGGCTACAAGAGGGCCTATACCTATTAAATTATCTTAAAAAGTAAGGGTTATCTCATTTGTCTGGTGTCAACTTACTTTCCATTGGAAAATCTGCTTCTCTTTTTCAGATATATGTAGATCCTAAGGACAGAGGCACCCCATCAGACCTCAAAAGGACCCCAGTGGAAAATAAGAACAATTGGCAAAACAAGCAAGGGTGCTGAATTCTTGGTGAACAGGGTACCAGCACAAGGGTGAAGGAGATCAACACAGAGAAAAGTCAACTCCTACCAAATCAGAGATACAGAGACCCATAGGCCCCCAACACCTCATCATTGAAGCAGATAAAAAATGAACCCAACATGGCTCAGGGAAATTTTGCAGAAGAGGGAGTAGAAAGAATGTCAGAGCCACATGTGGGGTCATGATATGCAGAGATATTTATCCTGTCCATAACTGTGGGCTAACTCCAGAATGCATGACCCATATACCTCAACAAGGAGGGGCCAAGAGGAGGGGGTATGTCATGGATGAACCTAATAATGGTACCAAATTGACTGTATTCCCTGCGTACAAAACTAATTAATAAAAATAAAGAAAGAAAGAAAGGAATAACTCTAGGTGAGGACTTAAGGAGAGGTCATTGTACATATGTAAATAAATGAAAAAAGTACCAGGAGTACAATGGCCTAAGTCAGGTCAGGGAAAGGGATTGAGAAAAGGGAGGATGGGAGAAGGGTTAATCAAAACTTAAAACATGCTAATCCTAGTCCCCTTCTTTGGCTTGGAGCTTCCCGAACCCTGCAAGCTTGCTGCAGAAGAAAGCCCCTTGCTGCATCTTCCTGATTGAATGGCCCCTGAGTCCCCAACTCCTGGATCCTCTGCTCTGGAGGGTGCACAGGCAGTGAGTTGGCAAGTGTTCCCAATTGTTTCCCCTCCTCCCAGTTCCTTGGTTCAGGTACCCCTGATTCTGGGTTTGGGCTGCCTGATCTCAGCATGTGTTCTGCAGAAGCAGACTTTTTGCTTGGGTTTCCTGATTAACTAGCCTCCAGGTACTCAAATCCCTATTCACCTAAGCCATAGGGTACTCAGACCACTGGAGGAGCTGATATGTTTCCCCTGCCTCTCCAGCTTCCCAGCTCCTGTTATGCCAATTCCTGATTCCCATGATCTCAAAAGTACATGCAAGTGGAGTGAGTAGGCCAAATGTTTCAGTTCCCCAAGTACATTTGAGTTATTTGCAATCTCCACAATCTGTGCATCTGTGGTTATAACCCCATCATACAACAGTCTGGTTCACATTTTAAACAAAACACTCAATGAAGATCCTAAAAGGACAAAAACTTGTTTCACACTCAATTAAAAAAAAAAAAAAAAAAAAAAAACCTTTCCCTCAAGATGGGTCAACCACAATGTTAAAAAGCCAACAGAAGTGAGTAAGCTGAGAGATCTACACCAAGGATGCCTAGCTCCCCAGTGGAAGCCTCCAATAATGAATAGTGAAATCAACAGAAATTGAATCCTAAAGTGAAAACAAAAGCATTGTGACCCTGATCAAAAGAATTCCTGAACTGGAAGCAAACCATCGAAAAGGCAACAATTGCATAAAGGAAATTGAACATAAACTTCTCTCAGCTTTTGTCACAAGGCTTAACTTAGTTGAAGAAAACCTTAGAATCCTCAAAAGAGATTTAACTGAATTGAAGGTGAGTCAACAAATGGAAGATCTCAATAACCAGCTGGTTAAGCTTTATGAAGGCCTGATAAAATGCAAGAATGAACCCCAGGATGCATCAAGAATATCAAACTTCAAACTGAAAGCATACCTCAAAAAAAAAAAAAACATTGATACAATGCAAAATAACACAACAGAAAAAAATATTAAACAGAACTTTTGAAAACCTCTCTAGAACCCTTTCTAACAGAGTTAATCATGTGGAAGACAGAATATCTGAGCTGGAAGATAAGACAGAAGAAATTGATCAGGAGTCCAAAAACTACTAAGTGCAATAAGTCATGCAAACAGAATATGAGGGAACTGGGGGGGGGGTACCCTACAATAACCAAACATCTGGATCATGGGCATACCAGAAGGAGAAGAAATTTTGGCCAGAGGCATAGAGAACATATTCAACAAAATTATTGAAGAAAAATTTCCCAATTTCTCATGAGGAAGGCCCATCCACATACAAAAAACTCACTGAACACCAAACAGACAGGACAAAATAAGAAACTCACCAAGGCACATCATAGTTACAACTTTTAACAATAAGTATGAAGAAAGAGAGAGATAAAAGTAGCAGAAGGGAAACAAGTCACTATATACAAGGGAAATCTCATAATAATTAACTCAGATTCCTCAGTGTAAACCCTGAAGTCTAAATAACTATGGCTTTCAACCCAAGCTACCCTATCCATCAAAAGAATCCCTCATAATAGCTGGTGAAAGGAAAACTTTTGATGAAAAAATTCAACTCTATGATTATATGAACACAAATCCAAACCTACACAGAATAGTCAAATGACCAATATCAAGATCCTATAAGAAGATCACAATAACCAAACCAGAGTAGGCTCAAAAAATTACAAAACACAAGAAAGCACTAAACCTCATAAAGTACCCCATGATAGCAGAGATTAAATAAAACCTCCCAGTTATAACCATAAGCATTAATGGTTTTAACTCACCCATCAAAAGAAACAAGTTAACAGGGTCGATCAGAAAAATGGACCCTTCTATCTGTAGTCTTCAAGAAACCCACCTCATCACTAAAGACAGATACCTCCTCAGGGTAAAAGGATGAAAAATGATATTCCAAGCCAACTGAAATAAGAAACAAGCAGGTGTTGCTACATTAATATTTGATAAAATAGACTTCAAACCAAAAGTAATCAAAAAGGACAAAGAAGGCTACTTATTACACATCAAAGGAACAATCATACATGAGGACATAACAATCATAAATCTATATGCACCAAACACAGGTGCACCACAGTTTCTGAAACAAAACCTACTTGACAACAAAACCAAAATAAACCATGTAGTGGTGTATTAGACAGCTTCAGGTTCGCTGAGATGAACTTCCAAACCAGGCACAGTTATGGAGGAAGGGATTTATTGAAGCTTACAGATCCAGGGGAAGTTCCATAAAAGCAGAAGAAACTGGCCTGCTTTCACAGGCCCAAGCAGAGAGAGAGCAGTACAAGCCTAAAGGTCAAAAGCCAGAGCACAACTTCAGGAACTCCAGCTAGGCACAATTTGCATATCTTTAGATTGAAATCTCAAAACCACCACCACACCTTAAGATCCACACAATGGCATTGCCTCCAGCCAGATGGCTAGAGATACAAACTACAAAGAAATAAACAACTGAATATATTGGGGGGCCATCTATTCTATTCAAACCACCACAAGTGGAGATTTCAGTACGCCACTATCACCAATATTTATCCAAACAGAAAATCAACAGGGAAATAACAAAGCTCAACACCAAAGATCAACTAGACCTAATGGACATCTACACAGTATTCTACCCCAATTTCACAGAATACACATTCTTCTCAGCAGCTCATGGAACCTCCTTCAAAATAGATCATGTTAGGTCATAAAGCATGCCTTGATAAATTCAGAAAAATTGCATAACTTCCTACATCATATCACATCACAAAGCTAGAAATTAACATGAGACACATCAGGAACTCCACCAGCTCTTGGAGACTGAACAGCACACTTTTAAACCAACAATGGGTTGTGGAAGACATTAAAAAAGAAATTGTAAATTTTGTAAAATTGGATGATAACAAAACACAACTTACCAAAACTTATGGGACACAACAAAGGCAGTCCTAAGAGGAAAATTCATAGTACTAAATGCCTCCATATAAAAAGATAGAGAGATCCCAACTAATAACCTAACTGTCCACCTAAAGGCACTGGAAAAATGAAAAAAATCTAGGCCCAAGAGCTACAGATGAAAAGAAATAATCAAGTTCAGATCAGAAATTAATGAGTGGGAAATTAAGTAAACAAGTTAAATAGCCAATGAAATGAAGAGCTGCTTCTTTGAAAAAATAAACAAGATTGATAAACCCATGGCCAATTTAATCAATCAAAAAAAAAAAAAAAAAAACAGAAGTCTCAAATAACAAAATCAGAAGTGCAAAAAGAGAAGTCACAATAAACATCAATGAAATTAGAAGAATCATCAGGACATACTTTCTAAACATCTACTCTACAGAATTGGGTAATTTAGAAGAAATGGATGAATTCCTACCATATATCACCTACCCAAACTAAACTCAGAGCAGATTAATCTCTTAAACAAACTTAGCACATACATGGAGATTGAAAAGATAATAAAAATATCCTTCCCCTAAAAAGTCCAGGACTGGCTGGCTTCTTGGCTAATTTTATCAAACCTTCATTGAAAAACTGAAATGAATTTTTCTCAAAATGTTTCACATAATCAGAGAGGAGGGAATCCCCCCCCCACCCAACTCATTTTATGAAGTAGCATCAAGCTAATGCCAAAACCAGACAAAGATACAACAAGGGAAGGAAACTATAGGCCTATACCCTGAGGACTTTAGATGTAAATATCTTGAACAAAATCCTCACAAATGGAATTCAATAACATATGAAAAGCATTATCCACCTTGATTGAGTAAACTTCATCCTAAGAATGCAACAATGGTTCAACATATGGAAATTAGTCAATGTAATACACCACATAAATAAACTTAATCACAAGAACCATATGATTATTTCAATTAATGCGTAGGCCTTTAACAAAATACAACACCACTTCATGATCAAAATACTGGAGATAATAGGTATAGAGGGTTTATATCTCAACAGAGTTAAGGTTATGTAGTAAGTACATAAAGCCCAAATAATAATTAATGGTGAAAGACTCAAGAAGTTCCCATTGACATTGGGAACAATACAGGTGTGCCCACTCTCACCACTGCTTTTTAACATAGTACTAGAAGTCCTTGCCCAAGCAGTAAGACAGAAGAAAGAGATAAAAGGGATACAAATTGGAAAAGAAGAAGTCAAGTTAGCCCTATTTGCAGATGACATGATCCTGTACATAAGTGACTCAAAAGTCTCCATCTCAAAAATTCTAAAGGTGATTAATCCCTTCAGTAAAGTGGAAGGATACAAAATCAACACAGAAAAATCAGTAGATTTTCTATATGGAAAATACAAATATATGGAGAAAGAAATCAGTGAGGCTTTCCCATTTTTAATAGCATCAAAAAAGTTAAATACCTTGTAATAACACTAACCACAGTTTTGAAAGACATATGTAATGAAACATTGGAGAAACTCAAGAGAGAAATTAATGAGTACAAGATGGAAAGACCTTCCATGCTTTTGGATTGGGAGAATTAATATTATGAAAATTGCAATTCTACCAAAAGCAATATACAGATTTGATGCAATACCAATAAAAATTCCAGCATCATTCTTGACAGAGATAGGAAAAAAATCTCAAAATTTATATGGAATATCAGCAAGCCTCAGATATCAGCACAAGAAACACATGTGGAGGTGTCAACCTACCTGATCTAAAGCTATATTACAAAACCATAGTAACACAAACAGCACAAAAACAGAAAAAAATAGACCAGTGGAATCCAGAATTGAAGACCTGGACTTTAGGTCAAGTAAGTACAGTTACTTGAACTTTGGCAAATGTGCCAGTAATGTAGACTGTAGAAAAGGCAGCATCTTAAATTTGATAACTGTATGTAGAAAAAATAAACTAGACCCATTCACTTAACATACACAAAAATCAAGTCCAAATGGATAAAAGACCTCAATATACAACCTGAAATTCTTCTCCTACTGGCAGAAAAAAAATAGGAGGAACTCTCCATGATATAGGAATGGGGAAATACTTCCTGAATAAAACCCCAGTAGCCCAGGAAATTAAACAAGCACTAAAACAATAGGATCTCTTAAAGCTAAAATGCTTTGGCATAGACAAATATGCCATAAGCAGAAACAATACATCACCCACAGAGCAGGAGAAAATGTTCACCAACTATACCACTGACAGAAGCCTAATATCTAGAATCTACAAAGAACCTGAAAAACTAAACAATAAAAAAATCAAAAAATTCACTCCTAAAATGGGGCAGAGAACTGAATAGGGAGCTCTCAGAAGAAGAATTACAAATGGCTAACACACTCTTTAGAAAATGTTCAACATATCTAACCACTAGGAAAATTGAAATTAAAACAACCTTAGTCCAGGAAGGATGCTAGGTAATTAAAAAATCAAACAACAAAACAGCAAAAAATTTTGATGATGATGTTGAGAAAGAAGAACCCTCATCTTCTGTTGGAGAGAATGTAAACTTGTACAACCACTATGGAAATCAATGTGGAAATTCCTGAAAAGGCTGAACATAGAGCTGCCAATCAGCACAGTTATTCCCTTACTGGGCATTTATCCTAAGTGCTCCATGCTTCATTATAGAGATATTTGCTCAATCATGTTTATAGCTGCTCAATTCATTATAGCTAAGAACTGGAATCAACCCAGGTGCCCATCATTGGATGAATAGACAATGAAGTTGTAGTAGTACATTTGCATAATAGAAGTCTACTCAGCAGAAATAAAAATGATGCAATTAAATTTGTAGAAAAATGGACAGACTTCATACAGATCATACTCAGTGAACTCACACAGTCACAGGAATACAAATGGCACATGGCTCCTAACCTGGAACAGGTTGCTGTCATACATGATAGTCAACTTAGGGCCCAGATAACAGGAATGGAAGGATTGGGGTGAGAGGGAAGGGGGAGGGTGGGGAAAAGCAAACACAAAACTAAATCAAAAAAGAACTGGTACCTTTATCCTTGGAGATAGACTAAGAGGTATAACCCTCTACAGGAGTAAGGGGGGAAACAACTTAAAGGAAGAGTCCTGGAAAAGGTGAGATGAAGTAAAATAATTTCTTTTTGGTGTCTGATATGTAAGTCCTAGTATGAAAAATAGGTTTCTACCCACAGTGAGCTGTTTATCAGACAGGTCCTATGAGGTCCTCAAAACAAGACAGGTTTTGACTTCTGGTCAAGATGACATCCACCTGACCATGCTACACCTCCTAGGAAAGAAACTGCAAGACATTAAGGGTTCATTGGGTCTTCCAGGGGGAGCAGTCTCTAATAGATCTCCATTAGGAGGATGTGGAAGGGGGGAAAAAAACAGAATCAACTGATTCCCACACTCTCAGGTGGCCCACCAGTCCTTATATGTTCAAGCAGCCATCCTAGCAATAGTCCTAGATGCAGGTTCGTCCTGCACTAACTGCAGACCAGGGAACCCAGGGAAGCAAATCTCCACCTGTACCATACCAAGAAGGTAACCGACCCACTCCCCCCACCCCATGCAACCAGCAACCTACTCCTCCCACCCCCTGCAACCACTGCCCCACTCCCCCTTCCCTGCATGACTGACCCATTCCCCCCACCATGCACAAATGCTGCCCCAATCCCACCAACCCCCACCCCCATCACCCCACTCACCCAGCTCCATGTGACCACCACACCACTGCCCCCACCCCTCACAATCACACAAATTCTGTCCCATAAAAGCCATCCCAGTTGTCAGTATGCCCCCCATCCCTTTGTGAACCCAAGAAAGCAAGATTAAGTCCATTAGGACCTCCAGACTCCTGAACACCATCCCACTAGCCACCACCATCCCCACTTCAGGCCACCTGACCACACACTACCATACCTCAAATTACAGAACAACAATCCTCTACATCAGGTCCTTGGACCCTCACCAGAGCCTCATGGGCTCCTTCCCTATGAGCAGGCAGACCCGATTGCCACCAGAAAAATAGTGGAAGCAAACATATCCACTGGAAAAACTTCAAGGGTAGACTATAGCTTCCTCCTAAATTCATAAGGCTCATACACTGTGATGGGCAGATCACAAAGCAAAAGCAATAACATGAAAAATCAAATGTAAGTGATGGAAACAATACATAGAAAAGTAGCAGAAAATGCAAACCTAATTGAACAAACCCAAAACTCTATAGAAGCTATGAAGAATAGAGTCAGCCACATGAAGGATAGAAACTCGGATCTGGAAGACAAAACAGAAGAAACAGTTCTAGTGTCCAGAAGTTTCAATAAGTTCAAAAATTTCTGTGAACAGAGCATGAGGGAACTGTGGGATACCCGTAAACATAACTAGAAGGGGAAGAAATTCCGACCAATGTCATGGAGAAATTATTCAACAAAATTATATAAAAGAACTTTCTCAGTCTCAAAAGAAAGGCCCATCAAGTTACAAGAGGTTAATAGAACTCCAAACAGACTGAAACAAAGGAGAAACTCTCCAAGACATATTTATCATTAAGACTCTAAACTTAGATACCAAAGAGAAAATACAAAAAGAGGTTAGAGAAAAAAGCAACAAATTACATTTAAAGGTAACCCCATCAGAATTAGTTCAGACCTCTCAATGGAAACATTGAAAGCCCGAAGGGTCTGGAATGGAACACTGCAAAGTCTAAGAACCTATGGCTTGCAACCCAAACTACTCTACCCAGCAAAAGTATCTTTCACAATAGATAGTCAAAGAAAAACTTTCCATGATAAAACTCAGCTTTACAACTATATGAACACAAAGCCAAGCGTACAGAGAGTACTTCAGGAAATTCTCTACAGAGAAGAATCAAATAATCAACATCAAGTGCCTACAAGAAACAGGTCTTGATAACCAAACTCAGAGAAGGCACAAAGAACTACAAAGTCCAAGAAAACACCAAACCACATAAAGCAACACAATATGGCAGGGATCAAATCAAACCTGACAGTCATTACCCTAAATATTAATGGCCTTAATTCACCCATCAAGAGACATAAGCTAACAGGGTGGATCAGAAAATTAGACTGCTCGATCTGTTCTCTTCAAGAAACCCAACCCACCACTAAAGACAGATATCTCCTCAGGGTGAAAGTGTGGAAAATGATATTCCAAGCAAATGGGAATAAGAAACAAGCAGATGGGCTAGAGAGATGGCTTAGTGGTTAAGCGCTTGCCTGTGAAGACTAAGGACCCTGGTTGAAGGCTTGACTCCCCAGAACCCACATTAGCCAGATGCACAAGGGGGCACACATGTTTGGAGTTTGTTTGCACTTACTGGAGGCCCTGGCTCACTCATTCTCTTTCTCGTTCTCTCTTTCTGCCTCTTTCTCTGTTTGTCTTTCTCAAATAAATAAATGAAAAGAAACAAGCACTCATAGGTATATTAATATCAGATAAACTAGACTTCAAACCAAAAGTAATCAAAAAAGACAAAGAAGGCCACTTCCTTCTTATCAAGTGAACCATCGAACAAGAGGATATCACAATCGTAAATATTTGTGCACCAAACACAGGTGCACAACAATTCATAAAACAAAACCTACTTGACAATTAAACAGAAATAACCACCAACACCATTATAGTCAGGGACTTGAATACTCCATTATCAGCAATAGATAGATCATCCAAACAGAAAACCAACAGGGAAGTGTGAGACCTCAACAAAACCATAGATGAATTAGACCTAATGGACATCTACAGAAAATTCTACCCCAAATCCACAGATTACACATTCTTCTCAGCAGCCCATGGAACCTTCCCTTAAAACACATCATATACTGGGTCACAAAGCCTGCCTCCATATATTTAGGAAGATCCACATAATTTGCTGCATGATGTCAGGTCACAATGCTATATTAACAACAAGAAGCACCAGGAATACCATCTTCTGGAAACTTTGCAACACACTTTTGAACATACATGGGTAGTGGGCAAAATAAAAAATGAAATTGTGAAATTTGTAGAAATGAATGCAATGAGAACACATCATACCAAAATTTATGGCACACAATGAATGTGGCCTTTAGGGGAAAATTCATAGCACTAAATGCCTTCATAACAAAGATCCCAAATAAATAACCTAACCATCCATCTAAAGGCACTGGAAAAACAAGAAGAATCCAACCCAAAAAGCTTGAGAAGGAAAGAAATTAGAGCAGAAATTAATGAATTAGAAACTAAGAAAATAATTAAGAAAATTGGTGAAACAACGAGCTGATTCTTTGAAAAAACAAACAAAAATTGACAAATCTCTGGCCAGTTTGATCAAGTGAAAAAAAGAGACACTTCAAATTAAGAGAATTAGGAATGAAAAAGGATAGATCACAACAGACATAAGTGAAATTAGGAGAATTATTAGGACTGATTTCAAAAACCTCTACTCCACAAAATTGGTTATTATGGAGGAAATGGATGAGTTCCTCGACACATACCAAAGCTAAACTCAGAGAAGATTAATCTCCTAAACAAACTAATCACACCCATCGAGATTGAAAAGGTAATAAAAGAAGAGTACAGGACCAGATGGCTTCTCAGCTGATTTCTATCAAACCTTCATGGAAAAACTGAAACCGAGACTTCCGGCCAAGATGGCAACCGCCTAGCTGCGCTGCAAATCCCGGGGAAAGAAAGGCAAGATATTAAGGGTATATAGTGGCTTTTAGGGGAGAGAAATCTGGGAGGGCACAGAGGTGGGGGAACAAGGAATCGCTGGTCCCCTTTCGGGCGAGTAGGCACCCCTCGCCCCTAATAACCGCCGTGTTCAAAGCTCCACCCCTGCCGCTGCTGCTGCTCTGGAGCCCGCACGGCTGCCACCGCGTGCCGATCATTCCCTCCGCGCGGAAGCTTAGACTGCTCCGCACCCTTGTCCACTCGCCCACCTACTGAGTGTGCCCAGTCCCACAAGCTCAGACTGTATCTCTCGCTTGCGTGAGCTCAGGTGCCACCCCCTACCTGCCTGCCGCACCGGCGGGCCGCCATTGTCCCGTGGCGGGGGAGCGCAGACTGCTTCCGGTTCCCAGCGTTCCCAGCCAAAGTCTGGGCGGCTTCAGTGCTTGGTGCCTCAGTGCCACTCCTAGCTCGAACCCAGGCAGCTGTGGCACATTACCGCTTGAGAACTCAAGCAATTTTGGCGCCCCTGCCAGGTAGTAGATAGGCGGCTTTGGCAAGTGAGATTATTCCCTGTGTGCAGAAGCTTAGACTGCTCCGCACTCTCGTCCACTCGCCCTCTGTCTGCCGCGCGGCTGTCCACAATTGTCCTGTGGCGGGGGAGCGCAGACTGCTTCTGGTTCCCAGCGTGCCCAGCCAGAGTTCAGGCGGCATCAGTGCTTGGTGCCTCAGTGCCACTCCTAGTTCGAACTCAGGCAGCCTTGGCACATTACCGCTTGAGAACTCAGGCAACTTCGGCGCCCCTGCCAGGCAGTAGATAGGCGGCTTTGGCAATTGACAGCCAAAGCCCAGGCTTCTTGGCAACGCCCCCAGGCTGCATAAGATTCCCATTGTTCTTGAGCCCAGGCTGATACGCCCACTTATCTGCCCATACACTGTCATGGGCAGAACACAGCGCAAAAGAAATAACATGAATAATCAAATGCAAGAAAATGCAATTAGATCACCCAGTCCCACAATGAATATTTCTAATTAAAACATAGAAGAACAAATAGGACCAGAACACCACATTGAAGCTATGAGCAATGCAACTCTAACCAACCTATTGGTAGAACTTGCAGGAAAGCAACAAAGGGCTGACAATCGTGTGGATGCTGCCATCACTAAACTAGAACTAATAGATAAGAAATTGGAAGGATTAGATAAGAAAATGGAAGGATTTCAAAGAGAGTTAAGAGATTTGAGGGAGAGTGAAAAAAAAGAAGACCTTAAAAATCAGCTGGCCATGCTAAATGAAGACATAAAGAAATGCAAGGATGAACTCCAAGAATCATCAAGAAAATCAGAAAATGATGTGAAAAGGGAGCTTGACAGAGGGATGGAAATTATACATAGAAAAATAATAGAAAATGCAAACTTAATTGAACAAGCCCAAAACTCACTAGAAGCTCTCAAGAATAGAGTCAGCCAAGTGGAGGATAGAAACTCTGATCTGGAAGACAAGATGGAAGAAACAGTTAGAGAGTTCAAAAATTTCAGTAAGTTTAAAAGCTCCTGTGAACAGAACATGAGGGAATTGTGGGATACAGTTAAACGTCCCAATATCAGGATCATTGGAATACAAGAAGGAGAAGAAATCCAGACCAAAGGCATGGAGAACTTATATAACAAAATAATTGAAGAAAACTTCCCCAATCTCTTAAAAGAAAGGCCCATCAAGATACAAGAAGCCAATAGAACTCCAAACAGACTGGACCAAAGGAGAAACTCTCCAAGACATATTATTATTAAGACTCTAAACATTGACACCGAAGAGAAAATCCTAAAAGCAGCTAGGGAAAAACAGCACACCACCTTCAGAGGTAACCCCATCAGAATTACTTCAGACTTCTCAATGGAAACCCTGAAAGCTAGAAGAGCCTGGAATGAAACACTCCAAAGTCTAAGAACCTATGGCTTCCAACCCAAACTACTCTACCCAGCAAAAGTATCCCTCATAATAGATGGTGAACGAAAAACTTTCCATGACAAAACTCAGCTTTACAATTATATGAACACAAAACCAAACCTACAGAGAGTATTTCAGGAAATTCTACACAGAGAAGAAAAAAATAATCAAACACAATTGCCTGCAAGAAGCAGATCACAACAACCAAACTCAGAGTAGGCACAAAAAACTTCAAAGTCCATGAAAACTCCAACCCACATTTACCATCACAATATGGCAGGGATCAAATCAAATCTCACAGTCATTACCCTAAATATTAATGGCCTTAATTCACCCATCAAGAGACACAAGCTAACAAGATGGATCAAAAAATTAGACCCCTCAATCTGTTGCCTTCAAGAAACCCACCTCACCATTAAAGACAGACATCTCCTCAGGGTGAAAGGGTGGAAAACAGTATTCCAAGCAAACGGGAATAAGAAACAAGCAGGTGTAGCTATATTAATATTGGATAAAATAGACATCAAACCAAATATAATCAAAAAAGACAAAGAAGGCCACTTCCTACTTATCAAAGGAACGATCCATCAAGAGGATATTACAATCATAAATCTGTATGCACCAAACACAGGGGCACCACAGTTCATAAAACAAAACCTACTTGACAATAAAACAGAAATAACCACAAACACCATCATAGCTGGGGATTTCAATACACCATTATCAGGAATAGACAGATCATCCAAACAGAAACTCAACAGGGAAGTGAGAGAGCTCAACAAAACCATAGATCACTTAGACCTAATGGACATCTACAGAACCTTCCATCCCAAATCCACAGATTACACATTCTTCTCAGCAGTCCATGGAACATTCTCTAAAATAGACCATATATTGGGTCACAAAGACTGCCTCCACATATTTAGGAAGATTGACCTAATTCCCTGCATGATATCAGATCACAATGCTATATTGCTAGAAATCAACAATAAAAGACCCACCAAGAATCCCAAAGGCACCTGGAAACTGAACAGCACACTTTTAAACAATAAATGGATAGTGGATGAAATAAAAAATGAAATTGCAAAATTTCTGGAATTGAACGACAATGAGAACACATCGTATCAAAACTTATGGGACACAATGAAGGCGGTCCTCAGGGGAAAATTCATATCACTCAATGCCTTCGTAAAAAAGACAGAAAGGTCCCAAATCAATAACCTAACCATCCACCTAAAGGCACTGGAAAAACAAGAAAAATCCAACCCAAAGAGCTCCAGAAGGAAAGAAATAATTAAAATCAGAGCAGAAATCAATGAATTGGAAACCAAGGAATCAATTAAGACAATTGACAAAACAAAGAGCTGGTTCTTTGAAAAAATAAACAAGATTGACAAATCCCTGGCCAATCTGATCAAGCAAAAAAAGATGAAGCTTCAAATTAACAAAATTCAAAATGAAAAAGGAGAGATCACAACAGACATAAGTGAAATTGGGAGAATAATCAGGACTTATTTCAAAAACCTCTACTCCACAAAACTGGATAATGTGGAGGAGATGGATAAATTCTTGGACGCATACCATCTACCAAAGCTAAACACAGAGCAGATTAATCACCTCAATCAACCCATCACACTCATGGAGATTGAAAAAGTAATAAAAAAAACCTCCCAAAAAAGAAGAGCCCAGGACCAGATGGCTTCTCAGCTGAATTCTATCAAACCTTCATGGAAGAACTCAAACCAATCTTCCTCAAACTGTGCCACACAATTGGTGAACAGGGAAAGCTACCCAACTCCTTTTATGAAGCTAGCATCACCCTAATTCCAAAACCAGGCAGAGATGCCACAAGAAAAGAAAACTACCGGCCAATTTCCCTGATGAATTTAGATGCAAAGATCCTAAACAAAATCCTT
Organism: Dipus sagitta; assembly: GCA_036346955.1. Taxonomy (NCBI): domain Eukaryota; kingdom Metazoa; phylum Chordata; class Mammalia; order Rodentia; family Dipodidae; genus Dipus; species Dipus sagitta. Next base: position 51,164,653 of record CM070775.1, on the reverse strand, counting down.
GCAAACCGAATCCAACAACACATCAAAAGCATTATCCACCTTGACCAAGTGGGATTCATTCCAGGAACATAGGGGTGGTTCAACATACGGAAATCTGTCAATGTAATACACCACATAAACAAGGTTAAACATAAAAACCACATGATCATTTCGATAGATGCAGAAAAGGCCTTTGACAAGATTCAACACCACTTCATGTTCAAAACATTGGAGAGAGTTGGCATGGTTGGTTCATATCTTAACCTAATAAAGGCAATATACGAAGCTCCGAAGGCCCAAATAATACTTAATGGAGAGAGACTGGAGGAATTCCCATTAAGATCAGGAACAACACAGGGTTGTCCACTCTCACCTCTGCTTTTCAATATAGTTCTGGAAGTCCTAGCTCAAGCAATAAGACAGGAGAAGGAAATACAAGGGATACAATTTGGAAAGGAGGAAGTTAAGTTAGCTTTATTCGCTGATGACATGATTATATATGTAAGAGACCCGAGAGACTCCATCCCAAAACTCCTGAAGGTGATTAACTCCTATAGCAAAGTGGCAGGATACAAAATCAATGCACAAAAATCAGTAGCCTTCCTTTATGCAAAGGACAAAGATACAGAAAAAGAAATAAGGGACATAGTCCCATTTTCAATTGCGACAAAAAAAAAATAAAATACCTTGGAATAACGTTAACCAAGGAAGTGAAAGATCTATACAATGAAAACATAAAAACACTCAAAAAAGAAATTGAGGCGGACTTGAGAAAATGGAAAGACCTCCCATGTTCCTGGATAGGCAGAATTAACATTGTGAAGATGACAATCCTACCAAAGGCAATTTACAGATTTAATGCAATACCAATTAAAATCCCCACAGTGTTCTTCACAGAGATAGAAAAAATGATCTCAAATTTCATATGGAAAGGCAGAAGGCCTCACATTTCCAAACATATCCTCAGCAAAAGAAATACCTCTGGAGGCATCACCATACCTGATCTAAAGCTATATTACAAAGCCATAGTAATAAAAACAGCATGGTACTGGCATAAAAACAGGACTATAGATCAATGGAATAGACTTGAGGACCCGGACTTTGGGTCAAGCAACTATAGCTACTTGATATTTGATAAAGGCCCAAACAATATACGCTGGAAAAAAGACAGCATCTTCAACAAATGGTGCTGGACAAAGTGGATAACCATATGCAGGAAACTAAAACTTGACCCACACATTTCACCATGCACTACACTCAAGTCCAAATGGATCAAAGATCTCAATATAAGACCAGAAACTCGAATACTACTGGAAGAAAATTTAGGAAGTACATTCCATGATATAGGAATGGAAAAAGACTTCCTGAACAAAACCCCAGTAGCTCATGAACTTAAACCATCACTCAACCAATGGGACCACATGAAGCTGAGGAGTTTCTTTACAGACAAGCATACAATTAGCAAAGCCAATAGATTACCCACAGAATGGGAGAAAATATTTGTGGGTTATCCAACTGGTAGAGGACTAATCTCTAGAATCTACAAAGAACTCAAAAATCTAAACAGTAAGAAGTCAAACACCCCACTCACAAGATAGGGCAAAGAGCTGAACAGGCAGTTCACAAAGGAAGAAATAGAAATGGTAAACATACACTTAAGAAAATGTTCAGCATCCCTAATCATCAGAGAAATGCAAATTAAAACAACTATGAGATTCCACCTTACCCCAATAAGGATAGCAAGCATCAAAAAATCAAATAAAAACAAATGCTGGCGAGGATGTGAAGTAGGAACACTCATCCACTGTTGGTGGGATTGTAGGATGGTACAACCACTTTGGAAAGCAATATGGAGACTTCTGAAAAAGCTGAGTATAGAAATACCAACAGACCCAGTTATTCCCTTACTGGGCATCTACCCTAAAACCTTCAAACCACAGACTAAAGAGGTTTGCTCAACCATGTTTATAGCGGCTCAATTTGTAATAGCTAAGAGCTGGAATCAACCCAGATGTCCATCACTAGAAGAATGGATAACTAAGATGTGGTATATCTACACAATGGAATTCTATACAGCAGTAAGAAAAAATGACACAATGAAATTTGAGGAAAAATGGTTGAACCTGGAACAGATCATTATCAGTGAACTTACCCAATCACAGAAAAAAAATCGCCACATAGTCTCACTCATCTACAGCACCTAACCTGAATCTACTGAAGATACCTTACATACCCAGCAAGCATCTCCTAGATTAGACACTAGGATGGAAGGGGAGGGAGGGGAGGGCATCAAAGGGGTGGGAAACACAAATCTAGACCCAAACGGCAATGGTACCATAATCTTCTACTTACTAAAAGATAGACCAAATGGCTGATCCTTCACCAGGCCCTTACAGGGAACACCTGAACCACAAGACACTGGAGAGGGTAAGATTAAGACTAACCTTAATCTCCTACATCTTCCCTCCCTCACTTCCCCTCTCCCTGTCTCTCTCTCTCTTATCTCTAACTCTTGTATACTAGTTATCTTTTTCCTCATTTTCTTAGTGGGCACTGACCTGTAACTCCCAGAACCAGCATGGGGCTATCATCCACAATGAGCTTTTGATCAGAGAGACCTACAAGGTTTCCTAAAAGACAGACAGATTTCTGTCAGAGTACTTGATGACCCACCAAAGGTTAGTGGTAAGACCCTACTGCTGAAGACACCTTATGTGATTGACATGCAAATTAGAATGGCATGGCTGGAAGTTGGATGAGAGTCAGTCCCCAGACAGTCAGCACGTCTAGTGCCAGAAGGTGCTACATGGGCGACTGGGGGAAATTGACCAATATCTATCGAAGCAACGCATGGTCTAACCTACTTAGCAGCAAATAACTTATTGTGATGCCCACACAAGTGCAGTGGTGGCACACAGCCATGGTGGGGAACCAACTGCTCTCAATTTGGCCAACTGATCCCCTCACTGGTATGGGACCCATAGTTGGAGCTGGGAAACAAGTCAGAACCATATCCAAACATAAGCCCACTCTCCAGTATCAAGCTACTATCAATTGTGGGCTACAAGAGGGCTTACACCTATTAAATTCTCTATAAAAAAAAAAGTAAGGGTTATCTCATTTGTCCTGGTGCTAACTTACTCTCCGTTGGAGAATCTGCTTCTCTTTTTCAGATAGATGTAGACCCTAAGGAGAGAGCCACCCCATCATACCTCCAAAGGGCCCCGGCTGAAACTAAGAAAACTTGGAGAAACAAGCAAGGGGGCTGTTTTCCTGATGAACCAGACACCAGCACAAGGGGGAAGGAGATCAGCATAGAGAAAAATCAACTCCTACCAAATCAGAGAGCCAGAGCCTCAGAGGCCCTCAACACCTCATCACTGAAGCAGACCAAAAATGAACCCAACATGGCTCAGGGAAATTTTGCGGAAGAGGGGGCGGAAAGAATGTCAGAGTCACATGTTGGGTCATGATATGCAGAGACATTTATCTTACCCATAACTGTGGGCTAACTCCACAATGCATGACCCGTATACCTCAACAAGGAGGGGCCAAGGGGAGGGGGTAGGTCACGGATGAGCCTAATAATGGTACCAAACTGACTGTATTTGCTGAATACAGAACTGACTAATAAAAAAAATAAATAAATAAATAAAATAAAATAAAAAGAAAAGAAAAGAAAAACTGAAACCAATTTTTCTCAAACTATGGCACACAATCAGAGAAGTGGGAAGGCTCCCCAACTCCTTCAATGAAGCCAGTATCACCCTAATACCCAAACCAGGTGTATATGCCACAAAAAAAAAAAAAAAAAAAAAAAACTGTAGGCCTATTTCCCTGAAGAACTTAGACGCAAAGATTCTGAAAAAAATCCTCACAAACCAAATCCAACAACAAATCAAATCCCTTATCCACCTTGATCAAGTAGGCTACATCCCTCTGAGAAACACAGGGGTGGGGGTGGTTCAACATAAGGAAATCTATCAGTGTAATAATCCACATAAATAAGCTTAAACACAAAAACCACATTATCATTTAGATAGATGCAAAAAAGGCCTTTGACAAAATACATCACTCCATGATCAAAACATTGAAGAGAAATGGCATGGATGGTTTATACATCAATATAATAAAGGCTATATATAAAGCTCCTAAAGCCAAAATAATGTTTAATGGAAAGACTCTGAAGAAATTCCAATTGAGATCAGGAGCAACACAAGGGTTCCACGCTCACCTCTGCTCTTCAACGTAGCACTAGACATCCTAGCTCAAGCAATAAGATAGGAGAAAGAAAGAAAAGGGATACAAATTGGTAAGGAAGAAGTTACATTATCCCTGTTTTCAGATGACATGATTTTATACATAAGTTCCCCAAGAACCTCCATCTCAAAACTCTTAAAGGTGATTAACTCCTATAGCAAAGTAGCAGGATACAAAATCAATGCACAGAAATCAATAGCCTTTCTATATGCAAAAGACTTAGATACAGAGAAAAAAATAAGTGACATTGTCTCATTTTCAATAGCAACAAAAATAAATAAATTAAATACCTTGGAATAACATTAACCAAGTATGTGAAATACCTATACAATGAAAACTTAAAAACACTCAAACATGAAATTGAGGAGGACTTGAGGAAATGGAAAGATCTCCCATGCCCCTCGATAGGCAGAATTAACATTGTGAAAATGGTAATCTGACCAAAGACAATGTACAGGTTTAATGCATTACCAATCAAAATCCCAACATTGTTATTCACAGAGATAGAAAAAATGATCTCAAAATTCATATGAAAGAGGAGAAGGCCTGAGATATCCAAGTATATCGTCATCAAAAGAAACACCACTGGAGGCATCACCATACCTGATCTAAAGCTATATTATAAAGCCATGGTAATAAAAACAGCATGGTACTGGCATAAAAATAGTAGTATAGACCAATAGAAGAGAATTGAGGACCAGGATTTTGTGTCAATTAACTACAGCTTCTTAGTATTTAACAAAGGCCCTAGCAATATATGCTGGAAAAGAGAAAGCATCTTTACCAAATGGTGCTGGACAAACTGGATATCCATATGCAAGAAATTGTCCTTGATCCACACATCTCACCATGCATGACAGTCAAGTCCAAATAGATCAAAGACCACAATATAAGACCAGAAACTCAGTTACTACTGGAAGAAAAAATAGGAGGAACTTTTCAGGATATAGGAATGGGAAAAGATTTCCTGAACAAAACCCCAGTAGCACAGAATCTTAATCATTCAACCATTGGGATCTTCTGAGGCTGAAAAGTTTCTTCACAGACAAACATACAATAAGCAGAGACAATATATTACCCACAGGATGGGAGAAAATATTTGCTGAATATCCAACTGACAGAGGTCTAATCTCCAGAATCTACAAAGAACTCAAAACCTTAAACAATAAAAAGTCAAGCAACCCACTCACAAAATGGGACAAAGAACTGGACAGGCAGTTCTCAGAGGAAGAAATATTAATGGCAAACATACAGTTAAGAGAATGTGCATCATCCCTAATCATCAGGGAAATGCAAATTAAAACAACTATGATATTCCACCTTACCCCAATAAGGACAGCACACATTTAAAAAATCAAACGAAAATAAATGCTGGTGAGAATGTGCAAAAATAGGAACCCTCATTCACTGTTGGTTGGAATGTACGGTGGTTTCCACTTTGGAAAGCAATATGGAGACGCCAAAAAAGGTTGACTATAGAGGTACCAACAGACCCAGCTATTCCCTTACTGAGTATTTATCCTGAAACCCCATGCCTCAGTTCAGAGAGATTTGCTCAACCATGTTTATAGCTGCTCAATTCATAATAGCTAAGAGCTGGAATCAACCCAGATGTCCATCATTAGATAAATGGATAACCAAGATGTGGCATATCTACATCATGGAATTCTATATAGCAGTAAGGAAAAATGACACAATGAAATTTGAAGAAAAATGGTGGTACCTGGATCAGACCATTCTCAGTGAACTCACCCAATCACAGAAAGGTAATCATCATATAGTCTCACTCATCTATAGCTCCTAACCTGAATCTACCTGAGATGCTGACATACCTAATAAGAATCTCAAGGACCGGACAACAGGGTAGGCGAGGCAGGAGGGAAGGGTAAAGGTGAGGGTGTGGGACACAAAACTGGTCCCAAATGGCAATGGTACCATAAAATTCTACATCCTAAAAGACAGACTAAATGGATGAACCTTCATCAGGCCCTTAGAGGGAACACATGAATCACATGGCCCTGGAGAGAGTATTATGAAGACTGACCTCAAACTTCTCCTGTTTCTCTCTCTCTCTCTCTCCCACTTTTATCTCTTCTCTCTATCTCTTTTATATTGCTTATCTTTTTCTTCCTTCTCTTCTTGGGTACTGATCTGTAACTCCCAGTACCAGCATGTGGCTAACATCCACAATGAGCTGTTGATCATAGAGACCTACAAGGTTTCCCAAAAGAAGACAGATTTCTGTCAGAGTACTCAATGACTCACCAAAGTTTAGTGGTAAGACTCTACTGCTGAAAAGACCATATGCTGTTGGTAAGGACAATGGAGTGACCTTGCTGGAATCTGGAAGAGAGTCAGTCTCCAGGCAGTTATAAGTGACTGGGGGAAAATGACCAACATCTATCCAATCAACTTGTGGTCTAAGCTACTCAGCAGAAAACAACCTGATGCTCACACAAGTGCAGTAGTGGCATACAGCCATGGTGGGAAACAAACAGCTCTTGATTTGGATAACTGATCTGCTCAGTGGAATGGAACCCACAGCTGGAGCTGGTAATCAAGCCAGAACCAAATCAAAAAATGAGCCCACTCTCCATTATCAAGCTCCTACCAATCTTTGGCTACAAGAGGGCCTACACCTATTAAACTCTCTAAAAAAACAAAAGTCATCCCATTTATCTGGCACTAACTTCACTCTCCATTGGAAAATTTGCTTCTATTTTTCAGATGGATGAAGATTCTAAGGAGACAACCAGCCCATCACACCTCATATAGGTCCCAGCTGAAACTAAGAGTATTTGGGGAAATGAGCAAGAGTGTTACTTCCTTGGTGAACCTGGTACCAGCACAATGATGAAGGAGATAGACACAGAGAATACTCAATTCATATCAAACCAGATATCCAGAGACACAGAGGCTCCCAAGACCTCATAACTGAAGCTGGTCTAAAATGAACCCAACATGGCTCAGGGAAATTTGTGGAAGAGGGGGTGGAAAGAATGTTAGAGCCATACATTGGGTCATTATGCACAGAGATATTGCCTCTTACCCATAACTCATGGCTATCCCCACAATGCATGACCCATATTCAACAACCAGGAGGGTTCCTGCAGAGGGAGGAGGACAGGAAGGAGGCTAATGATGATACCAACATGATTGTATACACCGTGTACATAACTAATAAAAAAAAATCAAGACAGGTTTCTGTCAAAGCACATGATTACTTGCCTGACACAAAAGGTAAGTCCCTATTGCTGAAGACACCATATTCCGCCAACACAGATCATGGAGAGTCCTGGCTGGAAACTGGAAGAGAGCCATTCCCCAGACAGCTAGCCCTTCTAGTGCTAGAAAAGCTACATAAGCTATGGGGGGAATGTAGCCAACAATGATCTAAGCAACCAGTGTTCTAAGCTACTCAGAAGCAAACATCCTGATAGGATGTACATGTCAGTGCAATAGTGGCACATAGCCTTGGTGGGTAACCAATAGCTTTCTGAATGGCGAATAGATCCACTCAGTATAAAGGAATCCATATCTGGAATTGAGGAACAGGTTAGATACCTTTGGAGACAAAGATTATGCTCTCCAATACCAAGTTCCCACTAGTCATGGTTGGCTAAAAGAGGGGTTACATACATCAAATTATCCCTAAATTAATACTGCTTATCACATTAACCTATGCTGACTTCACTCTCCATTGGAGAATCTGTTTTTCTTTTTCAGAAGGTAGCAAGACCCAAGGAGATAAACTCCCCCTTGCACTTCAGCGAAGCCACAGCTGAAACCACAGAGGAATTTTGGAGGGTGTCTTACCAAAGCAGAGATCCAGAGGGTCCTAAGAGCTCACCACTGAAGTACATTTAAGTCTTACCCACCATGGCTCAGAGAATTTTGCGGAAGAAGGACCATAAAGATTATAAGTCACTAGTTGAGACACCATGTCCAGAGACATTCCTTGCCACCTACCCCCCAAAGAAACTGACTTCTGCTCCCACAATGCATAACCCACAACCCCATAAGAAATACTTGCAACCCCAATGATGAGTGCCTCCAGTAGAATGGGGGCAGGGCCAAGGGGCAGATGGTACCAACACATGATTTATCCATATAAAATATGTTGTTAATAATAATAATAATAATAATAATAATAATAATAATAATGGAAAAAATTAAATATTATGAATAAGCATATAAAAACCTATTTCTTGGATAATGATACACTGGGAAGCCATAGATTGTTACTAGAAAAAATTCAGTGCCAGGAATGGGATACCTATCAGTAAGTTGTTGGCCAGGGAGTTCCCTGATGCTCCAAAAACATTACAGATCATTGTCAAGGCTCTTGGTTTCCCACCATAACTAGATGGTAAGACCCTATTGTTGAAGACTCCACATGCTTGGGCTGCAGGTCACTGAGAAACAAGCTGGAGCTGAGTTGAAAACCTCCTCCCTGTGGACCAGTTCACCAAAAGCTAGAAAAAACCACACTGCATGCAGCCATATGGGAGAGAGAAGTCATCAATGGTGAGTGAGAAACTGCAGTGGACATTGTAAGCCTTACCACTAGCCAGAAAAGCCAAATGTGCCAACTGGTGCTATGTAACATCTGTTGTTGTTTGGCTAAATGCATATATTTTGTAGGCAATTTTTTTTAATGTTCATGCCCATATATTAAAGCTACCCTCACTTTTGGTTAGAGAAGCTTCTCTTTGCAGATGGCAGTGATCACTAAGAAGTGACAGTGGAGGGTTCAGCACTGAGACATCTCTATCACACTTTCTCAGGCTCAGGTTTCATTGTGGAAGAGGTAGTGGAAAGAATGTAAGAGCCAAAGGAAGGGTAGGACAAGGAAAACTTATAGGCACAAAATGGCCTGGAGATCCATGACCTCACAGCACCTGGTACTACCTACATAAGACTCTCACAATAGGAGGAGAAGATGATTACATCAAAATAAAAGAGAAACTACTTGAGAGAGGGAGCTGATATGATGGAGGGTGGGATTATAAGGAGGAAATGGGGAGGAGGGAATTATGGTTTATTTTCTATAATTATGGAAGATGTCAGCATCTGGCTGGTTATTGTTTTTCACCTCACCTGGTGTTTTTCTGTTATTTTTCTACCCATGAGATGTCTAGTATCCATTTAAAACCAGAAATGATGCAATCAACTCTACCTCCATTTTGAAAATGTTTTCCCTTGGTTGAAGGTCTGGAATAAGAAACAACATTGTAAGCAAAACATTAGGATTTAGGGATTAGATGGGGAAGCCCAGACATCAAAAATTTTAGTTATATGGGGGTTTTGTGTGTGTTTTGTCTTCGTTTTTGTTTTGTTTTGTTTTCTCCTTGTTCGCAGAGAGAATGGAACATTGGTGTCAGATAACCCTCTAAGGCCTTGTCATTCTCATTGCTAGGCATTCAAATAGTTCTTCATCCAATGTTCTAACCCTGCAAATAGGTAGGGGAAAGAACCAAAGGAGTTCAAACAAAAGTACTGGCTTCCAAATTGTCTGTCCCATTAACTGGTAGGTTATGCACATTTTGACAGGATTGTTCAGTTCATGGCACCTTAACTGCTATTGCTAAATAAAGGGCCGGACTACCTCTAGGAAGATCAGTATGACTCTTATATAGCAAAAATTCTATGAATCTATTTCATGTTTTATATTAAATAAAATAATTGCATGTTTTCAAAATTCATATACTTCACAATCAATTGACAATTTCTTGCTTTGTCCTCAGTTACATATATATGTTCCCTACCTTATGTTTTTCTTCAAACATCTAGAGACAGATTCTGACTCTCAAGTTGAGAAGACAACAATATTATTACACTTCCTTTTAGCCTTCCTTCACCTTTGCTGACAATACCTGTACTGCATTCTGATATCTTAATTATGTCTTTATTATTGTATGAACCTCAATTTGAAAAGTTGGAAATTTGGTTTTGAAAAATTCCCCATTGGAAAGCATTCATATGCAGTGATTTCTTTATGGCAATTTCTCATTGTCTTTCTTTATAGCAACAAATATTGTTTCTGTCATTTTCTTCATTGTTCTAATTCTCTGTCAAATTGAGTATTTTATGCATTTCCAATTTACCAAGGAACTTTCCTGTCAGTATTGCTGCTCATTCATTTCTCAGCTAGTCTGACTGCTCTCCAAACATACTATTTAATCCTGACCCCCTTTTCATGGCTTCCATGGACTTACTCTACTCTTTACTGAATGCATGAGTTTTTTGTCTGTCTCATTTTGTTGGAATACTTATTTAATAATCTTCCTAATGAAATGGGTTTGGCATGTGGCACATTTACACTGCACTTCAAGACCTCCAGATAGTATCAGTAATCTTCCAATATTGCTCAACTCTGAGCATGCTCCAGCAATATTCCACATAGTAGGTCTGTGCTCTACACCTGGGAGTTCTTTTTTCTGGAACTCAGAAAGCTATGCTGTTCACAACTAGGAATCTGATAGTACATAAAAGTAATGATGGATCAATACCTACAGGGACCACACTAAACAGTAACTTTTAAGACTTGTATAGATAACCCAGCTCCCTCATCCTTTTGATGTCATAGCTCTAAATTAAGGGTGTTATACCATTTTCTAGAGTTTCCTATGTGATTGTACCATGGTCTAAAGTGATTTCTACTGTTGTAGTCAATTTTCTCCTATTATAACAGAATAACACTTAGAATATCATAATGAAAAAAATTTGAGTCATTGTTCTAAAAGAAGGGAGGTTCAAAATCAAGGGCTACATTTGATGAAAATGTTCATGCTACATTGTAACCTAGTAGAAAACATAACATGGACAGAGAGCATGACAAGTATTATACAGCAAACCTATTGTAACAATAGCTAACCCCCTTTTCTATGACAGTGGAATTAAAACAGTCATGAGACCTTGTGGCCTAATCAGGTTCTAAGTATCACTTAAAGAATTCAGAGGAATTATCACATTGGGGATTATGTTGACAACACATGGACATTGAAGGTACATTCATTCAAATTATATCAGAAGATGGTTTCACATCTCTCCTTCAATTAATTACCCCTTTCCCTATTCATATTCCCCTTACTTCCCTGTGATTGTGTCTATGCTTCTTCATAATCTTTATTACAAACATATGTCTCAGGACCTGCTTCCAGTGAAAATAAGGCTAGCAGGTTGACCTCCTGTTTTGTGATGAATACCATATTATTTAATCTCCATAATCTTCTGAGAAAATGATTGGAGAGGTTAGACTCAAATAGTATATTCTTTAACTAGAGGTGTTGTAATGGAGGTCAGCAAAAGACACGTGCCCATTCATTCCTCCTGAGGCCTAAGCACAGTTCTGTCTGTTGTGCCACATGGCCACATGCCTAGACTGAGCCAGTTAAGGATCTCCTGGCAGCCTCTCCCTTACTCAGGAAGAAGGCTCTTAGCCTCTAACTGATACAAACATGGAAAATCTTTTCTTTTGCCCCTTTAAATCCTTTATGGAACCATGTAGTTTTCATAAATAAATGGACTTCTTCTATACCTATTGCCTACTTTTCAATAAGCCAGCCTTAATTTCCTTTGGGCATTTGGCCTATAGAAGGCCAGTGCTTATTTCTATGGCTGATTAGTGGTTCTGATTAGTCCTTGAAGCAGGAAATTCAATATCCCTTAGGGGAACCCTAAAGATGCAGATGACCATGAATTCAAGGAAGCCTATTCAGAACAGAAATCAATGGAGAAAGGAGGCAATGTTAATGTAGACAACGTCCTACTAGTGTCTAAATGCAAGAGCTCAGACAGGGAGAGTGGAGGGGAAGGGGAACAGAGACTGTATTCAGAATAGCACACTGCAGTTTCATCACTCTAAAAGCCAGCTTTAACAACTCCCTTCCCAATGTGGAAATTTAAAGCTTCCTTTTTGTGAATTTTGACCGGTTTATAGCCCTGAAAGCAAGTTTCACCTCTCTCAGAGATTACCCTTTGGGTTGAACACATGTCCTGGAGTAGAGAGGCTGCATTTCACAGGCGCCACACCACAATGATGGCACAGGCGTCATTAGAGACATTTCAAGACTATGCACCTTTTAAAAAACTGTAGAGATGGGAAAAAGACACTAATTTGTAAAATGTGTAGCTTATCTGAGTGCAGATATCCATTTTTAGATGATCATTAACATTTTACAATAGGTTTTTGACAGAATATAGTTTTAAAATCTCTCCAATATAATTCTCCCTTAGTCACTATTTAATTATTGTATGGGTTAATTCTTTACATGTAGGAAGACACTAATTGCAGCCCTTCACTTCCTCCTGCCTTTCTTATGGAGACAACAGGAAGGGTGGTAAAAAAGTGCAAGATTTTCAAGGGCAGGATGACAAGAGAGGGAGGCTTTGCTCAGTAAATGGCTGTCTTTCTCCTCTCAGTGTCTGACTCAGTTTGGAAGGACCATGTCTTCCCAGAAGATCTTTCCTTTCTTCTCCACAAGTTCCATTCATGCTGTGAAATAGCAGCCTGAAGTCATAGTATCCATACATGGTTTATAAATCATAAAATTAGTATCAATATTTTCAAACCTTAGTTCATAATTATCTTTTTTTTAATTTAATTTTATTATATGTGGACATACTTAGTATGTAAACGACGCATGTTGGTACTATCCTTTCCCTCATCCCTGCCCCTTTTCTGAAGAGGTCCTTCTGGTTGGGGATTCAGGTCAACCCCATGGGGGGATTGTAGGTCATGCATTGTGGTGGCAGCAGTCAGCTATGGGTGAGAGGGAATATCTCTGTGCAAAATGTCCCAACCTGTGTCTTGAACAATCTTTCTACCCCCTCTTCCACAAAATTCCCTGAGACATATCAGGTGCATTTTAAGTCTACTTCAGTAATGGGCTCTTAGAAGGCTCTGGATCTCTGCTTTGGTAGCTGTTGAGTGTCCTCAGTGTCTATCTCCTTCACCATTGTGCTGATACCAGGTTCACTGAGAAAGCAACACTTTTGCTCATTTCCCCAACTCCTCTATGGTTTCAGCTGGAGCCAGGATGAAATTTGATGGGTTGTTTATCTCCTCAGGTCCCCCCTCCATCTTAAAAAGAAAAGTAGATTCAACAGAAAGTGAAGTTAGCACCAAATAAATGGGATGACCATTATTAATTTACAGAGAATTTAAAGGGTATAGATCCTCTTATAGCCAAGATTAGTGGGAGCTTGACATTGAAAGGCAAAATTGTTATCTGGACATGATTCTGCCTTGTTTCCCAGTTCCAGATATGGGTTCCTTACCAATGAGCAGATCCATTAGCCAATCCAAGAGCAGCTGGTTACCCATCATGGCTGTGTGCCGCGATCGTGAGTATCATGTCAGGTTGTTTGTTTCTGAGTAGCTTAGACTTTGAGATGCTGAGACAGATGTTGGCCACTTTCCCCAAGAAGCTCAGCAAAAGATGGGCAAACAATCTGGGGACTGGGTCTCTTCTGGATTTCGACCAGGACTCTTCATGGTCTGTGCTGACACCATATGGTGTCTTCAACAGTAGGTTCTTACCATTAACCTCGGGTGGGTAATCAACTGCTCTGACAGAAGTCTTATTTGTTTGGGAGACCTTGTAGGACCTCTGATCAAGAGCTTGTTGTGGATGTTAACTGTATCCTGGTACATGGAATTACAGGCAAGAGCCAAGACAAAAGAAAAATGGAAAAGACAGAAAAAAAAGAGGAACGGGAGAAATTTAAGGCTAGCCTTCATCTCACCCTCTCCAGGACCATTGATTCAGGTGCTCCCCATAAGGTCCTGTTGAGGATTCAACCTTTTAGGCTAACTTCCAGGATGTAGGTTTCTGTGGTACCAGTTCAATTTAAGTTCAGTTTTGTTTCCATTCCCCACCCTTCCACTTACCCAAGTCCTATGCTCCCTATTGTGAAAGCCTCAAGATGCCATGCAGGTATGTCAGCAACACTGGCTGATCCAGGTTAGGAACCACAGATGAGTGAGACTGTGCGATAACTGTCTTTCTGTGATTGTGCGAGTTCACTTACTGTTTTCTGTTCTAAGTTTGACTATTTTTCTACAAATTTCATTGTGTCATTTTTTTTTCTTAATGCTGAGTAGAATTCCATTGTGTAGATAAACCACATCTTGGTTATCCACTTATCCAATGATGGGCACCTCAGTTGATTCCAGTTCTTAACTATTATGAATTGAGCATCTATAAACATGGTTGAACAAATATGTCTGAACTGAGATGTGAAGGTTTTAGGGTAAATGTCCTGTAAGGGAATAACAGCATCTGTTGGTAACTCTATAATCCTACTTTTCAGGAGTCTCCATGTTTATTTCCATAGGGGTTGTGCCAGCTTACATCCCCAACAATAGTGAAAGAATGATCCTATTTCTCCACATCCCTGCCAACATTTGTTTTCATTTGATTTTTTAATGTTTGCTATCCTTACTGAGGTAAGGTGGAATCTCATAGTTGTTTTAATTTGCCTTTCCCTAGTGGTTAGGGATCTTGAACATTTTAAGTGTGTGTTAGCCATTTGTAATTCTACCTCTTATAGTGCCTTATTCAGTTCTCTGTCCCACATTTGGAATGGGTTTTTTGTTTTTTTATTGTTTAGTTTTTTGAGTTCTTTGTAGATTCTAAATATTAGGCTTCTGTCAGTGGTATAGCTGGCCAAGATTTGCTCCCACTATGTGGGTAATCCATTGGCTCTGATTACAGTATATTTGTCTGTGCAAAAGCTATTATCTTCATGAGATCCCATGCACTGGGTGCTTATCTAATTTCCTAGGTTACTGCGGTTTTGCTCAGGAAGTCTTTTCTCAGTTCCTTATCATGGAGCATGACTCCTATTTTTTTCTTCCAGTAATTGAAGAGTTTCAGGTCATATATTGAGGTCTTTAATCCAATGGGACTTGAGTTTTGTGTAATGACAAAATGAGTGGGTCTAATTTCATTTTCCTACTTAGGGTAATCCAATCTATCCAACACCATTTGATGAGGATGCTGCTTTTTTCTCCAATCTACATGATTGGCACCTTTGTTCAAAAATCAAGCAACTATAGCTACTTCCTAATGTCTGGGTTTTCAATTCAATTCCATTGGTCCATGTTTCTGTTTTTAGTCCAGTACCAAGCTGTTTTTGTCCCTATGGCTTTGTACCATAGCTTTAGATTGCATATTTACGCCTTCTACCATTCCTCGTGAATTTTGAAATCATTTTTCGAATCTCTTTGAAGAATGATGCTAGTATTTTTATTGGTATTGCATTAAATATGTATATTGCTTTTGGTAGTATTGCTGTTTTCCCAATATTAATTCTACTTATCCAGGAACATGAGAGGTGTTTCATCTTCTCAAGTCCTTCTCAGTTTCATTCTTGAGGTTTTTTTTTTTTACTTTTGTAATCAGTGAATACAGCCAAATTGGTACCATTGTTAGCCTTCTCCCTGTCCTCACCCATACACAGGGACCCTCCTTGTTGGAGTATATGGGTCGTGCTTTGTGGGGTTAGCCTTCAGATTGTTGTAGGAGGAAATGTCTGTGCATGTCATGACCCAACATGTGGTTCTGACATTCTCTCTTCCCCCTCTTCCACTAAATTCCCTGAGCCATGTTGGGTTTATTTTAGGTGTACTTCAGTGTTGAGATCTTGGGAGCCTCTGTATCTCTGGATATCTGGTTTGGTAGGGGTTGATTGTTCCATGTGTCTATCTTCTTCACCATTGTGCAGGTTCTTGGTTTGCCAAGACAACAGTGTTCTTGCATGTTTTCCCAATTATTTTTAGTTTCAGCTGGGGCCCTTTTGAGGTATGATGGGTGGTTCTCTCCTTAGGATCTGCATCTATCTGAAAAACAGAAGCAGATTCTCTGATGGAGAGTAAATTTAGTACCAAATAAATGTGATAAACGTTATTTTTTAGAGACAGTTTAATAGATGTAGACCCACTTATAGCCCACAATTGGTGCTAGCTTGATAATGGAAAGTGGGCTCATTTTTTGGATATGGTTCTGACTTGTTTCACAGCTCCAGCTATGGGTTCCATTCCACTGAGCAAATCAGTTAGCCAAATCAAGAGCAGTTTGTTTCCCACCATGGCTGTGCACCACTGTTGTACTTGTGTGAGCATCCCCTCAGGTTGTTTGCTGCAAAGTAAGTTAGACCATGTGTTGCTTGGACAGATATTGGTCATTTTCCCACAGTTACTCACATATCACCTTCCAGCACTAGACATGCTAACAGTCTGGGGCCTGACTCTCTTCCAGCTTCCAGCCATGTCACTACATGTTAAATACCAACAGCATATGGTGTCTTCAGCAGTAGGGTATTACCACTAACATATGGTGGTTCATCAAGCACTCTGACAGCAGTCTGTCTTCTTTTGGGAAACCTGTAGGTCTCTCTGATCAAAAGCCCATTGTGGATGATATCCACCTGCTGGTACCAGGAGTTACAGGTCAGTGCCAGAGAAGAAATAAAAAAGATAAGTGATATAAAAGAGATAGAGAGATGAGAGAGAAGAGAGAAAGAGAGTGAGACAGACAGAGAGAGAGAGAAAGAAACAGGAGGAGATAAATGTCAGTTTTTATCGGAAACTCCCCAGGGCCTTGTGAATCAGGTGTTCCCTCTAAGGGCCTGGTGAAGGTTCAACCATTTGGTCTGTCTTTTAGGATGTAGATTTTTATTGTACCATTGCCATTTGGGTCCACTTTTGTGTGCGCTACCACCTCCTTTACCTTCCTCTCCCTCTCCACCCTCACTATTGTCTGGTCCTTGAGATTCTTGCTAGGTGTGTCAGCAACTTGGGTAGATTCAGATTAGGAGCTGTAGCTGACTGAGACTATGTAGCAATTATCAATCTGTGATTGGGTGAGTTCACTGAGAATGATCTGTTCCAGGTTCAACCATTTTTCTTCAACTTTTGTTGTGTCATTTTTCCTTACCTTGCAGAATTCCACCATGTAGATGTACCACATGTTAGTAAACCATACGTCTCATGATGGACATCTGGGTTAATTCCAGCTCTTGGTTATTATGAATTGAGCATCTATAAACATGAACTGAAGTATGGAGCTTTTAGGGTACATGCCCAGTAAAGGAATAACTGGGTCTGTTGGTATCTCTATAGTCAGCTTTTTTAGGAGTCTCCATATTGCTTTCCAAAGTTGTTGTAACACCTTACATTTCAACCAACAGTGAAGAAGGTTTCCTATTTCTCCATATCCTCACTAGCATTTATTTTCATTTGATTTTTTAATGTTTGCTATTCTTACTAGGTTAAGGTGGAATCTCGTAGTTGTTTACTTTGCATTTCCCTGATGATTAGGGATGATGAACATTTTCTTAAGTGTGTGTTTGCCACTTGTATGTCTTCTTCTGTGAACTGCCTCTCCAGTTCTTTGCCCCATTTTGTGAGTGGGTTGTTTGACTTTTCATTGTTTAGGTTTTTGAGATCTTTGTAGATTCTAGAGATTAGGCCTCTGTCAGTTGGATATTCAGCAAATATTTTCTGTGGGTAATCTATTGGCTTTGCTTATTGTGTGTTTGTCTGTGAAGAAACTCTTCAGCTTCATGTGATCCCATTGGTTGAGTGATTGTTTAAGATCCTGTGCTACTGGGGTTTTGTTCGAGAAGTCTTTTTCCATTCCTATATCATGGAAACTTCCTCCTATATTTTCTTGCAGGAGTACCCGAGTTTCTGGTCTTATATTGAGGTCTTTGATCCATTTGGACTTGAGTGTTGTGCTTGGTGAGATGTGTGGATCAAGTTTCAAATTCCTGCATATGGATAACCAGTTTGTCCAGCACCATTTGTTGAATATGCTGTCTTTTTTCCAGCCTATGTTATTAGTACCTTTGTTAAATATCAAGTAGCTGTAGTTGCTTGACACAAAGTCTGCATCCTTGATTCTATTCCGTTGGTCTATACTGCTGTTTTATGCCAGTAACATGATATTTTTTATGACTATGGCTTTGTAATACAGCTTTAGATTAGGTATGGTGATGCCTCCAGAGGTATTTCTTTTGCTGAGGATATGCTTGGATATCTGAGGCCTTCTGAAGAGCAGAGGTGAGAGTGGATACCCCTGTCTTGTTCCTTATCTCAATGGAAATTCCTCCAGTCTCTCCCCATTAAGTATTATTTGGGATTTAGGAACTTTGTATATAGTCTTTATCATGTTAAGATATGAACTGACCATGCCAATTCCCCCCAATGTTTTGATCATGAAGTGTTGTATTTTGTTAAAGGCCTTTTCTGCATCTATCGAAATGATCATATGGTTTTTATATTTAACCGTGTTTATATGGTGTATTACATTGACAGATTTCCACATGTTGAACCACCCCTGAGTTCCTGGGATGAATCCCTCTTGATTAAGGCAGATAATGCTTTTCATGTGTTATTGGATTGGGTTTGCCAGGATTTTGTTCAGGATCTTTGCATCTAAGTTCATCAGGGAAATAGGCTGGTAGTTTTCTTTTCTTGTGACATTAGGAATTAGGGTGATACTTGCTTCATAGAAGGAGTTGGGGATCTTTCCCTGTTCTCCAATTGTGTGGCACAATTTGAGAAAGATTGGTTTGAGTTCCTCCATGAAGGTTTGATAGAATTCAGCTGAGAAGCCATCTGGTCCCAGACTCTTTTGGGGGCAGGGGAGGTTTTTTATTACCTTTTCAATCTTGATGTATGTGATAGGTTTGCTTAGGAGGTTAATCTGCTCTGAATGTAGCTTTGGTGGATGTTATGTGTCCCAGAATGTATCCATTTCCTCCATATTATCCAGTTTTGTGGAGTAGAGGTTTTTGAAATAAGTCATGATGATTCTCCCAATTTCATTTATGTCTGTTGTGATCTCTCCTTTTCCATTTCGAATTTTGTTAATTTGAAGCTTGATCAAATTGGTCAGGGGTTTGTCATTCTTGTTTATTTTTTCAAAGAACCAGCTCCTTGTTTTGTCAATTTTCTTAATTAGTTTCCAATTCATTAATTTCTGCTGTGATCTTAGTTATTTATTTCCTTCTGGAGCTTTTTGGGTTGGACTTTTCTTGCCTTTCCAGTGCCTTTATGTGGATGGTTAGGTTACTGATTTGGGATCTCTCTGTCTTTGTTATGAAGGCATTTCGTGCTAAGAATTTTCCCCTGAAGACCGCCTCCAGTGAGTCCCATAAGTCTTGGTAAGATATGTTCTCATTGTCATTCATTTCTAGAAATTTCTCAATTTCATTTTTTTATTTCTTCCACTATACATTTATTGTTTAAAAGTGTGCTGTTCAGTTTCCAGGTGCCAATGGGATTCTTGGTGGGTCTTTTGTTGTTAATTTCTAACAATATAGCATTGTGATCTGATATCATGCAGGGAATTATGTCAATCTTCCTAAATATATGGATGTAGGCTTTGTGACTCAGTATATGATCTATTTTAGAGAATGGCCCATGGGCTGCTGAGAAGAATGTGTAGTCTGGGGATTTGGGATGGATTGTTCTGTAGATGTCCATTAGGTCTAAGTGATCGATGGGTTTGTTGAGCTCTCTTACTTCCCTATTGAGTTTTTGTTTGGATGATCTTTCTATTACTGATAATGGTGTATTGAAGTCCCCAACTATGATGGTGTTGGTGGTTATTTCTGTTTTATTGTCAAGTAGATTTTGCTTTATGAACTATCGTGCCCCTGTGTTTGGTGCATACAGATTTATGATTGTAATATCCACTTGATGGGTTATTCCCTTGATAAGTAGGAAGTGGCCTTCTTTGTCTTTTTTGATTATTTTTGGTTTGAAGTCTATTTTATCCAATATTAATATAGTTACACCTACTTGTTTCTTATTCCTGTTTGCTTGGAATATTGTTTTCCACCCTTTCAACCTGAGGAGGTGTCTGTCTTTAGTGGTGAGGTGGGTTTCTTGAAGACAACAGATTGAGGGGTCTAATTTTCTGATCCATCCTGTTAGCTTGTATCTCTTCATGGGTGAATTAATGCCATTAATATTTAGGGTAATGACTGTGAGATTTGATTTAATCCCTGCCATATTGTGTTGGTATATGTGGTTTGGTGTTTTCATGGACTTTGAAGTTTTTTATGCCTTCTCTGAGTTTGGTTATTGTGATCTGTTTCTTGTAGTCATTTCAGTTTGATTATTTGATTTTTCTGTGTGGAGAATTTCCTGAAATACTCTCTGTAATGCTTGGTTTTGTGTTCATATAATTGAAAAGCTGAGTTTTGTCATGGAAAGTTTTTCTTTCACCATTCATTATGAGGGATACTTTTCCTGGGTAGAGTAGTTTGGGTTGGTGGGCTACCCACATGCGAGGCAATCTGCAATTCCCTGTCTTCCCTCTCTGTGCCCTTCCACTGGCAACCTATTGGAAATTGCTCTCCCCTGAAAACCCAGTGTACCCTTAATGCCTTGCCTTTCTTTCCTGGGGATATGCGGCTCAGTTAGGCAGTTGCCATCTTGGTTTTTATAATTTCTATTTTATTGTTTGTTTTCTGTTGTGCTATTTTGCATTGTGTCCATCTCTTTCTTGAGAATGAGATAAGATTTTAGTTAGATTTCAGATTTTTCTTGATGCTTCCTGGAATTCATTCTTACATTTGATCAATTCTTCATTAAACTTAATCAACTGGTTGTTCCATGACTCACTCTCAATTCATTCATATTTCTTTTGCACATTCTCACATTTTCTTAAATCAAGTTAAGCTTGCTGTCAAAAGCTGAACACTTTAAGAGTTGATTCTATTCAATTTTATTGGCATGGTTATTGGCTCTTTTATGGTTCAGCAATTCATTTGAACAGGGTCTCATTGGTTGTTGTGTTTTCATTTTGGGATTGAATTTCTCTTGATTTCTCTGGAGGCTTCCACTGTAGGACTAGGCATCCTTGGTGGTGATCTCTCAGTTTTCTGACTTTCACTGGCTTTTTTGCTTTGTGGTGTATCCATTTTAGGGAGACTTTTTATTATATTGAGGAGGAATCAAGTTTTTGTCCTTTGGTTGGTGAACCCTCTGACTCAGGTTAAGCAGGTTGTTGGTATCCAGTGGCCAGTCAGGATACCATAGTAGGAGGCCTCATTCCAGAACCCACACAGTGCCCAGGCCTCCAGGGAACTGGAAAGAACCAGAAAGCATGAATTTGGCCTATTCACTCCATTCCATGCCTGCTCTCAAACCTTCTGGTGCAGGGATCCTGGACCAGGGAACTGGGAGGAGCCAGGAAGCAGGGATCTGGCCTACTGACTTTATGCTAAGCCTGCACACACACCATCTGGTGCAGGTAATCCAGACCAAGTATCTGGGAGGAGACAGGAAGCCAGGATCTGGCCTACTCACTTGTTTAAATATTTTAGTCAGCAGATAAATATATGTATTTATGTATTACATATGTATGTGTGTGTGTGCATATTTATGTATATATGTAACTTCTGAAATCACATCTCCTTCAAAATATTCTCTTATCTACAATCTATTAAGCCACTTCATAAATATTCAAAGCAAGCAAACATAGGTTTAATTACATTTGAAAGAATACATCAAATCCCTTTATAACCCTAGAAAACTATTACCTCTCTTCACATTTTTGTAAACTCTCCTGTTACTTAAATAATTTGATAATGTTGTGATATACTTATTTGACATCCAATATGAATTAATTCCAGTGGGAAAAAAATATTTTTTGTTGTTTTTGTTTTGCTTTGTATTTTTGAGACAGGGTCTCATATAGCCCAATCTGACCTTGAACTCATAGTGTAGTCAAGGATGGCTTTGAACTTATAATCCTTTTGCTTCTGAAGTACTGGAGAAAAACTCTTGATTTAAATCTTCTAACAGAATTATGGGGCAAGCTTCCTGAATATGTAAACTCTAGTTTAACATTATATACTTAGGTACTAGTTTTATGAAAATAAATCAATAAATCAACAAGGCAAGTGATTTGCTTGATAATTCTCTATTGCCAATTATGCTACATAATATTCTTATTTGTCCTTGGGCAGGTCGAGTTGGAGATGGACAATGAGATTTTGTTTATTTATGTTCTACATCCGAGGGGTTGACTCTGTTCTTCCCATGGATGCTGCTGCCACTGTCTGTGGCAGTTTGTTACCCTGTATACCACAAGCCATGTAGCCTGAGTCCTCAGAGATTCAGGGCAGGCTGCTGAGAAGGTCTCTCACTTTCCTTTCCTTCTTCCATGGAGCTACTGGATTAGGGCTACTACCATGTATATTATCAAAGAGTTGCCAGTTTCTGCAGGAGGCTGGAGCTAAGAGGTCTGTCTATACATAGCATAAAACAGTTTGAGAGAAATCTCCACTATCTGCTTCCTTTCACTAAGAAATGAACTCTTCCACTATGGAAATGAATAGCAGCATATTGAACTTTCAAGGAGATATAAATTAAACACATTAATGTCTAAGATATAATTTGCATTTGTGAGGATTTGCTTTTCAGTATGTTCTATTTTTAGAGATATTTCCTTAAAATTCATATTTCAGGCATAGTTTGAAATCATACAAATATTTAGGTAATAAAATATCATGGGAGATATTTCTTTATTTTCATTAAATGTGACATAATTGCAAATGAAGAATTATCAAGCTAATCACTTGCCTTGTTGATTTATTGATTTCTTTTCATAAAACCAGTACTTGTGTATATAATGTTAAACTAGAGTTTACTTATTCAGGCAGCTTATCAAGTTTCAAAGTCACAAACCCATCCAAATTGTGAATCATAATCAAAGTTATTTATATTTTCAGTCCTCTGGTCATGCATGTTTTAAAGTAATTTGAAGGAAGACTTTATACAATTTCACTAATAATCACAACTGTGCAGTTCAGAGGACAAGGGCAAACGGAATGAGACTAGCACGTTTATGTACACACACACATGCACATGCACACACACACACCATGATCTATGTATACTCAACCATTATTTATCTAATAAGTGCCCCACTTTAAAGTTCATTTAATAACATCTGTTTAAAGCACATCTGGAGGTCTTTTGTAATAGTAATTTTCAGGTTATCCAAATCATGAGTGCCATTCTATATTGTTTTTGAACAAAATATTTTAGTCAGCTTACTCAACCTTGTTATTTGTAGAATTCAGCACTGAATACATTTTATTTCCAAATAGTAAAGAATCTGTTTAACAATAAACATTCACTATCACTTAATGCTCAAATAAGCTGGGCATTGTGGCACATGACAGTGATCTCAGTATGCATGAGGCTGAGTCATGAGGGTCCTAAGTTACGGGCCAGTTTAGGCTGTTATATTGGAATTTCAAGGCCAGCATAAGATATGTATTGAGATTCTACCCACAAACAAACAAATAACAGAAAAATATTAAAGTAGAGTGTCACTAGTCCAGAATCACAAATATGTGGGACAATGGTGGCAGTGTTGCTGCAAGACATACTGCCTCTGATGAAAGTAGCACATGTTTAAGTGTATAACTTGTTAACATCCATCGTGTTTTCTTATGTTAGTCTTTATTTGCATTTAAAAAATAATCCCATGTACTTACAGACAGAAGTGATATTTAGATGTCTTAGGACTCTTAGGGAAAATCTTTCTGAGTTGCTTGTATAACAAAATGATCTTAGAATACTTCTTTTAAGCCATGGATTAAATGACATGACCAAGGCCTGTTTCTTTCCATTTATTGACTCTGCTGTCCTCTGGACCTTGGCTTCCATCTCAGATTTCATGCATAAATGAATTCTGCTCATATACTTCAAGGTTCAAGTCAACTTGGGAAGAATCACTCATCTGTTCCCAAAATCTCCACTAGAGTCTCTTTGGCTAAGATTGTGCCATGTTCCTGTCTGCAGACACTTTTAGAGGAATGGAGTGTGCCAAGTGGCTGAGGGCAATCAGAACTTACCCTTAGAACTAGCAATGAGGTAAATCTTGTTCAAATACATGTGTTGTGTTGAGGATAGATTCAGAGTTGTTTCCCAAGGTCAACCTGAAGTATGGCTGCTGGCAAAAGCCATGCATCACTAGCACAGATACCTGCTAGCTTCTTAGTTTCTGTTTCATGCCATGCAGGGTGCTAGTGTTTTACATGCATTGTTTCAAGCAGCACACAGCATGCTTTTATTTTTCTACCATACTCCTGAAAACATACAGCAAGAAAGAGAGAGAGAGATAAAGTGAGGTATCCTTGCAATGATGTAGATATGAAGTCCCCAATCTTATTTAACTCTTAACTTTGTTTTCCAATGGAAAGCTTTTGCTTTGTAATGATTAGGTGACTTAACAACTCACCAGGTTGAAGAAAAAAAACTAAGTAACAATGTTTGAGGTAGCGGAAAGACATAGCTTGTGCTTCAATATTATGTCCTTGCCCATCAATTGCATGCAGTGAAGTGGGTGACACCATTTTACATTATACATGTAATATAATATATTATTAAAATATAATTGAAAAAAGTATTCATTTTGTGTTCCAATTGCTGTCTAGCATAGAGTTAGGCACCAAATAGAAAGGTTAATCATGGATGGGTGGTTGCACACACCTTGGAGTGAATAGGCCAGACCCCTGTTTCCCAGCTCCTCCCTGTACCCTGGTCCGGGTACCCTGCTACAGACTGTGTGTGGGTGGGCAAGGCATGGAAGGAATAGGCCAGATCCCTGCTTTCTAGCTTCCTTCCAGCTCCCTGGACCAGGTTTCCCATGCCAGATTGTGTGCCATCAGGCATGGAAGCATGGAGCGATTAGGCCATACCCGTTTCCTGGCTCCTCTCAGCTCCCTGCTCTGGGTACCCTGAGCCTGACTGTGTGGGCAGGCATATCAGAGAGTGAGTAGGACAGATTCCTGTTCCCTGGCTCCCCTCAGTCCCATGGTCCTGGTAGGTTCCATTGTGCCTTGCTTGCAGAGGCCTGGTCCCTCTATAGGATGTGGAATCAGGCCTTTTGATCTTTTATCCTGACTGGCCACTGGGTACCAATAACCCTGTTCAACTGAGCCGGAATGTGCATGGGCTAAAGGACAAAAACTTGCTTCATCCTTAAAAAAAATAGTCATGCCAAAATGGGTACACCGCAAAGCAAAAATGTCAGTGAAAATCAGAAAACTGAGAGCTCTTTACCAAGGATGCCTAGTCCTACAATGGAAGCCTCCAATGAAGTCATGGATAAATCAACAGAAATTCACTAACAAAATGAAAACACAACAACTAATGAGACCCTTATCAAAAGAATCACTGAACTTGAAGCAAACCATCAAAGCAACAACAACTGTATCAATCAAATTGAACGGAATCATCTCTTAGAGCATTCAGCCTTTGACAATAGGCTTAACTTGATTGAAGAAAACATTATAAACATTAAAATAAATATGAATGAATTGAAGGTAAGTCAAGAAATGGAAGTTCTCAACAACCAGCTGATTAAGTGAAATGAAGACTTGAACAAATGGGAGAATGAATTCCAGGAAGCATCAAGAAAATCAGAACTTCAGGCTGGAGAGATGGCTGGGCTGGAGAGATGGCTTAGTTGTTAAGGCATTTGCCTACAAAGCCAAAGGATCCTGATTTGACTCTCCAGGACCCATGTAAGCCAGATGCACAAGAGGCACAGGCATCTGGACTACATTTGCAGTGACTGGAGGTCCTAGTGTGCCCATGCTTTCTCCATCTCTCTCTCCCCCTCTTTCTCTCAAATAAATAAATAAAATACATTTTAAAAAATAAAAATAATTTAAAAAAGAAAATCAGAACTTGAACTGAAACTGTACCTCAATAAAGAGATGGAAATAGTGTAAAATAACACAACAGTAAACAAAACTCAAATAGAAATTTGAACCCCTCACCAACAGAGTTATTCATGTGGAAGACAGAAGCTGTGACCTTGAATACAAGACAGAAGAAATTGACTTGGAGGCCAAACACTTTGCTAAGGTAAAAAATTCAAGTGAAAAGAGTATGAGGGAAGTGTGGGATACACTAAAAAGACCACACATCTGGATCATGGGTATAGCAGAAGGAGAGGAAATGCAGGCTAGAGGCATAGAGAACATATTCAACAAAATTATTGAAAGTAAATTTCCCAGTCTCTCAAAAGAGAGGCCTATCCACATACAAGAAGCCCACAGAACACCAAACAGACAGGACCAAAGAAGAAACTCTCCCAGGCACATCATAGTTAAAACTCTTACCAATGAAAACAAAGAGAGAGTGTTAAAAAAGCAGCAAGAGAAACAACTGACAACATATAAAGGCAATCCCATCAGAATTACATCATGTTTTGCAATAGAAATGCTGAAAGCCAGAAGTGCCTGGAATGGAACACTTTATAGTCTTAAAAACTATGGCTTCCTACCCAATCTAGTCTACCCAGCAAAAGTATATGTTATAGTAGATGGTAAAAGGAAAACTGTCTATGAAAAAAGTCAACTCTATGATTATATGAACACAAAGCCAAACCTACAGAGATTATTTGAGAGAAAACTCCACACAGAACAGTCAAACAACCAATCTCAAGAGCCAACAAGAAGTTCACAATAACCCAAACTAGACCAGGATCAAAATAGTACTAAACAACAGAAAGCACAAAACCCCAACAAAACACCTCATCATGGCAGCGATTAATTAAAACCTTACTGTAATAACTTTAAGTGTTAATGATCTTAACTCACCCATCAAAACAGAAGTTATCAGAGTGGATCAATAAAATGAACCCTTCTAAATGCTAACTTCAAGAAACCCACCTCACCAATAAAGGTAGACACCTCCTCAGGGTGAAAAGATAGAAAATGATATTCTAAGCAAATGGAAATAAAAACACGTGGGTGTTGCTATATTAATATCTGATAAACTAGACTTAAAACCAAAAGTAATCAAACAAGACAAAGAAGGTCACTTCTTACTCATCAAGGGAATGAACCAAATGAGCACATCACAATCATAAATATATATATGTGTATACCAAGCACAGGTGAACCACAGCTTTTAAAACAAAATCTACTCAACAAGAAAACAGAAATAAACACTAATACCAACATAGTTGGAGACTTTAATAGTCCACTATCATTGATAGACAGACAATCCGAGCAGAAAATCAACAGGGAAATAATAGAGCTCAACAGCATCATAGATCAACTAGACCTAATAGACAGCTATAGAACTTTCCACACCAACTCTACAGAATACACATTCTTCTTAGCACCATGGAAGCTTCTCCAAAATTGACCATATATTAGGCCATAAAGTATGATTCCATAAAGTCTGGAAAACTGAAGTAACTTCCTGCATCATGTCATATCACAATGTTTTAAAGCTAGAAATTAACAAGAGACACTGGGGGCAGGGTCTGATCCAGATGCAGGTTGACCTGGAACCCAATTCAGAACAGAAATCTCTACCTCACAGCTGACAAGATTAAGGGAATGTAAAAACACACACCCTTAGGGATTTTGGCTTTATGAAACTATCTGTTTGTTTTAATCTCCAAAATTGCATACTCCATGCTGGATTTCATTCAATGTGTGTGTTGCTCAGTTGAAGTTTAGAGTTTGCCAGTAAATTTTTCCACCCAGTCCACTGGAATACTTGCTTAGCCAGCAAACTCAACAGCTAAGATTACTTCTGTGGCTGGATTGGGGTACAAGAGCTACACCTGGCACCTTAAACTCACATTCTGAAAGTATATAAAGGTTGATTGCCACATCTAAGAACAATGAAGATAAGTACAACACCCAAGCATCAAATCATTTCAGGATGCAAAAGTTGCTACATTATAATACAACAAACACAAAGAAATAAGATAATTCAGTCCCACCAAAAATTGTAAATCCATCAGAAATGATAACCTATGAGACTGTTTTAGATGAAATGCCTGACAAATATTTCAAAAAAAAAAGATTGTATCTATAATCAAAGAAAACAAAAGAATTAAAGAAGAAAACAAGCTCAGGAAAGAGAACACAGGAAACCAGCTTATTGAAACAAGGAGGCCGTTGCAAGACATGAGTAAGGAAATAGAAATACTGAAGAAAAACCAGAGTGACATCCTAGCTCTGAAGACCACAGTCTGTGAAAAAAAAAAAGATCTGTGAAAAGTCTCACCAGTAGAATAGATGAAGGAGAGAACAGAATATCTGAAGTAGAAGACCAGGTGGCAGAACTAATACAGTCCAACAAAGAGAAAGACAAGCTAATAAGAATGTATGAAGGGGAATTTCAAGATATCAAGGACACTATGAAAAGATCAAACATAAGAATTCAGGGTATAATAAAAGGATAAAAATTTCAATACAAAGGCTTAGTAGGTGTTTTCAACAAAATAATAGAAAAAATTCCCCAAATTAGGAAAGAAATGTCAATGCAGGTACAAGAAGCTTTTAGAACACCAAACAGACAAAACCTGGAAAGAATCTCTTCTCTCCATGTTATAATTAAACTACTAAACATGCAAACCAAAGAAAATATATTGAAAGTACTTAGAGAGAAAAAGCAAGTCACCTACAAATGCAAGCCCATCAGAATAACTGTAGATTACTCAACACAAATTTAAAAGACAGATGGGCTTGGAATGATGTATTCCAAGATCTGAATGATAACAATGGTCAACCAAGATTACTTTATTCTGCAAAGATATCTATCCAAATTGATGGAGAAATAAGGATATTCTACAACAAAAAACAAGCTAAAGGAATTTATGTCAACTAAACCAGCACTACAGAAAATACTGGAAGAAATTATTCACAGTGAATAGAAAGCAAAATACACATAGGAAGAAATAGGAAAAAATAAAACACACTCAAGTAACAGTCAAAAAATGAGCAAAGGGAAAACAGGAAACTCTACAAAATAAGAAAGGTGAGAATAAACACATACCTTTTAATAATAACTTAATATCGATGGCCTCAATGCACCATCCAAAAAACACAGGCTTGCAGAACAGATTAAAAGGCAGGATCCTGCTATTTGTTGCCTCCCCAAAACTCATCTCTCAATGAAAGATATACACTGTCATAGGTTGAAAGGATGCAAAACAGTGTTTTAAGCAAATGTGCCTAGGATACAAGCAGGGGTTTCTATACTAATACCTGACATGATAAAATTCAAACCAACATTAGGAAGGAAAGATAAAGAAGGTCATTTTATACTGATTAAAGGAACACTCCAACAGGAGGACATTACAATCCTAAACATATATGCACCAACCTGGGGGCTCCCATTTTCATCAAACAAATGCTATTCGACTTAAGTTCACAGATAACATCAAACACAATTGTAGTGGGTGACTTCAATACCCCACTCTCAACAATTGACAGGAAATTCCAGCAAAAAATAAACAGAGAGTCATCTGAATTAAGTGATGTCATGGAAAAAAAATGGACCTAAAACATATATACAGAACATTCCATCCAAATGCTGCAGAATATACATTTTTTCAGCAGCACATGGAACATTCTCTAAAATAGACCATATATTAGGACACAAAGCAAATCTCAACAAATACAGGAAAACTGAAATATCTCTTCCAGTCTATCTGACCACAGTGGGATTAAATGGCAAATCAGCAACAAGAAAAGCTACAGAGCATACACAAATTCATGGGGACTAAGCAGTACACTATTGAATGATGAATGGGTCATTGAAGAAATCAAAGGAAATCAATAAATTAACAGAATCAAATAATGAGGATAATACAACATACCAAAACCTTTGGGACATAATGAAGGCAATCCTAAGAGAGAAATTTATAGCTCTAAGTACCTATATTAAGAAATTAGAATGAGCTGGGCATGGTGGCATGTGCCTTTAATCCCAGCACTCAGGAGGCAGAGGTAGGGGAATCGCCATGAGTTTGAGGCCACCCTGAGACTACATAGTGAATTCCAGGTCAGCATGGGCTAGAGTGAGATCCTACCTCAAAAAAATAAAGAAAGAAAGAAAAGAAAAGAAACTAACTAGAGAAGTCACAAATAAACAATTCAATGCTTCACCTTAAGGCCTTGGAAAAAGAAGAACAAGGCAAACCAAAAATCAGTAGACAGGAAGAAATAATAAAGATTAGGGCAGAAATTGCTGAAATAGAAACCAAAAATAAATAAATAAATAAATAAATAAATAAATAAATAAATAAATAAAATCCAAAGAATCAATGAAACAAAGACTTGGTTCTTTAAAAGGATAAACAAGATTGATAACCCCTAACAAATCTGACCAGAAGAAATAGAGAAGAGACAACAGTTAAGAAAATTAGAGATGAAAAAGTCCCCATTACAACAGATAGGAAAGAAATTCATAAACTTATAAGTACATAGTTTAAGATTATATTGTGCTTTTAAGTTTGAAAATCTGAAAGAAACAGATGATTTCCTTGATTCATATGACCAACCCAAATTAACTGAAGATGAGATAAACCATTTAACTAGACCTATAATAAGTACAGAGATCCAAGCAGTTTTAAAATTCTCCAAAATAAAAAACGTCCAGGCCCAGATGGATTCACTGGTGAATTTTACCAGATCTTCATGGAAGAACTAACACCACTGCTTCTCAAACTTTTCCATAAAATAGAAAAGGAAGAAATTCTACCAAACTCCTTCTATGAAGCCAGCCTCACCCTCATACCAAAACCAGGCAAAGAAAGAAAAATAAATAAAATTACAGACCAATCTCCCTTATAAACATAGATGCAAAAATTCTGAACAAAATATTGGCAAACAGAATACATGAATATATCAAAAGTTTATTCACCCAAACTAAGTAATCTTTATCCCAGGGATGCAGGGATGGTTCAACATATGCAAATTGATAAATGTAATACATCATATAAATGGTCTGAAGGACAAAATCACATGACCATCTCAGTAGATACAGAAAAGGCATTCAACAAAATCCAACATCCTTTCATGGTAAAAGTATTAAAGAAACTGGGAATAGAAGGAACATATCTCAACATAGTAAAAGCTACTTATGAAAAACCTACAGCCAACAATATTAAATGGAGAAAAACTTGAAGCTTTTCCACTAAATTCAGGAAAAAAAAACAAGGGTGTTCGCTATCCCCACATATATTTAACATAGCACTGAAAGTCTTAGCTCTGACAATAAGCCAAGAGACACTCTTAGAAGCGATAAAAAATTGGAAAGGAAAAGATCAAATTATCACTATTTGCAGATGACATGATTCTATACATAAAAGACCCTAAAGACTCTACCAGCAAACTGTTAGAGCTGATAAACACTTTTAGCAACACAGCAGGATACAAAATAAATACACAGAAATCAGTAGCTTTCCTATATACTAACAACAAACATGCTCAAGATGAAATCAGGGAATGTCTCCCATTCACAATCAAACAACCCAATTTAAAAAATGGGCTATGGAACTAAATAGACTGTTCTCACTGGAAGAAATACAGATGGCATATAAAAATCTAAAAAAAGTGTCCTACATCCTTAGTCACCAGAGAAATGCAAATTAAAAGTACTTTGAGTTTCCATCTCTCTCCTGTCAGAATGGCTATCCTAAATGATTGACAATAAATGTAGATGAGGATGCAGAATAGGGTAACCTTTCTACACTGTTGGTGGGAATGTAGTCTGGTACAGCCATTGTGAAAATCAGTGTGGAGGTTCTTGAGACAGCTAAAAATAGATTTACTATATGATTTACTATATATCCAGTTACAGCACTCCTAGGCATATATCCTAATGTTTCTTCTTATTACCTTAGAGATACTTGCACAACCATGTTTATGGCTGCTCTATTCACAATACTTAGAAAATGGAACCAGCAAACATGTTCCTCCACAGATGAATGGATCATAGAGATGTGGTACATTTACAAAATGGAGTTCTATTCATTGGTAAGAAAAATGAAATTATGAAATTTTCAGGGAAATGAATGGATCTGGAAAGGATTATACTAAGTGAGGTAATCCAAACCCAGAAAGCCAAACATCACATATTCTATCTCATATGTAGATCTTAGCTACAAATGTATAGACTTGTATGTGATCTGGAACCAAAAATCAGTAGCAGAGGCTCATAAGCTAGAAAAGGCTAAAAAGTGTGTGGGGGGAGGGGGGAATAGAGAAGGTCTTAAGGGGATGGTATTGCATATATGTAAGTAGAGGGACAGATTACAGGGAGGGGAAAGGCCTAATCAAGGTCAGGGGAAGAGATTATATAAAAGAAGGGTGGGGGGAGGGTCAATCAAAATTCCAGATATTCTGAATAAAAATATGAAAATCTACTTTCTTGAATAATGGCATATCCAGAAGCCATAGATTGTTACTAGAAAATTTTCCATGCCAGGGATGGGATACGTTCCATTGAGTTCTTGGCAAATGGGGTCCCTGTTGCATCCAAAGCATTACAGTCTATTGTCAGGGCCCTTGGCTTCCCATGAGAAAGAGATGGTAAGACTGTATTGCTGAAGACTGCACATGCCTGAGCAGCAAAGTCACTGATAAATCAAGCTGGTGCTGAGCAGGAAACCTTCTCCCTGTAGACTAGTCAACTGAAAGCTGGTAAAAGCTGCACTGTATGCAGCTTTATGGCAGTCATCAGCAGTGAAAACAGAGGACACTGGAAACCTCAAATGGGCCAGAGATGCCAAACAACTGAATGAGTGAAATAGTGGCATGTCTGCTCTAGGGAAATCCAACTGCTCTTATTTAGACTGAAGACCCGTTTTATGGGAGGGAATACATGCCTGGTACTCAAAATACAAACAAAAGCATATGGCAGGGGGAAGTCATGAGCCTTAGGGGTATAAAGCCTGCTTTTGTCTAGATAAATGCATATATTATTATCACCAAATTGCTCTGAAAGCACTACACTTAATATTTATATTCATATATATATATATTAATGCTACTCTCAGTTCTGGTTACAGAAGCTTCTATTTTCAGATGCCAATGACTGGGATGACCCAAAAGGCAACAAAGTGCTGATTAGAAGGGACACAAGAGAGTCCAGCACTGAAACATGTGACAACCTCCAAGGGTCAGGGTCCATTGTGGAAGAGCTGGCGGAATGAATGTAAGAGCCAAAGGAAGGGCACCACTACTTACATACAATTGTCTGGACAGAAATTGGCCTTGAGAACTGGAGAGATGGCTTAGCAGTTAAGTGCTTGCCTGTGAAGCCTAACAACCTTGGTTCAAGGCTTGATTCCCCAGGACCCACTTTAGACAGATGCACAAGGGGGCGCACATGTCTGGAGTTCATTTGCAGTGGTTTGAGGCCTTAATGCACCCATTCTCTCTATATATATTTGCCTCTTTCTTTGTCTGTCACTTTCAAATAAATAAATAAAAATAAACAAAAAAAAAAAGAAATTGGCCTTGATATCCATGACCTCACAGTGCTTAGAAACACCTATACAAGTCCCTCATAATAGGAGAAAAAGATGATGACATCAAATTAAAAGAGTGACTAATGGATAGAGAGAGGGGATATGATGGAGAGTAGAGTTGTGAAGGGGAAAGTGGGGGAGGGGAGGGAAATATCATGATGTGTTGTCTATAAGTAGAAGTTGTCAATGAAAGAATATGTATATGTTTAAATTTTTTTAAATAATAATAAGAAGAACAAGAAGAAGTACAACAGCTACTGGAGACTAAACAACGAACTTTTAAACAGTGATTGGGTCATGGAAGAAATCAAAAAGAAGTTGTAAAACTCCTAGAATTGAGTAAAGATGAAAACACAAACTACCAAAACTTATCGAACACAATGAAGGCAGTCCTAAGGGGAAATTTCATAGTACTAAATGTTAAATGCCTTCTTTACAAAGACAGAGATCCCAAATTAATAATCTAACTGTCCACCTAAATATGTTGGAAAAACAAGAAGAATACAACCCAAAGAGCTCCATATGGAAAGAAAGAATCAAAATTAGAGCAGAAAATAATGAATTGGAAATGAAGAAAACAGCTTTTAAAAAATTGATAAAATGAAGAGCTGGTTCTTTTAAAAAAAATCTTAAAAGATTGATAAACTTCATGGCCAATTTGATGAAGCAAAAAAAAAAAATGGATAGACATCTCAAATTAACAAAATCTGAAATGAAAAAGCAAAGGTCACAATAGACATCAATGAAATTGGAAGATTCATCAGGGCATACTTCCAAACTCTCTACTCCACAATATTGGATAATGTGGAAGAAATGGATGAATTCCTAGACACATACCACCTACCAAAACTAAACTCAGAGCTGATTAATCTCCTAAACAAACCTATCACATCCATGGAGATTGAAAAGGCAATCAAAAATGTCCCCAGAAATAAAAGTCCAGGACTGGATGGCTTCTCAGCCAAATTCTATCAAATTCATTGGAGAACTGAAAACAATTTCTCTGAAACTTTTTCACATAATCAGAAACCACAGAAGTCACCCCAACTCATTTTTATGAAGTTAGCATCACCCTAATACAAAACCTAGACAGAGATGCAACAAGAAAAGAAAACTATAGGCCTATATCCCTGATGAAGTTACATGCAAACATCCTGAACAAAATCCTTGCAAATCAATTACAACAACACATTAAAAAGCATTTTCCGCTTTGACCAAGTAGGCTTCATCCTAGGAATGCAGTGATGTTTCAACATATGGAAATTGACAACATAATACACCACACAAATAAATTTAACCTTAAGAACCACATGACCATCTCAATTGATGTAGAAAAAGGCTTTGAAAAAATACAACACCACTTCATGATGAAAATGTTGGAAAGAATAGGCAAGGAATGTTTATATCTCAACATGATAAAGGCTATATATAAAGCACCTAAAGCCCAAATAATACTTATTGGAGCATGACTCAAGGAGGTCCCACTGAGACTGGGAACAAGACAGAGGTGCCCACTCTCACCATTTCTCTTCAACATAGTAGTACACATACTAGTCCAAGCAATAAGACAAGAGAAAGAAATAAAAGGGATTCAAATCAGAAAAGAAGTCAAGTTAGCCCTGTTTACAGATGACATGATCCTGTCCATAAGTGACCCAAAAGTCTCCATCTCAAAATTTCTAGAGGTGATTAATTCCTTCAGTAAAGTGGCAGTATAAAAAGTCAATGCATAAAAATCAGTAGCTTTTCTATAGACAAAGGACAAATATGCAGATAAGGCTATCAGTTAGGCTGTCCCATTTTCAGTAGCAACAAAAGATTAAATACCTTGGAATAACACTAATCAAGGAAGTAAAAGACCTATATAATGAAAACTTTAAAAAAAACTCAAGAAAGAAATTGAGGAGGACCTGAGAAGAAGGAAAGTCTTCTCATGCCCCTGGATAGGTAGAATTAATACTGTGAAAATTAAAATTCTACAAAAAGCAATTAGACCAAAAGCAGATTAAATGCAATACAAATAAAAATGCAAGCATAATTCTTGACAGAGATTAAAAACTTGATCTCAAAATTCATATGGAATTGCAGCAGGCCTTGGATATCCAAATATATCCTGAAGAAAATAAAAACGAACGCCTCTGGAGGTATCACAGTACCTGATCTAAAGCTATATTACAAAGCCATAGTAACAATAAGAGCATGGTACTGGCATAAGAACAGAAGCATAGACTAATGGAACAGAATTGAAGACCCAAACCTTAGGTCAAGTGACTACAGATATCTTTGACAAAGATGCCAATAATGTATACTGGAGAAAAAAACAGCATCTTCAACAAATGGTGTTGGATAAATTGGATGACCCTATGCAGAAAAATAAACTTAGTCCCACTCATTTGGCCATACACAAAATTCAAATCCAAATGGATGAAAGACCACAATATAAGACCTGAAACTCTTCTACTAGAAGAAAAAATAGGAGGCATGCTCCATTATATATAGGACTGGGAAAAGACTTCCTGAACAAAATGCCAGTAGCCAAGAAAATTAAACAACCACTCAACTAATGGGATTTCATTAAGCTGAGAAGCTTTTTCACAGAAAAGCATACCACAGGCAGAGCCAGTAGATTTCTCACTGAATGGGAGAAAATCTTCATCAGCTATACCACTGACAGAAGCCTAATATCTAGAATCTACAAAGAACTCAAAAAACTAACAATAAAAAATCAATCCACTCCAGACATGGGGCAGAATAGGGAGTTCTCAGAGGAAGAATTACAAATGGCTAACACACACTTAAGAAAATGTTCAACATCCCTAACCATTAGGGAAATGCAAATTAAAACAACTAAGAGATTCCACCTTACCCCAGTAAGGACAGCAAACATTAAAAAATCAAATGAAAACACATTTTGGCAAGGATGCAAAGAAATGGGAAGACTCATTCACTGTTGGTGGGAATCTAAGCTGGTACAACCACTATGGAAATCAATATGGATACTCTTGAAAAGTAGGAATATAGAGTTACCAACAGACCATGTTATTTCCTTACAGTACATTTACCCTAAAAGCTCCACATCTCAGTTCAGAGATATTCATTCAACCATGTTTATAGCTGCTCAATTCATTATAGCTAAGAACTGGAATCAACCCAGGTGCCCATAACTGGACAAATGGATAACCAAGATGTGGTATATCTACATGATAAAATTGTACTCAGCATTAAAAAAAATGAAACCGTGAAATTCATAGAGAAATGGTTAAACTTGGAACAGATCATACTAAGTGAAATCACACAATCACAGAAAGACAATCATCACATGGTCTCACTCATCTGTGGTTCCTAGCCTGGATCAGCCCCAGTTGCTGACATACCTGAATGGCATCTTGAGGCTTGGACAATAGAGAGTGTAAGGCTTTGGGTAAGGGGAAGGGTGGGGGATGGACACAAAAACTGAACCTAAATTAAACTGGTACCATAGAAACCTACATCCTGGAAGTTAGACTAAAAGATTAAATCCTCAACAGGACCTTAAGGGCAGCAGATGAATCAAAGGGTATGGAAAGGGAGAGATGAAGGTTAACCTTAAATTTTTCCTGTTCCTCTTTTTTTCTGTCTTTTTCTTTTTTCTTGGTGCTTGCCTGTAATTTTCTGTACCAGGATGTGGTTAACATCCACAATGAGCTGTTGATCAGAGAGACCTACAAGGACTTCCAAAACAAACAAGACTTCTATCAAAGCTCTTGATTATCCACCAGAGGTTAATGGTAAGACCCTACTGCTGAAGACACTATATGCTGTTGGCAAGGATGATTAAGAGACCTGGTTAGAATCCAGAAGAGACCCAGTTCCCAGACAGTTTGCCCATCTAGTATGGGAGGGTGCTGTAAGAGCTACTGGGGGAAAATGGCCAACATCTGTCCAAGCAACTCAAAGTCTAAGCTACTCAGAAGCAAACTACCTGACGTGATGATCACACAAGTGCAATAGTGGCATACAGCCATGGTGGGTAACCAACTGCTCTTGGATTGGCTAAAGGATGCACTCAGTGGAAAGGAACCCATATCTGGAGCAGGGGGACAAATCAGAATCATATACAGATAACAATTTTGCTTTTCAGTGTCAAGCTCCCACTAATATTGGCCTATAAGAGGGTCTACACCCTTTAAATTCTCTCTAAGTTAGTAATGGTTGTCTGTTTGACTTGTACTGACTTCACACTCCTTTGGAGACTCTGCTTCTCTTTTCATATGGGGGCATGACCTGAGGAGATAAATGACCCAGTGCACTTCACCCCAGCCCCAGCTAAAACCACAAGAGAATTGGGGAAATGAGCAACAGTGTTGCTTTCTCAGTGAAACTGATATCAACACAATGGTGAAGGAGATAGACACTGAGGATACTCACCACCTACCAAAGCAGAGATCCAGAGGCTCCTAAGAGACCATCACTGAAGTAGACTTAAAATGCACCCAACAGAGCTCATGGAATTTTGTGGGAGAGTGAGCAGAAAGATTTTTAGAGCTGAACTGCTTCCCCCACAATGAATGACCCACAATCCCCATCTGGTTGTTCTGAATCCCTAATAAGGAAGGCCTTTTTGGAAATGGGGCTGGGATAAGGGAAAGGATGGTACCAACATGTGTTGTTTGCATACTAAGTATGCTCATATCTAATAAAAATAAATTTTAAAAAATTGACAGACTCTTAATATAGAGAATAGTTTCATGAGCCCTTATATACCTATTATATAGCTGCAAAAATTATCACTTCCAGAAGTGAATAAATTCCCTTTTTGCTTAACCTGTGTTGGGTAATGCAAAAAGTCTCAAATGGGTGGACTCTGTACAAAAGGAATGGGAATAGCTGGAGTTTTTATTTTATATTTTTCTTTATTTTGCATACTTTCCACAATACACA
Source organism: Dipus sagitta (assembly GCA_036346955.1). Lineage (NCBI taxonomy): Eukaryota > Metazoa > Chordata > Mammalia > Rodentia > Dipodidae > Dipus > Dipus sagitta. Next base: position 51,126,161 of record CM070775.1, on the reverse strand, counting down.
TTATTTTATCATCAGAAAGAACAGTAAAGACACTGGGGATATATCTGAGCAGTTAAAGGTGACTGCTTTCAAAGCCTGTGGGTCTGGATTCAATTCCTCAGCCACCCACATAAAACCAGATGCAAAAATGGCACATGTGTCTGGTATTACTTTGCATTAACAAGAGACCCTGACTCATCCATACACACACACACACACACACACACACACACACACAAATATATTTTTTAAAGAACAATATCCTTGGTTTTCTGGAAAAGAAAAAAAAAAACAATGTAGAATGTAGAATGAGATCAGGATAGGTTAAAGGATATAAGCATTGTTAATTTAGAGAGTTTGAGGGGTGTAGCCTCACTTTTGGCTAAAGACTAGTGGAAGCCTGTCATTGGAGTCCCTATTCTTTTTTTTTTTTTTTTTTTTTTTTTTTTTTTTTTGGTTTTTCGAGGTAGGGTCTCACTCTAGCCCAGGCTGACCTGGAATTCACTATGGAGTCTCAGGGTGGCCTCGAACTCACGGCAATCCTCCTACCTCTGCCTCCCGAGTGCTGGGATTAAAGGCGTGCGCCACCACGCCCGGCTGAATGGAGTCCCTATTCTTGATTGCCATAGGATTCTGACTTGGTTCCCAGTTTCAATTATGGTTTCCTTTCTACTGAGCAGATCTCTTAGCCAATCAGAAAGTGCTTGGCTACCTACTTATGGTGGTTGCCATGATTGCACAGGTTTGTACATCTTATTAGGATTGTTGCTTGCATATAGCAAGATCCCTTGCTTGCTTACACCATTGTTGGCCATTTTTAGGAAGCATCCCATATTGTAGATTTCAGCATTATATGGACTAATTATCTGGGAGCTGACTTCCTTCCAGATTTATCCAAATCTCTTAATGCTCTGCCTTGGCAGTATGTGTTGCCTTCAGCAACAAGGTCTTACCTTTCCCCTCAGGTGGGTAATCAAGTGCTTTGACAGAAGTTTGTCTTGCTTTGCGGACCTTATTGATCTCTTCAATCAACAGTTCAACATGGGTTTGTAACCCATTTCTGGTACTGGGATTTACCAGCCAGGGCCGAATAATTTAGGGTTAGGCTTTATCCCATACTCTCAAAGGCCCCTATTGACAGATGATCCCTCCATGCTCCTATTGAGGGTCATATCTTTTAGTCTGCTATCCAGGAGGAATGTTTCTATGGTACCAATTCATTTTGGACTTGGTTTTGTATAGATCTCTCCTGCCCTGCCCTCCATTCACCTACCCCCCCAAAACCCTTCCATCCCTCCTACCTAACCCACCAATTGCTTGTCAAGTATGACAACAATTCAACCAATTCCAGTTTAAGAACCACAAATTAAGGAGATCATGTGGCATTTGTCTTTCTGTGTTGGTGTGAGTTTGTTTAGTATGATCTGTTCCAAGTCAGTACAAGTCCTAAAAATTCCATTTTATCATTTTTCCTTACTGCTGAGTAGAATTCTACTCTGTATATGTATCACATCTTCATTATCCAATCATCAGACAGTAGGCATCTAGGTTGGTTCCAGATCTTAGCAATTCTAAATTGAGCAACTATAAACATGGTTAAGCAAATATCTCTGCATTGAATAATGAAGCCTTTAGGGGAGGTAACCAGTAGAGAGATGGCTGGATCATTTGGTAAATCTATTGTCATCATATTCAGTTGTCTCCATATTAATTTCCATTGTGGTTGTACAAGTTTGCACTACCACCAGCAGTGAATAAGGGCTCCTCTTTACTCATGTCCTCACCAACATTTATTGTCATTTGATTTTTTTAATGATTTAATGATTAGTTATCTTTTCTGGAATAAGTTGGAATCTCAGTTGTTTTAATTTGAAGTTCCCTGATGGTTAAGGATGTTGAATATTTTCTTAGGTGAGTACTAGTAACAAAAATCTATCAACAGGACAAGGTGAGGTTACTACATGTTATCAGATGAACCACCCATAGCACAACAGCTAGGGCCCATGCAAACAAACAAACAAATAAACAAAGGAACTGGTAAAATGAGAAAGAATGCTGCTTCCATGGTAAGCCTGACAAACTGAGCCAGGGAGATGGAGACAGACACTGAGGTTGCTGAAAATGCACCAAAGCAGAAATTCACAAGCTGCTGAGAGCTCAAAACTAAAGTAGATTTAAAGCACACCCACTGAGACTCAGGGAATTTTGTGGAAGAGGGAGCAGAAAGAATGTAAGAGACACAGGTGGGAGACATTGCTCTCCCCAACCATGTCTCACTGCTGCTTTCACAACTCATAATCTATAACTCCATGGTGAATAACAGCAATACCACTAAGGGAGACCCTCAGTGGAGTGGGGGCAGGGAGGAGGGGAATGATGGTATCAACACTTGATGTATCCATCATACAAAGTTTCAACTTAAAAGAAAAAGAACAATATCTTAAGTTTCCCATTCAAATGCCCCATGTTGAATATATTTTTGATGATTTATATTTGAGTTTGTTAAGTAATTTAAAACTCAGCCTATTTTTCAGAACCTTATCATTTGAAATAATGATAATAGCACATGTTTATGTAAGACTTGATTGTTTTCAGAATAATTTCCATTTCAAAGTCTAAACAAATCTATATATTAAGCAAGAGAGAGAGACAGAGACTACTCTTAGTTCATAATGTCCACTAAGTGGTTTTTCCTGGGCTCCCTGAAGGAAGGAGAGGAGGGGCAGACGGAGTTCATCCTAAGGTAGGAACAACCAAGTATACAAAGTGTCCCATGTGAGCCTAGCCTGGAACATTCTCCCAGGAATAGCCTTCCCTCACCCTTTTCCTGTTCTGCTAGTCTAGTCACAGGAACTAGAAAGAAGCTTCAAAGTGCTAAGAATTAGCAAGCATGAAAAATAGGAGACACTTAGATCTCTCGTTAACTATGTAGAAGGCCACTTGCTAGTCATCTGTATTTGGGTTGCAAGACATGAGTTCTGACTTTACTAAGCTCTATTAATCCCAAGACAAATTTTCCTGTGAACCAGAACCCATATGATGTAGGATGTATATGTACATTGTACATGGGGGAAGGGCTTATGTTAAGCAAGAGTCTCATACAATTGTGGAGATTTAGCAAATTCAATGAACAGTGTGGGCCAACAAGTTGGAGACCCAGAAAACAGCTGCCATTTTCCACAGACAGAATTCCTCTGTGGTACAAGGGATTGTTTCTTGTTGCTTTTAATTACGGACTTCAACAATTGGGTGAGTCCATCTATATGTATGGAAGGGAATCTGCTTTAAGGAACATATATGATTTGAATGTTAATCTCATTAACATGCATAGAAACACCTAGAATACATATCTAGTCCTGTGGCCTATCATATAAGCCCACAGATACCACTTGCTGCACAGAAATGAAACTGTTGTTGAGGAGTCTGAGTTATAGGCTCTTTCAATGAATTCTGTTAAATGCCAGTTAACAAAGTATATTTGTTGGTCAAGAATATGTCCAGCCCTTTCAATGTCTTGGAAAGGACTAGGGTTTCTTAGCCTTCTCATATTGGCTGATATCCTGTCATGTTATATAAGTTTCCTGCTTAAGGAATTTTCCTTGGCTTTATCCAGGAAAACTGCCTCTCCTCATTTTTCTTCAAAATAGGATAAGAGAATTCATTGTTTCTCTCTCTCTCTCTTTTTTTTTTTCTCTCCTCTGCTTTTTTTGCTTTTACTTTTTGAAGCTTATGAATAAAAGACACACCCTATTCCTCACATGTGTGCTATTGAAAAATCAAGGGCATATCTTTAACAATTTATTTACAGTTTGGAAGGAGAGATCTGTTACCCCTAGCCACTCTGCCACCAAAATCCCTAGAATCCAACTGATCACATTCAATGGGAAAATATGAAAATATTTTCAAAGAAAGGTTGTCATAGATGAGTAGGAAGGAGGTGAAGTAAGGGCAAAAGGACACATATAACATGTAAGAAAAATGGGGGAGAGTAGAAGTATGGAGAGATGGAAATTGGGGAAAGGAGGTGGGATGAGAACTAAAATAAATTGTATTTTAAAATGCCAGAATGATTCATACCTAAATCTTTATATGCCGATTAAAATAAAATAAGCTGTGAAATGGCTCAGTGGTTAAAGGCATTTTCTTGCAAAAATAATAACAAAATAAAACAGGTTGCCTTGTATTGAAAAGCAAATTCAAATTATGGTTTTAAACAGCATATTTGGCAGAAGTAATCAAATCTACAGATAACAGTCACATGCAAAGATTCCCTAAGCTGGGCTGGGGGGGATGGCTTAGCAGTTAAGGCATTTGCCTGCAAAGCCAAAGGACCCAGGTTAGATTCCCCAGGATCCACGTTAGCCAGATGCACAAGGAGGCGCATGCATCTGGTGTTTGTTTGCAGTGGCTGGAGGCCGTGGTACCCCCATTCTCTCACTCTCTCTCACCCTCTTTCTCTGTCAAATAAATAAATAAATATAAAATATTTTTTAAAAAGATTCCCTAAGCCATAGCCAAATTCTGAAAAAATCTCATCACAATAAATACCTTATTTCAATGTGTACATGCGAAATCTGCTTCAAACTACTTCTGTGCATCATTTGATGATGTAACTACCATTTGTAAAGCTAAACATAGCTTGATTTCAATTAGTTATGTCAAATGCCATTTAGATCAATTCCAAAAGAATATATGCAAGAAAGCTACTCATTATAATAAAACACAAATGAAAATAATGTTATTTTAAGATAAGTAAGTCACTCTCTTTAACTCACCTGCTTGTGTCTGTCAGTCCAGTGATTTATGTTAACTCTTCTCCTATAATAGGAAAAGCATGGGTCTGATGACCTCTCAAGGTCAACTCAAGCCTTTTGATTATATGAATTGTGTGCTGAAAATTACATGCTAAACTATCTACACAAAAGCTATGTCATTTTCTTCCTACAACTGTCATCTTTAATGGTACCTTGGATTCTATATTTAAAATGTATACTCATGTTTACATATTTCTAAAATAGTTTAAAAATTCCTACAAGCCATTCTCAACTTTCAGTAGCAATAGAGGCAGATTTCATACAAGGTTAAGCAAAGCTGATGATGAATGTTATACTGTGTGTATGTAGTTATACCTCTCAGTTGTGTTCCTATGTAACCAAGAGATTCTATAATACCCAAAAAACACTCAATTTTTAAGTGCCTTATTATATTTTCATGTTTAAAACACTAATATAGTAAATTTCCTATAAACTAAAAATTATAAATTTATTAAACCATTACTTATCATATAAGGTAATATGATAAACTTTTATATTGTTTGCATTTGATAGCCACCATCCCTTTTAAAAAAGAAATATTTCACCACTTCACACTGATTGAATGATAATTGCCAGTGGCAGAGGTAGAAGGCTCTGATCTACCAAACAAAACCAATAGAGTTTACTTGTTAGCTCTACTTTTCCATTACTTTTAAGTATTTGGAATTTTGTGCCCAAAATTCTAGATAGATGATAGAAAGTTCAACTAAACTTTTATAAAGCTTCCCTGAGAATTTTTATATACATTTGTTTTTCTCAGATAGACCTGAAGTTAGTTACCCTTAATAAAAGACTGAATAAGCAGTTATCTAAAATCTCCCTCTTCCAAAGCCAGTCCCCAGACAGTTAGCCAGTCCAGTGCTGGAAAGTGCTACATGAACTACTGGGGAAAAGTGGCCAAAAATGGTCTGAGCAACCAGAGGTCTAAGATACCCAGAAGCAAACACCCTGACAGGATGTACACACCACTGCAATAGTGACACACAGCCTCCGTGGGTAACCAATAGCTTTTGATTGGCCAAGAGATCCACTCAGTGTAAAGGAGACCATATCTGCAATTGGGAACCAGATCAGAATCCTATGTAAACAAAGATTATGCTCTCCAGTGCCAAACTCTCACTAGTCTTTGGATAAAAGAGGGATTACATACATCAAATTCTCTGTAAATTAATAATGTTTATCTCATTTAAAGTATGCTGACTTCACTCTCCATTGGGGAATCTGTTCTTTTTCAGAAGGAAGCAAGATGGGAATAAACTACCCCTCACATTTCAACCAAGCCACAGCTGAAACCATAGAGGAATTGGGGAGATGAACATGAGTCCTGCTTCAGGGTATAGGAGACAGACCCTGAGGATACTCAACACCTACCAAAGCAGAGATACTGAGGCTCCTAGGAGCTCATCATTGAAGTAGACTTAAAATGTGATGGTTCAGGGAATTTTTTTGGAAGAGGGGGCACAAAGATTGTAAGAGCCTCAGGTTGAGACATCATACCCAGAGACATTACCTCCTCCCCCCAAATTACTGACTGATGCTCCCACAATGCATAAACCACAACCCCATAGGGAATATCTGCAACCCCACTCAGGAGCATCCACAATGGAATGGGGTCAGGGACGAGGACAAAAGGGTACCAACACATGATGTATCCATCCAAAATATTGTTAACAATAATAATAATAAACATAAAAACCCTCTTCCTTGTTCTTTCCTCCCCTTCTCTATTTCACTGGGTCTGATCTAGGCACCTTTGTTATTTTGCCCTCTCTCCTTTGGGAAAAGACACTGGCTTCCATAATGCAACCTTAAATGCCACCAATGTTTTCTGGGAAAATCCCGGATCCTTTTTGGCTAAACTTTGTTTTCTTCTGTTGTTATTTTCTCCCTTGCAGCTCTAAGATTCTATTTTCATTGGTCTCTTAATAATGCATGATTTGTATGCCCTTTATCTTGTTGTGACTGTATTCTTTAAATTGCTCCATGGTTAATTCACTCAGACATTGTAATGAATTTCAGAAGAAATGTCACTACTGAGGCTTTTCTTCCCTCTCATTCCATCCCATCCTGAGACATTCTGCACTGTAGTATACTGGCCATTTACAAATTATTCTTGTTCTGTCTTGTTTCACTTTCATTTTCAACCAGGTCCCAAAACACAGTGAGATTGGAATAATCATTTCCAAGATGCCTGTGAACCTTCTGCCTGTAGTCCGACCCCATCATCACACACAATCCCAGGCTAGCATTGTTTCTCCTCATAACTGTCATAAGCAAGGAATGAGAGAGCAATCCTGTATCAGAGCCATAGGCACCAGCTACCTTATCTTGCCTGCTTCATAAATCAGTGTATTTGTGGGGATTTTGCCAACTCCTAAATATATCTATCCCAACTATGCATTCTAAGACTGGGCAAATAACCACAGGGTGAGTTAGGGAACCCATGGGACCCACTGTCAGTCTAATACTTGACAAAACTCCATTGATCACCTGACCTCTGTTAGCAACTATGTTAACTGGAGGGCCATGATACTGTTATGAGTCTCTTGGAATCAATGTCAACTCAAAGCCAATGTTCAGTAGGCCACAAAAGGTCTGATTATTTCCTTTTCCTCAGCTCACAGAGACCCTAGCAAAAGGCTGCAGGTCCCTCTGAGGAAGTATAGGAGTAAGCTTAATTTTGAAACTTTTGGGGTTGTAGGAGTGTCCTTTCTCGAGGGGCCTTGGCCACCCCTTCAATCAAGGGGCTCAGGATCTGTAAACTGGCTCAAGTCTGGAAAGTGATTAAGAGGCCTTGCTTCTCTGTTGCTATACTTCAAAGTGGCCTTATGTTCCTTTGCTCTGGAAATTTTCTGCTTATATAGATCAAGCAGGAACTCAGTAGGCTTCTTATCTATTTGATTTCTGGGAACACTATGATTAATCAGCCAGTGCCAAAGGTCTATATGAGTCATAGCTTTATGTGTATTATTTTGCCTACACTGTCTGTTATGATAAACACACTCACCTTGCCTTTGGCAATTCAGCACTGCCACTTGCCAGTTAGACCCATTGCATTTAAGTTACCTAAATCAGCAACTGCAGCTCCCATTTTGATGTCTTCTTTACATAAAAGACCAATGATGGGGGATTTTAAGTATGCTGGTTCTCCCCTCACAAACCTGTTTCTCATAGTCTTAGAGAAGGGCACATCTTCTGGATGCTCCCATTGTGGGGCAAATGTGAGTTTACATGACAAATCTACTCCAGCATTCCAAGTTCTATGAGCCTTTTAATCCCTTCATCAGCATTAAGCCAAGGGATATCAGGCAGCTCAAGCTTATTCACAATAGGCCATCTTTGGATCCATAATTCAGCCAACCAATCAAATAAACACTTTGCATCTCTTCCAACTGCATGAGCTGCAGTGTTAAATCTAAAATCTCTTCTCAATGGACCCAGTTCAGGAAAATCAGCCTGACATAATCTTACGTTCCTTGCTCCATCACCCCACAACCTTAAAATCCATTCCCACACATATTCCCCATGCTTTTGCCTGTACAAATTAGAAAAATCCTGAAGTTCTTTAGGGGTGTACCTCACTTCCTCTTGTGTCACACTTTCTATCTCATCCTTAGGGGCCTGCCTAGCCTTAAATCTGATTATAAGCCTAGAGGCAAAGATAGCTGGGCACTGAGAAGCATCAACACCCCCTTCTGATTCCTCAGACAAAGAAGGATTAATTTCCTTAGGCAAGGGTGGGATGGGTAATATTTCAAGGTGTGGAGGTAGGGATACAACTGTTACTAAGGGAGGTGAGGTCACATTTTCATTCAGCACAACTTCAGAATCTGAGAGTTCAATGTCCCTAGAATCTTTAGGGTCTTCCCACACGTCATCATCCCAAGTCATAGGATCCCACTCTTTTCCAACCAGTGCCTTAACTTTAACTTCTGATAGCCGGTGAGGCTGGGATTTGAGTTTCTGTTGCAAGTTATCCAATCTTATGAGAGCTTGGGTTTGGTTTTCTGAAATTTGAGCCCTGTTCTTGCTAGAGAGGAGACTATCCTCCAGGGCACCCTTAGAAACCTTCGGATCATGTACGTGGGTGTTAGTCATGGAATTTTCCTTTCTGAGCTTCTGTTGTTCCCTCAATAGTTTATCCAGAGATGCTAGAAGCAATGAACCAACATCATCATTCATCTTACTCTTGTTCAAATATTCAAATGTTTTAAATACAGAGTAACTAAAATCCTTGTTCTTCACAAGACATGAATCAGGATCACCAAATACATCTATCTTACTGAGTTCTTTAAATAGTTCACACTATGGATTATTAGTGCCCTCCTAATTTCCAGTAAAATCACTTCGCTTATTACCAGTAAAATGATGTCCTTAATACTAGTAGGGCCTTTAGTAGCACTGAAGTTGAAGAGCCAACTCCAGAGACCACCAAGCCCACTAGGGAAATCCATCTTTATAATTCTGTTTCTCTAGAACCACTTCTGGTACCAAAATCTGTATTAGTCAGGGTTCTCTAGAGGAACAGATAATAAGAAACTCAATTCTGCTGGCCTCTACTGGCCATAGGATGTTTGCACACTTTCCTAATAATATAGTAATTATTGATCACTATACTTTTTGTACATGTGCGCTTATCTTTTAAAAGACAGAAACAATTTTGTTTTCCAGTAAAGTTGTCCACTGTGAGGGTTAAAAAATATGAAGTGGCAGGCATTTGGCCTATTGCATAATTCACCGTCTATAAATTGATAATAGTTTTCAGTCAGTATCAGAAATATAAACAGTGAAATTGCTTCTTGGGTTTTCCATCAGAAATTTAAAAAAAAATTGGA